>CP126892.1:27625000-30025000 GCA_030440675.1 Furcifer pardalis
TCCATCCCATAGGACCTTAACATTATTCGATGCAATTCTCCTCCCCAGATTACTTAACGTTATACGATTTTAGCATTATCCGAGGTAAACGTTATCCGAGGTATTACTGTATTATTATCCATGTATCGAATCTAAAGGTTTCTTTTGGCAGTTTCCTTTCTCACTTATATTTATTTCAGTACCCAAGTATTTCCTTATTATAGTGATACTTCTTTGTTTATCCAGTAATGCAGTACATATTCTGGCATGCTGAAGTATAGTGGGAGACAGATGGGTAAATAGTCAAGACAAAGAGAATGGAAAAATTAATTCCACATGAAGGCATTAAAAGACCAGGGAACAGAAGACTACGCAGAGTGTAATGGGAGAAAAGTCATTTATTCAGAGGACAAATGGTTGTATCCATGACAAGGTGCTTATAATAAAGTTCAACCTAGAACTGTAAATCAGTTGGATGTGTCTCACAGATCTGCCTCAGAGAAGCAATGTGAATTCTTTCAGTATACCAAATAGAGAGGCAGCTAGCTTGACAGGAAAGACCTTAAAGTGACTGTAAATCTGCCAAGTTTTTGAGGACAGAGAAACAGCAGGATCCAGTCCTTTGCCCTCCTTTTCAAATGTCTTGATAAGAAAAGAAAAATACTGAGGGCAGTAATTATTTCTAAAGTCAAAAGTCAGTTAGAGATGACAGAATAAGTTTATGAAGCCAAAAGTTGTATGAGGGGAAGGTTAGAGACTAATGTACCATAATGAATACTTCATAATACATATTTTCTTTCCAACCTCTCTTTACACTGAATGACTAAAGTTTAAAATCACTCAAAGCTTTTTAAGAACTGCCTTCAATTCATACATAGTACACACCAAGTTCAAAATATTTCCAGGTAAAACAGATTATTTACAATTCCCTGTGATATTCTGTTCTTCTCTGTCTGTGTGTCTGCTTGTTTTGTTGCTACAACCTGTGGCCAATGGGACAAATCTGGCCCACAACACCAATTAATCCAGTCCCCAGTCAGGATCCTGCTGCCAGCACCACCACCACCACTGGAAGCAGTGAAAATGTGATGAAGCAGCAGCAAAGATGTGGTGAAAATATGACCAAAACAGCTGAAAAGAGAACAAAAACATGGTGAAGATGTGGCAAAAACAGCTAAAAATGTGGTGAAAACATGCTGCCCTCACTACTGCCACCACAGGAACAGGTTGGCCACCCCTTGTAATGAATTTATCTATTTTCTGACGAATAAAAAGAACTGAGGGAGGAATTTTGAAGAAAGAGCATATTAATACCTTAACAATACAGTCACTGTTTAATGTGATGACTAGCTTTTATTTCAGTTTTTATTTTAAAAAAAAATCTTAGCTATGTTCTCTTCTAAAATAAACCCCAGGGCATATAGCAGTGAAACTATAAACACATTACCCAAAGTATCCTTTAAAAGCCGGTTTGTATAGCAATCTTATCAGATATCAAACAATGAATGCTAACACAATTCTCTAGGACACTAGCAAAATTTGTGACACACTGATCATAGGAAAAAATAAGAGATCAATACATTGTAAATGAGTTCTTCTCAATTGGAAACATTTTTCTAAACAAACAGGACTTTGTTTGACAATGAGGTTTTTCCCATGCAGTTTGATGAGATAAATTGTTTGTCCTCCAGAGATAAACTGGTCTTGGAAAGTGTGTGTGATGTTGGATACAAAAGAACAGAAACCAAGAACAGAATAATAGCATCATAGGGAAGGGGGCCCAGAGGACTAGATTGAGATTAAGCCTGCATGGAGAGGAAGGACAGTTCTCAGCATGATGTGTATACATAACCCACTTTTCATGTTGTTCCCACCTCATTTGACTGCTAACCCCTATTCAGCTATGTATAAGAGACAGTGAGAATGAGGTTTGGTGTGAATATGTAAGATCCCTTGCCCAGTGGCGTCGCGCAGTCTTCAGCCGCCTGGGGCGAAGAACAAACTCGCCGCCGCCCCCCCAGCTCGCCCCCCAACCCAGGTAGAAGCCGGCCCCCTGCTGACTAGCGGCGTGCGCGCAATCGCATGCGCACCACACACCTCCGTCCGCTCGCCCAACATGCACCTCCATCCGCTCGCCCAACACGCACCTCCGTCCGCTCGCACCTCCGTCCGCTCGCCCGCCCGGCTGGCCGTCGGGGGCTCTCCACCGCCTGTTGCCCCTGGCAGCGGCTTTCAGGGGGCGGCAAAATGTCCCCTCCCCACCCTTTTGCTGGCGAAGAGGAGAAAAAGTATTTTTTTTAGGCGGGCAATTCAAGGAGGGGCCCGCCCGCCGGGCTGGCTGTCGGTCGGGGGCTCTCCTGGCGGGTGGCCCGCATGCGCGCGCATGCTGCCCACCTCCTCCTGCCCAGCCAGCCCCCAGGGGCTCCCCACCACGGCGCCACCCACCCCCGACGAGCGCCCCGTCTCACAGCAAGTTGGGTGGGTGGCTGGGCGGGCGGAGGCGAGCAGCGTCCGCGCGCACGTGGGCCGCCCGCCAGGAGAGCCCCCGACGGCCAGTTGGGCGGGCGACCGGGCGTGCCCCTCCTTGAATTGTCCGCCTAAAAAAAAACCTTTTTCTCCTCCTCGCCAGCAAAAGGGTGGGGAGGGGACATTTTGCCTCCCGCTGAAAGCCGCTGCCAGGGGCAACAGGCGGCGGAGAGCCCCCGACGGCCAGCCGGGCGAGCGAGCGGATGGAGGTGCGAGCGGACGGAGGTGTGTGGCAAGCGGCGAAGCGCACGTGGGGCGCTCGCCAGCAAAAGGGTGGGGAGGGGACATTTTGCCGCCCCCTGAAAGGCGCTGCCCGGGGCATCCACCCCCCCAACCCCCCACGCTACGCCACTGCCCTTGCCCCTGTTCCAGTGGGAAATGAAATGTGAGAAATAATACTTTCCTCCAAACTATCCACTCTAATGGCTAAGTAGACTGGAACATAACTTGCAATGATTTGGTGTCACCACATCTCTTGGTGAGACCATACTTTTGAATAGCACTTTAGAAAGTTACTTTAAAATGGTGTGGTGGTAGACAAACTTCAGCCCTAGAAAAACATACCACTGACCACTGCCTTCCCCGGAATCCATATTTCTACTTTTCCTTTGGCCATACATTTGATATGTGCAATGCCAGAGAGAGGAAAGCCTCATCATTATTGTACTACTCCCAAGATTGTCAAATGTAATCAGGGGTCCAATGCTATTTATCCATAGACAGTCATAGGCATAAAGTGGGTGGTGGTGGTGGAAATTTCAGCTCCTTATCCATTTGTTTTCCCATCTGAAAAATATATAAATGGTGCTGGCTAGGTTAATCAAGAAGATGATGTGAGAGGGCTGTGCCTGGCACATGTCCTGCAGACAGATTTCTGTTCTCTTTCTCCATGGAGCCCTCTTTGCACATCACAGATCACCTCCTGCACCGCAGACCACATTAGCATTCAACATCTGAGCCAAGAGGCTGGCCCTTCTCCTTTATTAATTTAAACATTTTAATATTCTCTATATGCAAAACATAATTAGAATTAATGGACTTTAGTGCTAATGTAGTGCTTGAAGCTAGTTACTGCATTAATCTTCTGCATGCGATAAACATGAATTTTGAATCACTTCACCACCAGCGAGGCTAGGAGCTCAATGCTGTTTGCTGATGTAGTGTGTGTCCAGATAATGATCATATCATTTGACAGAAAAGAGGGAGAGCGAAAAAGTGAGAGAGATAATCATTCTACTTTTGATGAGATAAGCAATTGGTCCTCTAGGGAGAAAATAAAACATGACTGATCTGGACTGATTATCAAACAGGATCCCATTATTAATCTAGAAAGACAGTGTGCTGCCAGCAGTGAGAGACTCAACCCTGCAACTGGAAGACAAAAGTTTTGCATACTGCCACCCATTTCTCTTGTATTTTCAGACATATTTTAACAAAGAAAAGCATTCTAAGTGTAATTTAGGGACAAATATAGATTTGGTTTAATTCATTTTTATTACATTCCTCAGCAGCCAAACAGCCAAACATTTTTATTACATTCCTCAGCAGCCAAACAGCATTCTTGTCTTACAAGCTCTATAATAGCTTGTAAGACTTCTCCTTTTCTTTCTTTGAGGCAACCTATGCCTAGAGATAGAGATAGAGATAGATAAGCTTGACCCCCTTTCCTTTTTCAAGCATAAAATAAATATATCTTCACTAAGAAGTGTGTTTTCTTCTTGTTCACCCTAGGGTAAACTGCTTGATGCTAAGGATTTGAATTGTGCCAGTCATTTTAGACAAGTGAAAAACAACTGCATGGAAAGTCCAAATGGGCTTCAGACTCTGGACGAAGACTGGAGATTTTGAGGCTTTCTGCTCCTGCTGTGTCGTAACAAATGTCCACCTACAGCAACATTTTCAATCAAATTTGTGTATGCAAGTGATTTGTCACATGCAAGTGAGTATAGTTACCACAGGTAGAAAATGTGGAGATCACTTATTGTAGCACTAGCTGACACTCCTTCTGCTTTGTACAGACTGTAGTTCAATTCTTGCATGAAAAATGTACAAACATTCCCACTACCTCTCCTGCCTTAGGTGAAAATGAGAAGTAGGACAGGGTATCATGTATGCATTCAATAATACGTACTTTACTCCTGCTCTCTGGCTGAACTCACTCAGCAGTTTCATGCAAGTGAAAGAAAGATGCACAGTGAGCGAAAGAGAGAACTCTGCAGGGTTACATTCCAGGGTCAAAGAGAAACCACATGGCACCACCATCTGAAATCAGCTCTCAGTAGGTGGAAGACAGTGCCACCAATTACATCTTTGATAGCTTGTTGAGAATCATACTAGGGTTCATTGTGTCAAAAGGCATTTAGATGTCCAGGAGTATTGATAGGATAAAGTGCCACTCTACAGCATCATCAAAAACTCTATATGGATTTTTAGCATTAGCCTAGCCCTAGCAGGACTGCAAACTGAAGGGAACAGCTACTTCCAGCCACTAGGTAATATTCCTAATTGACTTTGACAGAGCTACAATTGGTGTACCTAGTGAGTAAATTATGTCTTAACCCCAGTTCCTTTATGGAAGGCTCTGGGTCCTTGTGTTGCCCTTTCTCTGCCCAAACAGAAACTTATAGTTTCAAAAGAAGGCCATCTGCAAGAGTGCATTATGCATATACAGTACAGAGATACATTGTAACCACACAGGCTTTAGCGGTTGTTATCTGAAGCATCCCATAGGATCTTAATGTTATCCGATGCAATTCTTCCCCCCAGATTCCTTAATGTTATGCGATTTTCGTGTTATTTGATACTAATGTTATATGAGGTATTACTGTACCTGGTTTTCTGTGTTTGTGGAATGGAAAATGATATCAGGTACAACCTGCTGTTTTTTCCAACTCACCTCTCAAAAAGATAGCCTAACACAATATAATGCCATGAACTTTTGGGATTCTCATTCATAACACAGCATCACAAAAAAAATAAATATTGTCTGCTACTTAGTCTAATCCATGTGTCCTATACTAAATCAAGTGTGCTGAATCCAGATCGGAAGTCCGATTCTGCCTAAGATGTCAGGCTCTTAAATAAATTATGTGTATAGACATGATTGTCCAGCTTATTAACACACCTGTGCAGCGGTGGGATGTCAAAAATTTTTACTACCCCACCATGATGTCATCACAGTGTGGGCGGAGCTAACTTCATGACATCATAATGTCATGGGCGGGGCCAAAGAAAATAAAATAATAAAATAAAAATAAGCACACACACCTCAACCCACCCACCCACCCACCCACAACACAAACCTGTAAATAAATTAAATAAAAAATAAAAAAATTACATTAAACTACACCCACCCACCCAAAAACCCACCCACCCACCCCAAACATAAGTCAACCCACCCACCCACCCCAAACACAAACCTGTCACTTACCTGTTAGTATAAGTGCCTGGGCAGCACCATGTTATAAGATGGATATGGTCATCGTACCGGTTCTCTAGGATAATATGTCTTAATGTAAATGTAAAATAGCTGTACCTCCTTAAGGGTTCTCCAATTGGAACAGCAATTGGAACAGCACAGGTGTAGCTTATTGATGAGGTCACTCCAAGACTTTGCTTAAAAACCCCAAGCCAGGCCGCCAGGCCTGCTGGCCGCCAGGCCTTTTTAGGAACTGTGGTAGTACGTCAATATAGGTAAAGGTATTAAATACACATTAAAATACACACAGACACACCACATCCAAAGGTGAGTCACTTACCTTGGGGAGCAGGCTATAGGGAGCTTCAGGCTAGCAGCTTCTCTTCCTTCTCCCCACTTGGGAGGACAGCAAGGAGGCCATGCATACGCGCCAAGCACTGTAGGCATGCATGCACACCGAGGGCATGGCACACATGCACAGTGGGGGAACCAGTGAAAAGGTAAGCTCTGAAGGTGGCTACCGGTTCTCTGGGACACTGGGAAAAGTTTCTACCAGTTCTGGCAAGGTGTTGCGAGCCTGTTACATCCCATCAGTGCACCAGTGTCTGCTCATCTTTAGCTCAAAATGCTCATTATGGCCTAGCTGTACTATCCAAAAAGATAGTTTCGCACTAGAGACAAGCCCTTGATCTATCTCACCTTATATACCTATTTCTGACGTCAGCTCACTGACTTGCTCAGAGATGCCCAGATGCTGCTGGAACATGCTTGCCACAAGGGGACCTGATTCAGCTGAGGCAGCAGCAGGCATAGTGATAGCTGCAACTGTTATAATATTCTCATGTAAAAATACATTACCCAATTACTGACCATTTGGACAGCTATAGCATGCCTATAATTTAAAATCTGTTCGTGATAGGCAAATTCAGTTCAGATATGGAATCAGCACACTCAGTATCATTTACATCACATGTGTTATTCCCAGTAGCAAAATCGTTCTTGTGTAGTATTTTCCTGCACTAGCACAAGAAATTTGGTGCATGACTGTTGAAGAGATCTTCAATCACGAAAGCTTGACTAATGCTTTTTAGTGTTCCAATAAAGGTATCCCCTTTTCCCTACAATCCTACCAAACCATTCAGAAATCAAAAACTAATTTAAAGAAGCCTCTTTACATTGTTGGTGGGAGTAAAGAAAGAAGGAATCACACTGAGATGTCACACCCAGCAAAGTGTCCTCTCTCAAGTCCTCACCAAATATACCTGCTTTGGATAGCACTTTGAATTCTTCTTGGAAATGGAATGGCAGCTAGTCAAATTCTAGTAGCAAGGGAGTTATAAGAGCCAGCTGAAGTTTCCTAACTGTCTTCAAGGACAACTCCATATGCAGCATTCAAATAGGTTATAACTAAAACTACTGGCATCGTGGGGGGGGGGGGAGATCAGGGGGTGGGCCACCCCAGACGCCACTTTCCAGGGGGCGGCATCATCATCAGGAAGCCACCACATCCCTGGGGAAGGTGGAGGAGGAGGCCGGCATGACAGGCTGACAGGGTGTGGAGAGTCCCTGCACAGCAGCACCGCCCTAAACACACCAGCTGATGTTCCGGAAGCTGTCTTGAGTTCCCCAGTACAAGAATAAACAAATAGTCTTGCAAGGGAGTGAGTGAGTAAAACAAAAGACTTTAGTTGCTGGCAATAATATACACAAGTGCTGGCTTCTATATACAGTGCAGGGAAATAACATAAACGAAGAAATAATATACCGAGCTTATCTTCAGCTTTCTGTTGTCTTTGAACGAAGACAGGAATGAAAACAAACAACTCCCAAACCTGGAGGTAGCGTTCTTTGTCCACAATGTGTCCACAAGGTATAGCCAAAGTTCAAGGCTTCTTCTGACCGATGGTCACAGGAATCCAAAACGCGGTAGCACAGAAAGCAAGCAGCTGAGAAAGCATCAATGAGAGAGAGAGAGAAACCCAGGAGCTTGCTCGCTCTTATTTGCTTCACAATAGCTGCTTGTGAAGCAACACCCCTTGGTCTTAAAGGTACAGACCAATATACCATTGTCAAGTTGCAATATAGACCTATGGCCCTATCACAGGCGCTTGCCTAGCTTCATGGGGCCCCTCCGCCTCTACCCAGGCTGTGGGGCTTTCTTCCCCTACTCCCTCCCCCTGCCTGCCTGCCTGCCTCTTGGCTCGCCCTTCACAGGAATGGAATGGACCATGTAGGAGTGGGGAACCTGTGTGCTTGAGGGGAGCATGGGCTTCTGGGAATTGAAGCCCAAGCACACCTGGAAGCCCAAGGTTGAGAAACCCTGGCCTAGAGCAGGGATCTGCAAACTTGGCTCTCCAGGTGTTCTTGGACTTCAATTACCAGAAGCCCAAGTCAGTATGCCTGCTGATCAGGACTTCTGGGAATTGAAGTCCAAGAACATCTGGAGAGCCAAGTTTGCTGATCCCTGGCCTAGAGGAATCAGACCAGCCCTCTAGGCGTTCTGGAACTTCAATTCCCAGAAGCCCAGGCTTCCTTCAAGCCTGCAGGTCCCCCACCAGCCGGATCTCCAAATCGGAATAAAGCAAGACTTCCCAGCTAGGCAGTTGGATGGCTGGGGATGTGGATCAAGTCTTTGTTGCTTGCTTTCCATTAGATTTTTCCATCCTAATGGGGGTGGGAGTTTAAACAGATCTAGACTTCCCAATAAACCCCCTTTCCTGCACTTTCCCTCTTCATCTATCTTTTCTCCCCCAAACCCTCGGACGTGGGTCTCTGTGTGTTTGTGTCCTATTGGTTAAGACGCTGACTGGAGGGCGGGAGGTAAGCAGTTCGATTCCCGAGTACTGCAGGATTGAATGAGCTCCCGTCTTTGTCCCAGTTCCTGCCAACCTAGCAGTTTGAAAGCAAGAAATTGCAAGTAGATAAATAGGGGCTACTTCGATGGGCAGGTAAACAGTGCTCTGTGCACTTTGGTGTCTAGTCATGCCTGCCACATGACCATGGAAATGTCTGTAGAAGCAGACAGCACTGTCTCTTCAGCTTTGAAACAGAGATGAGCACTGAACCCTAGAGTCGGATACAACTGGCTTCTGAGCAAGGGAAACCTTTACCTTCCCAAGTGATAAAGAGGTGACTGTCCTGCCAGCTCCCCCCCAATTCCATTTCTTTAAGCTGACCTCCTCTTCTCCCCCCCCCTCCATTTCTACCCCTTCAGTCCATTCTGTCAGGCAATAGGCTGTAAAATAGTTATCCAGCCTAGTAGACAGGCAAACCCAGTTTGAGAGTAATTTTTGCCCCCAGTCTTGTGCCTGGGGCAAAGCAAGCATGCTCTCTAACTGATCAACCTGGATATTTCATTATTCATTTACTGTTTAACCAAATCCCACTCATTATCAGAGGCCATGCTTGGCAGAGCCCAGCAAACAGTAGCAGTTGGTGCAGTAGCATAGCATGCCCCCCCGGGGGGGGGGGGCTGCCCACCCCAGGAAACACTTTTTGGGCATATGGGTATTCTAGGACTACAATTCTCAGAACCCTAGTGGGAGCGAGCACCGGTGTCCTAGGTCCCGCCCAAGGGGCGGCAAATTTGGCTTTCGCCCCGGGCACCTGAATCCCACACTATGCTACTGACTAAGACATGTGACACTTCTAAAAAGGACAAGAACCACTGTAAGTCAGTTCCACCAAGTCTCATTTCAGTGAAGCAACCCAGAAGGATATCATGGTTGATGCCTTCAAAACCAACCAAGAGAACCAGGCAGAACTAATGAGACATACTCTGCCTGTTTATTTCTTGGTGTAAGACATCCACTAATGTAACAAAAGGACCTTTGGTCCTATAACCAATACTGAAATAGATCTAGATAGTGTGTTTAATCCAGAAACTTTTGGAATCAAGTAGTCACCACGCATTCCAGTATATTGCCCAATAGTTTTCCAACACAATGTGCTTTCAAACCATTTTTACAAAATAGGCCTTATACTTGCCTATTTGTTTTAAGGCATGGTGGAATATACCTCGAATCCAGTCCTCCCTTGATAGCTTCTATAAACCAGGGATGTCAAAGATCTAGCCCACATTTAATAGGTCTCACACCAACTGTCCACATGCTCAAGCTGCACAAATTGTAACAAATATATGGCAAGCAAGTGTCAAAATTACACCTACAGGATCTATGTATGACAGTGTCTAACTTAGAGTGGATCTTAGCAATTTTATCTCTAAAATATTGTGCTTATTTTTAAAGCAATCTGTGGAGTAGTCCACATTCTTTTCTTGTGGACCAAAACATAATACACCCTTGAACTCCTCAAAAGAGCTCCAGTGGACACCTCTCTGCAGATACAGTGCTGGTGAATAATAAGCATTTCTTAGCTGCCACCACATCAATATTTCTAATTTTTGAAATGTAATAATGCATAGAAATGAGTATGAGGGTAAAAGACTTTTTAATTGAACAATTATAAAGTAAAAATTACTAAATTGCTACAACATAAATGAACAGCTGTCACAAACATAACATCAGCTCACCATACAAAGCAGATTAGTACTGCCCTACTAGTTCCTGCTAGATGTGTGTAACAGAAGGGATTTGCCTCTAGGGTAGGCCCTTTGTTCTTCTGGATTGCAGCTCCCTGGCTGGACAACCCAGGCCTCGGATATGTGTAGAAAAGGTAGCATTAGGCCAAATAATCACTCCAAGTTTCTTCAAGAAATATATTGAAAGCATTAAAACACACAGGGTACAGTTCATCAAAAGATGAGCAAGCATTTCAAAGCAGAAATTAACCACTAAGGTTCCAGGGAAAGCACACGCTCCCCCTCCTTCCACAAGTTTCACATTTTGCAGAATGGCTGCACAGCATTCCCGGGAAGGGAAATGCACTCTCTCTCTCTCTCTCTCTTTCTCTCTCTGTGTCTGTGTCACTGGGTCACACCTCTGGCCCTCCTCCTTAGGGATTCCAGCCCATGATCTTACAGCAAAGGATGTCAATCACATACTGTATTCACTTTCATTTTTGCAATTCCACATGGTTCAATTGTTTTGAATTCTTCTTTCTCCCCCAGATCCAGAATCACCATTTTAAGTGTACTAAAACTCAATTAAGTGGGTAACAAGGCTAATGGAAAAGCACCTTCTATGACAATGTGTAAGAAAACTACATCACTACAAAGGAGAAGGAGTTACCATTTAAATAAGGTTGTGAATCTTGATACTGAGAAACAAATTCCTCTTTTTTTCAACACAATTTCATTTTCTCCGCACTGAATGAGCACATGCAATACTTGCACTAGAAGAAGACTTCTTCATACATTTCCAACATTTTTCTGATCTTTTCTACATCTACTTTTTCAGAAGTCCGCCCCCCCCCGAAAGAAATACAAACCTGAAAGATTATTACTGAACAGGCAGTGAAAAACGAATAACCAAACAAAAATAAAGAGAAAATTGTTGTCCAGAATCTTACTTTCATGTGAAACTAGGACACCTTCCTAGAGAATGCAGTGACTCAAGTGGCTAAGGCGCTGTCCCTAAGGTGGCAGGTCAGCAGTTTGATACCTGAATACTGCAGGACAGAATGAGCACCTGTCTCTGTCCCAGCTCCTACCAACCAAGCAGTTTGAAAGCAAGAAATTTCAAGTAGATAAATAGGGACTACTTCGGTGGAAGGTAAACAGTGTTCGGTGTGCTATGGTGTCTAGTCATGCCTGCCACATGACCATGGAAACGTCTGCAGAAGCAGACAGCTGGCTCTTCAGCTATGAAACAGAGATGAGCACTGAACCCTAGAGTCAGATATGACTGGCTTTTGAGCAAAGGCGACCTTTACCTTTACCCTAGGACACCTTCTTGATGAGGAGTCTCGCACAATAAGGCTCAAGAAAAATAGGAAGAAAAGAAAAAAAGTAAAAGATTTTTAAAAGACTGAGAGCAAGAAACTTTGCAAGGACTCATCACATCTCTACATTTAAGATTCTTTACTAATAAAACAAAGGACTTGCAGACTGCAAGATTGTTGAAGTGGCATCTGTCTAAAGTCTGTGCAGGCATATCAGATAAGAAACTACTAAATGAGAGTGAAAACAACAAAAATAAGACAAAATGGATAAAGAATAAATAAAAAACTATTTGATCTATGAAAGTTCACATTAAAATATAGCTGTCTTTAAGTGCCACAATGTTTTTTCTACTTTTGCAATTTTTGATTTGTTATGTTTCTTGCCTGATATACTCCAAAGTATTACTCATACCGCATATGCCGGGGTATAAGACGACTGGGTGTATAAGACAACCCCCCAACATTTCCACGCAAAATATAGAGTTTGTTATATACTCCCCGTATAAGACTACCCCCTCTTCTGCACACCTTCCACACACCAAATAAAACATAAGAAAAATCAGATTTGATTTCAACATCTCCCTGTGGCCGGCACTAGTGCGCAAGTGTGCATGTGCGAGTTCTGCGTAGACAAGGGGTGGGGCAGAGCACCGCTGCTTCCCACCAAGGAGAATGGGCTGGTCATGCCGAAAAGGCTGGCACCCCTGTCTCGCTGCTAATGCTCACTGCAGCCTCACTGGATACCGCGCGATACTGGATGGTGTGTAGAGTGAGGTGGGTGGGCATCGGGAGGCCACTATGGGCACCGGGCGAGCATCGGGAGGCCACTATGGGCAGCTATGTCTATCCCAACTGAAGTGCACCCAGCGTATAAGACGACAACCCCTCCCCCCACTTGGAGGCATGTTTTTCAGGGGGGAAAAGTAGTCTTATACTCCAGCATATACAGTAAATACATACAGTATAACTATTAAGTCTGGCCAGGTTGTCCTGTAATGGAACTGCCAGTGACTCAATGGTGATCGTCAATCGGCTGTTAAATAAGTCCATAGAGAAGTCCATAGAGAAGAGTGATGGTCTCCAAGTGGTTTAAATACCACTTGAATCCTTCTTGACGGAGGGTGACAGCTTCATTAATACTGACCTGGGGCTGAGGAGGGTTTTTTGTTCCAAAAGGGCTCAGGACTAGAAAGTGACTTGCGGAACTATGTGCTATGAGTGTCTCACTGTGATGTGGATGGCAAATGAAAGGCTACTGTATTATATTCTTCCAAGGATAATATACATGGCTGGTTGTCATGACAACAGCCAACATTCAGAAATAAATATGGCATGTGAAGAAGAGGAAAATATATAACTATGGAGTGCCTTCTGTAGGATGTTGGTGCATCTCTTAGTGTTTCCCCCCTGGAAAATACATTGCACAATCAGATGGTGAATGGTGAATGAGTTTATGAGGTCACAGTTTGCAACTCATAATTCCACTCTTCAAGTTCTACTTAGGTCAAAGGCACAATTATAGACTTTAAGCTTTCAGAAGGTGGCAGAATTCAGAAAGAGAATATTAACAGTAATGAAATTGTTGCAAAAAATTAAAGCTTTACCATTCATTTGTAAGGTTAAGATAACATAGAAGTCACCAAACATAACAATGAAATGAGAACAGCAGTCAAATGAATTCTACACATTTATGTTTGAAACACATGAAATAAGTCACATGAAACACATGAAACATTTGGTGAAACTGGTTTTTTAAAAATCAAATCAGTTCACAATAACACTGTGTAACACATTACCATGGTGTACCTTTGTTCTCTTAGAGTTGTTATGATCATCCAACATTACTGCTTATATTTATTTTGTCTGCAAATGGGATGCCCACTTTGCAGAGAAAAATAAATGTTTCCCAAAAAAAGCTTAAAATTGGGATATTTAAAAAGTGATGATGCATTTTGTTTATTCCCTTTTAACAGCCTTAAATAATAGGAAGCAGAAACTATTTGAACAGTCAGCACCTTTGCAAATCAGATATGCAGGACATTGTATAGCAAATTAATATTAGGACTTCTGAATTTAAACCACTGAATAAAATTGAAGATAATACTTATTAAAAGTGAATTTTATACATCTGTTCCTTGATGTGTGGTCTGATCACTCTGTGCAGCCTTGTGTATTCTTGATGATTTCTGAAGCTCTTTGTTCTTTAACTTGCTAATATTCTTCCTTGATTGAGATGCTAATTGTTTCCATTTGACAATTTCCTTTCAGGGACAGGTTCAAGTACAATTATAAAATGCAAAGCATGTGCTTTCTGATGTAAATTGGGGCACTGTG
This sequence comes from Furcifer pardalis, assembly GCA_030440675.1. NCBI lineage: Eukaryota > Metazoa > Chordata > Lepidosauria > Squamata > Chamaeleonidae > Furcifer > Furcifer pardalis. The sequence continues at coordinate 27,639,099 of CP126892.1, forward strand.
GCTTTACCAATAGGACCATACGGCCACCAAAGATGAAGGCGGAGAACAATTTGAGATCCACAAACTCCCCACAGTGAGCCAATTATACTCTCACAAGCTGCTGTTTCTCTCATCCTCTTTGGAGTTCTAGTTGCATGAACAATGAAATTGTAATCAAGCATTGCTTTTCTACCACATTCAACCATTTGTACATGAACTTTTAATGAGAGAAAATTTGGACAACTAATGCCCTCCAAATGTATTCTGACCCCTTATGTCAAGGGCCATCTGCCACAAATAAAGTTATGACAGAAAAACCACCCTGGAAACATGTCTGGAATTGTCCCTAGACAAACACAATTAAATTCAGAAGCATGGTGCATGGAGTGAACACACTTTGTATACAAGACAAATAGCAATTTCAGGAAGCTTCCAGAAACCTTACTAGCCTTGAGAGCATTTTCTTCATTGTCATGTTTTTAAGGGGAAATGGTCAGGTTCAGTGCCGACAAGTCTACCTTCCATGGATTCTTGGGAAGAGGAATTTGGCCCCTGAAGTTACCTATTTTATCAAAAAATGCAGTTCTCAAATCATTTTAGAGCAGTGGTGGTGAACCTATGGCATGTGTGCCAGAAGCGGCACTCAGACCTCTCTCTGTCGGCATGTGTGCCATCGCCTTAGCACAGAGTTTGCCCCAACCCTCTGCCCAGCAGCCCAATAGGAGGACCTTTTCCCTCTTCCAGCACAGAGTTTGCCCCTCACCTCTGCCCAGCAGCCCAATGGGAGCGCTTCATTCCTCCCCCAGCACAGAGTTCACCCCACCTCTCTGCCCAGCAGTCCAATGGGAGTGCTTCCTCGCTCTCCCAGCATATAATTCACCTCACCTCTCTATTTGGCCACTTAGTCTCTAAAAGGTTCACCATCACTGCTTTAGAATAAAGGTTGAGGTCACCTGAAGGACTTTGACTCCACATTTATTACAATAAATCAGGTAGAGATGTCCAATGAGCTATCTTGTCAATTTGTGGGAGTGGTTTCAACTTGTTCCTTTGGAGGGGTGGACAAGGAGCTTGCACATTGTAAGCCTACAGCCTCTTGTTTTGATCCTTGCACATCATGACTAGTAAAATCTGTAAGTGTGTTCCAGAAGTGGGCAATGAATATTATTAATTCATCACTGGGGAGCATAACATCCCTTATTGATTAAAATAAAGAGTTATCCACCCACTTCGCAAAAAATAAAATTTAGCTACAGAAGTATTGGACAACTATAGGCTTGTAGTTAATATATGTTTTGGGGTCAAGGTCATTGAGAGAATAGTGGCTGATAATCTGCAGATGTTCTTGGAGGAAACCAACTGCTTGGATTCATTTCAGTTGGGTTTCTGGTCTCGTCATGTTACCAATACCACATTGGCTGTTTTGCATGATGACCTTCTCTGGGACAGGGGAGGTTTATTTCTCTTGGTGCTCTTGGATCTCTCTGTAGCTTTTGATACGTTCAACCATAGCATCTTACTAGCTTTTTGGGTTGGGGACATGGTGCACTGTGCTGCAGTGGTTCCATTCCTTCCTAATGGTTGGACCCAGGTAATACAATTTGGGGAGGTTTCCCCCCCCCCAATCCTGTGGACCTTTCAGTGGGGTGTTCCGAAGGGGTTGATTATCATCCAATTTTTAGTTAACATCTATGTGAAGCTGATGGGAGAGGTCACATGGAGATTTGGATTTCTGTGTTATCAAAATGCAAATGATATATCTATCTCTCTTTCTCAACATCTACAGTGAATGCAGTCTGGTGCCTGGATGAGTGTTTGACTTCGGTAATGGAAGCTGAGACTTAACCCTGACAAGATGGACATACTGGTGTTGGAGGGACCATATATTCAACTAGGTGACCTGGTCCCTAAATTGATTGTGGTTGCTTTTTTCCTAGGGATCAGGTGCATATTTTAGGGGTCATTTTTTATCCATCCTTGTGCTCTGATGCTCAAATTGCAGCAGTGAAGAAAGCCACATTCCTCCAATTACATCAAATAGCACAGTTGTGTCCCTAAGTACACAGACATTCCCTTACAGCCCTAGTTCAGTCATTGGTAATCTCAGGGATTGATTTCTTTAATACTCCCTACATGGGGCTTCTCTTGGTTGTCCTTGATATGGAGACTTCAACAAGTCCAAAATTCAGCGGCCAGGATGATGATGAAAACAAATTTGAACTTATCTCTCCAGCCTCATTAAAATGAATGGGCCTTGATCCTGACTAAACATGCATAGGATTGCCCTGTCAACCATGAAATCTGTATTTGAGAGAAGAACTTCTTTTTAAAAGGCACTGAAGAACTTCTGTGTAAAATTAATGCTGCTTAGTAATAAAAATGGCAATACAATTTATTAAGTGAGTGGTACTTAAATTATTCAATTTTCTCATTAATTTTGTAGAATGTGTCTAGCTTCAGTGATTACATGTTAATTAATAAAGAACTTTCTCTACAATAAATTTATAGCAAGGTAACTTTGCAAACATCCTAATAGAAAATAGTCAACACTTAGTAAACAACAGACCTAACAGTGACCAGTGTTAAAGAGTATCACAGGAGATTGTCCAGTTCTATATGAGGGGTGGAGGGGTGTTGGTTATTTGATTACACAGTAAAAAATGGTACATGTCTGATAGGAAATTAATGAAGGAAGAAATTCCAATGAAGAATATGGAAAAAATGCTATAGACCTAAAATCTGCACACATACAAAAACACCCAACTTCATTAATGCAATAAAAGATGTAATGAAATTGTTTCTATGTCTAGCTTTATTTTTGCAAAACATTTCTTTGATTTTTCACATTCTCAGTTAGTCTGTAGACTGTTGTGACAGAAACAACAGAGTCTTACATGTGTAGAAAGTTTTATTTAGCATAAAATTCCATGGTCTACAGTCCTCTCCTTTAAATAAACGGATCGCAGCTTTATTAAACATAGGGCACGTCTACAATGGCCCTTTTTAAGAGGACTAATGATGTCTAAATGGGGCCACGTTAGCCCAGGTGGAGGTGTGCTATGCCATTTGGTGTGATTCACATATCCAAATATCATGCAGACTTCAAGAAGCCATATTTAGTCTGCCTCCTTCCTCTCTCTTTTTCTGGTAACATGAAGTAGCTTAATAAATGAGTCACTTCAGGATATAAGGAAATTTAACATTTTCCTTGTTCTTCGATAGTGGATTCTGCAATACCATTGCTGATATATTTGATAATTGAGAAGGTTATCTATAAAGGAATTAGAAAGGTTGTTTAGGAGAAAGGTGTGTTGGTGTATGCTGAAGCCACCATCATCTGTAACGTAGTACAGATTTTGGTGATACAATTAATGTGTGCAAGTAGGACAACGATGGAAATAGGTAGTGAGAAAATGACTCATCCTAAAAATGGTGTTGGTGATGAGCTTTTTAGATGTCATAAAAAACCAGGAAGACATACAATTATGCTATAAATCAGGGATACTTAACCTTTTAAAGCTGTTAAGGGACCAGACCAACCTGAGCCCCCCCCCACTTTCTCCACTATCACCAGTAGTGGCAGGATGACACTGAGCGACCCAACACTCCCCCACTGCCACCCCCACCCCAAGCCACCTACCACTGCCACCGCTGGCAGCAGAGACCACCCTGAGCCACCCAGCAATTCATACTGCTTTCCTTCTTACCAGCCTAGAGGACTTGCATGGCATGGGTGAAGGAGGGGTCCAGGTTGTCCTTCTCACCTATGCTTGGCCAGGGGAAACATGGGAAAGATGCAAGAGGCTGCATGTGTCCACTGGGAAGATGCATTTGGCCAGAGAGGCCCCTGGGAAAGACATGGGTGACCACATGTGTCCATTGTTTCCACCGCCACTACCACAATCCTTGTCCCTTCCGGTTGGCTTGACATGTCCCTAACGTGTCCATAGCACAGCAGATGTGGTAAGGCTTACAACATCTGCCCTCCTGTGGAGCACCATTAGGGACATGTCAAACCAAGTGAAGGGGACAAGGATTAAGGTGGTGGAAGCAGAAGCAGCAGCTGGAGCGGAGGCTGGATGATTCGGTGCTGTGGGCCGAATGCAGCCTGTGGGCAATGGGTTGAGGGTCCCTGCTATAAATCATACCAAATGGGAATTCTCACCAGAAACTAAAATAACTAAACTACATACTTTAGATACACCAAAAAAAGATAAGATGTCATGGAAAAGACAATTAAATTAGGAATATAAGAAGGCAATAGAATAATACATGGAACAGCATGAAATGGGTTAGTTCAATAAGGAAAGTCATGGACTTAGGTTTGTAAGACCTGAAAAGGGCTGATTATAGGACAATAGAGTCACCATTAGTCAGGAACAATGTGATGAAACATAACAACATCATCATCTTCAGTGACACTTCTGGGTGTGTAAATGTGAGATGAGGCATGCCATTTTTATGGCATCCACTTTGAATTTCCTTCAACTCAAAGAACATCTCGGAATGGCAAAAAGAAAATGTGAACTGTGGTTTTACTCCAATAAAATGATTTTACTTCACTCCTGAAATATTTTCAAAGAGCCGGAACAATTTTGAGAAACTCTCCAACCATCCTGGTATCATCAGGCTTCAATTTCAGTAAGCTGGCCATGAAATGAGAATAAAGAATAAAACAAACTTCACTGACAGAAAACTAGACATTATGATAGAGAGCAGCAGCTTAGCTTTTTTCCTAACTTACTAGAATTAGGGGAGGTACATTTCATCAGATAATAGATCTCATATGAAGTGTTGCAGCCCAGGCACAACAGCAGTTACATTTCCCACCGTAGATTCTAGGGTAGACCTGTCATCAGTGAGAAAATACTGCAGTAACTGTTAAGAGTACCAATCTCTCTTTGTCTTTTTCTTTCTTTGTCTTTTTTGGTATATTGATTGACTTAGCATAAAGGCATGGAACCTGGCACTCAATGAAAACATCTTAAATGTTTCTATTAGTATTCACTAGGGGGAAGGGGGAAACAACCATGTAGATTGGATTTTAATGTGAAAATACAAAGTGTCACACATTCAAAACAATGCACAAACTGCAATTTGGTAATCTTTACAGTACATTTTTGAGGGTTTTTTTTTTTACACTGATGCATCCCAGCTCAAATATGCATACAGAAAAATACATAGCATTGAAAAATTAACACTCAAAATCAACTGAATTAATGCAAGTACTTCCAAACTGATATGGGAAATGCTTGCAGAACAGACATATGTTAAATAAAACTGTGCTAGACGAAGTCTGTGCAAAAGAACCTGTTGAATTTTATCAGAACTGATAGAACAATCTCTTCACTTTAAACAAACATAAATACAGAGAATTTGAGAAAGTGTAGGACTCTGAAGAGGCACAACATAGACAGGTCTATCCCACTCTATTGTTCACATTGAAAACTCGTAAAAATCAATTTTCTTCAGGCTAAGAGATCAATTATTAATATACTGTTGGAAAATATACTTTTCCATTCTTCTCCTTCTTCTCCTCCTCCTCCTCCACCACCACCACCACCCTTTTGGGTGTCAAGGGAGATACAAAGCTTACTCTGGCATTTCTATTGACCTGCACTGATATTATTTGCTGTTTTTGTAATGTTCCTTTGATCTTATCTCTCCGCTTTCCTCTGGGTCTATCTCATGCTTTTTGGCAAACTGGTATGAACCTGTTGCTGCCCTTCACTGTGTCTGGTTCTACAGATGTTGTTTTGCAGTCTTGTGTTGTTGTTTTTGTTGTTGTTTGTGGTACTCTTCCTATCTGGTTGTGTTCTTTAACATGTTCTCTCCATCTTTCTTTTTGGCTTTCCCTTTTGGGTGCCAAAATTATCAAAGAGCCTCCACTCCAGCGCTGGCTAGCCACTATTCTATTTTTCAGTTTTCATTTATTTGTAAGAACATCTTACAATAGGGTTTTCCCCCTCAACTTCCTTTTCATGTGACGTGATGGTAAGAGAATTGTCAGGGTTCATAAATTAAATGGTGGCATGAAATCATGTATCCTCTAAAAGCAATGTACGAAGTTTTGTTTATGGACCTACCAGGGCCATAACCAGGATTCTAAATGTGGGTGGATGAATATTTGTTCAGGATGGACAACAAAGCGTCTTTTCAATGCATTCCTATGGGAAAACGTGTTTTGCCAGGGTGGACAAACTGCTAACTCAGGTTAGGCCAAGCCCGCCCTGCACCCCCTGGCTATGGCCCTGGGGTCTACATGTGTCAGCTTAAGCTAGAAATGCTGCTTAACGAGGTTGGGCGGAAAAGGTTGGAGGAATGGAGGGAAGATAATTAATGCTGACCACCAAGTGCCCACCAGCCCAGCAATTACTATATTAAGGTAGGCTGGGTCCAGACACCTAAAATAAATGAGCATAGGCACAGTTGTCATGTCTCTCAAACTATAGTATAAAAGCAAGACTTCTCAGCACTTAAATCAGCACATGCTTTTGCCAGCTTGTTTGAAGATTTGGCCTGATGTTTATGGACATCACACAGATCATCTGGGCACTATACCAACATAAAGTATGTTTTGCTTATAGTGAACACTATGTTATTTCAAAACAATAGATAATGGGAACTCGCTGAAAATAGACAGCCATTTGAAATGATTCACTTAATTGGTCTATAACTCATCCTCCTTGCATTTTACAGTATTAATGTGTTTTATCTTAATTGAATTAAACTAAAATACTTTATACAGTGGAACCTCATATAACAAATGCCCCCTACAGTGAAAAAAATCGTATAACAAATAGTTTATTTTTTAAAAAAAAATGGCACCCCACATAATTATTTTTTCCTATGGGAAAAAAAAATCATACAATATTCAATGCGACAAACCACTTAACAAAAAAAAAAGTTGTACATTTTTTTCTATAGGAAAAACCGTACAATGAAAAAGTCACATAGTGAACAGACCCATAGAATGAATTAAAATTGTTATATGGGGTTTTACTGTAGTTTAAGTTTTGAAAACATTAAGTTTTTCTACTTTAATTGAATTTACTGTTCAGTCAAGAGCTTTCTTTATTCTGGTTTCACTTTTGATTTTAAACACATAGTTAACTTGCTGAAACGAAGTTCTTCGCTGTATAACTGAGAGTACAGGTTTTAATAGTGATATATTTGAAAGATTTTCTCTGTGTGTTATTAACATAATAAGTGCTTTATCTAATATTACTGACTGTTTGTAGAAATTATATGAAATAAAGAGGCAAGTCAATGTAATTTTGGTCTAAAGGCTTGGACCACAATTTTACTGATTTTTTTAAAAAAACTGAACTAATTAAAATGACCACACCATAACTAAACCCAAATGATCCATGATGTCAGAGTAAGATAGGCAAAAACACTGCCTCTTTATGGCCAATCCAGAAGCTGAGCCAAAAATTCCTTTCCTGACCCGAGAGGCTACCCACTAGGTCCTCTAGATTACAGGATATGTGGGCAGGTCGTCAATATTGGAAAAAGCCAAAGAGGCCGAGCTTCAGGCCTGGGAAATGGGAGTGGAGGTAGAGCAGGTTACAGGGCTGCTGCCAGCCCAGCCTCGAGAGCAGGTGGGCAAGAAGAAAGGAAAGACAGAAGCTGAAAGTGTGGCCCAGGATGTGTCACCCCCTCAGGATGAGGCTTTTGAGTAAGGACAACCTTTACCTACCGGTAATAACAGAAGATCCTTGATTGGTATTCAAATTTGCTGTGAAGTTTGGCCTTGTTTAGTTGCATGTGGTTAAGTAAAGGTAAAGGCCGCCCTTGCTCAAAAGCCATTTTGTTTCTGACTCTAGGGTGCAGTCAGTGGTGGGATTCAATTTTTTTTACTACCTACACTGTGGGTGTGGTATGGTGGGCATGGCAGTGCTCATCTCCATTTACAGCCAAAAAGCCAGTGCTGTCTGTTTTTCAGACGTTTTCATGGCCATGTGGCAGTCATGACTAGATTGTCCAACAGTCACATGGCCATGCCCACAAAGTAGGCCATACCCACAGAGTAGGCCGTGCCCATAGTGTGGTAGTAAAAAATAATTGAGCCCGCCAATGGGTGTATTTCTTCTATTTTGAGTCTGCTCACCAAAAATACCGGGGGAAACAGCTATATCTGTCTTCTCCATACTAAAACAAAGTTATTGGGTTTCCAATGCTCCTCAGGAAAAGGTAGGTTGAGGCGGGAAAGTGACAAAGCAGGGTTTTATCCTTTAGTTTTTATGCTGTGACTGGCTTAAAACTAATCCTTGTCATGCTTATTGTTCTATTGGTTGTTTAGAACATAAGGGAAGTGGTGATTGTGGAGGGAAGAAATAGATGCTGGAAGAAACATGCCACATTCTGTCCCGATCCCATGCCTCCCTAACAGACACACAACTGGTTTTTGTATGAAGAATTGTTTTGCAGAACCAGGTGCATCTATTCTAGTACAGTACTGTGTTACCAACTACATGCATGGATTGTACTACATAACATGCATTGGAATACATGTACTCTGATATTAATTTTATCAGATTTGTTGGATGGGGGGGAGATTAATGTAGAAATATGGCAAAATGCAGAACATAAATGCATGCAAAATTTGAACTAGACATAGCCTGACTTAACTATTTTTAACAATTTCTGAACCCCCTTTCTTGAGTTTTAAATTGTTTCCTTATGAAAAGTTTCATTGTTACCTTGCCAACATCAATGGGACAATATTAGAACATTTCAAATGTACATGTTCATGGCTGGGGCAATCAGCCACATTAATGATAAACTGATGAGCACCATTAGTGAACAAGCCAAGCAGAAGCTGAAATAGTCTTTTAGTAACACCCACTTTTTAATCACACCTCAGCAGAGATAGCTGACTAGACTGCACCTCCCAGAATCCTTCAACCAGAATAGCAATGGGTCATTCTGCCTTAATTCTGGAACACATAGTCCCCATAAGCAAGATTTCCGAAAGCTGTGTATCAGATAGCACATAAGATAGGAGATGAGAACATGCTCCTTTGAAATCAAGTTCACATGAAATACTGAGACAGCAAAGTGTCCAAAATGATTATAAAAAGTCATTGTTCTTATTAAAATAATGGCATCAGTTAAAAGTTTGCATTTTGACTCTTCAAACTGTTGTTCTAGACAATTGGGTTGGATTGTGTCAGTGGCTTCCAAAGTAATTTACAAGATATATTGGATGCAAGTTTATTGTGTGCTAAATAGGTTATTATATTAAGCCAAAAAAATGTACATGATAGAGGGCGAAGTAATTTTTACAATGGGATGGTTAGCTGCTGGCTGAAAAAGTCAGGTACTATGTATAAATACCAAGTAACAAGGACAAAACTGGAACTGACTAACCCTTTGCTCTACCCTGGTGACATTAATAGGGACTCTGCAGGATACACATTACTGCAGGATAGTTGCCTAAGGGGATAGACCACAAATTCTTTGTTCTAATATTATCTTATCCATGTTGGCAGACCATTACAGAAAGAGAACATTTGTAGGCTGTAGCAGTTTCAGTTTTGGACTTTTCCCAATTATTTATTATTATTTTTTTTATTATTTTGCAAACTGCAGAGGGACCCAAATTGAATCATACAGGTTCCTGGGGTTTCTGTGTAATATGAAGGTGCCATGATTGTCAACATGCAATAGGCTAATGCAATAAAACCTTTTAAACTGAGGCTGGGCAAGAAAATAATAATAAATAAATTCACATAAAGTTGGAGGTGACATTGATAGCATTTTCAGCATGACTGTGAATATCGGTACAGCGGTATCACTACATATCTCACATCACAGAATGTCTTAAGCAATTATAGATGTGCCTGTTCCTCTGTGAGACAGGGCACTCTGTACATGTTCAGGCGGATTCTCCTTATTATTGCTATTACCAGCACTAGGATGTATGAATCAAATGCATATTTTCACAAAGACTAAATTCTGTTCTGTTCTGTAGTATGCACATTTCTACAGGCAGCTAATTCTTAGAAACCCTTCTCTGCTGCTATTCCCCCCCCCCCAAAAAAAAAAAAAAGCTTATCCAGATAATTCACACTGCCAATCAAAGGAGAAGAACAGCACTGGCAATGTTGTTAAAATCATTATTTGCATTTTCTTTCTGTGTGTCTTGCACAGGTACAGTGAAGAACAAAGGGTAGTCTGCCATCAGGCCAGAGTGTTGTCCTTTAACACCCACAAGTGTTCTCCAAGGCTATTTATTTTTATTTTCTTATTCCCCAGATGCCCTTCTCCCAAACCCTAACCACCACCACCCTGGGATATAGTGCAGCTTCTAGAAGCTTCCAGAAGTGTCAGTTGACTTTTTCATTAGCTTACAAGGCCCTTTTAATTTATTTAATAGCAAAAATGCCAATTCTTCAGTATCTGTATCAGTATCATTCTTTTTGAGTTTTGGCATTTTTGATGCTTATGCAACCTTGCCCAAAGGGATCCTGGAGGCAGAAAATTGGACCCTGAATCCACCATTGTTGTCTACCTCTGTTTTGTCTTAAAAGTGGAATAATTCAGCCTCATCTTCCCAGCGATATCACTAGCATAGAGAACAAGTGGCAAATAATGATGTAGGCATTGAAACAACCAAGCCCCTTTCTCCCTTACCATTGTGGATTACCCAGTGCCCATTTTATCTGCTCAGGTATAACGCTATGCTCCTCTCCTTTAGCCACTCTTGGTGTATAAGGGTGTATATGGCTGTGCATGACAAAGAGAGAAAGCAAGAGGGCAACATAGATCAGAGCCAAGCTACACAAGCAGCATCTTTCTAGATGAGCAAATAAAGAAAATCACAGACTTCTAAAGCAGCAAGATTGTAGCAGACTGTGTTATTCATTTGGATATGTAGCAAAATATCTTGAGCTTGCCTCACAGGACATGGTAATGGAGTACAGTTGTACTTTACTTAAAGAGCATAATGCGTTCCACAGGATTGCTCTTTAAGCAAGTTTGCTCTTTAAGCGAAACACCATTGTAAGTGGCCAATTGTGACTTCTAGCGGGGGGGGGGGGATTGTGAAACCCAATTTATTTATTAAGCAAGTTTTTGGTTGGTTTTATTTGTTAAGCGAAGCCACCTTCGGGGCTTACCTTTTTACTGGTTCCCCCACTGACATGCGTGCCAAGCACTTGGTGTGCATGTATGCCTACAGTGCTTGGCATGTATGCACAGCCTCCTTGCTGTCCTCCTAAGTGGGGAGGAGGAAGAGAAGCTGCTAGCCTGAAGCTCCCTATAGCCTGCTCCCCAGGGTAAGTGACTCACCTTTGGATGTGGTGTGTCTGTGTGTATTTTAATGTGTAATTAATACCTTTACCTATATTGACGTACTACCACAGTTCCTAAAAAGGCCTGGCAGCCTGGCTTGGGGTTTTTAAGCAAAGTATTGGAGTGACCTCATCAATAAGCTACACCTGTGCTGGTCCAATTGCTGGTCCAATTGGAAAACCCTTAAGGAGGTACAGCTATTTTACATTTACATTAAGGCATATTATCCTAGAGAACTGGTACAATGACCATATCCATCTTGCAACATGGTGCTCCCCAGGCACTTATACTAACAGGTAAGTGACGGGTTTGTGTTTGGGGTGGGTGGGTGTATTTTAATATAAATTTTATTTATTTATTTATTTATTTATTTATTTATTTATTTATTTATTTATTTACAGGTTTGTGGTGTGTGTGAATGAGTGAGTGTGTGTATGTGCACTTATTTTTTTTCCTTTGGCCTTGCCCATGACATCATGACGTAATGATGTTAGCTCCACCCACACTGTGATGACATCATGGTGGGGTAGTAAAAATTTTGACAACCCACCACTACTCTTTATGCTAGGTTTGACTGTATATGAAAGTGCTTTCTTCCTTTTAACTTGAGCTGGTCCCATTCCACCTGCTTTTCAGTAGCTTATCTTTTTTCCACAGTGTTAGCTATTCCACCCACTTTCTTCTTCCCCACATTAATCTCTCTCTCTCTCTCCCTCTGCCCATCCATGGGGACACTTGGAATTGCAGCCTCAAATTACACTTCCTTGGCTTTGAAATGGTACAATAAATCATGCCATAATAATTATTAGCAATTGTGAGGTTACAGTCCATAATTTTCTGGAGAAGAACTTAGAGGGATAACCTTTCTCCTTTTATACATTAAGTTTTTTCAAAAAATCTGAAGCTGTACACACAGCAATTTTATCCTGAAAAGATTGCTTTCTATTTACCTTACAAGCAGAAGAAGAAAGAAAAAACTGGAGGACTAGATGAAAGTCAAGAAGAGTTCCATAAACACATGCTCTACTTTGTCAAGTGTGTAAAGATGCAATCAGCAAGATGCAATTTATGAGACCACTCATTCTCTGCAACCCATGTTCCAGAAATCACCCATTACATGTTTACATTCAGATTGCCACTCACACGAAGGAACATCAACATTGTATTCCTCTCTATTTGAGTTCACTGGTGTGCAGACATTAAAACGATGCATGTCCTCTCTATAGGGGACACAAGCTTTCATGCTCAGGAACTCTGGCATGGAGCCACTGCTGATTCTACAGTTCATCTGACTGCTTCTGCATTCTCTGAGATGCCTGATTGTCTTCACAGAAGAGGGTTTTAATCCTTTGAGACCTTTTGAAAGGATCAGTGTACAGGGAAGTGTTTCTGATCAATATTTTCCTTTTCCCCTAACAGACATAAGTATACAAGGATGTGTGAGAACTATGGCTGAGTGTTTAAGGCTCCTGTGGGTGGCTATGCAATTACTTGTATTACAGACATCTAATTCATTATCTGAAGGATGTATCTAAGAAATAGAACAAAGAAGCCTAGACAGCATTGTTGTTGTTTTCTTTGTAAGAAAACAGGCATCACTACTGAGGAGAAGATAAATCTCCTGCATACATTCTAAATATTTATATTTGTTATAATATATTTATATTTATATTTGTTAGACTTCTTTAGCATGATTTTGGAAATTTAATGCAATTATATGATGTTTGTATAGCATTTTTGAATGTCCGAGCTGTTTCAAATACATGACAAATACCATGAAAACTCTTACAATTCACCTCCATTTACCCAAATTAGTTTATCTCCTGTGATGATGAGATTGAGAAACAACTACCCATTGCAATATCATGATGAATAAGATGATATAATAAAAGCTTGCACAATCTGCTTGCCCAGAGAAGACAGTAAGTTAAAATGTGTCAAGCATATTTAACTTTAATACATTTTCAAAATAAACCTATAATATCCACAGACAAGGGAACAAAATAGACTTCTTACCATCCCTCATCTCTTGAGAGCTTCATAACTGTCCATATTTTCTAAAGGCCACTACAAAATTTAACCTAAGAACCTCCATTTCTCTTGATACAGCCAATCAGCAATTTTTCATCTGTTATACTGAATGAACAGCTGAGTGCTGGATTTCTCCCAATAATCTTGGATAGTGTCCTGAATTTACTTCCCACCAGACAGTTTTCATTGTCTCCTACTAAACTGGCTGATAGCCAGTGAATGGGGAAAAAATGATGCTTTGTTCCAGGATGCTTTGTAAGTGCTTGAAATCACTGGAGCCTAGACTTTTCAGAAATGTTAATGAAGGTGTTTGTTTACTGGTGAAGTCTAAGATGTTCCTGCTGTTAGAACAGCAATGGGAGGAGATCTTAACCAAAGGAGAGAGAAAAAGATCCAGAAAACAGTTAATTTGTCATCTGAGAAGTTGTACACAACCATCAGATATAACTGCAGGGATCACCAAGGGTGTATAGGTCATAAGATGTCATGATTCAAGTAAATCTTGAGAGTAAAAAAGCATTGACAAAAGCTGGGAGTGTTGCCTAGAAGCCTAATCAAGCAACAAGACTTTCCCTTTAAGCTGAGTTATTGTATCTAAAAGTCTTTGCTTGGTGGTCTTGGGTAGTCAGCAAGTCATGAATTAAGGATTGTATTTGAGTTACTTCTAAAGTTCATGTTTTTCACCAACTCTGTCATTAATTTCACATTTCAGTCCTATGGAGACATGACAGTATGGTGAAAAGCTCCCACCGGTTCAGGTGGCAGCAGGTTCAACTTTTGACAAATGCTACAGTGAAAGAGGCAGACCAGATCCAGCCCTCGTCACATGCTACTGCTGAGAGAGCATGTCTTTGTCAAGAAGTGGGCATGGTGGCAAAAGTGAGACAAATGCTGCTTTTATTTGAGACAGGTTAGGTTAATTACTAAAGAAGCTTCTGCTTAGGTTGAAAGAAGAATGTGCAAAACCTGGCTTGAGACTCAACATCAAGAAAACCAAGTTACAGTAAAACACCGGATAACGATTGGATTGGATAACGCTAAAATCGCATAACATTAAGTAATCTGGGGAGGAGAATTGGATCGAATAACGTTAAGGTCCTATGGGATGGATCGGATAACAATAGCTAAAGCCTGTGCAGTTACAATGTATCTCTATGGAGCATTAACGTTATCTGATCCATCCCATAGGATTTTTAACATGGATCGGATAACACTAAAAATTGGATAACACCAAGACTTGTGGAACCAAGTTTTAGCGTTATCCGATGTTTTACTGTAATGGCAACAGGCCCTATCACTCCCTGGAAAATAGATGGGGAAGAAGTAGAAGCAGTGACAGATTTTACTTTCCTAGGATCAAAGCTCACTGCAGATGGTGATTGCAGCCATGAAATAAAAAGGCGACTGATGCTTGGTAGACAAGCTATGAGAAACCTGGGGAACATAGTTAAAAGTAGAGACATCACCTTGTACACAAAAATTCGCATAGTCAAAGCAATGGTATTCCCGGTGGTAATGTATGGTTGTGAGTGCTGGACCATTAGGAAAGCTGAGCACAGAAGAATAGATGTCTTTGAGATGTGGGAGAGATGAGGAGAGTTTTGAGAGTCCCCTGGACAGCGAGGAGAACAAATAGGTCGATTGTAGAAGAAATCAACCCTGAATGCTCCTTAGAACGTCAAATAGTAAAGATGAAGCTAAAGTACTTTGGACATCAAATGAGAAGAGAGGATTCAATTGAGAAAGCCTTGATGCTGGGAAAGATGGAGGGCAAAAGAAGAAGGGGGCAGCCAAAAATGAGATGGCTAGATGGTATTGTAAAGGCAATGGGCACAAAGCTGGGCGGGCTGAGGAGGATGGTGGGAGACTGAGGTTCCTGGCAGGCCATGGTCCATAGGGTCGCAAAAGGTTGGAATCAACTGTGCGACTGAACAACAATGAAAGGTTTCAATATAAACACATGGATGAAGAGAAGGCAAGAAAACAATTCTTGTCTTAGTAGTATCCCTCAGAGCTGCATAAATTCTCATTACAGACCTCAGATTATAATTATACCCCTTGTTCTAATGACATTCACAGGTTTTTAACTGATTTCTGGCCAAAAGATACTTGGCCACTGCTTCATACATCAGCAGTTGGAGGACTATCAGCAGCCAGCTATTATTATTTCCCATACTACAGTCCTGGAGAATCAATTCTATGTTGCCATGCAGCAGCATTTCCAAGAACAAGATTGGGGGAAGATGGCTGTTTCTATTAGATAAAGGAGACAGATATCTATTCTATCCACCCTCCCCCGAATTGCACCTCAGCATGTTAAGTTATAGCAGAGATTCCACAGGGCCTTTCTAGGTGAAATAATGGGGTAGGTGCTGATTCTACACATGAACCAACATTTCAATGTTTTTAAAAAAGCCATAATTGTTTTTCCTCATTGCAGAACAGTAAGACCTCGATATTTCACTAAGAAAATATAGTTTTAACTGCCTTTCTGAAAAAATAATAACAAGACCTGAAACTTGGATAAACCTGCAGATTTATTACTTTGAAATCTTGCTTACAATATGTGGAACATAGTGTTTGGAAAAGTTGCATTTTTAGACTACAATTCCCAGAATCCTCTGGCCAGCATGTCCAGTAACATACAGTACTAGCTGCAGCATTCAAGGGGTGGGGTGGTTGTAGCCTTAAAAAACATCATTTTTAATGTCTAGTAGTAAATACTTTCAGAAAGTACATGTTTAATAGCTAATTACCCCTTTATAATAAATGTTTTCAGAGTGAAGAGTACCTTCAATTTTAAGTATGAAAAGATATATGTGAGATAGGTATCAAAACTTTGGGAAACACTATTCTCTGTGTTAATCAAATAGTGTGTCATCTTATCTGACTAAGCTTATGAAAATCCAGCCAGTAATTTAATTCACCCTAAAATGCATCTGCTCTTGAAAGAGTTAGGAAGCTGTGAAAAAAATGTATGAAGGGAGGAAAAATTTGTTTCGTTAAGTGATGTAATAACAGTAATAAAAAAAACCCATCAGCACTGGCCATAAAGAAACTCCCAATTTAGTGTGGGTTATTGCTGCAGACAAAGTAAATCAATATGCAGTAAACCAACTCTAGTTGTTATGTATTCCAAAGCACAGCAGATGACAACTGTTACAGAAAATAATCCAATAGGATAGATGGATGTCTCACGGCTTCCCATCAAACGATTGGCAGGCACCCTCAGATAATCTGTCATGTTCCCATTGCTTTCAAAATTTCAGCCTCTAGGTAACCCTAGTTATGTTATACTGTTTGCTTAGAATTCCCTGAGAATTTCCCACAAAAGTTCTGCACATACAGTAAAACCTCGCATAAAGAGTGCCTCACTTAGAGAGTAACTCGTTTAAAGAACAGAATTTTCTCTGAATGGTTGTCTCGCTTAACAAATAAAACCAACCAAAAACTCACTTAACAAATAAATCAGGGTTCACAATCCCACCACTACCACCAGAAGTCACAATTGGTTACTTACAATGGTGTTTCACTTAAAGAGCAAACTCGCTTAAACAGCAATCCCGTGGAACACATGTTTTTTAAGTGAGGTACCACTGTAATGAAAAACTCTATGGGATGTTCTAAAATACACTGTCACTTCAAGATAGATAATAGCCAGGGTTAGCAAACCTACCAATTTTGGACAAGCAAAAATCTGGCTATAACCCATCTATTGGGATCGCTTAGGTGGCCATCTGAGGAAACACAAGGTAAGGAGCTGTATATTGTGGCATCAATGGCTCTCCAAGATTAAGGCTCTTTTAATTTCTCCTATAGAAACCAAAGTGTATACATGCTGTACAGGATACAGCCTATAGACCACATGCATAAAGATAAGAAAACTCACTTGCTTTATTCTTAGAGGCAGAGATAAGCAAACACACATTCACCTCATCTGAGAAGATAGCCTTGTGTTTGTGAACATGATGCCAAAGTTAAGAAATTACCAGAGACATTATTCATAGCATACTGAATCACACTACTCAATATTCAACAGACAATATCTATGGTGAATTCTTAAGGTAAATCACCTCCAATATTATGCCACTTGAGTGACCCCAGTATTAACTAGGCATGAGGATTTGGGCAAATAAAGCAACATATGAATAAAACAAACCAGGTGTGCATTTTGTTTCATCACATTTGCCACTTTTAAGCCTCAGAAAGCTTGCTTATATTTTATTCACAACCTGCCAATCCTTTTATGTTTCCTATGTGTTCTGAAAGACCTTAACAAAATAGGACTACTCTCAAAGGGAAGCAAGGAATCTTGCAAGACTGCTAATTCTTCAGCAAGGTCCTCATGGTGCCAAGACAACCAAAGTCAACAAGAATCAGGAATTTAGTGAGCATTCTTCAAATTTCTATTGAAATGGACCCAAAGAAATCCCAGTTTGAGACCCAGCACCACTGAACCCCTATCTTTCAATATCCCCCAAATTAATTAATCTGTTTTACCACATACAAATTACCTTGTATGTTGTCATTGCCTCTGGTAAGTTTAGGAACAAGGACAGTGATAAGAATAATATCCCAGATGTGCAATCAATCAATCAATCAATCAATCAATCAATCAATCAATCAATCTAGAGGGAATGTGTTTCACCATATGTTTTTGGAATTCATTTCCTAACAGCCCTAGCTACATGGCAAAGAGATTATAGGAACTGCAGTACTACATGATACATTGGGCCATCATTTCCCCATTCCCCATCCAAATATACCCTCTGTAAGAAAAGACTGAACAGAATTAGAAAGTATTCAGATTAAATATATCATTTTTATTTGTTGCCCTTTCCTTTTGAAGTCAGAATCCGTTGTTTGTATTGTAGAAATACAGGGAGGGATCGCAACACATTGTACTGTGAAGTGCTTCTGGTTCCCAGCTTTGCACCTGGGTGGGAACAGCATAGTGAGAAGAGAATATCAGTTAATGGGGATCTGGCTGGCTGGCTGAACTGAGAAGAGCAAAGTCTTACCTGGCAGTCCAGAAAGAGGGAGGTTTTTCCTTCTGATCCAGTGGTGGGCAGCAGCCGGTTCGGACTGGTTCTATCAAACCGGTAGTAAAAATCCCAGGTGGTCTCCCAGCGGGTAGTAACCCTCCCGGGAGACCACCCAGGATGGTTACTTTTTTTGGAGGTGGCCGGTTTGGTTGCCTCTCCGGCCGCCCTTCCTCACTGCCCAATATGGCTGCACGTAAGTGCACATGCATCAGAACACCATTTGACACATGCACACTGAATACTGGAGGTGCACATGCTCAAATGGTATTTTGATGCATGCACACTTACGAGCAGCCATTTTGGGCTGCAAGGAAGGGCACAGCAGCTGGCTGTTGAGGCCATCAGGGGCCTCCTTGGAGGAGTTGTGCTGGCAGTGGTGGCCTTCCCTCGATTGCTGACATTGCTTCCTCACTGCCGCCAGGTCAGGCCATGGCACACTGCCGTGCTGGGCCAGGCCAGGCCAGGCCGCACTGCCGGCCCAGGCTGTGCTGCCAGGCCTGGCCAGGTCAGGCTGCACTGCCGGGCCTGGCTGGGCTATGCCGCGCCATTGCCCCACCGCTGTTGCCATCCCACCGTGCCACCAGACCACTGCTGTTGCTGCCTACCTGCTGCTCCCTGACCCCAGCCAGGGTAAATGACTAGGGTTTGTGTTTGGTGTGGGTGGGTGGGTGGATGTTTAAAATGCTGTGTTTTATGTAGTGTGTTTTTATTTGTATTTAATGTCTATTTTAATTTGTATTTTATGTGTTTTTATTTATATTTAATGTATAATTTGTATTTTTATGTTTTTATTTCTATTTAATGTATATTTAATTTGTATTTTATGTGTTTTTTATTTCTATTTTTATGTGCACTGTATTTTTATTTTATTTTTTTTACTTTGGCTCCACCCACATTGTTGGCTCCACCCACAACATCATTACATCATGATGTCAGCTCCTCCCATGATGTCGGTTTCACCCACAGTGTGGTAGTAAAAAATTTGACTGCCCACCACTATTCTGGTCCACTAGGAAACTACCAAGAAGTTTTGTGGCTTGAGCTCCATTAGCTTCTGTCAAACCAGAGCCCAAGAAGCCAACAGCGGTGGTGATAAATGGAAGAGTGGATTAGAAACATGATGGAAGAGGTGGTAGTCATGACACCTGGGGCAGCAGGTGACGGAGACCTGAGAGAGGTGGCATGAAGGAAGAGTGAGAAAACAATTAGCAGTGGAGCATGAGCAGGCATGTATCTATGTGTTCGGGTTAGCATTCATACCCATTTGTGAATCAATCATTACATGGTTGCCTGGCAGGGGATGGAAGGATTGTCTCAGTTGGTAGTCAAATCACTCACAATGCTAGAATCTCCTCCTTATGCTATTCCAAAGCTCTTTCACTGAAACCAATCATAGCCACATCCTTTTTCCTCCACTTATTATTTCCTAGATCACCTATAATTTGTATAAATTTGTATAACTTTCTGTCTGCTTATCATTTTCTGTAATAAAGTCCTTACTGCATATTTCTGTGTCATTGGTTTTATTTATTTATCCAAGTCCAAAGAACTAAAAACACTAATAATCTAAAATGTATGGATATGTGAATTACATATTTACACTCAACTTTTCTAACATTTAGCAGTTCGAACAATACCATCTTTTGCTGTGGGTGGGACAAGTAGGAAGCAAAGGGCAATACTGTATCCCTAATAATGTGACACTAGTAATGTGACACTAATAGTGACACCAGCAGACATTCAAATGGTTGCTGACCTTGCAAAAAGTGTCACATTCTCATTAAGCATGTTCTTCAAATGGAAACAATGGAAACACAGTTGTTGTTGCTGTTGCTGTTATTGTTTAACAACAGTGTGCTTCTAAGCAGCTTGGAGGAAGACTCACATTTTCAATCTAAACAGTGGTCTAGAAAGTCTTATCCTTGATTGGGTATCTGATAGCTTATAGTCCAATCCAGCCATTGACCATATTTTCATCGGTGGTTCATATTGGCAAATCTTTATGTTAACTGCTCCTACTAATGGCTAGGATAAAGTTTCCCTCTTCCTACTTCTCTATTCCTCTCTCAATTCTCCCCCTGTTGTTGCTACTTTGGGATATTCCCAGACATTTGAAATCTGGTTCATAACATACACTTAACTTCCTGAGATCTGAAGGAAGGAGGAGGTGAGGAATGGCATGCTCATTTTTGTTTACGACAACATATTTTTAACGCTCTTTGTCTGCATGGAAGTAAGCAAGGTTTCAATTATTCCCATGAAATGCAGATCCAGCATTCTTGCCAACACACACACTGTCCCTTCAAATATATCCCTGTTCTTGAAGTCTACAGACAGCTTAAAAGCTAGGCCCACTGCCAGGGTTTGTTGCTTTCAGATTCAGTTTGTGTTGCTTCAAAGCTGATGCTTAGATACTTTCTGTGTGACAGCACCTGGAGTAAAACTGCAACTTCAGCATGGATCCCTCAGTATACAAGGAAAAAAAGCTTTCAAGTAGAAGAAAGAACCAGGGTTCAATATAACTAACTGCTATTTGTGCAAATTGCATGTTGCCCTGTTGTTCCTTATGTGTGTGCACATTGTGTTTCTTTTTAAACCAAAGTAGCCCTTTTCAGAAAAAACAAAACAGCATAAAAGTTTCCAAAGGTTGTGTACATTAAACATGGGGACAGCAGAATGCCACCTTTGGAGAGTTCATTATGTACCGTAGTTCCTTTTACCTTACCTGGAGGCACAGTGGTTAAACATGTTGTACTGTAACCAAAGGGTTGTTAGGGTTTGATCCTGACCAGGCTTCAAGGTTGACTCAGCCTTCCATCCTTCTGAGTTAAATAAAATGAGTACCCAGTATGTTTGGGGCAAAATGCTAATTAACTTGTGAACCACCCAGAAAGTGCACTAAGTGCTAAGGGGCAGTATTGTGTTAGCTGCCCTGAGTCGCTTTGCAAATAGGATGGCATATAAATATGACTAATAAATAAATAAATATAAGTGTGATTGCTTTGCTTTGACGTAGTGAGAGAAATATTAGCTAGCACAAGATAGTTGTTGCCCAAAATATGCTCGATTATGTACACATTTAGTAAAACTGTCTGATGTAGTTCTCACTTTGATACAACTCTGCTTCAGAGTGGCACTTGAAATCTTTATTACATTCTTGAAGGCCTCTACTTTGGACAAATTTTGTGTGCTTTCTGCACAGTATAGACTTTTTCTGTTTGGGTCACAAGTCTTTCTGTTTTTGTAGAAAAGTTAATATTGCAAATCTTGTGCTAAATAAAGGTTTTCAAATGTAAAATAAGAAAATAAAATGTTTTGTGTAGGAGAAAAATCTCAGATATTTCCCACTTTCTATGGTATCTCAATGTGTCAATATATCAGAAAAGAAACAAAAGTAAAAACAAAAAACAGAAAGAAGAAAACGCATTGTGGCACCTTTGAAAACGAATACAACATTTTTGTCTGAAAACTGAATCAATGTGTTAAAACACCATTTTGCACTCAGGAGAGAAAATTTCTGCATGTTTATCCCATGCATACCTCAGAATGATGATGAAAAAATAAAATCCTTGAATGTCAAAAACTTCTTGGAAGTCACACTTCCAATTATGAAAATAAGATCTGCCCTATCAGTATTTTACAATGGTCTTTTTTTTAAGCAGAGCATATTCTATTATGCTGGAGGGAGCAAATTATGAGATTACTGTTTCCTGAGATTTTGCCATCTGATTCCATGAAATTTGGTTGTCTAAAGCTGGACTTAAGAAAATAAGTGTAGATGATAAAGATATCAGAATCATCACCAACCTTTATTGGAATCAGACAGCTCAAAACAGAGTTGAAGAGCACCTGACATAGCAGGTTCAAATTCATAGAGGTGTGCAACAAGACTGCATGTTGTCCCTGACACTGTTTAACATATATATTTGGAGAGCATTTTTTCAGAAGCACTATTAATTTAATTTAATTTTCGCATTTGTATGCTGAAATCAGATTTAAACATTGACATTAAAATTAATGGGAATATCTAAATAACATTCAAAATGCTGGTGACACAGTGTTGTTGGCCACAAACTTTGCAGATCTTCATTTAAGGATGAATGGAGTTAGAGCTTCAAGCATGGCATATGGGTTGGATCTCAACACCAAGAAGACTAAACACCTTGTTATAAGCCAAACACCAATTCACTGAAAGCTAATGGCAGGAATACAAGAAATCAAAAGTGTGGCTAAAATTGTCTATCTGGGGAGTAAAATTAGGATCCCAAGGTAGAGATTAAAATACAAATAGAAAAAGCAAGATTCACCTTCATAAAAATGTGACATTTGTTATGCAATAGAAATTTAACTCTCGCTACAAAGATCCAAATAGTGAGATATTATGTATCCCCACTGGGATACAGCATTGCTATATGGAGTCAAAGCTTGGACAGTGACTAAAGCACCTGAAAAGTGAACTGAAGCTTTTGAAATGTGGATCTACAGATGTCTGCTAAGGATATCATGGGTTGACCATGTGACTAATATAGAAGTGTTGTGCCAGATGGATAAAGAATAAGAACTGTTTAAAACCATTAAGCAAAGAAAGCTCCAATGCCTTGGCCAAATCATGAGGAACAACATAAAGTATAGAATACTCCAACTTGCTCTGCAAGGAAAGATCCCTGGGAAGAGAGGCCCTGGATGTAGATGGACTTCATGGCTGAAGAACCTGAGAGACTGGTATGGCATGTCCTCAGAAGAACTGTTCTGAGGGATTAGGAACAGGAAGACTATCACCATGACGATAGCCAATATCTGGAATGGATATGGCACCTGAAGGAGTCGGAGGAGTAGGTAAGCGAATTCATTAAGAGCTTTTTTCTGATAAGATGCTATTGATGATTAAAATGAAGCTGTGCAAGCATTACAGACTTCATTGTAGATCAAACCAATAATCTTTGAGGCATTTTATGTCTTATTGAACATGTATGACAATCAG
This sequence comes from Furcifer pardalis, assembly GCA_030440675.1. Taxonomy (NCBI): domain Eukaryota; kingdom Metazoa; phylum Chordata; class Lepidosauria; order Squamata; family Chamaeleonidae; genus Furcifer; species Furcifer pardalis. The sequence continues at coordinate 27,662,436 of CP126892.1, forward strand.
AATCCTTATTAGGTTAGATGATGTTCTCAAATGATTGTGGTCTATATTGGATTACTTCCTCTCTGACTTTAATATCCAGTAAAAATATTATGGAATGCAACAAAAGGGAAAAGGAAGCATTCATTCAACCAACGGTAGGGCTAGGTGACTGTAACATATGATGCAGGTCAGTGCATGAATGGATTAAGAAAATGGCTGGAAGTTGGGACAAATTAAAAAAATGGATTAGTGGCTTAGTTGAAGGGAGGATCACAAGAGCTGCTTGTTTGTGAACTCCTTATCAGCAGGTTTCAGGATGTGAAGAGAATCTTTGCCTTCCAAGACTGAGATAATTGGGAAATAAAGTCTGTGCCAAGTGCCAAGGGAACAGGAGTTGTTTATGTTAAAGAAATGCTTTAATTGGTTAATTTTGTGAAGTGCAGAATGAGTGATAGTTTTGTACTGGTTTATGGGTTTGAGGATAGTCTGGAGGTTGTTTTAGTAGTAGCCTCTTACAGAAAGGTAGAGATGTAAGCCTGCTTAGAAATTACTTAGAAATCTACTTTTAAAATGATCACCCAGAATAGATTTTATTGTTTTTCTGGGGAAGGGGAAAGTAAATGCCTGCTCTAGCTATTTTTAATTAGCTGTTTTCTTAAATCTATTTTTGAATAATGGATCTTTGTATCTCTGAAGATATCTACACTTTTGCTACTATCCTTCTTTAATAAATGCAATGATTTTACACCATGTGTCGTCACTGAAAACCGGGAATTAGTGCTGCCAGGAACCTATTTATTTATTTATTCAGATTTATATTGCCGCCCACTTGCCGAGGCGACTCAGGGCGGCTTACAGTCAAAACAGCAACAGTACAATAAAATGATAAAATATAACCTCACAAAATACAAAAAAATACAAAAAGATTTTGGGTTAAAGGCAAACTTCATGCTAAATTAACCTAAAAACACAAGTTTTGCAAGAAAACTTGACGTGATGGATTTTTTTTAGTCTCATTTTCGGTTTCACTAAGTAAAAATCTATATGAAACAGTAAAAAAAAATCATGTGCAGTTTTTTGGTTGCAGATCTGCGTAATGCTTCTTCTTATGGAGCCTTGGGCAGACTTGCCAACCTGTCTCAGTGACAAGTGACATATTAAGCACCTTTCTCTTGCTCTAGTGGCATGGTCTACTGTCATCATGCCCTGTGATGGCAGACAAAGCAGCCAGATCAATCCTGGATGCCAAGGGGAGCAACAAGTTGTTTAGACTTGATGCCCTGGGGCAGTACTCCAATTTCACACCCTAGTTATCACCCTGGACAAAAGATGAAAGCAATATGAAGGTGAGGGCAAGTTCTTCACCCAGTCACATAAATATCTCAGTGATATACCTGTTTGATGTACAAACATGCACACCACAAATTCTGATAATGCTTTTCCTTATTGGGCTTAGAAAAAACATGGAATTCTGATAAATCAGTTTGTGAGTAAAAGGGCAAATAAGGTTTCTAATGGATTGTTCTGATGACAAGTATTTGAAAAGAAGTTTAGTGCTTCATGATTAACAACCATGGGAGAGTTTCCACCAGGGCACAGGCCAGGGTGGAATACTGTATATGTTTATGATTTCTTGCTGCACTTCCCCAGCTCTTTAATAACCCTTCAGAAAAGGTTATGTCAAATAATCTCATCCTGCATTGTTCCAGACTCCATGAATTCCTGACTCCATGATCTGACTTCAATCACTAGATAAGTGACAAAGACTCAGCATTTCAAGGGTGTTAATAGTTTTGTCTGTCTCCTTTTAACCCTGTAATTAACTCCTCACCATTCCCTTGAAATGGGGTTGCATGTGAGAACAGAAAGTAGCCAAATGACAGTCCTGTCATAGGCATCTGTAGCTGGCTAGGGTTTTCATGGGGTGGGGAGGCAAATTAGGCACTTATCCTCTGTAGAATCTTACATTTATTTATTAATTTTATGTACACAGACAGAACACTCAGCAACATTCTGCTCTGTAAAGTTATGCAAGTATAAACTGGATCTGGCACTGCAAACTATGAGATCTCTTCCTACCCCCACCCCCACCCCCACCCCCACCCGTACCCCCCAAGGTTTCTATGGACTCCTATTTGCCTGGAGAAGCTTTGGGGACCTTTTGAACAGAGCAGGAGGAAGGGCTTCAATTGTCAAAGATCACCACCAGATCACAGTTATTTTATGTGTTCAAAACCATTTTCTATATGCTGCATTAGACTTAAGATTTGTGTGTACAGCTCTTGCCAGGCATATGATCTGCCTGTTCTTCAATTAGAATAGGTTCAATATTAGGGGCTAAAAGATTTAATATCATTCATTCAAACACTTATAGTGGTATTGAAGGGAGATTGGCCTGTAGCTTTTAGGCTCTAGTGGCTCTTTACCTGGTTTCAATAATAGTGATTACTTCTGTCTTCCCCAATATTTTTGGGATTTGTTTGCTCATTCATCAGTTATTAAAGGATAGACAGAACCATTCCTTTGTGTTTTGCCCCAGATATTCAATTTGCTTGATCCTGATATCATTCAGTCCTTCTGCTTTGCCATTCCTACATCTTCTTATGACTTCATCTAGTTTTGCTCTGAATAGCCTTTGTTATCAATGATGATGATGATGACTGTTGTTGCTGCAGCTGCTTTTTTTAGTGCTGTTGTTTCCACTTATATACACCCATAGTGCTAAGCATCCTCTAGTGGTTCACAAGGTAGTAATGCAAACAATGTTTGCCCCTACTTTTTACCAACCTTCCTTAGAAGAATACAAGCTTGAGTCAAGTTTGATCCCCCTGGGATCAAACTCAGATTATGAGGATAGTTTAGTCTGAAGTACTGCAGTTTAACACTACAAGCATTGTTACCTGTGTTGCTGGATGTAGAATCAAGGTAGAAGTATGATGAACATGTGTGAATCATGTCAGAAGATGTAGTTTTATTCAGTAATTATTTACATTTACAATTACATTCTTTTTAGAACTTGAGCTATGAATTCATGACAACTAAGACCACTTGGAAAAAAAGTTAACTTGATTTTCCTCTGAATAGTTTATTGGGATTTTAAATAATTCAGTTTTGTTTGCCTTTCATCTTTCTAGATATCTTTCTGAAAAACAGAAGAAAAGAAAAATGTATGTTTAAAGGTGTGCACACAAAATCTATTTTTACAAGAAAATTTTATTTTCTTAAAATAAAAGCAGATGGATTTCTACAGTTCAGCTTACTAGAAGACAATGCCCCATTTCTAGTATGGTAACTAATTATAGAGAATGCAACACTTACATGTCTCTTTTATAGATTGTACAGATGCAATGATGGGCATGGCCATCCAAAATTTGACTCTAGCAAGCCATCGTTCTGACATGTCACTGCTCAGAAATGAGCTACCTTTTTCTATACATCATGAAGAATTGCTCTGAGCTTCTGACTTAAAAAATGAACTTATATTTGGAATACATAGGGATGCTTAAGAAATTTTATCTTTGTCAGTTCCAATATGAACTAGCTTGTTCTGCACATTCAACTCCAGCTCCCAGACTTCCTGTCACAGTTTTCAGCTAAAAGAAAGAACTAACAAAAGGAAATGAATTTCAAGGTGTGCACTTTTAGAAGAAATACATTTAGAAATGTAAAGTTTGAAACACATTATGTTTGGAAACGTCCATTTTTGAGAGAAAATGTGTTTAAAACAGGCAAAAATAGGACAAAATGGATTCACAGATGAAAAAAATGTGCAAGTGGCATGGTGTGGAAATAAAACTGCATGTAGATAAAGTATATATCCTATTGCTACAGAAACTATGAAATCTTGAATGTGCAATGAAATAATCATTCCACCAGCTCCAGCAAGCTCCCTTTTGCATTTTCATACAGGTTACAAGATTAGTCATGGAACCACTTGCAGATTTCTGTCAAACAGCAGAGTCTTCATAACCTATGGCAGTGATGGTGAACCTTGGCACTCCAGATATTCCTGAAATTTAATTCCCAGAAGCCCTGATCAGCAGGAGTGCTGACTTGGGTTTCTGGTAATTGAAGTCCAAGAACACCTGGAGTGCTAAGGTTCGCCATCACTGACCTAGGAAAATGCTAATGCAATTGCCTTCTGACTCCACCTTTCTGCAATGCATGCACAATAAAATCTGCTGCCACCTACTAAAAGTTCAATTGGTACCTCTGTCTTTCCTCTGATTTCCATTGCAAGAGATAGCTGCCACAGGACTTTTCTCTGAAACACATTTTTCTAGTAACTGTTGTTTTCCACTGTTTATAAAAAAATTCTGTTCCTAACCTCCTCAGCATCAGTGTCATTTATTTTCAAGGAGGTGAAAGGACAGAATGAAGTAGTACCAATTAAGATTGCCAGTCATAAATATTATATGACTACCCAATATAGGTATGCCACCCATTCAAAATGGATGTGCTTGGAGCAGTCTGGAAAAAACTGAAGCTCCAGGGGAAATGTAAAACAGTTTAGTTTGTGGCTAAATAGGAAAAAAGTTCCATATCCAATAAGGTCCCTTCATACTTCTTGATGAAATAATGAGGAGTATTGCCTTAAGCAATTACTGTTCCTAAATGGCTATTAATTCATTAATCCCCAAGAAACCGCTTTCGGCAGTATTCATTCCTGCATAAACATGCATTCTTTGCCAGACCTACAGGCACCTATTTTGCAGTCTGCAGAAAAGAGTAAGACTTTAAGGGATGTGTCCATGGATATTGTTGCCATTTTCTGAAAATGCTTCAGATATCAGCCATGGTTTGACATGTGGATGCAACTGTCAGTACATATGAAGGCCATCTTTTCCCTAGCTTTTGCATCCAATCACTAGTTAAAAATAATCTAAAGATGTAGTAAAAGTAAAAGTTGTCCCTCTTTGAAAGTCAGTCTCTAGGGTTCAGTGCTCACCTGTTGGTCTTTTACATTTTATTGCACTGTTACCTTTTATTGTATTGTTATATTTTATTGCAATGGTTTTTTTTTGCATTGTTACATTTTATTGTATTGTTATATTTTATTGTACTGTGGTGTTTGATATGTTGTGATTTTTGTGATTACAGTAATACCTCAGATAACGTTAAGACTTGGTTCCACAAGTCTTAACGTTATCTGATTTTTAGCCTTATCCGATACATGCACCAGATAACGTTAAAATCCTATTCAGGTGGATCAGATAACGTTAACTCCATAGAGATAAGCAACAGAGGCTTCAAGGGAAAGTCAAGGAAACATGCTGGAAACTTAAAGAACTTTAAGAAATAATTGTCTAAAGGGTAAATACATTACAAAAACATGCCAGACCACCCTGACTTTATGGGAAACAAAGCCATACAGCATTTTTAAATTTTTGAAAATTTTATAAAGTGCTGTTTTAAAAGATCTGAACAGAAGCTAGGAAAATGTTTTCATTTAGAATCAGCCCACCTACTATTGCTGTAATAAAGGAAGTTCCCTCAGGGCTTTGCAGGGTGTGAAAAGCTTAATTGCTCTGTAGGTGAAAGGTTTCAGCCTGCTTGTTTTCTCAGTGGTGGTTCCAGCTTTCTGGAACATCCTTCTATGCTTTATATGCCTAGGCCGCTCCCTTCAAGCAACATTCCACCTATCACATAGTATACCACCATAGTACATGTTTGTTTTTGATTTTTGTAGTTATTGTGATTTGGCCTATCTGTAAATCATCTTGCTTGTAAAAAAAAATGTTTATTCTGTTTTACGTGCTTAGTTTAACTGTTATTTACTGTATCTTTTGCTGGTTTTAATGATGTTCTGTTCACCACCTAGGGTGGTGCCAGTTTAGCCAGTAGGGCAGTTGCCTTGCTTTGCATTAAGCATTTTGGGAGCCGGGTTGAAACTTGGAATACAAATGGAAGCACCACCGTTTAACATTTTTCTTCTTCTATGACTTTGCCAGAACATGACCTGTAGTTTAAATGTAGAGTTCTTTTCATTCTACACATTTTGAAAATGTAACTGAAATATCTGAAATTAAGGTACCAAATCAGGTGTTAATTCAGTTTCAAAGATCAGATTCATTCCCTGTAGCAAAAACAAGCAAGCACACATACAAGATTTCACAAACAAATGACCAACCTCAATAAGGGCTTTTTAAAAGATGGAGAGTTTAACTCAGATTGTCCTGGAACACTATGGAAGCATTCACAGGAAATGTTGTGGTGTTTCAAAGTGGTAAGGATTCTGTTTATAAAAGAGTTATCTGGAGTAGGTTGTTGCAGGTTAAATAGGATTGCTAGGAGGTCTAGTATGCCATTTGGATGTGATCCCTACATTTAAAATGGCATATGGACCTCAAACAATCCTATTTGATCCACAACAGCCTATGGTCAATTTGTCAGTGCATGATGTTGACACAGACCTCTAGATGGGTCTGACATTCTTCACAATATTTATTATGCTGTGGCTTGTGCATAAAACTAACTACAAATTTGTAGTTCTGATTTGTATTTCCAAATTAGAAAAACAGCTATTGAAAGGGACAATCAGGGAGGAACAGTGCTCTGGATGCCCTGCAGCTGCTATTTAATGATGAAAAATCCAGTCAGAGATCTATCATCTTGTCTAGCTGAGACCTTAAACTACCAGTGAATTCCCAAGGAACCATTCATAGTGTCTCTCAAGGAGATTCCTGACAGCATTATCTGATATGCTTGCTGAGCAGATAATCTCACAAATGCATGTGTGTTTAGAGAAATCTACATAGAGGAGCACAGTATTTCTTTGGCATACTACTCAGATCAGATTACAATAGATTCATCTGCTTAGTTTCACCCTTAATTGATATGTTGTAATGTCTTGGGTGGTTTTCTTCTTCTTTTTGGTGCCTCTTAAGACTGTGGGAAGAAATATGTCTCACTTGGAGAATTTGCAAGGCTGACAGGACTTTTGCAAGGCTGATATGCCATTTCAGAGAATTATACAAAAATAGGGCCAAATGGTGCAGAAGCAAATGTGAGACAGAAACCCTTTGAGGCAGAAGTATCTTTCAAGTATCTTTTACTGCAAGAATGTGAAGGAGTTTTGGTATTGCCAGTTTTTCAAAAGAATTTTTCTTCATCAAGATATAATCTTACGTATTTTTCTGTAAACAATAGAATGAAAACAAAATCATACACTCTGACAACACATTATAGTTTGGCTATAAGCCTTAAACCAAGATATCTAAACATAATACATATCAAGAGGGGTTTTTTTACTCATCCTCTAGCTTCAGGGAGGAATACATCCTATCATAATGAGCTTCAAGACATTAAAACATATGGTACAATGTTTGCAATATATATTGTGTGTCAAGTGATGTATTTATGAGGGATAATTTTCTATTTCTTTTAAAGATGCCTCCATACTGTGTCTAAAAGTATAGGGAAGGAGCAGAGACAGTGATGGTCACTCAGTTTTATGCTGTGAAGTGCCCAAAAGGAAATGTTTGGGCCCATGAGTATGATTAGAATGAGAAAGAATTGAGATCTAGAGTGTGGTTGCATATGTGAATGTGAGAAAAACATAAAGTGAGGGGGAGAAAGATTGACAGATATGACTTTTCAGAATTTTTTAGAGTAAAAGTAATAACACACACAATTTGCGAATATCAAGATGTCTTTGGAACCAAGAACAAGGCAAGAGAGTCACTGAGTACGCAAATGTTTGCATAAGCTTACTGTGTGTTTTTTTGTGTCAGAGATTACTCTTGGTTGAAAGGATTTTTAGGGGACAGCCAAATTAGGCTCTTTTCATGTCCCCAGGTGCAGCTCTTGGGTATCAAACCCTCTCCTTCCAGTCTCCAGCTCAGTACCTAAATCACTAAGCCACTGGAGGAACTGCATAAGCTTGTTGAGATGCCAAAACAATTGCAATAATGATTAGATCAAATTATCTCTTTGGACACTTGCAACTGTCATGGAAACAATCAGATTTTGCTTTAAAATCATGTTAGATGCCAACTCCAATTCCTATGTTTATTTCCCTGTTGGAATGATCAAACTTTCTCTGATTGTTCTACCATTAATTCTGGGCTTTTTCTTTCTACAAGCCCAAAACATCTGAAGTTCTGCCAAAATGCAGTTTGGTTTTGCATCACATGCAAAAAAAAAAAAAAAAAAAAAAAAAGGGGGGGGGGGAGATGGAAGCTCTGTCTCAAAGTTGGATTCCAAATATATGGCACTTAACAATATCAGGCTGTGATCAGGAGCAAAAGTGAAGTTTCGTTGCACAAACATCACAAGAGCTGAACCATATAATACTCCCTTGTTTAGTAGAACATATTATTTTAGTTCTGAAAGAACCTGATATGGCCTAGTGAAGATGGGTTCTGTTCATACATTAAGTCTCCTGTTTGTTAAGACCATGCAGAAGACACAATATGGGCAACAGAAATGGGCAGTCAAAAATAAAAACTGTAAAAACTCTAAAGGAAACAAATGGAAGGAGGAAAAACAGACTGTTTCATGGATAAAATTGGCTGAAGCCTAAGCACTCAAAGCCCAGGCAAGAAAGCAGTCATACAGCTCAGTTATACACTGCCTCAAGTTACATTCTAAACTGAGCAAACCAACATAACACTTAGCTTAACCATCCTAACAGCTAAGAAATCTGAGAAGAAACAAAGAACACAAGTCAATTTTGTACATCTGACTTTCATTTGAATTGAAAGTTTAGTGTGAGTAGCTGGGATGCCAAGCTTTGCTACACATGAGGAACAGTGACTGAAATGCCATTACACTTGACAACCAAAGTAAGCCTACTAAATCAACGGGGATTGGGTGAATCAACTGCTCTCTCAGTTCCACTGATTCAGTGGTCTTACTCTAGTTTTGATATATTATAGGTTTTGGTGAGAAGATCTCCTCTCCTTCCCCAGGTGTCACTGCATAATCTCAGTAATATGGATGCTATAACAAAAGGACCTAAAAGGTATCTCAGTTGAAACAGCTTTTGTACCAGTAGGATTTGTTAATAATCCACATGCAACATGTAATAAACATGATTAAGGTACAATTTTTGAAATGATAGCCATGTTAGTCTGGAAGCACATCAGATAGTAAACAAAACAAAAAGACAAAAATGTTGTGGCACCATAATGACTAAGTGCTGCTGCATTGTGATGCTAGTTTTTGTGGATCAAGTCCACTTCATTAGACATAAGAGTGAGACTTCATGTCATCAATTTATACACATCAGGTACAGATGTACACAATGGTTGACCAGCCTAACAGAAAAATAACATTGTGGCTTTTTGCAGCTGGTAATAATGGAAAATCCCCAGTTGTTATTCAAACCTACACTGGTTTGGCCCTGTTGAGTTGCAAATGGTTGAAAAACAAACTTCTCTTGCAAACTAATGCATCACACCCCAAAAAATGATTAAGGTAGAGTTGATTTCATACTAGTTAGAAAAATTACTTTTTGAATACACCTTCCAAAACTTCACATGCAGCATGGCCTGCAGTGGAAACTCCCAAAGTGTACTTCATGCACAGCTGGCATCTGTCACCAGACACTTGCATAACTACATCTCCACTTGGATTGTTAATAATTTACCAATGCACATACTGAATCACTTCTATCAATCTGCTCTATAACTTAGGTTCTGCACAATGACCTTTATAGTGAAGTCAGTTGAAAAAAAAACCTAACCCAATTCAATAATACAGCAACTCAAATATCAGTGCCCCACTGATATCACTACTGTACTATGGAATTGCTATTGCTATATCCTTGTTAAACATAACAACGTTCTAATTGTTATGGGCTCTCCACAATGTCTATTTCTACTCCTACGATCTATCAAATTCTTCATCATGGTCTCTGCAAATCCACATGTACACACAGTAAACTCATTTGTGTGGATTCACAGGGGACCATGAAGAAGAACAACAGTTACAGGTAAGGAACCTGTCATTATAGAGCCCAGGTAGCCATGACTTAAAACTGCTGTACTACAGCCAAAAGGTTGTGAGTTCAGTCATGTGGGAAATCCAGGTTGACTCAGCCTCTTCCATCCTTCCAAGGTCAGTCGAATTAGCAAAATGCTAATTACTCTGTGAACTGCCCAAAGAGTGCACTATGGGGAGGTATATAAGTGACATTGCTATTGCTACTATGCTTCCTTTCAGGAAATCTAGCAAAAACCATATTGAAATCAGTATCCCAAATTAGGTCCTGATTTGAGGTATTCATGCCTATTTAAAGAGAGGTAATATATTTCTGCAATGGTTTCACATTCTATAACATCAGCTATGGTATATTGCTTACTGGTACACTGTGTCCTAAATGAAACTGCATGCATAAAGTCTCAGAAAGAATAAATAAAACAGAGAGCTCCAAATGACTGCATTTTTATTATTATTATTCTCAAGCCATAAACCAACTATAGCTGTTATCTGGAGGAAACAGGTGGTGACAGAAGACTTCCATTTTGTAGTCTAGAGTTGAACAGATAAATTACAATTATAACTGAATTTGATCTAAAGGAAAATGCAAAACCAGTTTTGGGAGAAAATCCTTCTCAGGAAAAAAAACGGTTTCAAAACAACAGCTGACTGTTCTCAAAGTAGTCTATGCAGACTAAATTTAGCGTGGAATGTGACATTTTCTTGTCTGCACTCAGCTTCCTTAGGTTCATTGTTCTATTTCAGCTGAACCTACCTCACAAGGTTGTTGAAAGGACAAGCCATTGAGGGCAGCCCCATAGTGGGGAGAGATTTTACCTGGACGGACTGGCGCATGATGCTGCTCAAAGCCCATGCCTTAAAGGGAAACACCACCTTGGCATTTTCCTCTCACTTCCTCTTGCCAGTCTCCACTCTGCTCTGTGGGAAAAAGCCTGGAAATCTTCAGGCAGCTTCAGGAGAAGCTGCCCAAAGTATTTGGTCTTTCTCTCACAGAGCAGAGTGGAGACTGGCAAGAGGAACAGAAGCAGAAAATGCCGAGGTGGCATTTCCCTTTAACGTATGAGTTTTGAGCAGCAGGCCGCATCCATCCATCCCAGTAAAATCTCTCCCCACCATGGGCCTGATTGGGGGAATAACTATATACAGGACTGGTCAGGATGAATTATTTCTTTAAACATCAACAGGCGTTATGACATTTTTAAGGTACTTTCTCCTTCCACTAAATTATCTCTGGATTTCACCAAAATTACATTTTTTTTTGCATTTTTGTCAGAAACATAACGTGTAATACCATTATGTATCTTGCCAACAGTTTCCTAGAGGAAGGACAAGGAATAGGAATGTAAAGAAGAAAATAGATTTCTTTTGAATGCTTTCACTATTTGTTACAACAACACAAAATCTGTTGTACCCAAAAGAACAACAAATGCATTATATTTTAGGTGTGACTTGTGCACTGTCCTCAGAAAATGTGCAAAAATGAATTGAATCAGGGTATTAGTTCTACTCTGGAGGAACTACAGGGTGGAATTAAGAGTTAATGTTTATCCCTAAGATGGAACACCACACCCAAAGGGCCTTCTTATTGCAACTCCTCTAGTGGCTTCCTGGCTAAGACGCTAAGTTGGAGACTGGAAAGTTGGGTTACAATACCCGAGACATGAACTTGGGGACATGAACTGAGTTACGTCTACAGGCAGAGCTCCTGCCCTTTCAGAAGGGCCTAAAAACCTGGCTGGCAGGGCAGATGTGGGGCTCAAGTAATACAGGGTCCCACATTGGGTGGTTGATCTGATGAGACAGCCACCCCTCTCTCGCTCTTTTAAAACCTTTTAACCTTTTGAATCTTTTTTAATATTTTGTAAATTTATAGTTTATTTTTAAATTAATTTTGAACCTTAAGGTTTTAATTTCTGAATTTGTAGAGGTATAGTGGGATTGTTTAGTTTGTTTTGCACTCATTACACTACGCAACAAAAAAAAATTTTCCCCTGCTACTGGATTGAAAATATGTTCTTTATAGTAATTCATATGTGCTGAATACAGAACTGCAGTCGGATTTGCTCTGGCACGTCAGGAAAAAAAGTTATGTATGTGTAAAAGTTATCAAGGAAAATGCTATTAACTATGTTGAAAAAAGTGATTGTGAGAAAGTTTAGGGATATTAATGTGCATACTTTGGGATGAAAACACTAAATATTATAATTAAGAAGTGAATTATAAATGTTTATTTACCTCTGAAATTGTCCTGGGTCCCTTTTGGGAGGAGGGTGATAACCAAATTTAAATAAATAAATAAATAAATAAAAGCAGTCCGGACAATTCACACAGCTGTGCCTATTCATCTTTCGTTTACTGAATCACCATGTACCAAATTACCGAATCGTCTTATACGAAATCACTTAAATGCATGTTACTGCGACTGCTGATTAATAAAACACAGAACCACACTAGCACGAACTATTCTCTAGTCACCTCTGAATCAGACTGATGGACGAACACACACACACACACATACACACACACACATAAAATCATACATCAAACATGGCTCATTGATGCAGCTACATATTAACCCATGTACAGGCTTTTAATACACCCGCCTAGATCGGGACTCCTTGCTCATGATCACACACGCTCTGGTCACCTCCAGACTAGATTATTGCAATGCGCTCTACATGGGGCTGCCCGGGTGGTGATGGGGTGTAGGCGGTATGCACATGCCTCGCCTCTGCTTTGGGAGCTGCACTGATTGCCGGTTTGCCTCCGGGTGCAGTTCAAGGTGCTGGTTATCACCTTTAAAGCCCTATATGGTAGTGGGCCAGGATACTTAAGAGACCGCATCACCCCAAGAACATCTGTCCGTCCCACCAGAGCAGATCGGAGAGGCTCTCTAGTTGTTCCATCGGCCAGGGAGGCACATCTCTCTGGCACTAGATGGATGGCCTTCTCTGTGTCCGCTCCAGCCCTATGGAACCTCCTACCAACTGAGCTACGTCTACAGATGGACTTGCTGTCTTTTAGGAAGAACTTAAAAACATGGCTGGCGGCACAGGTATGGGGTTCTGGTGGGACCATGACCCCAGCTCGCTGGCTTGTTTGAGCTCCCTCTCCCCCCTGGTCTTTTAATCTTTTAATCTTTTGTTTTTAAGTTTTTAAGTTTTTAATTATTATTGGGACCTGTGGATCTTTATAATTTTTTAAAAAAATTAAATTTTATAATTGTAATTTTGAAGTTTTTAACAATGGGTTTGGGTTGGATTGTATTATGCTTTTATGATGTTGTAAACCACCCTGGGTCGCCCCGGCAGTATAAAAATGTAAATAAATAAATAAATAAATATGTCTTTTAGCTATAACTTTAAATCCAGACGTCCTACAACATTTCTGATTACAAAATCAGAATCAGTCCACCCTATTACATAACAATCAAGTTATTTTCACCCAGTAGCAAATTTTTTGTTGTGTAGTGTTATGTATAATCTTTCTCTTTTTTGTAAGCCGCCTAGAGTCAGGTTCGCCTAATTGGGGCGGGATAATAAATCTAAATAAATAAATAAATAAATGAAAGGAGACTCTTTTGGGCATTCCCTAAAAATCATTTCAACCCAGAGTAATCTCTGACATGAAATTATTATTATTCCTTCAGCATTTGTGTGGCTAAAAAGGTGGCCAGTAATTGAATAGGAGAAAGGAGTACAGTACTGTATTTAAACTAATAGGCAATATTGACATAAAGTTCCAAGCACCAAAGGAAAGAAGGTCATTGAAAGGTGATCCCTCCTTTCTTTAAAGGCCAACAGCTTCTCTGGACATTTGAGCCATAGTAATGTCAGGTAAAGCTTGCATGAGAGAATAGCCATATATATTATTTTGCAACTGCTGCACCCATCAATCCACACAGCATTAAGGTACCCTGAAAAACTCGTGTAATTGTTTAAACAGCCTTTTTTCCTTCTACCATGTTCCCAGAATAGAGGGCACTGTGTATTTCTCTAATTAATAGCAATTTTCAGCCACTTTCCCCTATCTGTAGTAATATCTTTTTTCTTCTCTTTTCTTTGCTCATAGAAATTTGGAAATGGACAGATAGTGTCAGGCAGTCTTGAAGGAAGTCACTTGGGATCTGCTAGGACAGAGATGACCTTGTGAATACTACACTACATTTCTAAGGCGTGGAGCTTACAGACGTGGGACAGAGCTAGCCACGAGACAGTGATGTTTGTATGAAACTATCACTCATTTTGGCTAACAAGGAGCTACTTCTATGGCAGGACAGGATGCCCTTGGGGGATTGCAGACCTGTCAGACCTCCTATATGGCTTCTATTTCACTTCTGAAATATATAAATATGTTTAGATTGTGCACACCTTCTTCCAGAGAAATGTCCACTATGATCTATTTTAATAAAGTTGCCTCTTTCTGTTGTGTTTCTATAGATATTTGAGGGGGTTGTATTGCTGATCATATCAAATGGAACCTTCAAGAGTGCAGAAGACTTGTTGCCCTTTCTCACATCTCTTTAGGGTGTCTATCCTACCTGCAAACTCAAAGTTTGGAAAGGTGGCCAGCCATAGGAGTTATGACAGTATGCAGCATTCTGTAAATAAAGGGTGCAAAATCACTTGCCTGAGTGCCTCTGTGCCTCTTGGGTACAATAAAGCAGGACACAGCCAGTTAGTATTTCTTGCAGTATTTCGTCTTTCTATTGTCCGCTCTGTTGCTTTCTTGTCTCACAGATTGATATTCATAAGGTTGACTTCAGTTCCTCAGAGGCAGAAAGCTCCATTTTTCTCTCCTTGCCTTGTACATATTTCACTTTAATAAAGCTTGCTTTTTGCTGCTGTTCACTAAAGACAGCCTTTAGTGATGATTCCCAGGCTCAGCTTCTCTATGCTGCAATAGAAAGATGCAACTGTTCTGCAATTTAAACATGTGAGCATTGAAACATATATACATTGTTAAATATATTTTTTTAAAAAAAAATAGAACAAAATGTACTTAGATGGAACATAATAGTATATTGTCTGAATGAAACTGTGGAATTGAATATAAAATTCCCAGTGTAAAAAGAATATATAAAATACACTTCCTAAGTTACAACTGCAGCTGAAAGATTGTATCCATTCTGCAACCATGCATTTTCACAGGGCTGGCTTCATAGTACAGTACATCCACCTAATTTCATCACTGCCCAACATGGAAAAGAACAATGGAATACACTGTTCCTCCCATCACTGGACATCAAGGGCCAGCATGTATGCCTCACATACTAACTGAAATCTGTTGGCTCAGCTCCATATGTGCAAGACTGATTATTTAATCAGCCATGGCTTTTTATTGCTAATTAAAGGTTTCTGACCCACCTTCCTCCAGGTTCTGAGGCTCCCTGGGGATACTTTTCATTATGAGAAAGGCTTTCAGGGCCTTGGGATAAAAGGGGGAGGGGATTCTTCAATTACCCCCCCTCCCCAATTACTACCACTGGTTTTGTTACTGAGACCAGGACTGCCTGTTGAGACTTTCATACATTAGTACCTTCCCCCTCATCCTAAGTCTCTCAAAGACTTCCACAAGATGAAAGAGATCCCTATGGAGCCTTGGTACCTGGGGAAAGGTTACCCACTGCTCATCATACTTTAATTTTCACATAGTCACTTTCCTCTCAAATTTTAATTTGAGAAGCTGAGCCCGATAGCATACTTTTACACAATCTGCTCAAATAATCTTTCCACATTTCTTCTCCTCTGATATTGGCTTATAGTGCGGGGCTGGCATGTGATTATATACTTGAGAACTAGAGGAAAGCACTGCAGTCACTGAAAGAAGGATTAAGTAATTCATTAAGTCTGCTACCAGGGAATGAATGTCTAATTTTCTAATCTTCTTAAGTGTAATGGGACAAAAGTCCAGGTTCAATAATGACTTCCTGAATAAAACAAGTGTTCTGTCTTACAGATATTTAGTATACACCCAGTTAGCAAGGCAGGATTCATAATGACAGAATTACAAAGAACATCAGCAAAATGTAAGAAATCATAAACTGAGCCTTTATTTTATTTTATTGAAAATTCACTCATACATAATGTGTCGACAAGAAGCTATTTATAATAATACAGCAAAAAGAGCAAAAAAAGGGAGAGATCTATTGATTTTTTTTCTCAGCAGATGATTAACTTGCACTATGGCAAAAGTCGTATCATCCTTAAGAAGAAGGATTTTACTTTAATGGGCTTCTCTTTCATGAAACCTTTCCCAATAATTTTTACATTTAGTGTAATATCATATCAAAAAGATGAAGATTAATTAAATCAGGAGTTTCCAGACTTCCTACATTGACTAAATCCCTTCTACATTACCTTTTTTAAATCAAGGAATCTCTACATATCTGCTGATGTATTGTAGAAGATCCTATGGCATCTTTCTAGATGAAAGTGTATTCTGACTGGGACATTGGGATGTCTGGGCTTATAAACTCATCCCTTAGTTGTAGACTGTAAGAAAAGTTTGTACAAATTAATGGGTTTTCCTCTTGTTTTTGCTTTTCCCAAACAACACCAAATTCAGTATTAATCAAAATGGAGAGTAAATATTTGCAAATGGGAAAATACTGCTGACATAAACATTTGATTTGTGTGCCTGATTACAGTCTTGTAGTTGCCATGCCAATGAGACTGCTCCTGGCTAGCCAGGATTTCCTTGTTTCTCTATTCTTCTAGCTGAGCAGACTAAAGGGATATCAGATAATGGCACTGATCCCTGAGACCAATTTTCTATCTTGTCTTCTGAACTGTATCCCAATCTATGTTTTTGCCAAGGAGGATATATGTAAGCAATGTCTGATGTTCGAAAGGCATTCAAATAATAAAGCATGATAGCCTTCCTTAGGCCTCAACAATTACAATTCATGCCTCAGTATGAGTCACAATATCTACTAGGGTTATCATATTTCAGAGCAGAGTTCCATGGAATTATTGTGTTTCTCTACATGTCCAAGCAGCAAGACAAATCTCGGGGCAAATGACACTAAAGGAAGATGAGAAGGTATAATTTTAATACATAATGTAGTTTGAAGATATGGAGAGTAATTTATATTCTCTTCTAGCTAGCACCAGAGTTCCCTTGCTCTGTGTGATGGTGTATATAAATGTGCTGCAGCTGAGTTCTAAAGGTAACAGATCAAAAAGCCAGCATCAATGGCAGGGCACTGGTGAGTCAGGTGTCAGCTAAATGCATTTGGGCCCATTATGCCATTTCAAACATGGCAGTGAGTAGATCACCAGCAGTACAACTTGTGGCCCTTTAAGTTGTACAAGTCCTCTTAATAGAATCACAGTACACTAGTACCTTGGATAACGATGAGACTTGGTTCCACAAGTCTCATTGTTATCTGGTTTCTAACGTTGTGTGATGCTTTGATCACACAACCTTAAAAAAAGCCCACATGGGGCGATCTGCCTGCCTCTTTGGAAAGGGCAGTGGGTATTCCATGTGTGAAATCCCCACTGCCCTTTCCAGAGAGGCAGGCAGATCGCAGCATGGGATTGGCACTTGGGTTGGGGGTTGAACGGGGGGGCATGCCCATTCAACCCCCCAACCCAAGCACCAATCATGTGCTGCAATTGCAGCACCCGGGGAGGTCTAGGGACTTCAGAAACAGAGCATATTGGATCCCCTGACCTCCCCAGAGGCAGTAGGAGCACTGGAGAGCCCAAAATGGGCAGAAAAAACTTAATTTTTTGCCCATTTCAGGCTCTCTGGCTCCCCTGCCTTAAAGCACCTCCCGGGTAGGTCTGCGGACATTGGAAACTGTGTTCCCTTTGCAAGCAAAGGGCTATCTGATGCTGGGATAGACCTTTGCTTGTGAAGGGAACCCCTGCATCCGCAGCTGCAGGGTGGCTGGGAAGGCGATGGGGGAATCCTTCTTCAGCTTTCCAACCACCCTGCCCCTGTCCCGGTAGCTGCAGGGTGGCTGGGAAGCTGAATGGGTTGCCCCCATTCATCTTCCCAGCCACACTACTGCTATGAACAATTACCTCGGATAATGCTAGCAGATCGTTATCCAATGCAATTTTTCTTTAGAAAATATTGCATTGTTATCCGATTTTAGTGTTATCCAATGTACCTGAAATAAAATTATCTGTGGGCTGAGTCAGGTTTTACTCATCCTAGCTAGGATTTGCTTAGCCTAGCCAGGTTTTACTCAGAATCTGGGCTCATTTAGCCAGATACCTCAATTATCAGCTGTCCAGAAGTTTTGGTTCCACTTCCAACCTTTTTCTATGTAGCTTCTGGCAGCACAAGTGTCCATTCCATGATATCACAAGGACCCTCCCTTCTGATATAACAGGATCTTGATCCCTTGTTTTCACATTTGGCTCTGGAATCTCAGAGAATATGGAACAATTGACCTGGAACCCCTAATATCTACTGATCTGTTTTGCATGAGATTTTTAAACAGCTTGGACACTTAAGGTCTTAATTATTTTGTACTGTTTAAGTAAATAAAATTAAAGCAGTACAATGAGATATCTCTAAATAATTTTTGTTATACTTATATTCCATTGATGTCAGAGCAAAAGGTTCAATCTAAGACCCAACGCACTGACCGCTATCTAGCTGCTTAGTATCATACCAGGATAGGGTCATTGAATCAATTTGTATTTAACCAGTCAACTCCTTTATAAGTTTCATTGCTTCAAAGGGTCTACTCTAACCTTGACTTACATTGCTTTGTGGGTGGATTTTTTTAATTCATGTCTGTGACTTCTACTTTTTTAGAATCAAAAGGATTTGCATTGGGTCATGAGGTGTAAATGTTTAAACTGGTCAGGAGGGACTAGATCTATTTAGAGCAGAGTTACCTGAACAAACTGGAAACAAGGCAGACTGATAACTTCCTCTTCTTTCTCTGCTAAATCCTTGTAATTTCTTTCTTTTCTTTCTTTTTAGTCCTTGCTTTAGGGTAGCAAACCATTAGAAGGAGGAAGAAATGGAGTGACATGGGAAGGGAAGGGATGGAATGATAAAAGGCAATCAGATCCAAACAACATGCATGGGAAAGAGATGACACATATGATTAATAAGCTGCAAACAAGATTCATTTCCTCTTTTCTCTTGGATTAGGAAAGCAACATGTTAAGTTTGAGCATAGAGAATATTGGTTAGGAAGGACAAACTTCTGTATTTTCTTCAGGCTCATGAAAAGGCACAGGAATAATTTCAATGGGTTAGTTAAAGGATACAACCTATTTCTGAAATACCAGAATTTTAATAAAGTTATTTGGTTGAAATCTTGTCTGGGGCTCATATAGCTAAGTACTTGGAGGTTAAGCCGAGCAACCCACAAACCCATTAAAACCTCATTGTGGGTTAAAAAAAATACTGTTGTAGTTCTAGACTTTGTCTAACCTTTCTTTTACACTCAGGTCAGTGGACATGTGGTTTCAAAGAAAAATATGGCTGAAATTCTTTTGTGCAGCTCTGCCTGTACAATGGGAATGGTATCAGCATCAGTAGCCTCTCACTGATTAAATACTTTCTCTTGTGATTTCAAGATGCAAATGGCTCAAGTACAATGTGGCAAAATTTCATGCATCTCAACACTACAAAATGAAGCCTTTAACCAGTGGCAATCTGTCATTTAAGTGGCATCATTCTCATTGCAGGGGTAGACATCAGTTTAGTGTTAAGGTCTATAAATATTAAATGCCATTGGTCCCCAATTTAATGTTAAGCTACCAACTTTGTAAATCAATGTTACATACAGTGGCGTAGCATGGGTTTCAGCTGCCCGGGGTGGAGGCCAAATTTGCTGCCCCCCTCAGAGGGGCTGAGGTGCCCCATTAGGGGCTGAGGCGCCCCATGACTGTCTGCCTCTGTGCGGGGGATTTGAGGCTCCAAAGGTCTGCCAGAAGGGAAGCGCTGCTAAGCACACACCACCACCACCATTCCTCCCCTGCCTGCTGCAGCTGCCGCTGCCACCACCACCACCCATACCTTTCTTGCCCTCTCTGAAGGGGTCCAGGTGGGCTATGAATTACTCTCCAGAGTCCAGAGGGTTATGAATGAATGTGGATTGGTATGGGAGGAAGTCTATGGGACCTCGCAATGAACTGTGTGGAGGGGGTAAGCCTACCGGTATTTCTTTTGTTAGGTTTAGGAACGAGCATACATTCTTCTCAAAAGTTTTCACAGCACCAAGAAGACCCAGGGCTGGTTTTGACCTGCCAAGAAAGCTTTTCGGGGCAAGACCTGAACAGCAATCTTCAAGGCAGGGGTCTGAAAGGGGAACCTCGCTGGAGCCGCTCACTGTGGAGACTCAGGTTTTGGGAGAAGAGAGCGGCGGCGAGAGGCATTGCAGGAGAGCTTGACCTTGGGGGTGCAAGGGTGGAAGCCAGAAGCAGTGGCTGTTTGTTTTCTGTCTTTGTTGTTGTTCAGTTGCACAGTCGATTCAGACCCTTTGCGACCCCATGGACCACTGTTTGCCAGGCACTTCTGTCCTCCACCATCTTCCTCAACTAACTCAGTTCTGTGCCCATTGCGTCTACAATACCATCTAGCCATCTCATTTTGCCCGCCCCTTCTTCTTTTGCCCTCCATTTTTCCCAACATCAAGGCCTTCTCAAGTGGAACATCTCCTCTCATTTGATGTCCAAAGTACTTTAGCTTCATCTTTACTATTTGACCTTCTAAGGAGCAGTCAGGGTTGATTTCTTCTAAGATTGACCTATTTGTTCTCCTCATTGTCCTGGGTACTCTCAAAACTCTCCTCCAACACCACATCTCAAAGGCGTCTATTCTTCTGTGTTCAGCTTTCCTAATGGTCCAGTTTTCACAGCCATTCATTACCACCGGGAATACCATTGCTTTGACTATGCGAATTTTGGTTTGCAAGGTGATGTCTCTACTTTTCACTATGTTCCCCAGGTTTCTCATAGCTTGTCTCCCAAGAATCAGCTGCTTTTTTTATTTCCATGGCTGCAATCACCATCTGCAGGTCTTAGGAAATGAGGCAGAGAGAGAGAGAGAGAGAAATCCCCAAAGTTTTATGCTGGATCCTTTCCTCCTCCTCCTCCTTCAACAGCCTGTGACCAGCTAAGGGAAAGCTGGGGACCAAGTCACAGGTAAGGAAGGAGGAGGAAAAGATCAAATGTAGAACTTCTGGTTAAAACAAATTATTTGAGAGCCTGGCAGAAGGGAACTCATTAGGGGCTGGGGAGGGGTGGGTGCTGGAGGAAATCAGTTACTTTTTTGCAGAAGTTACTCTGCCTTGAGGAAGATCTATGATTGGTGGAACCTTTGCAATGTGTCAATGGGGAGGGGGGTAGAATGTGCTTCTTAGACTGTGCTCCCCCTCCTTCTCCTCCTCATACTCCCCGGAGTCTGTACTCTGCACATGCCTAGGAGCCAGGTTGGAACTCTGCACATGTTCTTACCCACCCAACAAGTAGCAGAGGCTTTGGGCAGCAACGGGACCCAGTGGAGATTTTCTTTGCAAAGATGGAGGTGGGGTGGTGTTTTATATTCAGTATTTCTGCACATGCCCAGGAGCCAGGAAAGGAAGTAACGAAGGATGACGGAAAACAAAGTCCTCCCCCCCCCCCATTGTGACCAAAAAGGACTGGTGGTTTAGCAGTTAAGATGCTGAACTTGATAACTGGAAGGTCAGCAGTTCAAGACCTGAATACTGATGGAGTGAGCTCCTGGCATCTCTCCCAGCTCCTAGCAGTTCAAAAGAAAGAAATTTGCAAGTAGATAAAGAGGTATCCCTTTGGTGGTAAAGGTAAACAGCGTTCTGTATACTCTAGTGTCTAATCGTGCCTGCCACATGACCACAGAAACAGTTGCAGACACAGACAGTGCTGGCTCTTTGGATGTAAACAGATATGAGCACCAGACTCTAGAGTCAGATATGACAGGCTTTTGAGCAAGGGCAACCTTTACCTTTACTTTCCAGTGTCTAGTTGTGCCTGCCACATTGCACCTCCCCCCTCCCCCAATTTATGGCTTCGGCTGATAGTTGCCAAGATCAAACTAAACAGCGAGGGGAGGAAAATGAGCCAGCCATTAATTGCAAACCCACCCACCCCAACCCGGGATAGGAAATGTTTGTGTGTGTGTGTGTGGGGGGGGAGTGGCCTTGAGATATAATTAGCCATTAATTGAGAGCTTGGTTGGAGGAGACTAATTGGGGGCGGGAGATTGCTCCCTCTGTAAAAAATAGGAGTTATAGGTGGATGGATGGAGGAGGAAATAAGTTACGTTTTCTTTTTGCAGAACTTACTCTGTCTTGAGGGAGAATCTCGGTAATAGCAACAGACGATCTGAGCAACGAGGTGGGGGGGGGAATCCCTTGGTTCCATCTCACTGTCCCTGTGATGATGAGCAGAAACTTCCCTTTCACACAATCAGTGTTTTCCAAATGCTGGTTTGTGGACTTCAATTCCCAGAAGCCTAAGTCATTTCCCCAAAGCACTGATCAGCCAATGTACTGCCTCAGGCTTCTGGGAAATGGAGTCCATTTGTGGGCTGTGTACCCCCTGTTGGGAACAGGAACCACCAGCACCACCTCCCTCCTCCTTCTCTGCTGCACGGGAGGAGGGGAGGGGGAAGAGGAGAGATCGCCCTTGTTCAAAGGGATTCACAAAAGGCTGCATCACACCGCTCTCTCTCATACACACATGCACGCGTGCACACTCACACTTGCCTGTGCCCTCCTCTTCCTTTGTCTTACCCAGGGATGCCGCCCCCTTGTAAGTGCCACTGGGGGCAGGGGGGCCCTGCCCTCCTAGCGACACCACTGGTTACATAGTAAACACAGGGAGTGTGTGAGTGTTTTAATCATTCTAGTAAAGGTTTCCCTTGTTCAAAAGCCAGTCATATCCAACTCTAGGGGTCAGTGCTCATCTCGGTTTCAGAGCTGAAGAGCCAGCACTGTCTGCTTCTGCAGACGTTTCTGTGGTCATGTGGCAGGCATGACTAGTCACCAGAGGGCATAGAACTCTTGTTTACCTTCCCACTGAAGTGATCCCTATTTATCTACTTGAAATTTCTTGCTTTCGAACTGCTAGGATGGTAGAAGCTGGGACAAAGACAGGAGCTCATTCTGTCCTGCAGTAATCAGAAATTGAAGTGCTGACCAGGAATCCCGCCTTCAGGTCAGCATCTTAGCCACTTGAGCCACTGCAGTCCCTCTTAATCATTCTGGTCTTTATCATATCTTTCACCCATCTTTAGTGAAAGAGTGCCATACACTCCTCTCCATTCAACCCATTCTGACTTAAGAAAACAATTGCAAGAAGATGAGCTAAATAGAAATGTTACCTTAAAAATTAGGACTTGGTTCGTTTCCTGGTGAAGAATTAGTTAACCCCAAAAACTGACACTGAGGCATAGTTTTGATCAAAACAAAATTGGTTTATTGGTATTAAAAGGGTTCTAATTTACAGTGGCTGGCTATAAACTAGAAGTCTCTACCTCACCCGTTTTGAAGAAAACCACCCTCGTGAACCCATCCACGCTATTCTGTGAATTAGCTGAAGTCCTTCCCACTCCCTAACATTTTTATACATTCACTCTAGTCGACAATCAAGTATAGACAGGTACAAATGCTGTTTACTGAAAATGGGGCAATTAAATGAGTCTTTACACTTCTTAATTAAACAGTACAAAAGTAATTTCTGAAGTTGCACATAGACATTTTTACAAATACAAAGGTTAATGGTGAAATGTTGTAAAAGTCTTTGTTTGCTGGATGAGGAAATCTCCTTTAGGCAAGCTCTGATACAAAGTGTCCCTTTTTAGTCAATTTGCAGTCTGTAAATTGTCACATTGTTTCCTTTCTGAATCTGTGAATGAATGAAGAGGAGCGCCTTTGCTTTTCAGCCAGGAAAACCGGTTCTACTGAGTCCACACCTTTTGTCACACCTCTGGGGAAACTCTTGAGGCTCGGAGAATGGAGACAAAAGCAAAGTGATTAGTTCTAGTTTACATTCTTGTTTGGAGGGGAGAAGCCAGCTCTCTGTTAACTTTTAGTTGCTTGCATTCCTTGCCAGAGTACGTGACCCACTTGGAATGATCAATATTCTTTACCAATGCTCTTAGGCAGGCTTTTATATCAATCCTTATAAAATTTAGTTCTATTTTCCCCTTTTAATTAAGCCCCTTTGCAGAGGTTTCTATCAAACCTTGTATTATTTTATTTCATATCTTATCTATTAAGCATTGGCTTCTCCCCATATATTCATCCCTTGGTCCATGTGTATGTAGTGGTTCTTTGATTGTGACTTCATTAAAAAGAAATAAAATGAAACAGTGATGTTTAATCTTAAAATTCAGGTAACAGCAACAAATCCTCAGAGGAGAAATAGGAAGGAGAAAGCCAGTCGATAAACTCCAAACCTATAAAAATACTTCCAGGTCAGACTTATTTACTGCTGTGCGTAACCTGGGAAATTTAGCATTTATTTATGGAAGTAAGGTCTAGCTATCAGGAGTGCATGGGCCAAGGTCACCTAATGGCACAATGGAGAGCAACACTTAAAGGATATACTGCAGGGCATTGTATGTTAGCTCTTATTTTATGCTTGACCTCTCACTCCACATTCCTAATTTCACTCTTACCACCTTTTCCCCTAAAGCTTGGTTTGAGATACTACCACAAATGTACAGATCATGAATAGAGCTGCTAACAGACTACAATAAACACAATAGAAATACATACCTTTTTTAAAAAAGAAAAGAAAAACATTTCTTCTTGTCTACAAGATCACAATTATTTTCTCTGTTCTTGATGAGATTTTCTCAATTTGTAGAAAGAAGTGCTATGCAAAATTTGCAGCTGTGCAAGCAACTACAATAGTTGTATACCTTGTTACATGAACTTTTTAACAATCAGAAGCACTAGATGAGTTCTTTGTGTCCTTTTGATTATTCCACCAGTCGTTCTGTTCTCCCTTTGTGTTTGTGTAAACTTAGCATTGCAAAAAGAAGATACAGTAAAACACCAGATAACGATTGGATCAGATAACGCTAAAATCGCATAACGTTAAGTAATCTGGGGAGGATAATTGGATCGAATAATGTTAAGGTCCTATGGGATGGATCAGATAAAAACCACTAAAGCCTGTGCGGTTACAATGTATCTCTATGGAGCTTTAATATTATCCAATCCATCCCATAGGATTTTAACATGGATTGAATAACACTAAAAATCAGGTAACACAAAGACTTGTGGAACCATGTTTTAGTGTTATCCGAGGTTTTACTGTATGCTACTTCAGTGCAGTGCAGTGTATGGTTATTTTGGATAAATGTGGAAAACATAGCCAAAAGGAGCTCATTGTCTTGTTGGTGTGCTGAACCTGAGAAGTCTCATGAAATTAGCACCTCCGTGACAGGCTGTCTGGATGTAATAAGACAGTCTGTTTTGCTGAGAAATCGGAGTTGCATAAGAGTTCTTTTTATGCATAGATTGTGTGAACTAAGGAACATGTGTTCCTTTTCTGTAGACTACTGCAGGATGCCTCCAGCACATTGTCCTGTCCTACTGCAAGGAGGAAGGATTTATCTGTGAGTATTAAATTCTGAAGAGCAGAACATTTGAAGGTAAAAGAGGGCTTGGAAGACCACAAATAAAATCCATAAAATCAGTTACAGAAGAGACTAGAGAGTAAAACAACAGCAGAGCTTTGAGGCTAGAGAATCAAATACTGTGCTGCTCTCCAGCTGAGGATGAAAGCCTAAGAGGTGACCCTAAATAGGTAACATAATTTTTCAGCCTCCCCGCACCCTACTATTTTTGTTTCGTTCTGAAATTTGACTTAAATTGTAGAGATATGGCAATTATACCTAGTGCTTCAGCCCCTCCCACTCCTTTCTCTTTCCAAATAAATAAATTTATATCCACAAATAATTTTATAATCTTCATAGCATGGGGTTTTGGGTGGACAAGATTTTTAAAAAGCTATCTGAAATTAGATTAACATTTATAGTAGCTTAGGTAGAATTAGTACAGTTATAGACGAAGCTTTTATCATACCACTGTCCTACTTCTTTTGCTGAAGATCATGGATTTTTGATGTCATCACCCTCAATTTACAAACCTTTGTTTCCCCACACAGCTTATTTTTTGCTATTTCCCTACCCATCTGAAAGTCAAGAAGAAGAAAAATAAAACTGCTGTATAGAACTTTCTAATCTAAACATGTTCCTAGAAAATTTCCGAGGGAGTATAGTTCTGTACAAATCCCAATGAATGCACTATGAGTTTTTTCTGTGTCAAGTAGACACAATATTTTTATGTGTAATTACTGAAGTTGAAATAAAATTACTAATCTGTTTTCACAAGAGCCAAACATTACTTCTTTTCCATATTTGTTTATATCTATATTGTTGTGTGTGTGTGTGTTTATTTCCAAGCTAGGTAGTAAAGCTTGTTCGGCTCAGGTTCTTAAGATCTCAGAGACAAAAAGCACTCAGTGGTTGAAGAAACAAGCATTATTAGGCAAATCTGAAAGGAAGAATCTACCATGTCTAACAACTAGCATACAACAAGAGACAGAAGCAAGCAAATGCATATCCAATAAATATTCCACTGTTTAGCAGCCTGGGAGCCTGGAAAGACAGCTGGGAAGCCCAAGGGCCACCTATTCTAGGCTATAGCACCTTAGTAGCTGGTCTGTGGAGAACGCTAATGTCTGAGTGCTGAGGTCTTTCTTCTTTTATACCCTCAGTTAAGGTGTTGTCTTATCCCCTTTGGCTCCATATCCCTTGCCTAAGAGATGTGAATGTATCTCCAAATCCAAACAATGACATCACTAATTGAACTAATTAGCATAATATTGTTGCAGGTATTAGTTGCATCAGACTCTTTACTGGCTTGTTATCAGTCAAAGATACTGGGCTGGCACAACATCAGAGCAAGTACTGAATGATAATAGGCCCAACCCCAAATAGGCTTTCAGCTGTGCTTAACCTAAACATTCTAGAGGATCAAAGCACTAATTGGTCTTTTCTCATGACAATTAACATTCCTTTCCCATACAGCAAGCCAAATCAGTTTCTTAGCACAGGTACATATTAGTTTTGACCATTTTCAGAGCTTGTGCCAGTATTTTCAAGATTACAAAGATCTTCTGTAAAACCTATAGTCCCAGGAACTACATTGTGAATGTTACCTAATATTTTGAAATTCACCATTTAGTTTAAGTTATATTCTTTTATTTTAAAATAAAGTTCTTTGAACCTTTCAGTTTTTCCTGAAATAATCATCAGGCAACCGTTTGCACTGAACATTACAGTTCCATGTTCCCCCGAACACAGACATTTGGCCCTAAGGCAGTGGCAGATGATGCCTGCATCACCTAACACCCATTTGCTGGAACATCAACAAAGATTTTCTTTGTATCCCCATTCCCCTTCATTGACCATTGGGTCTTCTTCAATGGTCTACATTTGTAAACTTAAGCATTGCACAATACACTCAAATGGAAATTAATGGAATTAGACCAGGTGGCTGATCTTGGAGTCACCTTTGACATATGTTAATGTGTTGATTTCACCTCAAGAAACTAAATGCCTATCTCTCCTGCTGGCCAAAGCCATTGTTTAACTTGAACCTCAGTTCTTGGTCAACATTGAAGGTGATTTCCTTTAAGATAGGAATATGTAGGTAACTTCTATGGAATTATTTCTGTTTGTGTCTGATTATATTAATATTGGATTTTATGCCTTCTCATTCCAAGGAACAGTTAAAAGGAAAATTATAACTAAAGGACAGCTCTGATAATTAAATCAATACAGATATGTGGAGAAAAAACACCCTTTGCCCTAAGGAAATTCTTATCAAAAGATTCAAACTGGCTTTTTCAGCCAGGCCCATCAGCCAGATATGGAAGCCAGTGCCCATTGTTGTGGAAATAAAGCTGGCAAAGAGGAAATGCCAGTTTACATATCAATATGTTTGCAAGAAGTCAAGAGGTCAATTTTCATTGAAGAACTGTGTGCTACCGTTACTGCCCCCCATCTATGATTCACCAACAACCTGATTGGCCATGGATGTTTCACTCATTTTTGCAGTCTCTGATATGATTTGCCTTTCATTGTTTTCTTATTTGTTTCCTAAGTAAATTTATTTAATTTTGGATCAAACAATTTGTCTGTGGCTCATTTTTTAAACCCATGAAACAGTTCTTTAAATATTAAAACAAAATAATTTCCCACTTCTTGGCTTAGATGCTTGTAGCTCTGAGGCATAGAGTCTGAAATTTAGGTAACATGAACATTATATTAAAAATATTAAAAAAAATACACATGTGGGCTCAATAATGATATGTATGCTGCACATTGTGAGAGAAGAAAATTAGTTAGGTTTATAAAGTCATTTTCCCAGCAAATGTATGCAGCACAGAATAGAATGAAGGAGTTGGAAGGTCACTTTTAGGTATAACATTTTAGGTATAACAATGTTTTTCAAGAGTTACTTTTAAGGGAATTTTAAGGCATTTTGACAGGAATTTCACAAATCTTTTGCATTCTCTGTCCAGTCCTAAGTACTAAAAGAAGTATTCTTTTGGTTTGTCTTGGTGTAAATATATTTGTGGAGCAATGTAACAATGCAGTGCTTGCCTGCACTATTAGAGAAACAAAATATAGTTAGTAACAGAAATGCTTCTTTTGAAAAAGCAATAGCAATTAGGCTTATATACCACCCCATATCACTTACAATATTATCTGGGTAGTTCACAAGATAATTAGCGTTTTGCATTTAACAAGTTAGGTACTCAATTTAACCATCTTGGAATGATGGAATGCTGAATCAACCTTGTTCCAGTCAGCATCAAACTCAGGTTGTTAGCACAGTCGTGGCTCCAGTATTGTAGTTCATTTAGCTCTACTAAATGAAGCATCCCAAGGTGTATTATGAACTAATATGCTATATACTGTGCTATTTCAGCCTACCTATAGCCCATGCAATGTGTTATTTTAAGAAGTGATATTTGTCTGCAAATTGTGAACAGTGATTGATTTTTACCATAACAACTTTCTGTAAAACACCAGAATTTCCTTCAGCCAGAGATAGACTAGTGGGTGGGTGCTCTGAATCTGTGATGCTATAGAAACTATGTAGGTGGATCTTGATGGATGCAACATTCATGCAAGCTCATGGAATAACTGATTATATAATATTTATCTTCTAAAGCCACTGTTCCAGAAAAAAATGTAATTTCGGCTTATATGAAGCATCAAAACTGGTAGAAGGAAAATTAAAAGCTCTTTCATAAAGATCATCTGAATTCCTGAGAGACATTTCATACATGGTTAAATTGACATTAAATACTGATCAAAACAAACATTTGAGGTGATTTAGAAGTCTCTTCTTAGACAACACATCAGGGGACAGACTTTTGAAAAATTAAAGATTCAGTGGCTTAATATCTTTTCCTGGAATAAAAGATTTAAGCAGTCTTAAAATAAATTGTCA
Source organism: Furcifer pardalis (assembly GCA_030440675.1). Classification (NCBI taxonomy): domain Eukaryota; kingdom Metazoa; phylum Chordata; class Lepidosauria; order Squamata; family Chamaeleonidae; genus Furcifer; species Furcifer pardalis. The sequence continues at coordinate 27,691,846 of CP126892.1, forward strand.
AAGCCATAATGTTATACTTGTATTTATGCTTTCAAATCTGTAGGAAGAGAGAAAGAGAGAGATCTGTTCACAATGTTTCTCACTTGTGCATGTTTTTGTTCATACATTTGTTTCCTACCCTCTGCATTAATCTGCAATTAAAAAACAAAATCTGTACACAAATATTTATGTTTTGCATTTATCTACTCACAGGACACACATTTTGGAAAATACATTTGAATTAAACATTTATATTGATATTTTATCCTAATATATGCATTTTAATATTAATTTTGCCTGGGATCCAGACTTATAAGGAAATTCTACAGCTAAACTAAGTGTTGTGGGTTTTGAGAACTAACGCATGCAAATTCCTCCTAGATTCCCTGCAGCATATAGAAGAGAGGGAAAGATTTTCTGTTTCCTTAACTATTGTAAACAATAGGAAGGAATATTTTAGACCTTCTTCTGGGTTGACCCAAAGATTCAACTTAATTGAGGTCACAATCAAGGACACAATTTCAGAAACCCTCTTTCTTAACCCAGTAAATTGCAGCTAGAGTAGATCTAATGAATCAGTGGGGATTTTGTGAATCAAATCCTCTGTATGATCCATTAATTTAATAGGTCTACTGGAGCTATGATTCACTACTCTAAGTACAGTTGTACCTCACTTAAAGAGCATAATGCATTCCACAAGATTGCTGTTTAAGCGAGTTTGCTCTTTAAGTGAAACACCATTGTAAGTGACCAATTGCGACTTCTGGTGGGGGGATTGCGAACCCAGATTTAGTTGTTAAGCGAGTTTTTGGTTTGTTTTATTTGTTAAGTGAAGCAACCATTCAGAGAAAATTTTGCTCTTTAAGCGAGTTTACTCTCTAAGCGAGGCACTCTTTATGCGAGGTTTTACTGTACAGGATTTCAGCCTATAGATCTAGTGCCATGTAATAACATTGGTTCTTCTTCTCCTCTCAGTGATTTTCAGTGCCCAAGTGCTGGAGAAGGGATAGATAATGGATCTTCCTACAAATAAAGGGGAAGACAGGAACCAACATCAGATCTCCTACTCTGGGTCCAGACCTTTGCTTCTTATTAATGGCAATATGTCTAATCTATATTATGCCCCTTGGACAGTGCCACAAAGATCAAAAGATTGTTAGACATACTGAAATCGATGAGATCTAACTTATAACTAACTGAAGGCACATTTATTTCACTAAATGTGCTATAGGAAAGAATCCTACTAGTCTTTTTGCCTTGTTACAGCTTGGTTATGTGCCTGGACATTCAATCAGTAGCACCCTGGCAGCTTTGTTATTTATCCACAATCATTTGTGGAAAGATACACAGATATTATGGGAGTGCTAGGCAGAACTAAAGCCCCAGTTGCACATTCAAATATGGGTTAATTTGGAAGCTGAAGCAGGGAGCTAGTTGCATCCTTACCTTTTGCTGGTCTCCAGGGATCCCATTGAGTCAATATATAGCAGGTTGTTACCAACACTCTAAGAGGGGAGTAAATAGCTTGTTTTCTCTTGAAAGCTGCTTTCTACACATGGAGGGTGACATATCTGAAGAGGAAAAACTCTTCAGGGAAGGGTAAAAATAAATGGAAAATGAGATGGCAGAGGAAATTATCCAGGAAAAAATGCAAGGCTAGGCAGATGGAGCTGAGAACCAGAGCACTCTGCTGTGAAATTTTTAATGCAGCCATGACGTCTATATTAAGGGCTACCTCCATTTTTCAACAATCAGTTTCATATTTTAATTATGCACTCAGTGAAGAAGCACTTAATCACACTACCTCATGACCTTACAGCTAATCAATTTTCTTTGACAATACCTAGCATTATATAAAAAAATGGTGGACCAACTTTCACTAATTTACACATTTTATTTATCATTTTATGTCTCACCTAGAAGATGGGTTCCTTTCATGACAGCGACTGCACAGAGTGAGAGGCCTTTGGCACACCTTCAAGTTACATAATCGCACCACTGGTGTGGCAGTTAGGGATTGGTTCAGAGTAGGAAAGGCAGAGTTTAGTGTGGTTTTCAAGCAGATATGGTTTCAGTCTTCTCTGTGGCATCATGGTTTTCAATGTAGTGAGTGCAGTTGTGTGTACTCCACTGAAAGCCATTTGCAGTAGCAATTATGTCAAGAAAGAGAGAGCAAGGTGCTGGGGGGGGGATGAGTCCATCCCCCCCCCAAGAATTCTCAGGCTGCTGAAGCTTTGTCTGGGTCTTCTGACGAGGTTGTTATGGCCGATTTGGCTCCTTTTGCTGCTAGGCTTCAGGAATTGGAATGGGGGGAGAGTCTGTCATGGGAGTTTCAGCCCTTTTCTAGCCTGGTTGGGCAGCAGAGGGGGACTAGAACAGCCAGGACAGCAGTGGTCAGGGCATTCATGGAGGAGTTTGAGAGTAGGTTATCTCTGTTAGAGGTGAAAAGGGAGTGCTTGGCCCAGGTTTTGAGAGAGGAGAGGCAGACGACAGAATTGGTGGAAGCGGGGGGGGGGCATTTGGAAGAGGTGGCAGGTACGATCATTGAGGCCTCAGTGGGGGCCTCGAGCGATGTGCTTATAGTGGAACCTACGAGACAGAGGAAACCATCCACAGTATTGGTGTCCATGTCAAGTGTGGGTGAGTTGCCAGGGCCTAGCGGGGGTGGGGCGTTTTTGCCATTGTCTACAAAACCTACTCAGTGGCCTTGGCCAATGGGGATTTTGTGGCCTTTCCCACATGGGTGAGTGGATTTCCTATAGGACTAACTGGAGTGAGGCTGCAGTGGGAGGTGGATGATTGGGCCTGGCTCAGCATTTGGGTGGGGGTGACACTGGTGTTATATCAGTTGCTGTTGCAAAGGAAAAAGGGGCTGTGGAGTCTAGGGCCAATAGGTGGCTGGAATTGGTTTTGTTGGCAAGCAAGGGCAAGGTAACTGGTGCAGACAGAGGTTAGTGTAGGAGGAGGAGTGAGTACTCAGGAGGCAGTTGTTGGTGTGCTGGGTGCTTCAGCTCCCATGGGTGTTAGCAGTAGGATAATGACGCATAGTACAGATGTGGTTGAAGACGCTGCTGGAAGACTGGGGGCACCAGTTGTGGGGGCATCTGTTGTGAAGGCTTTATCTTTTGGGGAGCATCTTTCCAAAGCCCTAGGAGAAAAGATAGTGAGGGGAGAAAGTTTGTGGTCATTTTCAATTTGTTAAACAGGAAGGTGGATGTGAAAAATTTTGAGAACATGGATGAGAGAGAGAAGGAACTTATCAGGTAGAAGAAGCCTCTGAGGACTTGGGGGAGTTGGCTCCCATGTTATATTATATATATGGGTGTCATTATAAATGAAAAGCCTCATAGAGTGACGGACCTTTTGAAGTACCTGGATCTGATTTATCAGGCGTACACTGACTTTGCCAGGATTAGATACAATGAATTATTTAGGGTCAAATCAGAGGCTCACCCTGATATACCATGGTATGAACCCTACTCTCTGCTTTGGTTGCAGTGCATGACCCCTGTCAGACCACTTGCAGGTGATAGGCACAATAGTGGTCACTTAGTTCTTAGAAACAGTCCTACAGCCTCCCCTCGCTTAGGTGGGGGGCAGTCGGTTCTATCCCGTATGGTCTGCTGGGAGTCCCAATTCACATGGGTACTGCTTGAGGAAGCCTTACAAGTATAGGCCCCAGATTCGACAAGGGTAAGGAGGGAGGTTTCCAAAGGGAAACAGGAGGAGGTAACCCACCCACTAATTCCAAAGGAGCCCAGCCCAATTAAGGTGGAGGTGCTGGAGAGGTGGCTGAGGATTTATCCAAAACGGAACAATGCTAAGTTGTTGCATGAAGGTTTTAAATTTGGTTTTATAATTCCAGCACAGGGATAGTTGGATACCTCAGCAGATAGGAACTTGTGCTCAGGCAAGGGTAATGAGGAAAAGGTTAGGGAAAAGATCATGAAGGAGATTAAATTGGGTAGGATTGTGGGGCCCTTTAAGGAGAAGCCTCTTCCAAATTTGCATCCGTCTCCTCTGGGTTTCATCTTGAAGAAGGTGGTTGGGGAGTATCAGCTCATTCAGCTGAGACATTTTTTGCCCTCCACCTGGGACTATTTCCCTGTGATGTGGTTTGGGGCGGCCATACAGGCTGGGGTTTTTGGGATGTCCAGGAGGGCATTGATGATTTTTGCCAGAGCAGAGGTTCTCCTGATGTGGTGATATGCCACATGGGAGGAGTGACATTGTGGGTGGTGTCCGAAGGGAAGTTGGTAAGGTGGGTGGACCAAGCATTTCACCTATTTAGGGAGGCTTGGCCCAGAGTTCTGTTTAATTTTTCAGAGTTGTTGCTGATGCTGGAGAAGTTGGCGAGGTGGAACTCATCAGATTGCATTTGTGATGACAGGCTTCATATTAATGTAAGAATCACCGAACTGATCCTGGAAGCAGGAGGATGGGTCATCGGTCATCCAGCCATCTTAGGGGCTAATCATAGTTTGTTCTCCAGAGATGGCAGGGCCCTCAGTATTAGGGGCAGATATTTTGTTGATGGATTTTTGCAGGGGCATCTTGAGGAGGGGCCTTCTGCAATTAGGAATGTCCTCTGCATGGTGGAAAGTACTAAGAATGCCAGGGTGGATTTGGGGGTAAGGAGCCCATGGGACATGTTCTTGCTGGGAGGGGTTGGCTGAACACACCCTCTGCTCAGGGGAGGGCATGGCCTAGGAGTGCATCATGTCCCAGGTGAGGGCTCCTTATAGGTGTCCATGCAGGTAGGCTTCTCTGTAATTTGATGCCCTGTGTTTTATTGTTACAATTGTTAATAAAAGTGGCCTTAGTTTATTCCACACCAGTGTTCTGCCTTTTTCTTGGGATGGGGTGACAAAGGGAGAATTTGATTTATTTTATAGTTACATAGTTTTCCAAAATTTTTGCTGTTTTCTTCACATCTAAAGTGAAGTCGAGTTGACAGTGTTGGGTGGGTGGGGAACAGAAGAATGGTGAGACCCAATTTTCCATCCAGTTTTGAATTCATAATACATGAAAGGCTGGGTTTGATGCCCTGTTTGTTCAAGCATTCTGGTGTGAATCAGATTTGACACCTTCCTCTCCCACTCCCTCAGGAAGCTCTTTGACAACTTCGTGTCAGGCAAATAAAGTATGGTCTATTTCAAACTTGAGAGTGAATTTGTGTTCTGTTTGAATATGGCCAGTGCAGGTTGGAAATTTGCTCAAAGTAAATTTGGCTAGTGACAAATTCAACTCGAATCATTTTTGGAGACTTTACCAACATTATCAAATTATTACTTATTATTATTAATTGCAATTTATATGCCGCCCCCTCACGTAAAACACGACTCCGGGCAGCTCACAACAGTAAACAATAGAAACCAATATACATAACCTACAATCACAATAAAAACTGTCCAAAACATCTAAGGTAAAAGTTGGAGGAGGGGAGCAGTGGCAGTGGTAGCAACAGTGGTGGTTCGGATTTTAAAGTCCTGCCGTGTCACTTGACAGAGCCTGCTTGACAGAGCCTGGGGCTCAACGTCTTCAACAGAGCCTGGGCTCAATGTCCTCCTCAACTGAGCTTGCTAGGAGAAACATCTAGCAGCAATGGCAGCAACAGCTGTACAATTTTAGAGTCCCTTGAGCCTCTCAGTTGTTCCTGCTCCCCTCCTCAGCCGGGCTGGCTAGGAAAGCATCCAGCATCCGGCGGCGGTGGCGGTGGCGGTGGCGGTGGCGGTAGCAACAGCGGCAGTTCAGATTTTAAAGTCTTGCTGCATCACTTAGCTGTTCCTGCTCCCCTCCTCAGCTGGGCTAGCTAGGGGAGTGTCTGGTGTCTGGAAGCGGTGGACTAGGAGGGGCTGGCTTGGAGACAGCTGTGCCAGTGGCGGGAAAGGTGAATGGGGATCTTTGGGAATTCTTTAGAAATCATATACTGTATTCAGAATAGGATGAACTTATACTACAGTGCAGGAAAAACACATTCTAAACAATACTTCATTTATTAAACTTTTAAATTTCAAGATGCCATGTTCTGTGGGGGTTTTGTCACTAAGAAGAGGCTGCTCTATCCATTTTACTTAATTGCATTAAAATATTTTCTAGTGACCAGAAATCTGCACTGCATTCTAAACATGGCTATTCCTTAGATTTACATGAGGACATTATGATATGTGCCTTATCACAACTCTACATTGGTTTTACAAAGTCTCACTGAATTGACAAAATCCTTCATAATCCTTGATGTATGTGTTTCATGCACCAATGTCTGTCTTGTTGTGCTCCAGTAATGCATGTAATTAAAAGGAGTCATCCAGCTCTGACACATATGCTAGGCTGAAATTCATAATCCTATAGGAGCTGTAGGCACACAGCAACATTTTCTCTTCCCTTCTCAACCTTATGCCCTTGATAGTATTGCTTATCTGACTGGTATCAAAACAGAAAGCAGGCTTCAGGCTACTTTACATGAGACTTGATATTTACATTTTACAGATAGAGTCCCTCCTTTGAAGTGCAGGGCAAATTTTTCATACTGTGTTGGTGATGTATTACTTTCCACCCAGTATAAACCAGCTCTGCAATCCAACCATTTTAATTATATTTAATGGATATATGTTGTAAGAGTGGAGGGAGAAAAGATTGGAAAAATACATTTTTATTGAAATAAAATATCAACAAGTACTGTGTTACAAAGATGCTCTTCTTAGAAGGATCCTGGCAAAACTGAAAAACAGCATGAAAACCAAGAAAAACAACAACAGAGAGTTTCTAAAGAATTCCCCAAAGATCCCTATTCATATCATTCAGCTCTTCTATAGAAAAGAATGAAAATGTTTGTCACCCTAAGCAACAAAAACCTATAGGTCTTTTCAGCTCTGTTCTATGTTCACCTAGATGAATCATCTATTTCATTGAAGCTGTATGTTGTGTTAATTGCCAACCAACTTCCTAATGAAGCAGACTGAGGGGGAAAACTCAAAATAGAAATTCTTGGTGGAAAAAAAGAAAAAAGATGAATGGCAGATCATAACCTGAGACTCTATTGATGATTTTCTGCTCCCTCTAGAGCTGTGGTTCCCAACGTGGGGCACATGCCCCGCAGGGAGGGAATTTGATTTTTAAGGGGGTCATATTGGAAACTTGTTTAGACCAAGTTAATAGACTTTTAGGTTTCCTCCAGGTGAATAGTTTACTTTTTGAATAATTTATTTATATTTATTTATTTATTGTTCACATTTATTATCCCGCCCCAATCGGGTATACCCGACATATAATAATAATTATATGTCATGGGGGAGGCATCAGGATTTTAGAAATGCTGTGTGACACTCCCTAAATCTTGTCATTATATCTGATAGACAGACAGTCCTAAGCTGTTGCAAAATGTTCCCATTTTCTCAGTAAAATCCATTGGCCCAACAACTAAAATCTGTATTGTTGCTTTCAAAACTGCTTCTGTTTCTCCATCTGCATACCTTATTTTTATGCAGATTAATGTTTCTGAATGCATTCTGTAGACCAGGAGTTCTCAACCTTTTTAAGACCCCTCAGACAGCATGGGGGGGGGGGTGAATGGCCATTTTGGCCTTCCTCAACCACATAGCACTTCCTGGTATGGTGAAGGTGGTGGTGGGCCACATGAAATGGTGCTATGGGCCACATTCAGCCCACAGGCCGGAGGTTGACAATCTCTACTATAGACAGTCATCATTGTAGGCTGCAACTCGTATCTGATAATACATTTTTCCCCTGAAGCAGGAAAAATGCCTTTGGGATTAATTTGTTTAAGGAGGATCCCAGCTTGCCATGAAGTGATCCACACACTATTCTCATGGAGCCATCTCCCACCCCAAATATGAAATAAGGCATGCAGTATTTAACACCTGGACTGCAATGGACTGATGCAGCCTTGAGAATACAGACAAGGTGTGCCTTCACAGCCTGTCTATCTGGCATGGCCTCATCCACTTCCACAACCTTTGAGAATCAGAGTTCCTCTGCTAATTTTGCCATTTGGCCCAATATGATGGCTTCCAGTGACATTTCCTCCATTGGGGGAACCATCACTCCACCTAAAAGAACTCATCCACCGATACCGTTGGCCCCTTTAGGGAGTCAGGTTATTTACCCCCACCCGACATTTGGCATTGAGTCACTGGCTGTACAGTCTACTCCATTAGTGTAGCAAGATGTCTGGCCAGACATATATAGATAGTACCATACTTGCTAATAAACTGTGGACTATTTTTCAAGCACTAAAAGGACACTTATTTCCCCAAACAAAAAAGTCACTTCATGCTGTTGGTGAAACAAATTCTGAAAGCACAATTATCTGTCAGTGTGATGAGGGACTTCTAAGAATACTTGAGGAAATGGGGAACATGTGTTCCATTACCATCAGATCACACACCTCTGTCTTAAGAGATGACAAAACAAGCAATTGTTTAAAAGATTGGCCTTAGTCTCTAATCAGCAATGCTAGATTGAGGAGAAAAGGCAGAACCTAGCTTTGGTAGCAGGAATTTGCTCTTGGAAGCCACATATGTCTCTCATACTGGCCATAGGAAGAACAAAGTTAGAAACAGACAAGAAACAGTAAAATAGAGAATGACCGGAGAGCTTTGTGCCATATCAGAGGCTAATTCACAGTTCCTTTGCAGATGGGGGGGGGGGGAGAAAAGGAATGGATAGAAGATTTTTTCTTGGTTCCAGTCAATGCCCCCCACCTACTTTCCCACATCTTGAAAATGGATTTGGTTATTTCCATATTCTGATTTCTTAGAAGTTATTTTTGTGGGTATCGGTCAGATGGCTTCAGAGTCCTTTAGAGGCTATCATTTGATATCAGGTAGTGTTGGGGTGAGAGGTTGAGTAGGCAGAACTAGCAGGGGGAAGCAAGGCATAGAAAGTAAATTTGGCTAGATAGAGAAAGGGTTCAAAGAGATAGTTGATTTGACTTAGATAAGAGAGGAAAGTGTGCAGAAAGTTGCAGTGGGTGGGTGAAAGCAGTGTTGAAAGACAAATTGGACAAGTTTATAGGATACTAGTGGAGTGAGGGAAGGAAGAACTCAGAGGTTTAGAAGCAGCTGTGGGGGGAAATGAGGGTGTGCCTAATGGTCCAAAGACACCAGGTCACGGTGGGGCTGTGCCCCCCACTTGCCCGATGTCACTTACAACAGCAGTGGTCATACTTTCTCCCTATTATCTTGAATGTGGATCTGTTTGTCCCCAAGGCAGCAAAAACCCATGCCAAAGTGGATCAGTGCCTTGTAAAAAAATTTCATTGTGTTCTGTCTTTGAAATCCGCAGAGTTAAGGACCTACCAGTAATGACTACATTTCCCAGACACCCTCAGTGCTGTGGGCCAAGGGAGTCTGGAAAACGTAGTCATTGCCACGAGGTCCCTAACACTGCAGATTTCAAAGACAGGACAAAATGAAAATTTTTAACAAGGCACCGATCCACTTTGGCAGGGGTTTCTGCTGCCTTGGGGCAACAAAGAGAAAGTGCAACTGCCGCTGCTATAAGTGATGTTGGCCGCACAGCCCTGCCCGGCACCTTTGGACCATAAGGTGCACCCTCGTCTTTCCCCCACAGCTGCTTCTAAACCTCTGAGTTCTTCCTTCACCTCCTCCACTAGTATCCTATAAGCATGTCCAATTTGTCTTTCAACACTGCTTCCAAGGAGAAAGTGTGAGGCCAGGCAGGAGCCAGAAGAAGAGCAGGGGGAGAACGTGGCGCCAGCGCCGAATGGGAAGCACCCTGGACACTGACACAACCTTCAGGGTAAGGGTGGCTGCTGTGGATTTTGAAGCCTTTTGGATTTGAGTGCCTAGATGGAGGGCGAGCCTAGAGGTGGGGGGCTAGGCGCTAGGTATGTATTTTGCTTTATTTTAATAAATATTTTAGTAAGGTAAAGGTAAAGGTAATGGTTTCCCTTGTTTGAAAGCCAGTCATATCCAACTCTAGGCTTCAGTGTTCATCTCTGTTTCAAAGCTGAAGAGCCAGCGGTCTGCTTCTACAGACGTTTCTGTGGTCATGTGGCAGGCATGACTAGACACTGGAGCACACAGAATGATGTTACCTTCCCACCGAAGTGGTCCCTATTCATCTACAGTACTTGCAATTTCTTGATTTCGAACTGTTATTTTAGTATACCGGTACTATTTGGTTCAGAATATTTTTTCTTGTTTTCCTGCTCTAAAAACTGGGTGTGTCTTATGGTAAATACACAATAAAATGTAAAAAGGAGGTTATTGCACCTAAATTGATTATTAAAGTTCATCATCAAGGGAAGGTGGCAGCTATGCATAGGTTTTCCCCTGATTGCAAAAACTATAGATCTGACACTGTTCCTAAAGACTTGCTTCTAACATTGTGGCTCAACCTTTTCTCTCTTAGTACTTACCTAGAATTTGAGCTTCTGGTTAAGCTTCCAGGCAAAAAAATCAGCATAATACCGGAGGCCATTTTTAATGTTAGGAGAAAGTTATGGACAGTTTTAGAACTGCAGCAACACATTCTGAATGATGCATGAAATGAAGCAGGCTTGCTGAGCTGACTGCTGTGTTGTTTGTTATGTCCTATAGACATAGACATACAATACTCAGCCTGCAGACATCATGACAAATATATCCATGGTAACCCACTCATTTTTTTAAGGCAAAAAGCAAGTACAATTCTGGAAAGAAAAGTTTTAAATGCAGAAAGTATCTTCTTCCTGCTTCTTTTTTCATCTTTGTCAAGCTGTGCATGATATGGAGTAGGATGGAAGGACTGCTACTATTCAGAGATTTCACATTAGTTAATTAAGCACCTACCAGATAACTGGATAGAACCAAATGACTTTCTACTACTTGGCCAAGAACAACCCTGGCCTGTGTGGAAAGCTTTAAACAGACTGTGTGCCAGGGTAAGAAGATGAAGGGTTAGTCTGAGAAAGTGGAGCTTCCCTGTAGATGACAGCCTGTGCGAATGTGGAGAAGAACAAACTATCTCCCGTATGATACAATGCACATGATGTGCCTTAACGTGCACTGAGGAGGACCTTATATTGGCAAGAGGAAATGCTGTTAATGTGACCTGATATTGGGCAGATGTCCTTTTAATTTTATTTTGTTTTAGATGTGTTAATTTTAGCTTTGTATGTTATTATATGCTGGTGATGCGTCTGACAAGAATAAAGAAAGAAAGAAAGTGCTTGTGTTATCTGCTTACAGAGTCTTCTTCTAGCATTACTTTCATTTCTAAATCCATTTTTTTAAAACTTAAAGAGCTAAAAGAATCATGGGTTCTCCAGAGAATCCTGATTCAATTTCAGCACCTATTGCAGCCTTCCTCGTTTTACTTCAGATCTGTTTAGGAACCCGACAAACACTTCTGATTTGCTTCAGATTCTTAATAATTTCCAAACCTGAAGTTTGCCAGCAATCTCATTTCAGTTAAAAAGAGGTTTGATGCCTCTTTAGTTCAAACTTGTCAAGAACTCAATTTCACATGATTTCCTTTGTACCAGTATCCAGCATTCGAAGAAGGAAATGGACATTTACTATGTTAGAGTATCAATACAATGACTTTCATTTCCATTAGGGAGAGGGGCCTAATTCTCCAAAGGAATACAGGCTCCTTCCCTCTCCACTTCTCTCTCTACAATGAAATTTTACAATCACAGATCTTATCCACTGGACTGAACCAAATAACTCATAATGGTTAGAATGACAGAGGAAACTTGTACTCATATTAGTTAATTATGGGGCAACTTGTACTCCTATATGTTTCCCACTACCTGACAAATCACCAGGGATTCTTAGAAATGTAGGTCCAAGTCTGAATTTGGTCTCCAAGTAGCACGTTGTCTCTGTGGTGTGCCTCTCTGGTTGCCCGTAGAAACATTTGGCTGTGTGTAGCTACATCTGCATTCAGAATGTACACAACCTAGATGCAGTGCAAAACTAGGCCAATGTCTGTGAATGTTAAACAGCAGAAAATGAACAGCTGAAGGTTTCTTCCAGGATAGAGAAGCAACTATGTGGAATTTGTTTCCATTGATTTCTTGCCTGTCATGCCACTGTCAAAAGTACAGATCCTCTGTAGGTAGCTGAATGCACACACTCAAGATTTAAAAAAATACCAACCAAAACCTTATAGCTAGGAAAATAAGCTTCTAACTAAGCTTTCCCATTCTTTGACTTTTGACTTGTTACTGTCTCTGCCTCCATTTCTGAGATATAATAATAATAATAGACCAACATCATTGGGATGCTTTGAGATGGATCATAATAGATAATAATGAATCTTGCAAACCAGAGCTGTGTTGATGAGCAGTACTGTACTAACAGACAGGCATTTCATTTTTCATTGCCCACTGCTTAGCACATCTATTAGGACAAAATACTCCCTACTGCAGTTAATTTGGTGCAGTCAGTTATATCTTTTAACATTTGAATTTCTAGTAGTCTTACTCTGGCAACATTTGTTGTTGCAGTATCTAGTCATATCAGATTAGTAGGAACTGAACATCATGTTTGCCACAATCACTATCCATATTAATATTAGAAAGGCACAAAATGCACAAGATAAACTGTATGTACAAGTTATTCTAAAAAGGTGTCACTCAGTAGCTGGCCATATCTTTTGAATGGAAAAAAAGCCCAAAAGTCAATACTAGACATTGCTAATTTCACCTGTGAAAGAGTCATGCCTAAAACCTTTGACTCTTTCTACCAGTTACTGTCTACATTATCGGGTTTAGATGGGCCAGAGTCTGACTCTGTACCTTCTATGTTTCTGTGGGTAAACTTGTGAAATATGAAATTGGGATATAGAGAACAACATTTAGAGTCACAACCTATCTACACATCCCATTTGGTAGGGAGGCAGGTCCATTGTTTATTTATTTGGATTGGTTTAACAGATTCAAATGATGTTGCTGAGTTTTTTATCGAACCATCTCATTTTCTTTCTATTGTATTATTTTGCTTGTGAGCAGAAGGGTATCTATCATTCATCTATTTACCCATATTATACATCATTTGATGTTTCACTTAGAACATGGGGAGAATTTGATTTATTCTATACAGGTAATTACATTATTTCCCAAAATTTCTCCTTTTCTTCATATCTATATTGAAGTCAATTTGACAGAGGAGGAAAAAAAATCAGGCCGGGGGGGGGGCGGGATCTGTGATTTAGTGTTACTTAGGGTATGTCTATAAAGGGGAATTGAGAGCTTCTTGCTGAAAGGTTTCTTACTATAACTGCCACACATTTCAGCTTTCACTTGAGCAAGCCTTCCATTTCCACATCCTTTCCCATCTTCCTGTAGAGCAGGGGTTCCCAACGTTTTCCCACCAGGGGCTGTTCCCAACTCTGACACTCAGATGTGGGGGCCGGAGGTGGGTTGCTTCCAGTGCTTATGTTTTTGTCACTGGTGTTGGCGGCTGTGGAGGCAATCACACCATTTTTTCCAGTTTCTTGCTCAGTCCCCACCTACCCTCGGCAGCAGGATGATTTTTTGCTTCATTTTGGGTTTGTTTTTTTTTTTTGCTGCATATCTGCTGTGTTTCAGCAGCTAGAATGTGATGTTTGGACACTTCCTGGTTCTGCTCTGGGAACCCAGGCACTGCTGGAAGCTCCAACCCGCACTGGGAGTGCCCAAACGTCATATTCTTGCTGCCAAAACGCAGTGGATACATGGTGAAAAATTCCCAAATTGGAGTGAAAATGCTCCGAAAAGCCTCCCACCACTGTGGGGAGTGGCGGAGGCTGTGCAAGTAGCCAACAAAATGGTGTGATTGCTGTCATCACGGTAAGTGATGTTTTCAGACTTCTTTCTTTCTTTCTTTCTTTCTTTTTTGTTACACAAAGTAACCGACAAAATGAAAGAACACTACATCTGCCTCACATGGTATGCCTAGATCAGTGGTTCCAAATCTTTTCACACTGTGGGCCTCTCACATAGCTGAGGAGGCCAGTCACGCAGTTGCTCCTACCATAAATGCTGCCATAAAACATGTCTGCAGCTGTCGTAAATACATTTACACTCATAGGTGCATTTACGACAGTGTTTACAGCAAGTGTGGGCATGTTTATGCAGGCACAGGTTCATTTTATTGCTGTTGTAAACACTTGCACTTTTGTAACCGGTAGTGGCAAGGGCAGTGGCAGGCCACATGAAATGTTGCTATTGGCCGGGTCCTTGACCTAGATTTTTAATGTTTCAGTTAGGGAACTAATACAAAATTTCACTCAATAAAAACATAGGAAGGGATTTCTTTGTTGTCCGTTTTAATGTCACAGCTCTCTCCACATGTCACATCATTGTCACCTCTGATAACACCACCCAAAGGACTATTTGAGTGAGAGCTAACCATCTGTATGGGCTAAAGGAGGAGATAATTAGCACCATGCCAGAATAAATGCTGTTGTAGCAATATGCCAGGAAGCACTGAGGCAGCAGTAAAAAGAGGTGGGATGGAGCATCATATTTGAAAACACATGTAGACACTGTAACATGAGTTGTACCAAACCACAGCAAAAGTACTGAAAAGGCAGAATATATGCCAGCATAGACAGACTCTTGCTGCACAAAGCAACGGGATTCCAGATACCATGCATGCTAGTTATATGTGATATAGCTTTAAAAATGAGATTAGTCAAACCCCATTGTTTCTTCCTGGACTCTGACATGCAAGTGTTTTGCAGGAATTTAGTATCAAATTGTCCATGTGCCTAATGTCACATTTGTCAACTGCAAATATCAGACCCAGAATCAGTTGCTCCTTCCACTGCAAACATCCTGGTATTTTAGCTTGATCCAAAAGCATTTTAACCTGAGGGCCAAAGTAAACACCCACCTTTTGTGTGTGTGCATGTGGATCCTCTTTCAGTTTCATTCATATTATTACTTATTCTCCCTCAGAATCAGTATTTGGGGTTTGTTTAATTCAGGGCTTAGGTTGCCAGAAAGTCTGCTGGTCCTGTTATCAGTCAAAACAGATGCTCCAAGTTCTTAAGCTCTTGTTATTTCAAGAGCACCTCTTCTTTTAAGAAGCTGTGCTCTTTTCTTAAGCAATTTGCTCAGCAGAGTGCAGGAAAGTGGGATAAAAAATTCTTTTTGGCTTCAACAGATTTGCTTAGGAAGCCACTTGGCATGATTTCCAAGAAATATTCTTAATTACATGCCAGACTCTCTTCTGAAAACACATGGAGTCATCTTGGGTTTAGGTGATGAACAGTACAATATCTTGCAAATAGTCTATGTTAGTTGCCACATTTTCATTGATCCTTATAGTTTAGAAGAGTCAAAGAATGTCCGACTGATCCAATTACTATAAAGTCCAGTGGGAAAATATCAGAGAATCATCATTCAAATGCACTTATTTTGACATTCTATCAGGAATACTTAGACCCCAGACAATGTTCAAGAACATTTTGTTTTTCCTTAATAACACTTGTAAGAAAAAAGTTTCTTGCAATCATACCTTGCAATCTTGTTCAATTATTCATTTATGTTGCCTAACTAGTCTGAGACCCACAACACTGTAGTTGATTGAGTATCAAACTGGAGACTGGAAGCCTGAGTTTTAATCTTGGCTCTGCCATGAAAATTCAATGGAGGTATGGAACTGGTAAAACCACTCCTTAAATATCTCCCTTACCTCAAAGGATTACATTCTTGTCAGTCCCAGCCTAAAGGCACATAATAAGTAGCCTGCAGATACCTGTATGCTATTGTCCTTACTACAGAGGACATGTGGTCAGAACCAATTTATTATCAAATTCCATCGTCAACCATAATTTTGTTATCTCCAATTGTGAGGGTAAATAACCCATACAAATAACTAAGGGAAAAGCAAAAATCAAGTGTCTAATAAAATACTGTAATAGTAAATAACTGGTTTGAAGAATGCTAACTATTAACAGATTTAGTGTTTTTCATTGAGGCAAAAGAATTGCTTCCACTCTAACCAGAATTGGATGACCATGGCTCCTATTGCAACAGTTGCCCTTCTTTACTAACTTTGAGGCTGTCTACACAGGGATACAACCTGCTCGTTGGGTTGTGGTGGGTGTGGGTTGATCTGATTGCGTGCACATGCCAATTGGGGACTGTGGTGGCTTAGTGGTTAAGATACTGACTGGAAGGGCAGGAGTTCGAGACCCGAGTGCTTCACAACAGCGTGAGCTCTTTCCATCTGTCTCAGCTCCTGCCAGCCTAGCAGTTCAAAAGTAAGAAATTGCAAGTATATAAATAAGTACCACTTTGGTGGGAAGGAAAAAAAGTGTTCCGTGCCCTCTGGTGTCTAGTCATGCCTGCCACAAATCAATGGAAATATCTGCAGACACAGAAGCACTGGCTCTTTGGCTATAAATGGAGATGAGCACCAGACCCTAGAGTCAGATATGACTGGCAAGGACGTCCTTTACTTTTACATGTCAATTTGGGCTAATCCACCCCAACCTCCCTCAACCCAACCCATTTTGAGGACCTCTTCAAAAGGGTAAACTAAATTAACGTTCCTATTAACCTGCCATTTTTCAACCCAGTCCCAGCATATGAGCATTATGGGTACTGGATAACATAGAGTTCAGCAAGAACAGCTGCTTTCCAACTGATGGAGGGAATGTTTTCCCCATCATCTGGGAAATGGTTGGTATAACCATTGCTACTGATAGGGATGCAGCAGCACCAACAGTAGTGGCACCATGGTGATAGAAGCTACTTTCCCCACTTTTAAACTGATGGGGAGACCACTTACCCTATCAGATGAGAAGCGCTTTTGCCACTGATGGTACTGCTGCTGCAGCCCCACCTTGTGTCTTTGGATGAGCAAAATGCTGCCAGTTTTGCTCCTCACCCCCAACCTTAAACAGCTTTTTAAAAGTCATGCTACAGTGGCCTAGGAAATCCTTCATCCTTTCTTCATAACTTCATCCATGAGTGCACTTTCTTACAGTTTGCTTCTTCACATTGATTCCATTAGCAGGTTTGTCTGCTGTAGTCTCCACAATGTATTTATTTATTTCTGATTTCCAAAGGTTCCTGTCTCTTGAAGTCCCAAATCACTTTGTTAGAGTTTCATCTTCTGCTTCCATGACAAACGTCACATTTCCACATTGTGGTAGACTTGTAAGTCTGACATAAGTAAATTGTTAAAGCTAAATATAAGTACCTACTAGATCACTAATCATCCTAGTTATACTAAAAGAAAAGGAAAGTTGCTGTGGAGCATCTTTGGTTGGCAGGATGTGTGAAAAAATCATCTGAAGTTACCAAATATGAGCTTTACAAATCTAAAAATGAATGGGAACACTTTGTATTTGAAACCCACACAGTTCCAGTCAGTGATGCAATTCAATGATAGATGTTTAAAATATACATGAGAGATGTTTTTGGGCTTGGGGGAAGGAAATCACAAATTGCTTTGTTTGCTAAAATACTAATCCAGGAATGTATTTTTGGGGAAAATGTACAAGCATGCAGTTAAAAATGGCATGAATAAACATAAGCCTATTGGTGTGGACTGAAAAATAATCTGAAGCAGAATCAGTAGGAAATGGACTTAATTCTGTGCAACTGAGAATATGAGTTAAGCTGAGCTCCTAAAACATAGCTGAAATACATTTTTGAAAAGTATTTGGTCTCTCATTTTAGTCTATACACATTTCCATGGGAACCTGTTAAAACAGAGACCTAATCAGTAACAGAAATAGGAAAAAAAGGTGAGGAGGCAAACAGGTACAATTTGGCTAGAACCTAGGAGATTCATTGTCTAGTTCAGGGGTTCCCAACCTTTTCAAGCTAGGGGCTAGGCCATGCTCTCTATCAGCTTTGAGGGCCAAATGGCCATTTTACACTACTATATCTGCATGATGGGGGTAGCCATTTTTCCCAACAGCTTCAAAGTGGTGGCCATTTTCTCAAACACCCTTGAAGGGGTGTGTTGGAAAAAGGAGAGCAGTATACCCCACTGAACTAAATTTAGAATGGATAAAATTTCAGGGTGTGATCTGACAGGTATTTAATTTGCTGTTCAGCTTGTTGTGGGGATGGGTTCATTTGTTTCTTTTGCCATCAATCACATGA
Organism: Furcifer pardalis; assembly: GCA_030440675.1. Lineage (NCBI taxonomy): Eukaryota > Metazoa > Chordata > Lepidosauria > Squamata > Chamaeleonidae > Furcifer > Furcifer pardalis. Next base: position 27,709,910 of record CP126892.1, read on the forward strand.
ATCACTTGAGCAAACAAAATCATCCCCAGATTGTTCCTACTTGAGGACTGTAGAAGCCCAGATGAGGTTTAGGGGAGAAAGCTGGCAATTCTTTTGCTTTTCTCCACTTCAAACTGGAGGTGGCAAGACTGGAAGAGATTAGTTTCCTAGTGGAAACCAAAGTCTCAGAGGTCCCTTCTCATGCATTCTGGAGTTGTCTAGGTGTGTACATATCTGCACTCAAAGACAGGAATCAGTTTTAGTGCTGCAGGCATCAAGTCCCTCTTTGTGCTCCCTTGCTCAGAGGTGGAGTTATGGTTTGACACAGAACACCTTTGGGAGTTCTGCTTGTTTAGTTCCACTTGTGTGTGTCTATATGAGAAAAAGAGAGAGTAGAAGCAGGTGCTTGTGTGTACTTGATCACCCTGCAAACTGGAGTGGTTCAGTTCTGGGCTGTTGCTGGACATGGGGGTTGGGGCTGTTGTTCAACTTCACTTTCTGCTCTGCTGGTTTTTGGTGGTCCTGCATTCTCACCTTCTTCCTGGACTTTGTAAATATACTTGGCAGTGAATTTGTTGCAATAATAGGGTCACACCATATTGCACCTGTACGTGACTCCAAATGACCCCATTTAGCCAGCACCAGCTTTGTTCTAAGAAAGCCATGTAGAAAAACCTTCAGTCTAGCTTTCAGGAAATCTGGGTCCAAATCCCTTCTCAGCCATGAAAAGAAAGAGGAAGGTGGCAATAGCAAACAATTCTTTCAGTATCTTTGATGACTCAAAATTCTGTTAGGATCTCCACGATTCAGAAGTGATTTCACAGTGTGAAACAACAGCTATAAATTAATAAAATTTTGCTCACCCTCTGGCAATATCTACATACATATATTTGATTAATGCATACATCCGCCATAATTTATACTCAAACCTAATTATGTAGGTTCTCCCTACTCTGTGGGTAGTTTCCGTATTTAAAAAGCAGATATCTGTAGGAACATTAAGCAATGGCAGAGAATGATTCATAGAGTTAGAATTCTAAGTCTCTAAGCTGGCATGGGAAATCAAATGCCAAGCTGCTACACCTAGAGCATGGAAAATGTTGCCATATGGCAGTGTTCTTTACATGAAAATGGTAAGTCACAAACTGGCTCAAATTCTGGTGTCTTCATATGAAATAAGAAACTTAAGTGAGCAGAAACAAAATGGGACAGTTTTTTTCTTATTTTGTTTTTAAAGGAAACAAATACAATTCTTAGAGGGCAAATAATCCATCTAACAAACACAAAACAATAGAATGATGGCATCAGTCATTAGAAGGAACTGAACCTTCAGTAGAAACCTGGTGTACCGCTAGAGGAAAACATAACAAGTGACAACAGGAACAGCAGATGGAAGCAGACTCCAGTGTCATTAACTAAATGATGACTGGGAACTAGTGTGGCAATTAAAATAATTGTTTCTCTGATCTTTTACTAAAGTTCTTCTCAGACACAGAAAATGAACAAAGCAATTATATTTCTGATGCCTTTGTTTGCTTTTGTAAAAAAATAAAAATAAAAAACCCTGCCAACCCAATTGCAAGCCCAAACGTTGAACAGAGTAGTAATGATCGCAAACTTATGGAAGGAAAATAAGTGATGCAACTCATCATCAAGCTATGGTTTTGAAGAGATACTGGGAGAATGTCCAAGCTAAAGAGTGCTTCAGACTTTACTGGTGAGAGGAACCGAAGCAGAAAATGCTGAGGTGGTGTTTCCCTTTAAGGTATGTGCTTTGAGCAGCGGTGTGTACCCGCCAGTCCCGGTAAATTTTCTTCTCACCACAGGCCTGTATATATTCAGAGAGTATTTCTTTCACAAGCACTATCAGATTTAAACATTGACATTAAAATTAATGGGGAATTTCTGAATAACATCCAATGTGCTACTGACACAGTGTTGCTGGCCACAGGGCCATAGCCAGGATTCTAGATGTGGGTGGGCAAATATTTTTATAACTGGTTATAGGTTTAGCACCAACTCATGGCAAACTAATGGCAGAAAGAGTGGATAAAATTGTCTATTTTGGTAGTATGTTAACTGAAAAGTGGGATCCCAAGGTAGAGATTAAAATATGAATAGAAAAGGCAAGATTTACCTTCATAAAAATGTGACATTTGTTATGCAGTAAAAATCTAACTCTTGCTACTAAAATCTGAATCATGAGATGTTATGTATTCCTAGTGTTTGCTATATGGAGTCAAAGCTTAGACATTGACTAAAGCATCTGAAAAGAGAATCAAAGCTTTTGAAACATGGCTCTAGAGACAACTGCTAAGAATATCATGGGTTGACCTTGTGACTAATGTAGAAGTGTTGTGTTGGACGGATAAAGAACAAGAACTGTTTAAGACCATTAAGCATGTCCTCAGAAGAACTGTTCCGAGGAGTTAAAAACAGGAAGAGTATCACCATGATGATAGCCAATATCCAGAGAAGATACAGCAGTTAAAGAAGAAGAAAAGATTTATTGTAGAATTTGTAGAAGTGGATAGCTTAGAAGAGATTTCTTTCCTAAAATAGAGCTGTAATGGGCTTTTCTGGGCTCTCCTCATTTTGCCAGAACCCTTGCATTGTTTCACTCTCTTAACTGCCCAGTTGGTTTGAGGACTAAAGATGCAGGAGGATTTTGTTCTGTTCATATTCCTTCAGCAAAATTACCCAGTTCATACTTTCTGCACTAAGCAGGAGATTATGTATAAATTATTCCTAAAATCACACACCTCTTTGAATTTTGAAATGAGATTTTTTTTTCCCTTTAAAAATGTGCACAAAATCTGTACAAATATTTCAGGGAAACTACATACAGAATCCATGATTTAAGGAAAATGTATACCACTATATGTGTAATGCAAACTATTTTGTGAGTTTTCCAGGAGACAGTCTATTTCCAATCCATATCGATTTGGGAGGTTGGGAATTCAGTTTGTCATTGTGTTTCCTGGGAGAAGAGCTAGCCTTGTGCAAAATGTATAGTACCAGAGAGCCTCCAAAATAAGGGAATAGTTAACCACTTCTGAATACCCTATATACAGAAGAGCCTGTAAAAGAGTATTAGGTAAAATTGATTTGACATTCATTATTATTATCATGGTGCTATGGTGGCTTAGTGGTTAAGACACCGAGCTTGATGATCGGAAGGTCAGAAGTTTAGCAGTTAAAGAGCAAAGTGCTACATGATGGAGGGAGCTCCCATTGTCTATCTTAACTCTAGCCAACCTAGCAGTACAAAAGCAAGAAATTGCAAGTAGATAAACAGGTACTGCTTTGGTGGAAAAGGCAGCTGTTATTTTGTGCACTTTGGCATCTAGTCATGCCTGCTACATGACCACAGAAACATCTGCAGATGCACACAGCAATAACTCTTAGGCTGTAAAATGAGATAACCACCGCCTCTAGAATTGGAAATGCCTGGCATTTGTGAAAGTAAAAGCTTTACATTTACCTTATTTTTATCAGACAATGGATTACTGTCATCACGTTATCCCAGCCTAGGAAGATATCTTAAATTTACTTGACCACTCCTCACCAGTGAGGACACCTGGCCCTCTAGTGACAGTTTTGAATAAAAATATAGTTCCAGATTACGTGCCTGCTCTGAAAGGTAGAGTCCTGTTCTATTCATCAAAGTTGAATTTTCTACCTGTGTTCCAAATTTGAAAACTAGGAATGTTACCGTCTTGAGAATCAGTTTTAGTTAAGAGAAAATCTTCCAGCAAACTAGGAATCTAGTTTAGTACCATATTTGCTGGCATATAAGATGACTTTCCCCCCTGAAAAACATGCCTCCAAATGGGGGGGGGGTCATCTTATATGCCAGGTGCACTTCAGTTGGGATAGACATAGCTGCCCATATAGTGGCCTCCCAATGCTCACCCACCTCATTCTACATGCCATCCAAATGAAGAAAGAAGTTCTACATTACAATTGTGTTTCCCTTTCAAACTGGTGGGGAAAAAGAAAGGGTTTCACTTACTGGTACGTTCTGCCCTTATCTCTCTGCTCTGCCCAAGATGGAGGGAAAAACCATGCTTGCAGGGGAAGCAAGAGGCTAGGCTAGAGCAACACTTCCTGCCTCAGTGCAATTGACCTGCCCACCCACTTTACCTGCAGCGCCACCACTGGTGGGTGGTGCAAGTACAGTTCTAAAAAATCAATAAAATAATTAATATTACTGTATTTTAATTACTGAAACTCACTAGCAGTTGCTACATTTCCCACTCTTGGCTTATACTCGGGTCAATCTATTTTCCTGGGTTTCAAGGTCAAAATTAGGTACCTTGGGTTATATTTGGGTCGGTTTATATTCATGTATATATGGTAGATAAATAAGTACCACTTTGCACTTGCACTGTTTTATGTTTACTGTACATGTTTGATAACATACAGCCTTGTGACAGTTTTTCTGCATGTCATAAGCATTTGAATATAAATTAACATGTTGAAATCAAATCTGATGTTCTTTTACATTTTATTTGGTGAGTGGAAGGTGTGCGGAAGAGGGGGTAGTCGTATACAGTGAGTATATAACAAACTCTATATTTTGAGTGGAAATGTTGGGGGGTCGTCTTATACACCTAGCCATCTTATACGCCGGCAAATACAGTACTTACATTGCCTCTCCTGATTCAAGTGAAGTGATATAGAGGAGCCAAAACTAAGAGGATCAAAGCACTGGGGACTTCAGAGAAACAGAGACTATGACCTAATCAGTCTTAGCTGGTCTTGAATGGACAATCAAAAGCCATTAAATTTACTAAAGACTTTATCTGTTGATAGAGACTAATCCAGCTGCTGGACTCTCTTTATAGGAGAAGTAGATGGTGCTTCTGTCACACTAGGAAACTTCAAACCACAGGCTGAATTGAAATATATATTTTGTAGCATCTGCTTTGCTACTTTCCCAGCACTGGATAAAGATTTTCCCAACATCACCTATTCATTAACTATTACTATTGTGAGATCTAAGATGATGGTGATGATGATTCTCTTTCTGAAGCTCCTAAAATTATCAACATTTGCTTGGATTTGTTTACTTTTAAAAATCATTTTTACATTTCCCCAATTTTTTCAGTTATTTTTTATTGTTTTCTCTTAATTTTTTAGCTACCCACAGAATATTTCTATCAAAGGCTAGCACACACATTTACTTAACTCAAATCAGAACAGTAAAAGAAAACACAACAATTTTCCTCTATTCCTTTTATCACTTAAAAAAAGTTGCATAGGTTGAGCACATTCATTCATCAGTAACTTCCTTAGCCGATTTCCAGTGTAAGTGTATACATTTCCTGATTTAAATCCTGAAGCCCCTGATAATAAACTGTGCTTGGCTAGACTTCCTGCTACAGTAATGGTGTAGACCCAGTGGTTCCCAACAAGGGGTACACAGCCCACTAGTGGACTTCAATTCTCAGAAGCCTTAGTCAGTACATTGGCTGATCAGTGCTTTGGGGAAATGACCCAGGCTTCTGGGAATTGAAGTCCAAAAACCAGCATTTGGGAAACACTGGTGTAGACCATACAGCCAACAACACAATGCCTAGTGTTGGGTGGCAGTAAATAACATGACTTCCTAAAGGGGCCAACAACTACAGGTGGAAGAGGATGGACTATTTTGTTACCTTTCTAATGATATTTGAAAAGGACAGTTTAATCCTTTCTTATCCTCATTTTTTTTAAAATTTAAAAGTGTTTTTGTAACCTCAATGAAAAAGGGGTTACAAGTTATCACTCTGTTGCAACGTCATTCTCCTTTCAGAAATACTGCTAAACAGCAGAAGCAAGTAGCATAAGAAAATGTCAGGAAATCACTTAAGATAACTTTCCATTTACCTTTGAGCCTGCACAGATATTTGAAGTTCCCCTCAAATGAGAATTCCCATGACATTCTCATACTTGTGTTTTAAATGAGATCTCTTTGGATTGGTTAGCATTTTAGACTAGAGCAAGAAGAGAGAAAATAATAGTATTTCCTAGAGGAGCATAGACTACTATTTGCCTGACATAACATTAGACAGACTGGTAAAAATGTGTTTGTTTTGGGGAATCTGAAGAGGGAATAATCTAGCTGTCAGTTATTCTTTATGAAAATATACATATTTGTATGTATATTAAAAGGATGTAAAAGGAAACATATTTGGGGAAATGCATGACTTCTCTTTGTCATAGTAAGGCTTTGTAAAAACACAATGTTTTGGCAGTCTAAATGGAAAAATGAAATATATATATACACACAGAAACACAATAAATCAAACAAACAAATGCATTAGGAAACACAATCACCAAGAGGGAAAGAGAGAGAGATTCAGTTTATTCTTTCTACCTGTAAAACCCAAGATATGACAATGGAGATTCCTTTTCTATCCCCTCATCCAAACAGCTGGACATGCTGGAGTGAAAATATTGTAATACTGAGCCATTGCCATATCTCTCACTGTGCAGAGGCCAGAGGCATCCAACAAAGTGGAGTTTCTGCATATCCCACTGTGAATCCAAAATAGATCTGTCAGAGTTTAAGAATTTCTGCCACAGTTTTCCATACCCTGGTAAGAACAGTGTCACCTATGCCTAAAACACAGCAGACTCCTGTACTTTACATCTTGAAATCCTCAATCTTAGATTATTGCCAAAAATCCTACCCCCCCCCCCCAATAATAGTTATATCCCAGTGTTACCTGAAAAACTGCTATCCCCTTTTTTTTCCTGCTGTCACAGGTCAAGTAAGAGAACAGCGGGGACCTGTAAATCACTGGAGATGCTTCACAAAAATTAAAAAGTTCTTCCACTGGTGGAATCCCCAGGAACCTTGCGGGCAGCTGAACACTGCCGCCCAACTGACCCCCGGGCCCCTACCTTTGGGGTCGGGAGAAGAAAAAGCCATGACACTTGTGGCCAGCTAGAGACTGCGACCCAGCTGACCCCCAGACCCTTCCCTTCAGGGCTGGGGAGAAGAAAATGCCACAGCACTTGCAGGTGGGCAGACACCGCTGCTCAGCAGACCCCCAGGTTCCTTCACTCCGGTTGGGAGGAGAAAACGCCAATGCCACCCTCCACCATAGCTGGACTTCCCTCGGCTGGCCTGGAGGTGAGAGGATAGCTGTGCAGCTTGGCAGGGCTCGAAACTGCTACTGCTGCACACCACTATCACCGAACTCTTCCCCTCAGTTGAAAATACAAAATAGAACATGTTAGAATCATATTTCAGTTTTTTTAATGATTTTTGGAACCTTTTAATTGCAACCACTAATTAAACTTCAATCAGGGATGAAAGGGTTAAATTTGCCATGCCTATTGTTGAGTGTGACTCCAAAGACTGGAAAAATGTTTTTTAACACAAACTGCAAATACTTTTAAATCATTTTAAAGTCTACATTTACTTTTGTGCTGCAGCCGTCCATGACTTTTACACAGGAGAAGAAGCAGAGGGAAATCTGATTTTAAAAAGACCACACTTTCTAAGTTGGACCCAATTGGAAATAAACAAACTTTTACTGGAATACTCCTGAAAAGACCTTTCCACAGTTCATTCCGCCACCAGCCCTGACCAGTGAACCAGTCCTGGGGCTCAGCCAAGCTCCGGGAGCGAAGATCCAATTTTTCCTGATTATTTTAAAGTTTAATTCAGGTTTAAAGGGTTAACTTTCATCTTTAGATTCCCTCTGCTATCTTCACTCTGAATTTTTGCTATTATTTTTCAATCATGGGGCTATCTAAGAATCCCTGGAAAGTAACTATTTATTTGAAGTCTTTTGATGTCCTGATTGAGTCAGGCAACTGCATATAATGTTTCAAAGTTATAGTCTTTGAAGTCTATGAACTACCATATTTGGAATCCCATTCATGTAAGTCCAGGGGCATCCGAGGACATTGGTTTGGTCTACTCACTATTTTCAAGTGAACACGATAGTCTGGGAAAATTGTCTGGTCTACTCTCCTTTACTTTAAAAAATAAACAAACCCCGTTCTCTACATCTGGCTGGTCTACCGGGCTTGTATTTAAAAAAAATCATTCTTTAAAGGGGCCTGGTCTACCTCCCTTCTCCAAAGTTGCCTGGTTTACTCCCCTTCTCCCCAAAAGAAATCTCAGCCCTTCTTCTGAAGAGGGCCAGTCAACACTCATTCACTCAGCGAGGCTCGGTCTACCCCATGCAATTGAATGACCTCTGCAGAGCTTAAAGAACTGCAATTGTGATCCTTTTAAAATTGATTTTAAAAAGGTCTGCAGTTATTTATCTGCAAAGTGCTTTGAATTGATGTGTGTGTTAGTGTGGTGGTTATGCATACATACACCTAACTTTGACATGGAGGGCAAATAAAAAATAAAGAGTAAAAGTAATTTTATTTGAAAATAAAAGTATAAAAATAATAAAAGGGGTAATTTTCAGCTTTGGGGTACACACCAGCGTACATGCATAAGCTATTTTGTAGGTCTACGCACCCTTTTACAACAATTAGTGAGACAATGGTCATGAAAAAAATGCCCTTTTTTCCAGTATATGAACATTAATTTTTTAGAATAGTAGCTGTGTTAGTCTGTGGTTCAGGCATATCAGAAAACAGAAAACAAAAACACTGAAGAACTTTAAAGACTAAAAAATTATAGCAGTTAGTCCTTAAAGTGCTGTAGTGTTTTTGTTGTTTTTATTTTCTGATATATATGAATATGAATAACTGCAAGCATATATTGTGTATCAATACAAAAGTAACAAAGTACAAATCTTAATGATCCAGGCAATGGCAGGACTTGCTACTTCCTTCCTTGTGAGAGGCAGAGGAAGGAAATCCACCATTTTGGTCTGCAGATAAGAGCTGCATATAGTTAGTTAACAATTATTTTCATCATTATTCAATTCACCTTGCTGTGGAAAAAAAAACTCTAGCAAAATTTACTAAACTTGCTTAAACTATCAGGGCTACATCATAGGCTTAATAGTAGTTGAAACACTATTAAAATTAAGTACTAATTTTACTACTACTTAATTCTGAGCAGAAATGCTCCTTTTAAAATATATATTTAAGTACCCTCTTCTCAACTCCTGTTTCTTGCTGTACTATGCTGGTGTTGGACTGTAATAAAGATTGATTTGATACTAACCTTGCAACTGGATTTCCTATCAGGATTCACCTCATTTCAATATTGACGAAGCATGAAGTGTGCAAAAACCAAACAATCACTAAAGAACAAAGATCAGACATACATCTTTTATTAGAAAAACAAAATTATTTTGAATATTTGAGCTCTGAATAGTAAAGCAGGCATGCTTTCTAATCTTTTAGTCTCTACACCAGTGATGGCAAACCTTGGCACTCAGCTGTTCTTGAACTTCAATTGGACTCATATAGGCTCTTCATGCTGCACACCAGGAAGAAAGGATGGTTTCTAGATAAGTTTCTTGATTTTATTGTTATGGAATGATTTTGTACTTACACCTGTGAGCCACCCTGAGTCGCCTCGGTGAGAGGGCAGCAATATAAATATGAACAAACAATGCCCAGAAGTCCTGACCATCAGAAGTGCTGAGTTGGGCTTCTGGTAATTGAAGTCCAAGAACACCTGGAATGTCAAGGTTGGCCACCTCTGCTCTATACAATCAAGCACACAATTTAACCCCTCAGCTAAAGAAAATTATTCTGGCTTTCTTCAGATATAGTTTAATAAACACATTCCTTGGATTCACATTGATTTATAGAACAGAAACAGAGCCACACTATTAGCCTTCTCTGTGATGTCATATACTTGCTCCATATTAGTTATCTAAAAAGGAAATCATCATGTAGGTAGGTGCTCATGAATGGGTTGTGTCTGATAGGAACACCTGAGGAATGGGCCATCTAGATCATGTTGTTATCTTATGTTAGAAAATCAGAGTGTGTTTTGTATCCTTTTCCAGATAGTCACATCAATATTGGAGGAAAGGACCAGTAAATGGAATAGTCCATAGTCCTTCTTCAAACATCCACACACACCCGAACAATCTAAATATTGCTGACATACCCCGGAAGGGTGACTAACATTATGGAATTCAGACTGGTTTTCTGATTAGAACTTTTTTTTAATGCCTGTGTGTCACATTTCACCAACAGGTGAACCAGTGTATAATAATTTTAACCTCAAAATTCTCTGACAATAATGGAATAATTCAGATACATCAAGTGAAGTCAGTGTATCATTAATCGTCAGTGTTCCATTTTTCTCTTTGAGAGTTTATAAAAATCCAAATGAAACATTTTTTTCTACAGGATACTATTCTTTCTAAAGAATGAAATGAATTACCTTCCTGGACCTGATTTTCCCCAATTACCCTCAATGACTCTCTTCTTTTGTATCTGTCATGCATATAATGCCTTAGTTCATACAATAAAGCTATAGATAGAGTAATTAATTTTTCCTTCATTTTACTTAATTCACATTTAACCTCAATTACAGAATCACAGAATTTAGAAATGAAAGCTCTTATAGGCCATCTAAGTTCATCTGCCTACTGATGCAGTTCAAAGTAAATAAGTTAGATTTTCAGATGAAAAGTAAATGTAAATGCTTTAAGTCTAAAGTAGTAAAATATCAAGGTACTGGACAAGTTGGCTCTATTTCTACCAAAGAGAAAAAACTATTGCTTTGGTCAGCAGAGGGGTTTCACAAAATTTGCTATCAATTACTTTCATAATTATTCCAATGACCTCCCTTTAAAATAAAATAAAAAGACGACAGCCTACTGAATCCTACCAATCAAAGTTGAATGTTGTATATTTAACCCAAGACAGGAAGAAAGAAAGTTTGGGAGTTGCTGCCATCTTTTTTAAAATAATAATAATACAGAAACTGAGAACTTTTCCAAAGGGGTGAATTATTCCAAGCTGTAGTATTTTTGCAGGAAAATTTAGCAATGACATTTTTATCACAATAATAATTTTTTTCCCCACACTAACTTAAGACATGGAATAAATTTCTTCAGTTTCTTCAGGGTACAAATAAAGAGACAGAGTAGCCTGGCTGAAAATCAACTTCCCAAAAGAAGAAGTGGCTACTCCACAGGCAAAATGTTCCTTCTTGTGGGTACCATCACCAAGGAAGCTCATTTCCAGATTAAAATCTTTGTCATTCTCAGTAGCAGTACCTGGAGCTGCACAGTTTGTGAGAATTGGGTAATGAGGACAAATATATTTTGGACCCATAGTAGTTTCCATATCAAGGTCAAGGGCAGACCCATGTAGATAACATAATAGTAATTAATCCTTGAGACTACCTTTATGTGGACCAGAGGTCAGATTTATTTATTTAGTGTACAGCAAGAGAAGTCAGAGCTCTATGGGCACATGTGGGAGATTTGGCAGCGATGGAAATATGTGGCCTGAGATACTGTCACAATATGATGGTCTAATTTAAGCACGGCATCTAATATGGTCACTGTCATGATGGCCACTCTATAAGAGGAGGGACTAGGCTCCCCAGGCATGCAGATGGTCTCCCCAGCAGCAGGATTTCCATCTTGTTGGGAAGCAGCTTCAACTTGTTTGCTCTTGTCCATTCCATTATTGAGGCCAGGCTGTCATCAAGACATCAGACCATATCCACTGCAGAAGATGTAAAGCAGGGTTTCCCAACCTTTTTGTGCCATAGGCCATACCATAGCCCTCTAGACAGCTGAACAAGCCAGTCATATGGTTCCTTTCACTATACATTGTTGTAAAACATGTCTGCGGCTGTTGTAAATGTGTTTACGACAGCTGCAGGTGCATTTATGGCATGTGTGGGTGCATTTATGGCATGTGTGTGCATGTTTTATGGCTGTCGTAAACACATCCACTTCTACTTCTGGTAGCGGCAAGGGAGGCAGCGGGCCACATGAAATGGTGCCTGCGGGCTGTAGGCTGGCTAGCCTTGATGGATAGTTAGAGTTGTATGTCATGAGCATATTGATGGAAACAAACCACAAATATCCATATGACCCCTCATGGCTTTATGTAGATATTAAATAATATCAGGAAGAGTATTAATCCTTGGAGTTCCTGACAACAAAATGTCCATGAGGTTGAAGCAACTTCCCCAAGTTGGACTATTTGAATCAGAATTTCAAGGAGTGATCAGAGCCCCTGCTGTTTAATGCTTCCAATCCCTAACCCCAACATCCTTTCATAAGGTTACTGTGGTATCAAAGGCTGCTGAGATATCAAGAAGCACCAGGAAAAATGAAGCCCCCATACACTTCCTGGAAAAGGTCATCATGCATTCCAATGAGTGCAGCCTTGCTGCCCTGGTCAGACCTAAACCTTGACTGGAATGGGTCCAAATAATTGGCCTGCAACTGTGCAGCTAACATCCTCTCAACCACCTTGTGCATAAAAGGAAGGTTAGTTGCACACCTACAGTTGTTAATAAAATCTGTAGACTCATTTAACTGTGTGCAGATAGCACAGATGAATTAATAATTTTGTCAGCCCATGTCAAATTGTTAGCTGATTTTTCTAGCCAGAATGGACAAGGATCAAATAGGGAGATATTGGCTCGATGGCATGCATACAACTTGTTGACCTCATTGGATGTCACAAGTTGAAACTGATCCCAATAAGATGATGAATTAGACCCCCTTAATCTGAACTGCTGAACTACAGTGTAGAGTCAAGGTCCCATTAGGTGGCTGTAACTTTTGGTATAAGGTATACAGTACTACAAAGTGCTTGCATGATGACATCTCATGACAAGGCCCATTTGGCTGACCAACTGCAGAGAAGATGTGACCTATATAATATAGTTATAATATAATATAGTTCTGCTTGATGGTTCATTGAGAGTTATAGTTCTTCCTTGCTCTCCTGAGGTACTGCAACGATAGCAATGATCTAGATAGTGAAAGCAATACAAACTACGAAGGAGGGTTAACCAGGATTCCTGAGAAGAAATTAATTAAGAAGATAAATATAAAACATAATAAACATAAAACCCCAAACCATCAGAACTCCAATGCCATCATCTTGGGGAGGGGAGAGGAAATAAGTGCTAGCATGAACCAACCACTCCCCAGTATTACTACCTGCAACTTTTTAGCTCCCTTCTAGGAGAAGAAGGAAAACAAAGACTCTAATGAATATTCTTCCCATCTCTGCTCCTGGATGATCATTTTCAACCATGCAAGCATGTACACATGTACTTAATCACCCTACACATCTCTATGCAATACTAAACATGCAAGCACACACACTGTGAGAGGGAGGGCCTGTGCACCATTGTGCCAGTCTATCTGACCTCAGCTCAAAGGCTGATAGAGTCCAAGTGTAGGGTGGGGTCCCTAGGCAGCAGACCTTCCAGGACACATTGATGCAGCTCAAGCTGGTTAATAAGAAACAGCTAGACAAGGCTAGTTTCACAGAGATAAGAGAGGAGGGAAAGGGCCAGGAAGAATCAACATCGTTTCTGGGTGCAGAAGAAGACATGATGTGAAAAGATGCAGAAGAAAATTGGGATGATGTGATCTGCGCAATGGCAGAGGCAAGGGAAGAATGATGGGCAATCTCTTCTCGCCTAACCAGCAGCTGAAAAAGCTGAGAAATCCCAATCCTTCTTCTCCTGGAGCAACTTTCATCCTCCTGCATCCAGCGCATAAGAGAAAAAAAAAATAAGAAAGGGGCATGTTGAGGGAAAGGCTGTATGGAAGGAGCCACTGAGACTAACTCCTTCCATGCATTTTAATAAGCCCATTCTGTGTGGAGAATGCACTGGTGTGACAATTATCCCCCACCCCCAGCTACATCTAAGACTTGGATTTGGGGGATCTGCAGTGAGGATAACTAGGACCCCAAACAGACACAAGTTGTCTAAAAGGCTAGTGACCATAACTCAGGGCTCTAGTCTGTGGGATTGGGAATCTGTAGTGACAAAATGGCTGAAGAATGGGCCAAATCTGTTTTTGTTTTGTTTTTTGCAGCACACCTATCCATAATGTGTATGTGACATTTTTAGGGGAAGTATAGGATTTGTATCATGCTGCCTGGTACATTAGTGGCTCCTAGGTGTCACATCAGAGAAGGCTGGTCAATAGGAGTGCAGCCACAGGCTGATATCTACCATATTTAGAATACCACTGTTGTTCCTCTTCTCCACAAAATAAAATAAAATATAAAAAAGTCATGTGAAATAAGAATAAATTTTAGTTTATAAAAAAAACAAGGCAGGAAAACTGAGATATTCTCTCTGAAACCTGGGTCAAAGTAACAGGCAGAAATCTGCCTTGCAGTCAGCGGTAGGAAATGAAGATATGAGAATAGTTATGCCACCATTTTATGACATGCAGTGCAAGCAAAAGCTACCAAAGGAGTTGCCATACTGCTTGTTGAACAAATGAAACTGTTATGCATCTAATAGATGTTCCATTATTAATTGGGTCTACTGTTGTTGGGATTAACAATTGGATTTTGATCCATACACTGTATATCTTGTGCCCAGGTACTCTAGCAAATATTATCAGAGGGATAATGGGTTCTTTTTTAACCCATTTCCCATTGTCCAACATCTGTGCTAGGTAGATGGCAAAGATATTCATTTTCAATCCAATAAGATTTTAAACTTAACGTTTTCTCCTTGTAACTTCTAATATCTTTACACCAATTTTCTCTTAGAGTTCACACAGTACTCATGCATGACCTAGTCTAGAATTGCTTTCAATAACTAATGAATTTTGGAACCTGTGAGTGCCCAAAAGGATATGTTAAACTTGCAAATGAAAGTCTTATATGTAAGACTTTTCTGTGTCTGTTGAGATGCCAATTATAAGAAAATTATTACATCTCACCACATTGTCAACCTTAGCTTGCTGAGATTCAATTATCCTTTGCATTTGCTCATTAGGATTTCTAACATGTGAACTTTGCCATCCAATTCACCATTCCCCTGTTCTGACAGATCTTTTTCAAATTCCATCATCATCATTGCAGTCATCTTCATCATTGGTGTCACTGTCACCACCACCACCACCACCACCACCACCACCACCACCACCACCACCACCACCACCACCACCACCACCGCCATCAATCAGTCAATCTTTTTGTATTTTCTCCATTACATAATTCAAACCAGACCAGACACAAATTAGAACTTCTTTTCAATATTGCTTTGAGATGTAGAAGTCTTTCACATTACCATTATCCTTACTTGTTTATGTGGTTGAAAACCATCTTCTCTTGTTCAAATGATTGTGTAATACAGGTCAATAATTCAGCATAAATCTATTTAGAGGTCACAAGAAGCACAGAAATAAGAGAGGTTATTTCTCAGGACTGGTTTGCACATTCATATTTATCACTTGATGAAAACAACTTGATGACTTTTCTTAAGAGGGTGACCTCAAAATAGTTCAGCTACTATAACAACACAATACATATAAACAAATATGATCTAAAATTTCAAACAGAGGGAGGAAGGGAGAGCAAATCAAGTACATCATAATGTAATATCATTCAAGGCACATTGTTGAGAAGAAAATATGACTGTTCGCAGTATGGTGAAGGAGGCTACTTTTTTGTTTCTGGAAACAATATGCCAGGGAAGATGAGATGTCATGAATTCAACTCTATTGTGAAGTTGTGATGCCCTTAATGAACCATTGCAGCTCTTTCCTATGATAGCACAAGAAGAAGAAGAAGAAGAAGAAGAAGAAGAAGAAGAAGAAGAAGAAGAAGAAGAAGAAGAAGAAGAAGAAGAAGAAGAAGAAGAAGAAGAAGAAGAAGAAGAAGAAGAAGAAGAAGAAGAAGAAGAAGAAGAAGAAGAAGAAGAAGAAGAAGAAGAAGAAGAAGAAGAAGAAGAAGAAGGGTGGTGGTGCCCGCGATGACGATGGTAGCGACAGCTACAGCAGCAGCTTCCTTCTGTTGTTAACTTTTATGACAGTAAATTTCCCCCACATCAGATGTTTCCACATCATCACAGAGATAGGGAGTTTAAAACTGGGAAATCATTTTTAGTTTTGCATATCCTTAAGGTCAAATGAGCAAGGAATGCTACACTCATATGAATGGACCATCAAGAATCACACACTATGGGAAAATGTTTCATTAAAATTCTTGTTAGGAGAAAAAAAAGGATCAAATGCGATAGTAAAGAAAGAGTCAGGGTAGCCTTCTGTAAATCTAAATGAGGTGGTCACAGACAGTAGAATATCAGGAGTGGAAATAAGCCACTATAGATTTTCCCCATCCTGGCAAGGCTCTTGTGGCTGCAGAGCTGCCATTACTCTTAGCAGCTCTCCAGAAATGGATTCCTCCTAAATGATTGGGTTAGAGACCTCCACATAGTTAAAGCTTCTATGTCACCTGATTAGCCAGGCTTTATCCAGATGTTAGACTTGCTACCTGGTGTCAGTTAAGCCCAGGGGTGCCCAAACTGCTCTTCATTGTGAAGTAAGTTTTTGAGTGTGATTCTCTGGTGTGCCTCCAGGAAAAGGGTGCAGACTGTTTAACCATGAGGAGGCTGCACAGTCCCAAGGTGGCCCAGGAAGAAGGGCATGCTAAATGACTTCTGTGTAATTTTTAGCTAAACCCCCTGAAAAGGGTTGCCATAAATCAGATTTGACTTGATACCACATATTATTATTTGATTCCTTCCTGTGCGCCCAGAGGCAAAAGCCATCCTATGTGGCCATGGGCAAGTTGCACTGCCCCAGGAAGACTCCCCAAAGAAGAGAAGAACAAACAACTTCTGTAGACTATCTACCTGGAAAATCCTGAAAATGCTGTCAAAAGTCAGGATTGACTTAATGGCTCAAGATCATCATTATTTTTTCATCAGAAATTGACATAGCTCTATTTATGGGAAAGCAGAGATTGGCAGTTACTTTCCTGGACTGCAACTTCCAGAATCTCAGAGTCAATATAGTCAGTAACTTTCTGGCTGATGAATTCTGGGTGGTGTAGTCAAAACATAAATTTCAAATTCTCCCTCCAGTCTCATTTTTTCACCATAGCATAGAAGATAGAAGTGGGGGTGGGGAGGGAACAGCAGTTTAGGATAAAGGAACACTGCAACGAATTGACACACATGGTGTGTGTAAAATGGGTAGGTGTCCATATGCAGACACCTGTGTATGAAACATGATGAAGGATAAACTAGAATATGTTATAAATATAATAAAAAAAAACATTCAGCCTCTATTGCTGAAAGAAATGACTGAAAGAAATGACAGCAATCGGTTCCAGCAATTTGCCCTCACTTTCCCCTACATTTTTCCCTGCAGGTAAGGTGATTTTGTGATGCTCAGTACCTATTCCTGTGATATTCTCATGGGTTTGTAGGGAGCGGGAGTTTGCATCAATAGAAATGCACAGCAAGAAGACAACAAATATCTCATGAGTATATTACCAAAATCCCTTGTATATCATTATTCATTCAGATATATCAGGAATGTACATGGCTGTTTTATGCTGCATGCCTTTTCTCATTCTCTTCCAATAATAATTCATATAATTTGACTGAGATGTAAGACTAGTCCCACCTCAGGCAATGGAAGACCTTCCACTCTTCCTGCACAGAGCATTGATATACTGGGACAATGTGTGGAAGCCTTTTCATAGCCCACTGCAAGCAGAGACTTAATTACAAGCAAAGCACATCTGTAACCACTGCTTTATATTCAAATCAAATCAAACCTTTATTACGGTCCAAGACCAGCATAGAACAGCAAAGGGAACAGAAGTTAAAATGGGGGTACTAAAATATATCAAGAGAAAAAGATAAAATGAGAGGGCTTAAAAAGGAGCATTTCTTCTTAGTGCTAAGGAGGAGTAAAATTAGTACATAGATCACTAGTACGTATTACAGTTATTACTAGCCTATGCTGTGGTGCAAGTATATTGCTTGGTTGAAGGTCCTGTCAGGATTGTTCTTCTGATCCTACATGCTACAGCACAGAATCTGGCAGTGTTGTGGGTGAAGGTGGGTCTTTCATCAGATAGCAACCAGTGAGTGTATGTGCTGTTTGTCCGGCCAGGATACTTGCAGAGCAGTGGAGATATGAACCTGTTCTGGATGTCTCTATAGAAAGGGCAGCTACACAGAAGGTATTCTGTGGTTTCAATTTCTCCAGAGTCACAGGGGCATAGTCTCTCTGACACTGGTGTCCTCTGGAACTTTCCCTCAAGAACTGCAGAAGGGAAGGTCTGGCAGTGGGCTAGAGTAAATGCCCTCCGATGACTTGGTGCCTCAAGTTAGAGCAGATATGGGGCCAGGACAACAATGCATCTCCAAGACTCTGCAACTAGGAATGTAGGGCCCCTTGCTAGGTCTTCTTGCCTTTCCATGTCTAGTGTTCTGTGTTTAATGGTCTGTTTTGCCTGGTTGTGACTCATGGCCTATATGAGAGGTTGGGAGAGGCCAAGATATTGTAGTGTGGATTGGATTTTTCTTTTCAAGCTGATTGGTAGTTGTTCTGGAGAGTTTGAGGCCTGCCATTGGGATTAAACAGAGTTTTGAGGCAAAAGTTGAGAGTAGCTATCCACAGTCTCACCTTCAGAAGGCCATACCACCCTGAACTTTCCTGATCTTGTCTGCTTTATATTCAAAATAGTACAGAAACAGATAGTAATTAAACCTAAATTGTGAAAGACTCTCCTTTACCACAGAGATTCCTTGCGATGAAGGTTGTGTCATATCTCATGGGGTCCTATACTCTGCACAGAATGGAAGCCATACTGCAAATCTGAATCCACGCTTTAAAGCTGTTTCTGTTCTACTGTAGTTCTTTTTTTAAAAAATGCATCACATCTGGGGACAGCTTACACAGATCACTCCTGAGCCTGCAAGATGCTTGCTTATAGATTGCATGGTTTAGTCAACAAAAGTGGCCTCTGTTGGACAGCAGCCTCATTCTTGTTCTTATTTAATTTGTTTAATAAATATCTTAAGCCCCTAGCTTTGTGTTGTATAGCCGTCTTTCATTTCTCCTTCATACAGTGTTTCTCAGATTTTCTCAATTTTGGCCTACCTTCTCAATTTACTGACACCAATAATCTGTACCACAGGAGTATACTGGGAGCTTTTCTTACAAAAGTGGGATACAGGCCATTGCTGCTGTGGGCTTGTCTGGCAAGAACTGGTCCAAAATGGCTTTCCAGACTTCAGAATCTTCTCTGAAGGCCGCTAAGTAGGATTATTTGAGGCTTCTGTGAAAGTTGGGGAACCTGTGAAATGTTTGAGCAATGTTCAGATTGCTCAGATTTTGAGCATGGAGGAGAAAGGTGATGAGAAAATCAGCAAATACAGGGTGGAGTTGCAGATGGGTACTTCTTTGTCTTTATGTACAGTACAGTTACAACTGTGGAAAAGGAGGAAAGTTACATTCTTGCCTAGGCAATTCAACAATTCAAAATGTCTTCTGGTGCAGTGCAGCATTTTTAAAATTGATACTATTTCCTCCATGACCATCCCTCCTTTTTCTGATACTCTTCTGCTACTGCTTCTGCACTCAGGGAGAAAAAGTTATCCAGTGGTAGACACAAGAACAATCAAGTGTAAGGATATTGCCCTGGAGACCAAGACAAAAACCATTAATTTTATTGTGTTCCCAATCATCTTGTATGGATGTAAAAACTGGAAAGAAACCTGACAGGGAAAAACTGATTCATTTGAAATATGTTGCTGGCAGACAGGTCTATGTGTACCCTATACAACCAGAAGGACAAACAAGCGGGTCCGAGAGCAAATAAGGCCTGAAATATCTCTTGAGGTAAAAAAAATGGTGAAACTGAGACGGTCTTTCTGTGGGCAAATCTTTAAAGTCAATAATGCTGGGAAATGTGGAAGGCAACAGGAAAAGAGAAAGACCAAGCATGAGATAAACTGACTCTTTAAAGGAAGTCACAGGCTTGAGTTTGCAACACCTGCTGAGGAGAGGACATTTTAAAGCTCTCCCACTCATGGAGTCATCATAAATTGGGTGTGACTTAACAGCATGTAATAATACATTTTAATTACATTGCACACAGAACATCTTTGATTGTTTTTGTTTCACTTTTGGAAGGACTCCTCTAATTTCTGCATTGTTTCTACCTTGAACCCACATATTTCACATTAAAGGATCTAAGTCTTTTGCAACCTTTCCTTCTCTCTTTTCCTGTCCAATTAAGCTATGTGAAACCCCTAAAAGAACCTTCAAAATAACTAGAGAGGTAGGAGCAAGGCAACAGAAAAAGAATCAAATTAATTTACCAGAAGTGGGCAGTTGGACACATGAGTCCAGGCTGTTCTCCTCATCCATGAGCTTAGGCAGGTTCTTGTTATTGGTTGGTTGACCTCTCCAATGGCTTCCACCATTACTACAGCCCCTCTGTCTGTTGAGCCCATGCTGACCATGTGAACTCAGATGAGGTCAAGAGGTGCCTCAATGAATAAAGATTCACTTCCATGTTTACAGCATGCATCAAGGTTTGGTTTTTCTGCAGTGCCTGCTACTCCAGAGTGCTGTCCAATACCAAGACTTTCCTGGTCCCCTCCAAGACTTAAGTTCCTCAGCCAGATCTGATGGCACTGGGCTTTGCTACTCTTTACTCAACTTGGTTCTTCAAGGCTTTTCCACCTCTCTTGTTAATGTTGACATATTAGGACTGCATTACAATTGTTGAGTTTAAACTATTCAAGATATTTCTAGCGATTCTTTTTAAATTCCTAGGTAGTTTTGGTGGCTAGCCAGCATGCTGCCTAAATGATGGCACATTCATTAATACAGAATTAATGTCATTCTATTTGCAGTTGGTTCCATTCTCAAAAATCATCATTACATAGTGAAATATAATTCCTCTCCATTTACTACATAGTTTCTGCCCAGATCCAACACATTTGAAAACAGATAAATATTCACACTGTGAAATGCAACTGGAAGAATATTTTTGTTTCACAAATGATTAACATTTTCAATAGGAAGATCAAGATACTCATACATTCTGGAAAATGAATGAAAATGATAATGGATTCATTGTGTTTTACATATTCATACTCTGTTTTTTGTGGATTTGAAATAATGTCCGAATGGTCCCCATGAATTTAGGTTTTTTCTTGCATTATATTTACCTTATAGTTTATTGAGTTACTCCTTGCTTTGTGAGAAGTTCCATGGCTGCCAATACAGGGTCAATTTCCTTGGGAGGCCGGAGAACTGGAAACATATGGCAGGTTTGTTATACTATAAACATGAAAACAGAACATGCCAAAGAAGGAAAACACCCAAGCCAAAAATGCATTTTTGTAACATTTGCTAGAAAGCAAATAGCATATGCTTGGAGGGGCCACCAACAATCTGCAAAAGTAACTCTTTTACTCCATGCTTCCAAATTGCTAATCTGTTTCTCTCAAGCATGTATGATGCATTATATTTACAACCTATGAGCTATCCAAAGCCATGGATACACATCTTCTGGTCACTATTATCTTAATAATTTAAGGAATGCCATTTGCTGTTAACTAGACATAAATCCTAGAAAAGACTAGCTCTGTGCTGAAACAACAAAACTGCAATTCTATTGCAATATTTCAGAACAACATTTGTTCTTTTTGTGCACACGTACATACAAATCTATTAAAACCATATATGTAATATACGTGTTGCTCAAGAAGTGATTATAATTTGCAAAAGTTCACAAAAAATATTTTGTTGGTTGTAAGGGTATCACATTTTTTTATTTGTTTTTGTTTTTGCTCTACTGTTATTTAATCATTTACATGGTGGCTAGATGGAGAATATGTCAATAGAGTTCTGTTTTCCCACAATACATTTCGAATTTCCTCACCAAACATCTGACAACAGCTGTAATTTTGTTGTTGTTGTTCAGTCACACAGTTGATTCCAACCCTTTGTGACCCCATGGACCGCTGTCCACCAGGCACTCCTGTCCTCCACTATCCCCCTCAACTCACTCAGCTCTTTGCCCATTGTGTCCACAATACCATGTAGCCATCTCATTTTTTGCCGCCCCCTTCTTCTTTTGCCCTCAACCTTTCCAAGTATCAAGGCTTTCTCAAGTGAGTCTTCTCTTCTCATTTGATGTCCAAAGTACCTTAGCTTCATCTTTACTATTTGCCCTTCTAAGGAGCAGTCAGGGTTGATTTCTTTTGAGATTGACCTATTTGTTCTCCTTGCTGTCCAGGGGACTCTCAAAACTCTCCTCCAACACCACATCTCAAAGGTGTCTATTTTTCTGCGCTCTGCTTTCCTAATGGTCCAGCTCTCACAACCATACATTGCCACTGGGAATACCATTGCTTTGACTATACGAATTTTGGTTTTCAATGTGATGTCTCTGCTTTTCACTATACTCCCCAGGTTTCTCATCGCTTGCCTCCCAAGAATCAGTCGCCTTTTTATTTCATGGCTGCAATCACCATCTTCAGTGAGCTTTGATCCTAGGAAAGTAAAATCTGTCACTGCTTCTACTTCTTCCCCATCTATTTTCCAGGGACTGATAGGGCCTGTTGCCATGATCTTGGTTTTCTTTATATTGAGTCTCAAACCAGCCTTTTCACTTTCTTCTTTCAACCTAATCAGGAGCCCCTTTAGGTCCTCCTCACTTTCTGCCATCAGGGTGGTAACATCTGCATATCTTAAATTATTGATGTTTCTCCCAGCAATTTTGATCCCATATTGTATTTTCTCCATCCCTGCATTGCACATTATGTGCTCTGTGTATAAGTTGAATAAGCAGGGTGACAAAATGCAGCCTTGTCTTACTCCTTTTTTAAAGCAAGTATTAATTGACTGTGTGACTGAACAAAAAAAAACAAAAACAACTTTTCTCACAGTTTACCCACATCACTATTTTGCCATGATTGCATTTGATCAATCAGGCGTTGCATAATTACCAGAGAGAAAATTGAGACGAAGGTCTCACATACTATGAAGACTTTTCAATCTCCTGTCAACATACCAGAAAAACTGCATTCTACTGTTAGTCGAAGTTTTCTGAATGCATTAAGAACTGCTTGATTAATTGTAACCAAGAAAGGGGGTCATGCAGGAGGTGTACCTCATGAGATCAGTGTTTCCCAATCTTTTTTCTGGCCATGCCTCACCTAAGCATCTCTAAAATTCTCCCCCCCCGACATATTTTTATTATTCAAAAAGTGAACTATTCACGTGCAGAAAACCGAAAAGGCCATTAATTGTTAATAACTCATTCTCAAATGGCTCCCCTTTGAAATCAAATTGCCCCCCATAGGGTGTGTGCCCCACGTTGGGTACCACAGTATTAGACACTCAGGATATTTTTCCTTATTGACATTATTTGAATCTAGATGGCAAACTGCCTTACTTTGGACCTAAGAATACATAGTTAAGCTGTGGAACACCCTACCACAAGAGGTAGTAATGGTTGCCAATATAAATGTTTGAAAGCGGACTGGACAAAAATTAATGCCTGCCAGAGGCATCAGTGGCTATGAGTAATGATTAATGCATATTCCTTCTTGCACCAGAATCTGTTTACCATTGCATATGTTGCTGCAGAGCACAAGAACTAATTATGGACTCTGCATACAATACACATCAATTGCTCTGTGGATTAGATAGTCATTTGGTCTCATCCTGCATGGCCTTTGTTATGGTCTTCTATGTTAATTCAGTCCTAGATTGACTGATATATCACACAGATGTAACACACTGCACCCTGCCATGCTTGTGTACCTTGGCTCTGATACAAAGAAATCAGATGAATCAGCAAGGAGGCAATCACTGAATGAAAATGGCATCAAAATGACTGCATGCCTTCATTAGAGCAGAGAGGGAAATGACTTACAGTCGACACTTGGTCTGACAAGTATAGGCCAAAAAGGAATGACAGCTGGGTGAAAATTTCATAGTGTTTTATGAAAAGCCACTCTTCATAGCTATTCACTTTTCAAATTATTCCTGACTGGAGAGTCATTTCACACATTTCCATTTAAGTAGAAACACAATATCATCTGCAGAAAAGTAATCCTGCCTGTTTCTCTTCTTTCCACTCCCTACCTAACAGCCTTTGAAAAATAATGGTGATGATAAAAATACTTTTTTTCAGAGTTTAACTTAAGCAAAGGACTAAGAGTTCTCAATATGAGAAACTGGTTTAATTTTTTAAAAAAACTGATTTAATTCCAAAGACAACCAACTGTAGCACGTCTGTTGTTCCTCTGTAGAGACGTGCAATTATTTCCCCCTTCTCAGTTGATTTTGTAGGGCTGTATCATTTAGTAGGGTACACATTTTTTCCTTCATCTCTTGTAATGTTGATCGAAACCGCACGTATGAATCATTTCTTGACCAGTGCTAAGGATAAATGAAAATATATAGCTGGTGCAGCACTACAGCAAACAGGTGGAAAAGGGGGGGGGGGATAATTACACTTTTCCTGTTCTTCCACAGAGGAGCAGGGAAGTTTTTAACTGCAATATCCATTAGTCTCTTCAGTAAACCAGATGATGACATTGTAAGCAGTGTTTGACTGCTGTAAGGTTCCCATACACACTGTTTCCAGTATCCATAGATTCTAAGAATGACATTTATGGGATCACAACAAAGGAGAAACCCCCTTCATAGAGAAAATGGACTATAATAATTTTATTATTGATTTTGCTTAATGTTAAAGTATACACAAGCATGCACAAACTCATACACACAGAGAATCAGTCTCTATCTGCCCAATTCTTTCCCTGACTTCACCAGCCCACCCATTTTCCTTTCCTACCACCGAGAAGGCTTGCGGGAAGCTTCACATGCCCGATCAACATAACAGGACTGGTCTGCTCCCTTATCTGTATCTCCAAAGTCTCTGTTCCACAATTTCCTTGGGCTATCACTATCAGGACCTGGCCATCCTGTCCAGTTGAATGCCCCTTTGTTCTGCCTCCTAGCTTGCACAGGAACCATTGTCTCCCAGTATTGCTTTGTGATGGAGTAACCCCTCATCTTTTGTTCTGTGGTTTCATGCACCCACACGTGTGTAAACGCACCCACACCTGCCATAAATGCTGCCATAAATGCACTTGTGGCAGTCATAAATGAGTTTACAACAGCCATGGATGTGTTTTATGCAGGGCCATAACCAGGGGTATGGGGGCGACGCTTGGCCAACTATGAGTTAGCACTTTGCCCACCCAGGCAAAGTGTGGTTTCCCATAGCAATGCATTGAAAAGAGGCTTTGTTGCCCATCCTGAAAAAATATTTGTGCACCCACATCTAGAACCCTGGTTATGGCCCTGGTTTTATGGCAGCATTTATGGCAGGAGGAACCATGTGACTGGCCCGATCAGATATCTGGGGTGTGGTCAGACCCACAGCATGAAAAGTTTGGAAATAGCTGGTCTAGGAGGTCAGTTTGGAGTTTGTTTGCAATTGGCTACCTACAGGATCAACTCTGCTTTTTTGCACACAAGAAGTCCCTCTTTGCATATGACTCACAAGTGATCAAAGAGCAAGGTAAATCAGGTTCCAGCTTGCACGACAATCTGACATTTTTATGTATTTCCATGTGACATCTCAACTGTATACCAGTAAAATGTGTTTGACCTGCCCTGCTCAGGGCAATTTTCACTTTAGAAACAGCCCTGATGTAGATACCATTTATTGTCAAGGTACCATCAATAAATGCCCTCTTATCCAGTTATATGACATTCTTTTTGACCTTTCTCTGCCAAAGGAACCTAGAATAATTGGCTATTTTTAAATTCTTATTTTCAGGAACATTAAAATTCAATTGTACCCCAGTAATTAAGTGGGTACAGATATTCAAGTAACACCCTGGTGGGGATTTGAGGGAGGGGGAGTGCATGAAGGAAAGGTTGGGAAGCTTCAGCATCCAGGACTTGTGAACATTGGAGGCAGGAATGACCCCTGAGGTCTCCAATTAGCCTACTAAATATCCTGTCTAGATATACTTAAACACTGTCAATAGCTCTAAATAAAGAGTCTTGTTTGAGCATGCCTATTTATATTGGGCTAACTGGATAGTTCAGTGCATAGAAGCAATAGGCTACACAACAGGGACCTGAGAGTTCTATTCCCCAGTGTGCTTCCTGAAAGAAGAGACAGACTAGGCTTTTTTACAAGCTATATAGACTCAGAATGCCACCAGAAGGAGTACTTTATACCATGAAAACACTGGGGTGCCAAAGGTATGAATAAACTTGTAACATATTATGATTATTCATATTGGATATGCCTGTTCATAATGGGCACTACTAGGCATATTGTTTTTCCATGGCTTTTAGCTTACAGGATATTATTTATTTATTTATTTGCCACCCTTCTACTTAGAGGACTTAACAGCCAACTAAAATTAAACAATAAATGCTATTAAAACACTATAATGGGCACGTTGAAATAATTATCCTCCTCTTCCTATGTCTTTGCACACAAGGACACATATTGGATGATCAATTGCCTCCAATGAGTTTGGTTTGCTGCTACATTTAGTGCTTCTTCCCAGGGGACTTGTGTATGATTCAAATCTTCTCTAAAAGTTGTTCTCCATGTTTCCTCTAGTCTGCCTGATTTCCTTTTATTCCCTTGTGTCACCGAGTCCATTGCTATTTTCAGGTGCCTGTGCTCAGGCAATCTCAAGATATGCCCTGCAAGCCTCATTTTTCATTTTCAAGGCTTCATGACCCACTTTGACATAGAACCTCTTTATTTGTAACCTTACCAAAGTATGTGGTGTTGATTTTAATGTTGTGAGCTCCCCAGAGTCGTTTCGAGTTGGGCAGATATACATTGGATAAATAAATAAATAAATAATATTTCTCAAGCATCTTTGCTGAAAAACATTTAGCTTCTGAGCTATCTTCATCATGTCCATCATGTACATATATATCCCTCCTTTCAGGTTTCACTTGGATATGTTGCAATTGGTAGGACAATAATATTAATCAAGCAAGTTATTAGTACTGTTTATTGCCCTAGATGGCCATATAAGACACACAGGCATCTACTAAGGCATCTCTTTAGGATAGACTGATGACAATATGTACCGTTCCCTCTTTGGAGAAAAAGACTTAGTGTACATGAGCTAGATTACTAAACTTAGTTTAATTTCCCCAAAAGCTATACATTTCAGGGAATATTGTTTACAAAGTTAAATAAATTTGGTTCTAAGTCCAGCCTAGTGTTATTTGGACTTGGCTCCCTGTTTCAGGTTCAGTTGCACATAAATATGCTCAGTGTTGTTGGGAGGATGCTGAAGGTGAGAATTTCAAACAGGGTTAGAGGAGTCAGAATGCATAAGAGAACTCAGCATGTCAGTTTTTAAAAGGAACTTATTCTGTTACTTAATACTTTGGATCAGCAAGAGATTGTCAAGAGTTCTTCTTTATCGATGTGCTACAGTTACCATAAGTGATGCAGCCATTGCAAAATATATGAGCACACTTGCTGGTTCCCTCAAGTGGCCAACCATGTAAACTGCTCATTGAAAATGGTGTGAAAAAGGCATTACAAAGCAAACCTTCCTTTCCTATCTTTCCCCAGGTACCCCACCATATACATTCCAAATGAACAAGAGGAGGAATTTGTAGTACAGTATATTGAGAAAGCAGTTGGTTGGTTAGAATTCCATAGATTCAGTGGAGTTCTCTGGGCATAACTCAACATTATGCTCATGGTAGCTGCAGTTGTGGCAAGGTGGATTATTATTCATGAATGAGTTCTGCATCTGCATTATGCAACAGGCAGACAACCTTTTCCAGTTGAAGTGATCCAAAAAATATTCTTCCTCTCCCGTTGGATATTCCTCCCCTATTTCTTCAAACTTCCATCAATCAGTACTCCTGCAAAACTAATTGGAAACTGAAGTGTGGGTAATTGAGGAGAATGCAGTATTTGTATGCCTGGGCATACCAATGAAATGATATGTCAGTTATCAATAAACTGAAATAAAAAAGAGAAGCTTTTGGAGGGGGACAGAAGAGAAAATGGAAGGGAATCATTCCCCCCTTCTTTCTTTTCCCCTTCTTCACAATTCTGTGCTGTTTCATCCATACTCCAGCATATTTTCACTTTAATGGCAAATCAATGAAGCAATATGTCATTTTCCAATAAATTAAAAAATACAAGTAAAATCCATTTTTTCCTAACTATCTGCAGAGGGAGAGACAGGGGAGGGTACAAGGGCATTGATCTGAGATAGACGGATACACTGGACAGGCTTGCTTTCAGGTACAGTTTGGCTCTCTATCCCAAAATCAACCAATACTTACGTGGCGGTGTATGGATCATTATAAAAGATTGCATCTTTAACAAACCCTGCTCTAGTAAGACTATGTGTGTATTTTCCAACACCAGAAATGTCAGTGTAACACAAGCATCTTGGGACCCACTCTTTAGAAGATACCTAAGTTGGCCATATACAGCTGCCTGCTACTCCTGCTAGAGAGCTTGTTTGTTGATGCAGTGGCTGCCACCAGTAACATCACCTTGCTCTCTGAAGCACTGGCTCACTCCTCTCAGAGAAGGTGGCTGTGGAACCTCATGAGAGGAAAGAGCAAGATCTGTGTGGAACCTGCTTCCATTTAAACCCTCTCACTTTCCTTTACTGCTTCTCTGGGTTTGTGTGTATGTAAGTAAGTAAGTAAGTAAGTAAGTAAGTAAGTAAGTAAGTAAGTAAGTAAGTAAGTAAGTAAGTAAGTAAGTAAGTAAGTAAGTAAGTAAGTAAGTAAGTAAGTAAGTAAGTAAGTAAGTAAGTATGTGATTGCAAAAAGAAATAGATCATATTTTGGGCCATTTCTGGAGCAGTCCAATGCAATCGATTTCCATGCAAAGTGACTCTTCCTGGTGTAATTGGATTCATGTCTTTTCCACCCTATGATTTCACCCCAAGTGATCTGTTGGCTTGTCAAAGAGATCTTTCACTCAAACATCAGGGGAAAGGGAGAAGAAAGCAATCAATTGCCTTCAGCCAGATATGGTGGTAATTGCCACTCACCAATGATGGTGATTACCACAGATCTTTGGAGGAGCATTTTGTCCTGGTTATAGAAGAAGAATTAGTCCTCTGCATGTGTGAATGAAGGTGTAAAGGAGAAATAAAATAGGACAATGGTGGAGACCGACATTGAGGGCATTTGAGGGAGGAGCAAGAGGTGATGAATAGAAGTGAAAAAAGGCAAATAGATGATTGGCAGGGAACAAAGGTGTGGTCCTCTGTACTACCCCAAATATGTGGTATATCCATAAAAAACAAACTATAGCAGAAATGCAGTGGTGGGTTGTCAAAATTCCTGCTACCTCACCGTGACGTCATGGACATTGTGGGCATAGCTGACATCAAGACATCATGCTGTCATGATGTCATGGGCAGAGCAAAAAAATCTGTGCATGAGTCAAACCTCCTTTGACGCATGCACAGTTCTTTTTTTTTAGTGCACATGCATCAAACCTCTATTGACTCATGCACACAAAAAATAAAACTGTGCATGCGTAAAATGGAGGTTTGACTCATGCGCAGTTTCAGGCAACCATTTTGGCTGCCCAGAAATAAATTTTTGGAGGGGGCTGGAGAGGCGACCGAACTGGTCGACCAGGGTTTTACCACCACCCCTAGCGACCCCTCCTTATGGGGTGCTACTGGTTCGGGTGAACCGGTCCAAACCGGTAACATCCCATCACTGCAGAAATGAACCAGATTGTGTTCTGAACTGCTGTTTGGTTCTATACTGTGTGCTACTGTAGGAGTTGTGGTAGTTTTAACTTGGTTTTTCCTGTGGAGTGTAGTTTCAGCCAATAAGAACATTAAAACCACACAGAAAAATAAACAAAGGATCCATAACCCATCATACATCTTTGTTTTGGATGGTTGGATTGTTGTTTAAATCATTTGGGGTCACAACAATTGGCTCCCTCCACCCAATGCAAAGATTTTTTTAAAAAATTTAAGGATCATGAGTAATGACAAATCTGTTGATCTTCAATTCCTGGTGCCATTCTGCTGTGGTTCTGCAAATTATCAAGCTGGCATTAAGAGAGAGAAGGCAAAGGTGTCTGCATAAGAAGATATACTTGAATTTTTTTCCACCATGATCACTCCTAACAGCGTCCTCTTTGAAATCCTCTGCCCATTTCTTTCCTTCCAGTTAAAACCTGGATCACAAAATACCTCCTAAAACTTTGACTGATAGGAAAATGCTGCTCTAGAATGCTTAAGCAGCTCTGTATGAAAATTGGCTCCTGTGGTTTAATGTCAGCACTTTGTGTGACTATTCCACAGCAGCAGTGACAGGCATTTCACTTGGAAAGAGTCCTTAAGATAGTAATAAGCTCCTGAATTCACACTGGGGAAAATGTAAGAAAGGGGGTGGGGTGAGGTAGGAAGATGGAACAACCAGAAATAGGTCTCCACAGATTATTTTTTTAAAAAAACATATACTGAATAGACAGTCTATGATTGATTTAACATGATTGCAGCATTTCCTATGCTGTGCCTTTATTTCAGATATTCTAAGTTTCATGTAATTAATTCTTGCCATTTTCAGTTTTAGGAATAACAATTGAAGATTTTAGACTAGAAAAAGGTGACTTGGACGTGATCTTTCCCCCACTTAAAATAGCTTTACAGCACCACTCTGACACAAGCCTTGAGCATTCAGTGTGCCTCATTGCTTTCCCTTTTTAGAATCTCTTTCTCTAAACCACCATATATCTGATTCAAAGAAATAGAACTACAGTGAAAGGAAGGAAGGAAGGAAGGAAGGAAAGTAGACTTTCTGACTGCTCAGCATATTGTTTCTCAATGTGCATGTTTTGTTTTAATCCTAATAGCTTCCCATTCTATTAAAAAGGGAAAAAAAGAAAACAAAGCAAAATTTAACTCTGGAACAATCCATGATTCTTAAAATATCAAAATAGAATTCCAGTCAGTCTGAAATGAAGAGTGGTAATATCCTTTGTAATATCCTTTGTAAATAGGTAGAGTATCTCCTCAATTTTTTTGGCATGTGCTGTTCAAGCTATTGTTGCTCAAAATACCTTGACTAGCCTTTCTAAGGAAAAAACACACATTTAAATTCACTTCAAATGTTACCTTAGGGCTTTGTTCGACAAGACACTGATTCTGTATCTAGAAGCAGTATGCCTTCAGAAAAAAAGATTGCTTGTATTCTAATACAAGATTCCCTTAATCCTCATTTGGCAAATTGAGTTGCTTTGACTAGGAGATAGCACTGGTCACTTTGTATGTCTGACATCTTTGCACATAGGGCTGATTTGTGCATCTGGAGAGATGATGTTCTAAGTGGAAAAAATACACCTGAATTGTGATCTGACTTGTATGCAAAAGCCAGCATCAACATTTGTCCCATATTTCATCAGGTTCTCCAAGATAACAAAAATATATTTACAGTGGTACCTCGAGCTACCTTGCTGAAAATGCATGAGAACTTGCTGAAAATCCACATTTTCATGTGAGAATTCACCAAAAACATTCAGGCACTTGCCAAAGCACATATTTTCACTGTTTTTGGCATGTTTTCAGTGCCTTCAGGCAGTAGCGGTGGCAGTGGCAATGATGAGGTCATGGGGGGGATTAAATGGCTTTGAGAGCCAAGTTTGGTTTACAGGTCTCTTTGCCAGGTTGCAATGACCCATTCTCCCTCCCTGTGCCTAGAGTGATAGAGTTGCCTTCAAATGCTTTGATAGGAATTTTTTAGCCCATCTTCTGGATTGGCATGTGGAAGAGGGGTGTTTTTTATCCCAGTCTGGACCACAGGACAATAGTGGCTTAGGGGTGCAGTCAGTTAAATGGGTTATACTTAGGTGTGTAGTGTTGGGTTAGATAGTAGCAGCCAATCCTTCATTGGATGAGGGGAAATATGGGTGCCTTGCATGATTTGGGCACTTAGGGGACACCATGAGTCATTTATTTATTTATTTATTTATTTATTTATTTATTTATTTATTACTCATATTTACTATCCCGCTCCAATCAGGCAAACCCGACTCTGAGCGGCTTACAGATTAAAATCATAGGTTAAGCCTATGATAATACTAATTCATCTTAAAACTTAATACTTAAAACTTAAAAAAATTCATAAAAGCATTAAAACCGCACCAGTCATCTCCGCAATAGACCCACCATCCGTTCACATGAATAGAAATTGAAATGCACATGGGCATGCCTCCCTAACTTAGCCATCTTGGTCAAGGGTATAGCAATGCTGTGGGGCAAGGGATTCACCCATCCAGTTAGGAGAGGGGACAAGGTGTCTCCTGCTCTGATAGCAGGAGTCGCAGTAACAGCCTCTCCGCAGGTCAAAGGATTCAATATCTTTAATAAATGTGGTCCAAACCTTATACCACAAATATGTGTTCTGTCTGTTTATGTGATAGATTGTGGGTGGTGGTGGTTAATAATTTACTTGACATGACTTGAAACACCTGTCCGGGGGAGTTGATTTTGCCCCACCGGCACCTAGAGCAACACCTGCGGCTGGAGCGAGGCCGCCTTCCCGCTCGGCCCCCAGGCTCGTCCACCTGTCCCGGAGGCACCACCCGCCCGGCAGGGCTTAAAAGCCGCGGCGGCGGCGGCTGGACTCTTGCGCTGCCGCCATCAGCAACACCTGCGGCCGGAGCGAGGCCACCTTCCTGCTCGGCCCCCGGGCTCGTCCACCTGTCCCGGAGGCACCACCCGCCCGGCAGGGCTTAAAAGCCGCGGTGGCGGCGGCTGGACTCTTGCGCCGCCGCCATCAGCAACATCTGCGGCTGGAGCGAGGCCGCCTTCCCGCTTGGCCCCCGGGCTCGTCCACCTGTCCCAGAGGCACCACCTGCCCGGCAGGGCTTAAAAGCCGCCGCGGCTGGACTCTTGTGCTGCCGCCATCAACAACACCTGCGGCCGGAGCGAGGCCGCCTTCCCGCTCGGCCCCCGGGCTCGTCCACCTGTCCCGGAGGCACCACCCGCCCGGCAGGGCTTAAAAGCCGCGGTGGCGGTGGCTGGACTCTTGTGCCGCCGCCATCAGCAATACCTGTGGCCGGAGCGAGGCCGTCTTCCTGCTCGGCCCCCGGGCTCGTCCACCTGTCCCGGAGGCACCACCCGCACGGCAGGGCTTAAAAGCGGCGGCAGCGGCGGCTGGACTCTTGCACCGCCGCCATCAGCAACACCTGTGGCAGGAGCGAGGCCACCTTCCCGCTCAGCCCCCGGGCTCGTCCACCTGTCCCAGAGGCACCACCCGCCCGACAGGGCTTAAAAGCCGCGGCAGCGGCTGGACTCTTGCGCCGCCGCCATCAGCAACACCTGCAGCCGGAGCAGACATCTCGACCTCCCCCGGACTCGAAACACCTGTCCGGGGGAGTTGATTTTGCCCCACCGGCACCTAGAGACTACCCGGGGATAGGGGGTGGGTGTTCGCTGCAGCCATACCGGGACTGGATAGCAGGTGTGTTGGGGGGGATGTGGATGGGCAGCGGGATGATGTTTTATATTGTACATTTCCTTGTATTAGATATGAATAGTATTGTGATTATATTGTATATTGCCCATTTGGTATCATATGTTGTTTATGGACTGTAGATTGTATTGTGCTTTTGCTTTTATGACTATATTGATTGTATTATATTTGTTATATTGATATCTTGTTGCTCTTATATTTGATACTATAACATTGTAAGCCGCTCTGAGTTGCTTCGGCAAGGAGAGCGGCATATAAATACAAATATAAATAAATAAATAAATAATTCTAATTAATGGGACGAAAGATCCCAACCCCTATAAATATGGCAAAAACTGATATTGACACAGTCACCTGTCCATACTGCAGACACATCCCAAGCACAAGCATAAAATGTATTCCAGGTCACTTGCCATATGTTTATGTTTTATGTCATATCATATATTACAGTCCCATGATTTATGAAAGAAATGTTTTGTTTTGATTTTGAAGTTATATTTTTACAGTTAAAATCTTGTTGCTGATTTATCTATGTGCTGGTTAACTTGATCCATGAAAGCTAACAATTAAAATATAGCAGTTAGTCTTTAAAGTGCTACAGTGTTTTTTTTTATTTTGTTTTCTAGTTAACTCTGTAACCATTGGTGGTGAATTGCTGCTTACTAACCATGCATTGGTTCCATTACTTGAAATGTCTCAGGTCTACAAAACTGCACATGACTTGTGATATCCCAAATGCCTCTTCAGTTAGTAACAATTCACTGTGGTGAGTTGCATGATTTAACATATGCACAAAATTACCAACAGGATTCTGGCTACCACTTGTTTGGTTTTTTTTTTTTTTTTTTAATATTCATGGTCTTTAAAATCTTGTACAAAAATCTTGTTTGGTGGCATCTAATAATAAATTGCCCAATAAGTTGCTAAAGGACATGAGAAGAAGAAAGAAGAGAAGATCCAATGATGAAGGTATCTATCTTTTTATTTTACTGATTCTAATGGACTTAAGAAGTTTTATTTGGATGGAATTTTTATTGCAAAATAATGAATTATATCCAAATGCACTGTGACTAGCTTTTGAAAGCATATGACTGCTGTTGCAAGATGTACCTTGGCAGCCTTTCTTTATCCTCTGATTCACAGACACTGTCTCTATTGAAGTCATGTTAATTTTGGTTTTGTTCTTTCTCATTCCTACTCAGTGTGTTTCTTCCACTCAACTGTAGAATGAATTTATCTTTTCTGGGAGAAAATTAATATCTTTTGTTTTCTTTCAAGTGTTCCTATGAAAGTATACTCTGTGTGTATGTGAGTGAATGCACATGCAAATGCATGCACACAAGGGAAGTTAACCACTAGCACACCTGAAAATCCTACCAGAAACATTGGCTCCTAATGTATAATCAATATTATAGATTATTTTTATCAGGTTCCATTCCTTTTGTGAACTGTGTCCCCCTCCTTGTTATATGTGCCAATAATTCTGCACCTAGAAGCTCCCTCCCACTCAAATTAGTGTCTGTGTGAGGTTAGTTGTGGTATGTCACTCCAACCTACACTATTTTTAAATTGTAAGTGCATGCCTTTCCTTTTGACATGGCCCTGATTGATAGAACATTGGATTGTAATGTGGGAAGAGAAAAGACCAAATTCAACAAACCTACTTGTTGTCCACCCCAGTCTCATCCTTCAGTCATTGTAATAAAGGGATTGTAACCTTTTCTGGACTCCCTGAGTACTGATAATGTATGTCCTTCCCTCATTTCATGATTGGGCCATATTACCATAGTTTCACTCATAGGTAAAATATTTCTTTTCCAAGTTGTAAAAAACAGAACTGTATATATGAAAGCTGTGGTGTCCAGGCCCATGCTAGTTACCTTGAGAGGGTGTGGGACAGGGAGTGGTGAGGACCCCCAACTTCTCTCACTTGGCTTTCCACTTGTCCAGGAAGTCAGTGGCCATGGTGGAGGTGGAAGTGGCGGTGACAGCCCTGCTGGCTCAGTAGTCCCCAGTGGCCATGGATACTTAAGAGACCGCATCGTCCCAAGGACATCTGCCCGTCCCATCAGAGTGGACCAGAGAGGCTCTCTGGTTCTGCCATCAGCCAGAGAGGCGCATCTCACTGGCATGAGAAGGAGGGCCTTCTCGGTGTCTGCTCCAGCCCTTTGGAACCTCCTGCCAATAGAACAACGCATGCAGACGGAGTTGCTGCCCTTTAGAAAAGGAGTGAAAACCCGGCTGGGAGGTTTGGTCTGGGGAGTGTATGGTGCAATTTTCGCAGCCAATTGGTTGGTTTGACCCCAGTATGCCTGTGTTGTAATTTTTGGCTTTTAATACCAAGTTTTTTAAAGTTTTTAGAGTTTTTAATTTTAAAAAATCATTTTATAATTGTTGTAAATCGCCCTGGGTCTCTTTTGGGAGGAGGGTGATAAACAAATTTAAATATATAAATAAATAAATAAATAAATAAATAAATAAATAAATGTATGTTTCAGCCAGGCAAGGGAGATCCTAGTGGACTTCACCCACCACCAACTAGCCCTCAGTGGGCCAGGCCAAGCTTCCAACTCTGGGGGGTGGGTGGGCAAGATGGCCAGAGGTGGGTTGAGAAAAACAGGATTCCCCCACCACTTCAGCCTACAGGAAACAAAAGGGAAGGAGGGAGGCAGGATCCTCATCTCTGAAAAGGTGGTCTCGTTAGCTGGAAGGCCAGCAAGTTAGCAGATTGAAACCCAAGTACTGTGTGATGGATTGAGTGCCTGTCTCTGTCCCAGCTCTTAAAAGGAGCCTCATTTGGGCATCCCTGAGTGGAGTTTCTTCTGCAAAAAAATCCTTTCAACCTAGAATAATTTCTGACATGAAATTATTAGACCAAGTAGATCCATGAACTTTCTTTCTTTCTGTCCTCCCTAGACCCTTTTATGCATATATCGGCCATTGCAGCAATTTTCCAAACTGCTCTGAAAAGTTCCAATCTAATCTTCACCCCATTCCATTCATTTTTGCTCCCCATCTTGCAGATGTGTATATAATTTGGGGGCTGGAAATCAACTGGTCTCCTTCATGACTGCAACAGACTCACACACACTTTCACCTAGAGTAGATACAAGACCAACCTGCTCAAATGGGGGCTGCTGGGAGACAACAAAATGTGGTTGGATTGGGGAGAGATGCAGAATCTGGCTCATTTGCTGGCTTGCCAGTAACTAACAGCCAAGAAATTGGCTTCATTTTGGCAGCCCAAAATTTGATCTGGACATGCAAGAAGAGACCCAGATTGGGCACTACCATCAGCATGCCCATTTTAACACACCATCTCAGCCTGATTTCAAGGAGTGGGAGAGAATGAGAGAGAGTGAGAGAGTCCAGGGGGAAGTCCATGATGATGCCAAAGCGCTTCAGACTTGATCCCACAGGGTGGAGGGGAGCCCGACAAGAGGAGCCAAAGTGGGAGCGGAAACTGCCAATGTGACCCTGACAATGGGTGAAGGGGCATGCTTTTCTGATTTCTCTTTGACAGCATCCTTCTCCTCTCTTTCTCAGTCCACACCTTGTTTGCCCAGAACAGTCTCTGTTTTCTTTTTGCTGTTTTCAATGTTTGAAAATAATAATAAAAATAATTTCATGGGTTTTTTCCAATCCATGGACACTATTTTATATAATGAGTTGGGGCGCACCAGGACATGTCCTGATGTGTCCCCCCCCCCAGCCAGCATGGGCCTGCTGGTGGCACAGTGGTTAAACTGCTGTGCTGCATCTGGCTGAAGGTTGACTCAACCTGTCATCCTTCTGAAGTTGGTAAACTGAGTACCTAGCATTTTGGTGGCAAAAATGCTAATTACCTGTAAAACTGCCCAGAGAGTGCACTAAGCAATATAGCATGGTATATAAGTGTAATTGCTATTGCTAGATAATCAGTGTGGCATAATGGATAAAGTAAGAGACTAGAACTCAGGAGTCCTGGACTCAAATCCCTGTTAAGCCAAGGGAACTCATTGGTGGTATGGAATTAATAAAAAAAAACTCCTTAGATATTTCACTTTCTGGATATGAGTGTGGTCCCTAAGCATACAAAACTTTGCCATCTTTGCCCTATGATGCTGCCTCTCTAATGAGACTTGCAGTAGGAAATGTGACATCAAGCAGTGTAGAAGGAAAATTGTGAATGAGTAAAACTGTGACTGACATGCCCTATGGTAAAATTGCTAGTCTTTAACAGAGTTTCTAAATAGAGTTCACTTTAAAACTGCTGATATTTCTTCTTCTGTAGCCACAATCATACTGAAAGGTTGCCACTTAAGAAGTGTTAAGCATTAGCTACAGTAATCCTCCATTTTCAGCAGAGAAGCTGCAGGGAGTCTGCCGAATGCCAGAAAGTGGAGACTTTAAAACATATTTTTCTAAATTTGATCACAGAGCGAATACAACAAGCTTGCTTGCATGGGAAGTTTGCCATTGTCAGTTTTATTCAAACAGTTAGGAGCAATTTTATTTTATTCTCTAGACAGGGGTACAATTTAGAGGAGACTGGAGCACATATCCTCCCAACCTCTTGAAATTTTTCAGATCATGTATAACAATTCCTTAAGAGCACTTCTGTAATTTTTGAGCCCACTGACAGGTTTTATATATTAAATAGGCAAGGGAAAGGCACATATCTCTTTTTTTTTAAAGACAGGGTGGCTGTTTTGCCCAGTAGCTAGATATATAATCCCTCCAGCACCAGTTGTTAAAGAGCAAGAAGGTCTTCTTGCCTTCATATCATACTATTGCAGTTACCATAAGTGACTGGCTGTACTGGAGGACAGAATAGAATGTTTCTTGATTCTCTAACTTGTTGTTCAATTGCACAGTAGAGTCTGATCCTTTGCAACCCCATGGACCACAGAACACCAGGCTCCTCTGTCACCTGCTATCCTCCACAGTCTGCCCAGATCTATGGCCATTGGATCAACGATGCTGTCTAGCCATCTCATCCTCTGCTGCCCCCTTCTCCTTTTGCCTTTGATCTTACCTAGCATTAGGGCCTTCTCCACTGAGTCCTCTCGTCTCATTTGGTGGCAAAGTCCTCGAGCTTCAGCTTCTGTATTTGGCCTTCCATGGAGCAGTCAGGATTGATTTCCTTTAGGATTTGCTGATTTGATCTCCTTGCAGTCCAGGAAACTTTAAAAAGTCTTCTTCAGCACCATACCCATCTATTCTTCTGCACTCGGCCTTCCTTAGGGTCCAGCTCTCACTACCATTGCTTTAACTATGTGGACATTTGTATGCAGGCTGAAGGCTCTACTTTTTATTATGCTGCCTAGGTTTGCTATAGCTTGCCTCCCAAGTAATAAGTGTTTTTTTTTTAATTTACTTCCCTAATAGGTCATCATATATAGCAGCTTCACTAAACTTTGCATGCTTCTGTTATAGTTTAATTATTCATTTACAGTTTATTTTATATCTGATTGTAGATAATACTTGTATATTGAGACACTCAATGTAGTATAATGGATAGAGTGATGGAGAAGGCCTGGGTTAAAATCCCCACTCAACCCATGGAAACTTACTTACTTATCTTGATAATCCTGTAAGGTCTGTTATATATTGATTCCAACTTGAGAGCACATAAAAAGAATATATGGCAGCTGGGATAACAATAGGGGTTTCATTTTAAAATATTTGAATTAATAAATATTTGAATGGATGGATGAAGAGTACCATAACTCAGGTAGGCAGCCCAGATTTAAATAAATAATTTCTAGAGCAATTTTTCTCACCTCTTGTGGCCTTTCATTGTGATTCACCCCTACTTCCCTCTTCTAGGTTCCAGAGGTTAATTGCCAAATACTCTCACCATTGCAGGCAAATGGTGGCCTATCTATCAGAAACTAGGTTTCATGTCACAGGAGCTAATGTTCATTGCTTCCTGGAAACTGGAGCTACTTCCAGGAAAGCTGTAGTTTATATTTCCTTTCTTTCAGTCTACATAGGAGGAAATTTCAGCTGTATCTCCTATTTTTTCTTACTACCCTTAATCTGCTTTCATTTTCAAATCCTTCTCTGTGACCGGCCCTATCATTAAAGAGAGTGATGCAGCCAACTAAGGCAGCAGATGGAAACAGACAATAATTCTTCCAGTAATTCATCCTAAACATCCTGGCTCTCCTCTGTTGAAGGACAAAGCTGATTATATCAAACAATCTGTCATGCCTCCTTAAACCAATCTGCTGAATCAGATATAGTGGTGGATTCCATCATCCATGAAGAAATAAGAGTCAACTGCCAGCCCGGCTACCTTTTGTGCATGGAGTGATGAGCATATATTTTCCTGTCTTGGCAGTTCAGCTTTTCATGCCCAACCACTTCAACCAGACCTGCTCACACAAATATATATTTGTCTCTGTGTGTTTATATATTGTAAGCCACCATGAGTAGTGCTTACATCAAAAGGGTGGGATATAAATAAATATTATAAACCAGAAGTTCTAAACTTTTTAAAGCCAGGGGCCGGGTCATGATCCCTCAGACAGCTTTGGCCAGACGGCCATTTTGCCCTTCCTCCACCACATGACACTTCTGGGCGTGGTGAAGGTGGTGGGGACCACATGAAATGGTGCCATAGGCCACATTCAGCCTGAGGGCCACTTGAGAATCCCTGCTGTAAACAGTTACATCAGTCTGTGTTATTTTCATGAACATTTAAATGGAGAAAAATTTCTCAGACAAAATATCCAGTTATCAGAACAAGTGGATTGGCAAGAATTTGAGGGTTCAAAATATTCCTCACTCACATCCTGAGAAGTTTATGAGGAAGGTAGTGACAAAAATTGCATCTAAAATTCAAATCTTGATCAGAAATAGTTTAAGACTTCTCTGTACTTAGGGCATAACATTGACATTGTAATAGGGATATCATTCAGATCTAGAATATTTTGGCAAAAAAAGGAAAGTACAGTAAAACCTCATATAACGCTAAAACCTGGTTCCACAAGTCTTCGTGTTATATGATTTTTTCGTGTTATCTGATCCTCTATGGGATCCATAGAGATACATTGTAACCACACAGGCTTTCGCGGTTGTTATCTGAAGCATCCCATAGGATCTTAATGTTATCTGATGCAATTCTTCCCCCCAGATTCCTTGATGTTATGCGATTTTCGTGTTATTCGATACTAATGTTATATGAGGTATTACTGTACAGTAGTTTTATTTGTTTATTTCCAAGTGGTTCTAAAGTGAATTGAGGAAGCCTGGCTGGTGAACATTTTGTAACTTGATAGGATGAGGAAAGCGCCCCCCCCCTGCAAGTTTCTATTTCAGACGGGATAGGTGACAAACATAATGTACTACTTCACCTACTGTGAAGTGAAGCTACTAAGTGGTTGTATGACTTTCCTCTTCTACAACACCTAACATTTTCCCCCTAGTTGCTATTCTTTTTCTGGTTAGTTAATGAGACCTGTTTTTAAGACTGCTGTCAAGAAGCTTCTACAAAACTGCTGAATGCATTCTGTGAATACAGGAAGTGAAGCTGTAGTTGATGGTGTTAAATTTCATTCACACTTCCATGTGATTGCTATATCTTCCTCTTTTTATGTTTAATTTTTCACTCTTCAGAAACAGAAAAGCTGTTCAAACTGGACATTTTGGTCTGGTGTGATCTGAGTTTGCTTGAAGTTGGTGTGGGGAGCAAATACACCATGGCATGATCCTCACTCCAAACAGGATACTGACTTCAAGTGATCTTATTTCTGTTCTCCAGACTGAAAAAAAAGGAAGAGAAACATTATTTAATAAGATAAGTGGAGTTTTAGCTATTGCTATATTTCATTTAAATGTCAATTGTTAGATCCGGAGATCAGGGCGCGGGAGTGAGGACACGGAAGCCATTAAGGGTGAACCAAACAACACGTCTGTTTATTGTGGTTAGCACAGACAACAACGACAACGGCTGGGTCAGCAGGGGATTAAATACCCTGCTTGACCCAGCCCACTGACCAATGGGTAGCGGCGATTTTCCCGCCGCTAGGACATTTAAATATCTAACACCCCTTCCCCCCAGAATGCCCCAGTCTGCTATTTGCATACAAAATCCTCCAGGTGACGGGGGTGTGTTCTTACTCGATCGGACCTGCGCAGTTCAGTCGGCGCTGGGGCATCGGGCAGAGCGGACCTGTCGCTCTCGCTCTGCCCTGGCTGGGCCGGGAGCGGATCCGGAATACGAGCGTCGGGCTCTGCGGTGACCGGGGGTGAGCCTGTTCCACACGGTAAGCTGGCCGGTGATGGTGCTGCGTGAATGGGGCTGTTTTCTGGCCAAACCGGGTCGGTGACCGGTTCGTCCATCGGGTGCATGTCTGGCTCAGCGCCGGTCTGCACTCCCCGGGGGAGGTTGCTATCCGTGTCGGGACTCGTTCCCCTCCTGAGCTGGTCGACATGGCGTTTCCATGTCCGACCATCAGCGAGGCGAACCCTGTAGGTGTAGGGGCCCAGCATTTCGCTGACGGTTCCCTCTTCCCACGGGTGGCCCGACGCGTAGTTCCTAGCGAAGATTGGTGAGTCAATGGCCAGTGTCTGGCCCTGTGGTTGGTCCCCCCTGAACTTGTCTGGAGAATACCTAGGGTGTAACCGGTCAAGCTGACAACGGAGTCTCCTACCCATGAGTAACTCTGCGGGGGCCCTTCCTGTGGCAGCGCAGGGAAGGTTGTGTTGGGCCAGCAAGAACGTGTCTACGCGTTCCTGTCAGTCCCCGGGTCCTAGCCTTTCCAGGGCCTCCTTTGCGCTGCGCACGAATCTCTCGGCCTGCCCATTCCCTTGCACCCTGAACGGGGATGTGAGAGCGTGTCTGGTTCCTAGGGATGCCAGGTACTGTTCAAACTCAGTGGCCGTGAACTGAGGCCCGTTGTCAGAGACTAGGGTGTCGGGAATGCCGTGTGTGGAAAAGAGTTGTCTGAGTTCCCGGATCATTGCTCTGGCTGTGGTGCTACTCAGGAGTCAGATCTCCAACCATTTCGAGTAGGCATCCACTACAATCAGGAATGTTTGGCCGTGGAATGGGCCGGCGAGGTCGATGTGAATCCTCTGCCATGGGCCCGAGGGCTGTTCCCATTCTCTGACCGGGGCTGCTGGTGGATTGGGTCGTGATGATTGGCAAGGTGTACATTTGGCCACCCACGACTCTATGTCCTTGTCAATACCAGGCCACCACACGTAACTTCGGGCTAACCCCTTCATCTTTACTATTCCCGGGTGGCTGGCATGCAGTGTTTCTAGGACCTTGGGGCGGATTTTCCTGGGCACCACTACCCGGTCCCCCCACAGCAAGCAACCCCCCACACAGCACAGTTCGTCTTTCTTGTCGAAATATACCTTGAACTCCCCTTCCCCCTTGTCCGGCCACCCCCGCTGAACCCAGCTGGAAACGGCCCGAAGTTCGGCGTCCCGCGCCGTCGCCCTGGCAACCTCGGCCGATGTAGTGGGGGCAGAGTCCAGGATGTCCAGGGCAAGAACCGATGCTTCCCCCCGTTCCGCGCCTTCCTGGGTCGGGAGGGGGCATCTGCTCAAGGCGTCAGCATTTCCC
Source organism: Furcifer pardalis (assembly GCA_030440675.1). Classification (NCBI taxonomy): domain Eukaryota; kingdom Metazoa; phylum Chordata; class Lepidosauria; order Squamata; family Chamaeleonidae; genus Furcifer; species Furcifer pardalis. The sequence goes on from CP126892.1 coordinate 27,752,870, forward strand.
ATGTGTTTCCCGGGCTGGTAGACTAAGGTGTATGAGTACCCCGACAGGAAAATGGCCCACCTTTGCATCCGGGGGGACAAGGCAGAGGGTGTAGGCCGGTCGCCAGCCAGGAGTCCCAATAGGGGCTTATGATCAGTCACAAGTTCGAAGTCCCGGCCGTACAAGTAGTCATGGAACTTTCTTACCCCTGCCACTGCCGCCAGCGCCTCCTTGTCGATCTGGCCGTAGTTCCTCTCCGTCGGCGACATGGTCCTGGAGTAATAGGCGATGGGCGCCTCGAGGCCGTTGGGCAGTCGGTGGGCCAGGACTGCACCGACGCCGTAGGGAGACGCGTCGCAGGCGAGGACCAGTGGCAGGGTCGCGTTGTATTGGATCAGGAAACTGTCCTGGGAGAGAAGATTTTTAACAGCAGCGAAAGCTGACTTTTGCTCGGGTCCCCACACCCACTCTGCCTTCGCGGCCAACAGTCTGTGTAGGGGCTCAGCCGCGGTGGCCTTTCCTTTCAGGAAGGTCGCGTAGAAATTCAGGAGTCCCAGGAACGCCTGCAGCTCCTGCTTGTTTTACGGGGCCGGGGCGTTCCGAATCGCTTCCACTTTTCCCTTCGTTGGGTGGATGCCCTTGGCGTCGATGTGGAACCCTAAGAAGTCCACGGAGGGGACCCCCAACAGGCACTTATCCCATTTCACCCTGAGCCCAGCGGCCCTGAATTTAGCCAGGACAGCGGCGACCCTGTCCTTGAGCTGCCCGGGATCCCCCGCAATTATCAGGACATCATCAAAATAGGGTACCACCCCCGGGAGTCCTTGGAGGAGCCTTTCCATCGTGCTCTGAAACAGTCCCGGAGCTATGCTGACCCCGAACTGCAGCCTCGTGCACTTGAATGCCCCCCGGTGTGTGACAATGGTCTGGGCTTCGGCCGTAGTGTCATCCACCGGAAGCTGTTGGTACGCTTGGGCCAGGTCCAGCTTGGCAAAGATCTTGCCAGGGCCCAGTGAATGGAGTAAGTGGTCTATGACGGGAACCGGGTACGCGCTCGGCTCTAATGCCTTGTTGATCGTGCATTTGTAGTCTGCACAGATGCGCACTGACCCGTCCGGTTTGATAGGGGTCACTATGGGGGTCTCCCACCGAGCGTGGTCTACGGGAACGAGGATTCCCTGGGCGACCAGCTTGTCGAGCTCCTTCTCGACCCTGGGCTTGAGTGCCAGTGGGACTCTCCGGGCCTTAAGTCGGATGGGGGCAATGCTCGGGTTGAGTGCAAATGAAATAGGGGACCCCACATACCTGCCCAATCCTTCCCCGAAAACGTCCTGGAATTCGGCCATCAGGTCGTCCCTCAGCGAGGCGTCCCCGGGCTGGTCAGTCGCAGTGTTGTGGATGCCAGCGATGGACAGTCCCAGGGCGGGGAACCAGTTTGTGCCCAGTAGCGTCGGGATGTTACCGTGGACTACGGTCAGCGGTAGGCTTTCTTCCTTCGGTCCGTACTTGACACGGACCCACTTCTGTCCTGCGACGGGGAGGAACTTGCCTTGGCAGTCCTTGATTCGGATCCTCTGGGTCTGGACGTCTGATTCTTTTAGGGCCGGGAATGTCTTCTTCATCCACCTCCACGGAATGATGGATATGGCGGCCCCAGAGTCGACCTCCATCGGACACTCTGCCCCGTCGATCGTGACTGTGGCGTGGTACTTCTCTCCCTTCTGTGTGGCGGTGTGGCTTATCGTGAGCGTGTGCGTCTCTGCATCTTCGAATTTGCCGCTGTTGCGTCCCTGGCGCCTCTGATTTGTCCTCTGTTTGGCGGCCATCTTGCCCGGCGGGAACTTTTGAATCTGCCGGTCAGCTTGGTTCTCCGCTTGCCTTGCCCGGCAGACCCTCCCAATGTGTCCCCGCTTGTCGCAATAGCGGCAGATGGCCTCCCTGAAGCGGCAATGTGCCCGCTGGTGTGGCCCTCCGCAGCTGGCGCAGCGCTGGCCGCTCCTGCCCGAGTTTCCCCCGTCGGTCGCGCACACCTCTGCTTCTTCCTCTTCGTCCTCGTCAGAAACGACGTCTTGATGGTGAGCGGAGGCTTGGCGGGGCGCCGACGGGGACCGGTTGAGGGAGGATGCGGTCGACATCGAGAGCTCAAAAGCTCTGGCCTCCTCGATGGCCCCGGCCAGGGTCAGGTCTCTCCGGGCCAATAGCCTCTTCCGGAGCTTGTTGTCGCGGACTCCTCTGATAAGCTGCTCGGTCAGGGAGTCCTCGAGGAATGGCCCGAATATCGCCGGGACGGCTGCTGCCCTTAGGGCGGCCACGTACTCGCCGATGGTTTCCCCTGGCATCTGGTATCGGTCCCGGAACTGGATCCGGAACACAAATTCGATGGCTCCGGTGCATAGTGGTTCTTGAGGGCCAACTGTAGTGCTTCCCATGAGACGTCCAGGATTGGTGTTGGATCCACCAGGGACTGGGCCACTTCGTAGACCTTGGCCCCGCAGTGGGTGAGGAAGAACGCCTTCTTCCGCTCCGGTGCTATCTCTCCCAGTTCCGCAGCTAGCAGGGAGAACTCAAAACGGTCCATATAGCTCTTCCATCTCTCGTCCTTCGGTTGGAAGGGAGCCGGTGGAACGTAAGCAGCCATGGCGAGGTGCCTTCGTGAGAGGTGGCTCTGGTGTGTGTGATGGTTCTGGTCCGTTCCTCAAAATCCCATCCTCGTCGCCAGTGTTAGATCCGGAGATCAGGGCGCGGGAGTGAGGACACGGAAGCCATTAAGGGTGAACCAAACAACACGTCTGTTTATTGTGGTTAGCACAGACAACAACGACAACGGCTGGGTCAGCAGGGGATTAAATACCCTGCTTGACCCAGCCCACTGACCAATGGGTAGCGGCGATTTTCCCGCCGCTAGGACATTTAAATATCTAACATCAATTAACAAAAAAGCCAGAGGAATTGTGAAAGAAGGCTAAACAATTTTATTAAAACCATTGAATTCATCATTGTATGAGAGGGGCAAATCCTGTGATATTTGACCATGTAGTGGCAGCTTTATTGTATTAAAAAAAATCCAAAGGTACTGTACTTGAAAATGAAATTTGATTGGAGAAATTGAAAGTAGATAAATTGGTGCCACTTCAGTGGGAAGGTAAATAGTGCTTTGTGCACTCCGATGTCTAGTCATGAAAACTTCTGCAGATGGAGACAGTGCTTGCTCTTTGGCTATAAACAGAGATGAACACTGATCCCTAGAGTCAGATACAACTGGCTTTCAAGAAAGGGCAACCTTTACCTTTTTGTTGTTGTTGTTCAGTCGCACAGTCGAGTCCGACCGTTTGCGACCCCATGGACCATAGTGCACCAGGCTCCTCTATCTTCCACTATCCTCCTCAGCCCACTCAAAACTATGCCCATTGCATCTACAATGCCACCTATCCACCTCATCTTCTGGCATCCCTTCTCCTTTTGCCTTCTATATTTCCAAGCATCAAGGCTCTCTCTAGTGAGTCCTCTGTTCTCATTTGGTGGTCAAAGTACTTGAGCTTCATCTTCAGTATTTGTCCCTCTAATGATCAGCCAGGATTGATTTCCTTTGGGATCAACTGATTTGTTCTCCTCACAGTCCAGGGGACTTTCAAGAATCTTTGCCAGCACCACAGTTCAAAGGTGTCCATTCTTCTGTGCTCAGCCTTCTTTATGGTCCAGCTTTCACAGCTGTACATTACTACTGGGAATACCATTGATATGACTATGTGTACTTTTGTAGACAGGGTGATGTTTCTACTCTTTATTATGCTACTTAGGTTTCTCATTGCTTGCTTCCCAAGAAGTAAGTATCACTTTATTTCAGTGGTACCCAAACTAAGGCCCGGGGCCTGGGTGCAGCCCCTGATGCCAATTCATCCGGCCCGTGAAGCCCTCGTCGCTCCTGGAAGCGGAAGTGCATTTTAGGGCTGGATGAATTGGTGTCGGGGGCCGCCCCCAACCCCCAGGCCTTAGTGATCAGCTTCCTGAACCACATGATCAGCCCACGGCCCAAAAAGTTTGGGCACACCTGCTTTATTTCATGGCTGCAATCACCATCTGTAGTGATCTTGGATCCCAGGAAAGTAAAGTCTGTTACTACTTCCATTTCTTCTCCTTCTATTTTACCAGGGAGTGTTGGGGTCAATTGCCATGATCTTGGTTTTTTTGATGTTGAGTTTCAGATCAGCTTTTTCACTCTCCTCTTTCACTCTCATCAAGAGGCTCTTTAGGTCTTCTTCACTTTCCACAATTAGGATAGCATAATCTGTATATCTCAGGTTGTTGATGTTTCTCCCAGCAATCTTAATTCCAGTTTGTGCTTTGTCCAGCCTTGCATTAAGCATGATGTGTTCTGCATACAAGTTAAATAAGCAGAATGACAATATGCAGCCTTGTTTTATTCCTTTTCCTATTCTAAACCAATCAGTATTTCCATATCCTGTCCTAACTGTTTCTTCTTGGCTCATATACAGATTTCTCATTAGACAGATGAGGTGGACTGGGATTCCCATCTCTTTAAGTATTTGCCACATTTTGTTTTGACATAGGATCATTCTAATAAAGATCTGATGAACTAGTTTGATTAAAGTATTTATAAGTTTGTTTTATTACTAAAAGGAGGTATGTTGCCAGTTAGCTACAGACGTTTAGTTGGGTACTGGTAAAGAATGAGTTCCATTCCATCCTGGCCAGTTTTATTTTCACCCTCTTACCAAGTCTGTCACCATGGAATCAGAGCAGCACTCTGGCATCCTCTACAGTTATCCTTCATTAAAGTAGAATATTGACTGTGCTATATGTACTTAAAGCATGACATTACCTTTCTGCATCAGAGCTGTTATTGAGAATCTATTTTTTGCTGGCGAGAAAATCTGAATTTGGGACAAAATAGGGTAACTTGAATAATAGGTGTGCTGTTTTCCTTGCCGTGTGTGTGTGTTGTGTTAATGTATACACATGTGTTTAATTTTTTTAAATTTCCTTCACCACTGTCTACATTAAATGAGAAATCCTTTTATTATCATTATTTCCTAGAGCAGCTCATTCAATAGGGTTGCTCATTCAAGAGATGGAGGGGCAAGTGTTCCGAATGTATAACCAGAAGTATATAGAAAGCACAGTTCTTTTATCTAAATAATTGCAATAATGAATAGTTTAGTGTATAAAAGCACACATGCCACCCTCTTCACATAACTGAAGTGTGTTAAAAAAAGGATACAAGTGACAATATCTTTAGGTCAAGTAAATATTATCAAGCTTGTGAGAAAAAAGTACAATCACCACACTAATGGATAGTGCTAGAATGGTTTGAAAGAGAGGTGGGATGTGCACCTATCATGCTTCCTTGTGCTATTTCAAATTGATACACAGTGAGGCATATGGGGAAAAACCTCCCAAATTAAATTGGGCTTATTTTTTTCTATAACTCTACTTTCTTTATTTCTGGCCATGCCTTCCCCTGCAATTCAATTCATCAGGCTCCTTTCAAAATTGGAATTTAGACCTCAAGGTGGTAAATTTTTTCCCCCTTCCTTTGAATTATAGTACACCTATTTTTGTCTCACCGCACAATAATGGTAGCATTTGGTAACTATTTCAGTCTACATGTGTCCAATCCTAAGGCTACACAAAATCTCAATGTGCAGGTTTGGTTACAGTAAGAACTCTTGTGCTATGGAAGTTAGAGACTGTAGAGAAACTGGGAGGAGTAAAGAAGATCCAGATGAGCATCTCAAAACCACTGCCTTACTTTGTCCCAGTGAGTGTTAACCCAGACTGGCCATGGGTCAGTGCTTCAGAGGAAAGTCTCTCTAACACTCCACTCTCCCATAATTATAATCTCCAGGTCTTTTTGAGTTTCAAGTGACCAAAATCAAATTTCAGCAAGAGCATGTGTTTAAGACTTGTACACCTGCCCTGTAGCACCCTTGGAAATTGATTCTCTGGTAGATAGACCATTTTGCCAATGAGGAGGTGCTTCAGAGGGGTGGCTTGTGCAAATTACATAACATTGTTGCACAAAGAAGCCTCCAAATGGCCTATGACCCTTGGGTAGATTTGTCAATTCCTGCCAGAGGCTTCGCCATCATCTCTGTGAAAACATCTTGTAGAAAATTATAATTAAGATTTTCCATACTCTGGGTATAAACACACAAACTAGCAATTATATACCATGGCAAACTGGAGAACATATGATGAATGAACAATGAAGCATAACAGAGTGATAAGATGTGCTTCTAATTATAATACAACATAATTTTCTTTCACAAAAATGCATTCCTGTCAACTTTGAATGCTGTGGGCTTGGCCCTTTAATCTTTTCACTCTGGAGAGTAATCAGAGGTTGTTCTCTTGTTGGACGTTTATTCCCTTAGCTTTCATTATGGGTATCATGATTAGAGTGAAAACCTGGGTTTGTGTGTCTATGTGTGTGTGTGTTTTCCTGTTTCTGAGCAGTTCCAAATTGCTCTCTGCTGACTCACCAGTGTCCACCTTAGGACTTTTTGCCTCTAGGGCTAGTTGCAGGTCTTAATCATAAATTGAGTACATGAAGAATAATAATTGAAGAGCAAACTGTAATTATGAGCAAGATCCAAAGGGAGTCAGACCATCATTAAACCTAAAACTCAGGTTTCCTATTAGTGCATTTAGGATTAATAATAAACAGCCCCATTCAACTCAATAAATACTCTATTACAAGGATTTTTCTTCTTCTCTTTTTACAAAGAGCTAAGTAGTCTGGCTTTGGGGACTTCTCTACCCGGTTCCTTTTTCTGCTGCCTATGCTTTCTTTCTGTTAAAGTAACTAAGGCATGTCTACTTGAGCAGACTTTTCGTTTTAGGAAAAAAAATCTATACCATCATGCCCTGAAGTAATTCTACAATGGTGATGAAGGAAAGGGAGACTCCCTCAGTGGCTGGCTGAGCTGCTCTAGTGTCCCAGAAAGCATGAGGCAGAGAAGTAGGCTTCTCGCAGACATTTTCAAAGTAGATAACAATATAAATAGCTTCACATTTTATGTTCTGATAAACCTGTTGGCCTTTAAGAGTGCCATAGAACTTGGCTCTTGCTTCAGCACGTCTCGTACAGTACAGGAATTACTGGCTGGAAAAATTTCTTTAGAAATATCTGTGTTTAAGGAATCATCTCATCTTAAACCTCAGTTTGAGTTTCAAGGCTGATTTTGCTCTAAATTAGTGTTTCCCAATGTTTGGTTTCTGGACTTCAATTCCCAGAAGCCTAAGTCAGCACATTTGCTGATTAGAGCTTTGGGGAATTGACTTAGGACTTCTGGGAATTGAAGTTCAAAATCCAAAGGTTGGGAAATACTTCTCTAAATGCTAAATTGTAACACACACGCACCAGTCCATTATCTGTGAGAGATTGCAAGTCCACAGTTTTTAGTAATTTGAATGTCCCCTTCAAGATAGGGTGGGCTAAGGTTTCCAATTTTCAAAATTCACAGACGTGCTTTTATTTTCTCTCAGTGTGTCACCTGCTCACAGTCTTCTGTCTTAAACTCACAAATGATGTGTCTTTATTTTTATTAATCCAAGACTGGCCTGAAAAACAAAATGTTTCTGCATGCCAAGAAATGGCAAATTTTGTGGGATCACAGAATTTATTTTAGCTTCTACAATTCAGAATATATATGGGCAATAGAGAATATTTTTTTAAGGGTAACTCCTGGTGCAATCAAATATATACATTGTTTAGATTTTTGTTTTAAAATTAATGTTTAGTTTTATATAGTTTATATGTATTTTCTTTCTTGTTACATGTTGACTCAAAATGTACAAATGCCATATGCTAAATAAATACATCTACAATTCAGAATGGGTTTCTTGTACATCTGGCTGTCATGCATCCTGGATAAATGGAGAACTGCAAATAGTTGGAAACGCCAGTGGGAATACCTCCCCAACTTAGCTTGCCTGTGTAGCAGCTGTCGAAGTTATCACATTGCCCAGGGGTGAGGGATCTGCCTGTCTGGTTTGAAGAGGGGACAAGGATTCTCCTGCTCCAGTATCAGGGTTAGCACTACCAGCCCCTCTACAGGTCAGGATATTAAACCAATTAGTAAATGTGGCCCAATGCTTTTTAGTCTCCTGCCTATTTATTTGAATTGTAAGGAGGTAAATAAGGATAAGACTCAGGGACACAACTAGATTGCTTTGAGAAAGAGATGCAATTCAATGGCTTTCATCCCCCACTTCCCTTTTCTTCCTGCATTAAAAACATTTTATTACTTATGCACGTTTATTGCAAAGATTAAATTGGCCTTTATCTTGGACATTTGATGCCTGACTTAGTTTTCTTTGAAATTAGGTACATTCAACTGTCACAACTGCTGATGTTGTGAGTTTGATCCTGATGGGGATCAAGGTTGACTCAGCCTTTCATCCTTCTGAGATTGGTAAAATGGGGCCAAATTGATGATTACATTGTGAACCACCCAGATAGTATACTAAGTGAGTTGGGGTGGTATACAAACAAGGCAAAGCAAAACCATCACACTTGTATACCGCTCAATAGTGTTTAGTGCATACTCTGAGCATTTCATAAGTTAACTGGTATTTTGCCCCCAACATGGTGGGTACTCATTTTACTGATCTCAGAAGGATGGGAGGCTGAGTCAACATTGAGCCTTGGTCAGGATTTAACTGATAACCTTTTGGTTTCAATACAGCAGGGTTCCTCTGTTTTGTTGCTAATTGCCATTTTAGGTAATTAAAATGGTAAAGTGATAGCAGTCTCCCATTTCCTTGTTATTGGGTTGTTGTTGTTTTTTGCATTCTAGTATTTATTTCTTTTTTATATAGTGTTATTCTTTTTCAGCGGAAGTGGATCACATATATTTTACTGAGCACTGAGATGGTGAGATTAGCAAAAATCTATTTTGTTTTTCCTATTTGCAGTATCTGATATGAAAGGCTGGACTATGCTATGATATATTTTGTCTGGAGTGTGTTCTTTCCAAATTTAATCTATTGGAAGTTACTGCATATGTGTGTGTGTAATATTATGTAGTACTGAGCAACGTGCATTTGTTATAATGGAATATTGCAAGCTGTCAGATGTTTAAACATCATAGTTTCACTTGACCTTCATGAAAATATCCTCAAGAGCTGCAGAAACACCTAAACAAGATAATATCTCTTTTATTTTTTAAAAAAGAACACACTTCTACAAATATGATTGAGTGACACTGCTCCATAAATCACTTAATGTATACGCCTAACCATTTGAAATGCTGGCTTTGAAATGATCAGATGTTTAGCACCAGCTTGCCAGGTTTTGAATCCAACATGCACCAGCCGTGTAATGTGATCGCTGTGATGATTGAGAGCCTTCCTGATTTTGCAGTGCCAAGCAGGAATAAAAATAGCAGGTTTCTTTCCTGTGGCAGATCCCTGTGCATGACTGCTGAATCAAGGCATAGGCACATTGATGAATAGTAATGGAGTTCAATTAGTGATGTCAAATACCTTCACTGGACTGAACAGTCTCAGTGAAAGTGGCATTTTGGCTGTCAGAGACTTGTTGGAAGAATGAATACATCTTGCAAGAAGGATTCACAAAATTACAAGAGTTGCAAAATGTTTTAAACAATAAAATAAAATAAAAGATGCTCGTAGCAAAATGCATATTTTAAATGAGTGTAGAAGGCAGCTAAAATGTAGGGATCGTGGTGACTGAAGTGGTTAAGATCCTAAACTCGAAGACTGGAAGGTTGGAGTTTGATTCCTGATCATCATCATCATGACCATGATCTAAAGTTAGTTTACATATTTTGTCTAATCTGTGACATTTTATATAAAAATAGGATCTATAGTGGCATCATCATCATCATCATCATCATGACCATGATCATGATCTAAAATTAGTTTACATATTTTGTCTAATCTGTGACATTTTATATAAAAATAGGATCTATAGTGGTATATTCTTTAAAAAAATGTTTTAAAAGAGCAAATTACCATTTTGTAGGTGCACATCCAATCTGAATATGAATTATTCAACTGGGCCCTTGATTTTAGTTTTAAAAAGTGAAGCCAATCTAGCTATCAGACATTTGAGAAACACCCCTTCACCCATTTGCCTCCAAGTTATCTAGAAACAAGACTATTGACAAATGAACCTGCATGTGTGAATCAGTTTTTATCTGAAGTTGCATCACTAGAAGGAGTTTTATGTATCTTATGTTTAGTTCTTTTTTAGCCTACAGCAACCCCAGCACATTTCTCACTTTAACTTTTAGACATATTGGTTGTAAACTGCAGAATGTGAATTTTTCCAAGAAGCGTGAAATCGAATTCAAGTGTTGCCATCTAACATTTCCCTCCCTTGAGCAGCAAGCACTGAGAGTAGGATGCATGGTCAGCAGTACAGTATTTTTATTTTATTTGCAAGCAACATGGTTCTAACATTCAAAAAAAGAGAGAGGAAGGGAGAGGAACTGCTCAAAATGATAGTTCTGGGGAGCAATAAAGTTTGGCTTTTATTTATTAAGAATAATTCAAGAGAGAGGGTAGTATTTTCTGCATTCTGGTTATGATGCATATTTTAGAAACAGCTTGTGAGTCACATAGTGGAATGTAGCCCATCACTCATGTATGATAGTCAATAGCTAATAACCGCATTGGATTTGCTGTCTGGGATAGCAAACATAGAAAAAGATATTTTAAATCACTTGGCTTATATAATATTTATTCACTTTAAGAAGGCATTACCCTTCTTTTCAGTTCCAAAATAGGGGTCCCTACAGCCTCTAGAAGATGAACATTTAGGAAGAGTAATAGATGATTCTCTTCAAAGAAGGAACAAAAAAAACCCCTCACCTTTCCAAACTAAGCTAATGATACAATTAGGGACAGAGGGGGAAATGCCAATTTCTCTTCATTCTTTATCAAATCTTTAAAATGTACATTTATGAATTTGTTTAAGATGGATCCCAGCTTGCCATGAAGTAACCCACACACTATGACCATGGAGCCATCTCCTGCAGCACATATGAAATGAGACGTGCAGGATTTAACACTGGGACTATAATGGTGTGCCTTGACAGCCAGTCCATCTGGCATGGCCTCTTCCACCTCCATGACTGCTGGGAATCAGTGTTCCTCCTCTTCTCATTTTGCCGTTCGGCCCAATATGATGGTTTCCAGTGGCATTTCCTCCACTGAGGGGACCATCACCCCACCTAAGGGGGCTTATCCATCTGCAGCCATTAGCCCCTTTAGGGAGGCACGTTGGTTACCGCCTCCCAACACTTGGCGTTGTATGGCGGCAAATATCCATTCAGAGGATGTCAAAGGTAATTATTTTGCTTAGTTTTCTCAGTGTCTGATACTGCTTCTCTCCTTATATTAGGTGGAATAATAACAAGAGGATATATTTTCTCAACTGGTATAGGTTTGAGGCAACCTGTCACTATATGCACAGTTTCATTAACAGCAATGTCAACTTGCTGAGGAGATGCTCAGGGCCAATGCTGATGTAAACAGTGTGGATGATCCCGTTTCCTTGTGTGTTTCCTGGTGATGATCTTCCTTATAACATTAGCTTTGGTATTCAGACAGTTCTGATAAAATAGTCTCCTGTCAAGTGTCACACCAAAGTGTTTTGGTGCTGAACAATGCTGTACAGTAAAACCTCATATAACACTAAAACCTGGTTCCACAAGTCTTGGTGTTATATGATTTTTAGTGTTATCTGATGCATGTTAAAATCCTATGGGATCCATAGAGATACATTGTAACCACACAGGCTTTAGCGGTTGTTATCTGAAGCATCCCATAGGATCTTAATGTTATCTGATGCAATTCTTCCCCCCAGATTCCTTAATGTTATGCGATTTTAGTCTTATTTGATACTAATGTTATATGAGGTATTACTGTAATTGATTTCCTTGCCATTTAACATCCAGGTGAACCCATGCCTTTCATTTTCAAAGGTGCATACTTGAGTCTTGCTTGGGTTTGGCTTCAATTGTTGACAGTGTAATATGGTCCTAATTCTTTGAGTGGTCAAGTATGTTTTCCAGATATCTCATCCAAACTTGATCCTTGTACTGCCATTGGTGTTTCATCTCCATAGATGAACAATTTTGTGTTGTTAGGATAGAGATGAGATAAAATTTATAAGACAATACATTCATGCTAAGAAAAGTAGTAGGGAGTTGGTAGGAAAAGGATAGACACCTAACATGAGATAGATTGACTCAATAGAGGAAGCCTTAGACCTTAGTAATCAAGATACACAATTTTCAATTTAAATCTCCACCATCTTTGTTGTAAAGTGCCATCAGGTGACATTATGAATGAAAGACTTCCAGGGAGTGTTATCTTTAGCAGCCCTGCTAAGATTTTGGAGAATACCGGTTGTGACTTCCACTATTGAATTAATCCATCTCATATCAAATCTCTGACCTTTCCTACTAACTTCACAATTTCCTGATATTAATGCTTCATTCAGTGAATCATGCAGATACACAAGAGTAAATATATTTGAAACTGAACTTGTAAAATGTTAAAAATGCTTTGGTTTTTAGATGTTTTACATGTAGCTGATGTCATCTATCTGATTGTGATAATCTCCAAATATCCTTCTATCATGTGCCCTCTGGCTTATACCTAAGGAAGCCATTTGGGTCCTCTTTCAACACTATTTCAGCATCTTCTTTTCATGTCAATGCCATCATAATCACCTCCACATTTATCCATGTTTCTCATCATCTCTTTGCAAACTCAACTCAGAGGGAAGGGACTCATAACACAGAAACAGTAATTTTAAAAAAATCAAGTGGCAGTGAAGGTTGCACTGAATGGCGGTTTGACACAGACATTTTGCACATACTTAGTGGCTCCCTTTCTTCTTTAACTTTGTTTCATGTTATATTTCATAATAAGGAGCCTGGCACTAAGGAAGACAAAGTGTATGCTGGTGGTGCAAATTGGACATTAGGACATTCTTCTTCTTTTGCTGCCATGTTAAGGATATTCTGGAAGCTATTTTCCCAGTCTTTTCTCCATTGGAACATATAAATATCTCATTCTGCAGCTGAGTCCAAAATGCAGTATAAGCTCCTTGGGAAGCTTGGGGTTTATTCAGGTTCACATAAGTGTATGTTCTTTGCACAATTCATTCTTGTGTGGAAGTGAAGCTTACTGCCTTTGTATCTCTGGAGTAATACAGTGAATAAATACAAAGAGTAAAAGATCTAGGTACTATATAATGGAACTCTGCTCATGCTGAGGAAAACATTTTTCTTTCTCCAGAAAATTTCCAATGAAAAGATTCTTGTTAATGTATAGCAGTAGGGGGACAAATCACAGTCTGAATGAGGAGGGAGAGAGAAGAAGTTACCCAAAATGTAAATAAATAAATAAATACTGAGCCCCCATAATGAATTCAGAATGGATGAATTGATAACAAAAAGTTGCTTCTGAACATACTGTATATACTTGAGTATAAGCCTAGTTTTTCAGTCCTAAAAATGAGGTAAAAAAGTTGACTCAGCTTATACTTGGGTCACTGAGTGCAAATGAAAAAGGTGGCAGATAATAGCCTTCATCACCCACTTCTCTCATCCTGTCGTAGGTTCATCTCAGCTGGCATGGAGAAAACATTCTGCTGCATCTTATTTTCATGAACCGTGTTTTGATTGAAACTCACTAGCAGCTGCCACCCCTGACTTATATTTGGGCCAATGTATTTTCCTGGTTTCTCAGGTCAAAATTAGATACCTCTGCTTATATTCAGGTCGGCTTATACTTGAGTATATACAGTATTGTATTTTACCTACAATTGTTCATCTATATGGATGACACAGCAACAGCCACACAAAGATCAAGTTTTGATGAAAGAGCTGGAAAATTTTCTGGAACACTTGAAGAATTAGGACGATTAATTATGATCAATCATTTGAAGCCTAACTAGAGAGACTCAAGTGTACACTTTTCTACCTTCAACATTCAGATTCATGGGTTCAGGCAAGGCAATTGATTACAGCATTGTTCAACACCAAAATACCTCAGTGTGACATTTGACAGGATGCTCTCTTTTAAGCAGCACTGCCTGAATGCCAAAGCTAAAGTTAGTTTGAGGAACAATACCATCAGGAAATTGAAAAACTATACACGAGAAGCCCAAACATCTAAACTGCATACATCAGCTGTGGTCCTGGGCATTTCTGCAGCAGAGTATGCTCTTTCAGTATGAAACATATCGACATTGCTTTTAATGAAAAGATGTGTATAATGACATATGTCTGAAACCTACATCAATTGGAGGGGGCAAATTGGAGGGATCTCCAATGAATTTTTAAAAAATTGTGAGATTAAAAATGCTGTACTGTATATTCATTACATCCATGCTGCATTTTGTGAATAACTAACATCTTTTATGAGTTAGTGAAGCACTTCTGTACTAAGGAACCTGAGAAAGTTCAGGAATTTGATTAGTAGCACTACCTTTGGCAATTCCTCCAGTTTTTCCCACATTGTAGAGATGTTTTTATATATGCTGAAGCATTAACCTTCTTCAATTCTGAAGAAATACTGTGTTCCAGATTAGTCATGGTGTTTTAGAGGGGGGGGGGGAAGAAAAATCAAAGAAATATTTATCGTGAATTACATCAAGTTAGAGAACTAAAACCGAAGTAGGGCAAGGCAAGAGCAGACATGTAAGATTGATTGCTGAAAGGCCCATTTGTCTTGATTTGGTAAATTTTGCTGCTGCTGCAAAAAAGAGGGGGAAGGGGGATATTGAATTGAATCTAAGCTAACTGTTTATATCTGTGGGTGTTACTGGTAGTTTTGCCCCTTCACCTTGACCTATCTCAAGCTTCAGTGACTCAAGCAGAACTAATCCACATCGATTTTAGGAAATGTTTGGACCATTAGTCAAAATTTAGTTAGCACATATACAGGTAGGGGTTTAACATGTCACAGAAGAAATCAAACTATGTTCTTAGTTCTTAAAATAGATTTGCATTTGCTTAAGTTATTTGGTATGGGCTCGTACGTTGAATTTAATGTATTGTATCCAGCATAAGGGGACTGTGGTGGGTTAGTGGTTAAGATGCTGAACTTGATGGCTGGAAGTTTGGTAGGTCAGCTGTTCAAGACCCAAGTGCTGCATGATGGAGCGAGCTCCCATCTTTGTCCCAGCTCTTACCAACCTAGCAGTTCAAAAACAAGAAATTGCAAGTAGATAAATAATAAATGGATACCACTTTGGTGGGAAGGGAACAGTGTTCTGTGCACTCTGCCACATGACCATGGAAATGTCTCCAAATCCAGACAGTATTGGCACTTTGGTTGTAAACAGAGATAAGCACTATACCTTAGAGTCAGCTTTCAAGCAAGGACAATCTTTACCTTTTATCCAGCAAAAGACTACAGTAGATAGAAAGGCTCCTTCAATCCATGGCTACTTTTGATAGGAAAACAATCAATAGGGCGCTATTGTTTCTCAGGGGATGTCAAAATTTGTTCACGGTTTTAATATTCATTGAAAAGGCTACTTGAATGTCCACAGTTTCGAAGCTTATGATTCACTGGGTCAAATTAAGTTACTTTTCCAGCAGTGGGAAAGTTACATGAGCAGAATTCTAGCCAGATTGCTCTTGGTTGATGGAAGGCAGTTGACATTATAATGATGTCAGAAGTTAGATATGGTATTGCAATAGCCCCTCCCCTTTTGCCCCCTCTTCAGATGAAGACAATACATCTAACCCAAAGAGCTGCTATCAGAGGTATGGCTATCTTTAAGGGATGAAATAGATAGGGCTATCAATACAGATGTGACACATAATGAAGTGTTCATTATGCAAGGGTGATACCCTGCATAATGAAAAAAAGTTTGTTATGCGAGGTTTTCGGTAGCTGGAGTATACCCGCTCAATGGAACCCCGGTTAATGAACTTTTTCCCGTTATGCAGGGTACCACCAATAGTGCTTCATATAATGAAAAAAACAGCATAACGAAGAGCTCCATGAAATGGAGTTTTTTCATTAAGCGGGGTTCTACTGTGGATAAATAGGTATCACTTCAGTGGGATGGCAAACAGTGTTCTGTTCACTCCAGTTCACTCCGGTGTCTAGGCAAGTCCATGCAGATGCAAACAGTGCTGGCTCTTTGGCTATAGACAGAGATGAGCACCATACCCTAGAGTTGAATATGACTGACTTTTGCATAAGGGTGGCCTTTACCTTAAACTAGGCCCCATGCTCTCATGTTTGGTGAGTGATATTAACCCATTGACATTACTGGTGGGAGATTTAACTTGCAGCCCCCTAGAGCTTTTGTATGTGGAATGGAAAGAGAGGTACCATGTTGCCCTCAGGCAGCAACATTTATGGGGAAGTCCTGATCAACCCTGATGTAACAGAATATCTGGATATCAGAATATCTGCAATGCCAGTGCAAAGACAGAGATAGTATCACATTAAAGATTTACATCTGTCTTTACTTCTTGAATGTTCCTTTTCGTTTATGATTGGAACTGTGGACAAATTCTGAGTTTGAATTTCCAGGGTTGCCTTTAGAGCAGGGAGAATGTGGGACTTGGACTGCCTCTCAGCTTGATAGCTGTTTCTGCTTTAGGGTATACTGTTTGCATATGTAGATGGATGGAAACTTCTGGGGAAAATGCCAGAATGGCCTTATGCCATCAGATTGCCTGCAGTGCTTGCCTAGATCTTATGACCACAGAGAGCCTGTTATGCCTTTGAATAAATTGAAATGAAATATGAAATCCCATCTCACAAGTACTGGTAAGTCCTTTGAATTACTTATTTACATTTTTATTCCTAGCAGACTCTGTGATCTTTCTGTGGGGACAAAATAATTTTAAGTGAATAAATGGAGTATCTTTTTCGTGTTACAGTTTACACTGAAACATTTTGATCATTAGAGTTCAAAAGGGTGATTTCCTAAATTTATGGGCTCCATTACCATTTTATGCACATTTTAATTTACTGCTTGAATTAGTAGCCCACATTACTGGAGCCAGCAGGAAAAAAAAGAAAGCAAATAAAAAAATGGGGGACACAAATAAATAGAACTAGAAACAGTAAAAGAGTTTGGGTAAGCAGTTCTTCTAGCCCTCAAGCAATCTTGATAGTTTTATTGTCTTAATCAACTTAGTCAACACGTTTTATTACTCTTCTGAGGTGGCTGTTGGGAACACATGCTGGGGTATTAGCTCACTGCTGCCAAATTAAAAATGATAATTCTCATGCGTGAAATAACTGCATGGACTAATGACCGGATTTGTACATAATTTTTGCCACTGCCACAGCTGGTGGCAGAACAATTAGACACTTAGGTGTAATATATTCTCAGATCCAACTACATTTGAAATGAATTTCATTTTTAAAAGATCAAACTCATAATTATATATTAATAGTAGAATAATTTTACGCAGTTCTTTTTTTATACCCACATAATATAACAGTTCATAGAACAGTATTCTATAACACATATATATGTTTTTTGCAGTTTGTGTTCTTCAGCTGACTTTGTGTAAAGATCCACATGCAGCATTGAGAATGTAAGGCACTAGAAATCTCAAATCTATGTTCCAGCAAGCAAATTGATTAACTTTACTCTTTTAACCAATGAGGCAGCTGATGAGAAAGTGATCTTTTGAGCTACTGAAGATGTTACCATAATGTTACTAGAGCTTTGAAATTAGTTGCCAAGTGACAAAAATGGATCCGTAAACTATAGCTTAGTCCTTAGAAAACATCCAAACTCTTCAATCCAAACAACTTGTTGCTGCAATGAAGATCCAATTGCTTATAGGTTGATCACACCTACCTCTTTGGTAGGCTGCTTAATGTTTGCTTGCACCTGGAATGCTGGCATTCAAGTTAAATGGAGTATAATCTAGACATGGAACATAGCCTATTGAAGGCTGGTACCTCAAAATTTAAGATCAATAAAATATTGATAGGCAATAACCTAAGGCTAGTAGTAAAATTCTCACAAGTGAATGACTGAAACTTTGTTGCTTAGCATAATAAATCACAGCCAAAGGACGTCCAGTGAATCAATGTATGGAGAAGGTGATTCATCATAACACCAAAATTCAGTGGGTCTGCTCTACTTGCAACTTACTGTTCAAAATGACAGAATTTGAGCTGTATCTGAGAGGATGAAGGCTGGTAAAAATGTCTTGAAACAGGAAAAACAAAGTCTTAGGCTACACTCCGACTAAGAAAAAAAACAGTTGTACAGGGACAATTATGCACCACCATCCACTCCATAGGTTGTCATCATGCAATAGGTGTATTGCTGATCTCACAATCAATGCAAAACCAGACAGACAATGGGGAACCTGGTGGAGCTTGAGGAATGCCATGTTTCTTCAAAACAATTTTGGTCTTAAAATCCATCTTCCACATTTTTGGGAAAACATTTAATGATGATTTTAAGTTTACTAAAATTCAACTAGGATGGGGCAGTGGTTAAGAAGCTCACTTTTTTAGCTGGAAGGCTGGCAAGTTGGCAGTTTGAGACCCGGGTACTGCATGATGGTTTGAGTGCCTGTAGTTTGTCCCAGCTCCTGCCAACCTTGCAGGTCGAAAGCAAGAAATTGCAAATAGATCAATAGGGACCACTTCGGTAGGAAAAGATCTTGGGGACATGAAAGGAGCCTCATTTGGGCATCTCCTGAGCAGAGTTTCTCCAATAAAAAATCCTTTCAGCCCAGAATAATTTATGACACAAAATTATTATTAATTCCTACATTTGTTTGATTGCCTTTCCCAAATTCCACTTATGTGAAGGGATGTGCAGCACATAGACAGAGAGATGAAATAAGAGAAGAAGAGTATGGCACCTTGAAGATACAACATTTATTTTATTCTAAACTCTTGTGGATGACAGTCTGCTTCCTTTGACACATGGACCATAAGCAGACACATGGAAAATTTCATGTGCACAAAGCATTTGAAGTTTTGTTTCCCTCAACATTCCCCAGATATTTCTCTTTAGGAGAACTTTCTCTCTTTCAAATTAATTTCACTTTGGATGAAGAAATAGTGACAACTCCACTTTCCAGGCTCATTTTTCCCCATCAGAACTGCTGTACAGAAGCCACTGTTTTGCTCTTGGCTACAAAATATCAGGGGATAGAAATTATATCCCTTGCATTTCTGCCAAACTGGAAGCAGAGCAACATTTTGATTCTTTTCTCAAACTTTCTTGTGCATTAAAGAGCCCCTTATAACCGTGACTCAGGGCTATATTGATAGATATAATACTTTAATTCCCCTGAAGTTGGATGAAAGCCTGGTGTAATGAGATGTGATACCTATACCTATCAAAATTGTTTGCATGAATTCCTTTAACATCTTTATTACATCTAGCATTACACCTGTTTAAGATCCGTAACATGAAGTCCAATCCTCAGGAATAGCCTCAGCTGTTCCTTGACAAGATATTCCCCTGTAAATCTACTATTGTAGACACACAGCTGAAGTGTTCAGCCACTTACATTTTTTCTCCCACATAAATGCAAGGATGGGTGCCTCAGGCAATGTCAATGCAGGTTCTTCAAACTTCAAAGTCTATGAATGAGGCTTGCTCCATTTTTTGCTATCTGGAATTGGCCTATGCCTGGGGAGCAATTAAAATTAAATAGCTGCTGAACTGCTAAAAGTGTAGATTGGCCGCTTTGGGCATAAACTGACTCAAATGTCCCCTGTCTAATCCACACCTTCTTGTTGGTGAAGAAAGAAATCCAATAAAGACCAGAATCGATTTTAAAAATAGTAAGTAGGAGAAAATATATAAGCTTTGAACACAAGAGGCTGGATGCAATGCTCTTGATGAAAGACATTGTTGCTAAGTATTGCAAATAAATTAGAAATAACTCTCTCACACACTGTCACACAAACAAATTCAGGGACAAAAACAATGCATAACAAGAAGAAAAGGGAGGAAAGGAATACAGAAGGGTATACTCCCAACCAGTGATGACTCAATTCAAGGTGAGATGACCCCTGTCCTGGGTTACAATTCACTTATGTTCCCAAACTGTGTTTGTCGGGGCGGGGACCGACAGACGACAAAAATTGTTTGGCAAAAACCAGGTTGATTAGCCATCACCCTCCAGTGGACTTCTTGTTTGTCAATCCTTTAAGTCAGGGGTGGCCAACCTTTTTATGCCGCAGGCCTGACCATAATCCTGGACAGCTGAGCGGGCCAAACTATGCCCCCCAAAAGCAGAAATGGGTGTATTTATGGCAGTTGTAAATGCACCCACTTCCACATTTATGACAGCTGCAGGTGTGTTTGCACATTCACTGGTGTATTTTACAGCTGACGTAAACACACCTACTTCCATTTCTGGGTGTGGCAGAGGTGATGATGGGCCAGATGGAATGGCATCACAGGCCACATCTGGCCTGCGGGCTGTAGGTTGAGAACACCTGCTTTATGTCATCAGGCCTCAACTAAATTTGGGGATAGTGATTTAGGTTTTTTTTCACTACTCTGTTGGGCTTTTGCTGAGTCAAATAACTTTAAGTGTCACCATCATAAGCTTAAATGGACAATGAAGGAGACAATTCTTGAGAGAATCAATTGATACCAAAGGTAGTTTGGTATATTCTTTTACACATCAGGACAATCAAATGATGGGACACACTCATTTCTGTTAGAACAACTCATAGCTTATCATGAACCACACAGTAAAACTTTGCTGTATTCTATAAAGCATAAACTGATTTTCTGAATTTCTTTGATGTGATCCAGTAATTAATTGATATTTGCAATATGATCTCAACTGCTTCTTCCTTTTCAGGACGTAGCCTGAACTTGAGGCATTTCTCATTGCATACAGTATAAAGTAAAAGCTTTTGTTGGAACTCCTTAAGTATCATGTGGCTTGCATGGACAATTACATCAATGGTCCTAGAAGTTACTACACTCCTTGACATGTCCTTTTTGGGGGATTGAAGTGTATATTGAACATTGCTAATCTGTGAACCATCATTTTGTTTTTTCAAATTCTCATTGGGATTTTGACTGATTCACTCTCCATGGCTTAAAACAGTTGAATACTTAGTGTAAAGGTAAAGGTTACTCTTGCTTGAAAGCCAGTCATATCCAATTCTAGGGTTTGGTGCTCATCTCCATTTACAGCCAAAGATGCACTGCTGTCTGCATCTGCAGATGTTTCTGTGGTCATGTAGAAGGGATGACTAATATAACAGTACAATCCAACAGTACAGTACAATGTAGAGATATATGTAACAATATAGCATACAATATAACAATATAAAATCTGAAAAATCCCATCCTACTCATTGATATTTTGTCCATGACGCAGGGCATCTGACTGCTCTGCTTCCCTTCTATCTCCAAGAAGCCTGCAGTTAAAATGAAAAGCATTTATGCTTAACTCACCTTTACTATCCACCTTATAAAAGCCCTTGAAAAACTCCCAATGTAACAATGTAACATCCACACAAATAACAGTAAGTCATGACCATTCTGTCTTGGTGTGCATCGAGGAGGGGAGCCATAGGAGACTATCTTCAAATTTTTGATGGGGTGTCTTGTGGATCATGGAGCAACTTATTTACTCCTGCTCCAGAGGTTAGGGCTTGAAGAAAGATATAATTTACAAGTGAGGTGATTTTAGCTAAACATTAGGATGGACTTCCTGACTTTAAGAGCTTTCAGCAATGAAACAGACTGCCTCTGGTGATAGTGGTTTCTCCTTCACTTGTGGTTTTAAGCAGAGGTTGGATGGCCACCAGTCAAGGTGACTTTAGCAGTGGATTTCTTACATCTTCAGTTAGCTTGGCTCAATGACACTTTGGTCTCTTCCAGTTCTATAGTTTAATGGCCTGAATGCTATTGGCATGCCTTTACATGTGAAATGCTAATGACATTGGCTCAGCGTGGACTCTGCTGCCTTGGCTGGTGGTTGGAGGGTGTTGTCCCTCAGGAGTTGAAGCTCTCCATGGATGTGGCCCCTCCAGACATGTTTGCAGCTCCGCAACTCCAGTCATGGCACACAACACCTTGGGGTATGGCAGATGGACACTCCTGGATGCAAGCAGGGTTCGCTGGATGTGGCGGTTAGGAACACCTGGGCCCATAACCCATTGTGAACATTTGGGGCCTGTTTGTGTGTTTACGGTAGCAGATGGTGCTTAGCTATGAGGCAGCAGAAGCTTAGCTCTCAATACACACATACAGTCTAGTAAAACAATGATTCCTTTACTTTGGGTAAGGGAGAACTCAGAACAACAGACACAGTCTTTTGTTGGCAATGCACAGAACTATATACAGGTAACAGTCTGGCTTCAAGCCCCAAAACAGATTGAAGGCTTGGTATCTTGGTAGCACAAGTCCTCAGAGCATACACAATGTTCTGCTACAGCAAACACGGACTGCAGTATGTTTCAAGCCTTAGTCAGCTTGCCTTTCTCTCAGCAGTTCAAGAGTACCTGCAGTCCATTGCCTTTCGCAGTTCTCTCAGCAGCAGTTCGTCTCTTGTCAGTCTTCAGTTCTCCTCTGTCGATCCTTGTCTGTCAATTCTCCTGTCAATTCTCCTCAGATTTGCCAATCCCAGGTGGTCTATTGATATGCTGTGATTTCTGCTGATTCATGCCCAGATTGCAAACAGCTGTGCACAGTATCTACTGACTCATGTCCCAATTGTTAACAGCTGTGCTCAGTCTCTACTGACTCATGTCCCAATTGTTAACAGCTGTGCTCAGTCTCTTAAAGGTGCAGTGGGCATGCATCCTTCTACAATACATGCATATGCCCTTACAGTGATGAACATGGAAGTATGTTACCCTGGGCTTTCTCCAGATGTTCAGCTCATTGGATGATTTCCAATATCCCATGTGCTATATAACACTGGGCTATGTGCAAGGACACAAAGTAGATTTCTCACTTCATCATCCATGCAGAGTGCAAAATGAAGAAAAAACCAAGAGCTACCCAATGCTTTCTCTGCATATTATGACTAGCAAATAATAGTTTTGAGTTAGAGCTGTGTAAATTTGTGTTTTTGTGTTCCTTGTACCTAGGGAGATCTGGGAACTGTAATCAAAAACATGCCTATGCACAGCTTTCATTTGAACTCACTGAATCAGAAAATAGGTGAACAATATTAACACTCATACATGTTTACAGCAATTACAATGCCTCAGAAAGGCACAGTGTAAAGGTACTAGGCATTTATGAATGCCCATATGGCAGTCACTTTTTGATCCTGGTTTTAATGTCTGAGAAAGGATATTGAAGGAGAGAGGAAAAACTATAGAAGGATACAAACAGCTACTGTATATCTGAGGTTTTGCTTTCACTTAACAGCAGAACTTCCTTTCCTTCTCTTTGTCTCTTCAACCCTCCATGCTGAAGTTCTACTTTATAAAAAAAAGGATTCCTGCTGTAATTGTCACAATGAGCTAATACACTGCAGACTTTTTTCTTTGCAAAGGTCCTTTTAAGAGGAGAGGTTTCAAGTCATTCTGTTATATATTTATGGAAAGCCACCTGGGATCATGCAAGGAATGTAAATCTAAGAAAACAAAAATAGCATGCTGGGTTTTTAAATTAACCTTGCAAAATGTTCCAGCTTGGGCTCAATGTCCCAAAGCTTTCTATAGTTCAAAATAAAGCTTCAGTAGATTAATGTGTACTGCAAGTGTGTGCAGCAATTACTTGAGAAAGATAAAAGTTGGAGACTTAAGATACTTAATGTATGTTTAGGTTTAGTTACATAGCTAATTTTATAGCTTGAAGTATATAAACATCATGGGACCTGGATGTCTTTTACAAACAAGAAAAAGTAATCATTACGAGCATTATTGCAATTGAACAAATTATTGCCTGAAAGAAAAACGAATGTAATGCTAGAAAGACCCAAAGCAATGTTTCCACTTGATCATCTACATTAATGAGCCATGGTGATGTAGGGAATCTCAAACACAATTGGTCACATACTTATTTGCACGGTGGGGAGGTAAATACAAATGGGATGTGATTTAGAGGTTGGGCTGTCTCAACAAATATTAGCATGCATGTAAAGAACACATCTGTGTTATATTTAAGCCCCATTTTTGTTCACTCCCATTTTAATGAGAAACAAGTGACTATCTAGGGTTACTTATAAGAAGTATTACCCATACATTTCAGGCTGTAACTAATTTACTCTAATAGAGGGAAATTAGAGATTACAATAGCCTGTGGAAGGAGTTGCCAAACTGTTTCAGAGAAGTCTTCAGGGTAAGTTTATATATATACTACAGTCAAACCTCACATAAAGAGCACCTCGCTTAAAGAGTAACTCGCTTAAAGAGCAGAATTTTCTCTGAATGTTCACTTCGCTTAACAAATAAAACCAAACAAAAACTTGCTTAACAAATAAATCAGGGTTCGTAATCCCCCCCCACACACACAATTGGTCACTTACAATGGTGTTTCGCTTAAAGAGCAATCCTATGGAACACATTATGCTCTTTAAATGAAGTACAGTAAAGAGTAAAGAGTACATTCAATAATTAATATTAAGGTTGTAATAAGTTGATGCTTCTTATATTATTAGAATTTTAAGAATAACATATCTATTGAAATACATGATTAGATACATAAGTGGTTATATATAAATGGTTATATGTCATAAAGATAAAAAATTAGATTATTTTAAAATAATGATAAGAATATTATTGAATCTGTTGTTGTTGTTTTGTTTTTTCTTCTTTAGGGTAAGTTTTTGACGCTACCCAAGACACTGGGGGGAAATTGGAGAAGAAACCAAAAAGTTCAGGTCAAGATTACTTATGGCTTTCATCAAAGATAGTTGTGCCCCAACTGTTAGTGTTTTGTTGAAGTGTACAGGTGAATGAGATACTTCATGTGTACTCTCACTATCCCAAGATTCCTGTATCATCACTTCAGTTATGATCCACTACTATTAATGTTTCTACAGTGGGGAAATTTGGTTCCCTAAGTAGGTACCACTTTGGTGGGAAGGTAAAGAGTGTTCTGTGCACTCCAGTGTCTATACATGCCTGCCACATATCCACAGAGTTGTATGCAGAGGCAGACAGCACTGTCTTTTTGGCTGTAAACAGAGACGAGCACTGAACCCTAGAGTTGTATACAAGCTTTTGAGCAAGGGTGGCCTTTCCCTTTCTCCAAGGAGTATATAATGTGAACGGAAGAAAGTCACACACATTGACACTGGTTGAGGCAAATGTGTAGTTCTGGCTACTTGGTGTACATGAGAACCAGCCTTAGGTGACCATTGGATTCCTGTTTTATATAAATGAGAGTATGGCTGCTAGTCATTTAGAAGCTAAGTAAGTGAGAAAAATAGCATTGTGCTTTTCCAATCTTACCTGCATTTCTTTCTCATCCTTTGTTTGTATTTGGCTGGAATCAAGACATGACTTTTCATAGATCTTTTTTGTACTTGTTTGTTGTAATGTGTATTCTTGTACAGTTTTTGCCTAATATATAATTTTGTACATACTTCCTACAAAGAGTCCTGGTAATTTTTAAAATTATATTTATTTTTAGCCGTCCATTTAAAAAATAATAATAATGCACATACATTCCTGTAGATATATTATTTTGTTGAATCACAACATGTCTCAAAATTCCATGGATTTCTGAGGCATGGTACACTCTTGGTGACCCTTGAGAAGTGTTAAATGACCAAAATTATTAAGAATCTGGAATATAATAAGAATATTTTCCATGCCTGGCTAGTGTTACAGTATGTGGCCTCTTGATCCATAAGGAAAATGTCAGCCTATACCACCTTCAAAGTAATGTCATATATGAGGAGAATTATTATAACCTTGAAAAACATTGTTTTAATAGCTATGCATAGTATTGTGCTTCAAGAATTTGTGGTGAAAACAAGAGATGAGATGGACGAGGGAAAGGTGTTATTATTTATGTATTGTGTGAGGAACGTTGAACAAAATGAATAGAAGCTTTTTTTAAAAAGAAACCACCAGAATGTTCAACAACTCTGTGAGAACTGATGTGTATATAAGGGATATCAGGATATTTGAGCAGAAAGCTAAGGAATGAAGTAAAAACATGTGGATAGAATATTCTGGTGCTAATGGATTATTTTATAAGCATAACTAAATATAAATGTGACTCTATAATTCTTTCTTGGTGCTTGTTAAATTGGACCATCAGATAACGGTTACAGAGAAAATACACAGGAAACAGGTTACACTTCTAGCATTATTCTCTCTTCACTTATGGATAGTCTATCTAGAATTGTTTCATGGACTTCCACTTCTCAGTTTCATTACCACCTTTGTTGTTGAAATGTAAAACCAGAATTTTAATGTAATTATCTGCAAGGAGGAAAAGAACCTATTTCAGGCAACAGCATGCTGACCTTTTCTCCCTTCTTCTTTGACTTGGTGTCTCTCTCCCCCCCCCCTTTCCATCTTTTTCAGCAATTGTGTCACTTGGAAGGAAAGAAAGAATAAACACCATTAAAATTCAGTACAGGACAGAAATATAGTACTCCTGTTGTTAATGGTGAGAGGATAGTAGGAAATGTTGAAATTGAGTTTTGAGAAAAATGAGGAAGGATTTAAATAACTGTATTTTTAAACCACATGAATAACTGGACATGTATGAAGCTCATAAAAACATGACCATGTGTAGCAATGATTTGGAGGGATAACAGCTGGATAAAGAACCACTATTTCTTTAACTATTATGTTTGCATCCTACCTTTCCATCTAAAAGGCTAGTTATGATAGTCTGAGACTTCAATCAAAACAAAGAAGTGATAGAGCCAAATTAAATTAACTTCAGTGAATAGAAACCAATAAAATCTACAGAATTTAACAGCAATCATGCTTCCAAATGACTTCAGTCGTTTTTTTTTTTTAAAAAAAACCCAACTCCCCATGATTTGTATTCCTCATTGCATGTCACTCTATCTGCAGGAGGGAGAAACATCACTGCAGATTATCTTTTACTCCAGTTTTTGCAAATCAAGATAAAAAAGTCGGGATGAGAAAGTCTTTCAGTTTTCTACTCAGTCTTTTCACACCTCAAACTCTTTCTGTTCAAAAAATAGACAGACAGACAGACAGACAGACAGACAGACAGACAGACACACACACACACACACACACACACACACACTCTTGCACTGGTCATATACTCTAGACATATAGAGGACCATGGTGCTGTACCCACCTGCCACATTTGTGCTGAAATGAGAACCCTTCTCAGAAAAAGGGATAGGTGACAACCCTAATTTAGCATCACAAACTTTTTTGAATGCCCAAAGACTCAACTGAAAGGCCTCCTGCTATGCTTGCCAGGATTTCCTCCTCCCTGCATTTGAGGGCAAAATAAATGTAATATACATCATCACTAGAATCCTATTAACATTGCTCTAATATGACAAGAGCACACACCTCTTTCCCAGCCTCCAAGAAGAAGCTTTCCTGCTCACCCACTTTATTCAACTGAAATGGATTTGTCTATGTTGTCAAATTATTCTGATCTTCACAGGGTATTGGAGCAAGAACATGTGCTGCAATAACTCATGCCTTGTTAAAACAATATCCAAGATTACTATCACAGACCTAAAGACCCACTCATAATCTATTGATCCATAATTCCTGACTGTGTTTAATACATTCTTACAACAATATCCCACCTTTGCCAGGTATTTTGTAGCAAGAAGGTCGGACATGAAGACGTTAGCAAAAGATCAAGAAAAACACCTGAGGATTGAAGATTATTTCTCAACTGAAAACTCTTCAAAACTAAAACAAGAAGCAAAAACTGAGAAAGGTTTTTGTATATTTACATAAATGGTGTAATTTGTAAGGTTGATTAAGTAAGCAGTATCTTAGGAAGCAGAGAGAACTCAGGCCATATGGTTTGGCTCCAGTGGGGTGCCAAGGAAACAGTTGGTTTCACCAGAGATTACAAGTAAAACAAAGAGAAGGTCAGTTTAATAGAACCATCAAAGTCAAGATTAATGCATTGTGAAACTGACAGAGACTTCCATTGAACAGTACTTTCATTTCGTATAGAGCTTTCTTAAAATATGCAAGACAACTACAGTTGTACCTTGCTTAAAGAGCATAATGCGTTCCACAGGATTGCTTTTTAAGCGAGTTTGCTCTTTAAGCGAAACACCATTGTAAGTGACCAATGGGGGGGGGGGGAATTGCAAACCCCGATTTATTTGTTAAGCGAGTTTTTGATTGGTTTTATTTGTTAAGTGAAGCAAACATTCAGAGAAAATTCTGCTCTTTAAGCGAGTTACTCTTTAAGCGAGGTGCTCTTTATGCGAGGTTTGACTGTATAGGCAATGTTTCTTAAATGATAACATTTAACCATTTCCAAGAAGGCAACAGTTAACCAACAGTTAACTTTTAGATTTGGTCTGTGTTAATTTTTATTTTTTTGCTGATTTTTTTAAAAGGAGGGATGACATGGGGTGTTATACAACATTTTCTGTGTCAGAATACAAACCTTACCTAAAGAAAGTAGAGAACACAATAATGTGACATGGTAATGAATTTTGCTTCTTTAGTGGTAGCGCTGATTCTTTTTCATTTTTGTTTTGTTCCTTAGAAAAAGGTCTGTTTTTCCCCTTAGAAAAATAATTAAATAATTTTCCTTAGAAAAATAATTAACAATACAAGACAATTATTTATTCTGGGCATAATGACAAACATGTGTGTGGTGTTGGACTTGCATTAAGTCAAAGAGTGACTAAAGGCCTTATTGGAGGGAAACCAGTCAACGACTGAATTAATCCTGCACACTTACATTCCACTCATACTAGAACAACTGTGGTAACGGTTATGTACCAAAAAATGTGGAAGACATAGTAAAGAATGCTTTTTATGAGCAGCTCAATGATACATTTGATGAAATACATTGCTACAATCTTAAAATACTCATGAGTTATATAAATGTGCTCCTTAGCAGTGACCAGGATAGTTTTGACCATGTTGTTGTACCATAATAATAATAATAATAATGGTTGTTTCAGAGCATTTTGTAACCTATGTGTTCTCTGTATTTGTAACAGTTATTCGCAGAATAAAATGGAACATAAAAAATGGTGTGTACCTTGTAGAAACACCTTAAATGAGATTTGCTACATTTGTATTTAATAAATGATGGTAATCGTCTTTATAACTTGTACATGCCTACCATGCTGCAGATTTAGGATTGGATCTCTTTTTAGTTAGAGCAAATGTAAAGCTAAAACAAAGATATGTGTGATAATTTGCTGTGGAAAAACTGAAAAACATAGAAGTTGCAAAAACATTCAAACTTCAACTCCCAAACCAATTTCAGCATTGACGCACAGTGGTCTCAATTTAAAGATGTGGTGAAAATATGTGCACAAGAAACTATTGGACATTGTAGAGAAACACAAAAGAAGTGATGGACACAAGATTGAACATGGCAGCTGATAGATGAAATGAGTATGATAAAACAAGAGAGAGATCAAGCTAAGGATCAAGAACAGCTACAAATAGTCATGCAAAAATATATTAAACCAGATCATCAAGTTAAAAGAAGTTGCTGAGCTGATAGTGACTGGTTTGAACAAAAAGCTAATGAAACTCAGCAAGCTGCAATCCAAAATGATAGAAAATGTTGTACTGTATTGTTTGAGAACTTACTGAAGCTTGTAGCTGTTCAAATAATCCAATAAAAGATAAAAATGGCAGATTGTTGTTTACAAAATATAAACAAGTTCGATGGGTTCAGCATTTCACAGAAACATTAAATCACCCAAGCCTGCCCAACATCTATAATTTTGCAAGTAAGACATGTATGCAAGATCCGATGGTAAATACAGATATAATTATAGACGTGGAGGAGGCGGCGGCTATCAGAATGCTCAAACAAGATAAAGCACCTTCTCTGGATGAAATCTCAGCCAATTTATTTAAAATATGCGGGTCCGTACTTGACATATTTTTGATCAGATTGTGCAATACATTTTGGCAAGTTGGTCAAGTCCCAGAGGACAGGGTGTTATTGTTAAGTTGCCAAAGAAAGGGAATCTAACAGAGTGCACAAATTGGAGAGATGTTACCAGGGAAAGGTTTTTTTTTTTTTGGGTCCTTTAAAGCAAATAAAAGATGCAACAGATCACCAGCTACAAGAGGAACAGGCTGGCTTTTCCCATGGCAGATCATGTGCTGAGCAAATTTTCATTCTAATGAATGTAATCCAGCAATGCATAGAATTTAACCATCCATTACGTCTTAATTTTATTGACTTTTAAAAGGCATTTGACAACATATTTGTTGTGGAACATCTTACACCTGTGTGGAATTCCTGGACACTTTATTAACATTTTTTCAAAACCCGTATCTATGCTCTAACTGTTGTATAGAAACAAATACATAGAAATGGTGATGGGTCTTAGACAAGGGTGCAGTCTGTCACCATTTCTATTTGCACTCAGTAGGGGTTTATCATGAGAAAGGCAAGGAGCAATCATGTCATGGGTATCAAATGGAATGAGTAACAGAATAAGACAGAAAAGATAAGATGACTCTGAACTCACCCATGTTCATAATTAATAAGTGACAAACTAGCACCTGGGGTGTCTAATCACCTTGGAGACTCCCTGGCAGGGTAAGGAAGGAATAAAACAAGCCATGATGCCCCTTCCCATATCCTGGGCTGATAATGGGCTGGTAACAAGCTGATGTAGCTCACACCTGTAAGGTTATTATACCATTATACCAATGTCAGATGACCATTGTTTGGGCTCAGAGATATCTCTATATCTCTCAAGTGAGGGACATAGAGCCAAAGGGAATGATAGAACACCTTAACTAAAGTTATAAAAGAAGGAGGCTCAGCCCTCAAACTTTGGAGCTCTACATGGACCAGAAGGCATGAGGTGCCATGCCAAGAAGCCCAGAGTCCTCTCTGCCACCTATTCTTGGCTCCCAGGTGGGTGAAGAGGTTGGAGAGATTCTTGCTTGGTATGCTTTTGCCTTTGCTCTTGATTTTTATTCTACCTTGTTTCTTATTCAATGTTAGTTATGCTTTACTTTGAGATGTATTGAGATGTATTCAATGAAACTTTATTTTCTTAACCACTGAGTGTTCATTGAGTCTGACAGGCTTGGCCAGCCTCTCTGTAGCAAGACACCTGGACACCTCACCTTTCATGTTCATCCCCTTATCTTATAAAAGGCTCCAGAGGTGTTATCTGACTAAATAAGTGTTGAAGGAGGGATGTTTAAACTTTGCTGACATTTCTAATATGATTCAATTACTGTTCATACATACGCTGCTGAGACTAGAGAGGGTTGCTAATTCTCCCTTACATTAGCTTTCATCCCAAACTTTTCAGTCTTTTGAAAAAAGGGGCTCGTTATCTGGATGAAATTTACCCTGATTCTATGAAAATCCTCCAGAATTTTTCCAGGGGAAGACTGAAGTTTCTAGCATATGAAAAGAACAGTTACTGTGGGGTGGCATAAAAATTGAACTACTACTACCACTACCACTACCACTACCACTACCACCACCACCACCACCACCACCACCACTACTACTACCGAAAAGAGTGGGATACAAATTTAAAAAATAAAATAAAATAAATAAATAATAAATACTACTACTTTTCCTTTCCTTTCCTTTCCTTTCACACACACTCATTTGTGCAAACTGCAACCATAGAAAAAGTGTCATAGAAAAAGCGAAACAATGTATTACTGCCATTTTGTATTGCAAAATCAAATGACATGATAATAAAGAAAAGGAGTCATTAATTCAAAACACTGTTAAACACATCAAATTATACTCCACTCACCCACACCGATCATGATAGAAAAAACACAAGTGACTGCAAAATTCCAAGTCTTTGCAACTGTGGTATATGTTTTTATTTTTATTTTTAATTGAAAGGTTTGTTTTGGTTTAGATTCCATGTTTAGTGAAATGACAGGTGACAAAAGGGGGAAATTGTCGTTCAATAAAATTATCAACAGAAATTCTTACCCCCTATTTCTCCTTGATTCTCCTCCACTACCCCCCCCTTTTTAGAGCGCTTATGCAATCTATTTTTATTGAACAATCCTCTTGAAAAAAGGAAGGATACTGCAACCTGAGAGTTTTTGCTGGAGTGCAAATCTCATTCACATATGCAGAGAGAGGGAAAAAGTAGATTTCATAAATAAGTCTTTCTATAAGAAGGTATCAAGAGAAGACTACCAACATTCATTGTTTGTATCTTTATGAATAATAAAGTGAAGCCTGAATTGCCTTTTTTCCACCGACCATCTATGTGGGAAAAAAATGATTACATTGGTGTCGTTATTTCTCTGTATGAAGAGATCTTTAAAATTATTTTGCACTCTTCTTGATGTGAATTTACTTTAAATAATACTCTATTACTAGGATGCTGTAGGGATTTTTTTCACTGCAATTTCTAGAACCAACTGGCATGATCTGCATCTCCAGAGCTTATGTGTAGATGTGAATACAACTCTACTTTTTATCCCACACTTTTCTAAACATTGTGTGGAAAAACATTTACAAATACAGAATGCATGAGAACATGCATATTTGTGAAGAAGTCTGCAGAGCTAGAATTATGGCTATTAAGGAAAAGATACATTTTGCCACTAATTTCAATGCACAGTTTGGCTTAAGTGATAAGCAGAATAAATTGCTGAACATTTTGGGAGCTAACACATTGAAAAAAGTCACAAATTGAAAAGGACTGATATGTCAATCCTCTAGCTGTGACAGAAATAGTTTTATTCTTTATATATGCAAAGAAAATACATTCATAAACCATTAAGTTAATATTGAGACTAGAATAAGAACAAATGAACATAAGCAGTGGTCTTTTATTGATTCACATAATTGACCCAAACAACCCAATGTTGTAAACTTGGGTGGCTGCCCAAGATTTTAGGAGTGATTGTTTCTTAGAACTGCCTAAAGATCTCTCATATTGCCAAGTGGCCTCTCATCCAAACAAAATCTGCTTAGCTTCAGATATATTTGAGGAGATTATTCGGTTCAGATTAGTGGGATGTTTCCCAATGAAGCTGGTGTCAGATCTTTTTTTGTCTATGCTACTGCCATCCTAGCAGTTTGAAAACAAGAAATTGCAAGTAGATAAACAGGGACCACTTCAGTGGGAAGGTAAACAGTGTTCCGTGTGTCTAGTCATGCCTGTCACATGACTACAGAAACACCCTCAGAAGCAGATAGTGCTGGCTCTTCAGCTTTGAAACAGATATAAACCCAAGTGTCAAATATGACTGGCTTTTGAGCAAGGGTAACCTTTACCTTTAAGTTCATCACTCCTAGCTGATTTGGCTACTTTCCCTTTAGTTTCTCTCAAATTCTGCTCAGTATACAACAGCAATTTAGCCTTATGATGACCCAGATCATTACTATTGAAAATACAAAAAGCAAACTGATTTTCAGAACAATTAGGTGAATTAGGATTAATGGTATCTCAGTTTTCAGTGAGACCTAGTTATCTCATTATTTTGGAACATATGACATAAACATGGAATTAGTAAGCATAAACATAGCCTCTCTTGGTACATTACCTCGATGATCCATATGATGTCTATAAACATCACATGCTTAGGTAAAGGTCATCGTTGCTTGAAAACCAGCTGTATCTGACTCTAGGGTTCACTGCTCATCTCTATTTATAGCCAAAGAGCCAGTGATATCTGCATCAGCAGACATTTCCATGGGCATGTGGCAGGCATGCCTCAACACCTGGGTGCACAGAATGCTGTTTACCTTCTCACCGAAGTAGTCCCTATTTATCTACTTGCAATTTCTTGCTGTCAAACTGCTAGGTTAGCAGGAGCTGGGTCAGAGATGGGAGCTCACATCATCATGCAGTCCCCAGGAATAGAACTCTGACCTCTGTATAGGAGGCAGCAATTAGAATCATCCCAAGGAAAAAGAAATGCAATAAAGAAAAGTGGATGTCTGATGAGGCTCTTCAAATAGCTGGAGAAAAAAGGCGAAAAGCAAAGGTGAAAGAGAAAGATTCACTCAACTGAATGCAGAGTTCCAGAGAACAGCAAAGAGAGATAAGGAGGTCTTCTTAAATGAACAGTGCAAAGTAACAGAGGAAAACAACAGAAGGGGAAGGACTAAAGATCTCTTCAATAAAATTGAGGAAATCAAAGGTATGTATCAAGCAAAATTTGCTGTGATAAAGGATAAGAATGGTAGGGACATAACAGATGCAGAAGATTAGGAAATGATGGCAAGAGATTAGGAAATGATGGCAAGAATAAACAGAAGAATTCTATAAAAAGGATCTTAATGTCCCTGGCGACCACAGTGATGAGATCACTGACCTTGAGCTGGACATTCTGGAGTGTGAAGTCAAGTGGGCCCTAGAAAGTATCACTAATAATAAAGATAGTGGAGATGATGGTATTCCAGTTGAGCTATTTAAAGACCTAAAAGAAGATGCAATTAAAGTGTTGCACTCAATATGCCAGCAGATTTGGAAACCACAGCAGTAGCCACAGGAACAGAGAAGGTCAGTCTATGTTCCAGTTCCACAGAAGGGAAATGCCAAAGAATGTTCAAATTATCATATAATTGTGCTCATCTCACACGGTAGCAAGGTCATGCTCAAGATCTTACAAGCTAGGCTGCAGCAGTACATGGAGCAAGAACTTCCAGAAGTACAAGTTGGGTTCTGAAGAGGCAGGGGAACTAGAGTCCAAATTGCCAACATTCGCTGGATCATGGAGAAAGAAAGGGACTATCAGAAAAACATCTACTCCTGTTTCACTGAATATACCCAAGCCTTTGATTATGTGGATCACAATAAACTGTGGCAAGTCCTTAAAGAGATGGGAGTAGCAGACCACCTCATCGCCGTGGTGGCCAGGGAGTCACTGGGAGTCGCCAGGGCCACGGCTCCGCATATTCCGGGTTGTGAGACCCTGCTCCTGCGTGTGGGCCCAAAAGGGCAGTTGGGAATCTTGCTCCTATACCTGCCTCCCTGTAGGGTAGCAGATTCCCTGCCTGAGCTACTGGAGGCGGTCTCGATGCTGGCGCTGGGGTCCCCCAGGCTTATGGTGCTGGGGGACTTCAATTTGCCATCGTTGGGGCCTGGCTCGGAGGTGGCTCGGGAGTTCATGGCTTCCATGGCAGCCATGGGCCTGACCCAAGTAATCCAGGGCCCTACCAGGAGCAGTGGTCATACCCCGGACCTAATTTTCATATCGGATCCGTGGCAGAGTGATCTGAAATTGCAGAATTTAGTCATCTCTCCTGTGTCATGGTCAGATCACTATCTGGTGACCCTAGACTTCCTGGGGGCGAATCTTCACCGCAGGGAGGCAGGGCCAGTTAAATGGGCCCGCCCCCGGCGACTAATGGATCCAGAAGGATTCCAAAGGGAACTGGGGTGTTTTCCTCTTGACCTGCAATGCGATTCGACAGAGGCTCTCGTCAACTCATGGAACGAGAGAGTGACGGCAGCCTTGGACAGGATCGCTCCACTACGGCCTCTCCGCCCCCGTTTGCACCAATCTGCCCCTTGGTACACTGAAGAGCTGAGGGAGCTTAAACGGGCAAAGAGACGCCGAGAGCGCCGCTGGGTGAAGACCTGGAGTGAGTCTGACCGAACACTAGTTAGAGCAGCCATTAAAGACTACCTAGTGGCGATAAGGGCGGTGAAACGTCAATACTTCACTGCCCTTATTGCCTCTGCGGATAATCGTCCAGCTGCCTTGTTCCGGGTGACCAGATCCCTCCTTGGAAGAGGGGGGTCAGGCCCTGGTTGGCAGGGTTCAGCTGAGACATTTGCTGATTATCTAGCGGAGAAAATCGCTCAGATTCGCTCGAAGTTTAATCCCGGCGTGGAACGTATGGAACTGGGGTTGACCGGTGCGCAGTCTGGCCATGTTATCTGGGATCGGTTTGAGCCAGTGGACCCTGAGGAAGTGGACAGACTTCTTGGATCTGTTCGTGCCACAGCCTGTGATTTGGACCCATGCCCTTCCTGGCTAGTTAAAGCATCAAAGGCGGTGGCAGGTGGTTGGGTTGAGAAAATTATAAATTCATCATTGGAGGAGGGGTCTTGCCCAGCACCATTAAAACATGCTTTGGTGCGCCCCCTCCTAAAAAAACCATCTCTCGACCCCAAGGTAATTTCGAACTACCGCCCAGTATCTAATCTACCCTTTCTGGGTAAGGTGCTGGAAAAGGCTGTGGCACAGCAGTTAAAGGAAGTTCTGGATGAAGCGGATTATCTGGACCCTTTTCAGTCAGGATTCAGGCCCGGATATGGTACGGAAACTGCACTGGTCGCTTTGGTGGATGATCTCTGGAGAGAGCGGGATGGAGGCCATCCGACCATCCTTGCTCTTCTCGATCTCTCAGCGGCCTTCGATACCGTGGATCACAACATTCTCTTGGGAAGGCTCCAAGGATTGGGGATCCAGGGCACTGTGTTGGCCTGGTTTTCCTCATTTCTGAGGGGCAGGACCCAGACGGTATGTCTGGAGAATGAGAGGTCCAGCCCTAGGCTCCTCCAATACGGGGTGCCTCAGGGCTCGGTACTCTCACCCCTCCTGTTCAACATCTATATGAAGCCGCTGGGTGAGATCATCCGTTCCCACGGGGTAAGGTACCATCAATATGCTGATGATACCCAACTGTACATCTCAGCCCGTGGGGACCCAAGCGGTGCAGTAGAAGTCCTCTCCAGGTGCCTGGAGGCTGTTAGGGTCTGGATGGGGGAAAACGGGCTTCAGCTGAATCCCGGCAAGACTGAGTGGCTATGGGTGAGGGGCCCTGTGTTATCCCGGGAGCTTCCAGCTTTGGTTCTGGATGGGGCAGTTTTGCCCCAGACAGATCCGGTGCGTAATCTGGGGGTCCTCCTGGACTCACGACTACTGTTCGAAGAACAGGTGGCAGGCGTGGCCAGGAGGGTTTTTGCACAACTTCGTGTAATATACCAGTTACGCCCACTCCTGGATCGGGACTCCTTGCTCAGGGTCACACATGCACTGGTCACCTCCAGACTTGATTATTGTAATGCGCTCTACATGGGGCTGCCCTTGGTGACCATTCGGAAACTCCAGCTGGCCCAGAATGCGGCTGCTCGGGTAGTGATGGGGTGCGGGCGTTACGCTCGTGCCTCACCACTGCTTCAGCAGCTGCACTGGTTGCCAGTATGTCTCCGGGTGCAATTCAAGGTGCTGGTCATTACCTTTAAAGCCCTATATGGTAGTGGGCCAGGATACCTCAGAGACCGCGTCACCCCAAGAACGTCTGTCCGTCCCACCAGGGCGGATCGGAGAGGCTCCCTTGCAATTCCATCAGCTAGAGAGGCTCGCCTCTCTAGCACCAGAAGGAGGGCCTTCTCCGTGACCGCCCCAGCCCTGTGGAACCTCCTGCCTATCGATCTACGTCAACAAACAGAGCTCCTGCCCTTCCGGAAAGGCCTTAAAACCTGGCTGGCAGGACAAGTTTGGGGATCCGGAAATACCGGATCTCATGTTGGGTGGCTTATCAGATGAGACAGCCACCCGTTGTTCTTACCTTCCTACCCTGGTTCTGTTTTTTAATAATTACATAATTTTATAACTTGGAACTGTTTTAATTTCTTTTAGCTTAACTTTTAATTATTGTATTAATTTATATTTTAACTGTGAATAGGGTATCGTAGATTGATTTGTGGTTTTATATTGAGTTGTGGTTTAGCTATGTATTTTTAAACTATGTATGTAAGCCGCCCAGAGTTGGGTTTTTTACCCGATTGGGCGGGATAATAAGTTGAAGGAAATAAATAAATAAATAAATAAATAAATCTGTCTTCTGGGAAATCTGTATGTGAATCAAGAAACAACAGTTAGGACAGGATACGGAACAACTGATTGGTTTAAAATAGGAAAAGGAGTATGACAAGGCTGTATATTATCACCTTGCTTATTTAACTTATATGCAGATTACATCATGCGTAATGCAGGGCTGGATGAAGCACAAGCTGGAATTAAGATTGCTGGGAGAAACATTAACAACCTGAGATATACAAATGATACTACCCTAATGGCAGAAAGTGAAGAAGGTCTAAAGAGAGTTTTCATGAGGGTGAAAGAGGAGAGTGAAAAAAACTGGCCTGAATCTCAACATAAAAAACCCCAAGATCATGGCATCTGGCCCCATCACTCCCTGGCAAATAGAACGGGAAGAAATGGAAGCAGTGACAGACTTTACCTTCTGGTAAAAGATTCAAGATATGATTTTCCTCATCTATATATCTTGAAACTGAAACTCAAGTACTTTGGACACCAAATGAGAAGAGAGGACTCACTGGAGGAGGCCTTGATGCTAGGAAAGATTGAAGGCAAAAGGATATGGGGGTGGCACAAGATCAGGTGGCTAGATGGCATTGTTGACAAGGTAGATGTAGACCTGGGTGGGCTATGGATGATGGCAGATAACAGAGGAGCCTGGCATGTGATGGTTCATGGGGTCTCAAAGGGTCGGACTTGACTGTGACTGAACATATATATATATATATATATATATATATATATATATATATATATATATATATATATATATATATATATATATATATATATATATATATATATATATATATATATATATATATATATATATATATATATATATATATATATATATATATATATAGAGAGAGAGAGAGAGAGAGAGAGAGAGAGAGAGAGAGAGAGAGAGAGAGAGAGAGATACTGTATAGATATATAGATATATAGATATAGATATAGATATATATAGATATATCTATATATCTATATATCTATATATATATATAATATGCCTGTAAAACTATCCCAAGCTACAGAGACTGCTTTATCAACCGCCTAACAACAATACTCTGTATATATGAAAAGTTATTTTAGAACCCAAAAAACCTATTGGTACACCAGGAAATAGCATATGGCAGCCTACGGCTGCTGCCAAGGCCTCATCATCCAGGGAGGGCATGTTGTGTAGCACGCGTGCCCCCCCCCCTCTACCAGGAACAATGAGTCATTACTACTGAAAGTGAGTTGCTTGCCCCCATTTTCCCCTCAAGGACCTGCAGTTGGTAGATGGTATCATTCTTTTTCTCCTGTGATGTTCTGGACAAAAACAATGACCAGAAGCCTGCAGATGGTTGCCCTGAAGACCTCTGTTGCTTTGCAGAACAAGAAAGAAAGAACATTGTTCTACCGTGTTTCCCCTATTATAAGCCATGGCTTATATTTTTTTTCACCCCCAAAAACGGCCAGAAATGGCCCACGGGCTTATTTTCGGGGGGTGGCTTATATTTCCATAAAAAAACAAAACAAAACACATTTTTTGGTGAAAACCACAACATTTATTAACGAAATACAATACAAAACAAAGAACTCTGGAAAACCTTTTTTATATATGAAACAATTTACTGTACACTTAATCAATAACAATAATGTCATCATCCTCTGGAACATCATCAAAATCCACACTCTGAGGTTCCAGGTCATTTACTGACTCCAGTTCCTTCGCAATTAGTGCACCAAATCGTTCATGTTTGGCAATGGCAGTGTCCTTAAATGTGTGTTTTCTGTTAAGGTAGCCTGCTGTTAATGCATGTTCAATGCAACTGTCAGCGAAGAATTTGTTAAATTCTTGCTCAGCCTTCTGCCCTCCAGGACAATCATTTATAGTTTATTTTTCTTCATGCTTACCACAATGGCAACCATCTTATTGAACTTATTCCAATTTGTATCATTTATAAAATTATGAAATATAAATTTGGATGGAAATCTTCAATATGACCAGTGCACAATAAAGCAAAATCTCTCCTGTGACCTACAGCCCAAACTATTTTTCTTTTATAAAGATGAAGCTAAAGTATTTTGGACATCAAATGAGAAGAGAGGATTCACTTGAGAAAGCCTTGATGCTTGGAAAGGTCGAGGGCAAAAGAAGGGGGAGGCCCAAAATGAGATGGCTAGATGGTATTGTAGAGACAATGGGGACAGAGCTGAGCGAGTTGAGGGGGATGGTGGAGGACAGGAGTGCCTGGTGGACAGTGGTCCACTGGGATTGCAGAGGGTCAGAATCGACTGTGCGACTGAATAACAACAAAAAAACCATATTAACCATTTTTTGCAGCCATGTATGGCTGCTGAGTCTTCACCAACCCTTTCTTTTCCTTAGGTTACTGCTGGGATTTCTCATTCCTAGGATGCTTGCATAATCAAAATGGGCAAAGTAATACAGTATCATGAGTTGGAAAAAATGTGCTGAGATGAAAGTTTGAAAAATCAGTAAATGAAACCTTTTACCATACAAAAAACAGTTTTATTCATAAAACTGAAGGGAGGAAGGAGCTTGGTCAAGCAACAACATTAAAGGAGGATATAGCTGAAGATCCCAACCTCCCCTACATCACATAGAGCACGTGTGCTCAAACTTTTTGGGCCATGGGCCAGTCATGTGACTCAGGGAGCTGGTCACTATGGCCCAGGGGTTAGATGCAGCCCCCATATGGGCATGTTTTACTTCCACTTCTAGGAGCAATGAGGGCTTCGTGGGCCAGATGAATTGGCATTGGGGGCCACATCTGGACCCCAGGCTGTAGTTTGGGCACCCCTGACTTAGAGGGATGGCGAATAGACTGAGGCACCCTAGAGTTGGATAGGACTGGCTTTTGAGCAAGGGCAACCTTTCCTTTTCCCTTCCTGCCCCCACCAGCCCCGCAGAAATGCTGGAGCAGCAAACCAGACCCCAAGCCTCGACTCTAGGGAAGCTGGAGAGGCAGCAAATTTTTTTCTGTCTTCTCCTCCCCCCCTCTCACCAAATTGAATGGCTAGACTGAGAGACTTGAAGCAAACTGTAAGCCTCTTGGCTCTAGCCATGCAAATAGGGAAACTGGAAATGAAAGCAGCAAAAAAAATTTCTCTTCCCCCCCCCCCCACCCCACCAAATTGAATGGCTCCAGCCAAGAGACTTGGAGGGAACTCAAAGCCTCTTGCAAATTGCCGAGAGCACAGGGAAGCTGAGGGGGAGAGAGGAAAACAACACCAGCAGAGCAGAGGTTTAAACCTACCTTCACACTCGTGCTGGCTTTCTCTTCCTCCTTCCACGGGGCTAGCAGCTTCTCTCAAGCAGAGCTACTTTTGGCGCCCCCTGGAGGTTGCCTGGGCCTGCAAAGCTGAATTCCCCCCCCCCTTGTTTCCCTAGTTTTAAAAAAACCCTCTGATCAGCTGTTAGTCGGGAGAGAAAATAGGTAAGCGGAGGGAAGGTACTGTAAGCAGAGTTGGGGGGTGTATTCTGTGTCCGAGGAGGCAGTGGGGTGGCTGTGGTTTTTCATGGCTTATTTTCGGGGGGTAGCTTATATTTTTAGAGCCCCCTGAAAATCTGCATAGGGCTTATTTTCGGTGGTCTCTTATTATGGGGGAAACACGGTATGACATTGATATATCTTTGTGAAGCCTAAGAGAACAAGATTCCCTCCAAACTGTAGGTGGGCTTGTCTATTGATGTAATCTTTCAGAGCTTTATTTTCTAAATATGTGGAGGAGACACATCGGTTTTTCCAACAGTGTTGGTCAGCTTAGCAAACAGTGAGAGATGAAGGGAACTACAGCTCAACAACATCTAAAGGGGCACATGGGAGAAGGTCCCCCCCCCCCATACTTAGAGGCTTCCTATATATCCAGAAGCATCTTTTTCCAAATGGTGCTAGCTGGAATTGAATACAGCATTTCACACTATGCTCTTCCCATTCTGAACAGTTTTTATTAGTTGTCAGTAACAAAATCTTCTGATTCTCAGTATAGAACATAACATGATAAAAGACTCCTAGATAAGAAAGTGTTAAGGCAACTTGGTATCATGCAAGTTGGTATGTCAGCCATCAAGCTCCTAATTTGAAAATGTCTCTTTTGTTACCAAAATAAAACAATTCTATGATTTATGGTAGCTGTTCCAAGTTTTAATTTTTCATTGACTGCTGCTTAGCTGTTCAGAATGCAACTCTTCAGAGAATGAAATGAGGCAAAGAGAGGTTGTTATTGCAGTCTACGTGACACACATTTGGAAAACGTGTACCACCAAACAGCTGTTTGCTCTTTTAAAAAAAAGAAAAGAAATTCAAAACAACATAATCATCAAAGCCATCCCTTGATTCTAGAATATAAAACAGAAATGTATCACAATGTTGAATTCCTTTTCACTGTTTGTCTCCTATGACAACATGAAAGTAGGGAGGCAAAATGTCACATGAAAAGAAATTGGTCAGGTATTTAGTCTAAGTGTAAAAGAAATGTGCACTGGCAGGGAAATAACTGCCAGATCCATTCACATATCTTTATAGAGCCATACAATCATACCCCAAAAGGGGTCAATTTAGTGTATTGCACGTGCCCAACCCAAGCTGTGGATATTTTGCTACCTGGGACAAAGAGCAAGATGGCAATCCCTCCATTGCATATACCAAAACTGACAGAATTCACAAAGAAAACATATTCAACATTAACAAAGTGATCATGTCCATAAACATATCAGAATGCAGCAGGTTACTTTAGGAAGTACAGTCTTCTCCCCCCCCCCCCCAAAAAAAAAGCTAAACAGGCACATTTTTTCCTCACAGTACTTGTTGCCTTCCTCTGAACTTATCAGCATCTTTCTTAGAGCATGATGTTCAGAAATGAACACAGTACTCAAAATGAGGCCTGGCCAGTGCTGAATAGAGGGGGACTTTTTATTTATTTATTTATTTAGATTTATATTGCCGCCCAGTCACCGAGGTGACTCAGAGCGGCTTACAGTCGAAACAACAACAGTACAATAAAAATTATAAAATGCAACCACATAAAACAACCAAACCAGAACACAAA
The DNA here is from genome assembly GCA_030440675.1 of Furcifer pardalis. Classification (NCBI taxonomy): domain Eukaryota; kingdom Metazoa; phylum Chordata; class Lepidosauria; order Squamata; family Chamaeleonidae; genus Furcifer; species Furcifer pardalis. The sequence continues at coordinate 27,795,781 of CP126892.1, forward strand.
CTAACTCCCGTCAGGCCATTGTTGTGGACCCAGAGGAATGGGCAAGGTCCCCAGCCACTGCTAGTACTTCATGGGGTTTGGAGGCTCTCCTTTTGTTAATAAAGCCTAAAATGGCTTTTGTTCTTTTTTGCAGCTGTACCATACTGTTGACTCAAATTAAGCATATGAGCTGCAAAATTTCCAAGATTCTTCTTGCTTGAAGTATTACTGAGCCAAGTATTCCACATCTAGTAACTGAGTATTCATTTTCTTTTCCTAAGTGTAGAACATTACACTTTCCCCAGTAAAATTTAGTTGTTTTCCTACTACTACTTGAGCTTATCAAGATCTTTCTGAATTTTGTTTCTGTCTTCCATTATATCAGCTAGACTACTTAATTTTGTGTCATCAACAATTTTGATAGGCATTCCCTTTACCTCCATTTCCAAAATATTGAAGAGCACTGAGCCTTGTGCAGTACTGGATTAAGCCAGTGCGAGGCCTGTAGAAAATTGTGTGAAGAGGCCCTTGCTTTGATTTAGGATACCTATAAAAAGTCTTATCCCTATACAGTAATACCTCATATAACATTAGTATCGAATAACACGAAAATCGCATAACATCAAGGAATCTGGGGGGAAGAATTGCATCAGATAACATTAAGATCCTATGGGATGCTTCAGATAACAACCGCGAAAGCCTGTGTGGTTACAATGTATCTCTATGGATCCCATAGAGGATCAGATAACATGAAAAATCATATAACATGAAGACTTGTGGAACCAGGTTTTAGTGTTATATGAGGTTTTACTGTACTTATAAAAAGTCAGTAAATAGTTACACTTTGGTGGGAAGGTAAATAGCTTTCTGTGCACTCTGGTGTTGAGGCATTCCTTGCCACATGTCCATGGAAACAACGCAGACAGTGCTGGCTCTTTGGCTATAAACAGAGCTCCTGCTCAGTCTTGTCTGTTTTTGAAGGGTCTGTGTTTTCTCCTGTGTCTTCTGTAAAACAAGGGATGAGAAGACGGAGCCCGAGCGGAGGAGGAATCAACAGCATGGAAGATCCCAGAGCATATGATTGGACCCCCCCATCCCCCTGCCTGCTAGCCTGCCTGCTGGGACATTGCTGGAGGAGACCCATCACCCCATCCCATGTATGCTCCATGTAGAAATGTGTGTGCTCCCTCCCTCCCCTTTCTTTCTCTCTCTCTCTGCTACCTCCCTTTCCAAAGTGAAGTCCTAGGCCAGAGCTGGTGCAACCCCTAGGTGACCAAATGCAAGAGGAGGGGTGGCCCATGCAGGAGAAGAAGAGGAAAGGAGTGGGGGAGGACCAGTGACACATGCACATCCAGCAGGAGAAGCCACCTTGCAATTGCTGGTGGCTGTAAGAGGAGGAACACCAAGCTGACCAATGGTGACCCCTGGTTTGAATTTTTTTTGCTCCTTGCTTTGGATTAGCACCTGACCCAAGGGGTGTGATGGTACTGGGGGCATGGGCCCCCCTGAGACACAGGGTCTGTAGCATTTGCTACTTCTGCTATATGGCTGATCCAGCACTGGTCTTGTGGTGTCCCCTGTTGCCTCCTCCAGATTTGTGGAGGAGTCATTAATAAACATTCTCTGAGTATGTGTCTGTAACCAACTGGTGTATCTACCAAATTGTTATTCTGTCTAGCCACACCTAGCTAGCTTGTTGATCACAATACCATGGAACACTCTCTCAAAAGTCTTGATGAAGTCAAGATATATTACATCTACAACTTTCCTACAATGGATCAGGGAGAATACCTGGTTAAGAAATCATATATAATTATAATTATATAATTGGTTCTTGACAAATCTGTGTTGGCTTCCAGTTATCATGGCATTGTTTTCAAGGTGCCTGCCGAGTGAATGTTTTATATTCTGCTTCAGAATTAACCCAGAATTGATGTCAAACTAACTGATCAGTAATTCCCAGGGAACAGTTGGACAGCTCAATGACTGCAGAGCCAGATATAGGAAGTTAAATTCCCCACTGTGCCTCTTTGATAGGAGCTGGACTCAAAAATCCATAGGAGTCCATCCAGATCTGCAGATCTTCCTCTTTTTCAAAATAGGGACAATATAAGCCCTCTTCCAGTCATCTGAAACTTTACCCATCCTCCAAGATTTCAAGAAAATAATAGACAATAGTTCGGAGAGTTCTGAGAGTTCCTCACTCAGTCCACAGTTTTATCCCTATTCTTGTATCCATTTCATCAAGCCATGGGGATTTGAATTCATTCAAGGTCATCGGATATTCCATGACAATTTGTTTATTAAACTCAAACTGCAATCCTATCCCCTCCATTTTGCTAGGAGAACCATAGACCACCATTGGGAGAAGACCAAGCTAAAATAGAAAGTGAGGATTTCAACTCTTTTTTTGACATCTGACATCCTTTCCCCCTTCCCTAGTGAGTAAGTGAACCAATATTTATTTTCTCAGTCTTTTTGTAGAACATAATTACCTGAATAATATTTTTTATTACTTTTATCATCTCTCCTGTTGTCCTCATTAGCTTTTAAGACAGAACATTTTGGAGACTCCTTACTGTAGATCAGAGAGGATATTTTCAATACCATATCTACAATAATTTGCTAGCTATCTGTACTTTTCCTTTGTAGCCTCTCCTTTCACTTCCAACTTTCCTTTTTTATTGTTACCAGGTCCTTTCTGAGCTTTTTTGGAAGCTACCAAAAATTGTTTTTTTCTGTTTTCCAGCTTTTTTTGTAATTGTTAATAATAATAATAATAATAATAATAATAATAATAATAATAATAATAATAATAATAATAATAATAATAATAATAATAATAATAATAATAATAATAGCAGCATGTGTAGTGTAAGATATGTTTTTTTTCAGTCACACAGTCAAGTCTGACCCTTTGTGACCTCATGGACCACCACACAACAGGCTCCTCTGTCATCTGCCATCCTCCATAGTCTGCCCAGAATTATGCCCACTGCATCAACAATGTTGTCTAGCCATCTCATCCTCTGCTGCCCACTTCTCCTTTTGCCTTCAATTTTTCCTAGCATCAGGGGATTCTCTAGTGAGTCCTCTCTTCTCATTTGGTGGCCAAAGTACTTGAGCTTCAGCTTCAAAATATGTAGAGGAGGAAAATCACATCTTGAATCTTTCACCAGTTCTTAAAAATGTAGCATGAGTTTTAGATATTAGAGCTGTCAGAAGAGAAGGGTTTTTTCTTTTTTGTTTTTCAGGGGTAGGGAGTTGAAAGAGGGAGCAAAAGAAAAATAGAATTACGAGACAGAGCATGGAACATTTTACATTTTCATATTATTATATTAAAATGTCTACACCAATTGTCTCTCTTCATTGAAGCAAAAATGTCAAATCTGGTATCAAATTAATGGGTCTACTTCAATGGGTCACTAATTCAATGGGTCTATTTTAGTGGGGAACTAGCAACTAGATTTAGCTCAAAGAGTTATTTTAATGAGCAAAAACATTACTGTTATAAACAAATTTCTTTTTCAACATACCTCTTCTGGCATTTTGACCTCTTGGGAATGACAGAAGAACACAGATATTTGGAGTTCATGTTCTATTGACACCATATAAGTATAAAATGTCAGTACAGCATTTTGAATATTGTATGAATGCTGCATAAATATTACATGAATATTTAATGTTAATTACTTCACTATACATAGATTTAAACATTCAGAAAATAAAATGTATCCCTGGAAATCACAAGGGGACTGTAAATACATGAAACCCAAGTTCTGATTAAATTTTGGACTACTGTTACATGTTAGCCAATTCTAAATCACACAATTGTAACCCTTAGGATATTATTTTGTAACTGTGCTGATTAAGCTGGCATAAGCAGCAATTTTGTAGAATGGGCTATGTTTGTTTCATGAGATCTGATACCCATGATGAATAGGTATCAACTCATGCCAATGTCAGCAGTAATCATCTCTCCTTGACAATTTAAATATGCTTTTAAAGAAACAAATCTTATTAAACTCAATGTGCATCCAAGATATCCTCTATAAAGGCTCTCTGTTTGCTAAAACAATTTGGCTCATTCTCACATACATGGAGCTACCAATTCCAGAAGTATTAAGTACTCAGGTTTGTTTAAAAAACAAAGCCCTATGATATATGAACGTGGGATATAGTATTTTTCTTTTCATGATTTGAAATGCCAGGATATGACCCAATGTTGCTTTACAATTATACCCACATTGTCAGAAGAAAATATATATATATTGCTGAACTTTACATAGTAAACTGCAGACAAATGTCAGCAGTCAAGATGGTCTATACTAGCCTCTAGTACTCACTCCTATTCACAATGAAAAACCAAACAACAGACAATCTGAGAACCTGCCTCCCCTCCTCCCCAATTTTCCTAAATGCAAAGTGATTGTGAGGCCTTTTTCAACAGGAGAACGTATTTCACCAAGAGAACATAAATAATGGTCTAATATTGGATTGATAACTTTTGTGTCAGCATAAGATGGACAGCATAAGATGAACTGTGGTGGCTCAAGTGGTTAAGATGCTGAACTTGAAGACCAGAAGGTAACAGTTCAATACCTGAGTACTGCACGATGGACTGAGCTCCCATCTCTGTCCCAGCTCCTGCCAACTTAGCAGTTCAAAAGCAAGAAATTGCAAGTAGATAAATAGGGAACACTTCGATGGTAAGGTAAACAGTGTTCTGTGCACTCCAGTCTCTAGGCATGCCTTCCACGTGTCCATGGAAATCTCTACAAACACAGACAGCACTGGCTGTTTGGTTATAAACAGAGATGAGCACTAAACCCTAGAGTTGGATATGACTGCCTTTTGAGTGGGGGTGACCTTTACCTTTACTTAAGATGGACAGGCTGCAAAAAATATTTAACTTAAGCTAATGGATGCCTCCTCTTCCATTTTAAATTCTGAACTTTTCTAGAATTGCTTTTTGGCTTGAGGAAGCCTTTGAAAGCCTTATGATGTGTGGTAGTGTAGAATGTGTAACAGTAAAAACAATTGCTGCCAGATATTGATGTCAAGAATTTTGCAGTATACTAGCATACTATTGCATGAAAAGGATTTTACCCAATGTAATTTGGTGACCCACAACCCACCTGTCTTCAATTAAGTTACATTCTCTCCTTCCCTTGTTTTGACTTTTAAAAAAATTCCTCACATTTTTCTAGACAAGAAACAAATTTCCCCCAGGGCCTTATGGATCTTTATTTCAGCAAATTAATACTCTGTCGAGTAAACTTTGGCACACTTCCTGTGCTTGCTCTGCAAAGGACGACATTTGGGGTTCATTGCTAACAAAAATCTATTGCAAAGGACAATTTGTGGTATCTCCAGTATTGATCAGCAAGCTTTGCTCAAAGTTTTAAATTGCATAGGACCTTGCCGAGTTTTTTAGCTGCTCAATCAGATGTATTGGAACTTTTTTGTAAAGCATGTTGCTGATGGGGACAGGAATGAGGAGGAGTAGGAGTTTAAAAACAGAAACCATATCTTAAGGAGTGTCTTCCACAATAAAGACTGCCCATCAGTGAAGAACATTATAAAAAGTGTTCATGAATCTTTGAACAACTGAGAAATGCTTCACTGGGAATAGAGAGAAGTCTTCCTAGAGTTTTGAGCCCATCCAGTTAATGGCCTTTTAAAAATGGACAAAGAATTCCCTATTTAGGGAAGTATTTTGTATGCTATTTTAACTTTTGTTTTCAATTTATCATTTTAATAAGATATTCTGAAAATTTTGATAATGTTGGATTCTGAATTTCTGTTGATGTTTCCATATTTACCATATACATGTAAACTAAAATGATGCTTTCCAGTTATTAAATTTTGGGTTTTGGTATTGTGAATTTCACAGAATATCTAGAAAGATTGGTGATGTATAAAATTTCCAAAATATAAATAAATAATCCCAAATGAAAGTATCTGGATTCTTTAAACTCCAGTTTTCTGTAAATTGCAGCAAAACATCCATCAACTGTCATTCAATTCTTCATCTTTATCCATCAATGCTATTACCATGTAAGTAGACTGTCGGTGTGCTTTAATAAAATAATCATCCATTTTGATGAAGCTTGGTGCTTTCAGGTAACAATTTCTTAAGGAAGCAAGCTGTTACACCAGTTGCTTTTGAACCAAAAACATAAAAATAAAAAGGATCTCATAAACATATGTAAATTCCTTTAAAAAGTGATGGTGTTTGGATTAAAATTAATATATTTTACTCCGTATAATGGGATTTTGTTTCTCTGTAATAGTATCTCATTTTTCTTCCTCAAATTTTTTAACTCTTTCAAATTAGTTTCTATTTAGATTAAGTTAAAGGTTGCCCTTGCTTGAAAGTCAGTTGTATCCGACTCTAGGGTTTGATGCTTATCTCCGTTTATAGCCAAAGAGTCTTCAGGGCAATAGCCAGGGGGTGAGTTAACAGTTTGCCCACCCTCAAACTCCCAGCTGCTTATATATATGGCATATATATGACATTGTTGCCCAACCTGGGATTTTTTTTTTTTTTTTTGCCTACTCACATCTAGAATCCTGGCTGTGGCCCTGTGTGTCTGCAGATGTTTCTGTGGACATGTGGCAGGAACACTGTTTATCTTCCCATCAAAGTGGTACCTATTTATCTACTTGCAATTTCTAGCTTTTGAACTGCTAGGTTAGCAGGAGCTGGAACAGAGATGGGAACTCACTTGTTTTAATAGAGCTAGCTGTAACATGAGCTGGCTCCATAGTTCTCAGGGATTTAGTTCTCCAGTGCAGAACCAAAGACTGTGTGCGTGTTTGGTACCTGACTGTGCATCCCAGAAGAGCCAGCCTGTGAAACCTTGGCTCAGCATGTGCTGTCACTCTTCAGAGTCCAATACTGTCCCTACTCCTTCCAAATGCTCCATTTTGAAGGGAGTCATTGTAGATAGAACTGATCCTACACTACAGATGCTTATAATATAGTAAAACACAAGATAACGCTATAACGTGGTTCCACAAGTGTTAGTGTTATCCGATTTTTAGTGTTATTCAATCCATGTTAAAATCCTATGGGATGGATCGGATAACGTTGAAGCTCCTTAGAGATACATTGTAACCACACAGGCTTTAGTGGTTGTTATCCAATCCATCCCATAGGACATTAACGTTATTCGATCCAATTCTCCCCAGATTACTTAACGTTATGCGATTTTAGTGTTATCCGATCCAATCGTTTTACTGTACTACTAAATAATTAAAATCTCTTTGGCTGGAATGAGGGAAATCCCTAATTTGTCTTCCAACTCAACTGCGAATTAAAGGAGTTATTTTTGGCACTTTAATGGCACTGGGGAGAATGTGGGCTCTTGTGGAGATGTTTGTACAGCTAAAGACATGACATGTGCGTATACCCCTGTACTATTTGAAAAATAACAAGCAAGTATCTTGAATACCATTGATCTGATGAGTCTTCAAAGGTCATCTGCAAATTAAAAATACAGACAGAAACAGTATGAACATGTAGAGTTCTGTGCAAAAGTCTTAGGTCAGTACAAAGCTGGTTTGGGGAAAATTTAATGAGCAACATGAGAAAGAACTCAGCCCCTGAGCAACCTGAACACACCAAAATTAGGAACAGTCTTCCAATGACTCTCCTCTCAACCATTTCCATGTTTGGTCAAGTTTGGAGTCATGCTGTCTGAATTATTGTCCCAGAAATCATTTCCATTTCTATTGACTGAAACCTGTATTTTTTATACTGAATGAGATGCGCTGGACATTCAATTAAAAAAAGTGGGCAAAATGTTGTTTCATAGTTATGCAAGTTATAAACTGCATACATCAGCATTGGACCTGAGCATCTCCACAGCAGAGTATGCTGCTCCAGTATGGAGTTCATCCACACGCACAAAACAAGTTGATATTACTGTTAATGAAGCCATCATCTATTGACAGGTTGCCTCAAACCTACACCAGTTGAGAAAATGACATGGTGACCCCAATCTGCTGGCTTATATAGTGTAGGCCTCTCCGTTCTTTTAGACATTTTAAACCATAATTTTTAAATAATTGATATGGTGGGGGAAGGTAATTTTTAAGGTCTATTAATGGTTTTTAAGGGTTTTTAATCTTTTGTTATTGTAATGTTTTCACTGTTGTTATGCCACCCAGAGTAGCTAGTTCTATTTGGGAGGCAATATATAAATTGAACAATAAATAAATAAATAAATAAATAAATAAATAAATAAATAAATAAATAAATAAATAACCCTCTTGTTGGTATCAATCCACTTAAGATCAGGAGAGAAGTAGCAGTGGATACTGAGAGAACTAAGTAATAGAACGACTCTCAACACGCTCTGAACTGATATAAACCTCAAGTTAGCCGGCTAAGATCTAGGAACAATTTTATGGGAAGAACAAACATTCTTGAAGTTACACAAGAGTAAAACCAAATTAGAAGATGGAGAAGGATCTCACTGGACAAGGGACAAAATTAAAGGAGGATATAGCTGAGGAACTCAACCTTCCCTACATCACTTGGAGGACCCTGAATAGGCTGAGAGTTGGAGTCCCTATCTCACCCTCACATTTTACACATTCACTTCTGATTAGGCCAACATGCTGATGTGGGGGCTTCTGGTGGACAGCAATATGCAGTGTGAATGTGGAGAGATACAAAATGCAACTAATTTACTGGTGTGCCGATTTCTGCCAGAAATATACACCAATGAGGACTTAAGTTTGGGCAATGGCAAAGTGAAGAAAGTGACTTCATTTTGTCAGCCCAGAGTTTGAGCGAGACATGAAAGAAGACAAACCAGGGGAAAGTATTCACAGCAGCATTTTACCCCTCATTAAGGATTTCTGGTTGTGCTTCTAAGAAGTCTTAACAGGGACTCATTAATTAGCAGCATTTTGACACTGTGAGTTATGGCAATTGCTTTTTGCTTGGGTAATTACATGAAAAGGATTTTGGCCAGTGAACAATAATAAACCTTCAATTGATCATATAGTACCCCCTGCCTTATTCAAGGTTATTTCTGACACATAGTGTTACTTTGCAAGGGTCTAAATCTGAATTGTAATGCTGGAGGCAGGACTGGGACAATTGACTATCACACTCCTACATGTTAACACACTGACTTCTGATTAGATCCACAAACTGTGGAGACATAATTAGAAGCTAAATTGGTCTTCAATCTGGCTCTGCATGACACCTCATATGTTTGTCAGAGTTTAATACAGTGGACCCTCATATAATGAAAATAATTTGTTCTACGAGGCTGTTCTATGTGATATTTTTCATTAGATGCACTTTTTGCATAATGAAAATTTATATGGAAAAACTTGCATAATGAAAATTTATATGGAAAAATTCACATAATGAAAAAAAAATCATTATGTGAATTTTCCCATAGAAATGTTCATCATATGAGTTTTCCCATAGGGAGTGCCATTTTTGCATAGCAAAAATTTTCATTATGTGAGGCGCAATGGGTTTTTCAATCTTTTTTCGTTATGCAAGTTTTTTGTTATATGACACACTTGTTATATGAGGTTCCACTGTATTGGGTTTTCACTGAGGTACACTGTTGTCACATAACATTCACAGTTTTAAGGTTCACCTATGGAATATATGCTTCTACAGAATTTTATTTATATATATGATTCAAGTGTTGCTCTGTTCCTCCAATGGAAGATTGAGATAAATGAAGAAAACAATTCTGCATTCCCGAATGCTGTTTTTCAGATGATAAGGACATAATTAAAAACGTTTCAGTGTTTCTAAATTTGAAGGTTCTCATAACAGATGTTCCAGTTTTTATAACCTCTCTTCTTCAAATCAGAATATATACAAAGTGTCAGTCTCATTGTCACTGCCATTTGAAAATAATGAGAGAAACACCATATGATGATGACACTGCTTTGTTTTGATTTGCTTTCTTTATTAATGATGCATGGGTGCAAACACCTGCCTGCTTCCAAACTCTTCTCCTCCCTCCTTTGCAACTTATTTTCCCTTGATACTTTATATTAATTTTGTGTCTCCTCTTTTCTCCTCCTTTAAGGTTGATTAAGGGAAACTATGCAAATTTCCCTACCAACAACTAGGCAGCCATATTGAAATGCTAGACTTGGGTGCTGTGATAATGATTTCATTTTTACATCAGTATTCCTTGTGTCGCTGGCATTCTGTCTTGAGGAGAGTGGTAAAAGCTGGCATTTCAACTGTTAGGAAGAATGTCGAAAAATATAATCCAGCTGAGGTTCTGTTTCCAGCTCCTAAGCAGCTCTGCTTTTATCTTTGTTTTATTTCTTTTTTATTGTTTTGAAGTTTGACTTTTAAATCGGGTACTATTTTTGATTCTTTTGTTCCATAAGAAAAGGATTGCTACAAGGAACCTTTGTCTATAGAAAAACTCCTTTACATCTTTCTCCACCACCCATGGTGGAAGGGAGAACACACCTCAACAAGATGTTGTAGCCTCCTCTACGCTGAGACTCTGAGAATCTGCAGGAAGACTGGGATAACCAACACCACACAAATAAGAGATGCAAAGCTGAGAAATGTGAGGAGTGCTGCCTGACAATACTATAACCAGCAAGAACATAGATTCATGAATATAAGATTTGAAAGTTATTGCAGAGGTATAATTATATGAGCAACAACTAGCTGTATTTCAAAAGGCAAGAAATTCAATAGATGGGAGCTGCCTAGAAAGTAATCTTCCAAAGAACCCTGAAAGTCTGTTGAGAACAACTTTTACATATAATTTCATTACACCTCAGGGGCTGTGGTGGCTCAGTGGTTAAGAAGTTTGCCTTGTTAGCTGGAAGGCTGGCAAGTCAGCAGTTCAAGACCCGGGTACTGCATGACAGATTAAACACCGGTCTCTGTTCCAGCTCTTGGGGACATGAAAGGAGACTCATTTGAAACCCTGAGTGGAGTTTCAAAAATCCTTTCAACCCAGAATAATTTCTGACATGAAATTTTCAATACCATGTCTACAAAATTTGATAACTATCTGTACTTTTCCTTTGTAGCCTCTCCTTTCGCTTCCAACTTTCCTTTTTTATTGTTACCAGGTCCTCTCTGAGCTTTTTTGGCAGCTACCAAAAATTGGTTTTTTTCTGTTTTCCAGCTTATTTTCTTTTTGTAATTGAATAATAATAATAATAATAATAATAATAATAATAATAATAATAATAATAATAATAATAATAATAATAATAATAATAATAATAATAATAATAATAATAATAATAATAATAAAGCCCATCCTGGTCTCAGCAACCTTGAGATTGAAAGGGAGTCATTTAGAGCTAATCTGAATAATCTATTGTTGCTAATGGCTGTGTGAAGCTGTATTGTTGTGCTTCCTTGTCTGTCATCTTGTAATAATAATAGTGGGAAAATTAATTCCCGTAAACATTTAGAGAAGAAAAAAGGGAATGAAGCATAAAATTTAAAACTCTTTTTGAGATGAAGGACACAAATGATGCTGGTAAAACGCCTAATTGTGATAAAATGGAACTACAATAGGGGAAAGTAATAGCTTAAGAAATTTTAAAAGAAAAGGATATGCAACACAGTGAAACAGTTGTTGAGAAGAAAGTAGTAAATGAATTATCATATGTGACATATACTCCAGTTCTGTAAAGAAAATACTTTTCTGAAAAGGGTTCACAAGTGCTAATGTAAGGACAGAAGAGTAGCGTGCCTTGGCAGGGCCCCATAGAAAAATTTGTTTGGGGGCCCTTAGGAAGGTTAAAGATTTGTTTTGCTTACACACGTTGGGGGCCCCCGTGGCCCGGGGCCCCCGTATAATTGATACGGTAGATATGGCGGTAGCTGCGCCTCTGTGTAAGGACTATATTCACTACAAGTTATGAGGCCTAAAGTACCCACTCCAACTTTGAAAGAGCTAATATTTGAATTGATGAAGGTAATCCAGTTCTGGATTTAAGATGAGAAACAGAATGTCTGGATTTAGAAGGGGAAAGAATAGAAGGCATAAAGGAGTGGCTAAATATTCTAATAAAAGGTCTTATAGGAAGGATGCCTATAGATAGGAATCAGTGGTAAAATGAAAGAGTAACAAATGGAAGGGACAAATTAAGGTGGGAAGTGGAACCAAATGACAGGCAAGGATCAGCACTGCACAGGGGCTCGGGATTCACCAGTCTGGGCTAAAGAGGTGAAGAGGAATTTGCCTGCTCTAGTACCACATTGTGCACTACCAGGCCCCTCCGCAGACTGGAGTTTTTGTTTATATTTCAGTAAAGTTGTGGCCAAAGTTTACATCATATTTCTCTATCTCTTGCTTCTACAGTCAATTAGGAGAGAACTAGCTCCATTGCAGATCAAGTATCAAATACATCCCAGTTACAAATTTTAAAATATTTCTAGTATGACAAGATACAACATGCACATTATAATTTAATTATATCATCAATACGCTTTTCAAACACATATCAGACACATTATTTTTAAGGATTAAAACATCATTCATAAAAGTGGTTTGTGTTCAAATGGTTTATATGGAATTCCCCTCTCCCTAATTAAGTCATTTTCATTCCCTCATGACACAATCTTCATAGCTGATTGAACACGGAGTCTGAATAAGCATAATCTTTTCTAATAATATTCAGTCTGTTCTGTTAAGTGTCAGAGCCAGAGTTAGTGATGATTAAGTTAAGCTAACTGTGACTCATCTTGTAAAGGAATATTGTAGCTGTTGCATAGGAATTAATTACTGTGAGATGTATAGTATTACACATTGACATATTAAATGATGCATTTGATCTCTATTATGGGCTGGGATATCACATTAATTACATCAATTGTGGGTCAGAGTGGGTCAATAAAAGGTCCAAGAAATAAAGTGATGCATATTTAGGATCTCTAAATTATCATACTTGTGTCAGAAAGTTCTGCCCAGGGAGCAATTGTACTATATCAAATGATTAGTGAATAAAATTATGCCATTTTAACATTTGGGTATTCCGAGGTTATACTGTTATTTTTTCGGGGAGAACATAATGATATCTCTGCATACTGCCCACTTTTGCAAGCTCTGATATTACATTTTGAGGGGAATTCATTGTTGTTTTCTCAGACATATCTGAAGGTCTCTTCCCTCCTCCTTTCATTCAACAGTGGTCTGGAACTTTCTTTGACTAGTTTAAAACAGGAATAGGATTCTTGTATCCCAGGTGTCCTGGAATCTCTTGGAGAATTACAAGTGATCCTCCATTTGAACATTATTAGAAGCCCCTAAGCTTCTTCTTTTTCTACTGTGTCTAGGACAGATGAGAAACTGCCAAAGCAAAGCCACCTTTTGGTGAATTTGCTCTGTAGTTTCTTTTGCTTGACCTGGTGCGAGAAAGATTACCCAACACACCGTTGTCATTGCCTGGGACGTGCCCGATTGTGGTTAAAAAATTCCACAATCTTTGAGGACGCTCTTTCTGTGTACCCCAGCCCCTAAGCTTAAGGAACTGAAATATAACCAATCTTAAACTACATACAGAGATAACAAATAAAGTGGTTTGTCCATTTGGAGAGAATGTCTTGGAATTCCATACCTTATAAGACAGATGCAAAAGGAGGACAATGACAATGACCACAAGGCAGACACAGAGGAAGGTGAGATATAACATCAAAGAAATATTACAAGAACACCAAATAACAGGAGGGCAGTAGACATGGCAGAACAAGAGCCTTGACACCCATAGGTGGGCTGCAATTCTGAATGAATAAGGTCCAAGTAGGAACAATGGAAATCTAGGAAACAAACTACTGTTTATATGTGTTGTCTAGTAGTTTCCTACTTACAGTGACCTTTTTATGGTTTGTGAGATGTTTTATGGTATCTAAGTGGTTCCTATTACACCCCAGTGAGTTGCTATGGCCAGGTGGAGATTTGAAGAAAAAACCATTAGAATTGGGAGTGAAACCACCCTGCCAGGAACCACCATTTGTTCCTTGACTTACAATCTATACAACTGGTTGCTGCCTCACAGTCTGTACAGGTCTTTACATTATGGTCTGTACATCTTAATGTGACAGACAAGCAGAATGAAATATATTTTCCTTCCAATTTTTGGTGGCACAATTCATATTCTTAAATTATAAATATGATGAAGGTAAACCGGCGCACGGGACTCGCCCCTGCTGGGGCTTTAAAAGCTGCCATGGCAGAAGTACCTTGCTCCCCCCCCCCGCCAAAGAAACACCTGGGGATGGTGCTGGGAGGATGCCACGGCAACCGGCACACAGGACTCGCCCCTTCTGCAGCTTTAAAAGCTGCCATGGCAGTAGGACCTTGCTCTCCCCCGCTGCCAAAAAAACACCTGAGGATGGCACTGAGAGGACGCCATGGCAACCGGCGCATGGGACTCGCCCCTTCTGGGGCTTTAAAAGCTGCCATGGTGGTAGGACCTTGCTCCCCCCCTGCTGCCAAAGAAACAACTGGAGATGGAGCTGGGGTGACGCCATGACAACCGGCGCAGGGTTCATCTCCACTGGCGCACAGGACTTGCCCCTACTGGGGCTTTATAGATCACCGTGGTGATGGGCAGTGGAATTTTTGTCACAGCTGCCCCTGGTCTGATTTGTGGCTGGGGTGGAGAGGCTGTTTGAATTTGGTATTGTAATTGACTATATTGTATAATTTTCCTGCCGGTTTGACTATAATATATATTTTTTTCTATTATATTTTTATGTAAGATTTATTAACTACATTGACCGTTAATTTTATATTTATTCATGTTGTTATATGCTGTTTCCAATTGTATTTTGTATATTGTATGATGTTATGCTGTTACTTTTTGTTCATGGTGTATTTTGGTTATTGTATATGATTGATTTGCTGTTTATATTGTATCCATTGTGTTTTATTTTTATGATTTGTAAGCCGCCTAGAGTCGGGTTCTCCTGAGTAGGGCGGAATATAAATGTGAAATAATGATGATGATGATGATGATGCTAATACTAATGTTACTATTATTAACAATTATTATCATGCCATCAAAAGAATTTACAGACTTTTAACGAGCTAGTACCCAAGCTTTAGAGAGTTTATGTATGGTAGATTTTCCCTTGAGGTGGATTGGACTCTATCTTCAACAATCATCATTGTCAGTGGCATGCTGAGATGATAGATGTAGCCTAACATATCAGGATGGTGCAATTTCATACAAGGCAATATTAAAGTTTAGTGATTCCCGATGCATTGGAGGAGGGGTATTGAAATTCATTTCTCTACAATCTGTCCATGCTGAATGCCACCAAGATTGTATTCCACACACTAGAAAAAGACAAATCTACTGGAGGCTTCTGTCAACTTCTTTTCTCTGGAGAAAACCCCAATGGATTCAATGGATTCACTATTATTACTGCACATTTTTGTTTACAGGCTACAGGAAAGGGAAGGGAAATTACTTTGAGGAGGAAAGAGTCTCTGGGGCTTTTGCTGCTATATAATCGCATGGCTTCAATGAACCACTTTCTGAAGTTTAAAATTCTTTGAAATGGCCAGAATGAATCACAAGCCACTGTTGTCCTTCAATAGGGTTTCTAGGTTAGCAACCACCTAATAAGAGAAAGAGGAGTATCCCAAGATGCATTGTGTGTTTCTCTAGCTGCTGTCCATATTGCATTTTCCCTCCATCTTCTTAGAGCCTAACTATACATTATATACAAATATATGCTGGCTTTTAAAAAAAAGTTTGATGATTGCTTTTTGCAGAAAAAGAGAAAACAGACCGAGAGAAAATGCTATGAAAAGACTAGAAGAGCTGCTTAAATGTTCCCTTGTCAAATACATCTCTACTTTGAAAATTTATCTCCATTCAGCTTTCCCCACTATTGTGGTCCCCAAAGTTTTGGAGGAGGGATAGAAAAAACGCATCCCCATCTGTACTAAAACCAATACTGATTGATTGGAACAACATTTGGTTTGATGTTGAGCAGCAATACTCAGGGATATGCTAGCTTGCATGTTAGGGCAGCAAAAAGCTGATTCCTTGTTATTCAGGATTTGGCCCATTTGGGACCTTATAATTCTGCTCCATTCAGGGAACACATTAGATTCCTGGGCTGCTGAAGACCATTTACCTGATCTGTTTTGGAACCAGAGCTTGGACACGACTAGTTATTAAGATCTAGTTATGTTCCATGCATGACCATGGAAGGCTCTTTGTCAATAGATGGAGATGAGCACTGGACCCTAGAGTTGGATATGACTGGTTTTCAAGTGAGGGTGACCTTTACCTTACTTGACCTTTACTATATTACATTAGGACACCAGATCAATACATGCAATTTTACTCCTTTTGCAGTGTAGCAGTACAATTGTCTTTAGGTATATAGGATTACTTACAAGCCTCTCCTAGTTGCTGAATTTTTTTTTCCATTTTGATTATAGCAATCTTGCATGCACTAACACTGGAACTTGGTGGGAAGGAGGCTTTACAACTTAGTATAACAGTCCTTTGGGGCTAACTTGGTTGGAAGAGTTGTTTTCCTGTCACTGACATTTGAGGAAAGCCCTAATACCCTCTTCCTATTTGTCTTTGTTCCTATTGTTTTGCTGATAGATCCATTTTCATTCTGTGACCATCAAGTAACCAAGAGATTCTATTCCTCCTCTTTTCTTCTTCTGACTGTAACTACAGATGATACATACAAATAAATGCTTTAAAGTGATTTTATTGTACAGTCTGCTAATTTGCATGCAGAACAAGAGAAGGTGTTGGTTACACTCAGCTTGTTCCCCTTGTAAATCTATATATTTTTGAAAGTGAATTGTGAAGTGCCAAATGACTTAATAGGACCTTTCTTAGGCTGTGATTAAAAAAATAAAATAATTTGGTGTTGTCCCACAGGGTGTGCCACTTCTGAAATAATTTTGTTATGCTCTTTGCTGAGTACAGTACATGCATAATGAATTGGGGGAAAATACTTCACTATTTTCAACTTGTTGCTTCTGAGGCCTGGAACTGTGATATGTTAAATGTATGAACTGAATTTAGAGCAAAAGCAGTTATCAAAGTTTCCAGAAATTATTTATGTGCAACCATTTGAAAAAAATATCAGACAAGAAACAAATGTTAAAAAATATACTAAATAAGACAAAGAACACCGACATCTATATTAGTTGGCTATACTAACAGGTAAATTTTAATGTGAGTTTCCATGGCTCAGATCAATTTCCTCAGATAAAAGAGATACAGTTGTACAGTAATACCTCGGATAATGCTAAGACTTGGTTCCACAAGTCTTAGTGTTATCCGATTTTTAGTATTATCTGATGCATGTTAAAATCCTATGGGATGAATCAGATAATGTTAAAGCTCCATAGAGATACATTGTAACTGCACAGGCTTTAGTGGTTGTTATCCGATCCATCCCATAGGACCTTAACGTTATTCGATCCAGTTCTCCTCCCCAGATTACTTAACGTTATGTGATTTTAGCGTTATCCGAGGTAAACGTTATCTGAGGTATTACTGTACCTTACTAAAGAGCATAATGTGTTCCACAGGATTGCTCTTTAAGCAAGTTTGCTCTTTAAATGAAACACCATTGTAAGTGACCTATTGTGCTTGGAGGGGGGCGGGATTGCGAACTCTGATTTAGTTGTTAAGTGAGTTTTTGGTTGGTTTTAATTTGTTAAGCAAAGAGAACATTCAGAGAAAATTCTGCTCTTTAAGCGAGTCACTCTTTAAGCGAGGTGCTCTTTATGTGAGGTTTGACTGTACAGTAATACCCCGGATAACGCGAGTACTGTATAGCGTGAAAACCGCATAATGTTACAAGATTTTCTGAAAAATCTTGTATCGAATAACACGATTTTTAACGTTATCCAATACAGTCGTTCTTAGCAGCAGGGTGGCTGGAAAGCTGAACGGGGTTCTCCGTTCAGCTTCCCAGCCACCCTGCAGCTACGGGGGCAGGGGTGGGGAGGCTGGAAAGCTGACAGGGGGCTTCCCCGTCGGCTTACCCAGCCACCCCACAGCTGTGGAGGCAAGGGCGGGTGGCTAGGGAAGCCAACAGGGAGTCCCCGTCAGCTTCCCCAGCCACCCTGCAGCTGCAGATCAGGTCCTCTGATCTCTCTGGAGCAGGCAGGGGACACGATCCAAGCTGTTTCTGGGCTTCCCCGACGTCCTCAGCCAGTGCAGCAAGCCAAAACGTCAGGGTTCGAGTCCCGACATTCTGGCTTGCTGCAATAGGAACAAAGACAAATAGGAAGAGGGTATTAGGGCTTTCCTCAAATGTCAGTGACAGGAAAACAATTTTTTTTACCAATTTTTTTTACCAATTTTGGGGTCTCTGACCCCCCCCCCCCGCTGGGTCCAGGGAGGTGGGGAGACCCAATCCAAGCTGTTTCTGGGCTTCCCCGACGTCCTCAGCCAGTGCAGCAAGCCAAATCATCAGGGTTCGAATCCCGACATTCTGGCTTGCTGCAGCTTCAAAGAGGGTGGGGGAACTTCAAAGTTAGCACGCATCGGGTCTCCCGACCTCCCTAGAGCCAATGTGCGCTATTTTTGAAGTTCCCCCACCCTCTTTGAGGCTGCAGCAAGCCAGAATGTCAGGATTCGAATCCCGACATTCTGGCTTGCTGCACTGGCTGAGGACGTCGGGGAAGCCCAGAAACAGCTTGGATCGGGTCTCCCCACCCCCCTGGACCCGGAGTTTTTTTAACCAATTTTGGGGTCTCTGACCCCCCCCCCCCGCAGGGTGCAGGGAGGTGGGGAGACCCGATCCAAGCTGTTTCCAAAGTTCCCCCACCTCCCTGGAGGCTGCCGCAAGCCAAAATGTCAGGATTCAAATCCCGACGTTCTGGCTTGCTGCAGCCTCCAGGGAAACAGGGCTTTTTTTAACATTGTGTGATCAATGTATTGCACAACGTTAAAAACCGGATAACGACAAGACTTGTGGAACCAAGTCATAACGTTATCCAGGGTACTAGTGTATTTGGATACAAGAAGAGGCTTTTAAGTAATCCTACTTTTGCCAGAAAACCCCCCAGATGAGAGATGCTAAATTTAGAACTTGCTTTTAAAAAATCCTTCCTATAAATGCTAATGTTAAATAATCTCTGGAAATTCAAATATTTATCAAATATTTGACATTTTCATTTAAATCTTGCGTTTCATTTCAATATTAGATATTTTGTCTCTTTGATTATGTGATGATATCTGACAGTTGATGTACAGTAATCCTTCATTCTTGACAATATATAATGGTTGGCACATATTGATACTTAATGCTTCACAGATGACAACTTAGAAAATTCTACATGCGATGACTGCCAAAATGACTGAGAGATTGCCAATAAGTTCAAAAACTAGTATACTGATTTAAGTGTAAATCTGAATTTATGACTGCACCATCCGAGTTGGGCAGGACACTTTTCCCCCTTAACCAAAGCCATGTTGACAAATGCAGTGACATCATGGAAACGCTTCCCATGAGGAAGCACAGAAATACAATTAAAATCCCTTAAATAAGATACTGGGCCATATGGAAATCTGCATAGGTGATTTCCTGTAATTTTATTCTGTATTAACAGAATTATTGTTGTTGTTATTTCTAACCATCTAATTTGAGATTCAAGGGGGAAAGTATTGTTTGAGCATACCAGTCCCTGACAACTAACCAAAACATAATTCTAGTCATATAGATTGTGTTCTGAAAAGGCTACTGTACTTGTTTCTTGACATTTCCAAAGTTCACAAGATCCTGAGCAATGATGAAAGGTTATCACTAGAGTATACTAGCAATGACAATTTTACAGGTTTTTTTTCCACAAGGCATCCTAGCCAGTCTATTAAAATGTGTGCTTCTTTCTTCGTGTCTGACCTTTGTCTTTACCTTTAATTTTTTGTGTTTTCTGTTCCTCACATTTATGCTGTTTTCTCATACTCTGAAAACAGAACAGATCAGCCACTGGCCAGAGAAAGGGCCTATCGCTATGGGAGCTGTGATCTTGGATGTAGGTCTCATGGGTCCAATTGGCAAAGGAACTCAATCTCAACAGAGGTAAACACTCACCATCATTTTGGGGAAATTGTGCAGTATTGTTATTTTTATTTGTCTCAAACGTTGTCGATGGAATAAGGGCTACACTCCATTTTGGTATTCCTGTTTCTACATTTTTTAAATAAACATTTATTCCTCACTGTATTTTGTGGAAGATAAGTATGCATGTTTCATTTTTCCACTTATGATAATTATTTCAGATTGTCAGCAGCTTGAACCAAGGTACAATAATAATACTTGCACATTAAGTTGATTCTAACTCATAACAACAATGTGTAGGGTTTTCTAGGTAAACTAAGAAGTGGTTGTTCAATCCCTTCTTCTGAGGGAACTCTGCAAGTGTGCAATTTGTCCAAGACCATCTCAGCTTTTCTTCCCCCCTGTAAACATATTGGAGAATCCAACTCCCAATCCCTGGCTTCACACCAAGGTTTCCATCTCGCTAAGTCAGCCAGCAAGCTAAACCAATATAGTGGGCAGAAACAAATTAAACAATGAAATATCTCTATATGTGCAGCATGGTGAATTTGATACAGTTCATCTCCTGTCTGCAATGTGTGTCACTCAAGCTCAAATGATGCTGATGAATGAGAATAGAAATGACCTCAACACAGAGTGAAACTGGAAGAGGAAAAGGCCACAAATTTATTGGCAACAGCTGTCAGGGACTAGTATGGAAGACAGACCTGTATAAGACCACTGCTGATGTTATCCAAATGATGCAACATTTCTCATTCAGACTTTTTATACTAGTTATATTTTGCCTGAGGAGGAAACAATTACTTTGATTTCTGCTTTCAAAGACACATTTGAATAGCAACTATAGTCAAGTCAGCTCAGACTAAGAGTAAGAAAACCTGCCAATTTTGCTTCCCCCCTGCATTTGGATTGTTTAGATCTCACATTCTTTCCATCTCAAAATTCTCGGAAATTCTTTAAAAAAATAAATAGGGCAAAATTATTACTTATCTGCACTGGCCAAATTCTACGAGTATTGTATACAGTAAAACCTCACATAAAGAGTGCCTTGCTTAGAGACTAACTCGCTTAAAGAGCAGAATTTTCTCTGAATGGTCGCCTCACTTAACAATTAAAACCAACCAAAAAACTGCTTAACAACTAAATTGGGGTTTGCAAATACCTCTCCCCCCCGCCATAAGTCACAATTGGTCACTTACAGTTGCCAAGGCTGTTTTTCAATTCATTCTCTGGGTATTAAATTTCCTGGCTTTTTAAAATGGAAATTTAAATATAAATCTATCGGACACACATTCAAATAGAAAAGTCCCTTGTGTAAAACGTACTAGTGCTAGAGAATCTCAGACATTATTCTCATGATCTCTAACATGGATGCTGGAGGATGGCAGAAGCAAAGATATCTGGGGTATCACTCAGACCTTCTAAAACATTTTGAAGGGCTGTTTTAAACTTAATGAAATGGTGAAGCAAAAGTATGGGTAAGTGGAGCACATACAACAGAGACACCCACACCCTGTAGACGAGTGTTGCCCAAACTTTGGTTTTGGCTTCAGTTCCTAAGTAAATTTCCCGAAGCACTGATCAGTCAATGTACTGACTTAGGCTTCTGGGAAAAGAAGTCCAACTGTGTGGCCTTGGCCCCACATTGGGAACCACTGCTTTAGCTTATCAAGTAAACTAATGTTTTCTTGCTTGCTCCATTGAACACATACTAAAAAACTTTCCTGTCAATTCTCTTTAGTAAAACAGAAAGAAACCAGGTACAGGTGTTTGTCCCCCCCCCTCCACCTGACATGCAGGTCACAAGTTGATCAGAGACCATAATGGGCTATCTCAGCAAACTTGAGATTGAAAGGGAGTCATTTAGAGTTTATCTGAATAATCTATTGTTGCTAATGGCTGTGTGAAACTGCATTCTTGTGCTTGCTTGTCTGTCATCTTGCTTGACCACACCTCTTCTCCCTTTGAGCCCCTGAATTAGGTATATAAAGAACATGCCTGTAAGTTTCACTCTTTGTCTGATGAAATGGACTTGATCCACGAAAGCTAACAATAAAAATATAGCAGTTAGTCTTTAAAGTGCTACAGTGTTTTTATTTTATTTTATTTATTTTGTTTTGTTTTCTGATATTCTAAAAAAGCTATCTTCCAATTTACAAACCTTTTACTGGGGTAGGCAACATGAAGGGGGGAGGGAGATGTATAGGACTAAAAGTTCTGTGAACATGTTACTTGCTGTGTTTTTCAAAGGACATACCTCATCTTCTAAAATTAAAAATGAGGGGATCTGAAATAGCAAAGATTGTCATAGGAAACTTAGATCAAAATGAACTGTACTATGTAAAAGAAAAATAGTCAAGGGAGAAGGAAAATAAATAAACTCATTTGAAATGTGGTAATGGAGGAGAGTCTTACAGATCTAATACATCTCCAGAAAGGCAGAAAAGTGGGTGCTCAATCATGTGAAACCTGAGCTCTCACTAGAGCAAAAATCAGTAAACTGAGAATATCCTACCTTGCATGTATAATGACCATAGAGGACTGCACAGAAAAGAGAATGTTGCTGGGGAAATTGATATTGGTTTCTTCTAGGAAGAAAGGAAGACCTAACATTAGACAGAGTGTTTCAATAAAGGAAGCTACAGCTGTTAGTTTGCAAGCCCTGAGCAGAATTTACTGGGGGGGAAATACACTATTGCTATTGTGAAGGGGGTAGTAGGAAGAGAAATGAAGTTCAGAGATGAAGATGTGACCAAAGTTGTTAAGGATAGGACACTTAGTAGGTCATTAACTCATATAACCAGAACACATTAGAAGTGATTTGATCCCACATAATATTTTCTATAAAGAGACTGTATTTTAGAGAAATTCTTCAAAATTGTCACTATAATCTAGTACAGATTCGCCACACCTGTGACACTGGAGTCACCAAGTCCAATTGATTTCAGATAGTACTTTTCTTCTTTGAAGCCTAGACAGTGCAGCTAGCAACTAACCTAGATCAAAACTGTAGGATGATCTTCAAGCTATAGGTAAAGGTCCCCCTTGCTTGAAAGTCAGTCGTATCTGACTCTAGGGTTCAGTGCTCATCTCTGTTTATAGCCAAAGAGTCAGTGCAGTCTGTATCTGAAGACATTTCTGTGGACATGTGGCAGACATGACTAGACACTGGAGTGCACAGAATGCTGTTGCCCTTCCCATTGAAGTGATACCTATTGATCTACTTGCAATTTCTTGCTTTTAAACTGCTAGGTTGGCAGGAGCTGGGACAGAGATGGGAGCTCACTCTGCCATCAAGTCTCAAACTGCTGACCTACCAACCTTCCAGTCATCAAGTTCAGTGTCTTAATCACTAATCCACCATAGTCCCCACCCCCTTTCAAGCTATTAATAAAAGCTAAAACACAGGTATGGCAGAATTGGCAGCTGAAGAAAAGATGCTTGCTGACAACTCATGCTGTTGTTCTCTGACCTTCTTCAAGGTGATATTTGACCAAAAAGAAAAAAAAAGTTGGTAAGTCAGAATATAGGTAACAGGCCACATTTTGAGGTTACTATTTTGGTGGGAAGGAGCCTTGGTGGTGCAGTGGTTAAACTGCTGTACTGAAACCAAAAGGTTGTGAGTTTGATCCTGACCAGGGATTAAAGTTGACTCAGCCTTCCATCCTTTCTAGGTCAGTAAAATGAGTACCCAGCATTTTGGGGCAAAATGCTAATTAACTTGTGAACACACACACACACACACATGAGACTGCATAGTGGTATATAAGTGTGATGGCTTTGCTTTTTTTCCTCTTAGTTGTTCTCTAGGTGGCTTCACACTGACATCCAAAGTTTGCAGCAGTTGTGCAGGATCTGTGGCCCTCTATATGTTGCTGAGTTATTGCTCAGATGTTGCAATGTGTGTGTCATACTCTGAGACCATGGCCATACTATTAGGGTTCAAGAGTGGTAGAATTCTATAGTATTTGGAAAGCTACAGGTTTGTTGCTCTATTCCAAGTGCAGGTACGTATCTGGATTTTGGATAACGGGGAGACTATGCCAATACACAAGCTACAGAATAGTTACTGCATTAATGTATTGTAGGAAGATGAACAGTTCTCTCACCTGTTGCCACACTGTCTAATGATCTGATTTAATGCTCAGTAACAGTAGCAGTCAACCCAAAATTTTTATTGGCATTAAAGAATAAAGATGAGCAACCCATGTGAACCACCTTGAGAACTAGAATCTGCTCTTCACTCCTGACCTTTATTTAAACTGAAAGAAATCTTGTTATGGCAGCACTTAATCGCAGTCACTTGCTGCAGTGCCATGTATTATATCATTATATTAACCTTGGCAGAAACATATTAGGCATTAGATTATTAAGACCTCGCTAATCATTTGGCCACATCTGTACTTTTCAAATTACTCTGAGGGGTGCTCTATGCACCGCATAACAATGACTATGTTTTTACTGGTAAGATGTGAATCCTTAAAAGCTGCTCATCTTCTAATTAGAAAAAAAGCATACTGTTTGTAACAAAATTGTTACAACTGTGTTGCACTTTGCAGAGTACTAATGGGAAGAGGGATGTAGTTTCAGGAGTGCCGTTTTTTAGAAATGTACCTAAAACACACCTAAAACAAAATAAAATGTGGAGATGCTTCCTCGGGGCACTTGCAAGTTTCTACAGGAAGACCAAGATTAATCGTATTTCCCAGTAGGGTTTTTCATATTACTAGGCTCAGTGGTGGGTTGTTAAAATCTTCGCTACCCCACCATGACATCATTGACATCATGGGCATAGTCCATGTCATGACATAATGACATCAAGACATCGTGGGTGGAACAAAAAATAAATAAAATAAAAAATATCTGTGCATGCGTCAAACAGAGGTTTGACTCATGGACCGTTCTTTTTTTAGTGTGCATGTGTCATGCCACTATTTGATGCATGCACATTAAAAAATAGAACTGTGCATGTGTCAAACAGAGGCCTGACGCATGCGCAGTTCCGGGCAGCCATTTTGGCTGCCCGGAAAAACATTTTTGGAGGTGGCCGGAGAGGCAAGCAAACCAATCACCCGGGATTTTACCACCACCTCCTGATGGGGTGCTACCAGTTTAGGAGAACCGGTCCAAACCAGTAACATCCCATCACTGACTAGGCTGTCAGTAAACAACAGTAAAAGGTGAATTTTAAGCCAAAATTGAAATACTCAAGGATTTTTTTACACGAGGACAAAAGAATATAGGTGCACCTCTGTCCTGATGCTGTGGCCAAGTGCTCTTTTCATTTTGTATACCATGCAAGTCTGGAGATGACGTCTTACATCCCAAGCTTGGAAATATATTTTGAAAAAGAATGAATAGAATAGCAGAGCTAACAAGAGTAAAAGAAGAAAGCATTGTAACTGTCCTGTTTAGTTTCATTATAGCAATACTGTATGTGATTTGCGTGATGATAGCATTGTCATGGCAGGGTTTGTGCCCTGGTGCAGCCTCATCCAAGATGGAGGTTTCCATGTAGGGGAGACCCTTTAGCACATACCTTAGAGAGATTGTAATGTGTAAACATGCTGGCCTCATGGGCTGGAAGAAATGAAACCTAATGTGTGATGAACATTTTATACTGTATGATCATTGGCTGGATTCCTTTAGGGGGATGGCAAGGTGGTGGTCCCTGAGGGAGGAGATATAACCCCAGAGGGAGGAGGCAAGACATTCTCTTGATCCAATGCTTTGAAATAAGGGTGTACTGCAAACATATAGTTGCTTAAGTCAGAAGGGCTTCCTTGGGCTTCCTTGGGCTTTCTCAATTAGAGGAGCTTTAGTCTGATGTACTTCTTGAACTTTTGATAAACTTTCTTCTGTAACTTACTCTGATTACAATATACCCCTACTTATGAAAAAAAGTCAATTCTGTAGGTTTTTGCTTAAATCAGTTTTTTATGTAACTCAAAGCAAACCCATATGAAAAATTATTTTTTTATGTAATTCAAAGCAAAACCATAGGAAAAATGAAATTATTATGTAAATCGAAGCAAACCTATAGGGAAATGAATTTTTACATAACTCAAAGCAAACCCATAGGAAAAAAGAATATTTATATAACTGGAAGCAAACCTATAGGTAATCATGACAGGTTTGCAAAAATGATTCATTGGAAACTTTGACAGAAGTTTAGATTTCAATGCAGTAAAAATCATTGAGAACATCATGTAGAGAAAGTTTTAGAAACTGAGAGTCAAGATCCTGTGGGAGTTTAAAACTAACTGTTGTGAAAAATACGGCTTGGGTTATTGACCTTTTTATACCAGGAGATGCATGAATTGATGAAACAACTGGAGAAAATAATGAACTATTGTGATTTGCAAAATGAAGTTGAGTGTCTATGGAGGAAAAAAAATTGTTATTGTACACATAATGATTGGAGCCCTTGAAGCAAAATTAAATGACTCCTTAGATATTTGGAAATGTTGGATCTATTGGACCTAAACATCCTAACTATATATATATATAAAACTCTACTAGGAACTCATATATACTTATACTTATACTTTACCTTAAATGTTTTTAGGTCCTTGGTTAGGGCTTGAATGGTTAATTTTATACTAGTACACGACTATGAATCAAACTGTAGATTTGTATAATAATATGGACCAAGGAAGGGATTGAAGTGATAATGATTTGACTCACAACTCGTCTTTTTATGCAAGGATGATGAAGGGGTAAGTTGGAAATATTTTGTTTCCTGTTGATCAGCGTTTCACAACATGGGCACATCTCCCCACAGGGGGACTTCAATTCCCAGAAGCCTAAGTCAGTACACTGGCCGATTAGTGTTTTGAGGAATTGACTCTGGAAATTGAAGTCCAAAAATCCAAAAATTGGGAAATAATGCTGTAGACTGAGTGTGAGCGTTCCATATGGAGTGTTTCAGTAAGAATGGTTGGAATCACTACTGTGGCTAAGTGCATTTTGTTACCAACCCACCTGTCACAATGTATTCTTTCACTCCTGTCCTGCCACTCTGTGTTATCACATTACCTCATAAATTTGGTTTTACTGAGTAAGCTGTAACAAGTCTGTGTGTAAAGCTAGCAAGGCAGAGGCTTTCAAACTTATCAGGAGCTGCTGTTAAGCCAAGGTCCTCCGTTCGAAGCAACAAACTCCAGCTCGAAACAGCATCAGACAATGTTGATAGACATGATCAGTCCTTCCTCCACGATGTGGCAAGGAATTCCGAAGTCACAGACAAACTGGCACGAAGCAGCCAGACATCCAGAGCAGAAGCAAAGTGGCTCTGAAGTTTGCCTTCTCTTATACAAAAGGTAGCCGCTCATCCAAAGCAGCTGGCTACTGTTCCAGAATACTCCTTAAAGTTACAGTACTTCGTTTGTCCATGTTGCAACTAGTGCCACGCCCAGGCACAGTTACTGTCACCCTTACCTCCAGATTCTCCTCCTGAACAGAAATCTCTGCCAAATAGTATCTCCCCATCTAAAAATGTTGACTGTAAAGGTTTACTGCCTGCTTTTTTGGAATATTTTAATTGAATTTTCCAATGTAATGTAATCTGTATAAATCAAATAAATTGAACAAAACAGTGAATTAGAAAAAAAATAAAGAAAAAGAAGAGAAAAATAATAACATACAATGTTAAGTAAAACAAAGTGCCCACTGAATAATTGATGGAGGGGCTACTTATTTTGTTTAAATTTCTTATTGTATTCGTATAAAGATCCAACTTACTCAGTTTAAGTTATTTCATTTTTTTGTATAATATTATTCACATCTTTATATATCACTTCTCTAGTGCCTTATGTATATACAGTAATACCCCAGATAATGATTGTACCGGATAGTGCTAGAATCGGATAACGATACAAGATTTTTGGAAAAATCTTGCATTGGATAACGATTGATTTAGCGTTATCCGGTACAATCGTGGGGGGGGGGGGGTTTGGATTGGGTAGAACATCTACCCAATCCAAACCCCCCCCCCCAGCGATGGATCGCTGCTACTGAACTAGGATCGGGCGAAAGGTAGGCGGGTGCCTGCCTTTCCCCCTGACCCTAGTTCAGTTGCAGCGATTGCTAGATGAAGCCTAGCGGTGCACGGGCTAGCTAGCCCGAGCCGACTAGGCTTCGTCAACAGCCTTGTCTCGCCACCTGACACGAGCGTGTCGGGTGACGAGACAGGTGCCTGTTTTCCGCACCGTACTGGCCCTTTAGCAAGTGGTAAGGGGCCAGTGCGGTGCGGGAAACAGGCAACCGCTGGCATGCAACAGGGATCATACGTCAAGGCAAGGGATCAAAGTGGGGGGTGGCACCCCCCCGCTTTGATCCCTTGCCTTGACGTGTGACCCCCGTTTCGATAGCATGCCTGGGAAAGAGGTCGCTTACCCGAAATCCTCACCCCCTACGCGGGGTTGAGGATTTCGGGTAAGCTACCTCTTTCCTGGGCATGCTACAGCAGCGGGGATCGTACATCAAGGAAAGGGATCAAAGTGGGGGGTGGCATCCCCCCCGCTTTGATCCCTTACCTTGATGTGCAACCCCCGTTTCGATAGCATGCCCGGAAAAGAGGTAGCTTACCCGAAATCTTCACCCCCTGCACAGGGGTGAGGATTTTGGGTAAACTACCTCTTTCCCGAGCATGCTACAACAATGGGGATCGTACATCAAGGCAAGGGATGAAAGCAGGGGGTGGCCCCCCCACTTTGATCCCTTGCCTTGACGTGTGACCCCCGTTTCAATAACGACATGACTTGTGGAACAACATGACTTGTGGAACAACATGACTTGTGGAACCAAGTCATAATGTTATCCGGGGTATTACTGTACTGTATACAGTAATACCCTGGATAACGATTGCATCGTATAGCGCTAAAACCGCATAACGTTACAAGATTTTTGGGAAAATCTTGTATGGAATAACACGATTTTTAGCATTATCTGGAACAATCGTGTGGGGGGAGGGGTTGGATTGGGTAGAACATCTACCCAATCCAACACTCCCCCAGCGCCCGCCCGCCTGATGTTTGGAAAGGGTACGGGGACCCATACCCTTTCCAAATACCGTGCAGGCGCGCGCGTGTCAGATGGGGTTTGGGGAGGATACAGAGATCTTCCCCATACTCTCCCCAACCCCCGTCTGACACGCGGGGTTTCCCTGGCCTTGTAGCGGCTCGCTGCGAGGCTGGGGAGTCCCGGGCAAGGAGAGGCGCCTGTCCGTGGGGTCTCCCCGGCCTCATAGCGGCTCACTGCGAGGCCGGGGAGTCCCAGGCAAGGAGAGGCGCCTCTCCGCGGGGTCTGTCCGCTAGGCACCTCTGTTCTCCACCATCCTCCTCAACTCACTCAGCTTCTCATTTGATGTCCAAAGTACTTTAGCTTCATCTTTACTATTTGACCTTCAAGGGAATAGTCAGGGTTGATTTCAGTCCCATGAAAATGGCGGAGAGGGGGCTTCCAAGGTCCCTATCCCCCTTTCGGGGGAATCAGCTGTCCTGGGTGCCGTGTGCGAGGAATGCGGAGTCCCAAGTTCTAGTCGACCCGGAGGAAGGATGGATGGACGGGCTGCCTTCTTCCTTCCTTCTGGCCTGGGCACTGCCCGGCTGCTTGACCCAAAGGTCTTTCTCCCATAAGCTTTCTCCCATGAGAAGAGAGGATTCACTTGAGAAAGCCTTGATGCTGGGAAAGGTGGAGAGCAAAAGTAAAAGGGGGCGGCCAAAAATGAGATGGCTAGATGGTATTGTAGAGACAATGGGCACAGAGCTGAGCAAGTGGAGGAGGATGGTGGAGGACAGAGGTGCCTGGCGGACAGTGGTCCATAGGGTCGCAAAGAGTTGGAATCGACTGTGCCACTGAACAACAAAACTCTCGCTTTAAACTCCCAAGAAACAAAACCTCCTCTTCCCAGCCAGGTTCCAGACTAGTCTCTTCTCCTCCTCCTCCTTCCTAGTTGGAAACGGGACACCTTGAGCGACTTGCAGTCACTTCTTCTCGGGCTCCCACCCCACTTCTGCCAAAGAGTGAGCGTCGGTGGGGAACGCAGGAATGTGGCCGCTTCCTCCGGGGAGAGCCGAGGCCAGCCAGTTAGCTGCTCTACCTGGAGGGATCAGGGCCGCTGCCGAGTCGGGCTGCCTCCTCCTGCTGAACGGCAACTTCCCGCTGCTCCAGCCCTGGCCTGTCCTGTCCCATGGCGGGGGTGGGGAGGCGGCCCCGTGGAGGAATGTGTGTGTCGGGGGGGTTGCTGGCTGCTCTCCCTCCTCCTGCCTTCCTCTTCTCCCTCTCTTGGGTGCACGTACCCTCCTCCTCCTCCTCCTCCCTCGCGTCGCCTTCCCAGCCCCCTCCTCTTCCCCCTGGATCAATAAGATCTAAACCTCAGAGAAGTAACTAAGGAATGATATGGCCCTTCACACAGTCTAGACATCATTGTAATGTCATTTACTGTACTAAAAATGTTTGACTTAACTTCTATAGCTTGCAAATTAGCTCATTTTGCATTGTGATTGGCATCAGGATTCAAATCCTGACTTAGTTTGTCCTCCAATTGCTCAGATATGTGCTGGGAGATGACTGCATAAGAAAAAAAAGATATTTTTCTCTTCAAATTATAGTGGTTTGGTGAACTGATTGGCTACTGAGAAATACATATTTAATAGAAAAAAAAGAATATTTTTAAATCTTAGTTTCAGATGTACTTTGAAATCAATTCAGTTAAGAGTTGTTTCAATGTCAGGCAGAATAGTATCATTGCATGCTTTATCCCTGGGAGGCTCCCCTCAGGACTTACTGTTTGCAAAATCAATCATGCAATTGGTCTTGAAACTGATCACTTAGTGGGATTGCTGTTGGGCAAGAAGAAATATGCTGCAACTGACCTGACATGTACAGAATTTTAGCCAATAAATGTAATTGAGTTTTAATGTTATTATTTGGGATGGTTTTAGCTCTTATTTATTTATGCACCATCAAGTCGGAACTGAATTATAGTGAATAATTATTCAAACCCTGGTCTCCAGGGTCCCAGTTCATCACTCAGTCCACTACATCACATAGAGAACTGGTTTTAGCTGAACCTACCTATTAAAAAATCATTTGCTAAGCTGCCCTGTATCTGCTCTTCTTCTTTATTGTTTTTTTCTCCTCCCTTTTCCCTGTCTTTATCAAATTGCAACTGGGAGGAGATGAGACATCAACAAACAAACATTTTACAGGCATATCAGAGAATAAAGAAAACAAAAAGACAAATAGTGTTGTGGCCCTTTAAAGACTAACACTGTATTTTAATGTTAACTTTCATGGATCAAGGCCACTTCATCAGACATAAGAGTAAGATTTCATAACATCAATTTATACACATCAGGTACAGAGGTGTACAATGGTTAGCACAACAGATAATGTGGTTTTTACAACTGGCAATACATGTTCTTCAGATGAGTTGTGAAGCTTTGCCCTGTTGAATTGCAAATGCTTAGTAGATTAATGCAAGACAAACATTGTGGCATGACACATTTGCTAATTAGTTTACCTTTCAGCCCTACCATTGATTGTGTGGGTGGCCCAGGCCTAGCAGCAAGTTCTTCCTTTGTTCTGAGAGGTATCCTGAGGCTGTGGATGAGAATTGTATTGAAGTAGTTTCTGTAAAGGGAGTATAATATAACAACATATAAAATACAACATATGTATATTGTGGTGAGCTATTCAATCCTAGTGCAAAATATACCAGAATGTACGAGAACAAATCCAGAACTACTGTGAAAAAACTGCAGCTTTAACAGACACTGTTTTTGATGGGCTTACATCTCATTCTTGAAGCTCACTTGCTCTGTTTCATTTCATTAGAATCCTTCTTTATCATTTCTTCTTTGCTTTTTTTTCCTACTGCACCACAAGTTCTTCATATTATATTAGTGATGTCAGCAAAAATAATAATTACTTTTTCCAGTATATAAATCTGCCCTGCTTGAAATTTATGTTACAATGTCAAATGGAATAGGAAAGAAATCTCATTTCCGCAAACAACACTTCTACAGGTGAAACTGGCATATATGAGATCCTAGACACTAGCTGAAGCATATAGCTTTGGAATATGGTCCTAGTATCATGCTGAGTAAGATGGCTCAGACTGAAGATTTTGAATAGCATAAAGAAGAGAAACTGACAGTTTTACAGATGTGTATTCTGAAAACTATATGAAAACAAACTGAATGATATTTGTGTGATTTTAGGATGAACACAGGCTGCAGCAAATAGCCTCCTATTTTTTTGTAAGTTGGAACTGAACACCACACCAACACATCCTCATGTGCCCTCTAACATTCATAGGGTTATTTCTTTTTTAATCAAAGACACTAGTGACATAAACTGCAGAAGAGAAAATTGAAAGTGATGGACATCCATTACCCAGTAAACTGAACTGCTGACACCAAAACAGAAGGCGAGTGACATTTGAGCCTCCTATAAAGTCCAAGGTCTTGTCTGGATACTTTCTTTAACTACTGAGAAGCTAGAGATAGATAGGTGTCTTGCGTAGCTCTTAGATCAAAGTGAAAGACTCACTTTGTTGATGGTACCTGGAAACTGTATTTTGGAATTTTTTGTCATCTTTGTGATATTGCTTACTACTAGGATTGAGTATTAGTTTATGTGGCTGTAGATAAATGCATGCATTTTTCATATATGGACTTTGATAAGCTATATCAGTGCTCTAGAGCAGGGGTTCCCAAACTGTAGCCTGTAGGGCAGATACGGCCCATGGCACCTAATAATCTGGCCTGCACTGCCCTCACTGCTCCTGGAAGCAGAAGTAAAATGTGTCCCTCATCAGTGATGGGATGTAACAGATTCTCACTAGTTAGCCAGAACCGGTAGTAACTTTCCCCAGTGTCCCAGAGAACTGGTAGCAGATTTTGAGGGGAACCACCTTCGGGGCTTACCTTTTCACTGGTTACCCCAATGCGCAAGCACACCAAGCACTTGGTGTGCATGCAAGCCTACAGTGCTTGGCACATATGCACAGCCTCCTTGCTGTCCTCCCAAGCAGGGAAGAGAAGCTGCTAGCCTGAAGCTCCCATAGCCTGCTCCCCAGAGTAAGTGGCTCACCTTTGGATGTGGTGTCTCTCTGTGTATTTTAATGTGTATTTAATACCTTTACTTATTTTGACGTACTACCACAGTTCCTAAAAAGGAAGGGGGGTGAGTGTGTGCTTATTTTAATTTTATTTTTTATTATTTTTCTTTGGCCCTACCCACAACATCATGATGTCATGATGTTAGCTCCGCCCACACTGTGATGATATCATGGTGGGATAGTAAATTTTTTGACATTCCACCACTGTCCCTCATGCACAAGATGCTGCCACAAATGCCCCTGTGGCTGTCGTAAACACATTTTGCACATGTGCGGGTGTGTTTTACTTCTGCTTCTTGTGGGAGGAGCCACATGACTGCCCCCGGCCTGAAAAGTTTAGCCACCCCTGCTCTAGAGTTCTGTCTTCCACACCTCCTCCTCCTCTATTCAAATAGATACTATTGACCTTCAACATTTTTATATGCTATTCATCTCTATAAAGCCGTGCTGCTCTTTGCCACAGACATTGCTGTTGATTTGGAATACTTCAGTGAAGCTAAGAACCAGGTAGAAAGATATCCTCATTGTTGCCATCATTGTTGCCTCCTTGACCTATGACAAACCTATGAACTGGCAATCCACAAATGTCCTGCCCTCATCCTAAACGCAAGAGTGTGGGTTTATTTAGGTAGTTAAACCCTATCTCCCTCCCTTGTCGACAAATGTATACAAAGCTTCATTCTTTGAATTTTCGGCTGGCAAGCCTGTACCATATATGCTCAGTCATGTAACAAAATGATTGTTTTTCTCTTTTGAAAGACATTTCTTTTTACAATTAACATTACAGCTTTCACCGCCTGGATTCTTTCTAAAAAATTTTTTTAAAAAGCAGGTGCAGCTAACCATTCTCTTTCATGTTTAGCAAGTTCAGCCTTCTCATCTCGAGTGAGCTGTCTTAAATCGGAAGATGCCTAGGGGCCACCTATTTCTGAATGGAGTAAAACAATTTACATTAAAAAATAATAATTTCAAAACTCTTTGCCCAAACGTCCCCTCCCCCCAAAAAAAATAAAAATAAAAATAAAATTCAGCAGAGGAGAAGGAAAGACTGTCTGCTACACCTGTGCCAAAGTTGCTTCTGATCTGAAGCCCAGGTTAAAAGTTAAACATTTTTGTTTGGGCTGCTCACATTTTAGAATTGCCTTATAGAAAGTTGGTTTTCTCTGCCAGCACAAGACCATTTTTAAACTCTTGTGTAGCAGTGATGAAACTATGTACTGTAAATGAATTTTCTGTGTAGTTTACAGTTATTGTGATTTAACCACTGCATTTTGCATTTTGTCTGTCCCTTTATCCATTATTTTATTATGCCCTGTATCCAAGAGAAACTGGTACTGTAGACCCAGAATGATGGAAGTATTAATGGAAATATAAAGGGATGATTTGAGCAAAATTAAAGCCTGGGGCTGCAATCCTTTGCTTTCTTCCTGGGAAGTAAGTTCCACTGAGTTCAGTAGCATGTTTTTCTGAGTAGACATATATATTCTCTGTACTGCTACTTAGCTTGAGGTTAATATA
The DNA here is from genome assembly GCA_030440675.1 of Furcifer pardalis. Lineage (NCBI taxonomy): Eukaryota > Metazoa > Chordata > Lepidosauria > Squamata > Chamaeleonidae > Furcifer > Furcifer pardalis. Next base: position 27,830,448 of record CP126892.1, read on the forward strand.
AATTATTTTTTCCCTATCATATTCAGTGAAGTGAAAAAAATCTCCTGGCTTTCAATGTATGTATATTCCTTCATGAAACTGTCTGCTTATGCAAATTATATAAGCAATCAACAACACACTAAATGGAGGAAAGTAAATATATAAATTGAGGCTCTGCACCCAGATTGCTTTTACATTCTTTCTTTCATAAAACTAAATTGCTGCGTACATCATCAAAAATGTTTTGGCAATACAGAAATATTTCTTTTAACATTACAGTCCCAAGAGCTCACAGAAACTTTTTAACTTCCAAGTCTATAAAACAGCTATCAGGAATCCTTTGAAGGAATGTGAACATGACTGTCAATGACATTCAACTAGAGTACTTGCATGCCCAGTATATTTCAGCGGGGGAAATTATCCTTCCAATAGGGACATGAAGAATTCTCAAACATTTCCTCATTCTCTGTATTTTTCAACTCTCACTGTGCCAAGATTTCTTTCTCCAATCAGTGAAATGTCTGTTCCCTGCAAAAATGAGTCCTCCAACTTTGTGTTGCTAGGGGTTTTGTCTTTACCCTAGGGCTCTTCTTTTTGTGGAAGAAATTGCTATATTCTGCTCAGTGCAATACCCCTTCAAAGGATTTTTGCTCTGGAACAATTCCATGTTAGCAATTCTGTGTAAATTGTTGCTTCTTTGGGGAGGAGGAATAGCCCATGAAACATCCCAGAAAACCCCGATGAGCTTTCCTGGGGAAAGGGTGCTGGAAATAAATATCAGTGTGTAGCAAAAGGTATGCTTTTGCTCCAAATAGCTGGATTTTTTTTTTAAATAGTAGCCTTGTTAGTCTGTGTTGCAAGCATGTCAGAGAATAAACAAAACAAAACAAAAATGCTGCAGCACTTTGAAGACTAACTGTTGTATTTTAATGTTAGCTTTCTTGGATCAAGTCCACTTGATTAGACATGGGAGTGAGGCTTCATGGCATCAATTTATACACATCAGGTACAGAGGTACACTGTGAATGATTAGCATAAAAGATAAGTATACAAATCAATACAACTTTATGCAACTGGTAATGGCAGATGATGTCTGGTTGTTATTTGGATTAGTTGCAAATTTTCCCCTTCTTTCAATTATAAATAGTAGGAGGATTCAAAACAAAACCCTGACATTGAACATTTGCTAATGAGTTTAACCTTCAGCATCTATGACAATTGTGTGAGTTCATCCTTTGTTCTGTCAGACAGTCTAAGTAGTGAATGAGAATTTTACTGAACATTTTCTGTGAAGGTGATATAACAACATAGAACATACATAGTTAGGGACTGAGTTGAATAATTTTCTGTCAGCTTCTTGTGTGTAGTTCGATTTGTCCATGAAAACTACAACACCACTCTTGCCTGCATCTTTGATGACAACGTTGGGATTATTTTTGAGGTTGTTTATGGCCGCACACTCTGTTCAGCTGAGATTGTGCATTGAATTATGTACCTAGCTGATGATCTCTGCTCAGGTACAGTGGTGGAATCATTCAATATAGAAGTCCAATTCCTTGTTTTGACCCTCTAAAGCAGGGGTGGCCAATTTATGGCCTGTGAGTCAGCCCCCGCCTGCGGCACCATTTCATATGGCCTGCTATAGCCCTCCCTGGTACCACAAGCAAACACAGATGCATTTACAACAGTTGTAAAATGTGCCTAAGCATGCATGAACACAATGTGCCTGCCAAAAACACTGCCATAAATGCACCCATGCTGTCGTAAATGCATTAACAACAGTCACAGATGCATTTGATGGCAGTGTTTATAGTGGAAGGAACCATGTGGCCAGCCTGCTCAGCTGTCCAGGAGGCATGGTCTGGCCCACAGCACAAAAAGTTTGGGAAACCCTGCTCTAAAGGAGTCCACATAAAATTATTTTTTTCTGTATTGTTGGAAGTAAGAAATGTTGTGGATCCATGCATGGTTCTACCTCATGTTGTTATGAGTGAGGAATAGTTTGTGGTTTGTCATGTTGGTTATTCTTAGGATTATGGAAATATTATTTGAGTCATAGTCTCTGAAAAAATTCTTCCAGATCATCACAGGATTGTATTGTTTGTGTGTGTTTTGTTTTGTTTACACTCTGATATACTTGCACAGACTAATGTGGCTAGTACTTCAAAATATATTAACTTATCTGTCTATACGTAATAAAATATTTTCTTCAGTATGAAATATCCAAAAGGGTTGTAATTTAGTATAAAAATTATTTACTTCAGTTGGTGACTTTTTTATTGGTAGCTATGGAGAAAATTTGTAAAAAAAAAAATTGTGATTTTTAAACATTTCCTAATTTTGTATAGTTTTGTAGATAGGGTAAAGTTGGAAACTATTACAATTTCCACCGTATTGCAGGGACTCTTACAAGCAGAGATATAGGATGCATTGTTTGTGTCTTTGGGATCAATTGGCCATTCTTTGAGACTTGTGTGTTTAACTTCACAAAAGCAAAGACACTAGAGAGAGCTTGCACAAGGCACAAAAATAAAAATAGCACTGTTCATTTTCTCTGTCTTTTAATGGAGGAAACACCTGTTGACAAACATCTATTGCCATGCCAGGATTGCCTGTCTTATTCATAAACGGTTCCCCACCCCCTCCAAATTGCAGCAGCATTCTTGCTCCAACCTTTTATAAAGTTGAGAGAATTTTTCCCCTTAGAAATAAGAAAAAACCCATTGTGGTTTTTAACTTAATTTTTAACTTTTTAGTCTTTTAATCCTTGATTTTAAATCTTGAATTGTAAGTGATATGTTTTAACTCTTTTAGACTGTAAGCCACCCTGAGTCCTCGGAAAAGGGTGGGGTGTAAATCTAATAAATAATAATAATAAATAATAGAAATAAGCACATTCATCTGAAATATTTTATTTGCTTTTTTGTTTTTAATCTATTTTTTGTATGTAGTTTTAAGCACAACTTTTCCCCATTGACTCTGTTGTCTAATTTTTTTGTTTCAGTTATACACACTGTAACTATTTGCATTTTTAAAATATTCTCATGTTTATGTTTATTTTATTTCTCCCAAGCACAACAGAAATATCACAAATGTTTTCAGAGGCAAAGTGACCTTTGTCATAGGATATATCTCAGGGGATAGAGTGTTATCAACAATTAGATCAAGAATTTTAACCAAATGAAATTATTTTCAGTCCTCAACAATCACTCAATTTCTTTCGTGCTTCCTGTTCAGTCTTTTGCCAATTTCTTTCTCTCTTTTTTTATCATGTCAGAAGTACACAAAGATGTTTTCTGGATTGAAATGATTTTTGCTGGAGGAACTCCACTCAGGGGGTACCCAAATGCAGCTCTTTTCATGTCCCCAAGATCTTTTCCCACCAAAGTGGTCCCTATTTATCTACAGTACTTGCAATTTCTTGATTTTGAACTGCTAAGTTGGCAGGAACTGGGACAGAGAGGTGCTCATTCCATCATGTAGTACTTGGGTCTTGAACTGCTGACTTGCCAATCTTCTAGTTCAGTGGTTCCCAACAAGGGGTACACAGCCCACTAGTGGACTTCAATTCCCAGAAGCCTAAGTCAGCACATTGGCTGATCAGTGCTTTGGGGAAATGAATAAGGCTTCTGGGAACTGATGTCCAAAAACCAGCATTTGGGAAACACTGTTCTAGTTAACAAGGCGAGCTTCTTAACCACTGAGCCACTGCAGTCCTTATTTCTTTCTCTTAGAATTTGTGATTTCTGCCCTTCAACAACAAAGTTGTCTCCCTGAAGTTCTTTTTTTAGGGGTGCTTTCACATTCAGTGGGCTCATAGATGAAAAATTTGACACCACCAAACATCCTAGCTATTGGCTTATTTGATACTTTTACTGACTTTTATGTGTACATTGTATAACAATTAAATGTAAGAAAGTAGGGCAACAAGTTAGAAATAGCTAATATTGTTTTTATAACCAAATATCTTCCTGACTAAGGAAGAACATTTCCAAAAGGAACTGGGAACAGATCATTATCTCATTCTCATATGACTTAGAACGAGCTGTCATTGCATCTCTAAAAGGAAGAATGCATAGCCAATTCTGAATTATGTTAACATCTTATTCTCAGCCATCTGAGCAGGAAGTCTAGGTGCTATAGATTAATCTTCATATCTTCAACAGAGCATGTGCTTTGGCCCATTTATTTAACAGATGCCATCACCCCTTGCTGAAGCAAGCAAACTGAGCTGATTTATTAAATGTCAGAGACACAAACTACTCAGCAAAATACAGAGCCCTCATTGGCAGTGGTGAATATATGTAAATACTTTCAAGTGTCATATGAGTCATGAAAATCTCCATTGTTAGTTTCTCTTGAAATACTTTCTTCTCAAGAGGTCCTGCACTATTAAAGACATTCTCAATAAAAACAAAAATATGCTGATTTGTTTTCATGGATGTACATCTAATGCTGTGTAACTGGTATAGCAATCAATCCCAAAATGTGAAAAGAGGGAAAAGTTCAATATCAGAGTATATAATTTCTTCATAGAAGGTCCTAGTTTCAAACTAGCATCTTCAACTAGGGATGCCATATCTTTGCTGGAGATATTTAAGCAGACAGGATGGTCATCTAAGAGTAACTCTGCAGTTCTATGTTGTGTTTCATCCCAAATTAACTGTTAGATTGGCAGTTAGAACTGTTTTAATTTTCTTGCTATAAATCTGAGAGTAATTCATCAGGAGTGACTGATGGTAACCCTAGTTTGATTTTTGTTTCTCAGTAAAGCTTTTTATCTTCTTTAAACTGGCTTTCTGTAATAGGAGGATAACCTCTCTTTTTTTGTCATTAGCAGCTATCACAAGTTGCAGCTTGACAAGTCAGGATTCAGGCCCGGATATGGTACTGAAACTGCACTAGTCGCACTGGTGGATGATCTCTGGAGAGAGCGGGATGGAGGGGATCTGTCTGTCCTTGCTCTTCTCGATCTTTCAGCGGCCTTTGATACCATCGATCACGACATCCTTCTGGGTAGGCTCCAAGGGTTGGGAATCCAGGGCACTGTGTTGTCCTGGTTTTCCTCATTCCTGAGGGGCAGAACCCAGTCAGTGTGGTTGGAGAAGGAGGAGTCCAGCCCCAGGCCCCTACAATATGGGGTGCCCCAGGGCTCGGTACTCTCTCCTCTCCTATTTAACATCTATATGAGGCCACTGGGTGATATCATCCGTTCCCACCGGGTAAGGTATCATCAATATGCTGATGATACCCAGCTGTACATCTCGGCCCGTGGGGACCCAGGCGGTGCAGTGGAAGTCCTCTCCAGGTGTCTGGCGGCTGTTAGGGTCTGGGTGGGGGCAAACGGGCTACAACTGAATCCCGGCAAGACTGAGTGGCTGTGGGTGAGGGGCCCTGTGTTATCACAGGAGTTGCCAGCTTTGGTTCTGGATGGGGCAGTTCTGCCCCAAACAGACCCGGTGCGTAATCTGGGGGTCCTCCTGGACTCACGACTACTGTTCGAAGAACAGGTGGCAGTCGTGGCTAGGAGGGCTTTTGCACAACTTCATGTAATACGCCAGTTACGCCTGCTCCTAGACCGGGACGCCTTGCTCATGGTCACACACGCTTTGGTCACCTCCAGACTTGATTACTGTAATGCACTCTACATGGGGCTGCCCCTGATGACCATCCGGAGACTCCAGCTGGTCCAAAATGCGGCGGCCCGAGTAGTGACGGGGCGCGGGCGTTATGCTCATGCTACGCCGCTGCTTCGGGAGCTGCATTGGTTGCCAGTATGTCTCGGGTGCAATTCAAGGTGCTGGTTATTACCTTTAAAGCCCTATATGGTAGTGGGCCAGGATACCTAAGAGACCGCGTCACCCTGAGAACATCTGTCTGCCCCATCAGCTAGAGAGGCACACCTCTCCAGTACTAGGAGGAGGGCCTTCTCCGTGTCCGCCCCAGCCCTTTGGAACCTCCTGCCAATCGAGCTGCGCCTACAGACAGAGCTCCTACCCTTCCGAAAAGGTTTAAAAACATGGCTGGCTGAGCAAGTGTGGGGACATAGGGTCGTGGGGTCTCATATAGGGTGGCTGATCTAGTGACAGCCACCCTTCGGTTCATCTGGTGTGATTTTTTATGCTTTTATGAATTTTTTAAAGTTTTAACATCAAGTCTAAGATATTGATATTTTAGTCTGTAAGCCGCTCAGAGTCGGGCTTGCCCGATTGGAGCGGGGTAGCAAGTACGAATAATAAAATAAAATAAATAATAAATTTATCCTTACATCACATCTGTGTCATTAAGTATCTCTCAGTCCTCTTCTTTTCAGCCTTCTTTAATAAACAAATATTTGATTTCTTAAGTATATTATTCAAGCTCCGTTGAAGGCTTCCCCAACATGGACACATGATTTGGCTGTAGGCATGTGGATCCTTCCTTATCATGTTGTTACTTGTGAGAACAAGCCACCCAAGAATTGTTCTCCTTTACTTTTTTTACCAACAGAGAATTACATGCATGTAGCAGAATCCTTAGGTAGGCTAGTAGGGCCCCATACCTGTGGCATCACAACTTTTTAAAATACAAACTTTCAAATTTAAAAACTATTTGTAGGAATATGTCCCAAATTTATAAAGACCCAATTTATAAATATGAGCAATTCAGACTAAACAAAAATAAACTGATTTGTCCATTCCTCTTTGTATTTATTAATAGGCAGCAAGCAAAGGTTAATCCTTTAAATCCTCTAGTGTGCTCACATCCTTGGGGAGGTTCAGTGCAATTCTATCCATGCCATCTCAATACACACATAGAAATAAAAAGCAGTTAGTAGTAAAAGAAATATAAATGGAAAAAAATCAATCAAAACCCATATATTGTTGTAGTTCCTCAGAGCTCAGCTCTGTTTAAGTAGAGGCTGAGGTTTCAAAGTAAGTACTGTTTGTTGAAGATAGGGCAGTCCAAGAGGGAGAAAGTATCTTTGGATTCCAGATGAAATACTGTATGGAAGACTGGGAGTGACAACACACTTTACATTTTTAAAGTGAAAAGATGGTTCTTTAGGAAGACTGATTGTTGTTTTATTCAACAGTACAATTTCCTCCATTTCTGATGTTACCCTCAACGTATTAGCAAATTAGCCTTAACCATCCTCTTAATGACCCTCCACTTGAATAATAAAAGAGCTGTCCAGTTCCGATTAGGCAGTGCACTGTACAAGACTGCTTATGTTTTAGATGTATTTTTAGAAACAGAAATATTTCCTGGACTTATGCCATGAAAATTCAAGAGCTTTTTGGTGTATGTTTTCCTTAAGTAAGAAAAATCAATGCTGTAATGAAACCTCATCTTTCACAACTCAAGAAAGCACCCTGTAAAGATAGTAATAAATTATTACTTCTGTTGACACCGAATGAACTTGCTGATTGGAACTTAACTATTCATAAGATTTTTCACTTCTCCACTTGTTCTGTATACACTTACTATGAGTTTAAACATATTAAAATAGCATAATTATATATCTTGTGAACAACTGTACAGTAAAACCTTGGGTTATGAGTGATCTGGGTAATGATTGCCACGGTTTACAATGGTCATTTGAAATGACATTGCAGCTTACGATGACTACAATCCACAGAGTGCTTTGCATCCGGGGGCGGGGGGATACAAAAGACCTACCCACAGGCCTTTTGAGCCTGTGGGTGTTTTGTAGTGGTCTGGAGAAGAGCTTGAGTGGATTTTTGCAAGGGAATTTTTGGCACCAAATTTAAATTTTGGCCATTCCCCCCCCCCCTTTGATTTTCTTGGATATTCCTGGTGATTTCCTGAAGACTACAAAAGGCAGGGATTTTTTTCCTTTATACTACTGATGCTGTATGTAATGTTTATTTAATGTATTACATGTTTACTGTATCTCAATTTTTTTCCAGACAAGGAAGCATTCTTCCAGAAGTTGAAGACTTCACACTGCTTGCATGCACTCTTATGTTCAGGGAGCCGCTAATCTACTCATCACAGAGGCAATTTCCTTAGTCACTGAACACTGACCAAAGCAGCTCCCCCTAGAAGGCACATGAAGTCTTCAGCCTGGCCAGTGCAGTATTCTCCGAGGGGGGGGGGACTGCTTTGGTTGGTGTTTGGCGTCCAAGGAAATCACCTCGCAGTGCGGCTGTCTAGACAGAAGAGTGGATGTAAGCAGCTTAAAATCTTTAACCTACAGAAGAATGCTACCTTGGCCAGTGCTACAGTCCACTCTTTTTACAACATCCTCATGATGGTTTGTGCAACTATGTCTGGCCTGTCCACCACTGTGGCCGCCTTTCTGCCACCACCACTGGCTCTATGAGGGTTGTAGGAAGTTATCTGCTTGGTTGCCGCTTTTCTCCGAAGTCCTGGGGCCTTGCTACAACCAAAAATGTGCACCTGGAAGAGGTATACATTTTAGGCTGCAGCCAAGCCCTGGGACTTTGGACAACAGTGGGCTTCTGTGTCCATTCATGTGTAGAAGCTGAAGGAAGGAGAAATTATTTGGCTTGCCAAGGGTAATCCTTCAGTCAGTTTTTATGCACAAATGTCTGCAGAAGACCAGGCAGCCACAAGTCCACACGCTCCAGAACTGCTTCTTTCCTCACTGAAGTCAGAGCAAAACAGCTATCAGATGGATGAAGAATGCTAGGCTTTGACAGGCCGAAGACTTAATGCTCAATTCGGTGGTTTTTTTGATCTGTACTTCAGTGAGAAAGAAAGGCATCTCTGGAGTGTGTGGTAGCCTCCTAGACTTCTGCGGCCATTCGTGCTGATGGAAGGAGAGATTCTTTGGGTTGCCAAGGATAATCCTTCTGTCAGCTTTTACACACAAATGGCCACAGAAGTCTAGGCGGCTACAAGTCCACACACTCCAGAGATGCCTTCCTTCTTCACCAAAGTCAGAGCAAAGTGCACTTCACAGCCAGAGTTGGGCCAGAAGCAGACTAAGATTCCTGGTTTAGGACATTCTCAGGTTCAGGTGCATGCAGAACTGGTCTAGGCATAGGAAGTGCCTCCTGATTCATGCCATCTTCAGATTCTGACGAGGATTGGATCATAACAGTTAGGTAAGAGGCTATTCCATCTCATACCTCTGCTGGGTTTCCACTGGAGTGATGCCTAGCCAGCCAGATCAGGTTAATTCCTGCCTCTTCCTCTACCCCACAGGGAGATGAAAAACCACCCTTCCTCTAAGCAGCAGAATGTCCAGATACCATGTGCTATCTATTCTGAACAGACTGTGCCCTATGGGATTATTTGCTTGTAAATTAACTCTCTCCTTGGGAGTTTCCTGAGTATATCTTTAGGATGAACATGTTTTATAAATATTGGAAGGAAAGTAATAAAAATCCCTAAGCACCAGGAAAATGTCAACAAACGATCATTTTTTAAGCAAAAAATGGAAATGAGCATAAAATGTCTAGCTTCTCCATACTGATAGGCATGTCTATTAAGCAAAATGTATGATTGTACAAACTTCTGCTGAATAAACAATTCAGGTTAAAAGCACCTGTCTCTTCCAATCACCATGATAAATATGGAATAAATTACATCCTACAGATCATTATATTGAGCAAACACTATCTGCCACCTTACCTTCCTCAGATAAAACTTCCGAAATGTATAATTGCAGCGTTAAAATGCTGTTGTGTTAGGTGGTTTGCAAAGGTATAGTTTATGTGCTTCTTTTACTGGTGAACTCTAGCATATTAAGTGGGTGTGATTAATGAAGTTTTTCAATTAAGTAAAACTAAATTCTGAAATACAGTGGGTAGAAAGATGAGGATACTGAATGTGGAGCTCAAGTTAATACAGAGTGAATAGAATTGAACCAAACAACAACACAAGAAACATTTCCACAAAGCAAATAGAGTTCGTGCTTGGATATTCCAGTTCTTTTCATATCATTTTTCACCCCCTCGAACATCAAAATTGTTATTTATGGGGAATGACTTTCTGTTAATTAACAGCCCTATTTAATGCTTGTGTATAGAATCCGATGACTATAGAATCCTGAAATAAAAGTAGACCCAACTGGAATTTTCTTTTGTTCCAATGACAGATTTTTAACAATAAAAAAAAATTGAATTTCTATGCAAGTAAGAACAATTGTGAGTGGCTCCTATTTATTTCTATGATTCAAAATAAGTGTTTTCTGGAAAACTGTATTTCCTTCTTTTACTTTTTTTTCTTCTCAAAATGCACATAGGGCAACCATTTATTTTTATGGTTGGCAGTAGAATACTAACCTTGGACACACAAAGGAGACAAAATCAGTCTCCATCCTATTCCTGTACTGTACCAGGTTGGTGTATTCACTAGCAAAGGGTCAAGCCTGTAGTTCTTAGGACTTTGGTTATGTGCCCCCCAGCTAGTTTACAATAACTTTTGAAGATTACTGCTGTTGTGTAGATCTTCTGCTTTGAGTTTTAGTAATGTTTCTTATGGGTCAATGTTCAATCCAGAAAAATAACTAGGTGCTTGAGAACAAAATAATGATCTAATTGGATTCCCTTCCAGGTAACCTGAAGTTTCTGAGATGAAAAATAAGCATATGATGTGGGCAGGCTTGAGTTCGGCATGTTTTTGTCATAATCTACACACCAAGTTATTTTCATTCTTTGTTTACGAAAGGTCCCACCTTCTGAAAAATGTACAGCTGAGCAGCAAGTTTGAGATTGTCAGTATAAAAACTACTTTGATGTCTTCAGGAAGCGATTGTTCAATGGTGTGGATGTTATATAAAATAGGATTCAGTAGACAGCCCTGGAGGTAGTCATTCTTTTTCAGTAATCTAGTTAATTAATAACCACTCACTAGATTACCAAATTCTGCCAAAAGTCTTGACAATGAATAGTGGCATAGATGGACAAAAGTCAAGAAAAGTAACTCCCATGATGTTCCTGGCCAAAGGGGAAAAACCAAATAGACACCTACTCTACAGTCTTGCTTATTGCTTTATATGCTACTTCTCTCAAAACCCACTGATGTACTCATTTGCAGTACTGATCATTTAGTACTATAACAACACAATCATATATATGTCTCCTCAAGTGCCATATTGAACAATAAAAAAAAAGCTAGCAGTAAAAAAAATTCCTATTTTTAATCTTGAGTAAGCACAGTAGAATCAAACCCAATACAGATTGGTATGCAAGAGTAGAGCTATTTTTTTAAAAAAATAAAACCCCTTTTTACACTTCCTGGAAGTAAGTCCCTTTAACAGTTGATTTCTAAGTAGGCATGTAAAAATCCCTTTACAAATTTAGATGTACATTTTCCCTTTTATTTCCATTAGTCTAACTCATATGACATAGTTTTAACACAAGATGTCATAGAAGCAGAGGAAAACTGTGAAACAATGCAGAAGCTTTTCACCTCTCCAGACCTTCCTATAAATCCTGCTTCAGGCAGAAATGAAAACAAATGTGTTGGCTTCACCCTATACCCTGTAGAAACCACTTGTTCTCTTTTGTGAAAATAACATGACATTCAGGAACATTTGCTCTCTTCCCTTTTCTAAAAGGATGACTTTAGTTGGTGTTGTTTAGTTGCACAGTCGATTCCAACCCTTTGCGACTTTAGAGACTAGGTCAACTCTTCAGCTGAAATCAACAGGACATTTTGGGCCCACGTATTCTGATTATCTTCCATGAACCTTTAAAATTCCCTTCCCCAGATATGTCTTGCGTCTTTTATTTAATTGCATTTGATTTAGGCTCCAGTCATCAGTTCCTGAAGCAATATATGTGCATCTGATGATTGAAACATTCCTCAAGTTACTCCATTTCCAAATCATTTGCTGCATTCCAATGGAACAGTGAAAGTTGAACATGGTTTCTAGAGCTTATTATAAAGTGTAGGATTAATGGTCTCTGGTGGAAGAATGCAGTAACTACTTTCTCCTGGAATTTTAGGTATAGTTAGGTCACACTAAGCTTGATTTTGTTCAAGCTCCACCCCGCCAGCTGTATAGTACATTTTTACTACTTTTTGCCAAATGCAATACTGAATGATTTTCCTTCCTAACATTAGTAGATGCACATACATTCTTTGCAGCTTAACCAGATGGGAAGAAGCTGTGAAGAGGAAGTAGGTTGTTGTATGCACAACACTGAGGCAACCTGCCACAATTTCCCTGCCATCATGAGATCTGTAGTATCTAAATCATGAGAGTCATGAGATCATGTTTCTTGTAAGATTTTGCACTGGTTCTTTTTTCAATAAAAAAGTAACCTCTTCTCCAGGGACATGCTGGCTATGCTAAAAGGGCACTGGACAGGAAGGGAGGGGACGGTGCCTATGGGCGGGTGTACTACATGACATCATGGATTGTAGCCACCAGGTGACATACTTCTGCCCACCTCTGGGGCCACCAATCACTGGGGTCCACCGGGACTTGTCCCTGTGTCCCAAATGGCCAGCACAGGCCAGTTCTTCTCAGCTGAATCGAAAGCATGAAGGATCATTCTACCTGCTTTTGGAGATCTTTCCATCCCTAAAATCCTGTGCTATCTGATGATAACATCATGAAGCTTAGTTTTGCTCAAATTATTTCTCTCATCCAATTGATTATTTTCTGGTTCTGCACAAGAAACTAAATGTAAGCAAAATTAATTTAAACCCCATTTATTGACCCAGCTGATTCTGTCATTGATACATGAAAGTGTGAAGGAATGAAGCACAACTGCTAAATTTCAAACATAAGGACTGCCTAACATTTATCAAGCCATCACATATAGCTATTATACATGGTGGGATGCACTTGGCTTCACTGCTTTAGAGTTGAACAAAAATTATATCACCACTAAATGTTGTTCATTAATCAGGGACACCAAAATCAGGGACACCAAAATCTTTCCAATATAATGGTGCCTCTTCATTGACACAGAGCATGATGTGGGGAAAAATGTGTTTGATTTTTATCAGGAAAATTAGGTACATTACTGTTAGAAAAAGAGATATGGAAAACTATCATAAAGATTCTTCTTGTTGAATATTTACTGAACAATACTGGGGAAATTGCAAGGGATCAGAAAAAGAGGAAGGCATAACATCACATGAATTGTCTCCATAAAGGAAGCCATGACCTGAATTTACAAGACTTGAGTGAGGCTCTTATGTATAAGAACTCTGGAGATCTTCATTAATTGGGTTGCCATGTGCCTGAAAAAATGTAATGACAAATAATAACAAACATTATGGTAATAGAGAATATAAACAGAAGCCTCATAAAACATATTTCCCCTCTATGAAATGTGTGGTGTTGTCATGCCTGTCCACCCCCAGTGAGACTAAATGTGCCATAGAAATCACTTTTCATTAATGTAAGAAGAAGTGACAAGTTAAACTTATGTACAGTTTTTTGGCATTATGTGATTCAACAGAAGTTCAACAAGAGTTTAAGGGGGTTAGGTACAAGTTAGTATTTCTCTTTTGTTCTCTTTCTTGTGGTCTCAGGACAATTAACATTCCTTTCCCATACAGGTAAAAGGTAAAGCTCACTCTTGCTTGAATTCCAGTTGTATCTTACTCTAGGGTTCAGTGCTCATCTCTGTTTATGGCCAAAGAGCCAGCATCACCTGCATCTGAAGATGTTTCCTTGGACATGTGGCAGCATGACTAAACACCGGAGCGCATGGAGCGACTAAGCCACCATGGGACTATGGTGGCTTAGTGGTTAAGACACTGAAATCAATGACTGGAAGGTCGACAGGTCAGCAGTTTAAGACCCGAGTGCTGCATGACAGAGTGAGCTTCCATCTCTGTCCCAGCTCCTGCCAACCTAGCAGTTCGAAAGCAAGAAATTGCAAGTAAATAAATAGGTACCACTTCGGTGGGAAGGTAAACAGTGTACCCATAAAGGAAGCCAATTCAATTTCTTAGCACAGATACATACAAGATTAACCATTTGAGAGCTTGCTAGAGGCAGTGCCACTATTTTCCTCAAGATACAAAGGACTTCTGTAAAGTCCATCTTCCCTGCCCACTACACCTTCTGGCCTTTTTATATGGCATACTTGAAGGAAGATGGCCCTGTGCAGGAAGAAGAATCTTATTTGCTTTCTATGTCCCTGTCTTCCCCAGAAGTCTTCTCATATGGCAGTTGACATAAGTGGGCCACAAGGAAAAAAGCCATCTTAAAATATGTGCATATGTTAAGATACGGACTGACGTATCTTATTCAGAGGAATTTTGCAGATGAAAGTGAGGGTTAGAAAACACTGGAACAACATTGGTAAATATGAAAATCTATTAATTATTTAATCAAATAAAATGACCAGTCATTCAAACATTTTTTGATAAAAGCACTCGTAATTCTCCAGCTGTAACAACTTCAGTTCATCCTCCTAATGAAATGAAGCACAGGGAATCCAGTCCATTTTATTTTTCACTTTGTGAAGTAGAAAGAATATCAGAGCAAACCACAGCTAGCAAAATGAGCTAAGCTGGAGCCATTTGGCAGAATTCCAAATAATTAGCATAATGCAAGTTACTGAAGGTTTCAGAAAATAGAATAGATTTACCAGAGAAAGATTTGTTGTTACTTGGAAAGGTTGTCAAGATTATATTTTTCAAGGGGGGGGGTGGAGAACATGGTTCAGAATGACTACACAAATGAGCAGCCAGCCTTTTCACGTATGATTGGGGGAGAATGTGAATGCAAGGTCGCGCTACTCCATGAACCCATAAAATATTTAAAATTAATTTCATTTGTCAGACTCTTTCATCATTAATAATTAACTGGGAATCATTTCCTGGAGTCCAGCAGGTTCCTCTTGTCTCAGAAATCCTCAGGCATGCCAGCCCCTGTTTCATAAGCTTCAAATGATCATTTCCCACTTCCTTTCCACAAGTAAACAAACAAACAAAAAATTGCACTCAGAGCAACAAGTGTAAATTCAACAGCTCTTGTAATAGGGGTGGAAATGAATGTGTTGCTTGACAAATACACCCTCCTCACCTCCCATGTTTTCTTCATGCTAAAAGCAGAACTTGCAGTTCAGACAGTGAAAGCTTAGTAGCTTAGGCTGGGGAGATATCTGTAGGCTGTGATTGTAATCTGGTCCAGAAAAGGTTTGGATATAGCTATTGGGACAGTCAGGCCGTTACAGCCCTTGCATACCTCCACTCCCAAGTAATGGAGAATGTCCATAATTTAATGAAAAAGGGTGTGTTTTGAGGCACCCCATACAACAATTACCAACCACTACAAGATTGTTGACATGTGGGAAGAATATTACAAAGAAATTCTCCTTCTCCACCATTGTCCAAGTCTCATCAGGATGAGGCTTCTTACTAAGACTTCCTCCTGGAAGATTCCTCAACTGTCTGTGAATGATAGCCATAGTAATTACACTTCTATGTCACCCCATAGGGTTCAATGCACTCTCTGGGCAGTTCACAAGTTAATTAGGATTTTGCTCCCGATATGCTGGGTACTCGTACTGTTTTGCTTTACAAATCCGGGCAGAGTGGTGTTTCTTCTGGAGAGGGGTTTTACTGTGGACAATGGGACAAACACCACAGGAATTACTGCAAGATTTCTCAGGAAAAGCAGACAAACAGAGAGCCAAAACCAAAAACCTTGCACAGATAAAACCTGCTGCAAAGAGAGTCCACTCCCACTTGAGCTATCACTAAGAGTGAGAGACTGTGAAATCCATATCCCTAATGCTCATCCAGATATGCACTTATATTTCCACATGGTGAGAGGAAGAAAAGCCAGTTCACAATTTCATATACACCAGGGATTCCCAACCTTTTCCAGCTGGGGGCTGGGTCAGGCTCTCTCAGTCAGCTTTGAGGGCTGGGTGGCCATTTTGCCCTGCCTGCATGATGGGATGGCCATTTTGTCCCAACAGCTTCAAAGGGGTGGCCATTTTGTATCTCAAATGCCCATGGAGGGATGGGGAGCCAAATGAAATGGTGAAATGGGCCAAATCTGGCCTGTGGGCTTTAGGTTGGGAACCCCTGATGCACATCATGTGATTTATTATTGCATCACCATACAATAGTTGTTAACTGTCAAGTGGATATGCCATAATTATTAGAAATTAATTGTGATTGGGCTAGTATCAAATGGATAAATTCTGTTGGGACAATAGCACTAATTATTTTGTCTTTGGACATTAACTTGATTGCTAAAGTTTTCCCTGCTTTTGGCATTTGTAGCAAGCCCTCATCACCTCTTCCTGTTTATTTTTCTCATCTGCACTGTTTTGTTGATAGTCTCTGTTCTTTCTCTGACCTCCAACTAAGCAACAAGTAGGGAGGGTTCTCTCCATGTACCAGACACTCTGTTTCCACTTTTTTATTCTTCTACATTTATTTATAAATGATAACTGTGAGTTTAAAAAATCTTTTTTTATATTAAAAATGCTTCTAGAATGAATTTAATATACAAAGTACTAGTTTGTGTGGGGAAAATCGAGGCGAGGGGGTTGCTAAGAGTGAATAGATTTATTCCTCTCTCTGTGGTGATGTTGTTTCTTTCTCCTACCTAATTCTATGCTAACTAAGAGGAATAATCAAAATCCTCCAATAAACTCTGTCCTTAGCCTTAGAAATTGTTTTCTGATATTGTGCAGTCAAGAGAAACATACAGAGAAGTTAAGGCTTGGAGAGAAAATAAAACAAAACCCCTTTTCTAATGGCTTTGGCAAAAATTGTCCTGGATCATACAGTTTTGTGCAAGAAAAACAGGTTTTGGTGTTTTATTTTTACAGAGATATTTTTTTCTTTGACAAAATACTCATAGGGGAAGTCAACTCCATCCCAATAAAGACAAATGTACACTCACCTGCACCCTATGCAATTACAACCTAGAAAAAAATGTTATTACTTGATTGTGCAGATTTTATTAAAACTAACCCACAGTAACTAACCAAATATGGAAACCTTTTTTTCCACCCTTTGTGTTATTAGGAAAAGCAAACATAGGTATTTTTGTTTGTTCTGAATACACAATTTGTTCAGAATACTTAAGTTAGAAAAACTAAACATTCTAACTTCATGCAGTTGAATGACAATTCTTGTCACATTTCATGTGAAGTAACCTATTCATTTTAAATAGTCAATCTGCACAAAATTATGTTTCATCATTAACAGTAATTAAACAGTAGCTCATAGCTTCTTATCTACCCTCCTTCACCCTGAAATAGTCACAGGAGTGTAACACTTTGAGTTCTCTTTTAAAAGCAATTGTCATTTGCTACCCCTTTCAATCACTCCTTCATATGTAACTAGGAACAGCTGAATAGCATTTGTTGCAAATCTAGAGCTGTGTATACAGTATATTATGTATTATGAGCAAAGAGTAAAGCAAAATAATGGAAGCTACAACAATCTTGTCTTGCTTTAGATGAATAGTGAATAATTACATTAACTCTGTGTGGGAAGGAGATGAAGCCATATGTGACTGGATTGCCTATCTCTTCAAATTTTAGCAAACTTTTCAAGGCAAACTGTAGTGGCTATTTAGTGTTGTGTTGAAAATGGAGCATGACACAAACATGCCTCAAATGTCATTTTCCTGACAAAAAGTCTCTGATACTGCCCTGCTAGCAGCCCAGTTTCAGGTCTAAGGGTGTCCTGGTAGAGTGGATATTTTGTGAGCTATATCAGTGATCCATGACACTAACTGGAAAATGATAGAGCAACCAAGCTTTCAAATCATCTCATTCAAAGAAACCAAACTTTCTTGTTACTCAGCATCTGTCATCTTTGATTTACTTATCATCCTGGATCCACCTAATATAAGAGAGAAGTAGTGGCAGATGCTGAGAGAATTAAACAAGAGAATGACCCTCAACATTCCCTGAATGGATATGGGCCTGAATTCCAGTAGCTCAGATCCAGGAGGTGATTTATGGAAAGAACAAACACTCAGGTATGCAAGAGCAAAATCAAATTACAATATGGATGAAGGAGTTCACTGGAGAAAGAATAGCATTAAAGGAGAATATAGTTGAGGAAAACAACGTAAGAAGCAGGACTATATATAGAGAGAGTTAGCTGAGGCAGAAGAGATTAAGAAAAGATGGAAAGAGTACACAGAGGAACTCTACAAAAAGGACCCCAACACCCCTGATAATCGCAGTGATGAGAACATTGAACATGAGCCAGACATCATAGAGAGTGAAGTCAGAAAGGCCCTAAAAAGCACTGCAAACAATAAAGCCAGTGGAAATGATGGTATTCCAGTTGAATTTTTCAAAGCCCTAAAAGATGATGGAATCAAATTATTACATTATACATGCCAGCAGATTTGGAAAACACAATAATGGACACAGGATTGGAAAAAATCAGTATACGTTCCAATCCTAAAAAAGGATAATGCCATAGAATGTATGAATAATCAAACAATTGCACGCATCCCACACGCTAGCAAGGTGATGCTCAAGATAATACAGGATAGACTGCAGCAGCATGTGGAGAGAGGATTACCAAAAGTGCAGGAGGGGTTCAGAAGAGGCAGGGGGACCAGAGACCACATTGCCAACATATGTTGGATCATGGAAAAAACAAAGGAATATCAGAAACAAGTCTACTTCTGTTTCATTGAAGTTTCATTCAAGGCCTTTGACTGTGGACCACAACAAAATGTGGCAAGTAATTAAAGAGATGGGAATACCAGAACACCTTATGTGCCTCATGAGAAATCTGTACAAGAGTCAAGAAGCAACAATTAGGAAAGAATACAGAATGACAGAGTGGTTTGGAATAGGAAAAGGAGTAAGACAAGGCTGCATTTTATCACCCTGCTTATTCAACTTATACACAGAGCATATAATGTGCAATGCAGGGATGGAGGAATCGCAATTTAGGATCAAAATGGCTGGGAGAAACATCAACAACTTGAGATATGCAGAAGACACTACCTTAATGGCAGAAAGTGAGGAAGACCTAAAGAAGCTGCTGCTTAGGTTGAAAGAAGAGAGGGCAAAAGCTGGCTTGAGACTCAATATAAAGAAAACCAAGATAATGGCAACAGGCCCTGTCAATCCCTGGAGAATACATGGGGAAGAAGTAGAAGCAGTGACAGATTTTATTTTCCTAGGATCCAAGATCACTGGAGATGGTGATTGCAGCCATGAAATAAAAAGGCGACTGATTATTGGGAGGCAAGCTATGAGAAACCTGGGGAACATAGAGAAAAGTAGAGACATCACATTGAAAGCAAAGATTTGTATAGTCAAAGCAATGCTATTTCCAGTAGCAATGTATGGTTGTGAGAGCTGGACCATTAGGAAAGCTAAGCGCAGAAGAATAGATGCCTTTGAGATGTGGTGTTGGAGGAGAGTTTTGAGAGTCCCCTGGACAACGAGGAGAACAAATAGGTCAGTCTTAGAAGAAATCAACCCTGACTGCTCCCTAGAAGGTCAAATAGTAAAGATGAAGCTGAAGTACTTTGGACATCAAATGAGAAGAGAGGATTTACCTGAGAAGGCCTTGATGCTGGCAAACGTGGAGGGCAAAAGAAGAAGGGGGCGGCCAAAAATGAGATGGCTAGATGGTATTGTAGAGACAATGGGCACAGAACTGAGTGAGCTGAGGAGGAGGATGGAGGACAGAAGTGCCTGGCGGACATTGGTCTATTGAGTTACAAAGGGTTGGAATCGATTGCGCGACTGAACAACAAAAATAGTTGAGGAACCTGAACCTGAACAGGCTGAGGATAGGGGTGTCTAAATGCAAGACCAAGCTGTCCAAGTGGGGACTGCTGGTGGATAACAACATGCTCTGTGAATGTGGAGAGATATAGAACCTGGCTCATTTGCAGGTATGCTGACTACTACCAGAAACATGCAGCAACGAAGATTGAATTTTGGCCAACGACAAAGTCAAGAAAAGGACTTCATTTTGGCAATCCAAAACTTGATCTGGACATGAAAGAAGAAGAAGCATTCTGGAGACCCAACGAAGGAGGGGGGACCTTTAGCAGAGACAAAAATCTGATGGCCCTAAATGTCTTTCGCTTTGGACTTGTACAGTGAGCCAGAGAAAGCTTTACTGGCATGTTTGGGTTTGGAAAAAAGTTGAGAACACCTGCCTTACAGACTAAATGCTATATTTTTATGTGAGTTTTTATGGATTAAGTCCACTTCTCAGATCATTTTGTGATTATTTAGTGAGGCTGATGTTTAATCCCAACTAAGTATGCATGTGTAGTTTTCTTATAGCCCTGGACAATGTCGTTTTTTTTTTTTTAACAGTAGCAATGATTTTGCTAGGTGACTTTATTTTGATAGTGAACCATACTGAGCTGGCTACTCCAACTCACACCTCACTTTAAATTTTAATCAGTCTGACTTCACGGAAAGGGAAAAAAGGTTTTAAAGCCTTCGTATGAAAATAAAATCCTGCCTTTGGGAGTTTGGGTAGTAATTTGTAGTTTTAGGATATCATTTATCATTCTGTTTCCTCTAATCCCAAGAGGTTTAGTTATGAGTTGGATTTGTCAGCAGAATGCTGGCATTTTTTAGCTCCCCCTCCCACTCAGAAGATAAACTAAATGTAACAAGCAGAATGAAATCTTTATGGTTTGAAATTAAAGGTCATTTTACAAACATAAAGTGACCTTTCTTCCATGAATCCACTGGGCTAAAATTTGTAAAATGCTAGTCATAAAAAAGGGGGGAGCGGGAGAGAGAGATTTACACTCTTATATGAATAAATAAGAATGGCAATACTGACATAGGAGACAGAAGTTTAAACTTTAGAGATAAGAAAACTCCCTGAGGATATAATAGATGTTAATAAATGTAATTAGATATACTGTATGTGAATTATTAGTTTTCCCCAGAGCCAATTTTAAGAGGGAAGGGCCACACATATTTTCCTCTATACAAACAGAATACAGTACTTCTAAATATATCCTCCCTAATTATCTGAAGATGAAATAAAAACAAAGAACACTTTATTTAATGATAGACTGGTGGAAGAAAATGTGATCCAGGCCTGGACAGAGAATTAGCTGCTCATATATGTATGATGCTGTTCCATAAAACATGTGTTGCTCATAGATATGGTTAGCAGGCATATCACTGCTAAATTGGGGTAATGTCCCCAAGACCAAATTATGAGCTACTATAATTTTAGAATAGACTTCAGTAAAAGATATTGTGCTCCTTTCCCCCATATACTTTATATTTTCATATTATTCCATTTCTTTAGTATTTAATTCATCTTTCTGGTCCTTTTAAGACCCTCAAGGAAGCTCACAAGAACAAATTCCTATAAAAGTATTAATATCCACAATAAAACAATCCCAATTCACTCAAATACTATGATCCTAATAAAAACACTCAGGCCCGTCTTGAAAAGTGGATGCCACATACAAATATTTCATTTTATTTCATGTTCTGTTTCAATGTCGTGGGCTACAGAAATATTAAGTATGCATTGTGTGGAATCTGTTAGTCCATCCTGAGGTGTGGGCGGCCTCTAACTCATGACATTGCTTTAGCCTTTCCACCTCCGTCTGGTGCTTTCTTTTTTGTTGCTGAATTCAATCACTGGAATAGTTGCTGTTTCATCTCTATAATCTAGGCCCTGGCTATAGCCACCAAAGTTGAATCAAGGGACAGGATTCTATCCATGAGGGTTTCACAGCTGGCCCTGGTGTTCCATCAAAATTAAATTAGGTCATGGCAAAGTTTTTTCAAACTTGCACCTCTAATACTAAGAAATCTGGTTTTAATACTAAAAGTAATATTTGTGAAAGAAACACTTCAACACTTGAAGTTTGCTCACATTGATCCAGGGTGCAACTGTTGAGATTTTATTACATTGCTGGATTAGTTGCAGAGGGTTCAACTAAGTGGTGAAATAAAATTCAAGATCCAAAACAATTATATATTAATCCTGGAATAAATACTACTTTTACCTTTGCAACTTTTTTAACCATTGGGAGGGAAGGGTATAAGTAATTTAGAACAATTTTGCTGTGAACGCTTCAAAAGATAATGTAATCATAGTGCTTTTCAGTAGTTGGCACTTGAAATGCAAAACCATTGAGAATAACTTCCGGTGTGGATGGATGAGAGATAGTACAGCTCAGTGCCATGGAACATACCAGAAGTTCTCACTGTGATCCTCTGGAGAAAGCTCAGTCAAGATTATCCAGCACATGTGTTGCTGTTGAGCTCATGTGTCCTGCCATATGTTCAGCCTTGGGTAAGTTGCAAAGTCATAGGGTGCCACTCAAAAATACTGCTAAACAGTGGTGGGATGTCAAAAATTTTACTACCCTACCGTGATTTCATCTCAGTGTGGGCGGAGCTAATGTCATGATGTCATGATGTCGGGGTCGGAGCCAACGTCATGATGTCATGACATGGCTGGGCCAAAGCAAAAATAATATAAAATAATAAATAGTAATAAATAATAAAAATAAAAATAAAAATAAGCACACACACACTTCAACCCACCCACCCACAACACAAACTCATAAATATTTTTTTAAAAAAAAGTAAAATAAAAAATACATTAAAATACACCCATCCACCCACCCCAAACACAAATCAAACAGAGCTTTTAAACCAGAGTTTAAAGCTTATTCTGGCTAATCTTTCTCACACTAGGTCAGATGGAAGGAACTACAGAATGAACACTCCACAAGATGGCTTCATTTTGACAATTTTCAACTTTTCAGCAGTTAAAGAAGTTAGGTACTAATTCTTTGCCTAACCAGTTCTCTAGGATAATATGCCTTAATGTAAAAGTAAAACAGCTGTACCTCCTTAAGGGTTCTCCAATTGGAACAGCAATTGGAACAGCACAGGTGTAGCTTATTGATGAGGTAACTCCAAAACTTTGCTTAAAAACCCCAAGCCAGGCCACCAGGCCTGCCAGCCGCTAGGGCTTTTTAGGAACTGTGGTAGTACGTCAATATAGGTAAAGGTATTAAATATACATTAAAATACACACAGACACACCACATCCAAAGGTGAGTCACTTACCCTGGGGAGAAGGCTATAGGGAGCTTCAGGCTAGCAGCTTCTCTTCCTCCTCCCCGCTTGGGAGGAAAGCAAGGAGGCCGTGCATACGCGCCAAGCACTGTAGGCGTGCATGCACACCAAGTGCTTGGCATGCATGCACAGTAGGGGAACCAGTGAAAAGGTAAGCCCCGAAATTGATCCCCCCCCCCAAAAGAAAGCTGCTACCGGTTCTCCAGGACACTGGGAAACATTGCTACCGGTTCTAGAGAACTGGTGAGAACCTGTTATATCCCATCACTGCTGCTAAATCACTTTTGAGTGTTTTTTCTCTGGAATACCCTTAAATGATCACGACAAGTCAGAAACTATTTTATAGCATATAACTGGAGATTCAGAAAAGATATGCTTTAAGGTTGGAATAACTTCAAATAGGGGAAGAAATTAGACATTTGTCTGTTAAGCCCCTTTCATTTGAAGGTGCCCATTGGTAGCTCATAGTTTCTACACTACTACCATTCTGTGTGACAAACTATTTAAACACAAAACTGCTTTTTGGTACACTCTTAAAACTCCAAAACAGTACAAGATATCAAAACAAACCAACAAAAACACCAAAAAAAACCTGGTTGTCTTTTGTTCAATACATCAATCATGTGATTTAGCCCCCAAATTCCTATCCATCTTGTAAGCAATCACCATAAGCTTGCAAATAGGTTATGGGAGTCAGCCAAACCGAGACATAATGAAAGAGATCAATATTAGAGGAGAAAGGGCTTCTACGTCCTTTTCTACTTGCCCTGATGCTAATCACATGATAATGAGGATGTTGTGTCATCATGAAAATACACAGATTTTGCTAGATAATGTGAAGAATGTAAAATTGTGGGGACATGGAATCCATCTAGAAAATTCAAGCTTGTCTGTCAATTCTTGGGAAAATCTGGCTGAGAATGTGGAAGTCAGTGTCTGCCAGTAACCAGCAAAGAGTAACACATGTAGCTTATCTATTGTGAGAGGACTTCAAGGCACAATTGTCTTGTCTCCTGATTTTCCACTAACTGGAAAATGATTTCAACTGTGTGGAGGAAGGAGACAGAAAGTGTAGCTATTTTGTCTCATTTTTCATACTTTTATTAAATGTTGCACATTGTATATTTGAGGAGAGAAGAGTTTGACGTTTGGCTCTGTTTTGTTTGATTTGGTTTATTTTGTTTTGAAGCTGACAGATGTGTACTTATTTATTTCTGAAAAGAAAAAACACAATGGTTAAAAAAAGGAATTAAAAAAATGTGTTTGTATTGATTTCATCTGCATTCTATTCAATTTCTTTTCATCACAAAAAACCTAATTCAGTACCAGAATATATGATGGGATACAATGAGATTCAAATTTTAACTCAAAGTCCTTGTCCTAAATGGAAAAATCTGTCAATTTGTCTCTTCAATATTCTATTAAAAACATACACACATACAAAAATCCATTAAGATTCGTCCATGTCAAACAGTAAAATATTTTTGGATACTTACAAATTGCTATTCAATCTTAAATCTTTAGAAAGCTTATACAGAGGGTGCCAAAATACGTACACATTTTAAGAGATGTTATTTATGTCTTCCTTTTGGAAATTGAATTGAATTACAGTAGCAATGTGTAGTATGACATTTACCCAAAATAAATTAATACTAGCACCACCATGCGGCAGACAGGACAGGTGAAGAAAATGGTGTCAGCAAAGTTATCATTAGAGGAGTGGAAGAACATTTTAATGAAATGCGGTTCAGTTTCCCCCAAAGTCTCCTGACTTAACACCCCTTGATGTCTGCCTATGGGGGACCTTAAAGGATGTGCTGTATAATATAAAACTAGATACATTGGTGGAATTTTGGGAAGGTATTGAAACAGCATGTGCAGTGATACAAGTTGACACTTTGGTCAACATTGTTCAAACAGTAGTTTGCCATAATCAAAAGTGTCTGGATGCTGATGGTAACCACTTTGAGTACCTCTTGTAATTTCAGAAGTTAAACATAACTTGTATTCATCTTTCATGTTATGAGCGTATATTGAGTATTACAATTTTAATACAGTTTTTCTCTTTCTTAAATTGTGTATATTTTTGGCATCCTCTGTATTTAATTATGCATTTTTTAATAATTACATAATAATGTAATACATAATATAAGTTATATATCATTACGTTGCATTTGGCTTAGACATTTTCCAAAGTACTGTATGTGAGTTATTGAAAGGGTGGTTATCTGTACCTAGTTACAGAACCAGTGGTCAGTAGTTTGGCTTTCCATTCAGCCTCCTGGGAGAAAAATCAATTAATCTTGAACAAGATGAAGGATCTCAAGAAACAGGAAATGACAATCTACTTCTGATACCTTAGCAACCAGAAAGAACTAAGAAGTGTTTGTCATATGTTAGAATTGACTTGAAGGCACACAGTTACTTTTTTCCATAAAATAAAACTTGTTATGTTATTGTTATGTGCTATAAAATTTAATTTATAGCAACCCTAATAGGACTTTCACACTAAATGAGATATTTAAGGGGTGGTGTTACCAGTTCTACTTCCCCAGTGGATTGTTTTGGGTTGTCAGAGTCCTAGTCCATTATTCTGTCCATATATTACACTGGGTGAAAGATGTAGCAGCAAATGCTGAGAGAACTAAACAAGAGAATGACCCTCAGCATCCTCTGAATGGATATGAACCTCAAGTCTGCCGGGTCAGATCCAGGAAGAGCTTTACAGCAAGAACAAGAATTCTTGAGGGTACACAAGAGCAAAACCAAATTACAAGATAGAGGAAGAAGTTCACTGAACAAGTAACAACATTAAAAGAGGATATAGCTGAGGAACTCAACCTCCCTTATGACACTTGGAGCACCCTGAACAGGCTGAGGTTTGGAGTCACTAATGCAAGACCAACATATTCAAGTAGGGGCTGCTGGTGGACAACAACATGCTGTTTGAATGTGGAGTGATATAGAATCCAACTAATTTGCTGGTCTGCCAATTACTGCCAGAAACATGCAACAATGAGAACTTAATTTTGGCCAACGACAAAGCCAAGAAAGTGTCTTCATTTTGGCAGTCCAGGATTTGATCGGGACACAAAAGAAGAAGACCACACTTTTAGAAGACTAAAATGTGTGCTGTTGAGTTGATTTCAACTTACAGTTACCTGTTTGAGGGTTTTCTAGGTAGAAAATACACAGAAGTCATTTACCAGTTTCTTCTTCTGGGTGCATCCTGAGACTGTGCTTCTTGCCCAAGGCTAAACATGCCAGATCTTCCCACAGGAGGCACAATGTGGAATTAAAACTCCAAACTCCTGGCTCCTAAGCTAGATACTTAAATCATGGAACTATATAGCCAGCATGAAAAATAACTTAAATGAAGAAAAAGGGAGTAGAAAACTCTAATTTATTTTCCATATCTGCTTTTTAAAAATGGTTCTTGACTTCATTTTTGAAATTGACTATTCTCCTATGTTCACTCATACTTTGGTACTTATAGTTATTTCTAAATTGTCTCATTGAATCTCTATTATTTCTCATACACATTTTTCATGTTTGGCTCCATTTTGTGGATTCCTTTCCTTCAGGCATTTTTGTGCTACTTTACTCATACTGTATCTCTATTATTATCCAGTGGTGGAGCAGTAAAGATGTCTTGTGAATTTTTCATGGTGCTGTTGGGTGTTATTGAAATATAACTTTTTTTTACATTCTTCTCATATATATTGGAAATACATATTTAAGCCTCTCAAAAGATATTAATATTTTTGTTTTATTTTTTCATTTCATTGCCGCAGTTGGTAGGTGAATACCCAATATTCCACTCAATCACTCACTAGTTTTTAGTTTTTCCCTTGAAGCAAATATATTTGTAATGAAAATTCAGCTCATGAGCATGAGAGGAGTAAGATCTAGATGGGCAATTCTCCCACCCCAAATTTTAGGGTTGCTGGGATACAGATTAGAATCAATCCCAAATTAATTCAGTGGAAGAGAAAGAATGTTTGAGTTGCCAGGTCAGCAGCATCTCATTCTCTGAGGTTTCAGGGAGGGCAAAGGCTTAGACCAAGGAGTGGGTCACTGTGATCTCATCAGAGTAAGCCCTTGTGAGATCATAAGGGAGAAAAGTACAGCAAAGCAAAGCAATTGGACTTATATACTGCCCCATAACATTCAGTGTTAATTAGCATTTTGCACCCAACATTCTTGGGTACTTATTTTACCAACCTTAGAAGGATGGAAGGCTGATTCAGACTTGACCTTGATCAGGATCAAATTCACAACTCACAACCTTTTGACTGCAGTGCAGTAGTTTAACCACTATACCACCAGGGTTCCCAGTGTTGAGAGAGGACCTAGAATTGCTTCTGGGCCACTTCAATGTAGAAATGGCTATAAGAATAAATATGTGTAAAAGCCCAGATTCTCAGACAACCAGGTGATAATGCAAGCCATAGCAGGAAGATATATTATTTTATTCAATGAACAGAAAGGGGGCTTACAATGTAATCATAAGATACATAAGATACTCTTATACATAATTTTCCATAAAGACCTTATTTTCTTGATTAGAGAAAATGTTCACAGCTTGGTGTTTGCAACATAATATACATTTTCCACATTTGCCCTGAAACACTAATTACAAAATCAAACAGTAGTTTAAAAATGTATTGATATTTTCATTACTTAAATGAAATTTGAGAAGATACATATTTATCATTTAACACTGCAATACATAGCAAAATTTAATTATTTATACAGGCTGTCCCCTGTCTCAGCAGGGGATACATTCTGAAATCTTCCATGGATGTCCAAAACCATGGAAAGCAGGAACTGTTGTTTTTCAGCACACATACCTGAATCATACCAGCAGAGGGTGGTGCAAATGCCTCTGTTGATCTTTCACATGTGCTCACGAAATGTCGTCCCTAGAAACACAATCTATAGCTTCACAACTTTACATTGTAGATAGTGGCCTCTAGTGGCCACCTCTGGTAATGTACCATGGAAATACGTATCTAGTACATATTTCCAGGAATTTTCACTAAATATTTAGGCTTGTGGATAAGTGAAGCCACAGATACTGAACCAATCGATACACATCATGACCTGCATTTATTCTTCATTTGTCCTTGAATGAGCTGAAATATGGTACATATGGTTCACATTTACCCACTTTATCCTGACAGCAAAAGTTGCCTTAGCAACATTCCAGGGCAAGAGGCTGTTGGATTTTACTTCTTTACAGGCAACTGCAGCTTTTCTTCTTGTTCTTGCTGACCTAAAACTAATCCTGATCTATCACTGGAGGAATTTCCATGCAATAATTCCTACTGAAGTCACTCATTTCTGTTTTAAAAACATTTAAATCCTTGCAGTAGCAAATGCCCTCCTTAAATGATAAATTAATTGACTGCAATGTTACTCTCAATCTTAGCAAAACAAAACATCCAGTAACCCATAAAACAAAAGGGAAGAGTCTAATCAGAAGGCAGAAAAATAGGGGTACTGTAAAGAGTATTCTTTTTTCTTCCTGTTTTGCATAGTAGATTTTTTCTTTTTGACCAGCTACAGTTTGGACAGTTTTTGTTTGTACTGGATTTTTGGAGGGCAGGCGTAGCTTGTACTATGATGAGGAGTTCTATCAGCCACAGATATAGAAAGTGGATCCTTTGACAAATGTGGAGCTGAATAGCCCAAGATGACCAAAATGCTTAATTTGGCACACAGTCCTATTGCTGCACCATCAGAAAAAAAATCTTGCATAAGCATCCGGTCCTATTAAGGCACCAGGCTGTCACAGTTACAGGCTAAGCCTGTGAATGTAACATCTTCCTTTAGCTATTGCTAAAAAACTTTTCAACCCAGAGTAATTTCTGAAATTTATTTTTGTATTTATTTAGTCATGCCTTGTCTTGTTCATCTTGCATAAGTTAGAAACTTTGCTGCCCTTACAATCCACACTTTGGCTTTAAATTTATCTCAGATATATGTCATTATGATTTTATTTCTCACAAACTTTTTTGGGAATTGTTGCTAAAGTGTCCACTCTCTGTAATAACTACTAGGTTTTGCTTTCTGTAACAATGAAAGGGCCTACTTCGAGGCATCAGGATTTGGCCCTAGGGATTGGGGTGTTGTTGCTGTGGATACCAAACTGGATGATAGATACCTAGTTCAAGAATCCTGCCATAGAACCCTATCCTCTCTGTCACATCTGCCTCAAAGCATCTTCTCTTCTGTCATTGAAACCATATATTTGGGTGGATGGAAGAATCAGGATGTCCTAGATCTGTGAAGAACGGGATTGATGCTTATTATTCTATTGTTTTATTGTTGCTGGTGAAATTTAGAATTATAAGGTAGTTTGCTTGTTCTGATAAAAAAAATAAGACACTAATATTCAAAATTAAGTTTCTGTGTTCATTTTCTTTCTTTTCCTTTATAGCTGATGAATGACATGGTCTGCCCTTTGCGCATAGCAACACAAACTAAGCTAATGGGCAAACATCCATCATGCCTTTTGCCTTAAGCAGTAGATTTCAACCTTCAGGCTATGCTAAGGAAAATAACATATTTCTTGGGTATAGAAAGCCCTGACAGCAGTATGCAAAGTATTTATGTGAGTCTCTGGTGAATATTAATAATTTTGCTGCAAGGGAATTTTTCTTTAAAAATACACACAAGCCAATTTGAATGTTTGCCAAAAACAATTAGACATAAAGCAATGAAATCTGCTCAAGGATTGTTGGTGTCCTTCTGTTTTAAGCAGGCGAGCCAAAGGGACAATTCAAGGTCTGTTTAATTGCCTGATCCTATGAGCAGCTGTGCTGAAGCAGCAGGTCAAAAGATTAGGGGTCAAAGGCTTGAACTACTCTACTTGCTATGTGTCATTTTAGTGATGGTGATCTTCAGCTGAAGTTTAAAAGTTCTTGTCTAAAGTAAAAGCTAATATAAATTTGCATGGGAAAATCTCTAAAGGAAAGTCATGAAAATCAGTATGAAACAGCCACCAAAATTAGTAGGGAGTATATGTCTCCAAAATTGTTACACTATCTATCTATCTGTTATCTGTCTCTTTACCATTCAAAAAATAATAATCTGTAAATATTCTGGAATATTCTGAAAAAAGAAGATAAAGGGCCATGTTGAATAACCCAATTTTAAAAGCCTACACTCATTAAAACATATAAAGAACAACTCTAAGATCAAGCTTTAAAATCAGTTTTGAAAACCAATAGTCTTACAAAACCTGTTATGCTTCACACCATCAAAACAGAGGGGAAGGATAGAAGCCCATCAAAAACCATTGCCACTCTTAGTTCTGATGTGTTCATGTTAAGATCAAAACAAAGCTGCATAACATCAACAAACACAGCAAGTAGAAGTGAATTCTGCCCAACTAAAGAAGTGAACTCTACCCAACATTTTGAAAATAGCTTGAATCTATTCAATATTCCCCTTAAATCTATGAATTCTGAAGAGATGATCTAGACTAGAGTACCAATGCAAACCCTCAAACCACATTTCATCAGAACTTTTGTCACTTGGTGTAAGATGTTTTGTTGCCATTGGTCTATTTGTTGGGTTCCTAACATGTGGGCAGTGAAGAAAGTAAAATTTATGCACCTGTCGTTCTCTTCTATAGAATTCTGTATTCCTACTTCCTAACTAAAGGAAATTTTACCAGATATGCAAAACTCTGCAGGAGGGTCAGCATTCTTAATGAAAGTATTTATTTCACCTTTGTTGAGACTTGTTTCAAAGCAAAGATCACCTTGCATCTGAACTTTGCATATCTGCAAGTCTGCTGAAAATAAATAAAATGTGTCTAAAACCATGCACTTGTTTAACAAACTTGAATAGTTGAAAAGCATACACCTCAAATATATATGCAAAAACAAGCTTGGTAAATGATGAAAATAATAGCATAAATATGCAAGTAAGAAAATATTAGAATAAATGTGCAGGTAGGATGCTTCTTTAAATGGGAGAGCATGATTGGGAGATTGATGGAGAAGACCCTTCTTCCAAAATGATTTCCAATCCAAAGGTAGCATTGAAGAATCAGAAATGATTAAGAATGAAGATCTTGACCTCCTTGGGTCTGACTGAATAACCCTCAAGTTTGTATCAACACTAAAAAAAAGTGCAGAATGACAACAATAAGAAGGTTCTTGTTGTGAAATCACCCTCTTAAACTTTTGTATTTTAGCTAATATCCCCCACCCCACCTCTGTATGCAGAATTCACTTTTTACAGTCACTGTGATCAGAACTATAAAGTGTTGTGTTTCTGTCACCCAAGCACAATAGGAAGACAGTAGGAGTGGGAGGGAGAAGACAGAAGAAAAGCAGGAGCTGGAGTGGAGCACGGAGCAAGCAAGTTGAAAAAAAAATGTGTGAAGAAAAAGATAACAAATTTCCTTTTGGTGGTATGAGCATTTTCCAAGAACAAATTCCTAGGAACTTAATGGGTATACAGAATTAGATTTCACAACCATTTCCAGGAAACCAAAAATATTACTGCTGTTTGCTGTAGTAGATGTTTACTGTTATACAGTCCATCCATATTTTCTTCTAACCTTGCTTTGTTCTGGTCCCCTTCCTGGCCACTTGTTATGTAAAGCTAATGGTCACACTTGCTCAAAAGCCAGTCATATCCAACTCTAGGGTGCAGTGTTCATCTCCATTTACAGTGAAAGAGCCAGCATTGTCTCCCTCTGCAGATATTTCTATGGTCAGGTGTCGGGCATGACTAGATGCCAGAGCATATGGAATGTTGTTTATCTCCCCACCTAAGAGGTACCTATTTATCTATTTGCAATTTCTTGCTTTCAAACTGCTAGGTTGGCAGTAGCTGGGAAAGAGATGGGAGCTCACTCCATCATGCAGTACTTGGGTCTCAAACTGCTGACCTGCCAACCTTCAAACCATTAAGTTCAGTGTCTTGACCACTAAGACACTTTCATCCTGACCACTTGTTACCTAACATCTATTGTTTCTCACCATTTGGCAGGCACAACACAGAAGGTCAAGAACCAAGAACAATTGTGGATTTTTTATTTAAAAAATACAGTCATTAAAAAGGTGTTGTAACTATGACAAAGGAGAAATGATTTCCAATTTTATTCAGTAACATGAAGGTAATACTTGCTGGTCTTTTCTTGAGACAATCATGTAGGGAAGCACCTTAGTAAACAAAATCAATGCTTAATATAAAGTTAATTTAGTTTTTCACCCAAAGTTTTCAATCCTTTTAAAATGTACTTACTGAAAATACAGAAAATGTGTACAATTTCAAACTATATTATTCTGATTTGTGTTGTCTTTTGTGGCTTCTGCTTTTCTGTATAGTTTAAAATTAGTAACATATATTTATATATGGTGGGGTTTTTTTTGCTTCCTTTTCTTCAAAACCCTTTGAAACAGGGGGAGATATCGTTCTAAAATCGACAGTTTCACATCAACATTAAGAATCATTTCAGTAAGCTATATTACTTTGTACATGAGTCTGCTATATGAAACATGCATAGGAGTGTTGGGATTTTTTTATCACTTTAGAGCTCATTAAAATTCACAAGCAAGAAAATTGGAATTGACACTCTTTCTTCTCTAATGAAGCTATTCCTTTATTTCAGCAGGGAAACTTTAAACAGCAAATTAAGATAGAAATCTCATTTGGTTCTGATTAAAGCTAAAATTTTACAAACAATTGGGTCAGGATTGAATCATTTGCATTGGAAATAGATCTTCGTAAGTACAAAGCAAACATTCCCTAGTGCATATCTCCTTTTCATCCGAACAAAGCTCCATGTTCCACTGTTTCAAACGAAAGGTGATTTAAGACATAGTTTCCATAGATGTCTTGGGATTTTTTTTAAAAAAGGAATTCGTCCTAGATAATGCAAATAAATTTACCTGTTATGGTCAAATATGGATATGGACTTCATTCCAAACAACTGGGATCTCCATTAGTGCTCCAGATAAAGGATAAATGCTGCTTGTGTGCATGTAACTCCCTCTAGTATAACTAGGGGTTTACAATTTGGGACAAATGTATTCAAATTTACATTTAACTATGAATCTCAAAGGGTGAGCTTGGGTCAGTTACTGTTTCACAGACTGATGTAGCTCAAAGAA
Source organism: Furcifer pardalis (assembly GCA_030440675.1). NCBI lineage: Eukaryota > Metazoa > Chordata > Lepidosauria > Squamata > Chamaeleonidae > Furcifer > Furcifer pardalis. The sequence goes on from CP126892.1 coordinate 27,863,551, forward strand.
CGGTTGTGAGAATAAAAGGAGAATGAGGATAACCAGGCATGCCATCTTATTTTCCCTAGAGGAATAGTGGGGGAGTGGGATATATTGTATTGTTGTGCTTGCTTGTCTGTCATCTTGCTTGACCACACCCTTCTCCCTTTGATCCCCTGAATTTGGTATATAAAAAACATGCCTGTAAGTTTCACTCTTTGTCTGAAGAAGTGGACTTGATCCACGAAAGCTAACAATAAAAATATAGCAGTTAGTCTTTAAAGTGCTACAGTGTTTTTTATTTTATTTTTATTTTATTTATTTTATTTTGTTTTCTGATATGCCTGAACCACAGACTAACATGGCTACTATTCCAAAAAATTCAAGTATGAAGTCTCCAAGATATTCATACCAATGATAGAGTCATGCTAGCAGATGTGGGCAGGTAGTAAGTTGTTGTTGTTGTTGCTGCTGCTGCTGCTGCTGTTTGCTGTCTATTTCCCATCCAGGCATTTTCTTCTTTGGTTTTCACATATTTTTTTTCATCTAGCAACTAGGGAGGGTGGGATGGCTGTACACTAGTCTGACTATAATTAGTACAACTCACAAGTGATGTGGGTGTATGAGTACCATAATCAGCATGCTGCTGCTTCTTCCTGCCATGCAATCTTTTCTTCTTGTTAAGGAGTGAGGATCAGAGAGACCCTTGGGTCCACAAGTCTTTTTGATGGATTTAAAAGTGTATCAAAGTTCAAATCTACCTTACTGAGGTTGGAGGTCTTTATAATTGGTCAGCAATATTTCTCTCCCAAAGACAGTCTGTTTAAATAATCTTATTCTTTCATTCATAAATATATATAGGGTTTTGAGGAAATGTCAAAGAATGCACAATTCTTAGAAAAGATTGCATTTTCTGGTTTTGATTCATTGTTTTAGTTGAGTTTTTTGTTTTGTTTTCATGAACATCTTCAATAATAAATGGGTCTCTAGAGTTATGATACACTTCTACCATGGTTGGTTTTGTTTCTTTATTTTTAGCCCTTGTGTGAAGGTTTGTGCAAGTTCTTTTATTAAAATACAAATAAGGTAAAGGTAAAGGTTGTCCTTGCTCAAAAGTTAGTTGTATCCAACTCTAGGGCTCATCTCTGTTTATAGCCTAAGAGCCTGGACTGTCTGTGGTTGCAGACATTTCTATGGACATGTGGCAGGCATGACTTAACACTGGAGTGCACGGGACACTGTTTACCTTCTTGATGAAGTGGTACCTATTTATCTACTTGCAATTTGTTGCTTTTGAATGGATAGGTTGGCAGGAGCTAGGACAAATGATGGACACTCCATCATGCAACATTTGGGTCTCAAACTATTGACTTTCCAACCATCCGATCATCAGGCTCAGCATTTTAACCACCAAAACACAGTGGCCCAAAAGTTTTATTTATGTATGCATAAATCAGGCAATAGACTTCTGGACAAATTGTTTCAGATTTCGTTGACTGCCTGCCAATGTATAATAAGGGAAGGAAGATGGAGACTTGACAGTTTTTTGCTCTTACTCCAATGACTGGTTACCATCTTAGATTTTATATTTGTATAGGATTACTAGACACAAATAACATCTAGATGGTAACCAGTCATTACAGTAAGAGAAAAAAATAGAAAAGGCACAGAAATGCCAAATCTTTGCACTGCTCTCCACCAATAATACTATACAGTTACATGTGATACAAAACAGCTAATCTGAACAGTCTGTTTGTTATTGTTTATTTTATGTTAAAGAATCTTCTCAACCTTATGAGAAGGTGGCCATCAGATTACCTATTTCAGCTAATGTTCTTAAGTTAGATGTAGGAGAGGATTCTAACTGAAGTATTTCATTTCTCTGGTATGTTACATGGGCAGTGACACTTTTTGAAGTTGTTTGAGGGGGAAACTCACTCAGCTTGTGATAAAGGCAAATGTCCCAAACTAGTCAATCTATAGAAAACTGAGGAGTGTTGTGAAATTAATTTACAAAATGCAACAAACTCATTTTATTTGTCAAAGGAGGTGTATTAAACACTTCAAAAATCTGGAAAATCAAGAACAAGGCAGAAGGACAGTGTATCAAAGGAGGTACAGCACCCCAAAAGTGGCCTTGACTCCAAAAAATAGAGAAAGATGAACAGAGATAAGATTGGAGAAGAATGATACCACCTAAATTAGAGAGAAATAATATAAGAAGTCAGGAAAACTAGGAAAAAAAAGGTTCAGGACAAGTCCTAAAGAGGAAGACTACTTGTGGCATCAGTCTACCAGACAACCGGATACTGTATGTGGATAGATTTAGGAATAGCAGATCAAATTGAAGCAGTTGTAAATAAAATTAAAGAACAACGAGGAGAGAAAAGGTGATGAACCATCACATCAAAACGAACAGTTCAACAGTATCCAAGACTTTTACACTTTGTACTGATCTCCAGGGTGACACTAACCTCCAAAGTAGAAACTGTATCAAATAGTCCTCTTTGTCATCATGAGCTGGCTGTGATAAAGTACTGCTCAGCCATGGAAGTCTATGAGGAATAGCTGTCTATGTTTAGCTGTGACATTTGTTCTATTGACTTCGACAAGACATACTTCAGATAAATGTGTGTTGAATTTCAGGATAAATATATTTAAAATATGGTCATATTTGCATCTGTAAAATGCCAGAAAGCAGGCAGGCACATGGCATATCATCCCCTATGTTCTATTAGGAGCAACTTTTCTGCAGCTACACTGAAAGCGAGAGAGAGAGAAAGGTCATCCTTTTCATCAGTTTGCTGAGATTATATGCTACCTAGCAAATCCCTTGCAGAACAGAATAAATTTAGCAGCTAGTCAATCTGCATCTGGCCTGAATGAAAGTGGGGCAGGGAGCTACCTTATAGTTGGTTGTCTGTCCTATCTGTCTATTACATTTATGAGTTTTACTATTGAGAAAGGAAGGTTGGTTATAGATGTCAGTAGTAAAGGCAGAAAAATATGTTATATTTTCTACTTAAAATTCTAGAGTATGGCACCTTATACATTTTTACTCAACAAATGACAAAAATGTGGAAATAAAGGACTCATTGAAAAAATAATGCTCAATTTTTCACAGTTACACCTTACTATCTATGTTTTATTTTGGCCCATGTGTTGAACGCCACATCCTCCTCTGAATCATTGGCTATAAATGTTGCATATGCAGTTTTAAAGAGTTGTGAGAAAAGCTGTTAATAGCATAATCCTCTTTCCTTGCAGTTTTGGCACTTACATTATGTCATTATGTTGAAGCAGCTAGTTGAAGGAGAAAACAGATCTTCAGCTTAGGCTGAGCTATATACAAGGTGTCTACCTCTAGCCTGACATGTGGTTGGCGATTGAAATAATCCTTTAAATTCTATAATAATTATTGTAGATGAGCAGGCTGTCAATCCAAAAAAAGGCCAGATGGGGTTTAGACAGCCTGGTTCTGAAAGGGATAAAGTAGGATCCGATAATTGCTAGTGTTATCAAATTTTGACATGATTCTGTGTCATCTTACTTTTTAATGTTTGGAAGCCAAGCTTTTGGAGAGAAAGGTTTTCCAAGGTTACATTCATACAACTGGTTATCTTGCTTTTATTGGAAAGAAATATGCAAACCTGTTAGGGGAAATCTAACTATGCCCAGTGTTTCAAATATATACTACAACCTATGGCCCATAAGCTTCTTTCTTTCTTTCTGAAAAAAGCTCCCCACAATATATGCAAGTGAACAACTTAGCTCTTGGACAGAAGCAATTTTTATGCTGCTATGTGAAAAGAGAAGCAACAATGAGAGAGAAAGAGAGTGTAGGAATGTACAAAGAGATATACTGTCAGAAAGAGAGAGTAGGCAAGATATTCCTACCAGTTTTTGGCTGTGGCTATGCACATAGCCAGCATCCATCCATCCCAATGTGAACCCTATGCTACCTGTTCTACTTCCTAACACCAGATTCAGCTTGGGCTCTGTATCTGCATGCATTATTGTGGGATGGAATAGACCTGAAGAGAAGACTGCAAGTAGAAAGCAGCCAGTAGAAGAAAAGCACCACCAATACTGGAGAGTGAGATTGGAAGAGTTTTGCATATATTCAAAGATGGGAAAGCAAGAGGGCAGATAACATCATAGTAGAAATTTTGAAACTTCTGTCCCAAGTCCCAATCTGTCTTAATCAAACTTTTGTCCTAATCAAAAAATTGATGGACCTTTTAAACACCATTTATGACACAGGGATCCTTCCAAGCAATTGGTTGCTATCAACCTTTGTTACACTGCCAAAGAAACCAAATGTGAAGTCCTGTGATGAGTACAGAACAATTAGCCTCATGAGTCATGCTCTTAATATCTTCTTGAAAATAATCCATAGTAGAATTTATAAGATGTGTGAAGAAAGCACAGGTGAAACACAGTTTAGCTTCTGGAATTCTATGGGTACCAGAGAGGCACTATTTACAATGCAGGTCCTCATAAAAAATGTACAGACATGAGATGTGATGTGGATGTATGTTTTATAGATTATGCAGAAGGCTTTGACAGATGGCAGCATGAGATGATCACAGCACCGAAGAAAATAGGTGTAGATGATAAAGATCTCTGGATCATCACCAACCTTTATTGAAATCAGACAGCTCAAGTCAGAATTGAAGAGCAGCTGACAATGCAGTTTCAAATTTGTAGAGGTGTGCAACAAGGCTGTATGTTGTCCCCAGCATTGTTTAATATATATTCAGAGAGTAGTTTTCTGAAGAACTATCAGATTTAAATATCTGATACGCTGATGACACAGTGTTGTTGGCAACAACCCTTTCAGATCTTAAGTTGATGATGAATCGAGTTAGAGCTTCAAGTGCAGAATATGGTTTGTATCTCAACACCAAGAAGATAAAATATCTGGTTATAAGCCAGATACCAACTCACAGCAAGCTAATGGCAGGGACACAAAAAAATCAAAAGAGTTGATAAAATTATCTATTTGGGGAGTATGTTAAATGAAAATTGGGATCCCAAGGTATAAAATACGAACAGAAAAAGCAATACCACCTTCATAAAATGTGGCATTTGTTATGAGTAGAGATCTAACTCTTGCTACAAAGATCCAAATAGTGAGATGTTATGTATTCCCAGTGTTGCTATAAGGATTTGAAGTTTGGACATTGACTAAAACTTCTGAAAAAAGGGTCAAAGCTTTTGAAATGTTAAGGATATCATGGGTTGACTAACATAGAAATATTGTGCCGAATGGATAAAGAACAAGAACTCTTTAAGACCATTAAGCAAAGAAAGATCCAATTTCTTGGCCATATCCTGAGGAACAACATAAAATATAAAATACTCCAACTCACTCTGCAGGAAAAGATTCCTGGGAAGAGAGGCCCTGGATGTAGATGAACTTCATGGCTAAAGAACTTGATAGACTTGTGTGACATATATTTGGAAGAACTGCTCTGCTAGTTACAACAGGAAGACTATTGGCATGATGATAGCCAATATGGATATGGCACTTGAAGAAGAAGAAAACAGAAATATGCTTCCAAATGACACCTCATGTGGATGGCTTACAGAGGTTCAGCAGCCTGACTTTTCAGATTCAGTTTGATTACATATATGTTTGCTGTTTGTATCTCCTTCAAATGTATTATATTCCTCCATTGTGTTGTTGAACATTGGATACTTCCAAGATCTTCTAGAATGTGTACTGGGAATTAATGTTTTGAAAATTCTAAGACAACATAAAGGTGCTATAGCTTCCAGCAATGAATTCCTGCTGGTTGTTTTTCATGTGGAGAAAAGGGTACATTTTCCAACTGATTGATGGGCAGACCATAACTTCTGTAGAATAAAAGGATATGTATTTTTATGCTGTCATGGAGATAGATGTGATTTTCTTGATTGTGCATGACCCATCTAGTACGAGGTCAAAATGTCCACTCATCCATGACTTTGGAAGTTCCCTAGGTACACTTTACTTTCAAGAAACCCTGATATGAAGCCATTCCCATGACAAAAATGATCACTGTTTACAGTATATTCACTGCTTTTCATTCATTCACTACTATAAACAAATATATTGTTAATAAAATTCATGGCTTCTAGAATTACTTACTTTGACATCAGGCTCTTAAAAGGTAGAGATCCTGTTCAGTATTATTAATCATGTTAGGAGATGGGCAAAATCTCCATTACTGACTTTTAAAATGTGAATACTAGCTGCTACTGGGGATAAGTAAAGGTTTTATTTTTGTTTATTTCTTATTTGAATTAACCAGTATTCTCAAAATTCTAACTATAAGGTAGTTCTGATACATTTTCTACATATCAATTAGTAATGGATGACATATTCATTCCAGTTCTGTTTGGAGCAGAATCTTCCAAAATTAATATAATTCAGATATTGGAGAAAGTTGTCCAGGTAGAAAATTCAGTAACTGTTGCCTATACCTAGTAAAGTAACAACACTGAATTGTTTGCTTGTGTCCTTTTAATCAGCCATGTTTCCCATCTCACTTGCTGTGTCTATCTGCTTAGTTGCATGAAATAATATATAGTAGTGTTGCATTTATACATAATTTTAGCTGAGCTATATTTTATACAAATTTGGAAAACCATGATAGAAAAGTGATGACTTGGTCGTGTATTAGAACCAAGATTTCTCAAGGAATACTGAAAGCTTGCCAAGGCAACTATATTTGTATAAAAGCTTGGGAGACAATGCAGACATTTCATATGCCTACTAGCTAGGATCCTGCTTATATTTTAATTTTGCCTCTACAATAGCCATATAAATGTGAGCAACAAGAGCAAAACAATTCAAAGTTACTAGAATAATTCACTTCTTGAATTATATTAAGCACTGAGAAAGTTTATTAAAGAAAGGCCAAGAGGAATAATATGTGTACAAATAAATTGTTAATTAAAAGTTTGTAAAGACAAAATTAGTGCTTAAAGTTAGTCACTTTCCAGACTAAACTGTGTTCCAATATCGTATGTACACAGTGTCTCCTGTTTAAACAGATCGGTCTGTTTGAATTGCTAACAATAGTCTGCCTTTACAAATAGTAATAAAAGATGAAGTGATAAATAGCATAAAGTGGCTTACTGGCTCATTTCTTTTTTATCCCTCACAAGTCTTACTCTTTGAGTTGAGTGGAGTTCAACCATGTCAGTTCATGCTTATGAGATCAAAGCAGCACAATTTGTAAAAGATGGCATTTTTATCAATACGCCTATTATGTATTTATGTACTGCCTAGGGAGGAAGACAACAATGTTGAATAAGGAGGGCCCAAATGCCTCTCATCCAATTTCACAGGCATATTATTTATTTATTTATTTATTTATTTGCATTTAATATCCCGCCCCAATCGGGCGGACCCGACTCTGGGCGGCTTACAGCATAGCTCATAATATGTATGGCCTTAAAATTCATAAAATTCATAAGAATTCATAAAAAATTTAAAACGTTAAACAGTAAAAACGGATAGAAACCCATAATAACAGCTACCAGATGGGGGCGGATGGCTGCTCTTAAATTAGCCATCCCGTATGGGAACCTGCATTGCTATGTCCCCACACTTGACCCGCCAGCCATGTCTTCAGGCCCTTTCGAAAGGGCAGAAGCTCCGTCTGCAGGCGCAGCTCTGTCGGAAGGAGGTTCCAAAGGGCCGGGGCGAACACAGAGAAGGCTCTCTTCCTGGTGCTCGTGAGGCGAGCCTCCCTGGCCGATGGAGTAACAAGAGAGCCCCTCCGGTCCGCCCTGGTGGGACGGGCAGACATTCTTAGGGTGACGCGGTCTCTTAGGTATCCTGGCCCACTACCATGTAGGGCTTTAAAGGTAATGACCAGCACCTTGAATTGCACCCGGAGGCAAACTGGCAACCAGTGCAGCTCCCGGAGCAGTGGTGAGGCCCGAGCATAACGCCCGCACCCCATCACTACCCGGGCTGCCGCATTCTGGACCAGCTGAAGCCTCCGAATGGTCGCCAAGGGCAGCCCCATGTAGAGCGCATTACAGTAATCAAGTCTGGAGGTGACCAAAGCATGCGTGACCATGAGCAAGGCATCCCGGCCTAGGAGGGGGCGTAACTGGCGTATTACACGAAGTTGTGCAAAAGCCCTCCTGGCCACGGCTGCCACCTGCTCATTGAACAGTAGCCGTGAGTCCAGGAGGACCCCCAGATTACGCACCGGGTCTGTTTGGGGCAAAACTGCCCCATCCAGAACCAAAGCTGGTAACTCCCGTGTTAGCGCAGGGCCCCTTACCCATAGCCACTCAGTCTTGCCGGGATTCAGCTGTAGCCCGTTTTCCCCCATCCAGACCTTAACAGCCTCCAGGCACCTGGAAAGGACTTCCACTGCACCGCCTGGGTCCCCACGGGCTGAGATGTACAACTGGGTATCATCAGCATACTGATGATACCTTACCCCGTGGGAACGGATGATCTCACCCAGCGGCTTCATATAGATGTTAAATAGGAGAGGAGAAAGTACCGAGCCCTGAGGCACCCCATACTGCAGGGGCCTAGGGCTGGACATCTCCTTCTCCAGGCACACCGACTGGGTCCTGTCCCTCAGGAATGAGGAAAACCAGGACAGCACTGTGCCCTGGATCCCCAAGCCCCGGAGCCTTCCCAGAAGGATGCCATGATCGACAGTGTCAAAAGCCGCTGAGAGGTCGAGAAGAGCAAGGACAGACGGTTCCCCTCCGTCCCGCTCTCTCCAGAGATCATCTACCAATGCGACTAGTGCAGTTTCGGTACCATATCCGGGCCTGAATCCTGACTGAAACGGGTCCAGATAATCCGCTTCATCCAGGACATCCCGTAACTGCTGCGCCACAGCTTTCTCCAGGACCTTACCTAAAAAAGGTAGGTTAGACACTGGACGGTAGTTGGAAATTACCATAGGGTCGAGGGACGGCTTTTTTAAGAGGGGGAGCACCAAAGCATGTTTAAATGGTGCTGGGAAATGCCCCTCTTTTAATGAAGCATTAATAATTGCCTCGACCCAGCCACCTGCCACAGTCTTGGCAGTTTTAACTAACCAGGCAGGGCATGGGTCCAGTGCACAGGTCGTGGCGCGAACAGATACAAGAAGCCTGTCCACTTCCTCAGGGCCAACTGGCTCGAACTGATCCCAGATAACATGGCTAGACTGTGCCCTGGTCAACCCCAGTTCAGTACCTTCCACGCCGGGATTAAACTTCGAGTGGATCTGAGCGACTTTCTCCGCTAGATAATCCGCAAAAGCATCAGCAGATCCCTGCCAGCCAGGGCCCGGCCCCTCTTTGCCAAGGAGGGACCTGGTCACCCGGAACAGGGCCGCTGGGCGGTTATCTGCAGAGGCAATGAGGGCGGTGAAATATTGGCGTTTCACCGCCCCCATCGCCACTAGGTAGTCTTTAATAGCAGCTCTAACCAGTGTTCGATCGGACTCGCTCCGCGTCTTCACCCAGCGGCGCTCTCGGCGTCTCTTAGCTCGTTTCAGCTCCCTTAGCTCTTCTGTAAACCAAGGGGCAGATCGACCCCCACGAGCGTAGAGAGGCCGTAGTGGCGCGATTACATCCAAAGCTGCAGTCGCTCTCCTGTTCCAGGAAGCAACAAGGGCTTCGGACGAATCACTTTGCAGGTCAAGAGGACAACACCCCAGTTCCCGTTGGAATCCTTCTGGATCCATTAGTCGCCGGGGGCGGGCCCACTTAATCGGCCCTGCCTCCCTACGGTGAAGTCTTGCCCCCAGGAAGTCCAGAGTCACCAGATAGTGATCTGACCATGGCACAGGAGTGATGTCTAATTTCTGTACATTCAGATCACTCTGCCACAGCTCCGACAAAAAGATCAGGTCCGGGGTGTAGCCACTGCTCCTGGTAGGACCCTGAATTACCTGGGTCAGGCCCACGGTTGCCATGGAAACCATGAACTCCCGAGCTACCTCCGAGCCGGTCCCCAATGATGGCAAATTGAAATCCCCCAGAACCATCAGCCTGGGGGTCTCCAATGCCAGCATGGAGACCGCCTCAAGGAGCTCAGGCAGGGAGTCTGCTACTCTGCAGGGAGGCAGGTACACGAGCAAGACTCCCAACTGACCTTTAGGGCCCACACGCAAGAACAGGGCTTCACAACCCGGAATATGTGGAGCCGTGGCCCTGGCCACTCCCAAGGACCTCCTGGCTACTATGGCGACTCCACCGCCCCTTCCCCTCTCCCTAGGCTGGTGCCAAACACCGAACCCGGCTGGGCAGAGTTCAGACAGGGGTACCCCATCCTCAGGCACCAGCCAGGTCTCGGAGATGCATGCCAGATCAGCCCGCTCCCCCAAGATCGTATCAGCGAGCAGAGGAGCCTTGTTGCAGACTGATCTGGCATTCACCAGCAGCAGCCTAAAGGAGGGGTCACTCTTGACCGGCTGCACAGGACCTAGAGGTGTAACCGAGGGGCTAGAACACGGGACAGCAACCAACCATCTGTCCCGCGTTCTCCGTGTGCGGCCCGCCCCTTGGTTCCCGACGTAGCACCCCATGCCCATAACCACACCAATTTGGGCCCCATGGAGCCTCCCAGGCCCAGCTGGCGGAGCCTGATCCCCCTTCTCTGGCTGGCAGGTCCTTCCTTGCTTCCCCCATCCATTCTTCCAGCCCCGATCCCGATGCTGCCTGTCCATATTCACAAATGATGATGCTTGGGCCTACTGTTCGGTGTTTTTGGAAAGGGATTTGCTTCTGGCTAGATGGAGGTTATTTTATTTTATTTTATTTTCAGTAGCACAAGGCTGTCTTCATATTTCTAAGCTGATTTTGCAGCTGACAAAGAGAGAAGGAGAAATGACAGCAGGCCATTCAGTGGACCAGCACCATTTTCTTGATTTCAGAAGGATCAGATGTGGTTTTGCTCAGACACTAAAGGCACAGGTTGTATTGGTTTTGCTGAGGCTTTGGCTTATACTAAAATAAGTTATTTTTTCTAAAAGTGTAGATATAAAATCAGAATCGATGACAATTGAGGAAGAATGTTGGATGAAATTTTATGTTCTTGGTTATTTAAAACTAAAATTCCTTCTACTCTAACGCAGCAAGATCAGTGGATTCTGGAAGCTATAGTCCAAAAAATCATGTTTTCACATTCTGAACATTCTGATAAATGGCTCTTTATCAAGGGGTTGTCTTATCTTAAGTACCATCCTAATACTGAAACAAACTAAGCTGTCTGGGATATTTTAAATATTTATGTGTGTATTTATTTATTTGCTGTTTTTTAAAATATATGCTACATACATTTTAAAAGTTAGCAAATACTGTAAATAAATACACACATTTAAAATATCCCAGACAGTTTAGTTTGTGTTAGTATTAGGGTGGATGAAAAAATCTCCATTGTAAAGATGTGTGCAAAAACAATTTAGTGTAAGGTTAATAGGCTACACAAAAAATCCACAGTATATTTCTAAAAGGCCAGCAGAGATCCTATGGTTCAAAAGGCAGAAAAATCAGGAAGAACGGATTCTACCCTAGCCCTATGGTCAGTTCTTCTTCTGCATCTAGGCCAGAGTGAAACTCCCAAAATGAAGCCACCTTTGGGGAGTTCATTCTGTAGTTCCTTTCACCTGACCTACTGTGAGAAGGATTAGCCTGATTGTGGTTTTAAAAAATAACACAATATTTGGGGAGGCTCTGTATCTGTACTCCCCTATGCTCAATATAAAAGGAAGAGGCATTATGACATAAAATGTTAACATCTCAAAGAATATTTATAGTAGAGGATTGTTTCCTTGCTTGTTTTGGCACACAAGTGTATGTAGGTCCTTCCTTGCCTTTCATTTCATGCTATAAGCAAGGCAGTTTAAGTTGTTAAAATCCTCTAAGCATGAACCATGTTTTAGCACACAGGATAACTCAATAACACTGAGGTAACTTCTAAAGATCCAGTGTTCAATGAATCAGCTCACTGGCAGCCAGAAGTCTGGATAAATGAAGCTTTGTTATGCTGATCAGTCTGCTCTCAAAATTACTTCAAAGAACAGCAAAGTCTGTGCAAAACGAGGGTGGTTTGGGAGTTTCTCCTCTTAAAGAACACCACTTGGAGCCATCTAATCAGAGCTCTAGAACACACAATGTGAAACAAGTAGATGATAATGCTTCCAGCCCACACCCTTGGAAAACAATAGTATAATTACATCCCAAGAGTATTTAGCAAGGGAATGAAAGGCAGTTTCCTTTTCTCAAGATTATTACTAAAATGAGATGTGCTGCTACTGTATGTACTGCTTCTGTATCATGCTTTAATAGGATGATTTTAAAGGTAATAGAAGGCCTTCTAAGCATCCAATCTTCTGTTTATATAAGGAAAATAATAATGGGAGTTCCTTTGCTATGGCGAACCACACAAAAGGGATGTCACTTGAAACTGAAAGACTCAAAAATCTTATTGCTTATACAAATAGCATATGCTTGAAACTCAGGATCCATGATTTATTTCATGGGATATACTATTAATAGATTTCACAGTGATCCAAGGAAGATTCAAGCAAAGCAACAGGAACTAAAACAAACTACTGAAAATATATGTATCTAAGCCTATTTATGCTTAATGGTTGTGGTGGCTTAGTGGTTAGCACACTGAGCTCGATGACTGAAAGGTCAGAAAGTCAGCAGTGTAAGACTTACGTGCTGCACAATGGAGTGAGTGCCTGTTGTCTGTCCCAGCTCCTGCCAACCTACCAGTTCAAAAACAAGAAATTGCAAGTACCAGCGGGAACGACACCTATGTTCTGTGTGATCTAGCATCTAGTCATGCCTGGCACATGACCATGGAAATATCTGCAGACACAGACAGCACTGGCTCTTTGGCTATAAACAGACATGAGCACCTCCCTTAGAGTCAGACATGACTGGCTTTCGAGGAAGGGAGACCTTTACAATGCTTAATGGGGCCACAGTGGATTGGTAGTTAAGACACTGAGATTGACAACCAGAAGGTCAGCAGTTCAGCAATTTAAGTGCTACTCAATGAAGTGAACTTTCATCACTGGACCAAGCTCCTGCCAACCTAGCAATTTGAAAGCAAGAAATTGCAAGTAGATAAATGGGTACCACTTTGGTGGGAAAGAGAAAAGATACACAGAAGGACAGGAGCTGGGGAAGGAGTGCCTGATTCTTGATAGTGTAAGAAAATAGAAATGGATAAGAGGTCAGAATTTCACATACACAGGATCCAAGGCTTAGGAAGAAGTAGGCAGTAAAGTCACAGCTGCATGGGAGGCAAAAGAAGTGACTTTAATAGCAGCTTCCCTAGTGCAGGATCCATAGACAGGTGAAATACACAGCACGACCATCTCTGCCAAGCACTTTATATTAAACTGGTTGAACATCACACCTTAGAGGTTGCATATTTACAGACTAGCACATTAAATCCAATTCTGAAATGCTATCACATCCTCACTCTGACAGAACTGTGTAACACCTTCACACAATGCGATAGCTGTTTGTTTTTCCCTATTTGTGTTTTGTTTATTTTTTCCACGAGGAGTTGAAAGTACACAAATAAAATCACTGACCAAGACAAGGATTGAGTTGTAATGTCACTAAAAGAGCACTAGGAAGATCATTCTCAATCTCTGAACCCTGAAGTCACAAATAGACTCTACTGGGAGGACTGTGCATATCTCTTTAGCACACCCCTTCTATCTCAATAAAATGTATAAAAAGGTCATGACTGTGAATTTGATGTTTGAACTTTCAAATAAAAGGGATGGTGGTTGCTTGGAGGGAAGCTAGATCATCCTTCCTCAACTTAATGACTTTATGTATTTATTTTTTTTTGCTTCAGTTACTTTTACCTTCAGTCAGTTGTGGTCAATGAATGTCAATGCTATGAATTCTTGTCCAAAGCCATTTGGAGAGAATGGACTTCTAAAATCAACTCTTAATTCTGCTTCCTTACTATCTAATTCTATGATAGATCTCACATATCTATTGGATGTTGTCTGTCTTTGGTCTGATCATGCAGATAAATTTTAACATCTGTGATATATGTTTATGGCATGCACGCATGCATGCACGCACGCACACACACGCACGCACACACACACACACACACACACACACACGTAATTGAGATTTGAGTCAATCTTAAATACTTCTGGATTGTTTTTTTACAAAGTCAATATCGATCTTGTTAAATGCCTAGTAGTACAGGACACTCCTTTGTTGCTTAACCACCCTGACATTGATGCCATCCATTATTTTATGCTAACATTCATTGCATTTCTGACCATTGACCATGTTGTTTGAGCCTAACAGGCTTTGAAGGTGAAAAATAATGAAATTGGGGGAGACTGACCTCATGCAGTATTGGCTAGTAGTATTTCAGCCAGTCTCAGACATGATCCTTCCCAGCCAATCTGATAAACATAATTTGCGTCAAAGATTACTCTGGGTTGAAAGGATTTTTAGGGGACACCTGAATGAGACTCCTCTCATGTCCCTAAGTGCAGCTCTCGGGTATTGTAACCCGACCTTCAGTTCTCCAGCTCAGCACCTTAACCACTAAGCCACCGGAGGAGCTGTTAGCTAATCTGATACTAAGATTTGAATCAAAAACTGTTTGGAAACAAAACATACGCTTTACTCATGAGTTACCACACTTGCAGAAATAATATGCAAATTATTTTATTCCTAACCCTTGAAAATATGGAAATTGAAGAGCTGGTCATTTTAAAGAATTATAAGACATTAGTCTCATCTGCCCAGGTTATCCTGTAATGGTAATAGAGTAGACCATACTGCCAGCAACTCAATGGAAGGGTGATGGTCCCCAGTGGATTAATCCCACTTGAAACCATCTTGATGGAGGGCAGCAGCTTCATCAATACTGGCCTAGGACTGAGGAGGACTTTGTGTGCCAAAAGGGCTCAAGACCAGAAAGGGACACAAGGAACTGGATCAGTGGTATGGGTGTCATGTTGCGATGCAGAAGGCAGATGAAAGGCCACTGCCTTATATTCACAGGACAGTCTTCATGGCTGATTCCCATGAGATAGCAAATACTGTATTCAGATTTAGAAAAAGAAGAAGAGGAAGAAGAAGAAGAAGAAGAAGTTTTGCTCTCATGTTAAAATATATTACATGCCTAAAACATGAACAGTTATTTATCAGAGAGAGAATAAGAATATTCTGAGAAAACACTAACATATAGATTTTTTTCTCAAGAGTTTCAGACTTCAACTTAAGTTTTTAAGGATAAGATGAAGAGTGCAAATACATAGGATAAAACAAAAGTTTATTAAATATATGTTGTCTAATACATCAGTGAGTAATGCAACTTTTTGGGCTCACATTATGCTCCCAAAGAATACTACATCATCAAAGTTGCAGTATTGTGATGACATATTGCCCTAATAAAGTAAAAGTGTGACTGCAGATGTATTTTTGTAGCACTATGCATCATCACAACAGTATCACTTGAATGATTTATCAAGGCATTCCATCACTGAAGTGACATCGATCTGATGTTATAACACCAACAATAATGCATCATTCAGGCCAACCAGTCTACTTTGGTTAATTATTTAAAAATATTACTTTTCTGTGCTAAAAATGTAGCTAGAAAATGGACAAAGAGAAAAATGATTGGTAAAGCCTGAAAAGCCTTTCTGCTCTCTTGGAAAGCACACATATACACATACTCCAAATGTAGGCAGAGTAAAACTCTTTTCCTTTTATATTATATAAATTGCACTGGGCTGGACATGTCTCTTGAATGACAGGTGGGCCTTGGACACCAGCAGTCACCAAGTGGTATCCCAGAGGAGTAAAAAGACCCCTTGGCAGGCCCACCAAAAGATGGGAAGACCCAATCATGAAAAGTTTTGGTTGAACCTGGAGAAGTAGAGCACAGCAGCGAAAGGAATGGAAAATTAGTTGTAACTTGCAGGGACTTATTTCTTGATAGTCTCATCAATCAAGGAAGAAAGGGAACATGTGAACCTATAATTCCCAATTATTGTATTATCTATTAGAACAATTAGTTTTATCTCAGGGTTAAACTTCTAACTTGTGGACATGCCTCCCCCCACCCCCCTTCAAGTTTGGCTTGTAAATTGTGAAAACACTATTGTGAGGGTCTTCATTCTCAATTCCAGTCTTTTTTATATAATAAAGAAAATCTAAATATTGTTATTTGCCAAGTCATTTTAAGACAACCTTCATATAATCCAACAGGTTTCCTGTGTAATAGCTAGGAGATATTCCCACAAGTGGTGTGCATAATTAATATTCATCCAAAAATAATAAAAGACTAACCCAACCCAGTGGTAATATGTTAAAAAAGAAAATATGTTACAATATATTTAACTTGCCCCAGAAAAAAAAACCAAACATGTCTAGGAAATAAAATAAAATAAAGCTAATATTGAAACTAAACTAAACTAAACTGACCTGACTGGCTGGTGGGAGAAAATACTTAATTCCCTTCCTGAACAGAGTTGTTTTAAGTGGTTTTAAAAATATGTCCTGGAAGGGAGCTTGGAACTCCACTGCAAGGCATTTCAAACAGTAGGGGCTACCACTGGGAAGACTCATTTCCTCATTAAAGTTTTCTCAAACAATCACTTTATTCTGGTCTACAATCAGCACAGTAAAACAAGAGGTAATTTACAAAAACTCTAAATTCTTAAAATGTAGTTAAAATATATTATTTAACAACATATACATTCAAAGTTAAAAGAAATAGAATAAAATCAGTTTTTAAATTTAGTGCTATGGTAACTGCTACTGCAAGGTTTACGCCATTGAGGGACCTGCCAGAATTGTTCTTCTAATCCTGATCACTGTAGCACAAAACCTGGTGCTATGATGCTATTGCAGGTAAAGGCAGCTTTCTAAAGTTTTCTTTGCTATTCTTGGTGTCAGCACTAAGAGCTGTGTGATTTGTGAAGATTGAGTGGTGTGGGCATATGTTCTTTGGGAGAGTTTCTAAACTGCTGTCTATGTCAATGTTAACACCTTGTGCATGATACAGAAGAGAATGGGGAGACAGTATAGCTGGGCCAGAACTGGGGTGATATTGATCATATTTCTTCATCTTGGAGATCAAGATGGCAATAGCATTCCAAACTTATTGTCTTTGTAAAGGGCAGCCTGATATAAACAGCACTGAAGTAGTCAATCCCTGACACTACCAATGTATGGCTCAAGGTAGTCAGGGATCCTGTGTCCAAACTGGGTTGCATTCGGGAGAGCTAGAAGAGATGCAGAAATGCAGTTTTAGATACAATTCCAATTATTTGATCTAAGTTAAGTTCCAGATCTAGAAGGACCTGCATACCTTGATCCTTCAAAGGAAGGATAATTCCATCCAGAGTAAGGCCAGACTCTCCATCCCACCCATAAGGCAGATGTTTTTCCCAGCAACAGGACATCCATCTTGTTGGGACTCAGTTTTGACTTGTTTTAACTGTTCAACCATTATTGAGGCCTGGCAGTCATCAAGGTATCAGATTGCATCCACTGCAGAAGATGTACAGGATAAATAGTTTTATGCATATTGATGAAAACAACATACTCCAAATCTCTGGATCACTCCACCTCAATGAATTTATGAAGATATTTAATGTTTACCCTGCAAATTGCTCTCACATTGATTCATCCTGTTGAGGCTCATTTGGCTGACCATGCTGCAATGACACTCTAAATTACCTTCTTGTGAAGCCACTTTAGAATTGTGTAGGTTGCCCAAGATCACACGCATTGGCTTTGCTTTTAGAGATGGTTTGGAAACTTCACCTGCTGCAGAATACAAATGACTCCTCAGTTCACATAAAACCAATATTTGTGACAATGGCATTGTTTCCAAACCCAGTTTAAAATTCTTGGGTTTTAACCTTTGAGAGTTATGTTACAGTATTTCTGCCAAACTTAATCAAGACATCACCAGTCTTCCCACCCTCTGCGATTACTTACACTCTTTGAGATGTTTCAATGTCCATCTCTTGTCATTTGCTTTTTATTAATGCAGGGACTGTTTGCTTTGTGCTTAAATATTGTTAAACTGCATTGCCATAGCTTGTTTACTGTTTTTTAAAAATATTTTACATAGGTGCATATGTATATATTTAAATACAGGTCAAAAACACAGATGCAGATGAGAAGCTTAGGGGGATGTCTTGTTTAAACAGTAGGTAAAATGCTAGCCTTTATTGATTTCTCCAATCTTTAACTTCTGGAAAATCATGGGTTTGGATTAATTTCTATTATGACACATTTTAATAATTCTGTAAGATTTATAAGAACTGTGCACCTTTAGTCTACTGGAGATGTAGGAGGACTATCAAAACCAAAATTGTTGTTCACTCCCATTTTGAACTAAACATACTACTTCTCTACCTTGTCTGTCAATGGTGTACAGCCTCAAGCCAATTTCAAATTTTGATGTTATCCTGTTTTCTTCTCTTATCTCCCCTCCTTCCATGCTTCCCCATAAACTATTGTTCCCTCACTCTTTCATACGTATTAGCTTTTCAATTCACTACTGAGTTTGTCCCATTTCCTTTGTCCACCTCCCATTTTGTCCTGCAATGTTATCACTCATGTTTCCCTTTCTGAGCTTGCCACTAGGAGCTCTGATTAATCTTTGAGCATTCCCTGTGTGACATTTTAATCTCAGTTAAACTATTAGATTTCTTTTCCCATACAGATGATGGACTCTAAATTTCTTTGTTCTATGGTTGAGTACTCTGAATTGTAATATTACCAACCTAGCCAATCAGAATCTGAAATTGGCAGCCATTCAATAGGGAAGTTTTAAACTATGTCACATTAATTTTCATCATGTAGCAGATAATAATAAGTCTTGTTCTCCATTTACCAAGTCCTGTAATCTGTTCAGCTTTGTAACGCTGCTGCACATTCCTCTCCATTCATGTTGATGAAACAAACAAACAAACATGATGTATAGATAGTCTGGCTCCATAAACATGAGGAACTGTGGAGAATCTTTGTTTCATCCTCCTTGGATGGTGAAGAGATGTTTCATAATATCTGTTGGCATTCCCCACATGAATTAAGCTGAGAGCAGGGGATGGAACATCTTGTATTAGGTGACTCTGCCCTTCCCCTGACCTTTTTTCTCAGGTTTCTTGATCCACCTATTTACCCTGTGTTCCCAGTTGCTCACTTCAAAGCAGGATAGGAAATTTTGACCCATCTCATCTAAATTACATATTAAACAAAAGATGAGAAAGGAAATTTTCTCTATCCCACATTGACTGCTCAAAGGACATGTATGAGCAGGTCATCAGTGGTATCTTTGTTAAATAGGTCATACCAGTGGATGATGCAGACTGGGAGGCCTACTTCCCAAAGGGGAAATAGGAGGTGTTACTATATCCAATATCTGAGTGGCACAGATGCCAAGATACAGTTGCACAAGGGACAAACTGCAAACAAACTGTGTAGTGGCTGGGAAAGGTCATTCAGGCTTTGTTGGTCAGAAATGGACAATTTGTAGGATACCAATGGTCCATGGCTTGGGACTCACCCTTAAAAGTTGGGGAAAATTAGGTGGGATACCTGGTTCCTGATCTAGGTTTCTATATCCCAGTAGTCTTCTCTGCAGGAGATAGGAAGTGACATATCCTACCATAAATCAATAGTAAATATTAGTTATTTATTTGATATTATTTTATTTCACAACCAAACATTCAGAGAGAAAATTCACAGTGGAAATTCTGTTGTGTAGTTACACAAAAGTGTATCTTTCGGAGGTGAGTTATAATAAGTCAAAGAATCACCTTAGCTACACCATTTTCATAACTACAGAAGATAAATTTAAACATAGAAATTTCTGTTTCACACTTATATTCAGTACAATGGACGAGCGGCCGTGGCAACTGCCGCGGCCGCGCGTTTTGCCCCAGTGCCGGTCAAAGAGACGGGCCTGGGGACGAGCGCAGGGGGCGTGGCTGAGCGCTGCCCTTATAAGGGCGGCGCGCTCCCTGCGCTCGCCGCCAGTCCACGTCGGACCGGCAAAGCGAGCGGTCGTTCGCTTCTCCCCTGGTCTTTTCGCGGGTTGCAGAGTTGCGCCCGCCATTTTGTTGGTCCGGTCCTTTTCCTCCGGTCCTTTTTTACTCCTTTTTCTTGGGGTGCCCTGCGCCTTTGGCCCCCGAGGTGGCTGGGCGTTCCCCCTTATTGCCTGCCTTTGGTGCCGGGTGGATTCCCCGCTTGTGCCTAGCCCCATTAGCGCGACGCGTAGTTGTGTCCGCCATCTTGGGGTCTATCGTGGCCTGGCTAGCCTTTCAGGGCTAGATCCTTATAAGGCCACGTTGGGTCTCCGTGCACTGGTTGCTTAGTGGTTAAACTGCTGTCCTGCAACCAAGATTTTGTGAGTTCGATCCTGACCATGAATCGGGGTTGGCTCAGCCTTCCAACTGTTCCTCGGGGGCTCGAGGTTGACTCAGCCTTGGAGCACTTGGTTGTGGATAGGGGCTACCTCGATCCGGAGGGCTCAAGGTTGGTCCCTGTCATTCCATGTTGTCCCGCAGTAAGGCTTAGGCTTCGTTGGGCTCCCAGAGCCTGCAGATTGGCCGGAGTTTCATTGCCAGCCTCTGCTGTGGCTCAGTAGTTAAGAAGCCTCCCTTGTTAGCGGGGGGGTTGACAATTCGAGACCCATGAGGGTTTTGAGTGACCCTCTCTGTCTCGGCTCATGGCTGCTGCCCCCGTAGGGTTGCCACCACCGGGGGCCCTGGCCGCGGTGCCCGGGGTGCGGAGGCTTTGCCCCTTCGCCCTCTGGCCCTGGCGGCCTTGGAACGGGCCACGGGCCTGGACCTCATACCGGATACCCGACGGTCGGCCCGCAGGGCGGCGCAGTCGGGGGCCGGTCTGCATAAGGTGGACTGGAGCGGCCTGGTGACTGCCCTACACCGGCGCATGGACCAGCTAGAGGCACACATGCTACCGATCCGGCCCTCTGATTATCCGGCATCAGCCGATGCTGAGGTCCTGGTTAGGGTATCCTGCTCCTCCAGTTGAGGTCGAACCTGAGGCTGGGCCTGGCATCATCAAGTTCGGACCTGTCGCGCCGCCTGTTCCGGCCATGTGGGCCGGTGGTGAGTATGCGGTTGAACCTAGCACACTTACACGACCACTCTCTCAGCAGCCAACAGTGCACTGGCCTTGGCTGTGCAGGCGCCTGCCCCAGGGCAGCCATGGCTGCAACCTGCCCTCTCCATTACCCGCTCAGCCAGTGCCTTCAACCTGGCGGGTTCGTTATCCGCCGACACCGGTGGCCTCCCCTTTTGGTGTCCCGGCCGTCCCGGCACTGGGTTGGCCGTGTATGGCCATTGGGGACCCTGGGTACAATCACTTTATTACAGTCCGTGTCCAGCTCAGTACAGAGCACGGTACCGTATTTGTCAGCGTGTAAGCCGACTGGGCATATGGGATAACCCCAACATTTCCACTCGGAATGTGGAGCTTGTTGTGTACTCGCTGTTGGGACTGCCCTCTTTTCTGTACGCCTACCTCACACCAGATACAGCGTAGATGAACATCAGATTTGAATTCAACATGTTACTCTATATTCCTGTCCTTGTGGTATGCAGGGGAGATGTCACGAGGCCGTATGTTATAAAACATGTACAGTACACATACAACAGTGCAAGTGCAAAGTTGTTCTTATTTATCTGCCGTATGTACACGATTATAAGCCGACCCACATTTAACCCGAGGTATATGCTTTTGACCTTGGAACCCGGGACAATAGGTTGACCCAAATATGGGCAAGAGTGGGGAAGGGTAGCAGCTGCTAGTGAGGTGCCCACCCCACCACCTCCTTTTTCCTGGGAGGTGCGGCGAGGGGCTGTGGCAAGGAGCAGCAGGGGGTAAGTCGGGCTGGTGCTGGCGATCCCCCTGGAAGAGGGACCCGGCCCAATTGGGGTTGTGGTCCTGGACCGCCTGCTGCAGGAAAACCCTTCCCCCACTGACGCCAGTTACCTATTTGAGGGTTTTTTCCTTCGGCTTCCGTGACCCAGTAGTGGGAGCACAGGGGCCTCAGGACGCGCACAATTTAAAATCATTAGCAGGTGTGGGGTCGGTAGCCAGAGCTCAAATTTTCAAGGAGGTAGCAGCAGGCAGGGTGGCGGGACCGTTGGACAGTCCGCCTTATACCAGCCTTCCAGTTTCCCCGTTGGGACTGGTTCTAAAGAAGTCCCCGGGTGAGTTCAGGTTGATTCATCACCTGTCTTACCCCGCCGGGTCCCCTGTCAACTACGGACGTCCGGTGCCCGGTCCGGTACACGTCGTTTGACGAGGCCGCGAACATGGTCCGCTCCGGTGGCCCGGGTGCACTATTGGCCAAATGCGACATCAAGTCGGCATTTCGGCTTCTACCAGTGCACCCGGGGGACTTCGAACTACTGGGCTTTCGTTTTGAGGGCCAGTATTTCGTGGACCGGGCCGTGCCTTTTGGCTGTCCTATTTCATGCGCTGCGTTTGAGCGCTTTAGTTCCTTCTTACATTGGGATTTGGTTCGGAAGGCGGGTTTCTGACAAGGTAGCACATTACCTGGACAGTTTCCTTTTTGGGGGGCCCCGCAGGTACTGGGGATGGTGTTCATCTGCTCCATTCCTTCCAGCAACTGGCAGAGTAACTGGCTGTTCCGTTGGCGCCTGAGAAAACTGAGGGTCCGGCCACTACCCTCACTTTTCTGGGCATCGAATTGGACACGGTGGCCATGACCTCTCACCTCCCCCTGACAAGGTGCACCGCCTAGTAGATGAGATAGTGTTACTACTGCCCAAAAGGAAGGTCACCCTACACGGTTTGCAGGAGCTTCAATGGGCTTCTCAACTTTGCCGGCGGGGTGGTAGCTCCTGGCCACGCCTTTGCACGCCGTTTTTGCGATGCGATGGCCGGCCTGACCGTAAGTTCCATAGGACTCGGTTGATTCGTGGGATGCGGGAAGATTTAGAGGTCTGGTTGGCGTTCCTCAATGGCTTCAATGGGGTATCCTTTTGGCACTCTGACCTTTTCCTCTCTTCCAGTTTTCAGGTCCATTCCGATGCCCTGGGTTTTGCGTTTTTGGGCATCTATGTTGATGGCCGTTGGTGTCCAGGCACATGGCCGCCACAACGGCGTGGCCGCCACAACGGCGGGACTCCGACGCCGTGAAGGACCTGACTTTCCTGGAGTTCTTTCCCATTTGGGGGCACTTAACATGTGGGGACGTCATTGGGTCAACTCTGTTGTCACCTTTCGGTGGGACAACGCCGCGGTTGTCCAAGTGGTTGACTCGCAGACGCCCCGTCCACAGCCAGCTGGGTTGGCCTGATGTCTGGCCGCTCCCGGTGGATCATGTGCTGCAGTTCGTGGTCCACCTGCGGCGACTGGGCCTGGCCCCCGCGGACGATCAAAGGGCGGCTGTCGGCCTTGGCCTTCACCGCTCGGGCTAATGGCGTGCCCGGCGCTCTTGGCAATTTTGAATTCGCCGGGTGCTAGAGGGATGGTCTAGGGAATGCAGCCACTGCCTGGACGCCCATCAGCTGGTGTCGCCGGAGGTACTGCGGCGTTTGGCCGCGGCCTGGCCCTGCCATTGCAGGGGTTGGGTTTTAGGCGGCCTTGTTTCATGCCGCCTCCGCCATTGCATTTTGTGCCGCCCTGCGGGCTGGTGAATTAGTGGTTGCATCCAGGTGGAACGTTTCCTGCTGTGCGTTGCAGCTGGCTGATGTCGCGCTTGCCGCATCGTCAGTCCGGCTGACGATCTGGATGTCCAAAACCGATCAGCTTTGCGGGGTGAATTTCTTAGCGGCTACTGCACGGCAGTATAGCGGCTATATGTCCGGTGAGGGCTCTGGAGCGTTACATGGCATGGCATCCTTCCGGTCCTCTGCCCCCCTTTTTGTACATCACGAGGGGTCCCCTTTCACTCGTTTTCAGTTCTGGAGGGTGATGGGGGCTGGACTTCCTGGTGCCCGTTATGGCACCCTCTCATTCAGCATAGGGGCTGCCTCTCCAGCTGCCTCTTTTGGGTGTTCTGCTGCGGATATCATGAGGATGGGGTGCTGGGGGTCTGCTGCATTTGTCCGTATGTGTGACCGTTATTATCATAACCTGCTTTGCTCCCGTTTGTTTTCTGTTTGTTCTCTTTCAGAGCGTTCCATTAGACCAGATGTGGCCCGAGTTTGGATTGTGGGTCGCAGTTACGTTTCCTGGGCCGCCCACTTCGCTGGAGCTGCCCCCTGCTGGATCCACCTCGGCCTGAGGGACTGGGCTTACCTGATGTGGATGGGGATCCCAGAGACGTTTTGCTGCCAACTACTCCACTAGGTGTTGGAGACTTGGCGGGTTGTGCCCCCAGATATCTTATGGGTGCGCCGGGGTAGGCGTGACCTTGGCCAACGCCCAGGTGTGGAGCTGGCCAGGACCATTTGCAGGGGTTTCGATCTGCTGCACCAGCACTGGCCAGCAACCGGATTCGTCTGGTCGAAGATGATGCCGCGCGCCCTGTATCGGTGCGCGGTCGATGTTTGGGCCACATCGTGGCGTCCTTCTTTGGAGCCCGTGCTCTGGGTACGGTGGCGGCGCATCTGGTGATCTGTTTGGAATCGGACCACCTGTACCGCCTGTACTGGGATGGCAGGGTGCACCTGTCCTCCGATGGCCTGGCATTGTTGCTGGGCGGTCTGCAGCAGGGCCTGGTGACCGAGTTGTCGGTCTCGGGGGGGTGGGGCGGTGTGTAGTTTCACTCCCCCCGTGTGGCGGGTAGCACTGGTGGGGAAGAAATTTGGTCCCAGGAGAACCTGGCTGGAACGTGTTTTGATCGGCCACTCCGCAAGCAAAGAAGGGAAGATAGAAGAGTGGGCCGGATCAAAATGCGGACCGTGAACTTGGGAACTGCCCAGCTCGGCAGCAGGCAGCCCCAATATATAGTTCACCCGGTTCCAGGTCAGAAGGAGACAACAACGGGTCACTTCTGACCGGGACAGTTAAACGAAGTTAACAAAGGATTGAAGGATATCCAAGTTAAGTTTATGAATGGATATCTTTGTACCTTACCAGTGCTACTGCGGCCTGCTGCAGAAAGTTATTGGTTAAAATAGTTAAAGTTAAGTTGAATTTGAAATAAAGTGGCCCATTGTTTATACCAACATCACTGTGGTCAGTCTCTTTTGTGCGGGCATGTGGGGGCAATGGACGAGCGGCCGTGGCAACTGCCGCGGCCGCGCGCTTTGCCCCAGTGCCGGTCAAAGAGACGGGCCTGGGGACGAGCGCAGGGGGCGTGGCTGAGCGCTGCCCTTATAAGGGCGGCGCGCTCCCTGCGCTCGCCGCCAGTCCACGTCGGACCGGCAAAGCGAGCCCCGCCCTCCCTCCCTGGATGCAGTGTGACAATTTTTGGTCGCTTCGGGGCCGGATGGGAATTTTTGCTTGAGACCTTGTTTGGCCGGTAGGTCTCTTGGCGTTTTCGCCCATCCCACACTGCCGCACCAGGTGAGTTGGAGTGGTTAGGTCACTTTTGGGGCGGGTAGCACTGGTGGGGAAGAAATTTGGTCCCAGGAGAACCTGGCTGGAACGTGTTTTGATCGGCCACTCCGCAAGCAAAGAAGGGAAGATAGAAGAGTGGGCCGGATCAAAATGCGGACCGTGAACTTGGGAACTGCCCAGCTCGGCAGCAGGCAGCCCCAATATATAGTTCACCCGGTTCCAGGTCAGAAGGAGACAACAACGGGTCACTTCTGACCGGGACAGTTAAACGAAGTTAACAAAGGATTGAAGGATATCCAAGTTAAGTTTATGAATGGATATCTTTGTACCTTACCAGTGCTACTGCGGCCTGCTGCAGAAAGTTATTGGTTAAAATAGTTAAAGTTAAGTTGAATTTGAAATAAAGTGGCCCATTGTTTATACCAACATCACTGTGGTCAGTCTCTTTTGTGCGGGCATGTGGGGGCAATGTATATTGTCTGTATTGGTGGGCAGCAAAACGTTTTAGACTTGATTTGAATGGAAAACAGAACTTACAAAAAAAAATTACACTCAGATACATATACAAATATCTGAGTCTGGGTAATGGTACAAGTTTCTATTCCCACACCCTGCAATCAATTCTTGGATTCCATTTAAAACAGAGAGATAAAGCTTTTCTAGGGCAGGCAATTTTTCAACAAGCCTATATCTAGATCAGAAGTAGAATTTGTCATTCTTTACCTGACCTTGAACCTTAGATTAACAGCAAAATAATTACCTGTATGTCCCTGTGAAAAGTTAATACCATCAGACAAATGCTCTAATGTCCAACAGAAATTATAATTCCACTTATGTTAATTACTGTCTCTATCCTCTCAATTTTGTCATAGAAATAAAGGACAAAAAAGGGCAAAACAAAGGACCCCAAATAAATAAATATAGCAAAGGTGAGGTTGGAGAAACAGGAACAATTTTTATCTCAATTAAATTATTTATGTCCCACTTTCAAGATGTATAGGAATATGACATGTAATATCACAGACTGACATCTGTCCCTTCTGATCTTCCAACTGTGCAGTACAGTGAGAACATATTCCAAAGTCAAATCCATAAACAAGGTGGGAGAGGAAACACTGCATTTTAGGAAAATTATGTATGCCATTTTCTGAGCCTTTGGTTTTCTTCTTCTTCAGTAACGAAAATGTGAGAGAAAACATGTGAAAAATACTACACATACCACTCCTATAAGAAATTAAAGAAGGCCAGAGGTCCTAGAAAGCCTGAAATTGGTGCATAAAAACTATGCCTGTAAGTTTCACTCCTTTTCTGAAGAAGTGAACTTGATCCACGAAAGCTAACAAAAAAAATAGCAGTTAGTCTTTAAAGTGCTACAGTGTTTTTTATTTTTATTTTGTTTATTTTATTTTGTTTTCTGATTTGCCTGAACCACAGACTAACATGGCTACTATTCCAAAAAATTGAGAATGCTTGGAGATTGTATGAATATTCACTTCTTAGGAACAGCTTAAGTTTATAAAAGTGTATATAATATTTTTCAATGGGTCTGCGGTGGTTCAGTGGTTAAGAAGCTCACCTTGTTAGCTGGAAGGCTGGCAAGTCGGCAGTTCAAGACCTGAGTACTGCATGTTCCAGTTCTTGGGGACATGAAAGGAGCTTCATTTGGGCATTCCCTGAGTGGAGTTTATTCTGCAAAAATCCTTTCAACCCAGAATAAGCTCTAAATAACAAGAAGAAGAACAACAACCACAACAACAACAACAACAACAACCACAGTGAGAGTGACAGGAACAACATTTACTGAAGATAGCAAAATGGACAAAGAGATCAACATATGGTGTAGTTAGGCAAACCAAATAGTGGGTCAGTTAGCTCTGCTCTTATAACCCAACACAATATTGATCAACACAAAGAAACACCTCATAAAAAGCATATTCATTTCCACCTTATGTTACAAGTGACAAACATGAATACTTACAACAAAAGATAATTAAAAGTTTATCACCACGGAAATGAGATGTCTGAGGAAGGCTACTGGAAGAGAAAAAATATAAGATTATAAGGGAAAGAATTGGAATATATCAAATCTTAATCTACATGCAGAGACAACAAACAAAATTGTTTGCCTATTTGGAGAGAATGTCTTGGAATTCAGTACCTTACAAAGGTTATGTGGAAAGAGGGGAAGGACAAAGACCACTAGGCAGATGCGGAGGAAGGTGGAGAGATAACATCAAAGAAATATTTCAATAGCACCAAATAACAACAGTGGAAGCCACTAGAAGTGCCAGAACAAGAATCTTGCATCTTCCTTGACATCAGATGGGGTAAAATTGAAAGCAAACAAAAATAACAATTGTAATATTAGTAAGTAGAAGCACTGGTAAGATGTTTCAGCTAAATTTCATCTTTGCTGCTGCTCGAGTTTTGGAATCTGCCAATGATTAAAACTCCTAAATTCTGGAATTAAGGAGAAGGCTAAGAGATAATTGATAGTATTTGTTGTGTTTTTTATCTTTACATCAAGCAGCAAATCAGGAATTACAGAACAATATGGAGTGTTTAATTTGATTTAAGATATTTTTTCAATCCAAAAGACATAGGCAAGAAAATGCTCCAGTTCAATTCATTTACTTGCTTCCTTCAACTAAATCCATTGAAAACATAACTTTTCAAAGGAATACTCACAGGAGAGTGACTGAAAATAAGGTTTTGCAAGAAATATCTATATCTTTCTTTTAGCCTTTTGTCTCAAAATCTGAGTTTGTTGAGCAAGCAGAAATTTTGACCCAAGAGCAACATGGCTGGGACTTCTTAGTGCCACCAAGCAGTAGATATTAGATAACTTGTTGAAAAGTCCATTGCTTAGTGTTTTGGGTGAGAAGTGGTTAACTGATGATAAACAGAATCAAATTCAGGGATTTCCCCTGCTTTGGAATCTCTTTATTATTTTTTAAAAAAAGAATCAAATTCCCTGGATATGGGATTAGTCCCCCTGTGTCAAAATAATTTGAAGAGATCTTTGGACTTAACAAAATGTTGGCATGTTGACTGTAGGGATGTTGGGATGTTGATCAGAATGAATTTAGATGCCAATAGCTTTGATAGTGTCAATGCACTATTAACAGACTCTTTCACAAATCCCATCCTCTCTTATCTTCTGACCTAGAAGCCCCATATGTATGTGTGTTTCCAGAGAGCACTTCTCGGTGCATGTGTATGCTCAATGAACTCTCTTTGATTAAGATGTATGGTTTTAGGGCTATTTTCACATTAACTACTTGTTGTGGAACATTAACACTGGAAAATAAACTGCTGAAACAGAATGTGTCTGTGGCTTTTGAGCAGGGTGACTGTTATCTTACATTGCATAAAAATAACCAGAGATGCTGTAATTGAGATGACAGTAAGTTTTATTTGTTTGGAATTCAAAAAGCAAATCTATGCACAGCTTGAAAGCTTATTTTGGGCTTTTCCCAAGAGCTGTCTGTGAGCATTGCTTGATGCTGTAGCTTAAAGTAGATTGCTCCAAGTTCTATTATGTATATTTCTTTAGGGGGGGGGGAGTAGATGTCAAAATCAAAGCCAGGTCATAAAAGCATGGTGATTTAAGCATCAGTGTAAAATACCACTGGAGGGGAAATAACCTCAAGAATAGAAGGATAGTATAAAATAAGGGGAGATGCTGGATTGAGAAGCCATAGAAGAAAAGCACACAGAAAAGAAAGTAACCTCTTCCTGCCCTCTTCCATTTCTATATGAGGCTCAGACATCTGGGAATTCAGCTGCTAAACTGAGAAAACTTTGAAAAAACTCAAGTATTATTAACACCCCTAGTTTGACCTTGGGGTTCTTCTCTATTCCTTTAAATGAACATCCATATAATAATGATAGTTCTTTTCTTTTTCTTTATTTTTTTTTACAGATATTGCTATTTCCAAGTTTGTGTGTGTGTGGGTGGGTAGGTAGGTATTCTTTAAAAATGTTGCCCTACTTTCTAATGAAGAGTTTTAATATTCAGCTTCAGGAATAGCATTCAGAGTAACTATGACAGATTTCCAGGTATAACCATGGATTCTTAGATAGCAAGGAGCCTTTTGTTTGCCTCCCTTCTGGATTTAAAATATTTTCATTTTCTTAGACCATGGAAACATTGCTAGGAAAGTGAGATCTGGTTCTGGGTAGGTGCTTAAATGATGAGAAGACATTAATTAGTGGTGTCAAGATGTTGAGGCCTCCCTTTAAATTTACTTGGCATTTCTAATGAGTAGGAAGTTCCAAATCTATCTCAGAATGTTCAGATAAAACTAAATGGTGTGAAGGGACCTTTCTGAACTCTGGTGGTCAGTCTCTGTGGTTGAGAAAATGTTTTGTCCATGGAAACCTACTGATGGTATTCCACGTGTTACTGCTTCTAACAGTAATGTGCAACAGAACCATTAAATCTAATAAAGTATCTTCAGATTTTTAAGATACATAGTTAGATATATTGATCGTAAACATAAGTGAAACATGTATGTCTTACATTCATTGATTTGCAACAATATATTCACTGGTTGGGTAGCTGAAGGGTTTTGGTATCTGACTACAGAGCCAGAGGTTGGGAAATCAATTTCCCACTGGATTGGCTACTGCAATGCTATCTACATAATCCTTTTTGTCTGATACTGAGATTGCATCAGGTCCAGAATTCAATAGCCAGGCTGTTGACAGATATAAAGAAATTTGATCATATTTTCCCAGCATTGGCAGGCTTGTACTGGCTTCCTGTTTCCTGCTGTGTCAGATACAATGTGTTAGTGTTATTGTATAAAGCCCTATATGGTTTTGGACCTTATTATCTGTTGGAGCATCTCTACCTCAGAACAACTCCCAACATCATTTGTTCATTGCTGACCCTGAGGATGACAAGAAAGTCTATGACTAGAAATAGAGTAGTTTTGGTAGTGGCACTGTCACTTTGGTATGTACTACCAGTTGAGCTGTGTCAGGCCCCATCCTTTGACATTTTAAAAAAAAACTTAAAACTTCCCTTTTCAAGGAAGCCTTTAAGAATATAATTTCTGTGACAATAAGTTAGTTGGTCAGTTTTGAGCTTGCTTGCCCTCAGATGTCATTAGATATTTATTTTGTCATTTATTTTAATTTTTTGTTTGTTTTTACTTTGCTGCTGTTGTTTATTTGTTTGTACACTACCCAGAGTGGAAAATATCCCATGTGGATGATAGAAAAATATAATAAATAAAATAAATATAAATAAATATCCCAAGAGAAGAGTCAGCAGCCTATGTTGTCTTGAGCAAGCTTCACAGTCACAGGACAGTGTTAGAAAAAGGGAAAAGTAAACCAGCTCTAAGTATTGCTTGGCTAGAAAACTCTAGAAAAGATCTCCATAAATCAGAATTAACTTGACAGAATGCAAATTATGTTCCTTGACTAAAATATTTGGAGTTCTGTATTCTTTATTTACATGAAAGCAAAATTTGGTTTCTAGTTTCCAGATTGCTGTGGTCCATCATTTCACCTGTTTTTGGAAATGGATAAGGTACTAAGATAATATCAACAAATCCAAGAAAAGCCACCAGGAAATTTGTATAAAGCCAGAAACTGGAAGTAACTAGTCACTAGCAATGCAAGAAGTGCTACAAACATCCTATTGCCAAGAAATGGAATTTAAAAAGGAACACTTAATCATCCCCTTTCCCCTTGGCAGGCTTCCTCACAACAGTTGTGGGAAAGGGAATAAGATAGGGATTCTCCTGAAGCTAAAGGGATAATTATGCAGTCGGTGTTTATGCCACAGGGCACTAGCCAAAGGTACTTTTTATTGAAAAACACATTAAAAATATGTTTACAGTTGTTAAGGTTTTGTATCATTCTTTGGTTTTGTATTTTGTCTCTTTATAAACATTTTCAAGGCACAAAATCATAACTGATTTCTAGAGAGAAAAAATAAAGTATTTCCCTGTATTGTTTTCTGAACTGCTTTTAACAAAAAGGCAATACAGTAAAGCCTCACATAAAGAGTACCTCTCTTAGAGAGTAGAATTTTCTCTGAATGGTCACTTCACTTAAACAACTAAAACCAACCAAAAACTCACTTAACAAACAAATCAGGGTTCGCAAACCCCCCCCCCCCGGCCAGAAGTCACAATTGGTCACTTACAATGATGTTTTGCTTAAAGAGCAAACTCACTTAAAGAGCAATCCTGTGGACCACATTATTCTCTTTAAGCGAGATACAAGTGTACATTTAAAGCAAGGAATCAAGTTACACATGTGAGCAAAGCACTGACAATAACAATTGTAATGACCTATTTGTCAAGATGTATTAAGCAACCCAGTAAGTTCCTTTTGAAATACAGTATAGACATTCCAAGCGCTATTAAAGTTCTCTTCAAAATGACCTTGAATATCCATGTACCTAGGGCAAGTGATGGTTAACATTGGAACTCCAGGCATTCTTGGACTTCAGTTACCAGAAGTCCATGTCATTGATTTAGGCTTCTGGGAATTGAAGCCCAAATACCAAAGGTTGGGAAACACTCATCTTAAATTCATTCATTCATTCATTCATTCATTGCATTTTATACCACCCATTTGGGAAATTTTCCACTCTGGGCGGTGTATGTAGAAATATCAAATAACACAATAAACCAAACACACAAAAAATGCCAACCAAATAAATATATCCTAAAATAAAATAACTGCATCTTTGGGCACAGAGAATCCTAAAATACTGACTGGTTAATTTAAGAACATCTTAATTGTAATGTAGGTCCAAGATGCTTTACCAGTGTTTCTCAGACTTTGCCTTCTCCACATGTTTTGGATCCCAACTCTGGGAACCACTGGCTGAAACTTTTGGGACTAGAAGTCAAAGATATCTGGATTACTGAACATTGTAAAGGTGACCTTGAATTGTATTCACCTTATTCCATATGCATTTTCTCATGGGGTCAGATTTTCATCATAGGTTCAAGTTTATTTTATATTCCTGAAGTGTTAGTCTACCATCAAAGAGGTATACAAATCTGTTTCTATCCACCATTTTGGGGTTCTCCTCTCTGGAATTTGTTACCTACAGAGACTACTAGGTCATCTGCTCAGAAATGATAGAAAGATAATAGTCCCTCTTTTTATCTTTCAAAGGTTGTTGATTCCATATACAGTATGACACTTTCTTGTATGTTTTTTTTTTCATCATAGAGGTCTCAGACTAATTTCAATAAAACGATTGAAATATGAGTGCTTTTGAATATTCGTGTCTTCAGATTCTGTCCATTTAAGGAATGTGTATTATATCTTTATTATGGTATGTTTGCTCCTGAGTAACATACTGTACAACTTTTTCTACAGGAACAAAAATGGGAAAAAGAACTGCTCTTCCTCTCTTTCCTCATAAAAATGATATGCCTCAAGAACCAAGTTGTAGAGACAAAAAAAGAACTGAAATTGGATTTTACAACATATTCTTCCAGCTAGCAATTGTTTCGGACTGGCATATCCTGTGTATACATTCTCTGTGGACAGAGTTAAAAGAGAAAATTATAAAGGATAGTGAAAATACAAGCACCCTCAGAGGTGCCACAAATATTGACTAAAAAGCTACTGACACTGTCAGATACAGCACACAGGAAAAATATGTAATCTTATTTGATGTTGCTAGTTGCTACTAAGGGCATGGTGGCACCAATGTTGCTTTTCTTCTGAGAACAGAAGCCCAGTCGTGTCAATCTAGTTGTTCTCAAGAGCAAACCTTTTTCCAGGAAGGTGGGGGGAGGGACCTTATATAACTTTTGTTTTAAAGTTGATATTGGCTAGTTGTTTTAAGTAAGGGGGTGGGGAAAGGAAGCTGATGGTTTTTTAAGAGGAGCTAGGAATCTATGTAGGTATTAAATGAAATTCATAACTTTGCTTCCTGTGTAAAACAACTTTCTCAAAACACATATTAAAATTAGTGCGGATTGAGACAAATGAATCTGTCATTTCACTTTCTTTAGTTTTGTCAGTTCTCACCCCCTCACCACTCAAAAAAGTTGCTTCTTCCCATTGTATTTCTGAAAAGATCTTAGAATGTTCTTTTCCAAAGTAAACCAAATGACATTTTCAACCAGCTGTGCTGACCAAAAGCCAAACGCCAAAAGCAGTTACACTTATAGTTAGCACAATTAGGACTTTCTTCCCTTCTTCCTTTTGTTGCAGCCCAGTTGTTGTTCAGTTGCACAGTCTCTCAAAACTCTCCTCCAGCACCACATCTCAAAGGCATCTATTCTTCTGTGCTCAGCTTTCCTAATGGTCCAGCTCTCACAACCATACATTGCCACAGGGAATACCATTGCTTTGACTAGATGAATTTTTGTTTGCAATGTGATGTCTCTACTTTTCACTATGTTCCCCAGGTTTCTCATCGCTTGCCTCCCAAGAATCAGCCGCCTTTTTATTTCAAAAAAACAAAATGGGAATTTTTCCTTGGAAAATTAAAATGATTAGTATGAACAAGCAATGTAAAGGCCTCGGGAGAGAAACCTGGGGGGGGGGGGAGGTTAAAAAGTAAGAAAATCAGCTATTGAATGTTTTATTTTAGCATGATGAATACAATATTTAAGACAATGTATTCATATATTCTCCAAAACATAAGCTCAAGTAGTTGGTATTTTTTTCTATAGATCATCTGCCTGAATGGGATAATAGTAATCTGCATGCCCTAACACTGGGTATTGATGGGAAGGGGCTTAAACTTCAATGTAACTGTCCATTGCTACTAACTTGACTGAGAAAGCTCTTTTCTTGCCACTGAGATTTGAGGCAAGCCCCATCTTTGCTGTTTCTTTGTGTTTTTGGTGATAGCTCTCTTCCTCCTCTGACCAAGCAATAAGCATGGGGAGGCTGGAAACTCATTCCTTTCCCCTCTTTCTTCTGTCTGTAACTACAGTCTGTAAGCAAAGATACTTTTTGTCTAATTTAAATGTCTATAGTATGATTTTATCACATGAAGTATTTTTTTTCTAACTGATTCTCTTGTTAAAAAAAATAGGAAAGAACAAAAAAAAATCCCCTCCATTTCTGTGGCAACAGACTAGGATGATCAGCACACATTCACCTCTACTAACTTCATCTAACTGGGTTGCTAAGTGATCTAACTGGGTTGCTAAGTGCCTCAGTTTGTTGGGTCATCTAACCCCTCCTTCTCTCTGTGTGACTTGTTTAATCTCTTTTAATTTTTGTAATTTTTAAAATCCTGTTTAATACTGTTTTTATATCATGTTTTTACTGTGTTTTAAGTGTTTTAAAAGTTTGTTAGCCACCCTGGGTCTTTGTGAGGAGGGCGGCCTAAAAGTTTGATTAAATAAATTAAATAAATAATAAATCACACTATGGAGGAATGAGGGTGGTGTGATGATAGATTCTAGGTGATGATCATAGGGGTGGACGTGGTAATTCATTTACAGAACTCTTAAAAGAACTATAACGCTTACATTTTAATCACTCATTGTTAGAAGAGCATCTGTGGTCTTCAATGAGAATATGATAAACCACTAAGTCAACTAAAGAAATGTTCTTCTGCCACACAAGAACACAGAATGCAGTAACCTGCCTTGCATAGATGGCATGTTTAATACTGTATGTTCAATGTGATGATGTTAGACGGATGAATCATCCAAAGGAATGAAAGAACAAAAACAAATTTCACACTTCCTTTCACAATAGATATATTTAAGAAGTAAAACAACCAACAAATTAGAAACAAGTACATTAGAAGGAGTAAATATATCCCATGGAGATAGATTTATGCCATTTTAGGTAATACAAGCCACACAATTCACAACTAAATGTATAATATGGACTGTCAGAAATCATGCTGTCCATAAATGGAATCCAGAACTGTGCCATATCAAAGTCTGTCAGTTATAATCAATAAAAAAGGTGATCCCTGTCACCTCAGCCTATTGCCTACTTACTGTTTCCATGTCTTGCCTTCACTCCATACTACTGTGACAGTCATCCATTGAAAGATATAATAGTAGGAAAAGTTTCACCCACAGTAAAGGCAGTACAAAAAGATGGCTAGTTTCACAGAACAAAATGCTTAGCAAATGCATCTGTTTTAGGTATGTGTCCTTGAAAGTTTGGTAACTGCAAACAAAAACAACACTTTTTTCCACAAAATGTACTGTTCCTGTTATTGTATTTTTACATTTTTACCTATATGGTTCCAACAGAAGTGCCAATAGCACAGAATCCTTAATAAAATCGTAATCTGAGAGAATAATACCTTCATTATTTCACAGTCAGAATTTAATGAAGAAAATTCTTTCTAAAAAACCAGCCATATAAACAACCAACAAATAAACCTCTGTTATTATTTTCACAGATTGTTTTCTCTGGAATATAGATAACCATTTTGAAAATGATGAAGCTAGTTCCAGAATGGGTGCACAGCTCATTACTAACTTGTTTGCCCTGGTGAATAGTTTCCAGTGTGAGAAATATTTCCAATTGTTTACTGAAAAGTTTTGCAATGTGTTATATAGTTATAGTTATACAGTTTATTGTAATGCAATCCTTGCCTTTAATTTGATCAAACCATTTTGTAAGCAGCAGCCTGGAAACCAGATTCTCCCTTTAGAAAGTAGATATATAGTATTTCAAAATATTCAACATTTTGAACTGTATTTAGATCATGCTCTATCCTTTCTGTCCCAGGGAAAAATAAATATAATTACCAATTTATTTCAATTACTATAGTATTTCAACCATGATTTAAAAGAAATGTTTTTTACGGACTATGAAATGATTTTTTTCCACAAAGATAGATAGAGTCCGGTTGCTTAGTTATCTCTCTATAATGTAATAACCTGACTCCCTAAAGGGGCCAATGGCTACGGGTGGATGAGCCCATTTAGGTGGGCTGGTGTTCCACCCAGTGGAGGAAATGCCACTGGAAACCATCATATTGGGCCCAAATGCAAAATAAGTGGAGGAAAAACCACTTTTTGATTTCAAACGGTCATGGAGTCAGAAGAGGCCATGCCAGATGGACTGGCTGTGAAAGCACACCGTGATAATATCCTCAAGGCTGCGGCAGTCCATTGCAGTCCCGGTGTTAATCCTACATGTCTTATTTAATATGTGCCACAGGAGATGGCTCCAAGATCATAGTGTGTGGATCACTTCTCGGCAAGCTGGGATCCACCTTAAACAAATTCATGCCAGTGGCATTTTCCCTACTTGCCTTAGAGGGTAAAGACAGCCCAGAGCCAGCTGGTCTCCAAGACTAGGCCTCACAGCACCCTGGGGCAGGAAAAAACAAATACTCTGTACTCTGATTGACTTGCAGCTCATAATGATGTGAAGTATATCTTCCATGGGGAAGAATCTAGATGAAATTGTTCTGTGAAGCAGGTTCTCACTAGACTTAGGAATGATATACCATATAATGTCAGATTTCAGGGTTTTTAAAAAATATTTTGCTGAGTTATTTATTTTTTTCCTGTGTAAATAAGCAGATATTGGGTAACTTGATCTGAGTTGTCTGTTTTTGCCAAAATTCAGTGATGAACTTTGAGATCCAGCACCAGTGGAATAGGAAGTTAATTGCCTTTCCCCTTCTGCTGCAGTTCCCCAATGATGCCAAGATCAAGCAACAGAGAACTTCTTATCCCCTTGGAACAGTGTTTGTTTTTTAGTAGAGTATGAAAAGGGCACAAGGAAGAAAATGGAGTCATATACTCTGATTGGGAAAAGTCAGTTACAATGGAAGAAGACCTTTGGAATGTAGCTTTTGTTTATTATTGTGCCATTATTTATTTATATTTCTTTGCTCCAAAGTTGTGTAGCATATAATCAGATCTGTTCAAATCAAGAGTGCACATGTATTCTTTTGCCTTCTAGTCAGAGATGCCTAATAAAATGTGATGCTGAAAGGAGATGCCATGCCTCGCACCATCCCACCTTAACGAACTCCTTTTCTCACCTGGTCTGGCCTTGGGAAAGGAGACACAGCTGTGGCAGGGGCTGGTGGTGATGAGACCTGCTGCCCCCCCCTCCCAAAGGACTCCTTCTCTTGCCCAGTGGAACCTTATGATTGGACTATAGCCGCAGGTGGACGTTTTTGCATTATAATGTTTTCTACTATGATGTGTGTTGTTCTACTGTATGATATTTATTGAACCTTATTGCTTTGTTGCACTACAGGCCATGGTATTTTGATAATACTGTAATGTGTATTGATGTGTAATGTGTACTGACCTACTATATGATATTTATTGTACTTTACTGTTTTGTTATATTGTATGCTATTGTATTTTTGTTTGCACTTTAATAGTGATATTAGGGGACTCTGTGAGCTGCTCTGAGTCGGTTGAAACCGAGGAGAGCAGGATACAAATCTAAAAATAAAATAAATAAAATAAACAATTACTGTATATACTTGAGTATAAGTCTAGTGTTTTAGCCCCTAAAATAAGGTCCAAAAAGGGGACTCAACTTATACTCAGGTCAACGACCCCGAAGGTTCCAAAATGAGGTGGTGCAAATTCAAACATACATTTTTAAAAAGCACCAACATGACCATAAAAAGTCAAAAACATACCCACACAAATGTCTAAATTAATTAATTTTACCATATTCTCATGTATTTTAATTATTGAAACTCACTAGCAGCTGCTGCTGCATTTTCCACCCCTGACTTACGGTATATACAGGTCAATCTATTTTCCTAGTTTTAGCGGTCCAAATTAGGTACATTGACTTATATTAGGGACAACTTATAGTCAAGTATATACAATAATTATCCCTCACACTTTCTATGTTATAACACTCACATCCAGCTGTGCTGTTTCTGTGTCAAAAGAAAAGGTACTCCTCTCAACCAAACAGAGGTATAATACTTATGTCTAAGAATTTGCTAACATTTAATGATGTCAACAACTGTTAGCTGAATATTTATGAGAAGGGATGGTTCCATTCCTGGATTTTCATAAGAAAATAGCTAAAATTTAGCCATGAAGGTTATGTGGTCTCCAGCAGCAGGATTTTTTATAATGTAGTTTCCCTTTCTCTCCTGAATCTTGTCTAACTTGTGGATTGTCTGTTACATTGAAAGCATCTACATACACCATGGAACAGACTACCTGTGAAGCTGTTTCAAACTGCCTCTATGAATACACTTAAAATAGAATCGCTTAAAGAGACATTTAGAAACAACCTCCCGGTGGTCAATCAGTTTTGATTACTAATTGCCCCTGCTGCTGTCTCCAGTTGTGTCTACATGTATTTTTAATGTTATTGTATTCTTTTATGCTTATTTATTTACTGCTATAAATCATCCATCCATCCATCCATCCATCCATCCATCCATCCATCCATCCATCCATCCATCCATACATACATACATAGTGCTGGTGCAATGGAATGGACAGGGGTGTGCAGGACACCATGGAAAGATGCTAGGCAGAGAGTGGTGGGGTTGCCTATTGGGGGGTTGGGGGAAATCCCATACATTGCTATTGGAGCCCCAGGGTCCCAGAGGCGAGGGTGGGGTAGAACAAACCCCAATTGCCCAATATACCAGCACGTGCCTGTAGATGGAAACAGGAAGTCTTTCATTACCTAAAATCTTCCCGTGCCTATAAGATTATACAACGGCAAGGATTTTCAATAATGAACTTCCTCCTTCTGTCCCCTGGCTGTCATAACATCCACATGATGAAATAACTTATTTCCAAGATGCATTGATGAAATAACTTATTTCCAAGATGCATGTGGTATGGCAGAAGAGGGAAAGCTTTTAATTACAAACAACAATGCAAAACCCTTTGCTGATGACTTCATCATTCTTGCACAATTACACCAATAAGATTTCAGCCATTTTCACATGTTTATAGAGTGCAAACTTGTGAGAGCTAGAGACATTACATACTAAAAGTGAAAGGAGAATTGCTTCTGAGTTGCTACATTCTTCATGTCATTCCTTTAAAATATTTCAATTTCCAGTCTGGCATTTTAAAGAAAGATTAACTTTGGTGGCTTAAAAAGAAATAAAATCTGCTTCTTGTTCTCGAAGACTTTGACAATCTTTTTTTCCTTCTTTCCTGTGTATACCCCTTGCAGACAGAAAGGTTTCTTTTCCTTCTAATGTCCTTTAACCTCAGTGTTTAAGAAGGACAAAGATAAGTTTTTAAAATTCTGCCACTGTTCTTAGAAGATGTCTTTCCCCCCGTCTTTTTGGCAGGGCTTCCAAAGCACAGCTTGATGTCCCAGAACATCCCTTACAAACACAGCTAGTCTTGACATCCAGGAGCTCTTTTCATGACAAGCATAAATTAAGCTGAAACTCACTTGTAGTTTTATGGATTATATTTAAAAATTTATAGCCTGAAAGGTGGATCCTTAGCAAGTCAGTTCTTCTTCTCTAAGATGGCTTTCCTGAGGGCAAGATGGGTCAAGAAGAACTTTTCGGCACACAAAAGCTCACAAATGTCTAACAAAAACATGTCAACAATATTTGGCAGTGTCATGGTAAGACATAGGGTTTGTTCCCAGTCCACCCACCCTACTCACGTTCTGCAGCCTACAAAAATGGCATGCAAAGGAGGGGAAACACAGTAATAAGGATAAAATAATACAGCAGTGCAGAAATGAAATGAAATGCCCATCTGTTTCTTTACAAACGGAGGGGACTCCTGTGGAAACCTGACCTCTCATTTCACTTATTTGCTGCCAGCCAGCTTGTTAATTGACCCAGTTTAATTAGAAAACTGCCTGAGCCAAAAAGTAGTATTTAAAGGGGCTTAAAATAATTAAATATTGGTCAGTTGGTTCCACAGGGGTCAGTTCCAGATGGTCATTATTTAGGAGTGTACAAAGCTAAAAAAATGGGAGGGGGGAGATCAGATCAAAGCAGAAAATCTTGGAAACAGTAGAACAATGAATAGTGGAATAAACTCAAAGGGACTTTTATTTATTTATTTACAAATTCGAGATTAAGACACTATTTCTCTTAGAAAAATGTTTGCTTAGCAATTTCTTGAGCCCTCCCTGTGTGGATGTTTCAGAGGTTGGTAATGAGATAAGAAACAGTTCATTTCATTATTTATTCGTTATGGCTGTTAGCATGGATGCAATTAAATTTTGCTGAAGTCTATAAGCAACACCTTTCTCTAAATCTGCCTATCACTCCTAAGGTTGTGTAATTTTTTCCCTGTTTTTTTTTTTTTAATTGGCAACATTTGATAATTTCTTCATAGCACAGGGAGAAAACTCTCAAGTCTGAAAATACTTGATCATAAGAGAAATAAAGTGCTTTGTCCAATAAAATCTTGAGTTTTGAATGCTTAATGCTTAAAAGGTTACTTTTGAATGTATTTGCCTTTAGCCATGTTAATGGTCAGTCCAGTTGACTTAGGCCTTTTCCTTTAAGAGGCTGCTTATCTTTAAAGCTAATATGGTAGAAAAGTGTAATACAGTAAAACCCCTACTTATGCAAAAAGTCCATTCCGTAGGCTTTTGCTTAAATCGTTTCTTATGTAACTCGAAGCAAACCTATAGGAAAAAATATTTTTTATGTAACTCAAAGCAAACCCATAGGAAATTGTGTAAATCAGGACATGGTTTTAGCACAACATCATTATGTAAATTGAATTTTATGTAACTCGAGACATATGTAAGTCGGGGTTTTAATGTACAGAGGTTATTCCTCTATTGAGATTAGCTGTCCCTAATCTAAAGATTTAAAGTCAGCACCTTTTCTGATCTCCTATTCTAGCATAACCAAGAACCCAAACCAATAATTCAGTTGAACAGGTGAGATATTTTAAGATGAAACTTGATTGATCCTAAATAACCAGGGACTCCAAAAGGCAAAGAATGCAGTAAACCTCTGCCCCCATTAAAAGTCATCAGTACCGTATATCCTCTTATTACATCCAATATGTTTTAATTAAGGCTATATAGCAGTGGTGACAAGCCTATGGCACATGTGTCAGAAATAGCATTCCCAGGCCTTTCTCTTGGCAGATGCACAGAGTTCGTCCTGCCCCTCTGCCCAGCATCCCAATGGGACCACCTCCTTCCTCCCTCAGCACATAGTTTTCCACACCCCTATGCCCAATGGGAGCACTTCCTCTGTCCCCGAGCACAGAGTTTGCCCCGCCCTTCTGTTTGAAATCACTGCTATATAGTGTATGTGTGAGGAAAGAAACATAGTAGTGTACATAGAGGAAACAATGTCCTTCACTATTGATGCTGGGTGGCCTTATCTTCAATAAAAGAGCAATTTTGTACATTTTTTTAGAAGCTGGAATTTGATCTAGCTCTCTGGTGAACTGGGCTCATGATGACTTAGAACAGTGATGGTGAATCTTGGCACTCCAGCTGTTATTGAACTTCAATACCCAGAAGCCCCAATCAACAGGAGTGCTGACTTTGGCTTCTGTTAATTGAAGTCCAAGAATACTTGGAGTGCCAAGGTTCACCATCATGGACTTAGAGGAAGTAGAGGGCTTCATGTTGGTGGAAGAGGAATGCCAAGGAGAACAGGGAGTAAGGGTCATATTTGTGGAGGAGGAGAAGAATGAGATAAAGGGGATCAGAGATGGGACATTGTTGCTGTTCAGTTGCACAGTCAATTCCGACCCTTTGCGACCCCATGGACCATTGTCCACCAGGCATCTCTGTCCTCCACCATCCTCCTCAACTCACTCAGCTCTGTGCCCATTGTGTCTACAATACCATCTAGCCATCTCATTTTTGGCCGCCCCTTCATCTTTTGCCTTCCACCCTTCCCAGCATCAAGGCTTAAGCGAATCCTCTCTTCTCATTTGATGTCCAAAGTACTTTAGCTTCATCTTTACTATTTGGCTTTCAAAGGAGCAGTCAGGGTTAATTTCTTCTAAGATTGACCTATTTGTTCTCCTCACTGTCAGTGGACTCTCAAAACTCTCCTCCAACACCACATCTCAAAGGCATCTATTCTGTGCTCAGCTTTCCTTATGGTCCAGCTCTCACAACCATACATTGCCACCGGGAATACCATTGCTTTGACTATATGAATTTTTGTTTTCAATGTGATGCCTCTACTTTTCACTATGTTCCCCATGTTTCTCATAGATTGTCTTCCAAGAATCAGTTGCCTTTTTATTTCATGGCTGCAATCACCATCTGCAGTGAGCTTTGATCCTAAGAAAGTAAAACCTGTCACTGCTTCTACTTCTTCCTCATCTATTTTCCAGGGCATGTTAGGGACTGTTGCCATGATCTTGGTTTTCTTTATATTGAGTCTCAAGCCAGCTTTTGCACTTTCTTCTTTCAACTTAATCAGGAGCTTTTTTTAAGTCCTTCTCACTTTCTGCCATTAGGGTGGTATCATCTGCATATCTCAAATTGTTGATGTTTCTCCCAGCAATTTTGATCCCAAATTGTGATTCCTCCATCCCTGCATTGTGCATTAAGTGCTCTGTATATAAGTTGAATAAGCAGGGTGACATAATGCAGCCTTGTCTTACTCCTTTTCCTATTCTAAACCACTCTGTCCTTCTGTATTCTGTCCTATCTGTTGCTTCTTGATTCATGTACAGATTTCTCATGAAGTATATAAGGTGCTCTGGTACTCCCATCTCTTTAATTACTTGTCACATTTTGTTGTGGTCCATACAGTCAAAGGTCTTAGTGTAATCAATGAAACAGAAGTAGACTTGTTTCTGATATTCCTTTGTTTTTTCCATGATCCATCTTATGTTGGTGATGTGGTCTCTAGTCCCCCTGCCTCTTCTGGAAGAGAGAGAAAAGAAGGAGAGGAAGAGATAAAAGGGGAACAAACAGTCTAAGAGGGGAAAATAACTAAGCAAAGGTGCCTGGATCTGGAGAATATGCATCAGCCATTGGGGTAGACCTTTGTATTCAATGAAGAACTGCTGGACTGGTGAGATGGTGCAGAGGAGGAAGCAGAACACCCATCTGTGGCTAAAATAATCCATAAACCCTGATATTTGGGGTGGGGGGATGGTGGGAATAAGCCAGGGCAGAAGCTTGTAAGTCCCAGCAAATGTGACAGGATAGCTGACAAGCAAAAGAAGGTGGCTCAGCCAGGGGATACCTAGCCCAATGCCCAGACTGCCAACAGAGATTCTGAGAGCTTTGGAGTACATGGGGGCAGTTCAGTAATTTTCAGTCTTCTTCACTTGTAAATAGTTTACCATAGTAAAAACTGTCAGTACCTTCACCAGAAAAATAAACAAGGATGGACACATCGCTTATGGGTCATCCACAGTTACCACAGATTCTTTCTTCGTTGAACAAAAGACTTTACCTGATTGAAACATGTTACAAATGATACACATCTACAGTAATACCTCATATAACATTAGTATCGAATAACACGAAAATCGCATAACATCAAGGAATCTGGGGGGAAGAATTGCATCAGATAACATTAAGATCCTATGGGATGCTTCAGATAACAACCGCGAAAGCCTGTGTGGTTACAATGTATCTCTATGGATCCCATAGAGGATCAGATAACATGAAAAATCATATAACACGAAGACTTGTGGAACCAGGTTTTAGCGTTATATGAGGTTTTACTGTATTCAGAAATTATAGCAAATGAGATTTATGAGAGTATAATTTCCAACAGCTGTGTATGGGATAGCAGTTACAGTTGTACCTCGCTTAAAGAGCATAATGTGTTCCACAGGATTGCTCTTTAAGTGAGTTTGCTCTTTAAGCAAAACACCATTGAAAGTGACCAATTGTGTGTGTGGGGAATTGTGAACCCCAATTTATTTGT
The DNA here is from genome assembly GCA_030440675.1 of Furcifer pardalis. NCBI lineage: Eukaryota > Metazoa > Chordata > Lepidosauria > Squamata > Chamaeleonidae > Furcifer > Furcifer pardalis. The sequence continues at coordinate 27,907,808 of CP126892.1, forward strand.
TAAGTGAGTTTTTGGTTGGTTTTATTTGTTAAGCGAAGCGAACATTCAGAGAAAATTCTGCTCTTTAAGCGAGGCACTCTTTATGTGAGGTTTGACTGTAGATAGATAGATAGATAGATAGATAGATAGATAGATAGATAGATAGATAGATAGATAGATAGATAGATAGATAGATAGATAGATAGATAGAAGGCTATATGTTTCCTTTTCCTCATGTGAGACTGCTTCAGCATATTGATGATCCACAGACAATGTAACATTATGTTTATCCTTATAAATCATTCAGTTTTTAGAGAATTTCTGAGTCACATCCAGATGTTTCTTCTAGCACTCATTACAGGTGGGGAGATTGGCCACATGCTTAAGAGAATTTAAGTGGTAAAAATGTGTTTGATATTGTATAGTGGCTGCATAGAGTTGTGTAGTTTGGGAATAACCATGATTGCAATGTTTTGAGATGACCCAATAACGACCCATTTCAAGATCATGTCCTCTACTCTAAAGAGAAGACAAAAGAGAATAATGGATTTAAATGGGGTGGAAAGACAGGTAATGATGTGGAAAGCACCTGCAAGAAAGGTTGGAAGGGTGTGTGTGTTACTATGAATTAGATCTTGGTTGGTTTGATCTACTATATTATATTGTTGAAGGGATAGATGTCATTGTTGAAAGGCCAGAGTTTCATCCTGTCATTACTGAGGGACAAACTGGATGACACATCTCTAAAGACAAACTGGCTTTAACGTGTCAAATACATTTATTTATCCTAGCATTGGTTTTCCTGACTCTGCACATTGCAAATTTGCTTGCATTTGAATCTGGGATTGTCTTGAGGTAGTAAACTCAGGCTTCATTTGTCAGGTTGATGACTGTGACATAGAGCTCTGAAGGAAACGCATGACTGGAGGGAAAAACTCTACAATAACAAGAAAAACACTTTCTTCTTAATACGTATTTTGACTGTGAGTTCAGTATGTCCTTAAATCCATTCTTCTTGTTATATTGCCATGTTTTAGGGATATTTTATCTGCCAATTCCTCCATCAGCACATGGCTGGATTAGATAACTTTCACTCCCATAACTGCATGATTCTATGATTTCCAAAATTAGCTTTGGACATTTTGTATGGGAAGTCACACACACCAACTCAAGACACTGTGGTGGGCAGAATGCTAAACATGGTTTGTACCTCTAAGCATGGATTCCATTAACCTTGGTGACCAATCTAAGGGTCAGTGAAAAAAGACTCTTGATCATTTCTCCTCATTAAGAAAGCTGTAGTAAAAAAGAAATAAGTAATCCTTAAATAGATGGTTTCTCCAAATAGAGTAGCCACTTCGATATCGTAAAAAAGGAAGAACTGCATCACCAAAATTCAGGACAAAAGTGGACAATAATTTGCATTGTATTATAGCTGTTAATATAGATTTACAGAAGCAAAATTAAAAATTGTTGTTATAAATTAAGTAGGTTTATGATGCTTTTGAGCCAGGGAGACATTTACCTTTACATTTACCTTTAATTAGCTGGAAACATATATTTATCAATATTTGTTATTAACTGAAATCCACATATACTTTTGAAATTGGCCTGGCATGCGGCTGAGAACATCGCCCCCTTCCTCTGGGCCCACAACAATGGCCAGAGGGGAGTTAGTCTCTGTTTTGCTTTAGTTGTTTTGTGAGGTTGTATTTTATGATTTTTACTGTACCATTGCTGTTTTGACTGTAAGCCGCCCTGAGTTGCCTCGGCGAGTGGGCGGCAATATAAATCTGAACCAACCAACAAATAAATAAATTCATTGAAATTAATGTAAATGACATCTTATAATACCCTAAGCCATCCCCCACTTTTTGGGCTGCGGACCAGTCACGTGGTTGAGTGGGCCGATCATGTGGTTCCTCCCACCAGAAGTGGAAGTAAAATACACACGTGCATGTGCAAAACTCTGCCATAAATGCACTCACAGCTGTGCATTTGTTTACAACAGCCATGGGTTCATTTACGGCATTGTTTTGTGCTTGTGTGGGTGCATTTTACTTTCACTTCCAGGAGCAGCGGGGGTGGTGCAAGCTGTAGTAAGCACCATCAGCCGGATCCAGCCCACAGGTCGTAATTTGGGCACTCCTACCCTAAGCTGATAAATGAGTGATGCCAAGAAACTTGAATAAATAAAATTGGCAATTAGAACATTTGCTCTTTTGCTGAGTTAACAGACCTAATGTATGCCACTGTGGTGGCTTTGATATGAATTTAGATGTTTTACAAATTATAGCTAAAAACTCTCATATGTTAATACAACTAGGGATTTGCACTGAAATATTAATCTCAATGTTTGATGATAAATATGTGTTTTAATAGCAGCTAATTAAGTATCTCTCCCTTTTAAGAAAAGAAAATGTTAACCCCATAGGAGAGGAACTGAAGAAAAATTCAGGTCACACTGTTCAAAAACATTTCTCTCTCATCCTTACTTTGATACCTGAAATTCAAATCTGAACATCCTCAATGGGTACATTTAAAATGAACGCCATAACTTCTTATTTGGGACACACAAGGACTGTTCAGATAAGGACTTTTACCTATTTTATTTTACTTTTTTGACTATCTTTTTTCAGAAGAGGAAGACAGGATCCTTAGATGACATTCAAGAGAATATACTGCATATATGATAAGAATATATTGCATATTTGCAGATGACTGCATTCTTATTGAAAGGGAACGTGTTAACACATTGAGACATTTTGTTTTAAAAGGAAATTGTTATCACAACAAATTAGGCTTGCTGGAACATAAGAGTGGGAAGACAGTGCCTTCTCTGCTTATCAGCAATGTCTTATAATCTTACATTTTATGTAGCAATATCCTTGTGTTTTGTGCAGAAGAGTTGTATACAATATTGTCTTTATGCAAAACACAAATTTCTTTCATAAAATGCAAGATACTTCTGCACCCTACCCACTTTTTATGACTTCTTTAAAAAGTCTTGACATGCAAATAAAATGTAAAATAAAACCCTCTTGTAATCTCAAGCACCAGTCTCAATTGTTAAGTCTCAGTATATGAACCCATGCTGGTGCTTTTTGGTTCATAAGTGAATGCAGTTATTTTCAATTGTTTGATGTTGCTACTTGACAAATACAGATGCCAAAAAGATTGCTCAAGAGATTCTTGGTGACTGTGGTGAGTCTTAACCTAGGCCAATGATGGTGAACCTTTTAGCAAACGAGTACCCAAACTGCAACCCAAAACCCACTTATTTATCACGAAGTGCCAACACAGCAACAGAGGAGGGAAGAAGCATTTTCATTGGACTACTGTGCAGAGGGGTGGGGTGAAATCTGTGCTGGGGGGAGGAAGAAATTGCTCCCTTGGGCTGCTGAGCAGAGGGGTGGGGGAAATTCTGTGCTGGGGGAGAGACGAAGTGCTCCCATTGGGCTGCTGGGCAGAGCAAAATCTGTGCTGGGGTAGGGAGGAAGTAAGGGTCATAGCCAGAAAGGGGCCAGGTGGAGCTGAAAATTCTCCTGAGCTAACAGCCCACCCACCCATCCCCAGCCCAACCCACCCCCTAACCCCAGGATGCCAATGTTATATATGTGTGTTTGAGAGAGAGATGTTGCCCATTCCGAAAAACTTTCACACATACACAAATCTAGAAACATGGCTACGGCCCTGGAGAAGTGCTCCCTTGGGCTGCTGAGCAGAGAGGTGGGACAAATTATGTGCTTGGGAAGGGAGGGAGCAGTCCAATGGGAGTGGACAGATGAGCAGGGAAAACTGTGTGCTGGGGCAACTCCACAGATGCCCACAAAGAGGGCATTGAGAGCCACCACATGGTACATTTGCCATAGGTTCACTATCACTGACCTAGGAGTCGAGGGGTGGGCCGCACTCAGAGAACACGGGACAGATGTTTAGTTGCTGTTCCCTGTTCTGGCCCCCCGGCTACACCTCTGATTCCTGAGCAGCCGGTCAAGAGTGACCCCTCCCTTAGGCTGCTGGTGGTGAATGGCAGGTCAGTCTGTAACAAGGCCCCCTTGCTCTCAGATTCCATCTTGGGGAAGCGGGCTGACCTGGCATGCATCACTGAAACCTGGCTGGCACCAGAGGACGGGGTTCCTCTATCCGAACTGTGTCCGGCCGGGTTTGGTATTTGGCACCAGCCTAGGGAGAGGGGAAGGGGCGGTGCTGTCGCCGTAGTGGCCAGGGAATCACTGGGAGTTGCCAGGGCCACGGCTCCACAAATTCTGGGTTGTGAGGCCCTGCTCCTGCGTTTGGGCCCTAAGGGTCAGTTGGGAGTCTTGCTTGATGTTGGTGTTGGAGCTCCCCAGACTTATGGTTCTGGGGGACTTCAATTTGCCATCATTAGGGACTGGCTCAGAGGTGGATTGAGAGTTCATGGCTTCCATGGCAGCTGTGGACCTGACCCAGGTAATTCAGAGCCCTACCAGGAGCAGTGGTCACACCCCGGATTTAATTTTCTTATCGGAGCTGTGGCAGAGTGATCTGAAACCACAAAAATTAGACATTACCCCTGTGCCATGGTCAGATCACTATCTGGTGACTCTAGACTTTCTGGGGGCGAGGCTTCACCGCAGGGAGGTAGGGCCAGTTAAATTGGCCCACCCCGGCGACTAATGGATCCGGAAGGATTCCAGAGGGAACTGGGGTGTTTTCCTCTTGACCTGCAATGCGATTCGTCTGAGGCTCTTGTCAACTCATGGAACGAGAGAGTGATGGCAACCTTGGACGTGATTGCTCCACTACGGCCTCTCTGTGCCTGCGGGCATCAATCATCCCCTTGGTTTACAAAAGAGCTGAGGGAGCTCAAACGGGCAAAGAGACGCCGAGAGTGCCACTGGGTGAAAACCTGGAGTGAGTCTGATCGAACACTTGTTAGAGCTGCCATTAAAGCCTACGTAGTGGCGATGAGGGCGGTGAAATGACAATATTTCACCGCCCTTATTGCCTCCGCGGATAATCGCCCAGCAACCTTGTTCCGGGTGACCAGGTTCCTCCTTGGTAGAGGGGGGTCTGGCCCTGGTTGGCAGGGATCGGCTGAGGCTTTCGCTGATTATCTGGTGGAGAAAATCGCTCAGATACGCTTGAAGTTTAACCCCGGGGTGGAAGATATAGAGCTGGGGTTGACCAGAGTGCAGTCTGGCCATGTTATTTGGGATCAGTTCGATCCAGTTGGCCCTGAGGAAGTGGACAGACTTCTTGGATCTGTTCGCGCCACTGCCTGTGAATTGGATCCATGCCCTGCCTGGCTAGTCAAGGCATCTAAAGCTGTGTCAGGCAGTTGGGTCGAGGCAATCATAAATTCATCCCTAAAGGAGGGGTGTTTTCCAGCACCCTTAAAACATACTTTGGTGTATCCCCTCCTGAAAAAACCATCCCTCGACCCTACAGTACTTACCAACTTCAGTACTTACCAACAGTACTTACCAACCATCCCTCGACCCTACAGTACTTCAACCTGCCCTTTTTGGGCAAGGTCTTAGAGAAGGCAGTGGCGTGGCAGCTACAGGAAGTCCTGGATGAAGCAGATTATCTGGACCCTTTTCAGTCAGGTTTCAGGCCCGGATATGGTACAGAAAATGCACTGGTCACATTGGTGGATGATCTCTGGAGAGAACGGGATGGAGGCCATCCGTCTGTCCTGGCTCTTCTTGACCTCTCAGCGGCCTTTGATACCGTAGACCATGGTATCCTTCTGGGAAGGCTCCAAGGATTAGGGATCCAGGGCACTATGTTGGCCTGGTTTTCCTCATTTCTGAGGGGCAGGACCCAGTTGGTGTGGTTGGAGAATGAGAAGTCCAGCCCTAGGTCCCTGCAATATGGGGTGTCTCAGGGCTCGGTACTCTCACCTCTCCTATTTAACATCTACATGAAGCCACTGGGTGAGATCATCCGTTCCCACAGGGTGAGGTATCACCAATATGCAGATGATGCCCAGCTGTACATCTCGGCCCGTGGCGACCCAAGCGGTGCAGTGGAAGTCCTTTCCAGGTGCCTGGAGGCTGTTAGGGTCTGGATGGGGGAAAACAGGCTACAACTGAATCCCGGCAAGACTGAGTGGCTATGGATCAGGGGTCCTGCGCTATCTCGGGAGCTGCCATCTTTGGTTCTGGATGGGGCAGTCTTGCCCCAAACAGACCCAGTGCATAACCTGGGGGTCCTCTTGGACTCATGACTACTGCTCGGAGAGCAGGTGGCAGCCGTGGCCAGGAGCGCTTTTGCACAACTGCGTGTAGTACGCCAGTTACGCCCACTCCTAGACCGGGACTCCTTGCTCATGATCACACATGCTTTGGTCACCTCCAGACCTGATTACTGTAATGCACTATACATGGGGCTGCCCTTGGTGACCATTTGGAGGCTGCAGCTGGTCCGGGTAGTGATGGGGTGCGGACGTTATGCTCATGCCTCACCACTGCTTTGGGGGCTGCACTGGTTGCCAGTATGTCTCCGAGTGCAATTCAAAGTGCTGGTCATTACCTTTAAAGCCCTACATGGTTGTGGGCCAGGATACTTAAGAGACCGCATCACCCCAAGAACATCTGCCCGTCCCACCAGGGAGGATCAAAGAGGCTCTCTTATCATTCCATCGGCTAGAGAGGCGCATCTCTCTAGCACTAGTAGGAGGGCCTTCTCCGTGGCCGCCCCGGCCCTTTGGAACCTCCTGCCAACTGAGTTACATTTACAGACAGAGCTCCTGCCCTTTCGGAAGGGCCTAAAAACCTGGCTGGCAGGGCAGGTGTGGGGCCCCAGGAATGTGGGGTACCATGTTGGGTGGCTGATCTGATAGGACAGCCACCCTTCTCGCTGTTTTAAACTTTTAACTTTTAAATCTTTTTTAGTATTGTGCTAATTACAGTTGAATCTTTTAATTAACTTAAACCAAATTTGTGGGGGTACAGTGGGATGCTAGGTTCTATTGTGGGATTTTGCATTGTTGTAAGCCGCCTAGAGTCGGGCTCGCCCGATTGAGGCGGGATAACGCTCCCGCCTTCCCTCCAGACTCGCCATCATGCCGGGGGAGAGGACCTTCAGCTGCGGGCGGTGAGGCAACGCTCCCGCCCTCCCCCGGGCCCCGTCACCTCTGCCCGGGAGATGATAAAAGCGCACCGGCTCGAGCAGCCACCGTCGCCAGAAATACCTGCAGTGGGGCGGACCGGCTTGTCACTTATTGCGGGTTTAGTAATTGTTTTTTGTTTAGTTTTTTGCTTTTCTATGTGTACACTGAACTGATACTAGAAGTTTAATTGTTGTTTGATATTGTTGTTAGTGAATTTTGATGCTGTAACGACTTATATTACAGTATCTTTGATTATTCTTAGGATGTTTTAATCTAATGTTTTGACTGTATTTTTTTTTTTTGTTATATTGATATGTTGTTGCTCTTATATTTGATATTGTAACATTGTAAGCCGCTCTGAGTTGCTTCGGCAAGGAGAGCGGCATATAAATACAAATATAATAATAATAATAATAATAATAATAATAATAATAATAATAATAATAATAATAATAATAATAATAATAATAATAATAATAAAAACAACAACAACAAACAAACAAACAAACAAACAAACAAACAAACAAACAAACAAACAAACAAACAAACAAACTTGAAATCCTTGAGGTTAATATAATACTGTATACGTAAGGGAAAGGTCACCCTTGCTCAAAAGCCAGTTGTATCCAAATCTAAGGTACAGTGCTCATATCTGTTTATAGCCAAAGAGCCAGTGATGTCTGCATCTGCAGACATTTCCATGGACATGTGGCAGGCATGCCTCAACATGGAACACTGTTTACCTTCCCCCCAAGTTATCCCTATTTATCTACTTGCAATTTCTTGCTTTCGAATTGCTAGGTTGGCAGGAGCTGGGACAGAGATAGGAGCTCACTCCATCATGCAGTACCCAGGAATTGAACTCTGACCTTCCAGACAGTGAGTTCAGTGTCTTAACCACTTGAGCACCACAAAGAAATTTCTCATAAAATAGTTGAAGGAAACTTCTCATAAAACAGAGGAGGGTTCTTTCTCCACATCCCATCGAATGCATCACTGCCAGGCATTCAGTTGATAAGCAATGCATTCTCTCAAATATCTTGTAGTCCACAGAAGAGTCTTTGGTAGGTTATGTAAAATGGGTGCATTTGTTTGCTGTGATAAAAAAAGTATTCCTAGAATTTGTTGGGTTTCAAATGGAATTATTAATTATGTTCTTACTTAAATGTCAGTTTGATAATCACAGCATGATAATGTCTCTCATTGTTAGCACCATAAGCTATTTTGGGGTTCTGTTGCATTCAATAACAGCTCTGCCAATCCACTCTGATGCTGCAGGTGTCAAACATGGAAGTGGTGAATCATTACATTAGGAGAAATAATATATTATTAATCTCTCTTTATATATTTTACATGATGACAATTCACAGCTTTGATACTGGATGTAACTACATTTGAAGTTAAACCAAAAAAATGTTTCTCAAGTGTCAGGAAAATAATTTTTTTTAATCTTAAATTTTACAGTGATCCTCCCATGCGTGATTGAAACAGTATGAATAAAGGGGAGTGGCTAAGATGCTGACTGGAAGGCAGCAGGCCAGCAGTTCGATGCCTGAATACTGCAGGACAGAGTGAGCTCTTGTCTGTGTCCCAGCTCCTGCCAACCTAGCAGTTTGAAACCAAGGATTTGCAAGTCGATACATAGGGATCACTTTGTTGGGAAGGTAAACAGCGTCCTGTGTCTCCAGTGTCTAGTCATGCCTATCACATGACCATGGAAACATCTGCAAATGCAGACAGCACTGTCTCTTCAGGTATGAAACAGAGATGAGCACTGAACCCTAGAGTCAGAAATGACTGGCTTTCGAGCAAGGGTGACCTTTACCTTTACTTTTAAGTCCTGTTGATTTAACACATGCTAAATTATGTTTTTAGTTTAAAATGGTTTCTGTTTAACTTATGTTTTAATTGCTTTTGTATAATTTATTATAAACTCAAGTCCTAATATTGGGAGGAAGGATATAAACTAAATAGTTGATGTCAAACTTGGGCACTCTAGCTGTTCTTTGACTTCATTTTCCAGAAGCCCAAGTCTCTGTGAATCCACACAAATGAGCTTACTGCATGTACACACTGTTCCTGGACTATCTTAAATGAGTAACAGGTATTTGAATTTGTTAAGTGAAGGAAGGAGAGAACAATTATGGAGATCTGCCAGGAAGTAGCATATGACCTAGTCTTGTTTTCTGACACACTAAGAATTCCTAGTACAAATACCTTTCTACTTTTGATAAAACACTGTGATCAATACTGAAGAAGTAAATCTTTCAAGGAAAAAGCAGATATTAAGGCAAATGTGTATTTCCTCCTGTAAGGGTGCTATCCTTTCAGGCCATAAATCTTTCAGTGCTATGTGCTGGAAAACATTAGACATGCAAACAAAGCAATGAGGTCTCCCAACTGACCAATTATAAAAGCAAGCAGGCTAATTTGCCTACAGTGATTGAAGGATGCTCATAGATAATCTTTTCCTACTAAGGGAGCTCTCTTTCTAATGAAGTGTTCATGATATTGCCTCATTTGTCCCCGAGTTACCATCTGAAGTGATTCAAGTAGAGGCCGGGGAGGTACTTGCTTGTGGAATCTTTACCCAGAGAGCATCTCCTACTGTCCTTCTCACTGTAGGTTAGGAATATCGTTAGGGTTGCTTACTGTTTGAAACCTCTAACAATGGCCAGACTTAGTTTCTTTTTATAATTAAAAAATGGCCAGCAATAATTCATAAGTACTGTACAGTCAAACCTCATATAAAGAACACCTCGCTTAAAGAGTAACTCGTTTAAAGAGCAGAATTTTCTCTGAATGTTCGTTTTGCATAACAAATAAAACCAACCAGAAACTCGCTTAACAAATAAATCGGGGTTCACAATCCCCCCCCCCCAATTGGTCACTTACAATGGTGTTTCGCTTAAAGAGCAAACTTGCTTAAAGAGCAATCTTGTGTAACACATTATGCTCTTTAAGCGAGGTACAAATGTATCTGGAAATATTTTAAATAGCAATTTGTTTCCTTTGGGATGGAAAATTCAAGTACATTCAGCAGGTTTATATGCACACAATTCTGACAGTTAAAATCCTGTTGCACATCTATGCCTTCATAATTTTATGTTCTGCAAATGGTATGCATAGCGGTAGTGGAGCTGTTCAAAGAGCTCTTCTTCAAAGAGTGTGTTGTGTGACAGACAAGTCAGGCTTTTTCAAACCATCATGAGAGTGTGACTATGCAGAGAGGGAAATGCAAGCCCATTAACTTTCTCTTGCTATGAAATCATACCAGGGGATTCAGTTCTCTTCCATTTAAGTGGCTGCCCTGGCAAAGGAGGTAAAGCCTTCTAATTGCACTTTCTACTGCGGTTCTATGAAGTGACAGTGTAGACAGGCTGTGTGTCAAACAAATAAGCTTCATCTCCTGCATGATTGATCTCCCCAATCTCTTCCCTTTCCACAGTCTGTTGTTAGATCCTACAAAGCAAATCTGAATGGGGAATTGGAGGAAGAGAATGCAGCATTTTCATGAACCCAGAAACAAAGATATTTTCTCCCCAGGACTTCCCAGTTCATGAGAGGGGGGTATCTAAAAGACACACAGCTGGCTGCACCTCCTGGTGTCTCAGTACTGTCTCTTAACAAAAACAGATGCAACGCTGAGATACATTGGTCCTGATATGCCTCTTCCCTTCCTATATCTCCCTGACTCCTATCATTAACATTCTAGTTCTCTTTGCTTGCCTCTTTCCCTCCAAAACAGAAACAAAAATGGGAGGAGCAGTTGCAGAATCCAGACTCCCTCAGTATAACGCTCAGCACAATTATTCTGGTGTAACTTTTATGTTAAATGATGATGAAGAGGACTTCAGCCGGTATTCATATGTAGTTTTTGTATTATCAGCCCCATAGCAATTTCACTGCTGACAAACACCTTGAATTGTCACTTAATCTCACTGCTTGTGTATAAAGAACGCAATTTGCTCGCTTTTAAGCTAGGAGACACAGAAAGAATCTCCTCAAAAAATGTGAGGGATATGGACACATTGAGGTGCTCTCTGCACATCAACCCTATGGGCTAATCTTTGCTTTCTGGAAGCACCACTGGGTTGCTTCTAACCTGAAGGGAAAAAAGAATGGGAGGTCAGCAGTTCGATACTCGAATACTGCAGGACAGAATGAGCGCCTGTCTTTGTCCCAGCTCCTGCCAACCAAGCAGTTTGAAAGCAAGAAGTTGCAAGTAGATATATAGGAACCAGTGATGGGATGTCCCCGGTTCTATACGGTTCCCTGGAACCGGTAAGAACAATCCCGGAGGGTTCTCCGTGAGGGGAGTCCACTTTTGAGGCGTCCGGTTCCGGACGCCTCACCGAAACAATTTTTTTTAAAAAAAATTGGAGCTAAAATGGCTCCGATTTACTGCGCATGTGCAGAAACTCAATCTGCCGCATTGCGCATGCGTCAGATTGAGTTTCTGCACATGCGCAATAAAATTGGAGCAATTTTTACTCCAATTTTACTGCGCGTGCTTAGAAACTCAATCTGACACATGCGCAATGCGGCAGATTGAGTTTCTGCACATGCGCAGTAAATCGGAGCCATTTTAGCTCCAATTTTTTTAAAAAATCGGCAACACCGGCAGTCCTCAAGAACGAGATAGTGGCGGTGGCGGCGCTGACGGCGGCGGCAACACAGGCAGTGGCGGCGATGACGGCACCAGCGATGACGGCACCAGCAGCGGCAGCAATGATAATGGTGGCGGCGGAGATTGCAGCAGGGATGACTTTGGCGGTCGCAACTCTCCACGGGTGCCCCAAGCTTCGCTGCCCGGCAGCGCGCCTAGCCGGGTGGCCCAGGGCTCCCAGCCGCAACTCTCCACGGGCAGCCCTGAGCCACAGCGCCCGGTGGTGCGCCTAGCCGGGCGGCCCAGGGCTCCCGGCCGCAACTCTCCACGGGCAGCCCTGAGCCACAGCGCCCGGTGGCGCGCCTAGCCGGGCGGCCCAGGGCTCCCGGCCGCAACTCCCCACGGGCAGCCCTGAGCCACAGCGCCCGGTGGCGCGCCTAGCCGGGAGGCCCAGGGCTCCCGGCCGCAACTCTCCACAGGCAGCCCTGAACCACAGCGCCCGGTGGCGCGCCTAGCCGGGCAGCCCAGGGCTCCTGGCCGCAACTCTCCACGGGCAGCCCTGAGCCACAGCGCCCGGTGGCGCGCCTAGCCGGGCGGCCCAGGGCTCCTGGCCGCAACTCTCCACGGGCAGCCCGTGGAGAGTTGCGGCCAGGAGCCCTGGGCCGCCCGGCTAGGAGCGCCGCCGGGTGCCAAGGCTCGGGGCAGCCCGTGGAGAGTTGCGGCCAGGAGCCCTGGGCCGCCCGGCTAGGCGCGCCACCGGGCGCTGTGGCTCAGGGCTGCCTGTGGAGAGTTGCGGCAAGGAGCCCTGGGCCTCCCGGCTAGGCACGCCACCGATGGGTGCCGACTCCGAGGCTCAGGGCTGCCCATGGAGGGTTGCAGCTGGGAGGCCCTCGGCCACCCGGCTAGGCGCGCTGCCGCTGGGCGCCGAGGCTCGGGGCCAGCCCCAACTGTCCCCATTGTAAGTGGGGTTTGTGTTTGGAGTGGGTGGGTGTTTGGGTGTATTTTTATTTAATTATTATTTTATTTATTTATTTTATTAACGGTTTTGTGTGTGTGGGTTGAGGGGTGTGTGTGTTTTATTTTTATTTTATTTATTTTATTTTTGGCCCCACCTACAACGTCATGACGTCATGACGTTGGCTCCACCCATGACGTCATGACGTTAGCTCCGCCCCCACTGTGATGACGTCAGGGTGGGGTACTAAAATTTTTATCATCCCATCACTGATAGGGACCACCTTGGTGGGAAGGAAAACAGTGTTTCATCCTACCACATGATCATGGAAATGTCTGCAGAGGCAGACAGTGCTGGCTTTTTGGCTATGAAACAGAGATGAGCACTGAACCCTTGAGTTGGATATGATTGGCTTTCGAGCGAGGTTGACCTTAAGTTCTATATCTCTTTAACTCTCTTACTAAAGCTTATCATGTAAAATGTGTAGATGTGGTGAAAATTATTGTTTATTGTTTATTTAATAGAATGTAGAATGTTATCTATTTTGACTACTTCTCGACCTCCAGAACATTAACTCAAGTAGTTATCCTTTACAAAAGTTTCTCCCTCCATCTCCAAATTAAAAGATCATATCTATCATTTCTGTAGCCATATCCAGGCATTATCATAAATGCATAAAGGCCACAAGAAGAAGGAGTACTCTAACCACAGCTATATACCCATCCTATATGTTGAGGATGATTAGTATGCTATCCAGGTGAACAGACTCTTCACATGAGTTACAATCATGGAATCAATGTTCTAAATCACAGACTTGCCCTTCACATTTATCTAAGTGATGAAAATGGAGACAAGGAAGCTAGAATATTGTTTCTCATTGTGAGCTTTATATAAGGATAATAATATGAGAATAGGGCTATAGACATCTACAAAATCAAGAGTAACAGATTAGGAACCTTTCTACATTGATGGGAGGTAGCATACAGGCTGAGGCTGCCTGAGGGTGGGGAGAGGAGCTGAAGTAAATTTATCCCATGCAGTGAATTACATTTATCCCAAGTGGCTAAGATGCTGACTGGAAAGTGGCAGGTCAGCAGTTTAATTCCCGAGTACTGCAGGACGGAGTGAGCTCCCATTTCTGTCCCATCTTCTGCCAACCTAGCAGTTTGAAAGTAAGAAATTGCAAATAGATAAATAGGAACCACATTGGTGGAAAGGTAAACAGTATTCCATGTGCTCTGATGTCTACTCATGCCTGCCACATGACCATGGAAATGTCTGCAGAACCAGACAGCAATGGCTCTTCAGCTATGAAGCAGAGATGAGCACTGAACCCTAGAGTCAGATACGACTGGCTTTCAATCAAAGGTGACCTTTACCTTTACATCCCCCCCTTCCAAGCAGCAGCAGCAGCCTACCTACCGAAGAAACATTTCATGATGCCAGCAAAGAAGCAAAAGCTTCTTTTTCTTTTGAATTGCTGGCATGGAGTGCCTGACAAGCTGATGGCAAATTGAAGACTTCCGCTTAACCCCCCTTATTATTATTATTTACATTGGGTTGATGATCACTGTTGTGTTGTATTGGTTAGATCACACTGAAAAAAAATTACCGTGATCTAAGCAAGGCATCACTACAGAGATCAAATGTAAAAAGGAAAAAAAAAGCCCAATAATTTCGCTTCCCTTGTCCATCCTCAGATGGACAAAGTAACTCTCCAATTTACTGGAATTGTGAAGCAGCTTATCAGCCACTTCACCAGAACAAAAAGAGATGAGGACTTTGCTTCTATGCCTATTTCTTTGGGCTCTGTATTAAGCAGCAGTTTCACTTCTCCTGAAATGGCTAATTAGCCACACTGAAAGTTAACAGTGAAATCAGTTTTAACACTTGCTTCACTGATAACATGATAAAAGAGAGTACCACAAAATAGTAGAACCCTCTGATGGGCTCAAAAAGCAGCACTTTGGGGTGAGCTGTTCCTTTTGGTGCCCAACATATGTAGATGCCAGAAGAAAATGTGAACCAACTGCTTTTCACAATTTCACTCTTGTTTCTTTATTGTTGAATTCCCATAGGTAAAGGTTTCCTTTGTTTGAAAACCAGTCATGTCAGACTCTAGAGTTCAGGGCTCATCTCTGTTTCAAAGCCAAAGAGCCAGTGCTGTCTGCTTCTGCAGACGTTTCCATGATCATGTGGCAGGCATGACTAGACATCAGAGTGGATAGAATGCTGTTTACCTTCCCACCAAAGTTGACCCTATTTATCTACTTGCAATTTCTTGCTTTCAAACTGCTATGTTGGCAGGAGCTGGGACAAAGATGGGAGCTCATTCCATTCTGCACTACTCTGGAATCGAACTGCTGACCTCCCACCTTCCAGTCAATGTGTTAGCCACTTGAACCACTGCAGTCCTGTGAATTCTCATAGGCAACAATAACTCAAGTCACAACTGAGATAAAAGAAGAATGGCGGGAGTCTATTTAATTATTTATATACATGAGAATTTATAATCTTTTTAGCTTAAAATTGGCTCTTAAAGTGGAGTATAATGTGGAATCAAACAAAAACCAATCAAACCATCACAATATCCAAGGAATGGATGAATAAAATCAACAATATTGTCTTAAACACAAAGAGAATTAAAACTGAAACAAGCTTCATCAGCTCTAGAGGTGAAAAGCCTGTTGAATCCTTGACTGAATGGGGTGCGGGGAAATGACTTTACTCATCTGGTTCTTGAGATAAATATATCTCATAATAGCCATGTAGGTGTAATGGTTGTGGAAGTTATTAAGCATGACATCACACTTGCAAGTGAAAACAAAAATTGAAATCTTCCTCTTTCTGCCTTATAACAGCAGCTGAACATATATTACTGTGGTCAGTAGTTTCCCACAACATTTAGTAAAAACAACAATGGCAACTACAGTAAACCCATACACAAATGGTATATGAGGTATAACAGAACCAACATTTCTTTAAACAGAAAAAAACATATTACCATTAACATGACTTACTATCACACATATAACAGTTCAGGAGCCATACCTTTCTGTAGTCACTGTATACCATATCTTTTTGAAATATTACATCCAGTTGTACTTAATAAATAATAAATACACTGGGGGTCTCTCATAGCAGAGATCTGTACCACCTTTAGTCTTAATCAGACAGGCTTTTCATATTTCACTTTTTCTGGAAAAAGATTTTCAGCTGACCACTCAGGAAATTGCTATACTTCTCCAGATCTTCAGGTAGAGACCCAAAGCTTAGAGAAGAAAAAGCTTTATTTTTTTTTAATACAGAAGGTTTGTTGCATTTGGTGGACAAAATGTGGTCCTCCAGAAATTACAGTTCCCATCAGCTGCAGCTAGAATCGGTGACGGCTGCTACTCATATCTGAGTATACATTTTTTTTTCCTGAAAATCATTTTCAAGGAAAAATGCCATTGGCATGAATTTATTTAAGGTGGATCCCAGCTTGCCATGAAGTGACCCTGTCATGGAAAGACTCCCATTCCCTAAACATTCCCAAAAGAAATGGAGGAAATTTAGTTTTCTTAGGCCTCCTAAAATCATTTCAGTTCTCAGTGCTTAGAGAGACTGCTATTCTCCCTTCTGTAAAATTCCATTAGCTTGCTGTTCTTTGGTTCTGCTGATCCAGATAAGACACAGCTGTGTAGAGGTCTAGATAAACCCCACTGTGGGAGTGAAGAAACTCAGTTTTTTTCAGTTCAGTTCAATTCAGAGTTTCAGTTCAGTTTTCAGTTCAGTTTGGTTTGGTTAAGTTTGTTTTCCGAATACCAAAGGAGCATGATGCTATGTTTTGCTTACAATGGTTATTGGACTATGTTTTGCTTTGTGGACTATGTTTTGCTTCAGAGGATTATTTATGCTTTTCAAGGATGATTCTAATGGGACAATAAACTCTGTTTGGCTGCCATGAAGACTCTTAATTGAATAAGAGGTAAGACAGCACACACACTCACAAGCCTCGCAGACGCTATCTAAAATCTCCTTGTTATGAAGAGAAGCAGATAAGAAGTTTTTATTTTGCCACCCAGTTCACTCCCTGGGAGCTCCTGTTTAGTTCTGGGGTTTTTGTTTGCCATAAAGACCCCAACGTAAGGAACGCTGAGGAGGGCTGGAGCAAGAGGGGGCCGGCTGGAAGCGTGACAGACCCACACACTGTGATCACAGAGCTGTCTCCTGTGGCACGTATGAAATGAGACATGTAAGATTTGACACTGGAACTGGAATGGACTACTGCAGCCTTGAGGATATTAACAAGGTGCACCTTCACAGCCAGTCCATCTGGCATTGCCTCTTCCACCTCCTTGACCGTTGGGAATCAAAATAATGAAATGGTTCCTCCTCCGCTCACTTTGCTGTTGGGCCTAATATGATGGTTTCTAGTGGCATTTCCTCCACTGAGAGGATCTTCACCCTATGATAAATGCACACTGTTCCTTATTTGCTCTGGGACCTCTCAGGCATTCAATCCAAGGTGGATTACAGTATTCCAAAATCCTCTCTAGAACTCACCCAAAGCTCATGGCAAGGAATGTATGTTCACCATTCGTTCTCAGCCACGCTCGGCTGACCAAGACCTGGGACTTCTCTGTATACAGAGCCTAGCCAAGTTACTTTTTATGAGAGGTAAGGTACTGTTAAAAAAGAGGCAAGTGGATTTACTGTCTGTTACCTCTGCATCCCCATTCCAATGAACCTGCGTTGATTGAAGAAAATATATTTTATTGAAGTTGCAGCATGGTTCTTGATGAATCAGGTTACAGATTGCAGCATAGAAAAATAACCTAATCAAAATTTTACTTTAGAGAAAGGATGCTTTAAGACATGTCCTCCCTAAATAAAAAGAATCTATCTATCTGTTCTAAGTTACCATAATTAATACTTCCAGAGATAAGGCCTGGTTGGATGGCCTTTCTCCCTCATATTGATGTTTCCTTGTCGACCACCATTTTCGAACTCTTTTTTGGCCCTTTGCTGGACCCTCGCCAGGTATGAGGTGAACCTGGGTAATTAGCATACATCCAGTCAGATCCCAGAATCAGGGTAAACAACTCTGGCCCAATTGATGGGGCCTGGCGCCTCCCAGTCTGTTTCCATCCTGGTCCCAGGGAGTGAAAACCAACAAGTGGCCTTATACTAGCACAAGAAGCCACATCTCTACTATAGACTAAAACCTAATAAACTCCATTTTGGATATGTGAAGGACTTGGGACCTCATTTTATCACATACCCCACCTAAGGGGGTTCATCTCCCTGTAGCTGTTGGCCCCTTTAGGGAGTTAGGTTATTTACCGCCGCCCAACACTCAGCGTTGAGTTACTGGCTGTATGGTCTACTCTATTATCATAGTGGGATGTCCAGCCAGACTAGCTAGAATGTCCAATAAACAAGTACAGGGATTTGTAGCATATACAACATGTGGAGAGATTTTTTTTCCTACTCAGTTTAATAGTATGCCTACATTATGATGTGCTCCCCCTTTCTTCTCAAATCTAAATTTATCTCCTCTGCAAAGAAATGCAAATCCTTTCATATCATAAAAACAAATACACATTTGCTGATATGGAAAATTCAAACTCTTATTTTTATTAATGAATAACAATTAGAAAAAATGTAGCTGCTGTATTTGCTATCTTAAGTCTTATATTCAAGATGGATAACAACATGGTTGTCATTATTATTGTTATTACCATTAGAACTATGTGTCCCAAATATCACTCATCCTAAGGGTTAATTTCCAATGTAAAATTAATTAGCAGTAAAAAGTATTGCTTATGCATTTCCATTTACATAAGGAGTGTAATATTTGAAATGTGATACTTAGGTCATATTCATAATGACATCTACACTAAAACGAATTCTTGAAAGTAATTTCTGCATATTAAATTCAGTGATTAGGAACCTACTAGTTTAAGACCTGAGCTAAGGGTATCTAAATGCCACAAAACCACAAAACCAGAAGAAAATTGGATACTTTAGTAGACATGTGCAATGTTACAAATTGTGCTTATCCCCATAAAATCTATGTTACAAATTGTGCTTATCCCCATAAAATCTAAGCTTAAAGTACCCACTGTTGTCTCAGTCTGTCAGGGCCAAACAAATACAGGAAAAGATAAGAGTGTCTGGGATTAAAGAACTCACTCTTCCTTATTTTGGTCCATAAAGCAGTTGAGTCCTACTGTACCATTTCAGGAACACATCTGTGAGTTCTCTCGTTAGTAAAAAGAATTATGAACCCTTTCTCTCTCCTCTCCCAATAACAGTGTGTATGTGTGTGTTCCAAATGCGTATGCACCTCTCAAGGCTATTTTGTTTCTCTCATTATGCATGCCTTCACATGTCCCACCTTCAAGAATGCTAATCAGGTGTCAGGGGACAGTTAGTAAGACCCTTTGTTCCCTCTGTGGGCAATTCTGTCATGTTTTGTGAAGCTCCCCAAACTCCTGGTTATTCCAGATACTGAGTCTGGTAACTGAGGGTCATCTGTCCTGATAAGCATCCAATAAACATGAATTCTTTTCCCCAAGCATAGTTTTAAAGATTACTTTTTCACATTTCCCCAGACCTCAAGGAAAAGCCACTTTTTCTATGACCTTTTCTGCTATCCCTCATACATTTCAGTGCATAGTGCAAGGTGGAATTCCATACCAATTCAAATTAGTCAGCCTTGGGGTTACTGATCAGTGGGAATGAATATGTAATTTTAAATTACATCTATTATCTCTTGAAGGTTCAGCAAAGGCATATGTTTTCTGTTCTGCTAACTGAATTTGCTGACTATGAAAACAAGCATATGTTGAAAAGCACACTGCCAATGCACATTTTTTGACATGTCAATCCTCTCTATCTTTGCTGCTGAAACAGTTGAGCTTTTCCTAAATAAAGGATCTAAACCACACTGGCTATGAGGAATGTAAATAAAGATGTGAACAAGGACCTCCTTCATGATGAGTGAAGATCATGTGTCCAAGAGAAGGTAAAGCTGTCTCACTAGAAAGAGAAGTAATATTGATTCCATTCCAGCAGGCATCAAAGGGCTCCTAATGTTATAGGTCAATTATGGGAGTGAGTGGATGGGGAAGCAGCACTGCCAATGGCAGCATGGGGTGGCACAGGAAAGGGCTTGCTTGCAACATCACATGTACTCACAAAAAGGCCTCTGCATGCCTCCTCTGGAACACATGCCATAGGTTCGCCTTTACTATTATAGGAGATGGAAGTTAAAGTACCTCCTCCAAACCTCCATAGTCAAGAGTCCTAGAGGGACAGAGAGCTTCCCTCCTTCCAGCTGGGGAGGCAAGAATTTAGGGAGCACATGCTTGGATCCCTGCACCCAGTTTTGAAGGTTAGCTTGTCTGGCTCTTAATTAGGCTGACCCTATCCTGAAGCTGGCCACTTTGCCATTTCTGCTCAAGTAGTGCAGTTGTTACAGTGAGTGTCTCTTAAACCACTGGCATTTATGCTTTAAATTTTATTCTGTTTTTCAGGAGCATGGTTGAGTGGAAGGAGGCATGCACTTCATTGTGATGACATTGTTCTGTTTTGGTCTGCTAAAAGAGCTTTGAGGACCACTCCCAGTAAACAGCTGGGCCTCAGGATTCAGGGTTTTTTAGATTGGCAGGCCAAGAGGGTGATAGGATGGGATAATGTTTTGCCCAGTATTATGGGAGGTATGACATCAGGCACATTTGGAATATTTGTGGTTTACCTTGGTGGCAATGATTTTGGCCTTTTGAAAGGGAAGGAGCTGATCATGACGTTGATCAGGGATTTTGGTGAGCTGAAAGACGTATGCTAGGAAATCAGTCTGTGGTCTCAGATGCATAGAACTCATAGCATGGGTCACTTTGAAAGGTGGGTTTCACCTACACCACCCAGACATCCAACATGGCCACTACTAGGTTTTGATGTTTACTTGTCAGATGTAGAGGTTGTAACCATGATGGTGAACTTTGGCACTCCTGCTGATCAGGGCTTCTGGGAATTGAAGTTCAGAAACAACTGGAGTGTCAAGGTTTGCCATCACTGGGTTATAATCTTTTTGGAAGACCTGCAGGGTTGGAGTGGGCTTACAACTGTTATTTAAGCAAGATGAGTTTGAAGCATGAGCTAACCCCTCTAGTGGCAGGTAGTGCTGGGTTCATGTAGTAGCAGTCCCTTAGGATGTCATTGGATGAGGTGATTTCTGGGTACACACTACAATTCATGTAAATCAGGAGCACGTACAGGGGGCATCATGAGGTATCATGGGAATAGAGTTGGTAACACCCACAGAGATTCCTCCCTGACTGACCTGGCCTGGGGAGGGAGGGGCTGGTGATGTAGAGGGGCTGGTGATGCACAGCACATCCTCCCAGATGAGGGGGTGCACCTGCCCTAGCACATGGGTTAAGCACTATGTTAGCCCTCACTGCAGTTTAGGGCATACTGTATAATAAAATTTATATAAATTGTGGCCTGAATTTTCATCTCAACTTTGTGTGCCTTGCCTCTTTATTGGGGAGGCAAGCATTTGCAGAGGGCATGGTTGCATCCCTCCAGTCAGCTTTGAAGGTGGGGCTGGGCTCTTTATTAGGCCTTGTCCCAAAACCAGCCTCCTTGCAATTTTTTGCTTGAGTGGCCTACCCACCTTCCCTGTGGGTCAGAGTGCTTTGGGGTCACCATTTGGGGATGATAGGAATTTTCTGGTCCTGAACCATCCTGTTTGGCAATGTTGGAAAAATATTCTAGTCTAGGTCTTTTTTGCCTATCCCACTCTGACTCCTACAGGGCAGTATGAGCTACTGAATTGTGGGATGCTTTTTTTAAATAGGTCACAATTTGGTTGCAGGTGAAATCAATTCCCAAACTTCAACCCTTCACACTTACACATATGGAAGGCTCTTTGACACATCTTTATATGGTATAAAGGGTTGCCATCAACATTGGGCAGAATGAGGTGAGTGCCTCAGACTGGAAGGGTCAGTTGAGTGTGGTTTATTTATTGCACTGTAAACAGTTCAAAATAACTTCGCCCTCCATAAATGTATTTCAGAACATATTTTAACCTATGTCAGTTCCCACAAAATCATCATTAAGGTAGTGGTTTATAGCATTTAGCTACTAAATAGACATAAGACATTATTTAACATAGGCAGCAAAAAGTGACAGATGTTCTTAAAATACTAACAATATAGCAAGCTCTCCGTGAGTAATCTGAATAATTTCTGAAACAGGTCTTAGCAGGTGCTGTCAGAAAATTATATGAATCTGATCAGAGACATAAGATATCCCTGTAGCTATGTGGCAGGATCACTGGACTTCTCTTTTCAGTTGTTATCAGGCACGGCTGAAGTCTTTCCCCCCTTAGTGGTGCTGATTGTTTAGGTACACATAGGAATGGTTGTACTCTTACTCAAGTTCCTGATTTATCCAATTGCACATAAATGACCTTATTGGATAGTCTATAGGAATGTGAGTCCAAATACATAAATCTTTATCTGATTCACTCTTTTATTGTTCATTATAACAGTGGAATAAGAAGAGGCAGGACATGCAAAAGGTCTTTCACTCCCCTTCCCTGTTGGCTGACATTTATTCTTTTAGGATCAATTTATACTGAAGCATTTAGCATCTTCCCTATAAAGCTGTGCATATTGCATACTTAAATGATAATGTCACCTGGCACCTGATTAGTATTCTTGGATTTTAACTGCCTGCCTGCTCCATATATTGTGTTCTGAGTAGCTAGGAATAAAAATCAGGCACAGCATGGCAAGGAAGGACATACAAAAAGAGCATCTTTTGTTTGTTTGTATCTTTCTTAAATGACTCCAGCATGCTTCCCATGCATTTTAGATGGAGACACAATAAGACACACTTCTTTCCCTATTTGTCTCACTGTTCAGCAGGGAAAAAGTAGGAACAGAATGGTGTGGCATTTATTTATTTTTTAGGAAAACTACATTTAAACTTAGGAATGAAGCCAGATATTTTTCATTTGTGTATATGATTCATCCTGACACTTTATTTTATATCTGAGAGGGTTTATTCATCCAGTAACAGATATCTGTCCTGGAAATTTAGTTGTCTGTGGCTTTCTTTCTCCATATTTGCTGGCTTAGGAAGTGGTTGCCCAATACCAAAGTCAAAAATCATTATGAAATAAATAGCAAATTCCCTCCTCAAAAACACAAATATCATCTAAATATATAAGCTGTTAGGGCATTTTTATGGGTATTGTAGTAAGATTCCTGCCCACTACATTACTGTACCTTTAAGAGGCCTTTAGGAGTCTAGACCAGGGGTCCTAAAAACTTGGCTCTCCAGGTGTTCTTGGACTTCAGTTACCAGAAGCCCAAGTCAGTACACCTGCTGATCAGGACATCTGGGAATTGAAGTCCAAGAACATCTGGAGAGCCAAGTTTGAGGAACCCTGGTCTAGACACAGCTGTTAGCTGTTGAGGCATAGACTGATTACTCAGCTGTGACCACTTGGGGATGTGATTCAGTGCTGTGCACAGCTGTAGCCACTTTGAGGGTGAGTCAGCAGAATTACAGTATAACTATAGCCCACCTGAGATGGACTACTCTGAGGAGGATATTCAGAGGAGGAACTGAGATTCTGACTGAGATGGCATCTGACAGACAAGGGATGAAGAAGTGCTGCAGGAAGCTCTGCTACTACTAAGAACTATCAGGTACTCTACACTGCTGAGGAGAGCACACTGACTAAGGCCTTGGGCAAACTGCAGTCAGTGTTTCCTGGCAGGACTCTGTGTATGCTCAGTGGACTTGAGCCTTCAGAATTCCAAGCCCTGACTCTACTGTGGGGCTTGAAGACAGACTGGTACCTATGTATATAGTTCTGTGTCTATTGTTTGAGTGTTCCCCTCACCCAGAAGTAAAATGCACTATTCACTGAGACTGTATGTGTGTCTGTGCACCCAAACATTCCACTGTTGTATTAGCTAACTGATAGTCTGCTACCATTGAACACACATATGGCGAAAAAATCCTTGACATAAGCCATGCCAGCTGACTCTTTATTAGTCTGTCTGTAAGTCTATTTATATTCCCTATAGCAGTGTTTCCCAAATGCTGGTTTGTGGACTTCAATTCCCAGAAGCCTAAGTCATTTCCCCAGATCAGCCAATGTACTGACTTAGGCTTCTGGGAATTGAAGTCCACTAGTGGGCTGTGTACCCCTTGTTGGGAACCACTGCCCTATAGGACCCACATTTTCCTTCTGATGGCTCAGGGTAGTATTTGTAGTCTTTTCCACAATAATCCTGTTGTTGCTGACCACATCAAATTCTAAACTTGTCTCCCAGTGTCATGACCAAAACTCCGACCACTACACCCATGGACTGCAGTGTCAGACACAATATGGCTCTCCATACTACTTGCTGGGGAGGGAGGGGTAACCAGATGTTCACTAATCTTCATGAACTGCTCATGCATATTGTTTCACAGTGATTTTTCTGTGGTCTAATTCATCACTACTGGAGATGGAATGTGAAGACTAGATTAGCCTTTGGCTTGATCCAGCAAAACGTTTATGAATTGGTGTTTTTAAAGTCTTTGATTCAATTACCTTTTTGGATGTAAACTGAATATACATTTGTATCTATTGCTCAGCCAAATCTTTAATTTGGAGATGTTAAACTAAAGATGAAGGTGCAGACTTATGCACATGCAATGGATATATGACTGTAACTGGATGAACATTCACATCTGCACCACAGTGCTTATGTGGGACTGGTCAAACACCATATTAATCTGTAGTCTTTGCTGCAGACATAGACATATTCCTGCTAAACTCTGACTGCATTTCCTCCATTCCTTCATCATTTTCATGATGTTTTGGTAGAGTGGGGCTGTGACAGTTCTCAAACTCTGATCAGTCAATCTCCAATTTAAAGATGCATAATGTTGGCAGACAAAATGAATTCCAATTCATTAGTTGCTTGATAAGTGTTCAATTTTTCTCAGCTTGTATCTAAATAGGATGCTGGTCATAGTGTAGCATCTCTCCTCTTTCTCATTAGTCTTTCCATTTGCAATTTACCTTCTGTGCAACACCATATGTTTTATACATTGCTTGGTTACGTTGCTTGATGCTCCAGCCTCTGGAGTGTTGCCTGGAGATGCTGAATTTCATAATGGCTTGACTGGTAAATATGATCATATGAAAAAGCTGCATGAGTTAAAAACACACACATACACACACAACCCTGAGAGCTGCTTTTGAAGGCAATAGTTGCACTTGACTCAGTATGATTGATCTCATTTATCCTGCATGTCTATTGGGGTGTAAGAGTAAAGTATTTGATGTTCAAAATGTGCCTGTCCAGCAGTTTCCAAGCAAGCCTCTTGATATTTGCTGTGCGTAATGATGTACTTGTTTCTCCAGTAATTCCATTTTCCCTGCTTAACAAACTGTTTGAATTCTCCAATAGTCCATGTCATTATTGTTGTTTTGCTGTTCCAGGGAACAATGACCTTGAACATGGCTTTCCTTGGTGCCATCCTCTCCTCATAAAAATGGGTTCACAGTTTGCTGAATATTTCAGTACCAGTCTCATCTCTTTTTTAAGAGAAAGATCTGATGTTTTTAGTTGAAGTGTGGAGCCAGCAACTCAATGCTGAGTGTTGGTAAATAACCTGATTCCATAAAGAGGCCAACGGCTATGGGGAGATGAGCCCCTTTAGGCAGGGTGATGTGGAGGAAGTGCCACTGGAAACCAACATATTGACAAAATGAGCAGAGGAGGAACTCTGATTCCCAATGGTCATGGAGGCAGAAGAGGCCATGCCAGATGGACTGACTGTGAAAGTGCACCTTGATAATATCTTCACTGCTATGGCAGTCTATTGCGGTCCTGGTGTTAAATTCTGCATGTCACGTTTCATATCTGCCGCAGGTGATGGCTCTGAGATCATAGTGTGTAGGTCACTTCTTGGTAAGCTGGGATTGACCTTAAACAAATTCCCACCAGTGACATTTTTTACTGCTTGCCTCGGAGGGCGAAGGGAGCCCTGAACCAGCTAGCCTCAAAGACCAAGCCTCCCGGCATCCAAGGGCAGGGAAAAAAGTATACTCAGATTGAGTTGTGGACAAGGAGTGTGGTGAGGGTGTCATACCTCTTTATCTCCTTCAATTTCAGATGAGATATAAACAACTTTTATAGCAATAGCAAGTACACTTATATACCTCCCCATAGCATTTTAATGCATTCTCTTTTCACAAGTTAATTAGCATTTTCTTCCCCAGTATGCTAGGATTCATTTTACCAAACTTGGAATGATGGAAGGGTGAATCAATCTTGGCCCCTGGTCAGGATCGAAATCACAATGTTCTGGCTGCAAGTATAGCAGTTTAACCAATGCACCATCAGGGTTCTTATGCTTAGAGATTATTCTTTGTTTCACAGTGTAGTCACTTGAAATTTTTACCCAAAGTGATTTGCAGATCCAATGAAAGGAAGTCCTTCCTTAGGCTGAACAACCCACACAAAAAAACCCTTTAATACTGAGAGGAGGCAAACATGTTTTTAACAAGATAGGTGACAAATCCCAAACTTTACATACTGGTGGATTAAAAAAAAAACAGAGAAAGCTGGGCATACACCTTGATCAGTCCTTGACATAGAAAGACAGGTGTATCTGTGGTCATGTGTACCATCTGCAGTACATAGCTCACTCACTCCTGGACAGGAAATGTCTGATAGTGGTGATGTATACACTGGTAATCTCCAGAATCGATTATTGCAATGTTCTCTATGTGCGGTTTCCCTTGATTCTGGTACAGAAATTGCAGTGGGTGCATAATGTGTCAGGTAGATCGGTTGTTAGTATCGGTCATTTCAACCATATCACACCAGACTTGCCTGGTTTTCATTGGTTACCTGTTGTGTTCCATGTCAAGTTCAAGGTGTTGGTTTTAACGTATAAAGTCCTAAACAGTTTGGGACCATGTTATCTATGGCAGTACCAAGACCAACGCCCAGATCACTCAGTTGAATCAGTTAAGGGTAATCTCACCTAAAGAGGTAAAAGTGATTCAGAGCTTTTTTTTTCTGCCATAGCCCTCTCCATGTGAAATGTGTTGCCAAAAAAAAAAACAAAAAAAAAAAACAATAGAGTTTCTTGATCATTGTTGACATTCAGAAAATTGTTGAAGTTTATTTGTTCCAACAGACATTCCCCTGAATGTTTTTGAAGGCCAATATGGACTGCAAAGTTTTCACTGTTATTGGCTGCAGCTTGGAATTGTAAACTAAGTTTATTCCTGACATATGAGCTGAGGTGAGGATATTTTGGGGCATCTGTTATTGTATTATGTTTGATTGCTTATATGTTCCCAACATATTGTTTGTTTTAATTTTGGCAAGCCATCCGGAGTGGTCTTGATACTAGATTTTTTTTTTTTTGGGGGGGGGATATATAAGTAAGTAAGTAAGTAAGTAAGTAAGTAAGTAAGTAAGTAAGTAAGTACTAATGTTATTGTTATTATTTTAACAAAAATATTAATTAATATGTTTTGAATGTGTCCAAACCACAGACTTCCCTCAGTCTGCAAAGTGATGCAATGGCTCAGCACTCATCTTTCTTCAGCATGTTTGTAGAGCTTTTAATGTGATATAGCTTTCCTTCTGCAGGTTACCTATCCTAAAGAACAAGCTTTAAAACTGGAATACAGTCAAACCTCGCATAAAGAACGCCTCGCTTAAAGAGCAGAATTTTCTCTGAATGTTCGCTTCGCTTAACAAATAAAACCAACCAAAAACTCGCTTAACAAATAAATTGAGGTTCGCAATCCACCCCTCCCCCCCCAAAAAAATTGGTCATTTACAATGGTGTTTCGCTTAAAGAGCAAACTCCCTTAAAGAGCCATCCTGTGGAACGCATTATGCTCTTTAAGCGAGGTACAACTGTATAGCTTTCTAATATGCCTTCTTCAGAGCAGGCATGGCAACACTAATTTAACCGTATGCAGATTCCAATGAGCACACAATGGACCACTGTGGTTTTGGAGGCACTCTGAAAGAATGGAAGTGTTATTTTTGTGTGTCAATATGTGTAGCTGGCCAAAAACATTTAGCTATCAGGAAGAGAGTAGCAAATAAACCCCTCCTCCAGTCAAAGTGCATAGTACCAATGCCTAAAATATGTTGGTACGGGGGAAGAAAAAATATATCAAACACTGGAATAAAATATTAACAACTTGTTTTATTTCCATAACTGCCAAAATTATGTTTCTGATGTGGCTACTTCACTCTCTGTGATAGTAGCGCTGGTCTTGAAACTGTAGGTGCATCAGTGTGCAGATTAAAACTGGTGTGCTAGAGAAATATCTGTTTCTGGGGCACAGGGATTCATATTTGTTTTAAAAATAGGGGGACGTGGAAAGTGCCCCCTTGATAAAAGGTAATGTCTGTGGTTTCTGCATGTTTTCAGAAGGAGAATTGTTACCTTCAAGTTTCAGTTTGAAAAATGCACATTCCTAGGCTATAAAGTAGCAAAAGAAAGCAGCAATGGGTGGGTTCAATGCAAATAAAATGTCACATTAAGTTTTCTGTTGGCACATACAAAAATTCAGCTAAGAAAGGATCTAAAAATGAATAGAAGCAAGACTGGCTATGTTTTGATGTTAAGCCACAGTGATGAAAATGAGGATTTTATTCTTTCTTTCCCTCCCCACTTTTAACATGTTTTGAGCAAGCTTTCAAAGTGTTACAGTTCTTTCTTTATTAGAAACAGAATTTATTATGAAAGCATCGACAAGATAAAATCAAAACTTCCCAAGAAAGAAGCATAATATTTATTTTGTCTTCACAAAAGAAAAACTGCTGCCACATTATTTGAAGCAACAGCTACACAGGAGGTATGTCTAAACATTAACAAGACTTGAACAAAGAATGCTGCATCTATTGCTGCTGTATTTTGCACTCAAAAACTTTCCTGAATGCTAAACAGTCACAGAAAGATACACTATCACATCTGTTTGGAACTCTTAACTGAAAGAAATGAACAAGATAAAACATTATGAGATGTGTCAATGTTTCCATTACTAATTATTTTAAAATATCATAATTCATCGTCGTCGTCGTCGTCGTCGTCGTCGTCTTCTTCTTCTTCTTCTTCTTCTTCTTCTTCTTCTTCTTCTTCTTCTTCTTCTTCTTCTTCTTCTTCTTCTTCTTCTTCTTCTTCTTCTTCTTCTTCTTCTTCTTCTTCTTCTTCTTCTTCTTCTTCTTCTTCTTCTTCTTCTTCTTCTTCTTCTTCTTCTTCTTCTTCTTCTTCTTCTTCTTCTTCTTCTTCTTCTTCTTCTTCTTCTTCAAGTGTCTGATTCTGAATATTGGCTATCATAATGGAGATCAGCCATGAGAACAATATAATGCAGTGTTCTTCCATTAACTATTTGTGAGGGAATTCCAACCAAAGTTTGGAAGGAAGATAAAGTGGAACCAGAATGAGGTATTCCTCCTGAGGAGTCCTTGAGCAGTAATGTGCAGAAGGAGAGCTCCCTGAAGAGTCCCTCCTGTCAGGTGAATGGATGTACAGTATCTGTGTAAGGAGGACGCCTGACCAGTTTTTGGGTCACCTCTTCTGAGGCAGCCAAGCAGATCTCCACAATTAAGCCTTAGAAGGCCCCTTTCTGGGGATAGACAGCTCATAGGGTACCTGTGCCACCAGAGAGTTAGATGGGTTCCGTGGATGCTGAAGTCTGAGCACAAATGATAAAAAATGTGAAAACAACTCCAGCAGCAGTGCAAGCTCCCCAACTGGTTCAACCTGCCTGCGTTACACCCATAGCTCCAGACTCAGACTTGGCCAGGACTGCATCCTTTTGTGGCAAGAACAGGGGAGCCACTTGTGGGGAAACTTCAGTGGGCCTTTGAGGAAACCAGCCTGTGAGAAAACTGGATCCTAACTATTGTTGTATATAATTCCACACTCATAATAAATGAATATTGTTGCAATAATATGCTAAATGACAAGGATCAGTGATGGGATGTAACAGGTTCTCACCGGTCCCCCAGAACCGATAGTAACTTTTCCCAGTGTCCTGGAGAACCGGTAGCAGCTTTTCGGGGGAGCCACCTTCAGGGCCAACCTTTTCACTGCACATGTGCACCAAGCATTTGGTGTGCATGCACGCCTACAGTGCTTGGTGCGTATGCACAGCCTCTTTGCTGTCCTCCCAAGCGGAGAGGAGGAAGAGAAGTTGCTAGCCTGAAGCTCCCTATAGCCTGCTCCCCAGGGTAAGTGACTCACCTTTGGATATGGTGTGTCTGTGTGTATTTTAATGTGTATTTAATATCTTTACCTATGTTGATGTACTACCACAGTTCCTAAAAAGGTCTGGCAACCGACAGGCCTGGCTTGGGGTTTTTAAGCAAAGTCTTGGAGTTACCTCATTAATAAGCTACACCTGTGCTGTTCCAATTGCTGTTCCAATTGGAGAACCCTTAAGGAGGTACAACTGTTTTACATTTACATTAAGGCATATTATCCTAGAGAACCATTACGATGACCATATCCATCTTGTAACATGGTGCTGTCTAGGCACTTCTACTAACAGGTAAGTGATGGGTGTGTGTTTGGGGTGGGTGGGGGTTGATTTATGTTTGGGGTGGGTGTGTGGGTGTATTTTAATATAAATTTTATTTTATATATTTAATTTATTTACGTGTTTGTGTTGTGGGTGGGTGGGTGGGTTGAGGAGTGCGTGTGTTTATTTTTATTTTTTAAATTTTTCTTTGGCCCCGTACACATCATGACATCATGATGTTAGCTCCGCCCACACTGTGATGAAATCACAGTGGGGTAGTAAAAGTTTTGACATCCCACCACTGGACAAGGTTACTAAATGTATATGGAAAGATAGTCACATTATTTACTGTATTCCATTTTCTCAAGGATGGAGGTGAAGAATGATAGAAAGACTCACACTTTCTTCCTATCTTCTGATTAACCCTTATTTAGATGCCTGAAAAGCTCTATTCATATTTTAGGGTAAACAGCAAAAGAGAAGACTGTGAAGTGAAAATGGGATGTTATACTTCTATGAAATATCTGTGGAAACAGCAAGAGAAGTCAGAAGTAATTTGTGATTTTTTTTCAATAAAAGCTTACATATTTCCAAATAACAGGCTGGTGGGGCAAGGAGCTCCAATATTCACCTTTCTTCTGGCTTTCCCTTCCAGAGGAGCAATGGTTCTCTTTGGGCTGTACTTTCCCAGTCTGCTTACATTTTTATTTCATGGTTGAATACCTGAAGCCCATTTAATGATTTGTTACATATATTCATTTAATTATGCTTCCTACTGTCATTAAATTCAGGGTACATGAGCTTGAAATGTTTGGTTATAGCCCTGCACTGTGCCATTTACTGTGCCATTTACTCTTAGTTCTTTAAAATTTAAAGCAGGTTCCCAAGATCCCTTTCCAGTCAAAACATATATAAAAATTCTAAACATTACAAAATTAGACTTCTGAGTTGTGGGAAATAAAGGAACCTGTAGCTTATATTGAGCATTTAAAGACTTCTTCCTACATCCAGTAGTGATCATAGTTGTTCTAACTCAGAGGTGCCCAAACTATGGCCCATGGACTGCATCTGGCCCCCAGCACCAATTAATATAGTCCATGCCATCCTTGCCACTCCCAGAAATGGAAGTAAAATGTGTGTGTGCAGAATGCACCCATGTTTACGACAGCTGTGGGTCATTTACGGCAGCATTCTGCACATGCACAGGCACATTCTGTGCACACACACTTTATATCCACTTCTAGTGAGCAGAACCAAGTGAACCAGTATGCTCAACCACATGACTGGTCCATGGCCTGAAAAGTTTGAGCACCCCTGTTCTAACTGATACACCTGTCATAATAGATATTCAAATAGGCAGTATAAGAAAAGCCTTGCAACATGCTTTTTTATGTATCCTTTCACCTTTCTCTCATCTTTATCTTTTTAGGCAGGTTGCGAATTACCTTGTGATTTAATCTGAAGGATCCTAATTAAGCTGCATACAAAAATGGAAAGAGCTGGAATAAGTATGGGCTAAATACTAAAATACATCTAATGAAATAGTAGATGATAAAATGCTCCTTATTGAACAACCGATTGAACACTTTAATCATCTTTATAAAATGGAAGCACATCCCTAAGTGACCATTACAGCTGATAACCACATTTGAAGTAAATGACTGATGAAGTTAAAAAGAAACAAAATAAATCTAGTACATGTAGTTATAAAGAAATGACCACCCAAAGGGTTAACATCTGCAAGGATGGATCAAGGGAGGAAAGCGGTCACCCTCCAGAGGTGTGAAAATATCAGGGAGATGGAAATTGCCCATCTTCCTTAACTCATTCTGTCCAAGGCGGGTCACATGGACAGCTATGCACCAAGTAATGATTAATGGATAACACCTGAACCAGCCATGGTCCAGTTGGATGGAGAGTTGAGATTGTCCTATAAACTAAGGTACCATAGGGTAAGTGGCTGTGGATCATTGGGTGAGGAGAGAGAGGATACAATCCCCCCTTTAGTGAATGGAATGGTATCTTAAGTGGTTCAGCTACAAAGCCAAGAAGGTGGCTTCATTTTGGCAGTTCATTCATTCATTCATTCATTCATTTCGATTTATATGCTGCCCTACTTGGTGAAAACCAACTCAGGGCGACTCACAACATACAATAAAATACAATGTAACAGTTCAATAATACAATATCACAGTATCATAAAATATAGTACAATAAAATAAATATAAACAATATACGTAATCAGAATGCCATCCACAAACAATACTCAGTACAGAATAGACAATAAACAATATAATCACAATACAATCACTACCCAATACAAAGATTACACAGTAATCGATTTGACAATATCTATCTGTTTGGGCCGGCTCCAAGAGTCTCTGTTGGCAGTGGTGGCGAGGGCGATGAAACTGTCCGAGTTTTAAAGCTCCCGCCCTGCCGCCAGGTGTTCCTGCTCCTCATCAGCAAGCCGGGCTGGCTCCAGGAGCCTCTGTTGGCAACGGCCGCCCTTTTTGAACAAAGACTCCACAATTTTATTCAGTTCAAAATTTGATCTAGCTATTAAAGAAGAAGGTATTAAGCAGAACATACTGAGGCCAAGTGTGGCTAACTGGTATTTCCATTGAGTGACTTTGTGTATGTTCAGCACCTTGGCCACTTAGGGTAAGAGTTGGCTTTTGTTGTGAAATAAAGTTGACACTTTCTTCAGATCTGCAATCATCCCTGGAGGTCCACTCCCCCCTTTTTGCTCCTTTCTTGTTTGAGCAAGGTCTTAGATACCAGAATGGTCTGCTTGATATTCTGACCAATTTTGGCTTAATTCCTTTTTTTCATACTTTTGTGTCCTGGTTATTTACTTGTGAAAGTGGCATTTTGTGTTATTCCCCATTTTGTTCTCTATTTTCCTCTTTTAATCCCCCTCCAATTAAAGATACTTTAAAAGTGAGATCAAAGTTGTTAGGTTTTGTGCGCACTCTGCAGTGCTATGCCCAGACCTAGGCTCCTAGGCTTAAAGAAATGTTAGGGAGCAGGCAGCTGCTTAAAACAGAGGAAGGGCAAGTGTACCTAAGAATGCACCTGTGAAGAAGCCCTCCTTTTGTGGAGAATGTTCTAGCCATGGAATGGAGAAGCTGCCAGAAAGATTGTCACATGGCTGAGATATATATGCAAGAGTAACCCAAGAATACAGCCCAAGAGTAACCCAAGGAAAGTTTTGTCATGCACCCAGGAAACCAGAGAGGACCCTCTTTGTTAATCCCATCAGCACATTTTGACAGTTGTACTCATTCACTCATTGGGTTAAAAAAAAGCATTTAGAACTATTTCAAAGGACCTTTTTGAAGGAACACTTACTTTCCACTGCCCAAAGCATTATAGCAAAGTTACAGCTCAATCATAAGTTGGTTACAGCATTCATCAATTTCAGCAATTTGTTGCATACTTAGTCTGATAAGTTTTTTCAAGAGATCAATAAGAACAAGGGAAATGAAGTAAGATTATACATTTTTCCTATACAACAACAACAACAACCTTGTGTTGCAGACGTAGCACCTCTTTCCCAGGTAAGTTACTTTATTATTATTATTAGTCTCATGGTAGGGAATGCAGCTGAAATTCCTCCTGTTTACTCCTTGAGAGGGAAAATACCATGTGGAAGACACTTTGGTGCATGCTATTGCTTAGATCTTGTCACATATCCCATTTCACTGCATGAGGGTTCACTGTCTCCTTGCTCATTTGATTTGTTTGTTTGATCTATTTCTTCCATTTATTTGTTTGATTGATCTACATGCCATCCTTTCACATAAGAACTCAGTTTTTCTTTCTTTCACAGCTTCTTTACAAGAGCTTGGATCTGCTGCTCAGTGGTTATAATGCATTTTGCTTTCCAGCTCTGTAAAGAGTAAGGTGTTCTTGAAACCCATAATTTATACATTTTGGAGAAGATCCATTTGGCTGGCATGTGCCACAGAAAAACACAATTAAATGTAAGTGACATATCTTTATATTAGAGCAAGAAATGTGTGACTTAATCCTGACTTCACTTGCATGGCAGAAAGACCAGCACTTTGTCTTTTATGAACACTGGAAATGAATCTGGATTGCCCATCACAAAGCTGAACCTTTGAATGACAGGATAGATAGCACTCGGCAATGCAATCTTTTCCTGTTTAATGCAACCTGAGCCTATTTGCATTCTGAAAGTAGTTTGATTTTTCTTCCCTTTTCAATCTCAGTGCAGTGCTATCGGACACAAATCTCGCTCTCTTGGGATGCCATCTATGCTGAAACTGCACAGAGCACTGATTGAACTGCTGAATCAGTCTGTAATCAATCTTACAGCCTACTGATACCCTTTGCTATTTTCTCTTTGATCACAGCCTAATGGGAAACACAGCATGTTAAGGAATAATGAAGTTTTTTTTTCTTCTTCTTCTAATTGTATCTATGCTGAAAGGCCTCCAGGACTACTTTGTGTTACATCTAATGAAATAGTTGGATGTGAACTCAGATTTAGGAGTGGAACATTACCGTATGCTACAATTTTTGTCCATGCATAATCAGGCTGCAACATTTAATTAGTTAGTCCATTAGAATAATTTATCAAAACTCTCCTAATTGCCTAAAAAGCTGGGCATGATCTGGAATTGTTCGTCTATAGACATATATTCACATGTGCACTCAAACTATTAAGAATGATTGCAGAAGAACAAAGATAGCAAGCAACATTGTATATTTTCTAAGATGATGCTCAGTATGTTGCATATGAACATTACCAAAAACCAGGGTGCCCAAACTATGGCCCGTGGGCTGGATACAGTCCATGACACCTAATAATCTGGCCTGCACCACCCTCACTGCTCCTGGAAGCACTTCTCCTGGAAGCAGAAGTTAAGTAGGCCTGTGTGTGCGCAAAATGCTGCCATAAAGCACCCGCAGCTGTCATAAATGTATTTACAACATCCACAGGTGCAATTACAGCAGCATTTATGCATGTGTGGGCATGTTTTACTTCTCCTTCTGATGGGAGGAACCACGTGACCAGTCCACTCAACCACGTGACCAGCCCACAGCCCAAAAAGTTTGGGCACCCCTGACCTAAAAGGACAGAAAATTCACTTCTTCTAAGAAGTGTTTTTATCCAAGTATAAATGGATGGCAGTTTCATCAATATATTTAAAGATCAATCTCCATTAGATTCAAATTCTGTTATTAAACTGTAATCCTTTTGGTTATGGTAGGATATCCCACAATATATATATATACTGTATAAAAAAAAGTATGGACAAAATACTCTTGGTTGCAGGATTGATACTCAGTATTATATGGTAATAGTGTAACCTTTTGTTTCTCATTCACCTAAATCTGGAAAAGGAGGGTTTCTGAATTTGTAAAAAAAAGTGGGTCAACTTTTTGTAGACCCACAGCATGTTTTGTATATCATATATCTATGGGTGCCTGGAACGGAAGAAAATTCCAAGAGAAAAACAGATTATTGGAGACTGATCACCAAGGAAACAAAAACAAGGAAGCAAGAAAAAAGAGTTGTGAGGAAAACAAGAAAAAATAACCAGGGAAAGAGAAAAGGCATCGTGGGAGATAAAGCAGTTCCTGATATAGGCATAAGTGGCTGAATGACTCCTGATTTGAGAGGAGAGGAAAGATGAAAGCTTCGTGGGGTGGAAGAAAGAGTACTGAATTGTTGTTCTACAGATTTGTACACATATATACATTTAATTGAGCAGTTCTTTGCAATTGTTCTTTTTTTGTGCCCAAAATGCAAGTCTATGTGAACAGAGGGAAGAACAGATGTATGTTGCTATTTTTCATTATGATATACATCCAGAGCCACTGGGAACATGTAAGGAGCCGCTCCAAAAATTGTGAACATGTTTAGTTTTTCCCTGAGCAACAATAACAATGACCAGTGTAAGGTCACACAAACACCATTGAATGAGTTTGACTATATGACGTTGACAATGGTCTGTGAAACAAAATCAAAACAATAAAAAGGGCCCTTGAAAGAGGCAAAGATAAACGTAACCTCTGTTAACATAGACAGCTTTTCACACCTAAAGAAGAGATGCTGCATCAGTTCTGTCAAACACATGACAGTGATGTACTTTGTATTCAAGGAATTTTTAAAGATGCCCACCGAAGTCACACCAAAATATCCAACATGACATTTGTAACTGAGAGATCCTATAGACCCAAGTCAGCACTCTTGCTGATCAGGGCTTCTGGGAAATGAAGTTCAAGAACACCTGGAGTGGCAAGGTTCACCATCATTGCTGTAGACAGTACAGGAGTATCATATCAGTCAAATATTACCTCCAAATACCATCTAATGCTGTCACAGAGCAGAAAGATACAGAAATGGTAACAATGGAGCAAAATAATTCCATGGATGCACACACAAACACATAGAAATACATCAAATATTAGTAGTATTAGGAGGAGGAGTTGATGATACAATTGTACTCAAAGACCAAGATTAATGGTTGATGATCCGTTATTGCTCTGAAATATTTGTTTAACATACTACCCTGGATGACTCAGTGCTCCTTTAAATCACAACCTTTCTTTATTCATTTTAGAAGCACCACAATTCAAATTATATTGGTGGTACAAAATGTTTCTCAGGAAAAATGGGATATTCCTCTATAGCAATATAGTATTTATTAATGTTGTTTTAAAAATTAATATTTAATAACTTTACACAAAATAAAAACAAATTACAACATTTTACCATACACCCATTTAAAAAAGATCAAACCACAACATGTTCACACACAAATTGAACTCTCAAATATTCCAGAATGTCACAACTCCAATGTAGTTGTTTTGACTCAGAATATCAAACTTCATTTTAGTAACCATAACCATGCCACACTTCAAAATATGTTGCAGCTGGCTTCACCCTTAGGTTAGCACTCCTGTCTGCAAACTGAATAAAATTGATTCATGTGTTAATAAACTTGTCTGTGCATATTAGGTTCCCACCTGCTTTTACTCCATATGTTAACTCTTCACTTTTTATATATATGAGAGAGTCTGTGTTCCAAGCATTTCAGAGAGAAAACCAAACAAAGCAAAAATGTTGTGGCTCTTAAAAGACTAACTGCTGTATTTCAATGTTAGCTTTCATGGCTAAAGTCTACTTCTTCAAACATAGAACTGATCCATGAAAGCTAATATTAAAATAGAGCAGTTAGTCTTTAAAGTGCCACAACTTTTTGTTATTTTCCTTTTGTTTACTCTCTGATATACATTTATATATGTGCATCTTTACCTATATCCCATTAAAGAATCTAAAGTATTTGGGTTTTTTTATGTGACCTAACTGTATGGGTGTTAGATGCCACCTATATAGGAGTTTAATTGGATTCTCTCTGACATTTGCTGAAATACATTTCACTACCTGGATTTTCCATATTGCTCACCAGTCACTATAACATTCCTGTGAATATAATTTTCTTCATGCCAGTCTCAAACCTAGAAAATACCCCACTGTTCATTCAAAGTTTCTGTAAAAAAATTTTGTTCAGTCGCATGATTGAGACTGACCCTTTGTGACCCAATGGACCGCTACACACCAGGCACCCCTATCCTCCACCATCCTCTACAACCCACTAAGCTCTATACCCATTGGTGGGCAGCCAAAAATTTTACTACCACACTGTGGGCAGAGCCTAATTGGTGGGCAGAACCAATGTCGTGGACAGAGCCTAATTTGTGGGTGGAGCTGACATCGGCTTGCCCGATCGGCTTGCCCGATTGGAGCGGGGTATCAAATACAAATAATAAATAAAATAAATAAATCATGTGTGGAGCCTAATTTGTGGGCAGAGACGATGTCATGGGTGGAGCCAACATTGTTGGCAGAGCCAACATCATGGGCGGAGCCAATGTCATGGGTGGAGCCAATGTCATGGGTGGAACCATGTGACTGGGTGAGTGGGGCCAAGTTTGGTCATGTGACTTGCTGTTTTAAGTATAAAAAATACAAAAAGGTAGTTAACATTATGCATTTAATACTTGATACTTTAACAATAACAAGAGGTACCAAAACTAGATTTTGCTACAAGAATTTTACAATGTGAATGAAAAATTATAGAACTGTTTGACAATCAGAAATAAGAACTGCTGTACAGTAAAAACCTCACATAAAGAGTGCCTCACTTAGACACTAACTTGCTTAAAGAGTAGAATTTTCTCTAAATGGTTGCCTCGCTTAACTCAACCAAAAACTCACTTAACAACAAAATCAACAGGGGTGCCCAAACTATGGCCCATGGGCCAAAAATAAAACTCATTCTAGGTACAGTACAGTATTCCCAAAGTGCTGCTTGATGGGCATTCTCCGGACGTTCTCCTTTATCCTGCCTAAGAGACTGAGCATCATCAGCTGTGTGATGCTGGGTTTGCAACCATCTTTTAACTGTAGGAATAGGGTCTCAGACATTTACAGGTAAGACAATTATACTAATTGTCATTATGCTTGATATATTTGAAACAGTTAGGCAATTTCTCTTCTCAGAACATATGAAGTTCATTTTTGAAAAACCCCTTTCAGCTTCTGCTGAACTTACAGCAATTGTTCTGATGATATTGTGAGCTTTTTCAATGCTTTCCAGAATTGAATAATTAGTTGAATTTTTTATAACATTTTCAACAAAATCACTGTATTCATTTACTTTAATGTCATAATTAAAAATTTCACTGAATCCAAGCAGTTGTTCCTCAGCTTCTTTCCAAGGAGCTAATATGTCTACAATGTCCCACTGCTGTGGATCCAAATATTTGAGAAGGTCTAGTTTGTTCTTCTCTTCCAATTTACTTCCTGTTTTCAAATGCTTGCAGTCCATTAGTTGCTTGTTCAAATTGGCTATAATAATTTCCAAAAGCCTTTTGCGAGGAAGTCCAACAATCTTTCCCAGCATCAAAGCCTTCTCGAGTGAGTTCTATCTTCTCATTTGGTGACCAAAGGACTTTAGCTTCAATATTTGAAGGAGCAGCCATCTGTAAATATAGTCAAACCTTGCATAAGGAGCACCTCACTTAAAGAGTAACTCTCTTAAAGAGCAAAATTTTCTCTGAATGTTCACTTCGCTTAACAAAGAAAACCAACCAAAAACTCACTTAACAAATAAATCGGGGTTCGCAATCCCCCCCACCAGAAGTCCAATTGGTCACTTACAATGGTGTTTCACTTAAAGAACAAACTCACTTACAGAGAAATCCTGTGGAACACATTATGCTCTTTACGTAGTTGAAATAACATTTCAGATTCATTTTT
This sequence comes from Furcifer pardalis, assembly GCA_030440675.1. Classification (NCBI taxonomy): domain Eukaryota; kingdom Metazoa; phylum Chordata; class Lepidosauria; order Squamata; family Chamaeleonidae; genus Furcifer; species Furcifer pardalis. The sequence continues at coordinate 27,947,329 of CP126892.1, forward strand.
ATAAGATGAGACTATCTCCTCAAAGGGAGTCAAAGTTTTGATACATTGTTGCATTAAGCAAAGGTAAACGTTTCCCTTGCTTGAAATCTAGTCATTTCCAACTCTAGGGTTCAATGCTCATCTCTGTTTCTTTTTTTTTTTTAAATTTTTATTAGGTATTAAAAAAAATAATACAAGGATACAAAAGTACAAAAGTACAAAAATACAGAAATACATAACAAGACAATTACAGAAATATCTAGACTTATGAAGATCATGTAGAGTATTTTATGCATAACGATATTACGTGTTACATTTACCACCTTTTTAGACATAATCTTCTACACCTTCTTTTCTATTAGCCCATTAACACCACCCTCGTGCTATATACACTGTCCAGGGAGTTCTGTACCTTTACAATTTCCAAAAGTCATTCTGTTCTTGTACAGGGGGTATGCCCTTTTTTTCCTCCAAAGAATAACTTATAAAAGGTTCCCAGATCCTCCAGAAATTATTACTTTGCGTTTTTCCTTTCCTACAATTTATTTCCCAAGTAAGCTTTTCATTTAACGCTAAATCCCACATTTGTATATACCAATCTTGAATATTGATTTGTTCATTACATTTCCACTTTTTGGCTATACATAATCTTGCAACGGTCAACATTATAGTCAATAACTCTTTATTGTTCTTATTCATATCATAATCTCCTATATCTGTTAACAAGATTGTATCTGACCCCATTCCGATCTGCACTTTTAATATATTCTCTATTTCTTTTTCTATTCTTTCCCAGAAAAATTTTAATGCCTCACAGCTACACCACATATGCTCATATGTTCCCTTCATTTTTTTGCATCTCCAACATATATCGCTCAGATTACTATACATTCTGTGCAGGCCGACTGGGGTCCTATACCATCTCCATACTATTTTATAATTATGCTCTTTGATTCTGACCGACATTGTTCTCATTATCCTTCTTTCCCACATCTTTTGCCATTTTTTTGTTGGTATTCTTATATCTAGTTCCTGTTCCCAACTTTGTCTTAACACCTCTTGTATACTTTGGCTATTATTCAGGATCTTGTAGATTTTACTGACTAATCCTTTAATACCCATTTCTTCATTCCTGACTTTAGCCAAAAGTATCTCAAATTCCGTACAATCTCTATTTAGTCCATTTTCCCTTAGGAATTTCTTATTCCAATTATTTATCTGAAGGATCTTAAACCAATCTAATTGTAGTTGCGTGTACAGCTCATGCCTTTTTTCCTGATCTTTGCAAGTGTTAACCCAATCTTTTAATAATTTTACCTTCTTTTCTACCAATATATCCCTAATCTTTTTATCAATTTTAATTGGAAAATCCTGAAAATCTTCCACCTCTAAAATCGGTGAAATCCCCGGAGCAAGCTCATTCCTCACTCTGTTCCATGTCTCCACTGTTGTCTTTAACATCAGAACCTGAATCTCCTTTTTTCCTTTTTCCTTTCCATCCCATAAAAACTGCGCCTTACCCTCCTTTGTAAATCCTTTCCCTTCAATTCTTTCCCAGATTGTTTCTTGCCTAATTAAAATCTTTATCACATTTCTTATTTGAAAGGCCCTATAATATTTAATAACATTGGGAATCCCTAGTCCTCCCTCCTTTTGTGAGAGATACCACAGTGATTTGGCTATTCTAGCTCCTCTATTTCCATTACAGTACCTATTGATCATATTCTGATATCCTTTCAACTCCTTGTCAGTGTGTCTTAACGGTAAAACATCAAACAAAAAATTCAATTTAGGAACTAACATCATTTTGCATATGGCTATCCTACCAAACCATGACAAATTTAATTTACTATATTGTGCTATTTTCTTCTCTATTTCCTTCTTCTGTCTTCCATAATTTAACTCTTTGAGTTCCCCAATTTTATGTGATAGCATTACTCCCAAATACCTCATTTTCTGTGTAATCTGCACATTATAATTCCTTTTTATTGACTCCTCGTCTTCTTTGTTCCCATTAACTAAGATCATTTCTGTTTTATCCCAATTAACTTTCAGTCCCGTTACTTCCTCGAAGTCTTTCAAATGTTTATTTATTTTAGCTATAGTTTTTGTTGGATGTTTCACCGTTATCAGTGTATCGTCTGCATAGAGGCTTACTTTGGTACCTTCCATTCCAATTATGTCCTCGTCTTGACGAATTGTATTTGCCAACATTTCCATAGCCAATATAAACAATGAAGGTGACAATGGACAGCCCTGTCTCGTACCCGCCTCTAACCTAATCTCATTTGTATAAGATTCATTGAATTTGACTCTTGCCGAACCTTGTTTATATAACTTTCCAATAACCCCTTGAAATTTATCTCCGAATCCATATAATCTTATCAACTCATGAATCGTCACCCATTGTAAAGAGTCAAAGGCTTTGAAAATATCTAATGCTAAGAATCCCATCTTTTCCTTTCTTTTTTCAGCTAAATCCAGTATGTCCACTGCTCTTCTTATAAGGTCCGCCATATGTCTGTTTTTAACAAATCCCGCTTGATCCTTCTTAATATAATTGGCTATGAAACCATTTAATCTGTTTGCCAAAATCGTTGTAAAAATTTTTGCATCTTGATTGATCAGGGAAATTGGTCTATAAGATTCAATTTTTTCTATATTTTTACCAGGCTTGGGAATCAAAACTATAATCGACCTGTTCCATGAATCTGGAGTTGCATCTCCCTCTAAAATCCCATTATATAACTCATATAATCTCGGGGCAATCCAAGGCATAAAATCTTTATAAAACTCAGCTGGTAAACCATCCTCCCCAGGTGCTTTCTCCTTTTTCAACTTTTTTATTACATCTTCTACTTCCTTCATAGATATTCCTTGCTCCATTTTATTCCTATCTTCCTCTGTAATTTTTTTATTTTGTTGCTGTTCAAAGATTAGTCGCATTTTTCTTTGGTTTACCTCTTTTTTTGAATACAAATTTTTATAAAAGTTTTCAATAAGCAAAGCTTTTTCTTTCTTTTTGTTGCATCTTTTCCCATTCTTGTCTACCAAGACACCAACCTGCCCTTTACTCTTTTTATCTCTTGCTGCTTTTGCCAATAATTTAGAATTTTTATTGCCATATTCAAAATATTCTCTCTTAAGAAAGATCAAATCTTTCTTTACTTTTTCAATATCTTTCCCATCCAACTCTTTCTTAATTTTTTTTATCTTCTGAAATGTTTTCTGATCCTTCTTTTTAGCATATTCCATGTGAAGGTGTTTTAATTGTTGTTCCAATTCCTGATTCCTATTTTGAATTTGTCTATTTCTAATACTATTCAGTTTTATCGATTCCCCTCTAAAGATTGCCTTCATTGTATCCCAAACTCCTCCCCGACTGACCTCATTATTTTCATTAAATTTCCAACTTTCCTCCCATTTCTCCATAATTTGTTTCCTCGTTGATTCCTCTCGATATAACTTCGCATCATATCTCCAAATATACCCTCCTTTTTCTATCTCTTTAAGATTTATATTTGCTGTTACCTTTGCATGGTCAGATTCCCTAAATGTCCCGATCTTTATATCCTCAATTGTTTTGACTAATTCTTCTGTTACAAAAATATAATCTATCCGTGAGTACATATCATGCACGTGTGAATAATAAGTATATTCTCTTTCCTGCGCTTTAAGTTCTCTCCAAACATCCTTCATACCCATGAATTTTCTCCATTCTTCTAATATGTACTTTTTACCTCTTTTTTTTACACTTGTACTGTCAATATCTGAACACATCATATTAAAATCTCCACATAAGACCGTGCGTTTAGTCCCTTCCTTATTCAAAATTTTCCCCACTTTATCTAAAAATTCTTGCTGTTTGTCATTTGGAGCATAGATGTTAACCAACGTTATCTCTTCTTCCTCTATTTTTCCTTTTATTATTAAATATCTTCCTTCTGGGTCAGCAATAATTTTATTCACCGTAAACCCCAATTTTTCCGAAATCAGGATTGCAACTCCCCTAGCTTTGGATGTCCCATATGCTTTTTCATATATTTCGATTCCCCTCACCACCAAATTATTGACATCTGCAGATTTTTGATGAGTTTCTTGCAAAAAAATTATATCAGCCCTATCTTTGTTGAGCGACATCTGCAATCTCCTTCTTTTCAGGGCATTCCCTGTTCCCTTCACATTCCACGTTATTATTTTCAGTGACTTAACCATTTGTGTCTAACTCCACCTCCCATTGTTCGTTTCCTTCCCTGGACGTGCTCCCTAAAAACCCTCCTGCTTCCCTACTACTAAAGAAATTAAACAAAGCAAAATATAATAATATCAAAAAACTAATTTCACTAAATAAAAAATAATAATAAACAGACTTACCTAATCTTTCCCTTTCTTCTTCCCTCCCCACATCTTTCTTCCCGATGTCACCTTTGTTCTCCAAAGAGGGGAGGGGGGGGCGGAGAGAGATGGCATATACTTCCTCCAATAGCTCCCCGACTCTGACCATGATTAAATTTTACTTTTTATCATCCCACCTGTTCCGCGCTTGTCCCTGGAATGTCCGCTCCTCCCACTGCTCCTCCCACTGCTCCCTCCTCCTCCCGGCCCGATACCGATCCCATAACACCGACTTTGTACAATTCTGTTCTCAAAAGAATCCAATCCGCGTCCGCCTCCTTGATCAGGCCAGTTTGTGTTAAATACAGCAATGCATCAGTATTCACATCAAGAACATGCCATTTTTTGTCATAAAAAAATCTCAGCTGTTGTGGAAATCGCCAACCATACTTAACGCCCTTTGCTACCAACAATCTTGTAACAGGTTTCATTTTGTATTTCCACCTCCTCTCCTCGGGCGCAATATCGTTGTAGACCTCCACATCCAGCCCTTCTATTTTTAGGGCGCCAGACCCAGCTTGCCTAATAAAGGACATCACTTTCAATTTATCCGCCCAATTTGCAAATTTAACTAGAACGTTTCTGGATGTCTTCCTATCCTTCCTTCCCCCCACCCTGTACACAGCACCAATATCGTCTAATCCAAAATCTTTACCCGTTTTTAGTGAGTTCAACCATTCCAAAACTCTCTCTTTCAGCTTGTCTGGCGTCCTCTCAGGCAGGTGACGGATCACAATGTTAGATTTTCTCCACCCCTCCTCCATCATCATCATTTTCCTCTCTTGCACAGCCATCTTGTTTTCCATTACATGTTCTTGAATATAAAGCTCATTTACAGATATTATAGCATTTTTAACCTCCTTCTGCATTGCATTTGTAATCTCATCAATCCTTTGTGTATTTACTACCACATCTTTCTTCACGTCTGTAAGGGCTTTGGCCAGGCTTTCATATTGTAGCCTGGCCAATTCCCTGTCCCTTTTCATTTCTTCACTGTTGGCCTCTACTGTTTTATTCAATTTAGTTTGATTTGCATCCAGTTTTTGCATTGTCACCTGAGTATCTGTCATTTTTGCCTGAGTATCAGCCATGTTTTTGGCCAACTGTTGAAGAATTGTCGTTATATTGTCCATCCTTTGGGCCAGGTCGAGGGAGCCCCCTTGCTCTGTTGCTGTGGAATCCGTTGCTGCCGTTGTAGGCTCCATGTTCGGTGATGGAGTGTGCCGCTCTTCCTCTTCTTGCTCTTTACCCACTTCTTGCTCTTTGCCCCTTTTCCCTTTCCGACCTTTTGGTTTCACAACCTCCTCCATTACTTTCCCCTCCCTTCCCAACAAACACCCCAGTGTCTTAATTCAAGCTATAACAATCAGAATTTACACATGAAAGATAGTTCAGCCCTCTCTGATAAAATGTTATCCGGCCCCCGGGCCGAAAAGTTTGGGCACCCCTGGTCTAAGTCAAAGGCACTTATATATAGGATCTTGTATATTGAAAGATAGATCGGCCCTCTCTGATAAAATGTTATCCGGCCCCCGGGCCGAAAAGTTTGGGCACCCCTGGTCTAAGTCAAAGGCACTTATATATAGGATCTTGTATATTGAAAGATAGTTCGGCCCTCTCTGATAAAATGTTATCCGGCCCCCGGGCCGAAAAGTTTGGGCACCACTGGTCTAAGTCAAAGGCACTTATATATAGGATCTTGTATATTGAAAGATAGTTCGGCCCTCTCTGATAAAATGTTATCCGGCCCCCGGGCCGAAAAGTTTGGGCACCCCTGGTCTAAGTCAAAGGCACTTATATATAGGATCTTGTATATTGAAAGATAGTTCGGCCCTCTCTGATAAAATGTTATCCGGCCCCCGGGCCGAAAAGTTTGGGCACCCCTGGTCTAAGTCAAAGGCACTTATATATAGGATCTTGTATATTGAAAGATAATTCGGCCCTCTCTGATAAAATGTTATCCGGCCCCCGGGCCGAAAAGTTTGGGCACCCCTGATCTAAGTCAAAGGCACTTATATATAAGATCTTGTATATTGTTGTTAATTAAGGAGTTGACGTTTAGCCCCCGAGTCAAAATATTACTGTTCTTATCAAAGTTCCAAGGTCTTTTCTTGAAGGCCTGCACTATCTCTCAAAGCCGAAAGAACAAACAGAGAAACAACCTGAAAACGAATCTGCTGACAGAGTTTAAAAGGCACTTTTCCCACCGCAGTATTTCCTGGGCATGGCTTGTAGTACAAAGAAACCGCTTCGTCACCGCCCCTTTCAGGCTCAACTGTCCGCCATTACTTCTCAAAAAATAAAATAAAAATAAAAATCGGTAGCCCAAACACCACAGCGATAACCCAACAAGAGCACTTTAATCCCGCTTCAACTATGTTTTAAAAGTATATATGTATAAAGCTCTATGTGCGATTTCACTCAGGCTGCCTTCTCAGCACTGCCCCCTCAGTTCGCGCTTCACTCCTCTTCCCCTGCCTTTCTTCTGCTCCAGCAATCCCGGTGTGGCTCGGCAGGCAGCAAACACACACACACCTCAACCCGCTGCTCCAACGATCCCGGCGCGGCTCAACAGGTAGCGGGAAACACACACCTCCACCCGCTGCCCGGAACACGCGCCTCCGATCCCCGGCTCACCACGGCCTGCCTCCTCTCCGCCGTCCACGTCTTCCTTCCGTTCCACTTCGTCCCAAAAACCTCCAAGAACCTCCGGGAACTCAGCCACCAACCTCCGTCACAAAGCTCCGGCACAGAAAAAAACTATTTCCACAGCTCCACCAGGCAGCGAAGAGGTTTGAGTCTTCCGACCCCCCCCTTCCGCCACCGAGGGCTCAGTCTTCCATGCCCCGCTCACAATCGGCTGCTCTCCGGATATCTCACCAATTCCATGCCCCTCTGCATTTCGGAGCAGGACCGCCAGGTATGTTTATTTCTATTTTGTGTTTATTTATCCCATTGATTCCACATTGGTATGGCAGAGCAAGCGAGAGACGATGTTTCCCCTACGCCATCTTGGCTCCGCCCCCCGCTCATCTCTGTTTCAAAGCCGAAGAGCCAGTACTGCCTGTTTCTGCAGTCATGTGGCAGGTATGACTAGACACCAGAGTGTACGGAAAGCTGTTTACCTTCCCACCAAAGTGGTCCCTATTTATCTACTTGCAATTTCTTGCTTTCGAACTGCTAGATTGACAGGAGCTGGGACAAAGATGGCAGCTCATTCCATCCTGCAGTACTTCGGAATCGAACTGCTGGCCTCCTGCCTTCCAGTCAGCATCTTAGCCACTCGAGCCACTTAGCTCTGGGTTATTTATGAAACACATCAGTTGATATATAGAAATCCATGATACTTTATTTTGCAAAAAAACCAACAACAACAACCCCTTCCTTAAATTGTTGTGTTGTAATCAGAGTACAGAGCTTAAAGTCTAACAATGCTGGCACCTTCCCAATCCTTAAACTGCCCACATTTGCCAGGGTGATTAAACAAGACATGCAAAAGAAATGGGATGAATGGGGCTACCAAGGGCATCCATTTGTTCAATATCTTGACACTTACCTTAAGAAATGGGTTGTTTATTTTTGAGATGGTATATTTAGATTATGGCATAAAAATTCCCTTCCATATGTACATCCTCTAGCTTAATCTCAACCCATGATTTTTGCAAATCTGAGTTTAGAAGATGAAGAATTTTTCTCAACTGAAAGGCATTATAATATTTCTGAAGCTTTTCTTAGATTGACTGAATAATACTCTGTAATACAATCTAGCTTTTCCCCTTCTGCTAATATAATTTTAAGGTAGCAGAGATTTTTTAAAACCTTAAAACACTATAGTAAAACCTTGCATAAAGAATGCCTCACTTAGAGACTAACTCGCTTAAAGAGCAGGATTTTCTCCAATGGGTTACCTCGTAGAACAACTAAAAACTCACTTAACAACTAAACCAGGGTTCGCAAACCCCCTGCCAGATGTCACAATCAGTCATTTACCATGGTGGTGGCGGCACTTTTTCCAAGTGTTTCGCTTAAAGAGCAACTCGCTTAAAAAGCAATCCCATGGAACACATTATGCTCTTTAAGCAAGGTACCACTGTACATATTTGAAAAAAATATTTTATCTCTTTTTTGCTTCTTCTTTTTTCCTTTCTTCAACTATTCAGCAAATAAGCTCAGCTATATTTCTTCCATATAAGTCATCAAGTGTGTTTCATTGTATTTTTGCCAGTACATTTGACTTTTAAAATCTTTTCCATCCTCACCCTTTATCTTCTCTGCCTTTGATTAATGAATGGCAATCATATAATCCCTTAGAAGAGCATTGTGCAGGTCTAATTTGACTCTGGAGCCAACTAGCTCTCTTCCTTAGCTCTATACTCTCTTTTGTGGGCAGCTTTTGTGTTCCTCTCTTTAATTCTTCACCAGGAGCTAGTAAGAATTATTCAGTCATAATAATTTAGGGAACATATTTAAAGTGTTACCTGATACCACAATTTGCTCAAGACCAACCAATTATATGCTAATGCCTTAAGAGAAAACCTTGAGGACTCTTTCAGAGCTATTCAGAACCTAAATTGGATTTTGCAGCTTGAACTACATTGTGTTGGTTTAGTTTTAGTTCTAAAATATACAAGATTCATCTCACAGGTGTTAGATTCATTGATTGAAATCACTCCTGATTGTTGACTTCAACTGGGAAGCTCTTCTCTGACAACGTTTATAGTTAGGTTTGCACATGGGAGGTTTCAACTCATAGGCTTTCAGTTCTGGAGACACATCAAGGATAGAAATAATGATGTTTATTGTTAAAGAGAGCAAATGTAGGGAGAAACTACAACTGACAGGTCACCACTTTGGAGTCTGGAGTGGGGTTGCCAAACTTTTTGGGCTGGTCATGTGGTTGAGCAGGCTGGTCATGTGGTTCTTCCCGCCAGAAGCAGAAGTAAAATGTGCCCATGCACACCCAAAACACTGCCATAAATGCACCCACAGCTGTTGTAAACGCATTTACAACAGCATGGGTGCATTTATGGCAGCATTTTGCACATGCATGAGCACATTTTACTTCCGCTTCCGGGAGTGGTGATGGCTGTATGGGCCAGATTATTAGGTGCTGTGGGCTGGATCCAACCCATGGGCCGTAGTTTGGGAACCCCTGGCCTAGATGGTTGAATCTGCCAGTTTTGGATTCACTCACATTCTCAATGTGAGACTCTGGGCTTGGTATGCTTTACTCTTAATTGCCTAGATTTGAATTTGAGGAATGTCAATGAAGGATTAGAATTGCCACCTCTTTATCCTGTGAATCTTTTCATTTTTAATACCTGTATGTCAAGGAGAGGCAACATGGTCCTCCTCACCCTGGAATAAATGTATCCATTGTACTTATATGGTCTTTATGTCTGTGAATTTTGATTCAGCATCTTGGTGCTGGGTGCTAAATCCAATTAGAATTGGTCTAGTTGGGACTTATTGTTATGAAAGTTTCTTTGGTTCTATGGGTACAATTGGATTGAGCCATGGAAGTTCCAACCTCTGAGGAAAAAATAATCCCATGTTTAATTATTACGTTTGTAGAAAAAATGTCCAGGACTAACATCAGCAAGGACAGTAAGTGTAGGAAATGTCTGGGTATTTCAGAGATTCTAGAACAAATACAACTGCTCTTTGTACTCAGGAATGCATTCTTCCATACTGAATCTTCTTGTTGTGAGATGAAAATGGTTTTGTTTGCCCTGGTAACCTCTTATAGGATCACCATTAGTCATCTAGCAAACATGATTTTATTCAAGTAAGCTTTTAACAATTGAGATTGGAGATTGAAAAAGTGTATTTTTTTTGGGGGGAAGGCAATTTTACTTGTTTCTCTGCTAATTTGACTAATGCCCCTCTGTGCTCTACGTAGGACAAACACAACAATCTCTGAGCAAAAGGATTAGTGGACAAAAATCAGACATCAAGAGTGGCAATACACAGAAACCCATTTCAAACCATTTTAATCTACCAAGACACTCGGCCATGAACTTGAGGGTTGCTGTTCTAGAGCAAAAGAATCGCAAGACTAGAATCCAAAGAGAGACAGTAGAGATTAAGTACATGCATGTGCTGGACACACATCTCAGGGTTTGAATATCAGTCAGGGGTTTCTGGGACATTTTCAGATTTGATGCACCACAACTAACAGTTTGTGATATGCAGCAGTTTTGCCTGGGCCACTCAAACCATTGCCAATAGATGCTAACTCATTGGCAAATGTGTAATGGCACAATATTTGTTGCATCCACCCTTTGGATGTGATGCATCAGCTTGCAAGATAAATTTGTTTTGCAATAGGGGGCCAGGATTTGCAGCAGGTTTTAATAATAACAGAAGATTTTGTCAGTTGAAAAAAGATACAATGTTACCCTTCTGTTAGGCGGACCAATTATTGTGTGCTTGTGTATCTGATGTCTTTATAATTTGATGCAATGAGGCCTCGCTCTTATGTTGGTGAAGTAGACCTGACCCACAAAAACTCACATTTAAATACATGAATTAGTATTTAAGGTGCCACTACATATATTTTTTTTGCTGTTCTGATTTGTTTTCTCTCACGTACTAAATTAGAATCCCAGTGTCATCAATGATACTAGTCCTGAATTAGGATTGCCTCCTCCACATTTCATCTGTAATACCTGTATAACAACGGCTACAATTTAATTTGTGATTATTATTATTATTTTAATTTATAATCCATTTTAAATCTTTTAATCTTTAAATTTTAATTCTCTTGAGATGGGTGGATATTTTATTGTTGGTTTTATTGTTGATTATGTTTTAACTGCTGTTAGCAGTGCTGAGTCATTCATGAGGAAGGTGACATAGAAATATGATTAAATAAATTAATAAATAAAAATACAACATGATTCTGTCTACCTGTACATATTAGACTGGACTGGTACAATGGGAGGAGAATTTCATTTTAGTTTGTTTGAAAATAATTTATCAACAGTTGCAAGCAACATACAGAAGAAAAATAGAAATCAAACAAACAAACAAACTTTATTGCAGTCGATCACCAGTACAGTAAAAAAGGGTTTAAGCGCATGAAATACCATCAAAATGCACCCCCGTAAACACATTCGTTTGAATTAAAACAGAATAGAATAATATCAGTTTTTTAATTTATGCTACATTTGGGACAGGTATCTGGTTTAAAAAAGAATAAAACAGCACATAAAACAGTTTAAAAGTTACAGTTACAGTTGTAAAAGAAGAATAAAAATGTCTATATATAAATGCAGTTAGTATTTTATTTTATTTTTATTAGAAGAAAAATAGAAATTGGCATTTCCAAAATTCAAACTTAGGTGATAGTCCCTATTTTCAAGGAATATTTTTGGAATGAAATCTCTGCCTTTATGGGATCACACAAGGATCCTTTCATTTACTGTTTAAGAAGCATTGGGTTCTTCCTTTGCCTAAAACATTATCATTAAATACTACTAGTGATCACTCTCAGCAGTAAAGTCACTCCTGTCTATCATTCAAATATCAGAGCAACTGTGATCTATCGTTCACCTTGGTGCCTGATTTCTAAAACCAGCCTTTTCCCTTTTGCTTGCACAGAGAAAATCATGAGATACAGAACAGAGATGAATCAAGATGTCATCAATTGCACGACTGCTGAGAAGTCAACTGTGACTTCTTGCTGAAGAGGAACATTCTTTCAATACCAAAAAGCAATTCTTTAGTAGATAGACTACTTGCATCACTTGAACTTACTGATGCACAAACCCTTAAAGAAGTTGCTTCTCTCTTTTAAACCATATTATTTGACATTAGTTTTACTCACTTTTTTCCATCCATGGCTTGCCAGAGTAGTTTTTCTCAGATCAATTTATCCTCATCACAGCCATGCTGGCAGTACTTAATCTCAGGTAAACTCTTCAAAGACAGTGGAAGTGTGTGTATTAGGAAACTGGTAGTTTTGATGCTGGGATGTTGGAATGCACTTTGGGGTGATGACCTATCAGGCTTAAAAGGAAAACAAACAATAGCTGCCAAACCTACTACCCTCTTTTAAGAGCATTTTTCTATTTTAGATAAAGGACACCAATGTTACTTTGGGAACTATCATTCCATAGAGACCCATATAAGGGAAAGAGAAGGAAAGATACAAGGGGCACTTTTATTTTACAAATGAAAATAGCATTCAGTACAAAGAAATTAAATGAAATATGTTGCTTTCCCCTCTAGGTGAGAGCCTTGTAGTGGCACCGGGGTGGGGGGCTTGAGCAGTCTAACTAGGTATTGTCCATCTCTTGTCAATGATGTTAGGCTGGGACTAAAACTCACCAATGCATCCTCTATCTGATCCCTTGGGCAAGATTAAAGTGGAGGGCACACAGGTGACATGATATCTGAATGGGTTAAAAAAAACACACATACAGATGCCTTGAGTCAAGTCCATTTGCATGTGCAGAATGTCGTCACAGAGATGTCTACCAATGCATGGTAGATGAATAATGACACCAAGGTATCCTATGTAAAGGTCATGTTGCTTTGCATCATCTTGATCATCATTGATAATGTGACATTTTTATCACTTGCCACAACACTTTACACATAATGATGTGGGTCTAGGATTATACAAAGGACCTTCTCTTCTTCCTTCCTTCCTTCCATCACACATCCCATCAAAGTATCTCAAGGCCAATCACAAACAAGTAATCAGTTTAAAGCAAAGAAATTCTAAATAATTTTAAATAATTTTAAATGACTTAAATAATGTAGAGTTTTATATGTTTACTGCAGCAAAATCTGATCCACCCACAACATGCAGTTTCCAGTAGCTTCAGCGAAATGTTTTAAACTTGTCCTAAAATAACAGAAGTTCTCTCCCTCATGTCCACATACTGCATTGTTCCAAGTGTGAATGGTAGTGAACACAAGAGGATATCCTAGAGACTATCTTGACTATAGCTTTTGATGTTGTCAACATTCAGACTGTTCTTTCTAGGTAAAGTTTGAAATCCATTTTTCTGCTGGTAATTTGACCATGATATTGTGCAGTAATATTGGGCCATTTCCCGAAATTTAAAATTGTGATTACAAAAGCACAAAATTCCCTTGCTGAAACATAATTTTTAAAAAATGAATTGAATTTCCTGGTCTTTAAAATTGATTGCAAACAAATTCCAACAAGACATCCCTAATTTATAATTTATTTTAATAATAAATAATGTGGTTTCTGGGAGAAGGTATACGCTAGGTCAACTGGGATATGGCTTTAGTAGCTTTCTGCTAAAATATTTTTGAAGGCCTGTTTTGGTCTTAATGAAATGGTGAGTAAAAGATGGAAGTGCAACATATACAACAGAGAAATAGACACACCCTTTAATGCCTTAGGTAAACTAATGTTGCTATTCTCACTCCTCAGAATGTAAACTAAAAAGGTGTGTTCCGATTTCAAAACACTTTTCCTTAGGTAGGCAAATTGAGGAAGTAAAGCTATATTGGAGCAAAGGCTCTACAAACCTGTGTGTACATTTTCCAAAAGATGTTCATAGGAGGTATTTTAAATCTTGGAATAAAAAGGTTGCTTGTTTCTACTGGAGGGTATATAAAAAGGTTTTTCTTTTTTTAAAAGGCAATACTCTAAAGCCATTTGCTCAAACTTATCGAAAGTTGGCACAACACAAGTGCAGGCCATCTTCCACATTTGTACCAAATTTGGTAATGATCTAAAGATGAGTTTTAAAGGTGTGTGTGTGTGTGTGTGTGTGTGTGTGTGTGTGTGTGTGTGTGTGTGTGTGTGTGTGTGTGTGTCAATTTTTAGAATTGGAATATTGTTTGTTCTGCTGCTCAGTAACATATCTTCACTACCATGTAGTGAAATCTTGCTAAACAGGAAACTTGACGAGAAACAATGTGCATACCTTTTTAATTCGACAGTACTATCTGCATTTTTCTATGGGAGTGAAACATGGTCATTCACAAGCCTGAGGAAGAAGAACTATTAAGAGCTGTAAGAGTCATGGAAAGAACAATGCTAAAGGTATCCCTTTGCGACCATATCCCCAATGCCCAGATAAGAAAACAAAGCTGAATCAGCAAAGCTGTTGTCAAATATCATAAATGGAAATTGTGCTGGGCTTGAAATGTTTCTTGAATGACAAATGGATGTTGGACAGCAGCAGTCACCGGGGGGGTATCCCAGAGGAGTAAAAAGACCCCTTGGCAGACCCACCACCACCAAAAGATAAGAAGACTCAATCATGAAAAGTGTGGGTCAAACCTGGAGAAGAAGAGTTTGGCAATGAAAGGAATGGATAGTTTGGTCAATTGAGGAATCGTGTAGTATAATATATTCAACTGATTACCTTTACTTGGGGGAAAATAGCAATGACACTTATATACTGCCCCATAACGCCTGTGTAATGTCTGTGCAGTTCACAAGGTAATTAACATTTTGCTCCAAACATGCTGGGTACTCACTTGCCAAGCTCAGGAGGCTGGAAGGCTAAGTCAACCTTGACTCCTGTGTGGATCGAACTTAGATCATGAACAGAGTTTTGGCTGTAGTACATCATTTTATCCACTGAGGAGTGAGGGATCTTTTAAAAAAATCCTGTTTCCATTCAAAAAATAAAGTTTTGCAGACTAATGCTATTAATTAACTATGCTGATATTTGGGTCCCAGTAAACATATTACAGTAGTTGGTATTCTTGTTCTATCAATGCTGTTGGTTAGAAAAACACAAGTTGATCCAAGCCTATCCCCATTATCAATTACATCTGTCTAATCCTATAGCTGTAGTATCCAGCAGAAGAACCCTTTTAATCACAACTGAGGAGAAGTGATAGAAGAATGATGAGAGAAGAACTAAGAACTGACACAAGGTAAAATGAGTAAACCATTTTCTTTTTGCTTTCTTTGGAAGGACACTACTCCCATTCCTATTTCCTTCTAACTTTATTATATTCAGCCTGTGGTGGGTATCTGTGGAACAGTGTTCTTTTTCCCCAGACCTCACACTGTCAAGAAAAATTTAGGTGTAGCTATGTTCACACCCTATAACCATGGGTTTGGCTGACAAATGTATTACACAGGGTTGACAACAGAATCTTTGCCTGAAGAACAAAGGAAATAAAAATCACAGTAAAATGAAAAACAAAGAATGTGATTAGAATTAGCTATCTCCTAAAAGATTCTCCCCCAATTCATAATTTCATTGACTGGGTAACCTAATGAACTCCATCTATTTTAAACAATACTCCAGCACAGGGCCAGCCTAAGTTATTTTGCTGCCTGAGATGGAACAGCCAATTGATGTTTTCAACTAAACAAATTCAGGTAAGGTTGAAGAATCTGGAAACGAAATCTGAAATATTCTTCCTGTACAAATATTTTCCTGTATGAATATTCCATATATTAAAATATCAATGTCTAATCAATGTAATAAAATGTAACATTTGCTCTTTATTTCACTTACGAATTTGGTTTAACTGGAATAAGCCAGAATTCTATTTTGTCTAAATTAATTAATTTTACTGTGTTTTGATGTATTTTAATTATTGAAACTCAGTAGCAGCTGCTGCATTTATCACCCTGACTTATACTCAGGTCAGTTAATTTTTCTAGTTTTAGAGGTCCAAATTCGATACTTCAACTAATATTCGGGATAACTTATAGTAGAATATATACGGTATATGAAATGCAAAGGGAACCAAGTTCAAATCAGAAATGCATACATTAACTGGAGACAAGCATCTGAGAAGTAATAGCTTGCAGGCCAAGGGGAGATAATCCAGGCCTCCCATCTCCCCATGTCACAAATTAACACAACACACATTACTAATAATTTACAGTTTTAATTAGAAAGATTGGATATAAAAATAGCACTGTTTAGATTGGCCATTTCATGCATAGCTTTGGCCCAGAATAAGAAACATCTGTCTATCACATGACCTACCTATCATCCAATATCCACCCATCCCAGCATGTTACTAGGTAGCAACATGAGTTGGTAACCAGCAAGGGATATGTACCCAGTGATGGGCTCCAATTTTTTTTACTACCACACTGTGGCTGTGGTATGGTGGGTGTGGCCAGGAGGAAACCCTTGCGTTGCACCTAAATTAGGACTACAGTCAAACCTCGCATAAAGAGCGTTTCGCTTAAAGAGTAACTCGCTTAAAGAGGAGCATTTTCTCTGAATGTTCGTTTCGCTTAACAAATAAAACCAACCTAAAACTCACTTAACAAATAAACTGGGGTTCGAAATCCCCCCCACAATTGCTCACTTACAATGGTGTTTTGCTTAAAGAGCAAACTCGCTTAAAGAGCAATCCTATGGAACGCATTATGCTCTTTAAGCGAGGCACCACTGTATTTTATTTCAAAACTTGGATGGGCAGGGGCTAGCCAGAATTTCTGCTACTGGTTCTGGTAAACTGGTGCAAACCTGCTGATGCCCACCAATGTATGTCCCCCATGGGTATGAATCCACTAAGATTGGGATAAATCTCTTGTTTATTCCGCTGCAAGGCACTTTGGCAGCTCTCCTGAGCTGGGGGTGCTTCAGTTCTCCACCTGACTCCTCTCTCCACTGTAAAAAGAAGGGTTTACTTGCATGGGGAAGGGCCAAATGCCCATCTTCCTCACCACACGTCTATTTCCATGCATAAAATTGTCCCCTTCTTCAGTTAACAAAGCAATGACAAATACGTGAAATATACAAGTAGCACTATCACAACTACAATATCTACTTCTTGATACTGTACATTATGATCATGTTTAAAAAAAGGGAAGGATGGGTGAAGTCACCACGTGATGATTTCCAGAGAGGATTGCAGGGTGCTCTTTAAAACCATCCATGCCCATCCAGGAACATCTCCTTGCAGCACTGCTGGCCGTTCCAGATTGAGCACCCAGCACTGTTTGCTCGCAGATCCTGGAAACAAGGAAAGAGGCACATGCTATGGTAGTTATCATTAGCATCCTTCCTTTCTGAGCCACAAACTGCCCCCTTCCCCCAATAGCTACAGGAGTGATATTGGCTAATCTGGAAGTTTAGAGCAGATCAGAAAGAAAATAAATACCGTGTTACACTTCGTAAAAATGCAATGAGTTTATGTGTTTCTGTACAGTATATATGATTGGTACTTATGCTTTTACTTATGATTGGTGATCCTTTGGTAATTGTTTAAATTCCCTGAGTGAAACTTAACTGGACTAAACATTAAAGATACCTACTGTCTTTACTGGACTCAATGTATAGATTTTATATATAAAGGACTGTTGCATACCATGAAATGTCATATTAACTTAGGAAGACCCTAATCTAAGAACTTTCCTAATAGTACCCAAACTAGACAAGTGCATTTGGAATAAATAAAAAGACAGTTCTGCCTTACTAGTGCTTGACCTACCCTCTCAAATGAAAGAATATGGCAAACAATTAGCCATTTTTTGTCTTTTTGTGACACTTACAACAACCTTACTGAGGTGGCCATCACACTCTGACTGATGTATGGCTGACCCTCCTCCGCTTCTCTTTACATGTTGTACTCCAAGTTATCTCTTTCTTCATTCTCCCCTAAAACTCAAACGCTAAATGTGATAGGTAACAACATTGTTTGTTACAGCACAGATTATAGAGCACTCTTCTTCTCTGTTCTACTGAAGTATAAAGCTGCATCCTGTGAGTATTCATGAAGGATGCTTCAACTTTAGCAAGGAATCAGCCTGTGATTTATATTTTATCTTCCACTAAATAATCCGTAAATAGGTGCAAGGTAAACATGTTGATCTTTACTGTGATAACTTCACAAGAATATATTGTAGGTATCTGACCTTTATGTGATACTATATATCTTTGAATGCCAATAAATGTCTGACTTAGCTGGTTCTTCTTATTGTTATCAGGTTGAACAAGCCACAGCACAATGAATCACTGTTTTGTTTTAAAGGAAAAGATCCAATATATATTTAATTTTTTTAAAGGACATACTGTGTACATCCACAGGGATGTACATCCACAACCACATAGCCTCCAGAAGAATGTAGGAATATGTCCGTGTGCAGTGAAGTGATTAACTGCTACCTTGGGAAGCAAACAATATGTCATTTCATGAAATAATCTTTTCTGAAACATCATGTTCTTCTGAAGAGCAAACACCACAGTATACATATTTTTTCCTCAAGATCTTATGATTTATGAATGTTTGTGTTCACGCATTTCAGGATAGTGTAACTCTAAGAGGGATGCAGACAATATACTCTAAAGACATGTGAAAGGTTTCCAGTCCTTGTGTAGGAATATAAGATTTGCCTTGCTAGCTCACACCAAAGTCAATCGGCAGTAGGGATCCTTAACAAATTGGATATATTTTCAAACTTGGATGATTTATTTATCTTATTCCAACGCACTAAAATTTAAAGCCAAAATAATTTTTAAAATGCTTGCATACATAAACTACATGTGTACCTATTCACACTCTACTTTTCAATTATTCAGAGGTTTGTATAGCCCTCAATAGCACACTGTTCAAGCACCAGCTACTTCCTAGGATGGGTAAACTCTGCAGGCATTTATTTATTTATTATTTATTTATTTAAATTTGTTTATCATCCTCCTCCCCGAAGCTACCCAGGGTGATTCCCAACACAATCATCAAGACAACAATTTAAAACCAATTTAGAAATTAAAAGTTTTAAAAGAAACTTAAAAACCCCATTCCAACCCCATTCCCAGAAATGAAAGCTGGATGTACTCAGGAGCTGACCCACAGTGTCACCCAGGTACCAAACTGATTTCCCAGCAGAGGACAGGGCAACTATGGAGCCTACACCCCCTAAAATTTGGCTTATGCCGAAGCTTTTTGGTGATTTCCTGGGACACTATAATGACTTATAGCTCTGCAGAATCCACAAAGATAAAAATTAATTAAAAGACAGAAAAACATTGTGCTCATAGAAGAAGCATCAATAAATGTATGGTATCCACCATCCAGAAACATTTTCCCCTCTCATATGTTTAACACATCACATATCAGCATTGCCACTCTATTCCCCAAAGGGCAGACATTTCTTAGGTAAAAACTTGGGCCACTTTATTGGAATTTAACAGATTATAACACAACATTAATATGATCTCCAATGTGACATTGTAGTGTGAAAAGGCCAGTTATTTATGGGTATGCCTACCCATCTTGTCATTACTGGTTATTTGATGTGTAGGGTGGTACCCCTCCATGTAATACACTTATGGCATACGATCACATGATGCAAGGCTGTCTAACCTGCTATCACAACTTTAGGTATGAGATGGTCCCCTCATCAGCCAGTAGACGCCGCCAGCTCCTATGTCTTTCTGGCCCATTAAAAGACCCCTGTTCTCAACAATCCAATTCAGGATAAAGGACGAGCAGCTGCGGCAACTTCTGCGGCTGCGCGCTTTGCCCTGCTGCCGGGGAAAAGGGACAGGCCTGGGGATGAGTGCAGGGGGCATGGCTTATAAGGGCAGCGTGTTCCTTGTGCTCGTTGCCAGTCCCTGTCTGACCGGCAAAGCGTGCGGCTGGGCTTTTGGTTGCTCTCCATTCTCGGCGGCCATTTTGGGGAATGGGGCAGAGAAAGCCCTCGGGAGTGTTCACGGCAGCCATTTTGTACTATCCCAAGTGGCGCCCGCCATTTTGGGCCTGGTTTTGGCCTTTCTCGCTTGCCTTTGGGGACCTTTATTGGGGGTTATTAGCTTTGTTCCGGGCTGCTGTGGGGCTCTTAGTGCTCTTTCCGTTGTGGTTTTTGCAGCTCTGGGAATTTTTTGCGACTGCGGCCTACAGGGTGACCTGCTATTAGTTGGCTCAAGGTTACTCTTCCCCACAGTCTAGTTTTTGCCCGGGTTGCCTGGGTACAGCGGGCTCAAGGTTAAATCTGCTTCCCAGCCTTTTGATATTCCTGGGGTGACCTTGATCCAGAGGGCTCAGGGTTTTCTCTGCTTTCCATATTGACTGAGGAAAGTCACCCTCCATGATTTGCAGGAGCTACATGGGCATCTCAACTTCGCCTGCAGGGTGGTTGCCCCCGGTCATGCCTTTGCTCGCCGTTTGTGCGACGCAATGGCCAGCCTGACAAAGAAGTTCCATAGGACTAGGTTGACACGTGGGATGAGGGAGGACGTGGAGGTCTGGTTGGTGTTTCTCCAGGATTTCAATGGGCGGTCCTTTTGGCGCTCTGACCTCTTCCTCTCTTCCAGTTTTCAGGTCCATTCCGATGCCTCTGGGTCCTGTGGTTTTGGCATCTATTTCGATGGCCGCTGGTGTTCAGGCACCTGGCCGCCGCAATGGTGGGACTCCGACGTTGTGAGGGACCTGACTTTTCTGGAATTCTTTCCCATTTGGGGGGCGATTAATATGTGGGGACGTCACTGGGTTAACTCCATTGTCACCTTTTGGTGCGACAACGTGACGGTTGTCCAAGTGGTCAACTCGCAGACGTCCTGGTCCCCCCGGGTAATGTCCTTAGTCAGGCCTTTTGTGCTGGCTGTGCTGAGGCTGAACATTGTCTTTCGTGCATGCCATGTGCCGGGGGTGGACAACTCCATAGCTGACGCCCTGTCCCACTTTCAGATGGCGCGGTTCACGGCATTGGCTCCCGGTGCCAGGGCGCTCCCATCGCAGTTGCCGGACAGGGAGGGCCGAGGTGAATCGGGACATTGGACTCTCTCTTTCAGGTCGCACCCGGAATGCGTATCGCCTGACCTGTTTGGCATTCGCACAATTCCGCAGTCAGCTTGGCTTTCCCGATGTCTGGCCGCTCCCGGTGGATCATGTGCTGCAGTTCATGGACCATCTGCGGCGGTCCGGCCTGGCCCCACGTACTATTAGGGGGCGGCTGTTGGCCTTGGCCTTTGCGGTGAAAGCTAATGGTGTGCCTGACACCCTGGGTGATTTTCGAATCTGCAGGGTCTTAGAGGGATGGTCTAGGGAACGTGGTCCCTGCCCGGATGCATGACATCCTGTCTCACCTGATGTGCTGCAGCGGTTAGCTGCGGCTTGGCCCCGCCACTGTTTGGACACGTTTGAAGCTGCGTTGTACCACGCTGATTCCTCCGTGGCCTTTTTCGCCTCCCTGCGGGTGGATGAACTTGTGGCTGTGTCCAGGTGGGACATATCGGGCCGTGCTTTACGGCAGATGGACGTGGTGATGTCTGCGTCATCTGTCCGTATTACGATACGTATGTCCAAGATGGACCAGCCTGGACATGGGGTGTCTTTGCTGCTGCTTCAGTGCAGCATAGCTGACATTTGCCCAGCATAGCTGACACTGGCCTTGGAACGTTACTTGTCATTGAGGCCAGCCGGCCCGACTCCTCTGTTCACCGGGATGGGTCCATGCTGACCCGTTTTCAATTCTGGAGGGTCACTGGGACAACCCTGGTTGAGGTTGGGCTCCAGGGGGCACGCTACGGCACCCATTCATTCCGCATCGGGGCCGCATCAACTGCGGCCTCTTTTGGGTATTCGGATGTGGATATCATGCAGATGGGACGTTGGGGTTTGGCTTGTTTTCGTACCTATGTTCACCCGTTGCTTTCTTGAACTGCCTTGCTGCCGCTTGTTTTTCTGTTTTTTCTCTTTCAGGTCATTCCCATGGACCGAACATGGACCGAGTTTGGATTGTGGGCCACAGTTATATTTACTGGGCCGCTCGACATGCTGGAGCTGCCCCCTGCGGGATCCACCTCAGCCTGGGCGGCCGTGCATTTCTGATGTGGAGGGGGATCCGTGGGATGGTGTGGTGCCAATTGCTTTCAATATGTATTGGAGAATTGGCAGGTGGTGCCACCTGATATATTGATGGTGCACCTGGGTGAGAATGATCTTGGGCAGCGCACCGGCGTCGATCTGGCCAGGACGATATGCAGGGATTTTGATGTGCTGCATCAGCGCTGGCCGGCGACCAGATTCATCTGGTCGAATATGATCCCACATGCCCAGTTTCGGGGCGCTGTTGATATTTGGGCCATTGATCGTGCACAGTGGGGTGTAAATTGTGCCGTAACACGCTTCTTTGGGGTCCGTGCATGGGGTACAGTGGTAGAGCATCTGGGGCTCCGGATTGACTTGGCCCATCTGTACCGGGGGGATGGGGTGCACCTTTCCCCCGACGGCATGGCCATGTTCCTTGCGGCTCTGCAGCAGGGCCTTGTGACCGAGCTGTCGGTCTTGGGAGGTGGGGCGGTATGTAGTTTCACTCCCCCCGTGTGGCGGGTAGCACTGGTAGGGACATAAATTTGATCCCAGGAGAACCTGGCTGGCAAGTATTTTGATCGGCCACTTTGGATGCCAAGACCGAAAGATAGAATAGTGGGCCTGATCAAAATGCGGACCATGAACTTGGGAACTGCCAAGCTTGACAGCTGACAGCCCCAATTTACAGTTCGCCCGGTTCTGGGTCAGAAGTGAGAGGAACAACAGGACACTTCTGACCGAGAGTGTTAAATTAAGGTAAATAAAGGATTTAGGATATCCAAGTTTAAGTTGGTTGATTGGATATCCTTGTACCTTACCAGTGCTACTGCGGCCTGCTGCAGAATAAGTTATTTGGTTGAAAAGTTTAAAGTTAAGTAAGTTATTTTAAATAAAGTGGCCCAATGTTTATACCATCAATACTGTGGTCTGTCTCTTTTGTACGGGCATGAGGGGGCAATTTAGATTGCTATTTTCCACACTACTGTCACAGTGAATGGTTTACAACACTAACCTCGGTCTCCCCCACCTAAGTATGGAGTGGGCAAAAAACACCATTACACATGCCAATTAGTGATGGTGCAAAAATTCCCACTTGGCCCCAAAGTGACCACAATTCACACCTAGGTTAAAGGGAGGGAGGGAGGGACAATTGTGAACAGTTCCTGGAACAAAACAGAGAGGGTGAGCTGGGAAGGAGCCATCCTTATATACAGTACTTGGCTTCTCCCCACTACACAAGTGGCCACTAACTTTGTCGCCCGCCTAGGCACCACAGCTATTTGCAGAATTCTGCATGTATTGTGTGTGAGAAAAACATTTCATCTTTGTACTGAAAGGTCTCTTCCAGGAAACACTGCCAGTGTTATTCTTCATGCTATGTATTTGGTTTGCTGCTCAGTTTCTGTTTAAGCGTTAGGTCTGTGGAATGTCCTTCTCAGATGTCATACTGACATTTGCAAGCCTTTTTAAAAAGGTCTAAAGCTGAAAGCCGGGATTATTGCAATTTGAGTTAAGGCTCTTGATTAAACTCTACAATTTATACTCCCCCTTTTTAATTGAAAATGTTTTGACATCTGTCAGGTTTGAACTTTGACACATAATTTAAAATAAATAGCATCTAGTTTTTGCTGTGTCTTAACAGGAAGTAGGCAAATCATATATTTTTAATAACAGAATTGTTTTCTGTTTGTGTTTGTCTCCTACAGATTTGCAAGAAATTAAGCCTGACAAAATTAACTGAAATTAGGGATGTTAATTGCCCTCCTGACCTGCACTCTGCCCAAGTGAAGGGCACACAAACTGCCTGCCTTCTTTCAGTGACATTCTGATCCAATCTTTGTCTGGGTCAATGATAGTATTCATGTGTTTCTAATTCTCTGTGAAGTCTGGATTGTTGTGAATAATATTGACAAGACATAAGATCTGTGGCAATCTGCAGAGTTGGGCACATTGTTTTATCCCCTCCCCCCAGCTGTTAGTCCTAATCTGCCTAAGGCAACCACAGGGAAGGAGCACTTGAAGGATTTGAAAAGGCAATGGCCACAGTAATCTATGCAATTCAGAAAGCTTCCTTTTATACACTTTCTGTCCTCTTTCTCTCCCCTGCCTTTCCTTGAATCTGAAATCAGTGATGTTTTACTTACAGTACACTGATCATTTAATCAGTGACTTTGCAGAAGGAAAGGTGGGAAGGTTTTTTCCCCTTAGCTAAAAAGCAGACTTTCCTTCATCTTTTAGAGTTCATTTTACCATTTCTCACTTCTGTTTATGAAACATTAATTCCTGATTATCACTTTGTGCCACTTTGTGCCACTTTGACCTCTTAATCCCACTGGTTTTTCTGAGTCCTCCCACCACCCTATTCTCCTTCCTTTTTTCCCCTTTCCTTTTTTTTTTTTTTTTGGTAATATATTGCTGTATATCTTGAAATGTATTGATAGCCCTGGTTCAGTTTGTACGTGTAAAGCAGTAACAGACTTTAATTTTTTTAGGATCAAAGATCACTGCAGATAGTGATTGTAGCCATGGGAAAAAAAGGTGACTGATTCTTGGAAGATAAGCTATGAGAAACCTGGGGAATATAGTTAAAAGTAAAGACATCACATTGCCAACAAAAATTTGCATAGTCAAATAAATGGTATTCCCGGTGGTAATGTATGGCTGAGAGAGCTGGACCATAAGGAAAGCCAGTGCAGATGAATAGATGCCTTTGAAATGTGGTGTTGGAGGAGAGTTTTGAGAATATCCTGGACAGCGAGGACAACAAATAAGTTGATCCTAAAAGAAATCAACCCTGACTGCTCCTTAGAAGGTCAAATATTAAAGATGAAGCTAAAGTACTTTGGACATCAACTGAGAAGAGAACACATTAAATTTATAACTCAAGGTACCACTGTACTTATTGGAAGGCTTCTCTGAATGCAGATTTTTAAACAGAGAGAACTATTGATATTGTATATTAGTTATTGAGATATATGTGATGCTACAAAGACCTTCCTAATATTTTTTTTAAAAAAGTGGTCAGGATGTGTAAGCAGTAACACAATAGTGTTAGGCATAAGCCTTGTCTGTTGGCAGAAGTGTTATTTTGCAGCCAGGCATCAGGGTCAAACCAGACATTATTCTCAAATTACATTTAGAACCTGAAAGTAAATTTCAAATATCCAAAATGTCTCTGAGATATTTTGCTTCTGTATTGATGATCCAAAACACCACAAAATGGCCAAATATTTCCAACACAGAAATGGATGCTAAACTTGATATAGCAAAGGGCACCTTGAATGTTGACATCAATATCAGCAGTTAAAAATGTTTAGTACCATTCACAATGAGATGCCAAGCAGGGAAAATCTTAAAATTGGCTTCTATTTAAATCAGTTAATCTCTCACCCAAATCACAATAGTCTTGAGTTAAATTGTCTATTTCCACTGGTATGAAATGCAAACAAAGTTTCAATCCACAACAACAACTAAATGATACAGTAATGATACAATGATAGAGTGATGGTATAATCTTAGGAGGTTAAAACATTAGCATCTTCTTCTTATTTAGATATTTATTCATAAAAATCATATACTGAACAAAACTTGTGCTCTAAAAATGTTGTAATGTTCATGCCGTTTTCCTTTGAAGATCTTTCCTTATCATGTCTCTTAAGAGAAATGTCAGCTATATAAAGATTAGGGAATTGGGATTAAAGAGAAATCAACAATATTGCCTAATCTTATGTTTTTCACGCTATGTTAATTTATCAGACAACACAGGAATGTTGTAGAAGAGAGATTTTAAAAACAGAAAAAAATTAGAGCATCTGACAAAACAGAGTAGTTGATGTCAACTGCACTTTTCTTCAAATTGTATTTGGGCCACTAATTCAAGGTGTCTCTGTGAATATATTTCTAATGCTATTTAAATGACTTCTAAATATTTAGGGACATACATACTGCAGAGCTGCAATATGAATTCAGGAAGGAAGCAGTACCATGATTTAAGAAATATGTGATGCTTCTCTGAGTTGTGCTTTGGTATTGTCAGTGTCTTGGACTCTGAGCTCATTGTTAAAATAGCTGGAAGGCTGGCAAGTAGGAAGTTCGAGACCTGGGTACTGCATGACAGATTGAGTACCAATCTCTGTCCCAGCTCCTGCCAACCTAGCAGTTCAAAAGCAAGAAGTTGCAAGTAGATAAATAGGGACCACTTTGGTGGGAAAAGATCTTGGGGACATGAAAGGATCCTCAGAGTTTTTCCAACAAAAATCCTTTCAACTCAGAATAATTTTTGACACAAAATTATTATTGTTGAAGTGGACCACAACCATGAAGAGATATATCAGCATACAGTAGTACCTCGCATAACAAATGCTTCGTATAATGCTTCGTATAATGAAAAATTCCTATAACAAAGCATTTTTAGCTATTGGCAATTCCCTGCATAACAAAAACATTTTTTCGTTATATGCAGGATACCACACATAATGAACTTTTTTCTGTTATATGAGGTATACCCCACATAATGAAAAAAAATTAGTTATGCGGGGTATAACCAATAGTGATTCACATAACAAAAAATCATATAATGAAGCACTCTATGGAATGGAGATTTTTTGTTATACAGTCAAACATCACATAAAGAGCACCTCACTTAAAGAGTAACTCGCTTAAAGAGCAGAATTTTCTTGCAGTGTTCGCTTCACTTAAAAAATAAAACCAAACAAAAACTTGCTTATCAAATAAATCAGGGTCCGCAATCCCCCCCCACACACACACACAATTGGTAATTTACAATGGTGTTTCGCTTAAAGAGCAAACTCGCTTAAAGAGCAATCCCGTGGAACGGAGAAGACACCATTCCATCTCAAATGTAGAAATACTGAAACTCAAATACATGCAGCTATTGGGGGACTGTTCCTTATAAAGGAAGAATTAATTAAATCAACTCCTAAGTGAAGCTTGGAAAGTTAAGTTTTACTAAGAATAAATAGAAGAACATGCTAAAATGATCTGTACTTGAGCAATGCTTGTATGAGTTCCAGAAGGAATAGATAGCTATGATAATGCCATCCACAAATGAGGAATGGTAGGAAAATGCTCTAGGAAACAGTCATCCTATTGCTGCTTGGTTATTGATGGCTTCAACATGTTATTTATATTCATTCATCTAAGAACTGACTTGTAGTTTTAAGCGACAAAATGAGCACACTTATCTAGTCTAGTGTGACTAGAGATACTCACAGTGATGGGATGATAAAAAATTTACTGTCATCACAGTGGGGGTGGAGATAACTTCATGATATCATGATGTCATGGGTGGAGCCAGTGTCATGACGTTATGATGTTGTAGGTGGAGCAAAAAAATAAATAAAATTTGTTTAAAAATTAATAAAATTAAATTAAAAAAAAAACCATACACACACACACATCCCTCAACCCACCCACCCACCCAAACAACCACAACGCAAACCCGTAAATAAATTAAATAAATAAAATAAATAATGAAATAAAGTAAAAAATAAATAAAAATACACCTAAGCATCCACCCTCCCACCCACCCCAAACACAAATAAACCCACACATCCACACACCCCAAACACAAACCCTCACTTACTTACCCTTGGAAGTGGTGGCACAGTGGGATGGCAGCTGGGGCCAACAAGCCCCTGGGCCTCAACTCTCTGAGGCCTGCCTGCCACTGCCGCCAAGCTCCCCCAGGGCCAACAAGCCCCCATGGGGACCATTGGGGCTAACAAGCCCCCTGACTGCAGAATCCTCCTCCACCAAGGCCACCAACCGAGGGTTGTGGCCCCCAAAGGTTGCAGTCACCCGACTAGATGTGCCACCCCCGACTGCGGCCTTCTCCTCCTCTGGGCGCCAAGGCCCGGGTGTGCCACCCTGAAAAGGTCCAGCTCCAGCAAAAACTAGGCAGTGAATGGCTGCCTTTTAGCATTCATGTGCAGAAATTCAATCTGATGCATGCGTGATTCACAATTGCAGCATGCATGCATCAGATTGATTTCTGTGCATGTGCACTAAATTGGAGCCATTTTGGCTCCAATTTTTATTTTTTTAAAAATTATGCCGGTGAGGAATCTGAACCGGATGCCTCAAAAAAAGGACAGAACAATCCCGGGTGGGTTCTACCCTCCCAGAGAACCCTCCGGGATTGTTCCTACCGGTTCTGTGGAACCGGCTGGAACCGGCAATATCCCATCACTGGATACTCACCATAAGTTTGAAAAAGAAGAACAGCACCTTTAAAGTTCTTATATTCATTTAGTAAAAAATAATTGTTCTCCATTAAGTCAGTTCTGAGTTATGGCAATGTTTCCCAGGTGTTTCTAGATTGAGACTACTTAGAAGTGTTTTACCATTCCCTTTCTCTGTTGTCACTTCTGGTTCTGTGCAGCAAGCTACCAACCTCTGACTCCACAGCCAGAAACCTAACTTACTGACTAATCTATCCAGTCAGTTCCTTTCATTAGTTACAGGAGGAATAAGATTGTCACACCATTTAAAAAGCAACAAAAATGTCTGACTGTATATTTGTGCGCAAGACTGCTGAAAGCCAAAATGGGATGCTTCTGAAGATTTTAAGAAATCTCCAAATGGGATGCTTCTGAAGATTTTAAGAAATCTCCAAAGTCATTAATCTCTGATGTGGTCCAAATTAGGCTGTTTTTGAAGCACCAAACCCATTTCAGAGATAAGGAGGGACACCATTACACTGATCCTTCAGCTCTCCATGTGCTGCTAAAGAAGGAGAAGAGGACATATTAAGTTGTCAATGACATCTCTAGCTTCCAATCAGATAATATGTTTATACTTTTTAATTCTGTGTGTGTGTGGGGGGGGGGAGGGTGTTGAATGTAGAGAATGTAGAGAAGGAGCTTTTAAGTTTATGTCAATTCAGCAGGAGCAAGAAGAGATTGTTTTTCATTCATTAGGACTGTAATCCCTCCATGTTTCTTTCCAAATTTTTAAAGGTTACTTCCTTAGGAGAGCACCATGATTAATACTAATTAAATAATTCTTCCCTAAAAGCATGGAGAAAGAATGAATTGTTCTATCCTACAAGATAGTTGAAAAGCTGAGCCAAAACCAGTTTTATCTATTTCTCTGGTAATTTGGAGCTAGCTAGCTGGAACACTATGCATATCCTCTCATACAAAGTCTCAAAACATAGCTAATTGCCACCAATTGGTTTTAACCTTTTGTAAGGGACAACACACTCACATTATCCCATTACCATAGGTTTTGTTACACCTGACAAGAGACCTGCAACTATTTAGCAAGCCCACATAAACTTTGTGCTGCTTTAGAGTACATGAGGTCCTGTTCCAAGCTAGAAAAATCTCTGATAGGTTTCAATCACGGACTGTTTATGCTTACAAACCAGGCAGATCAGATAGGAAATGCCATATTTTCTTAGAAACCGGAATCTTTCTACCAGCCCAGCTCTGTATTAAAAATACAACATCTTCTATATCAAGATAGCTTTTATTTTAAAAAAGAATAGCTTCAAATTTCGGAATGACTAAAAACAGATACAAAAATAAAAAGGAACAGTTTTACTTGCCATGAATAAAAGAAGAAAGGCATGTCTATCTATATTTTCTGGCCTAGCCAGCTAAACTATTTGGTTATATCTTTCTACTGCTTATTCACAAGCAAGTATCAGGTCTTCTTGATAAGCACATGTGTAACATAGCGGGGGGGAAAAGAAAAAAAGAAAAAAAAGAAAGGCACTTCTCCTCCACATTCCAATATAACAAAACCTATTTTTCATTTTTCAACCCACATCTTCCTGGATATTAACCAATAAAATCCTCCTCCTCCTCCTCTTCTGCCATATCTGAATTTGAATATTGGTGATCATCATGGCGATAGACCATGAAGACTGTCCTGAGAATATAATGCAGTGGCCTTTCATCTGCCTTCCGCATTGCAGCATGGGCACGCAAAGTACTCATCAGTCCCAGGCCAGTATATATGAAGCTGCTGCGCTCTATCAAGATGGATTCAAGTGGGATTACATCCACTTGGGGACCATCACCCTTCCGTGTGGACTTTGGCACCCAAGGCCTCAGGGTTGTCAGGTTAGTTAACTGCCACATGACACTTGGCATCGAGTCTCTTGCAAGATAACCTGGCCAGACTGGGACCATCACTACATCTTAGTTATTTTCACCTGCAAAATAGACAGACCTGGGCCACATTTTTTTTAAATGAACTCATTACCTGTGGTGGGGTCAGGTAGTGCTAAATATCTGGTACTGGAGCAGGGGGAGCTAATCCTCCCTGCTCCAGCCTGGACATTGAATCATTGCCCTTGTGGATGCTATGCATTGCCAGCTACTTCCCAGGCTGGATGACAACTTCCCAGGCTGGATGACACGACTTTGAGGTCATTTCCTACTCCATTCATATGAATGAGTTGGATATACCCCAGGTGTCTCAAATCATGTCAGGCAAGCAGTGCCCACCTCTTACAAAGACATCCTGAAAGATTTGCCACTAAACTCTTAACTCAGCACTACCCACTGAGACTATTGTGACCTAATTAAAAAATGGCCAACACTAACTAATGCCGAGTACCCCATAGGACCAGAGTAGGATAGGCAAAAAATGAAACAAAGCATCCAGCTCCTTCAACTGCCAATCAGGAAGCTAGACCAAAAATTTCTATCTGCCCCGTCCCACAAAAGGCAACTGAATTAAGCACTCTAGCATACGTGGTGGGCAAGCAGGTCATCTGTAGCAAGACTGCCAAAGAGGCTGGTGCTTTGGAGGGTACTACTTTAAAATCCTGGGTTGACCCTCGCTCTCTTTGGTGCAGACTGACAACATCATTGTCAGTCAATGTTAGCCTGCCTCCTTCTTCACAAAGAGAAGGGGAACCCCACCATTCTAGGCTGGAAGCAACCATATCTAAGGGGTATAATTCTCAAAAGAAACAATCATTTGTGTACATCAACTTTCTTTCTTGAAGTAAAGAACAACAAAGAGTGTCATGCCCCTCACACAGAAGTTTTTACTTGTAGCTTCATCTACAAGTAAAGTTGTGGGGAAGCAGTGAAACGTCTATGATGGAACTATTTGTTAACCTGCTGTAGGTTTATTTTCTGTAACTCTGGGCCTTCTCTGATTTGTGATCAGATTATTTTATGTTATCCTAAGCATCAGAGTAAAAACATACAAATACAGTACAGTGGATCATACTTTCAATAAGTGTATAGATTGGTGTCTATCCACTAAGACTAAAAAAGTAGTATGTAACATACATGCCTAAGGGAAAGGATTATAATTGGGATTTTGAAGAGACTGAGAAATAATTATATATGGTCATTATACCATAGCTAAAACAACAATTCTAATGGTGGCCTAATGGAGGCCACTGTGAGATAGTCATTAAATGCTAAGCTTGGTGACCGGAAAGTCTCCAGGTCAGCAGTTTGAGACCCAAGTGCTGTGTGACAGAGTGAGCACCCATCATCAGTCCCTGCTACTGCAGTTAGAAAGCAAAAAATTGCAACTAGATAAATAGATAGCTATCTCTTTGGCAGGAAAGGTAACAATGTTCTATGTGCTCCAGTGTCTAGTCATCCCTGCTACATGACCATAGATATGTCTGCAGACACAAACACTGCTGTCTCTTTGGCTGTAAATGGAGCTGAGTACCACCCCTAGAGTTGGATACAACTGGCTTTCAAGCAAGGGATATCTTTATTTTTATCTTTACAGCAATGTATCTTGGTTCTAGTACAGAACTTAACTTCTAGGTGAGTCATAGATATGGAAATGCACTCATTTCCCACAAATTCTGTGGGAAATTGATGCTGGATGTGTTTGTTTTAAAAAGTCTCAGAAGCATTTGCTAATTCAAGACATGATTGTAATGATTCGAGCCAAATAACATATCTAAATAAAAACCATAATTCATTGTGACAGAGTGTTTGCAATTTTGCGAAGATAATTGAGTATCTGAAACAATTGCAAAGGCACCAGTTTATTACACGGTAGCTTTAGCACATTGTTTGAACTGTAATTTGGAACATTTAAAATAATTCAATCTTAGGAACAAATCTATATCAATGAACGATTGTATCCACTTCATGCTAACTAGAATGAATAGTTCAGCCTCTTTTTTACTTCTGTAACTAGCTTATTATGATCATGCAGTTTTACGTTTACAAGTATTTTGATTTTTATTGAAAGTTGTGTTTGGTTAACTGAGTAAAGGTTTTGTTGATTACTTGGTGAAGACCATTTGATTAGTCCCATTTCAATCCTTAGGCAAAAACTATTTTGGTTCCAGCTAGTAAATAGAAATAAGACATAAAATATGGTGTTCAAAATGATGCCTTCATTGAGAGCTTGGTGATATTCACATATATTTGATGATAACTAATGACTTCATTTATGTAATTATTTTTAAGGACACCTAGTAGCCCGTTTAATCATTTAAAAGAGGCCAAACTGTTATTCTCCTACAAGACCTCAGCTCCACAGAGAGAGTTCGCCCTCCTGATCCTTGCAGATAAGAGGCATGGGGGAAAAGTTCCCCCTACCCCCGGACCAGAGAAAAGGCAGTATCAGGATGCTCTGCATTGCTGCTTGCCAGATTCAGGGCAAGGCTGCAAGGGTTTTAAGCTTGCCCTGCTCTCAATGTTGCCTCTTTGTGAATCATTTTCACACTGCCCGTCCACCCTGCTGGCAAGAGTGCTTAGGCATTGCATATGAAGACCAGATAGGCATTTTGAGGGTTGGTTTCTTGATTTGCAGAACGTAAGAAAGGATTATGGGTCCTTTTTTCACCTAGCTCTCTCTGGGCTTCATAGGGCCACTGTCTTTAAATAGGTCACAATAGTAGTAAGGCATGTAGTGCGGCATTAGGGTGGTAGAGTTGAATCCCTCAAGCCATTGTTGGACAAGGTAGAGACAGTATGCTCAACATGATTTGTGCAAATCAGTGGGGCATGCAGTGGATGCCATGGGGCAGTGCTGTGATACGACCAATGATCACTCTTGGGAGCTGATTTGGAAATGATTGCAACTATATACTCACCGACTAAGCCAGATTGCACAGTAGCTGCCAAAGATCAGCACCATGCAGGAGCAAAGGATTTGGCAGTCCAGGTTAGCAAGGTAAGAGTCACCTAATTGCACATTACCAGACCCCTCTGCAGGTCGGGGGCTATTAAAATGTTATTAAAGTTGTAGCCCGAGCTTATTCTAACTTTATCAGTATATTGCTTTGTTTGTTTGTTTGTTTATCTATTTATTTATATATTCCCACCCAACTGGGATATTTTCCCACTATGGGTGGCTTACCCCTAGTTTACCCTAGTTATTAAATCTAGTTACTGGATTTACACTATCAGAGAATAAGCAAAACAAAAACAAAAACACGGTAGCACAGACTAACACGACTACTATTCCAAAAAATTGTTATATTTTAATGTGAACTTTTGTGGATCAAGTCCACGTCATTAGACATGGGAGTGAGACTTCATGGCATCAATTGATATACACCAGATACAGAGGCACAGAGTGATTGGTTAGCATGACAAATAAGTATGCAAATCAAAATGGCTTTTTTACAACTGGCAGTAGCAGAGGATCTCTGGTTGTTATTTGGATTAGCTCTAAATGTCCCTTTTTCAATTGCAAAAGTGGGAAGATACAAAACAAACACCTTGCATTGAACATTTGCTAATGAGTTTAACCTTTGTGCTACTGTGTGAGCAGATCTTTCATTTTGTGACACAGCCTATGTAGTGAAATAGAATTTTACAAGAAAGTTTGTGAAGGTGGTATAATATAACAAACAATAATATACAAAATATATAGCAACATACAACAATCTGTATATCAAATTTGATAATGTCCCAGAAACCTTTTGTTAATATTCAAACCTTTGTGATGGATGTCCAACAGATGGATATATTTTATTTCTGCTGTCTCTCTCTGGATTCTAGTCTTGTAATTTCTTTGTTCCAGAATTGCAACTTCCAGGTCTTGGATAGTGTCCAAGCAGATTGAAATTGTTTGAAACAGGGTTCTCTGTGTTGCTATTCTGGATATCTAATTTATGTCCATTAACTCTTTTTGTGCAAAGATTTACCCTAGTTATCCTTTGGTAGTATCTTTCTGCTGCAGAAAACTCAACCCCTCATCCTAAACCTCATTGGCATTTATAGGAGACATCTGTTAAAAAGAAGTCTTATATGACTTTAATGGCTCTATAGAGAGACAAGCTATGAGAAACCTGGGGAGCATAGTGAAAAGCAGAGACATAAAACTGCAAACAAAAATTCATCTAGTCAAAGCAATGGTATTCCCTGTGGCAATGTATGGTTGTGAGAGCTGGACCATAAGGAAAGCTGAGCGCAGAAGAATAGATGCCTTTGAGATGTGGTGTTGGAGGAGAGTTTTAAGAGTCCCCTAGACAGCAAGGAGAACAAACAAATAGGCCAATCTTAGAATAAATCAACCCTGACTGCTCCTTAGAAGGGCAAATAGTAAAGATGAAGCTAAAGTTCTTTGGACATAAAATGAGAAGAGAAGACTCACTTGAGAAAGCCTTGATGCTTGGAAAGGTTGAGGGCAAAAGAAGAACGGGGTGGCCAAAAATGAGATGGCTAGATGGTATTGTGGACGCAATGGGCACAGAGCTGAGTGAGTTGAGGAGGATGGTGGAGGACAGGTGTGCCTGGTGGACAGTGGTCCATGGGGTCGCAAAGGGTCGGAATCGACTGTGCAACTGAACAACAAAAAAGGCTAGAGAGCACCTGTGAATTTCAAGGCTAGCTCTATCATTCAGCAGAGTGAAGCAGCCACCTTAGAGGGAAATACCAAAAGGGGAAGCAAATAGCATCTCCTGATTTTTTTTCTGAGTCCTGCAACTAATTTGTCTTGCTTCCTTTAAGTTAGCCTACTATTCCCAGGTGTGGTGCAAGCAACCATCTTGTCACCAACATTCAAGTCAGATTCAAACACCACTCTACTCAGATTCATTTTGTTTACCAGGTGCTGTTATGTTTCGAATATCAGTATAGTATATAGTTGCTCATAATCTCTCCTGCCTTTTGTTTAAACCCAATGGTACCCATGGAATGAATATGAAGATAACTCTGAACCATCTGCATTCCTTGGTTTTAGTGAAGCTGTCGTACATAACTAATTAACAATAGAAATGTGTAATTGCATTAAGTGTAAAGTAGCACAGTGACAGATTTCCTACAGTACTATTGCCAGAATTTTTAAATATAAATCATTTTGCTTGTACAGACCTGGAGCTAAGTTAGAGTTATTTTGTATGCCAAGTATGAAAGAGTTTTCCTCAAGCAAATAAAATGAATTTTCATACATTGTTTAGATGTGCAAAGACCACAGAAATCTTCATAGAATAAAAACGAACAGCAGCATATACTTTAAAAATATTCATTTTGCAGTCTATGTTATTTGGTTTAGGAAGTAGCTCTAATGGTGCACAATGCAAATGGCTCTAGATTAGTATATGCCTCATTTAAATAAGTGATTCTTACTTATTCTAAGGAAATATGCACAATGAAAACTGTAGTGACATGGGCCATAATTTCCTTTCTTCCCAAAGTTAAATCACCTCCATTGAATCAGTGAAATATTCTTCAGATGGTATGAGGCTTTCTCTAAGAATTCTAAGTTTGTGTTTTCAAATTCAGACATTTTATTTACCATGTGGTTGATCATTTCAGAAAGTTCTCTCCTACAAAACTTTTATTTGGCCTAAGAAAGCACACTAAGATTTTATCTAGCTATCATTTACCCTCGTTGAAATGTAGTATTATATGTTCAGGATATGTATTTATTGTAAAATGAAGACTGTCTGAATGGTTATTTTACATAATAGTTAGCAATCATGTTAATTCATGTTAATTCAGAATATATTGCATGATAGTTTTATTAGTTTACTGTTGCACATAATGCCTGGTTAGTTCATTATAATTTTGCATTTAAATAGCTGACCAGCAAGCTGTTTAGAATGGCACTAGAATTGTGATCACCACTCTTCTTCATTCTAAAGAGAACCTACACCCTCTCTTCCCATATTCTTTCCCTTCTATAACTGTCTGAGAACTTCTTGCTGCATTTGGTACATAAATATATGAACAAAAATGTTCACTAGCATATATTTATAATAGATCCTTATTGCATTCTCACAAAACTGGATAGATGGATGGATGGATGGATGGATGGATGGATGGATGGATGGATGGAGCTGTTAAATAAAAGGTTTCCACTTCATTCAGAGCATTTGCATGATATACAAGCAGGATTTGAACATCATTTTAAGAATGTGATTGATCACAAAGCACAAAAACTGAGTGATATCTTATTTTCATCTTGTATACTAGCCATGTGATAGTCTGGCCAGACATCCCGCTACTGTAATGGAGTAGACTATGCAGCCAGCGACTCAACGCCGAATGTCAGGCAGTGGGTAACTAACCTGACTCCCTAAAGGGGCCAATGGCTATGGGTGGATGATCCCTCTCAGTGGAGGAAATGCCCCTGGAAACCATCATATTGGGCCAAACAACAAAATGAGTGGAGGAGGAACTCTGTTTCCCGATGGTCATGGAGGTGGAAGAGGCCATGCCAGATGGACTGGCTGTGAAGGTGCACCTTGTCCATATCCTCAAGACTGTTGCAGTCCATTACAGTCCCAGTGTTAAATCCTGCATGTTGTGCTTCATGCGTGCTGTGGGTGATGGCTCCAAGATCATAATGTGTGGGTCACTTCATGGCAAGATGGGATTCACCTTAAACAAATTCACACCAGTAACATTTTTCCTGCTTCTGGAAAAAATGCATTCTCGGATATGAGTTGCAGTCGACGACAATAATGATGACAACTAACCATGTATTAGAGATGCTGACAAAAATATACTTTGCATCAGAAAATAGTTCTGTTGCTTGAATTAGGCTATTTTTCCAATTTTCAGTCTTTCCACATACAATTAGCCTTCAGTTCTAGATCTGTTTAATTTAAAGTCCATTCACTGCTGTCACTCAATTTCACCAGAAGAAGTGAATGTAGGATCCATCTTTATTTCACTTTGACTCAGGATTTCAAGGGTTTTGCTGTCCTCCTCATTATTTATATATTAGTGCTTAATGAGAGCATTCAGTCAAGGGAATTTCATAACTCTGGTGACAGAGCTGATTATATCAGATGTGTTAGGGATAATGATAAATTCTAATCAGTAGCATTATCTCCCTAGTGTAAGAGAGACTTATGAAGCAGCAGAGATTTTTACAGTGTCTTTCTATAGGTCAGGTTTGTCATTGTTTCAAGCAGCAGTTCCTCACAGGTAACTAAATGCCGTAGGAGTAAAAATGGGAACATGCTATATTATGACCAGGTTGAATTTAAGTTGTATGTTAGGTTTTTGCAGAAATTCTTCCCACGTGACCCTTCCTTGCTTCCTTCTTCCATGTCTCTTTGCAAATTTTGTGTTTGTCATTTTTCTATAGGTCACTCACAGCCAAAGAAAAGGCACCTCTTAAATCTCTTTCACTTTATTATTATTATTATTATTATTATTATTATTATTATTATTATTATTATTATTATTATTATTATTATTATTATTATTATTATTATTAGTAGTAGTAGTAGTAGTAGTAGTAGTAGTAGTAGTAGTAGTAGCAGTAGTAGCAGCAGCAGCAGCAGCAGCAGCAGCAGCAGCAGTAGCAGTAGCAGTATATGCCGCTCTACTCGCCTCGCCGAGGCAACTCAGAGCGGCTCACATAACATAGGCAACATATACAGTATCACAATCTCAAAAATAAATACAGCATAATATAAAAATATAACAACAGATGCAGCACAGATAATGCAATCAATAAATTTTACATAAAAAGAAAGAAACAATAAAACAATACAATAAAATACAGTGTAAAAAATACAGTACAGTCAAGAGAGACAACAGTCTTTGGCCAGCCAGCCAGTCCACACAGCTGGCTGGCTGAATCAGCAACCAGCCCTCCCCAGCTGTTCCTCCTTCCTCTGGCCGGGTGGGCAAGGGGCCAGCGTCTAGCAGCAAGCAGTTTTTTAAACAGACTCTGGCCCTCCCCTGGTGTTCCTCCTTCTTCTGGCCAGGAGGGTAAATTCTAATTTGCTAACTCATCCCACACTGTACCATCTTAGTGGCTCATAATAATGTCTAAGCCCACTTTTGGTCCCACATAACCTATAGCCTTTGTTAATTTCTTGTGAGCACATGATGCAAAGCAAAGGGTTCATTATTATGACAGGAAGCCAGCAGAAGTCTGGATGCTCATTATGCCCAGTGAATTTGCAATTAATTGTGATTAGCAGTAAAATAAATTAATCCATTTGCTTTTCCTGAAACAAGCATACATTATACACATCCACTATAAATCAATGTATTGCTATTGAGCTCTTCCTCTTCCTAGTCTATGATATTGTTTGGAATGTACATTTTTTTAATTTTCTCGATGATAAGTCTCATAATTTTCTGTTTAGGTAATTCCACTTGCTATATCAAGGCCGAAATTTTGTTCACCTGGAGAAAAAGCCTAGTGGACAGGCCTCAAAACTAGCATAGGCTTAATTCCCTGCCTAAAGGTTGTGTATCTCACAATAGATCTCTGCTATGCTTTTCTTATAGAACTCTATTTACACCCTGGATGTGTGCTAAAGTAAGGGAATTTTTTTTCATTTTAAGGGGACTGTTTACATTAAAATTTTCTCATGTGTTATATTCACAACATGGGTGGGAGAAAGGTTGGGAAATATTTATCTGGCCACTGTGTGTTAGCCTGCCTGGAATTCGCCAATCCCATTAGCGAAATTGGGTAATATGACTTTTGTGGTCCTTTCATGTTTCTTCACAGCCTTGTCAGTTACACCAACTGCCAGGAAAGTGTGAGGTTGTTGAAACCCCAACATACTAAACTTGAAGCTGATATGGGGATGGGCTGTGGAGGAGAATCAAAAGCATATTATCTTCATGTCATATGATATTAAACTAGCATGTAGCCACATAAAGAGACAGAGAGAGGTATGTACCTTTACTATATTGCTTATTTTTCATTTTCTTCATTGCAAGCTATGTAGTTAATAAATACTATTGCATATCCTACAGTTACAAGTATTCTACACAATTCAATTTTGTGATGAAAAATCCCATTAAAATTCTTCTGTTTGTGTGTGTTTTAAAGACACAGTCACGAATATTAGTATGCTTTCTTCAGATGTCAGAATAGGTTAGGCTGTTATAGAGGCAAAAAAAAGACTGATGATAGCTTCAACACAAGGTAACGATGTGTGCATGCACACATATGGACACATCTACAGGCCTGCTGGGCCTATGATCCATGGCAGGAGCATATGCAGGGATGTCTCTATTTTTGGAAGTATTAGAAGACATATACTGTGAATAAATCTTTTCTCTTACAGTACAGATCTTGAGTTAAGATGTGTAAATCCTCCTAAGAAATGTTGTACTTAAGAGAGTTTGCTAATTCTACTATTTTTTTCTGTTTTGTCAGCTTCCTTCAGAATGCATAGTATAGGTTCATCTGAATAAACAAACATCCTTCAATTTTTATGGAAACACTCCTGTGAAATTTTACTTGGTTTGCTGCCATTCCTTTAACTTTCCAGTATCTGCACTGTTTTTCTTTCTTTATTTTTTGAGTGCAACCTGTTTGTTTTAATTTGCATACTTAATTTGACACTGTAGAGTAGCCCACAGGTCAGCCCCGGCCCCTGATGTCATTCCATCCACCCTGTGATG
The DNA here is from genome assembly GCA_030440675.1 of Furcifer pardalis. NCBI lineage: Eukaryota > Metazoa > Chordata > Lepidosauria > Squamata > Chamaeleonidae > Furcifer > Furcifer pardalis. Next base: position 27,987,243 of record CP126892.1, read on the forward strand.
ACAACCTTGGAAGTGGAAGTGGTTATGCCTGCACATGTGCAAACATGCCCACACATGCATAAACATTCCCACGGATGTGCAAATGTGCCCACTGCCATTGTGTCTAGCACGTGGTGCAGTCTGAGGGGTAGTTGTCTGGCCCATGGCACAGAAAGGTTGAGAACCCCTGCTGTAGACATATAACAGAAGGGACTGCTCTATGGCCCAGTGTGATTTCTATGCTCTGACAAATGTAAATAGATATACGTCATCGTCATTGCTGTAGTCGTCATCCTCCTCCTCCTCCTCCTTTCTTTAAGTGAAAGCAATCCTCCATTTGAAGGGCTGAGAAGCAGCCATCCTTTTTCTGTGGATGTCTTCCATTTGAAGGACTACCCAATCCTAACCTAGTGTAAAGACAGTGATGGAATGTTACAGGTTCTCACCAGTTTGCCAGAACCAGTAGTAACTTTTCCCAGTGTCCTGGAGAACCGGTAGCGGCTTTTGGAGGGAACCACCTCGGGGGCTTACCTTTTCCCCAGTTCCCCCACTGCGCATGCACACCAATTGCTTGGTGTGCATGCACACCTACAGCACTTGGCGGACATGTGCAGCCTCCTGCTCTCTTCCCAAGCAGGGATGAGGAAGAGAAGCTGCTAGCCTGAAGCTCCTATAGCCTGCTCCCCAGGGTAAGTGACTCGCCTTTGGGTGTGGGGTGTGGGTGTGTATTTTAATGTGTATTTAATGTGTATTAATTTTTAATGTGTATTTTTGTGTTTTATGTGTATTTAATTTGTATTTTTATGTGTTTTTATGTCTGTTTAATGTGTATTTATTTTAATGTGTATTATTTGTGTTTTACATGTATTTTTATGTCTGTGTAATTTGTATTTTTATGTGTACATGACCAACTTTGGCCCTGCCCACCAGGTCACATGGCCCCGCCCATGACATTGGCTCTGCCCACAACACTGGCTCTGCCCACAACATTGGCTCTGCCCACAAATTTGGCTCCACCCATGGTGTGGTAATAACATTTTTGACATCCCAACACTGTAAGATATACAACTGTATGGTGAAAGATCTTTGATGTCATCTATTTTTAAGTCACACCTGTCAGACTGTCCTCTCACTGGCATTCTCAACTTTTCCTGGTGACTGCCATTATCAACTGACCATCACATCATGTCAGTCATTAGGAATCTGTACACCATCCTTTCTTACTCCACACTGCCCTGCTCTGCTGTCCTTCTTCTCCTGTCCCTTCATGGGTACATAGATCCAGTTCTTCATATATTATGTCCAATTTACTTGTTTCCACCTGCCATTTAGTTTCATGTTCCATTTATCATTCTACCTTATCCTGGTGGTACTTTTTCTATTACACTCAGAAGATAACCAAAATTATGTTTGGAAAAGAAAATTTTGTCAGGAAGTGGTTAGATTTCACAGCAATGCATATTGGACTGGGGGGAACCACGGAAAATGTGTTTATTAGTAGTGATAACGAGAACATGTTAATTATAATTTCTGACATAATTCTCACAAAATTGTTGAAACAGGCACACACCAGGGATCAGCAATCTCCCTTCATAAGTAAAATCTGCAAACAGCATCTTAATACTTTGGAGATGGTGATATGATGTTTCCTAACCTTTTAAAAGAAGAATGGCAACAGAGAATTAAAAAATGGTGCTATCAAGTCAAAAGAATGTGCAAATGCTCCATGAAAAATGTTCAGAAGTATGTTTTTTTAAAAAAAGATAAAAATAAAAATCTGCACACTAAGACAAAAACTCTCAACATGCTGCTTATTTTTGAGTTCGTACAGAACTAGGCATAAAACAAGTGTGCAACTGACCTTTTCAGGACACTGATTAGTTGGCACATCAAAGACAGAAAAGAAAATAAAGAAGGGAAAGAAGAAAGAGAAAGCATAACATTGTGCACATATGTAGTTGTGATTACCAGCAGCTTCTCTGTCATCTCACCCGTTGCCTAGTGAATCCATACATTTATTGTGAGGCAGATTTTGATTTGTGTTTCCAAATGTTTTGACTGCAAGAAGCTGTATTGTTTCTTCTAGATTAATAACTGAAGACAATAATGATAATGATAAGCAAATCTGCCTTTTCTGCCTTTGTTTTTAAATGGGGAGACAGCTATCTTGCAACTGAAATGATGTCCAATCAGTATTGCCTTTATGTATTTTATTTCAGCTTTCTGTACAATGGCTTCTATGATTGCCAATTGTCATGTTGTGTATTGTGTCTTTTGAAATAATGCCACCATTCACATATATTGATATTAACAGTGGGAAGTAGAAGATTCATGCTCGATGCAACCCAGCTATTCCAAGTTGTATAGAAGGATGTGTGTGCTGAATATTTTTTGTTTGTTTGTTTATGTATTATGTGAGACTTCTTTCCAAAACAGAGCATTCATGGTGTATAACAATAACATTTAAACACAGAAAAGCACAACTTCCTTGAACTTCCTTATGCAGGATTTTTCCACCTTCCACATTCTTCTCTTAAGGGACTTTATTTTCTATCAAATTGAGTGAGGAATGAGAATGGTTGAACTCCTCCTGGGAGAAATATTTGGCACAGCACTAATGGAATAATAAGAAGATGGTGGACAGTGAGTCGACCCTTTGGTCTTTTTAGCTCAGTGAATCTAATTTGCAGCAATAGTCCAGAGATTTAATCAGGAGTCTTTCTCAGCCCTGTCTAGCCAACATGGGCCAAACATATGCTTTTGCCACTGAGCTAAGAAAGTACAGCTTTGCCCCAATTGTCATCAGGAATTATTAGATTCTTTCTAGAGAAACCAGAATGCTTTGATGCTTGAAAAACTGTAACTTGTACAATTAGAGACCATTAAATGATCCCCCTTTTCTCTCTACAAAAACTCAAGCTAGATGTAAATGGTTGTTATTGAATCAATTACAACATATTTTTATGTATTTTTTAAAAATATTTTTATTAATTTTCAAAACTACAAAACAATATTCAAAAGAAAAACACTTAACAATACTAAGCAAAAACCAAGAAAAAACAAAGACAACAATAATACTATTAATAACAAAAAACAATAATGACAATAGCTTATAACATGTACTCATATCTTCATTTTTCTAACTTATTCTTCAGGTTTAAACTTCATTATGTAAATCAATATCTTATTTATATATACTTTTCTATATAACAATTTTTCTCTTATGTATGCACAGCACTCATTACTATTCTATGAAGTTAATACCATCTGAAACACATAAAACACATAATAATAAAAGATAAAAAAAACCCTGTGATATTTACAATGCCTTGGTGATTGCGGTCCTTCACAGCATTCTCATATTGTACCCACAATCTCAGTTGCTCTGGTGCTGGCATACCACCTTTACCTTCAGTCAACGTATAATTCAGAAATGGTCTCCATATATTCCCAAAATTGTTTTCTCTAATTAACCGATTTTTTATAATTTAATTCCCATGTTAACATTTAATGCAATTTGCCACATTTCTCTATACCAGTCTTCTATTTTCAGTATGGAATCACTCTTCCAATTCCTTGCAATACATTGTCTTGCTATGGTTAATATTATAGACAATAATTCCATTTTATTCTTATCTATATTCATGTTATCCATCTCAGTCAATAAGATGGTGCCTAACTCCAGTTTAAAGCTCATACTCATTATTCCTGATATTTCTCTTTCTATTTTTAACCAAAAATCTTTAAGCACATTACAGATCCACCACATGTGTTTATATGTCCCCAATACTATCTTACATCTCCAACACATTTTTGTTATTGTACTATTCATCTGGTTAAGCCGAACTGGAGTCAGGTACCACCTCCACAACATTTTGCAGTTATGCTCATAATCCCTCTCTTCCATTTACTATTCCAAATCACATCAGAAATTTTAATGTTCAAGTCTTTTTTCCCAAATTGTTTTTAATGTTCCTTGTGGTCCACTATGGTAATTTAAAATCTTACATATCTTACTAACTAAACCCTTAATAAACAAATGAAACTGGAAAAGGAAATTGGACAGCTTCAATTACAACATCTAAAGGAAGTGAAAGCTACCAGTACATTTCAAGATACAAGCAAGAACAATCTCATCAACTGCACAATAAAGTCACTATTACCAGAGCTTAGGCACACTAATTACTAGGACTAACTGGTGTAATTCCCCAAGTGTCTGCCTCATACTGTGTTATGGATATTAAAATGATGATTAATATAAGGGAATGCGCTCTGTACTGTAGGTCAAGATCTTATAAACCCCGCTAGCATGGGGGTGGGTGGGTGGAAATAAATACCCCCATCCCCCGCAAGAGCAGTCATTGCGGAAGGTGGGGGTGGGGGTATTTATTTCCTCCCACCCACCCCCTGCACTAGTGGGGGTTATAAGATCTTGACCTATAGTACAAATCACATTCCCTTATATTAATCATCATTTTAATACCCATAACACAGTATGATTTTCTTTCTTTTAAAGCTAGCACTGGGGTTGGGAGGTTGGGGGGAAAATACTCCCCCACAATGGCAGTCACTGCTCTTGTGGAGGGGTATTCCCGCCCAGCGCTAGCTTGGAGTGCAGGAAGGTGGGGGGGGGGAGAGGCATGAGATCATGCCTCTTCCTACCCACCTTCCTGAATTTCAAGCTAAAAATGCTGTGAATGAAGAAGGGGTGAGGAAATTCCGAGTGTGCGCGCTGGGGATTTCCTCACCCCCTCTTCATTCACAGCAACTGCAATAGGGTCGGGGGAAAGGCACACACCTTTCCCTGATCCTACTGCAGTTGCAGAGATTGCTGGGGTGTGTGGATTGGGTAGTCCAATCCACACAACTCCCCCTGACCCCCCCCCCCCACTTACACACACAATGACTTCAGCACAAGCCATGTGGTTTGTCCCTGAAGTCAGGGCATTTTTTTTTTAGCATTGTTCGATGCATGCATCAGACAATGCTAAAAATCAGATAACGTCATGACTTGTGGAACCAAGTCATAACGTTATCCGGGGTTTTACTGTACTTTGAAAACAGCTTAGAAAATAAGTAATTAGTTGCTTTAAAAAGTAAATGAGTAAACCCTCCTTACTCCTTGCATGTTGTCTCTCAATCCATTACCATGTCTTCTCATTTGATTTAGTTGACAACTCTGATAGACATATGTAGTCACAAAAATGCCAGAAATGTTTCGATACTTGTTGGGTGTCAAGTCAATTCTCACTAATGGCAACCATTTCTGATGTTTTCTAGGAAGGGAATTCATAGATGTTGTTTACCATTCTCTTCTTATATAGGGGTTCCTTTGGACTGTGTATACTACAGAGGCTGGTTCTTCCCCTAGGAGACACAGAAGGGAATTGAACCCCAAAACTCTGGCTCCACTGCCAGATACCTAAACTGCTAAATACTATATCCAGAAAGTATTAAAAGCATTCAACTTCCTGATGAAAGAAAGCATATTTATTTTCAAACCAGCATTATTAGTTTCTGCAATTGTTTGTGATGTTTTTCTGTCCAATAATTCAGTATAACACAGGGGTTACCAATCTTTACCTCTCAGGGGCCTGACACTGCTCCCTCAATCAGCTGAGGGGCATGCCACATGGTTCTTCATGGCAGTGGCAGTACATGCATTTGTGCTACATTTCCAGGTGTTTTTCTCACCTCTGCTGCTTCCCTTGGAGGAAGAAGTGAGGGAGGAACATTTTCACACCATTTTTGAATTTTTCTTTGTATTTTCCCAGCATTTTGGTGCAAAAATGCAGTGATCTCACCACTTCCAGTGACATCGGGGCACTTCCAACATCAGCAACAATTTGGCCTGGGGACCGGATCTGGCACACAGGCTGTAGGTTGGACCCCCGTTTTAACATATAACACTTCCTGATGGTGTGCTGCCCTACCTAAGTAGGAACAGTTGCCACACACAGTGGCACTACACAGAGTCTATTCAAGGAGTGTCCAAATAGCAAAGTCCGAAGAACAAGCTGAGCTCTTTTTACCAATAGTTCAAGAAGCATCTAGTCCAAAAGATTCCAGGCATATTGCCAGAGTTGACAGAGAAGTCAGGGTCACAGCAGACTGGTCAGGGTCGAGGCAGGCAATCTCAAGAGGTATCCAAAATCAAGCAGGGTATTGGTCTTTGCACTGAAGAATTGTATCAATGCTGGAATGCTGCAACAAGCTTGCTTAAAAGCCTCCAAAGTAATTGCTATCAGCTGGAAGGCTCCACTGGTAACTAGTTCTAGCTTGCTTGCATTGCAGGTGTAGCTCCTTTCTGAATCTTTCCCTGACTGAGGGCTGACCACTGTCAGGATCAGACTTATGATCTGACAGGTCATCTGCCTGTGGAAACAGAGTTGAGCCAGAAGCAGGCTGAGATTCCTGGTTCAGGACATTCTCAGTTCAGGTGCAGGCAGAACTGGGCTGGTCATAGGAAGTGCCTCCTGATCCAGGTCATCTTCAGAGTATGATGAGGACTGGATCACAACAGATGGTAATGTAACAACATGCAAATAACCAAGCTTTGTTCCTACTATGTTGTGTGATTAAAATATATCACAAAATGGCCTGGCTGACCCTTTCTTTTGGTAAACTGGAGTATAGTTCAAGGAGTATCAAATTATACCCTGTCCCTGCAAGAAGATGTACCTTCAATGCTGTGCTATGGTGCAGTAGTTTCACATGGGCTTATAGAAGGCCTATCCTTGCTGGTGCTAAACAAGAACTCTAGCTGTGATCCAGATTCTGCTTCTAACTATATTCTACCAAAATATGCACAGTTATATAAGCTGGGTATTCTAACTTACTATGCCTTCACTTGAGGAAACCTTCACATGAAGAGGTCAGATTATATTAATACAGAGTTTATAGAATTTGATGCAATCTTTTTATGCATTTTCCTCTTTGTTGAGCATATTTTCTCTCAAATTAGTTTCAGTTAACCTTCACATCTAAAAAAAGTTCTCCCAAACCCACCACTGAATTTTATCCACAGATACAATTAATGGTTGTGCTTCTTACAATAAATGAAATGCCATCTCTGCTAAACAATTATCTTATGGATCACATCCAGAAAGCCACACATGCTTGTGTCTGTAACAAGTAACTACGCTATGTGCCTGAAATGGAGCTCATATTCAGTTACTGCAGTCATGCATTATGGAAAATTGTCACCACCATGATTAATTGCTCTTATGAAAAACAATTAAGTTCACATCCTTTGGTTGATCAACTGCAAAGGCTAACTTTCTTGAAGAAGAAAAACCCCTATTTAGGAGCATATAGTTTGGATGTTTTGATTAGAGTTCTTAAAATGTTCATTCATTTGTATTTTTCATGCATTGAAATAGTAATTAAAATAATATTTGTCATATATTAAAGTATATATCCATAATGTCTGCTTAATAATTTCCCAAAGCCGCTGGAATGAAAAATACATGGACATAAGATATCATGGAAATTGAATGAGAGAATCTGGTATCCGAGCCCCTGCGCTATACTTTCTGAGTCACAAGAGTAGCATATTGTTTAGTTAGATAAGGAGCAGACAATGAAGTTCCTGTTTTGTTTTGTTTTGGGTTTTGTTTTTTTTGTTTTTTTGCATTAATCAGGCAATGACCAGAGAGGGTACTGCTGCATATCTGCCTAGCTGGGCCACATGGTATGAGGTGTCAAAAGGATACTGACTACCTCCACAGAACTACTGCTCCAGTCATACAATAAAGTGGCCAGTCTGAGCAGTTTAGTGACTCAGTCTGAGCAGTTTGTCAAAAACATGGTCACCAATCTGTCTTCAATACCACATAAATTGGTTCTATCTACCTGCTCTGGAACCTGAACCCACCATACTTAGAACAGTGATGAACAACTGTTTCTACCCACACACCCAGACATTTTGGCTTGTACCTCCCAACTGGAGCCCCATGCCAGTTGCAAGTTGAAAAAATGTTGGGAGAATCACAGTTGTCCTTTCCTATCTCTAATTATACCTCTGTCTCCTGATACTTCTGAAAGTTGAGTATGAGCACAGAAAGAAGATACTGTACCATTCTTTTAGAAAATATGTATGATTATCATGAATAGTTCTGGTCCCCCTGCTGAGGTGCATGATAAGAATATAAAAAGAGTTCTGAAAAACAATTCAGTGGAAACTCTGAAAAGGTGCTTTTGGATCACATTGTATTAAAAAACAACACTCTATCATTCCTTGCAAAGCACTCCAGTGTATAAGAACAGAATGAAAAAAGTTTCCTCAGTATAGAGAAATATTGAAGGGAAACTTAATATTCTAGGTTATCCCCAAGAGGGAAATAAGAAATATATTTATTTGTTGTCTTCTCACGGGAGATGGACATAATTTTATTTCTATTTTCAGCTTTCCTTCTGAAGTTTATTTTATATACCCTCTTGGTGCCAGAGAATCTTGCTGTTGTGCTATTCCCTAGTGATAGTGCTGAAAAAGTTGTCTTTGTGATTGTCTTGTATTCTAGCTCAAGTTTGTGTCTAGTCCTGGTTGCTTGCTTAACACATCTTTGCTATATCCAGTATAGGTTAACTGAATGGACTCGGAGTCCTAAAATGCAGGCAGAAATAGATCTTAGCGGAGTGAGTTAAAAGAAAGGTATCCAGAGTAGGAAACGTAAGGATATGCACTTAAAGATGAATTCTTCTAGAAAGGCTGATGTACATATTCACAACTGGGGTTGAAGCAAAACAAGATCTAGCAGTGCCATTCTATAGGTGGAGTCATACTAAACTGTCCCTAGTATTCTCAAACTTGCTGTGAAATCACCTGGAGCAGGCTTTTAAGTACTGCTGACGGTAAAGGGGAAGGGAGGGAGGGGGAATGATCAGCAATCTAATACCCTGGGATTCAGCAATGGTCTTATTACTGCCTTCATTGTGCAGGCTGGGATTTTACCCGGCTCAATTCTGTTCTGGCAAATTTTATAAGCCAGAAGGAGAAAGGACCAAAAAATATGTGTTGGTTTTTACCTCTCCAATAGTTCTGTCTACATTCCCAAGATGCAGGAAATTAACATTATCTATTAATGCAGGATATGGAGGAGCCAAAATTACATGCAGACAATCTGTTTCAACTATGTTGTCCAGGTCAGAGTGGACCCAAGTTACTTTGCCTATAAAGTGTAGTGTAAATTATTTGGAGCAGGCTGTAGACTGGTCTGTGTTCTCTTCCGGTGGGCTGGCATGCAATATGGCTTTGAAAATTCAAAAGGATTTCACTAGAGGACTCTGTGCAGGCACATTGGTGGCTGAGAAGAATGACTACTCCACCAGTGGACCTTCCATTGGACCCTTGCCTGTATTTGGTTGAATTCATTGAGAGTTTTCCACTGTTATCACTTCAACTCTCTGTCTCACTTGTTTCATCACCACCACCTTCCTTGTAAACCAGGGGACCCAATTTGGCTCCAGTTCATGAGAGGAGACACTTAGGAACTATTATGTCAATAGCCTTGGCCATTTAGCAAATATTTACTAGATACTTTTTTCATCTATTTAGTTCTCTCAACTTAATGACAACTTATCTCATGCTTCTATTCCTGAAAAGAGAATGTAACAATGCAAGGACTATTGCCATTATGTGCAATTTGTACTACTTGTGTTGATGTGTCATTTTGCCTTATGCATTATTTGCACGATTTTGCTGAGTTTGTACTAAAACAATCATTCTTGCTGCCCTTCTCCTGTCAACAATGCCTTATAATGATTCAAGAAAGAAAAGAGGCTGAAAATTGGTCTAGGATATTTTCTCAGACACGTCTCACCACACTTAGAAAGAAGGTAAAATGAGAAGGTCCAGGACTTTTACAGACTCTCTCCAGTTTTATCTATTTTGTAAATCTTTCATTTCAGCCAGTTGATTGTGGGTGTGGAGTTGGCTTCCGATTGTTTTAATCTGAATTTATTCATTTTTTACATCCTGAAAGTGCATGCAAACTGTATGCAAATTGTATTAGCAGTACCATCTGTTTATGAGCTTGGCCTCTCACTTGGGTACTAAGAACATGTGTCTGATACATGTCCTGGTATGAAAAGTGTTTATGAAAATACAAAGTTGGATAAACATACCTTTTGTTGTTGTTGTTGTTCAGTCGCACAGTTGACTCCGACCCTTTGCGATCCCATGGACCACTGTCTGCCAGGCACTTCTGTCCTCCACCATCTTCCTCAATTCGCTCAGCTCTGTGCCCATTGTGTCCACAATACCATCCAGCCATCTCATTCTAGGACACACCCTTTTTCTTTTGCCCTCGACCTTTCCAGGCATCAAGGCTTTCTCGTGAATCCTCTCTTCTCATTTGATGTCCAAAGTACTTTAGCTTCATCTTTACTATTTGACCTTCTAAGGAGCAGTCAGGGTTGATTTCTTCTAAGATTGACCTATTTGTTCTCCTCGCTGTCCAGGGGACTCTCAAAACTCTCCTCCAACACCACATCTCAAAGGCGTCTATTCTTCTTCGCTCAGCTTTCCTAATGGTCCAGCTCTCACAACCATACATTGCCACAGGGAATACTATTGCTTTGACTAGACGAATTTTTGTTTGCAATTTGATGTCTCTACTTTTCACTATGCTCCCCAGGTTTATGAAAACTTTGTATGGTTTGATGAAAAAAGATGTGCCTGAAGAAGTATAATCTGAAAAAGTTCATGTAAAAAACATTGCCACAATAATTATCTATTTGTTGTTGTGGGGTGGGGGTGGGGTGGGGGTGGGGTGGGGACTATAAAACTCCCAAACTAATGGGATGAAAACTGACAATTTTGACAAGGATTAGTTTTGTTTATTCTTAAATGTTCAAGTTGCACAGCTTGCATTTCTACCAGTTGGTGCTGATTTTGTCATGTAGAAAGGAAATGTAGTAGTCTAATGACTGACAATTACCCTGCCGACATTTAATAGTCCTCATTTATTCATTTATACTGTTGCTTAACAATCTCTCACACTAGCAAATGACTTTAAATTTAATATAATAATATCTCTCTTGCTGACTTAAGAATTATGCATAAAATTTATAACCTTATGGTATTATGGACTATATTTTTATATTAATGCATGCATATATTACAGATAGTTTTTGATATTTCACAATTATCCAGAAATATTGGCATACAGTCCATAAAATTATAAAATTATAAATCAAGGGAGACATGAAAACAATTTAGCAGACAACATGAAAAACTCCGTTGAATATTAGGTTTATAATAACAGTTGCAACTTCTGATCACAGGTAAAACTATGTAAAGAATGATCTCAAGATTTCAAATGTATATGACTTAGGGTGTGATCAAATGGGACAGTTGCTTCCATTATGGACTGCTTCTGGCATGGTCTGGCTTGAACTGTGTCCTAGTGATTGCATGATGTACTCATCGTCAGTCTGAACCCAATCCATGACCAAACTGGGCTAATTTGGCCTAATAGCAGGGCTTCTCTTCTTATTGGCTGGGCTGGAACAGTTGCCAATCAGAAGGGCAAAGAAACCCTTTCTGGTATGATCCATTATGGCCCTTTCTCACCTTCTGATCACAATCATAGTGTGGTCACCACCACCACCACCACCACCATCTCCAAGAAGGCAACAGAATATATGGCTTACTCAGCTTAAGCTGGATGCTTGGGAGTACATTTCCTGTTGTCTAGTTTCATGATGAGTTTGAAAGCTGGGAGGAGTGAAAAAATGTGAAGTCACAAATTCAGTTTCATAAAAACTTTAGGACTTCAACCTGAGAACTGGAGGGGCTTCTAAATTCTCACAACAAGAATTGCTGCCCAGAACTGTAAGGACAAGGTGGGCATCTGTATACACAAATTTAAACACATTTTAAGACATGTTAGCTATGTATAACTTTTTGACGTTTAACTGAATTATGGTAGCAATATGTAGTACGACATTCACTCAAAACTGTCTGCATTTGGCAGTAGTGTGGGAAGAAATTGCTGCATGCACAGGAATACATGTGGACATTTGTGTATAGCTTTTTGGCACCCTCTGTAATATTCTATCATTCACAGGAAGATGGACTGTATTGTTCTGATACATATTCTGCACATGAATTATGCTAATGTAAAAGTATGCAGCTTCCATCACCCAGGAAATTCTTACATATGTCCCTTCAAGAGGAAGCATTTCAACACTATGATATATATCCACAATACAGTGTGAGGCATTAATGCGTTTCAATAACAAATGTTGGACAAGATGACTTAATATTCCTCAGTCTCAATGTTCTGAGAAAACATCACTCACTGTTAATCGAGATGGGATGTCACTTCATCCCTATGTTTTTCTTCTTCTTCTTTGGTCAGAATGCAAAATATTAAAAGTTTTTCTTTTGTTTCTCAGGCAAACAAATGAATATGGATAAAAATGCTATTTTGTTTACAGCCTGATTTTTATATATATATATGGACTCGGTACTGAAAAATGTCAGAGTGTAGTGGAAAAGGGGAGAAGGTTCTTAACAGAAACTCAGTAGTGGTACCTCGCTTAAAGAGCATAATGTGTTCCATGGGATTGCTCTTTAATGGAGTTTGCTCTTAAAGCGAAACACCATTGAAAGTGACCCATTGTGACTTCTGGCGGAGGGGGTTGTGAACCCCAATTTAGTTGTTAAGTGAGTTTTGGGTTGGTTTTAGTTGTTAAGTGATACAACCATTCAGAGAAAATTCTGCTCTTTAAGTGAGTTAGTGTCTAAGCAAGGTGCTCTTTATGTGAGGTTTTACTGTACATACACACAGTGGACTCTTTCAGAGTGCAATATTTTGTTGTTGTTGTTCAGACGCACAGTCGATTCCAACCCTTTGCGACCCCATGGACCACTGTCCGCCAGGCACTTCTGTCCTCCACCATCCTCCTCAACTCACTCAGTTCTGTGCCCATTGTCTCTACAATACCATCTAGCCATCTCATTTTTGGCTGCCCCCTTTTTCTTTTGCCCTCCACCTTTCCCAGCATCAAGGCTTTCTCAAGTGAATCATCTCTTCTCATTTGATGTCCAAAGTACTTTAGCTTCATCTTTACTATAACAGCTATGCACAGCAATACCATTGTCATATAAAAGAGCACCACCGGAAACCATTCTCACTTGAAAGTGCCTTACACAAGCTGGAGTATCATAGTTTCTAATCCAAAGATTTTCTGGACCTTTTGAAATATCATGTCACAGAAAATCTCCTTAAAGTTAGGAAGAACATGGGCAGCCTATTATTACAAAATATGTTTTCCAGTTCTTGTTGACAGCGACCTTGCTCTTTAATTATCAGAGTTCATATCTCCTCTGCTTCACAAGTATCCTGTCTGGCCAAAAAACACATACATCCACTGGCTGCTCTCTGATGAAAGCCCCACCTTCACCCATAATATTGCAAGGTTCTGTGCTGTAGCATGTAGGATCAAAAGAACAATCCTGGCAGGTCCTTCAGATAAATAAACCACTAGCACTACATCATGATCTTAGTAACAGTTGTAACACTATTAATCTTAAACACTAATTGTACTATTCCTCAACTCTAAGCAGAAACACTTCTTTTTAAAATATATTTTAAGTGTCCTCATTTAAAATTTTATTCTTTTTGCTGTACTATGCTAGTCTTGGGTCATAATAAAGACTGATTGATCATACATGGAGCTGTGCCACAGGATTCTGCCCATTGTTTCTTCATATATTTTTACTATCTATATAGCCTATTTTTTCCCCATGGCAACATACAAACCAAAAGGGTAGGTCAGTATAACAAAGTGTGATTGGTCCAAGGACTTCATGGCTGGATGGAAATATGAATGTAGATCATACCATACTCATATACAATTATTTGATCTTTCATTATTCCAATAAGATGACTTTTGATGTCCTAAGTCAGTCAACCCATTTAAAATATTACAGTCAAATCTTGCATAAAGAGTGCCTCGCTTAAACAGTAACTCACTTAAAGAGCAGAATTTTCTCTGAATGTTTGCTTCGCTTAACAAATAAAACCAATCAAAAACTCACTTAACAAATAAATTGGGGTTCGCAATCCCCCCACAATTGGTCACTTACAATGGTATTTCGCTTAAAGAGTAAACTCACTTAAAGAGCAATCCTGTGGAATGCATTATGCTCTTTAAGCGAGGTACGACTGTATTTTTCTTTCTGAATAGGCTCAAATCAATGATAAAACTATTGTGGCGATAATTGCTAAGTGCTGTTGAGTGGGAATATAGATCAGCTACTTCAACATAGTTTCTTCCACTACTACTTCTATTATCATACATTACAAAAGAAATAATATTTCTTTGAAACTGCCTAGCTATCCTTCATGGGCAGATTTGATCATCATGAGGACTCGGTTATGTGCTTGTGTTTGGGGGTGAACCAATCTTCTTTCTATTATCTATGCATCATTGCTTATTTTAAGTATTGCAGAAAATGGCATAACTTTGAAATGCCTTCCAGACACTTTCAGATTTAGAAATAGCATATTTTCCATGCAAATTGTTTGACATGCAAAGTTTCTCCACTTCTTGGTTGTGCTTCTCAGTTTGAAAGCTGCTGAGTAGGCTAGATATTAAAGACCTCATTATAAACTGTCTGCTTTGAGGAAGACAAGATTTCTAACAGGAGTGGTTAAAATATTCACTATAATTCCATGGAAAAGAAAAACTTGTATTGAGTTACATGTTATGTTTAATCTAAAGCAAGTTTTCCCAACCTTGGGAAGATGTTCTTGGACTTCAATTCTCAGTAGATAGAGAATGGTTTAGGACCTTAATACTTTGTGGAACATCTCTCCCACAAGACAGCTACTAGTCACCTTACAATCTTTAATTTTAAAAATTGTGACATCCAAGGGGACCCAACTCCCTCCCCACACACACACAAAGTTTTCTCAGTCATGGCTTCTTCCGTCTGAAACAAGCTTCCTACAGAGGTTTGCCAGGTGCCATCCCTACCAGTTTTTCAGCATGGGAATGATACAATAGAAAACTACAAAATGACTCTTATAATGAAATATAAATGATTCTTCAAAACATCAAAAACATTACCCATTAGGAAAGAAAGGGGGAGTTATGAATAATGCAATAAATTTAGCTTAAAGTGTTGGACTGTTAGTAATGGTAACCATTCTATTATTATTCATGAATGCAGTATGGTTAATCAGAAACTACAAAGAGTTGTAACTTTTGAACCCTTAAGCAAAATTCATGAGGTCAACTTTTGGGATATATTTCTCTGGGCTATAATTAGTATTGCACACTTATACAACCTAGTGTTCTTTATGTTAGGCAATTTGAACATCTGTCTAGATTATCTGAAGGCAGATTTTCATCATGAGAGATGTTCATATATTTTAAATGGTGCTGAATAAAAGTAATCAAAACAGCAGTCACTGTGAAAGCAAGCAAAGACAGAAAGTGTAGGTGGTGGAAAGAGCAGTCTTGTTTTGTATGATACTTTTTTATACACAGATTTTACATATCAGTTTATTCACATGACTGACTGACATGGAGTGAAATATCATTACAGGAGTCAAAATCTGAATTTAATTCAACTCTGTAAAGAAATGCAATTCCTAAACTGACTTTTTATTTGATCTTACTTCTTTTCAAACAGAAATGAGAACTGTATGACCATCCAGATGTTGTTGGACTGCAAATTTCCTCACATTTCACCACCAACTATAGTAGATATGGATGGTGGAAGTACATGCACATCTGTAAGGTCACATATTTCCTAGTCATTTTCGAGAAGCATATGCATTGCTGTGTAGGCAATGTTCTGAGAATGTCAATATAGCAGTGTGCTTCATTACCTGTACCAGTATCCCATATGTATGTCAGCAGAAGGACATGCCTGATTTCTGTCACCCTCCACCAACAGAAGACTAGGTAATTACATTGCATCTTCCATCTCCAGTGGAAATTGAGTAACATAAGGAGCCATCTGAATGGCTAAAGCTGATACCTCTGTCCCAAATGAAACAAAGATAACAACAACACATTATGACACCTTAAAGATAAATGGCTGTATTTCAATGTGGGTTTTTGTGGATCAAGCCTACTTCCTCAGACATAATAGAGAGACTGCATGACAATCATTTATACATGACCTCAAGATGGAGAGAGAGAGAAAGACTTTGACAGTGCATTTTAAAATTCCTCAAGCAAATTGAGAAAATGATTTTGAGGGAAGGCAAAACAATGTTATTCTGAGATCTGGAATGGGTTCTCCAATAAACTCAGGGAATGTACAAACAAGCCTAGCATGTTTTGTGAACTGCATAATGTAGACCTGCAATTTTTAACATGGAGAAAGAGATGATGAAAGAAAACACTCATTTGTCCAGTAGTTTCTTCTATTTGACATCCACTCACCAAATAAGATCTGCTCTGGAAATAAAATGTTATGTACATAGATGTACAATATCTAATTCAGCAACACCACCTGAGGGAAATTACTTGAGATAAACAACTGCAAACTCCCTTTGATTTTTGTTTGAGGAAGAATATACAGTATAGGGATTGACCAGGGGTTTACAACCTATTGCCTGTGGACCAAACCCAGCCCATGGTGCCATTTCATGTGGCCCACCACCCTCACTCTTGCCACCACCGCTGCGACTGTCAGAAGCAGCAAAAACAGCTGAAAATGCACTGTAAATGCACCCACGGCTGTTATACACACATTTACAACAGCTGTGGACACATTTTATGGCAGCATTCATAGTGGGGGTACCATGTGTCAGGCCCCCTCAGCTGTCTGAGGGGGCATGGTCTGGCCTGTGGTGCAAAAACATTGAGAACCCCTGAGATAGACATTGAGAACCCCTGAGATAGACAGTTGTGAACAAAAAGCATGCGCTAAAATAAATACATCACCAGTTGTCTAGCATTCTCAAGCCATTTCATAATTAAGTAGCCTTGATGTGACAGGGCATGCTTTGTGGAGCCATTAATCCAGAAGTCCAATGTATCATCCTGTACCCTGCAGTGCCTAATGGATATTATTATAATATCAATCTCCCACTTTTTAATTTCTGAGAAGCCCATATTGGCCTTGTTCCTTTTATAGCATTTTAAAAATAGGACAGGACAGTGATGGAGATGAAAATTGCCTTCTTGACCACCAGTGCCTGCTGCTACTGTGCATTTGCCTCCTCCACTGAATTTCTTTGAGTGCTATTATGGAATTTCAATATGCAATCATAGCTCTGCATCGCTCTCCTGGAAAAGTAGCCCTTCAAAAGTCAAGCAACCAAGGTTAATGTCTACCTGTAGTTCTTACTACTAGTGAAGAAAAGCCAAAATCTAATCTGCAGATGTTTGAATAAATCAGGCAATGCCATTAGTATGCTTATGCTCTGTTTAAAGAAAGACCTATTCATTCTGATAAATCAGGGGTAGTTTACTTCTGAGCCCTCTGAACATACGGGCATAAGGGACAGGGGGAGGGAACTTAATGGCTCTCCAGTCACATTAAAAATGGTCTCAGCTGCTCCATATGGAGTGCATCCATACATGCAAGTTGACATTGCTGTTAATGAAGCAATGTGTACTGTGACAGGATGCCTCAAACCTACACCAGTTGAGAAAATATATCACTTTGTTGGCATCACTCCACCTAAGAAAAGGAGGGAAAGAGCAAAAGGCAGTGAGAGACTGACCCTCAACATCGTCTGAATGGATATGTGCATCAAATCTGATTGCTCAATTCCAGGAAAAGCTTTATGGCAAGAACAAACATTCTTGAGGGTACACAAAAGCAAAACCACATTAGAAGATTGAAGAAGGAACTCACTGGACAAGGAATAACATTAAAGGAAGATAAAGCTGAGGGAGTCAACCTCCCCTATGTCACTTGGAGGACCCTGAATAGGCTGAGGAGTCCCTAAATGCAAAACCAATGTGCTTAAATGGTGGCTGCTGGCAGACAACAACATGCCATGTAAATGTGGAGAGATACAGAATCCTGCTCATTTGCTGCTGTGCTGATTACTACCAGAGACGTATGTTGAGGAAGAGTTAATTTTGGCCAATGGCAAAGCCAATAAAATGGCTTCATTTTAGCAATCCAAAGTTTGATCTAGACACAGAAGAAAGAAAGCTGAAGAGAAGAAAACATTTACTTCTACATTGTTGTCAGGAAATGACATATTTCCTAATGTTTCCCAAGGCTTGAGGTTGTAGTTTTTAGCTAGGCTTCAAAAAATCCTTTGTTCTCTCTGTCTCACAGCTTGTTGACACTTTAGTGTTCCTGTGCTCATATCTCTAGCTTCCATGTTTTGACTACATGCTAGAACACTTACTGTACACATGTGTAAACAATCCTTTGTTATGAGAGAGTTTTCTTCTGTTCCCTGATTGGCCAAGGTTAACCCACCTGACTGCAGAATCTCCATTTTGCAGAGAAGATAGCTACTTCGTGTTTGGATCTCGATGGCTTAAGACCCTGGCTATGGTGTGGGACTATTCTTTTTCTTTCACTATGATTACCTAATGAACATGTACTGTTACCTGGACTGATATCTGTTATTGACCTTTTATAACTATGTTTTTTTCCATGGACTATGGCAGTGGTTCCCAACAAAGGGTACACAGCCCACAGGGGGACTTCAATTCCCAGAAGCCTAAGTCAGTACATTGGCTGATCAGTGCTTTGGGGAAATGACTTAGGCTTCTGGGAATTGAAGTCCAAAAACCAGCATTTGGGAAACACTGGACTATGCTATAAGAACCTGATGAATAAAGCAGCTGTTTTCCTCTGAAGATTGTTTTCTTTTTTTGCACACACACACAGCTACGCTACCAAGACCTCCCTTGTTTTGCTCTATTGCCTGAGCATAGTAAGAGTTCTCTGTAAAGCAACTCTGCTCTCTCAAGTGTGTGAGGTAAGGGTTAACAGTTCCAGGAATGGAACAAGGGATCCCAGGAACTGAAAAGTGAGGAGCCCTTATAGAGATGGCCGATGTTTGACAATTGCTGTTGTGAAATTGCTTATGGGGAGGCATCTTTGCCATAACAAAGCTGCTTTTCTTGTCAGCATGTATCTGGTAACAACGAGGTCTATTAAATTGTGGTAGTATTCATTGTGGTGGGAGTATTTGAGCCTGGTTAGTAAATGCGAAATAGTTTGATCTTGATTGAGTGGATTTTACCTTTTAAAAAAATTGAGCAAAATGCATTATTTTGGTTGCTTTGGTACCACAAAATAAGTTCTAGTGTGTTCTGCACACACATCATTGTTGTGTTCTTTGAAAAAGCTGTTTGTTTTTCATAATCTTTTAAATATGCCTACCTTAGTTGTGTATACTTTTCCAAGTGTCCAGCCAGTTAGGTTTCCAACCGGTATCCAGGTGTTAGGCAGGATTTTATGGAGAGATTTGTCTCTTGAGTTCTGACCATTGGCCACCTATGCTAGCAATAATGAGCTCATACAGCCTTTCATCTCAGCTCAGCATCCTGCTACACAGCCTTAAACTGGAATGGAGATTTAGGCTTTAACCTGCCCTTCTGTGGTCTCCAACCAACTGCAACTGTTTTGCAGGTTCTGATACTATTACATGGAATTTGGCTGCTGTTCCTTCTTCCACTGTTTACTCCAGATGTTCAAAAAACAGTAAAATAGTGATGAGAAGGAACAACAATCAGAATCCTCAAAGGCTATTTCTCAGTGTCCAAAAGGATTGCATTCTAGGCATTTTGTAGAAAGTTGTCATTTATATCAGAATTCAGCAGAATATGATCCTCAGGGGTTTCTTTTAGCATAAAAGCCCCTTCCATTTCTGCTCTATGAGTGATATTTTTATATACAGTCAAACCTCGCATAAAGAGTGCCTCGCTTAAAGAGTAACTCGCTTAAAGAGCAGAATTTTCTCTGAATGTTCACTTCACTTAACAAATAAAACCAATCAAAAACTCACTTAAAAATAAATCAAGGTTTGCAATCCCCCCCAAGTCACAATTGGTCACTTACAATGGTGTTTCACTTAAAGAGCAAACTCGCTTAAAGAGCAATCCTATGGAACACATTATGCTCTTTAAGTACCACTGTACTAGGTCTTGAAGGAAGCTCCTTTATATTTGTTCTGTTTAGAAATAAAAAGGAAATGACTTTTTATGGGACTAGTACAGCCCATTCTGAAGGGTTAGGGGCAAAATCATGATCTATGAGGCCCATAAGATTATCCGTGACTGCTTCCCATGATTACATAAATTGTTCATATATTGAGCATTTCACACAACCGTTATTTGTTTGTGCAATCCATGTGTAACTAAATTGCACTTTGTTTTCTGGACCAAGTAGGATTCTAGCAGTTCAGTACAAATGGGTACAAGTAAACAGAAGCCATGATCAGCCAGTATTCACATGGCTGAAATTCACCAAATGACCAGAAACAGGACAGTAGCCTAAGGTTTCCATATTTTTTGATTGACTGGGTTTTATCTGGATTTTAAACATCCCACTTTTTGCCATTTGGGCAGTTATCTGCCCCTGATTCTCAGACTTCATTTCTTTATATGCAAAATGACCCATCATCTCCTGTTTTCTAGGTAAACGCTGTAACTCAGAAACAAAACCTCTAGAAGGCAAACCTCTATTTTCCAGAGTTACTTGCTAGTAGTGTTTTAAAAGCAATAGAGCAAGAAGAATGAAAAGGGGAATTTACACAACACAATATACAAGAAAAGGAAAGTAGAGACTGTTTTCACTGTAAATTTCAGCATTTCAAAATGTCATGCACTCTCTTGCTTTCAGTCAATTTACAATGTACTTAACATTGCAACAATATACATATTGTTCAAAAGTTAGTTTGCCTAGTTAGGGAGGAGTGGAATATGTCATCCATTAAAGTAGCTACACTCCCAACTAAGAAGCCTATAGGAAAACTAGCCATACATGGCAGAGGCCTGCAGAAGATTGGACTTCATGCCTATAAGGGTACACATGGAGGTTTCCATGTAATTTAGTACAGTAAAACACGGGATAACGATTGGATCGGACAACGCTAAAATCACATAACGTTAAGTAATCTGGGGAGGAGAATTGGATCGAATAACGTTAAGGTCCTATGGGATGAATCGGATAACAACCGCTAAAGCCTGTGCGGTTACAATGTATCTCTATGGAGCTTTAACATTATCCGATCCATCCCATAGGATTTTAACATGGATCGGATAACACTAAAAATCAGATAACACCAAGACTTGTGGAATCAAGTTTTAGTGTTATCCGGTGTTTTACTGTACAAATAACTGCTCAACTGAGAATCATATGGAAGCTTCCATGCATGTTAATGAGGTCAAGAAAAGGATGGTGATTATCCAATATAGAAAACTGAGAGGCTCCATAGTGTTCATGGAAGACATCACAGAAAATGCCAGCAGGCTATCTCAAGGAGGACAGACCTAGCTGCATGGTCCATGGATCCTTTCTTTCTGCCTGAGGTGACAACCTCACTGTGTCTAATAGTAGACCTAGACCAATGATTCTCAACCTTTGGTTTTTGGATTTCAATTCACAGAAGCCTAAGTCAATTCCCCAAAGCACTGATCAGCCAATATACTGACTTAGGCTTCTGGGAACTGAAGTCTCCCTGGGCTAGACTGACATATAGATCTATAAATAATAGAGATAGATGGATATGTTTATTCTCTTTCTAAACTTACTTTCTCTCTCACACACAAACAATGACACAGGGCTGTACCAGATGAGACAAAATGTTCAACTATTCTGTTTCTTCCATCAGGTGGTAGAGGCATAGAGGTCGTCCTGGGATTCACATCCAAACTGCACATCACTGAAAACTGATTCTCTACAAGAAATTCTTGAAAGCATTTCAGAAAATATATTAGAAATCCACATTCCTGCTGGAATTCATATGGAACTTTTGTCTGTGTGGAATAGTTCTTTGCGATTATTGAAAAATAATTGAGAATTTCTAAGAGACTTTGCAAGGTTCCCTACTTCCTGAACTGCCTTCATTTTTTTTGTTTCAAAGCAAGTCTAATCTATATCTAATTATGAATTGAAAATAACTAAACCTCTCACAACCAAAACAAGATAACCAAATCTTGCAAGAAGAAGTGGGGCAGGAAAAAAAGAAAGAAAGTCACAAAATATGTTGGAAAATGTCATGGTGCAAGCTATTGTTCAATATATTTGCAGAAATCATATGAAAAACTGAATTAGATTCAGATGAAGTAAAAATAGGTGGAAGAAACATCCATAATTTAATGTGTAATTGATGCTATATTATTTGAAGAAAAGAACAATGTCTTGAAATGAATACAGAGGAAAATTAAAGAAGGAAGTTCAAATGCAGAATTACAAGAGAAATGGAGAAGAAAAATAATACAGAACAATATGTAATGTTAGTGTTGGTAGTGAAGAAACTGACATTACAAAAGAGCTACACTTTGATTTCTACATCATCAATGATAATAGAGATTGCAGCCAAGAAATCAAAAAAATTGTGAAAGCAGCTGTGAAGGAACTGGAAGACATCCTTAAGTGTAACAAAGTTTCACTGGAGATAAAATGAGATGTTGGAGGAAAGATCTATAGATAAAGAAAAGAAAATATGTGAGTTCAACATCTAACCATGCTTAAAATCTCACTGGGAATTAAAACAGATAAAGAAAGCCTATATTTTGGACATATCTTGAGTAGTCAACACTCACAGAAAATACAATAATGCTAGCAAAGATAGAGGTCTGTCAGATAAGATGAAGCGATAGCCTTACATTTCTGAGGTCTGAGTAAACTGATAATGACAGGAATATTTGGAGGTCATTAATTCATAGTGCTAGCTCATGGTTAGATATCTGGCTGTGGAGCCAAAAACTGAGAGTTCAATTCCTCACTGTGCCTCCAGAGAGAGGGGTCAGACTGTGTAGTCATGGGCAAGCTGCACAGTCTCAGGATACCCCATAAAAAGGAAATTGATAGACCACTTTGGTTTATTCTCTGCCTAGAAAACTTTGAAAAGATCTCCAAAAGTCCGAATTGACTTGATTGCAATCAATTATTATTTATTATTCCATATGGCACCATAAGTCAGAAGCAACTTGATGACACATAAAAAAGCAATCAATCAACAATGTGAATGTTGTGTGGATGGCAGGAAAAATATGTTCTATGCGTAAGACTCCAGAATTGCGTCTATCAAACTTGATTTGGTATGGAGTATGTCTTACTGTAAGGCCCCAAAGCTTAGGGCCAACATTTTACCTATTCTTAGAATGAGAATTTCAAAACTCTTTTGTGGACATTTTTTTAAAGGCCTGTCCATATGTTATACTTTCAACTACATTTCCAAAACCTTTCTCCTGTATTTTGTCAGTTTTATTATGTCTCCTGCTTTTTCTTTCCTTCCCATGCTCTGCTCAGAGTCTTATTTATGCTTAATACTTGTGTTTAAAGTAATATTTAAAAAGAGTTATAGGTAACAGTAACAAAAGGGACATCATGCTGTTTTTCTCAGTAGTAATTTGGTTCCATCACTATGATATATATTCCTTGGCCTTCATCTCCTGCTTTCTGTGTGGGGAGGGTGGAGAAGAGAGGCAGATATTATTGCCTCATAATAAAACAGCTCAGCACTTCTAGCTGCTGTTATGGTGTGTTGTGTAAATGATCTACAGATTAAGTATTCCCTCAGAAAGCATTGACATGATAGACAATAATAGCTGTGGAAGTGATATTATGGTCTATCATGCTGACTACAGTTTAGACAATGGGAGTTGACTCACAGGGATCCATTACTGGATACAAAAAGGAAATACAATAATGCAAATGAAAAATATTCAGGTAATGTTGAATAGAGCTGTAGATCTAAGTTCTATAACAGGGATGCCCAAACTTTTTGGGCCGTGGACTGGTCACGTGGTTCAGCAGGTTGGTCATGTGGTTCCTCCCACTGGAACCAGAAGTAAAAAATACCTGTGCATGAGCAAAACACTGCCATAAATGCACTAACAGCTGTCATATTCACCTACGACAGCCGTGGGTGCATTTACGGCAGCATTCTGCACATGCTTGGGTGTGTTTTACTTCCATTTCCAGGAATGGCAAGAGTGGTGCAGGCCAGATGCATTGGCATTCAGGGCCAGATCCAGCCTCTGGGCTGTAGTTTGGGCACCCCTGTTCTATAACAATCAAATGCCACATATATTTTATTTATTTATTTAGATTTATATCACCGCCCACTCGCCGTGGCGACTCAGGGAGGTTTACAATCAGGAAAAAAAATACACAAAAACAAAACAACAATAACACACACACAACACAAATAGCTAAAATCCATTCCTCCTTCCGGCCAGAGGACGTTAGTCTTTTCCTTCCCTGGGCAGATAAGGCCCAGGATTAGGAAGTGGGAGCTTCCATCTAAAAACCTTAAAATGTTTAAAAATTAAAATCTGAAAAAGATAAAAAAAACAGATTTAAAAACACACCAGATGCTACAACTACTAATTTAAAAGTAGAAAAAGAGAGGGGCTCAGATCAACCAATGTGCTGGGGTCATTATACCTTCCATACCCCATATCTGTCCTGGCAGCCATGTTTTTAGATTCTTCCTAAAGGGCAGCAACTCTGTCTGGAGACGTAGCTCCGTAGGCAGGAAGTTCCATAGGTCTGGAGCAGACACAGAGAAGGACCTCCTTCTGGTGCCAGGGAGATGTGCCTCCCTGGCCGATGGAACAACTAGGGAACCTCTCCGGTCCGCTCTGGTGGGACGGGCAGATGTTCTTGGGGTGAGGCAGTCTCTTAAGTATCTTACCATGTAGGGCTTTAAAGGTAATAACCAGCACCTTGAATTGCACCCGGAGGCTAACCGGCAACCAGTGCAGCTCCCGAAGCAGAGGCGAGGCATGTGCATACCGCCCACACCCCATCACAACTGGGCAGCCGCATTCTGGACCAGTTGAAGCCTCTGAATGGTCGTCAAGGGCAGCCCCATGTAGAGCACATTACAGTAATCAAGTCTGGAGGTGACCAGAGCCTGTGTGATCATGAGCAAGGAGTCCCGATCTAGGAATGGGCTTAACTGGCGGATCACACGAAGTTGTGCAAAAGCCCTCCTAGCCACATATAATGACAGGTGCAGTGGTGGGATTCAAAATTTTTTACTTCCTACTATGTGGGTGTAGTATCTTGGGCATGGCCAGGGGAAAAGTCCTGCATTGCATCCTAATTAGGACTACTTCATTTCAAAATTTGGATGGGGAGGGCCAACCAGAAATTCTGCTATCAGTTCTGGTGAACTGGGGCGAACCTGCTGAATTCCACTACTGGATAGGTGTCCTTTCTTTCAAACAAACACAGTTTTTGGAACTTATCCCATTACATCTTGTTGAAATGACACTGATTTATGATTTGGAATTTTGCTGCAAAATGGTGGATGGAATAACACAAAGAAAAAGAGGGGGGAGTTGTTGCAGCTAAATTATTCTTGCCATTTATCGTCTGCACCCATGACAAGAATGACTGGGTGCTGACTTTTAAGAACTCCAGAAGGAGCCTCTACTTCATACACTCACAACCTTCCCTAATTTAGTTCTTTTATCCTATTTAACTCTCCTATAAGAAGAGTTTGCAAACTTATGTCTTTGTCTGGTCATGCAGGGATGTAGATCATGGTCATGGGGTCTCATTAGATAACCTGCCAAATCTAACCAACTGTGCAGGAGTAAGCAAACACTGCCATCAGTCCACCTCAAATCTCTTAACAGTAATACATGTTTTGATACATCACTTTGCAGCAATGCACTTACCTGGAAGTCCCCAAAAATGCGTGTTGAAAAAGTGTGGCTGCACAACCAGTCTTGGACATCATGATGACCATGGCATATATGTAAAGCTGTGGTAGCCCAGGTTCTGTCAACTCTCCTTTTTTATTATTCTCTCCTCATTTTCATCTAACAGATACTTATACTTTATTTTCTCTTCTGCAAAAAGGAGAGAAAATATATCAACATACTCTCCTTTAACTATTTTTTCTTTAACAACAAACATTAAATGGCCTCCCAAAGGCACATTTTCATCATGTGCATGAACCAATTGCCCTTGACTGAAAGATGTCATGTCAGCCAACACCCAATGAAAGCTATAAAGGAATGTGGAAAAGGGTGTGGTAAAACATGCCACTGGTAAAATTGTTGAAAATGCTGGGTTAGCCTGAGGTATGTGCACTGTGGCAGCTGGGTTTGGCCCAGGTACCCAAACATCCATGATGTCAGGTATAGTGTGTGAACATGAAAATCCTGAGTCGCTTAGATTGACCAAAGGTGATATTATTATTATTATTAAATTTAAATTTATATGCCGCCCTACTCGGTGAAAACCAGTACTGATGCTCTAGGGCAGGGGTTTTCCAACCTACAGCCCGTGGGCCAGCCCCAGCCTGCAACATCATCTAACCTGGCCCATTGCTGCCACACCCACACATAGAAGTGGAAGTGGACGTGTTTATGTCAGCCATAAAATGCACCCACACATGCATGAATGCACTCACGGCTATTGTAAATGTGACCACTTCTACTTCCGGGGCCGTGATCAGTCCCACTCAGTTGTTACAGGGGCATGGTCAGGCCCACAGCTTTAAAAGGTTGGGAACCCTAACTTTCCAGATGCCTCATGAACCTCTTCCAAGAGACTCATTTGTTCAGAGCCACTCCCACCTTCAGCTTGGCTGATGATAACTGCTCCTGAAGATGGACCCTCACCAGCTTCTAGAGCAATGGTTCCCAATGTGGGGCATAGGCTCTACAGATTCCTAAGTCAGTACATTGGCTCATCAGTGCTTTGGGGAATTGACTTAGGGTTCTGGGAGTTGAAGTCCAAAAGCCAAAGGTTGGGAAAGACTGCTCAAGAGCATCAAGACAAGATTATTTATTTATTTATTTATTAAAATTTGATACCCCGCCCCAATCGGGAGGACCCGACTCTGAGCGGCTTACATCCTATAAAAGCAAAACACACCCTAAACACTCAATCTAAAAACGTCAAAATTAAAAATCATCAGAATTTTTTTTTAAAAAAAGATAAATTTTGTTGAGTTAAAGTATGCCACATTTTAGTGCATTGGTTTGTCACCTTGGTCAACTCAGTGAGGGCTCACTAACTTCTGTTGCCAGAGAACCTTATGCTTTTCAAGTATGCCATATCTGGCTAAATTGGTGTCAAAGTTAGGGAAGCCCTCTGAGGAAAATGAAATAACAGTGGGGGAGCCCTAGCAGGCCTCATGGGTAGCTGTTTGCTCCCAGACTTTCCAACAGTTTTCTTGGCAGCCATGATGTAAACATTTTTAATATATATATAAGAGACAGATACCTATAGAAATCAAGACAAAAATATAACTTTTTAAATCAAGGAACAAACAACACAAACTATGACCCCATGGAGAACAAAGAAACAAAACAAGCTAAGATTCCTAGTAGAACAAAAATACCAAGTAAATTATGACTAGTAACTGGGGAAATGGCCACCTGGATTCAGCACCAAAATGATAGCTGTGACCCCAGCATCACACTTAACTACAGTTGTATTAGGCAATCAATGCACAAAACTACATAAATAATGCTATAATTTATACAGAAATCAATCCAGTTAATTACTAATAAAATAAAACAATAACAAGGAATAGGAAAGTTGAGAGAGGTGAAGCAGTGCCACAGAATGGTGGCTGCTCCTGTGTCAACCTTAAATTCAACAAAAATGACCCAAATTAAATATCTAAAGTGAAGGGGGTGGTTCTGAACACAACCTAGAAATAATAATGAAAGAGACAATAAATAAAGAAAACTCTAAAGTATCAGAGTGAAAATGCCAATCTCTATTGTGGCACCCAAAACAGTAGCCACAGCTGTGGCTCCATAAAAAAGTTAATAAGTATAAGAGTTAATATATAATGTACTCAAATAAAATTGTGCAATTAAGGTGAAAACAATGGAATAAAGAGACTAGGCAAATCTAAAGAGCACTTCTTGTATACGGTAGCCACCATCACAACTCTGCAAAGAGACCTAACCCATGGCAGGGCAGGCTTCTAAACCAGCATCACACCCTGCCCCTCAGATGAGTGGGGATCTAGAACATCCCCAAATCCAGCCTGGTCTATTTAATGTAATATATGGTAAATTCCCTCCTTGCATCCAGGCTCCATAGCAGCTGGATGTCCCAAGGTTATCTCTCTGCAAAATCACTCTACTGCATGTTAGACAGCTTACAGTGGTACCTCGGTTTACAAACACATCAGTTAACATAATTTTCAGTCTACAAATGAAAATCCTTTGAAAATAATGCCTTGGTTTATGAAAAAAAATTCAGGATAGATTAATTGGTTTTCAATGCATTCCTATGGGAAACCTCAAAATGCATTCCTATGGGAAACCAGTTTACAAATTTTTCACAATACAAAATGTCCTGGAGAATGCATTAAATTCATAAACTGAGGTACCATTGTATTTCTATCTTCAAGCTCATCCTATGTTGTTGTGTTTAATTAAAGACAATCTTTCAAGTTGCTTTTTATGAAAAATTAAGAAATAGTTCAACTTCTTAGATGAGTGCCATACTTTCTGAATACTAATAGGAGAGATTCCTTGCCTTGACAAAATAGATTATACAATGCATTTTGTTTCACACTGTTTATTTGTCCTAACCAAGTCAAGTGCAGGATATTAAACATGACAATTTGTCTAAGGTAAAGAATAGGCTTTAATTTGAAGGCACCTAAGGTGGTGTTTATTAGTTATAATAGTTCTCCACATCATCTTCCCCTCTGTATTGAACAGCTCTCTGGAATGGATGGAGAAGTCCCCCAAATAGACTGAAAAGATGCACTGAATCCAGTAATAATGTGAAAAAGGGCTAATAAACTGATACTCAGTCCAACTTGAGTTGGGTAATGGCTTCTTAATCACAAAAGTGGCATTTGACTTGTTTGGATACTATTGCATTCCTCCTTAAAAAGTGGGTTGACAATATGGAAACATTTAGCTTCAGTGTTCTACAATGCAAGTGATATTTGTAACTCAAAGTGCTTTCTGTTAGCATTATTTGGAGGCAAGTTATACCTCCTCTTTGACAGAGATGATTGGCCAACAGTTTCATGCTCTGGAATCCATGCCTCCTATACATAAACAGACCATTAAAGTGTGGTAGTTAGATTTTTGGACTGTGACTTAAGATAACTAGCTCAAATCCCCCTTTCGTCATGAAAAAACACTTGGGCCAGTAATACTCTCTCAACCCAATCTACCCCAGGCTTGTGAGGATAAAGTTCAGAGAATGAAAATCTATCATCATCTTGAGTTCTGCTGAGGAAAATTAAGTTATAAGTAAGTAACAAAGTAAATAGTATTATCACAGGGTTTGTGCCTCTGCCTTTGAAAAGTGCTTGAAAACTTAGCTGGCAGAAAATATAGCAGATGGGTTGCTAATTACTAGAACTGCTGACTGTGAACATAATAAGCTGGTAGGGAATGAGTTTCTGGCTTCTTTCAGGGCACTGAAACTTAATTAATCAAGAACCAGGATATCTGAAAGATCACATTCTCCTGTACCGAAAACTCTCTTGTAACAAACTCCTCTGAGATCCTTCTCCCTCTGCCGTTACCTTTGCAACAGAAATAGATAGCAGAGGGAGAGAGGATGGAATTTTATGTTGCAGAGAGCACAAAATAAACTTTGTACTGAAGGTGGTCTGCATTGAAAAACCACTCTTGTCACACACATTTGAATGCAGTGAAAAGAGAGATGGTTGATGCCTCCTTGCACTCTAGAAAGACCAATGGCAGCCACCCACCAATGGCCACTTGTGTGTTATTCATTCATTCATTCATTCATTCATTCGTTACCCACAGGATCTGCTTTAGGGGTCCTCTATGTGAAGCAAGGGGCTGTGGTGGATCAAGTAGTTAAGATGCTAAACTCGAAGACTGGAAGGTCAGAGTTTGATTCCCGAGTACTACATGACAGAGTGAGATCCCTTCTCTGGCTCCTGCCAACCTAGCAGTTTGAAACCAAGATACTGCAAGTCGATAAATAGGTACCACTTCGGTGGGAAGGTAAACAACATTCTGTGCACTCAAGAGTTGAGGTATGCCTGCCACATGTCCACAGAAACATCTGCAGATGCAGACAGTGCTGACTCTTTGGCTATAAACAGAGATGAGCACTGAATCCTAGAGTCAGATATGACTGGCTTTGGAGCAAGGGCGACATTTACCTTTATGTGAAGCAAGCTGCTTTCCATCTCCACAGGGTTTGTTTATTAAGTGGGCAGCTGGATGGAGGCAGCTGGCAGTGGCAGTCGAACTTGGATGTGATGCTCCCACCTCTCACCCAGTCACCACCAGCCAGCCAGCCTTCACGCAAGCTGGACAAGCACACTTTGTGAAGAGGAAAAGCTATTTTGCCTGGCGGGAATATTATTACATTTTAAATTAGCTCCCAATGTACACTGTATTAAACCACAGTAAGATGTAAATCATTTGAAGTGACAAAAATCGTTTTGCATTGACACCAGTCTGAGATAGTAGTTCTGAGCAGAGGCTCTTTCCTTTGGTAGTGTGCCATTACTGAGATTTCTCTGCTATTAGCGTTGCGGCCAAAATACAAGGGGAACAACATATTCTTTAAATAAGACTTAGGCTATTTTTGACATCATTTTAGCTGATGGTATTTAGTCACAGTGTGTTTTACAAAAACCAGATATGATTGTCTCTATCTCAGGAGGTTTTTCAATCTAAAATAGACATAGGAAAGAAGAAATGGAAACACTGGCAATGAATATTTCAATTACGGCTGCTTTGCTTAGGTTACAACAAGGTATATAATCTGTCTGTCTGTTCACATAACTGTTACTCTGTGTAGTTTGCAGGGTTACTCATGGGCTGCACAGAGCCCTCAGGGGTAATGATGTAGCCCAGTGGTGGTGAACCTATATCATCTATAGCTCTCTCCGTGGGTACCTGTGCAGTTACCCCAGCACAGAGTTTGCCCCCCCCCCTCTGCCCAGCAGCCCAATGGGATTATTTCCTTCCTCTCCTGTTGCTGTGTTGGCACTTTGTGATAATAAGTGGTTTTGGGTTTGCAGTTTGGACACTCAGTCTCTGAAAGGTTCACCATCACTGCTGAAAGCCAAGAGTTTCACTAGGCAAGTGCCATTTTTACTTTAATTTTTTTTCAGTGCCAGAGGTATATAGCAGTGACCGTGTTTGCTATAAGCAGTGTTTGCTATAAGCAGCCCCCACAGTCCACTAATTCACTGGAAGTGACCAGTAATAAAAGGAAATCAGAGTGTGGAGTAATAGTGAGGTTCAATGGGAGTCAGTTCCAGGTGCCAGGACCAGCTAAAAAGAGAGTTGGTATTTTTTTTTATTTGTATTTGTATTTGTATATGGCATACTGCATAACATACTATGCTGTGACATTCCACTTACATTTGACATTCTTGTTTTTGTCTAAAAGTCAATGTATTTTGATATTGTTTCCATATGTATACTGTTTCTTTTGTATGCTGTCTTGAAGGCTTGTTAGAGGAAAAAAGCAAGGTCATAAATAAACAAATAATCTGATTGCAAGAAAAGGAGCCCACAAATATCATTCAGGTCTACTGCTACAATATGTAGTAAACTCTGGGGACCATCTACCTTGCCTTGCCATAACTGCAGATTAAATCTGTACAGCCTCTAAGGAATCTAGCTAGTGATCTGAAAGGCTGAGTTGTACCATCTGCAATCTAGTAGATAGGCAAAGGAAGTCCTAGTGAGCAAGGCGGGAATTGCCTGTGTCACAACCAGCCACTTTTGGAGAGAGTGTTTTCCCCAATGTAATGGAAAATGACACATCTGTTTTTTGTGCAAGCGAGAACAGTTACTGTAATGGTCTTACATTTATTCTTAAAATGATGTCATTTACTTCTATAATAAAAGCTCAGAAGTAGGAAGTGGTTGTCAATTTGTTTAAATCAATTTTTCCTCTTTAAAATTTTAATAATGTGAAGGTTTTTGTTTTGTTTAAGTAGATCAAGTGTGCTGTAGTGGTTGGAATGCTGAGCTCAGATTTGGGAATCTCAGGTTCATATCCCTATGTGCTATAAAGTTACTTTCAAAAAGCTTAAAAGAAGCCTAAAATTGTATTCAAAGTGTTCCATGGTTGAGTGAGCTTGAATCCAGCACTCATAAGTCCCATTATATCACAGTGGCAGTTTTGAGAGAACGCTGTAAATAAATATAGCTAATATTTCCAATTATGATTAGGCTTAGATAGGATCCAAGCCAGTAAAAATAATGGCATAATGAGACTTTTTTTATATGTAAAAAAATGATTAAAAACTTTTTAAGCGGATTATTTTCAATATGAAGTGATGTAATGATACGACTAATAAACTAATGTGATGATAACTGCACTTATATGTAGGAAAGTATAAATTGTTTGCAATCTTTAGACCTCTTTATCCTAAAACCATAACAGCCAATCATTAGCAAAGTTTAAATCAGACACTTTGTCAATTTTCATTAGAAGTTTTGGATCAGCGAAATGATGACACTTGAAGATAATTGGATGTGGGGTTTTTAGGTGTTATTGTTATTTGTAGAAGCATAAAACAATGTGTGCTGTTCCCTATCTCTTGCAGTGGTTTTTGATAGCCTTGCCAGTTCACTTGTCCTCCTTTCTGAAGTTTCAGTTGCTTTCACTTGTCCCTGTCTGAAGTCTTTCGGAAAAACAAAATAGGTCACATCTTGGATAATATATGCAGAAAAGAAAGAGGCATCACTCAAAGTTAGTACACATACTTTTAGGGTACTACAGTTACCCAGTTACATTTTGGCATTTTGGCATTTTCAGGTATCACTGTTAGAAGGCATCCCTGCAAAGTTGTCAATTATTTTTAGAGATTACTAAATGAACCTATCTGTGAGATTTGAAGGTTAAGAGGCAGAGAGAAGAGTCACATTATTCCTAAAAAATGTGGAAAGGGCAATTTGAGTGCATTGTACAGGAATCTCATATCCACATACAGTAATACCCCAGATAACGATTGTATCGGATAATGCTAGAATCGGATAACGATGCAAGTTTTTTGGAAAAAAACTTGCATCGGATAATGATTCTGGATAATGATTCTTAGCGTTATCTGAGGCAATGGTCTGCGGGTGTGGTGTGGTTTGGGTAGAACTACCCAATCCACCCCTCACCCGCAGCGGTCTCTGCGACTGTAGTAGGGTCGAGGAAAAGCACATGCAATCGTGTCTTACTTTTTTCCTCCCTGTATTTAAACTACAGGGAGAGAGAGAGTGCTTGTGTCTCTTTCCCTCCCTCTATTTAAACTACAGGGAAGGGGAAAGAGAGAGACGTGATTGGTTCTCTAGAGGGAATACAGGGAGGGAAAGAGACACAAGCAGTCTCTGCGACTGCAGTAGGGTCAGGGGAAAGGCAGTCACAGAGACCGCTGTGGGTGGGGGGTGGCTTTAAAGGCAGGGAGGAAAAGAAAGAGACCTGATCAGATCTCTTTCTTTCCCTGCCTGCCTTTAAAGCGGTTTGTCCCTGAAGTCAGGGCTTTTTTTTAGCGTTGTTCGATGCATGAATCAGACAACGCTAAAAATTGGATAACGTCATGACTTGTGGAACCAAGTCATAACGTTATCCGGGGTATTACTGTATTGGTATTCCTTAGTTTACATGTTATTTTATGTGATGAGATTTATTTATTTTTATATTTGAAGTAAGATGATAACCAAGAAGGCGGAAAGGAAGAAAACATACTCAGTAGTCTTTGAATCTTCACCATATCTGAATTGGCCTTAGTGCAGTGGTGCCCAAACTAAGGCCCAGGGGCCGGGTGTGGACCCCGATGCCAATTCATCCAGCCCATGAAGCCCTCGTTGCTCCTGGAAGTGGAAGTAAAATGCGCTCCTATGGGCGCGTTTTACTTCCACTTCCAGGAGCAATGAGGGCTTCACGGGCCAGATAAATTGGCGTCGGGGGCCACACCCAGCCCCCGGGCCTTAGTGACCGGCTCCCTGAACCCCATGATCGGCCCATTGCTCAAAAAGTTTGGGCACCCCTGCCTTAGTGGGATACAAAGAAAGGAAATCTGTCTCATTAACAAATTCCTTTGCACCCTTTGCATCTCCCAAAATACACAATAAAAGAGAAAAATAGGTTTGGCCTCAAGCAGTAGTGTTCTGGAAGAGATTTGCAAACAGCCTATGTGATAGTTCATTACCCTCATTCTTTTCCTCATGATATAATGGGGAATGTCAGAAATGTCACTAAAGAGACTGATCCTCTTTAATAGTTCTTTAGTTGCCCACAAAGTGCTAGATCTTTGGTTTGAGAACTTTGAGGGAAATGAAGAAAATCAAATAACAAAAAAGGCAACTTTGAGAAAAGAAGAAATCAAGAGTGAAACAAGTTATACTGTAAGTCAGGGATTCTCAACCTGCAGCCCATTGGCCAGATGCAGCCCGTGGCACAATTTCATGTGCCTCCCATGTGGTAGAGGAAGGGCAAAATGGCCATCCAGCCCCCGAAGCTGTCTGAGGTAGTGTGACCCAGTCCCTCTGGCTTAATAAGGTTTAGAACTCCAGCTGTAAGTGATAGGCATTATCCTGATAATGTACAATCCCTTGTGGAAACCAACCTAAAGGCTTTGTGACTAAGAGCTATGCCTAGTGCCACACTGTTATAGCTTGCAAGAAAGTGCTAGGGAGGGAATAAAAAACAATCCCCACATGACAAAGTGTTATTGAGCTAGAATATGCTGGGGGTGGTGGTGGTTATATATTATGATTTCATTAATGAAGATGGTATTGCTGTATTTAGTCTTCATACAGACACTGGTTTTAAAAACAGCTTTAACTGTTGAAGCACAAGGTGAATTTGGCCTAGATAACCCACCCTACGCCTGTTCAGCTTAACCACATCTGCCTGGAAAATTCTTCGGAAAGGGTGTAACAATTGTAACAATTATAATTCAAAGTCCTTCTCATGTAGTAGTATTTACTTCACATGCTGTGTGGCACCTGTTGCCGCCACTACAGCTTATCAGGCAACACAATTCCTAATGTTTCTTCAGCAATAAGGTTTTACAGGGCCAGGGTGATAACCTGATGCCCAGTACTTCTCCGTTCTCATCCAGGTTTATGACATGCCCCAAATGCAACAGTTAATGTTTTAATCCTGTTTGCTTAGAAGAGGGTTCATAATTTAAAAGAAGATTCATAACTGATTTGCGCTATGGTCCACTTACCTAGCTGTTTGGGTTAATCTTTTGTTTGTTTAGTTTTGCTTTTTAATGAGGTGAATCTCAGCCTGGATATGTCAGACATTTTTTTGTCCCATTTCCTACACAGGATAATTTTTGTTGCTATGCAGAATGACATATTTCCAGCACAAGATTCATAAGAAAAGAACATTAAATTATACAATATTTAACAGTTTTCTGCAAATAACAATGAAAACAGTTAGAAGGAGAAAGAACTCTGGGACTTATTTTCATATGAATCCAGGGAATCATTTAGGAGAAATCTCAGCTGGAAGTCTGGTCAGGGAAACCATCAGAAAATTGTCAAGAATAAGAAACTTTATTATTACACATCACATCCCTACATTAAAGATCATTACATTAGCCACTTGTAATCCATGCAAATGCCGACTTTTATGTGCATGTGTTCTGAGGTAGAAGAGGTTTGTAACTTCTTAGCTCTGACATACAACCTGGAAAAACTGTGGCATTTGGGATGTCTTGAAGAAATAGAAGCACCATATTGAACTCTCTGAACCCATTAACTATCTAGTATAAGGCTGGAAGAAATGATCAGATGGTTTTCTATTCTATGTGGCAGCCTAACAATGTGGGTGGTAGTAACAGAGCCATATTGATCCTGGTATACATATGGTATTTTTATTTATGGTGATGGATTAACTCTACAGTCTTCCAATTATAGACAGCACAATCAAAACAAAACTAGAACACTTTAACGCCAAATCATTTCAGTACAAAGGATTCAAAGCATACTTAGGTTTTTCTTGGGAATAACTATGATCGAATACAGTAATACCTCATATAACATTAGTATCGAATAACACGAAAATCGCATAACATCAAGGAATCTGGGGGGAAGAATTGCATCAGATAACATTAAGATCCTATGGGATGCTTCAGATAACAACCGCGAAAGCCTGTGTGGTTACAATGTATCTCTATGGATCCCATAGAGGATCAGATAACACTAAAAATCATATAACATGAAGACTTGTGGAACCAGGTTTTAGTGTTATATGAGGTTTTACTGTACTGTGTTTTAGCTGGATCATGTCTTAGGAAACTTCCATGTATTTCCAAAGCAACATGAACAACACTGTTGCTTTAATATTCATAAATACAAGAGGGAAACATTTCCAGAGGCCACTTTTAGATGACTACTGTGTAAGGAATTTCTCCCACAGTAAATCACCCTTCTCCACTATTCTATTCAATGGGACCAAGGGAAATAGTAAAGGAAAGTCTATCATGAGGCATAACTTAGTCAGCAGCAGCAGAAGTTAAATTACTGTCACATTAAATGTCAAATCTACTTGAAACCCCGGTGATCACTTCCAAATAACTTGACAGCTATGATCAGCTTACTCTGCAAAAGCTACAGTAATCTTTTATTCCACTGACCACACTAATCTTATACTTAGACCCCCAGGATCTGAATAATGATGTTTAATGAATAGAAAGTGAAAGGAGGAAATAATGACACTAATCATGAGAAATAGGATAAAATGCAGCTTTAGATAAGTGATATGTGAAATCACAAATAGTAAGTATATTTTATTCTAACACCTCTGTCTCTAATTTGCTTTTGGTTATAATAAATACAGATTAATATTCAGTAGCTCTAAAATGATACATAGACTATGGCTGTATGAATTCTCCCTACCACAATGAATCTCAGTAGTTTCATTGCAATTCTCCCTTTAAGTTCTTCAAAGAGAAATAAAAGCTGGAAAATCCTCTACATGTTGTGATTTATGAGAAAGAAATGTAAGAATAGTGACTCTCACCCAAAAACAGTTTGTCCAATAAATCTGTATTCAAGATTCAACTGTCAGGAAACATAAAATGGCTGAAATCCAATATTGTCACAATTAAAATAAACTCCTTGAATTCCATGGAATTTACAGAGTAGATGGCACACTAAATCATGCTCATTTTCTACTCACAATTTACCAAAGGATTTATCTAACATCTTTCAAAAACAAAAGGGATAGGGAGCAAAATTCTAATTATTTTTACTGTATCTCAGTGGTTGGAGGGCTGTTCCACAGCATTGTCTCAGGAAGTAAATAGGCATTTCCTTATTGCAGTGAGACTTATCACTGAAAATTTGAATCTGGAGTCCCAAGCTGTGGCACATTTTATCATTCTTGGCAGTTAAATATCTGCATATTGTGTATCTACCAAGGTTTTCAGATGTATTTCTAAATACCATTCTATGTAGAATCCTGCTCTTTGTGTGCATATGAAGTCTCCATACATTCACATCACCACATTTCCCCTGTGTGATTTTTGAATGTTCGGAAATTGATGCCAGAGGACCATGATATGCTGGCAGATGCTGTAGTTTCCAACTGTGGTGTGACACATTAAAAGCTTAGAGTTACTTTTAAAAAGTACAGGAAAGTATTATACTGTATTGCCTTAACACAGAATAGAAGGGCAGTCTTGTATGGCTCTCCCTTGCTACACCAAACATCCCATTGTGATGGATCATGTGATTGATCTCACAAGCAGTGCACAAACAGGCCTGCAACAGCAAGCCAGATGGAGCAGGGTAGGGAAAAATTATAGCACTGAGCAAAATCTTATACCACCACCAGCTGGTTTAAGGAAAATTCAGTGAGTGATTGGGAGGCCATTACTTGAACACCCTAACCAGAAACCTCTCCCCAATTTTTGGTGTGTGTGTGTGTGTAGGTGGTTTGAGAACTAAGTTATGCCTCCCCAAATTATTCATTTAATTTCCCCAAAAACAGCTGGTGGTGGGCTAAGATTTTTGTACAATACATTTGTTCCACATTTGCCCATAGTGTTTCAGAAGTAATTTGGTGATATTGTTCACTAACAATGTAAAATGAAGTGAGGGTCACGGCAGGAAGGTCAGGGTATAGGCAGGTAATCCGAAGTCAAGCATGGTGTCAGTCTTTGCACTGAAGAATTGTACCAATGCTGGAAGATTGCAACAAGCTTGCTTATAAGCCTCCCAGGTAATTTCTATCAACTGAGAGCCTTCTGACTGACTGTAACATGAAATAAATCAAACCACAGTGAAATCACAAAGGATTACATTTGGTCTTACCATGTTAACTGCATTTAGCAGTGAAAATGTTATTAAAAGACACTGGAGAAAGGTAGAAAATCATATGCACATAGTTTCTCTTACTGGAGAACTGTAAGGGAAAAACAGCAGACTTACCACTCTTATGGAAGTTCCAGAACTTAATGAAAAGTAAAATACATTATTATCTTTTTGCTTCACATTTCTTCCTTCTGCAGTTTTGGAGGGAAAGTTTCAAAGGATACCAATTCCAGAGAGAATTGTGATACAAGAGAAACTGAAACTATAGAACATGTTTTATGTATCTGTTCTTTTGTAGGGATATCTGGAATAAACTCATATCCTGACTGCTCTGCTAATATCCCAGTCAATCAAATAGCACTTAAAGTCCCATTTTTCTTGCAATACTGCCATGTTTTGTGCTACAGTGATCAGGAATAGAAGAACAATCTGGGCAGAGCCTTTAGTAGCACAAACTATGATGTTGCAGCTCCAGGTGCTGACCCCGAGATTAACTAGAAGGGCTATGACTAGGAAGAGGGCCTTTTTGGTGGTGGCACTAATGCTGTGGAATTTCATCCCAGTGGAGCTGCACCAGGTATCATCTTTCCATGTTTTTTAAAACTTTCCTTTTTAAAGAGGCCTTTGGCACTATTTTACCATCAACTGATTGTTAGGCATTTTATTCTGCCTCACTGCTTCCAAAATAGGATTTCTTATTAGGGCGTTTTGCTTTTGAGGGGTTTTATATGAAAATTTTAATATTTATGTCAGTTTGTATTTTTGAATCTTATGCTGTAAGCCACCCTGAGTAGGAAAGATTTTCCTAGAATGGCAGGATATAAGTTTAATAAATAAATAAATATAAATAAACTACTAATGTTACATTACAGTAGCAGTTGCCATAGCACTAAAGTTAACTCCTATTCATGTAGAGGGAGTCTAAAAGGCAATTACCTTGGTCTAAACATTCTCAAATTGGCTCCTTAAAAATCAAATTGCTCCCCTCTGTGTCCTGTGGGAACCACGGTTTTAAATAGTATATTTTATCTACATTTTAAGTATTTAAATTTTAAAAATTTATCTTTTGTTATTCTGTGCTAGTCATGGTTTGTAATAAAGTGACTGACTGATTGCTTTCTTCACATCATCACTCTTTATTTTAAAATGAACTGTGGTCTCATCGTTAGTACAATTAGTATTAACAAGGGGAAAGATTTTGAAAGTAAGTAGGACAATAATAAGAGAAAGCAAGGGTAGCTAGTTAATTAAGATGATCAGTGCTCCATCTTCAGTTGCAAAATAATAAGTTTCCTTTATCAAGACTTGGACATCTACAGCTTTTGTACTATGCCTTGATAGTGTGTCATCAAAGATGCCTAATGCATTCCACAAATGTTATATGGTAGCTTAACAGGGGCTGAATAAACTATCTGTTTTGTTTTGATAGAGGAAAGGGGAAAAAAGCAAGCATTCGGATGGTTTCAAGCTCAAATCCATGGGTAGCATTTGAGTCAAGTTCCTAAACTGCAATTTGCTAACTTGGTAATAATAATAATAATTTTGTGTCAGAGATTACTCTGGGTTGAAATGATTTTTTTCTGGGGAAACTCCACTCAGGGGATGCCCAAAGGAGGCTCCTTTCATGTCCCCAAGTGCAGCTCTCATGTATTGAAACCCGACCTTCCATTCTCCATCTCAACATCTTAACCACCAGGGGGAGCTGTTGCTAATTTGGTTAAGCATTGATTAGACTGAGAGCAAGATTTTAAGATTCATTCAAAAATGTTTATATAAAGTCCAAAGGATATAAGAAAGAGACACATACTGCACATTTTGCATATTTTTCAAAGTTAAAACTAAGAAAAGGACAGCATATTTTTACTGTCTTCATTTTATTTGACTGGCTGGAATCCTGTTTGCATATCTCCACCAGTGGAATGCTGATGACATAGTCAGCAAGGTGTGATATTTGGAAGTTAAACAGTCCCTATTTCTGTCCTACAGCTCCTGTCCGACAGGCAGGCAGAGAACCCCCTGATCTACACCACTCCCCTTTCTATGGCAAGTTGTGTAAAGAAACTTCTGTTTGAGCTTAGCTTTGCCTGTGAAGAAGACATTCTTCCTTTAATCCACCCAACTGTTTGTGTAATGCTCCACTTTTACCTCCTCAAGAACTTCTGGTCCTGGTACTAACAGGATATCTGATCCCATATTCACATAGTGTTTCACAGGGGAATCAACATTTACACTTTCACTCTGTGAGTAGACAAACATTCGGAGGTCATAGAATGTGGTCAGGTGCGATGTGACTACTGTATACTGATACTGAAGCCAGCGTCTGTATTTCATGCCACACACTAATTTCTTATTCTGAACACACCATAGGCATATTTCATAGTTAGGAATATCTGAGTTTGATCAGCTGTGCCCATGTGATAGTAGAGTTTATTTCAAAGTGCCTATATTATTCTAAAGTACAAATGACCAAATGCAGCAAATGCTGTTCCTCAACAGGAATCGAGCATTTTCCCATCATTCTGTTAATGTGATATTGGTTTTACTTTTCTAACTACGGGATGCATTCAGAGCATTCAGACTGACAGTAATAGCTTTAGAATCATTTAGCCACATGATCTACTTATGTGAGAAATTGATCTTCTCCAAGAATACTTCAGAATTAAGCATTTGATAAAATGTTATATTTCTGACACTAATTAGAAACTGAGCTAAAAGTGACTTTGGTTAAAACCTAAATTACTTCCTAAATTGTCTGCAGTTGAGTCAATTTTTATGAGGTTTGAATCAATGTGGAATGTCCAGATTTGGTTCTGGCCACAATTAAAATATCTGGAGCCCATCAGATTAGCTCATAGGTTTAAATGAGTGGGAAAAAGACAGACAATGGTTGAAGTAAAGGAAATAAAGGAAATGACTTAAATTAAGGCATCTGATGGAAAGCTCCAATACTTTGGAATATCATGAAGAATGACATGAAGTATAGAATACTCCAATTTGCTCTGCAAGGAAAGATCCCTGGAAAAAGAGGCCCTGGATGCAGATGGACTTCATGGCTGAAAAACCTGAGAGATTGGTGTGGAATGTCCTCGGAAGAACTGTTCCAAGGAGTTAAGAACAGGAAGACTATCACCAGGAGGATAGTCAATATCCAGCATGGTTATGACATCTGGAAAAAAAAGAAAAATGACAGTGTCATTTGCATGGGGAAATGTCCATTCAAAATAATTCAGGTTTAACACTCCTCAGAGTTCTGTGTTTGCTTGTTGCT
Organism: Furcifer pardalis; assembly: GCA_030440675.1. Classification (NCBI taxonomy): domain Eukaryota; kingdom Metazoa; phylum Chordata; class Lepidosauria; order Squamata; family Chamaeleonidae; genus Furcifer; species Furcifer pardalis. The sequence goes on from CP126892.1 coordinate 28,028,887, forward strand.
GCTCTACATCAAAATGAATGGAACAGCATATATTCTAAATAATTCTTCCAGCCTCCTCATTAATATTAGAATGTATGAACCATCACATTGTGTGTGACAGCATCCACATTCAAAAATAAATCATCAGCAAAGATCAAGTTCAACAGCAAAGAAAAGAAAGATTCCAGATGCAGATGGGAAGAAATGAAAATACCTCCATCCTATGAATCTGAAGAATATAAGATCTGAAATATGAAAATATCTGAAATCTTTTCATGGACCAGTTAATTCATGATTATGACTGATCATATGGATATATAACCACCACCACCACCCCTGAAAGCAGAAGTTTCATCATAGCATTAGGTGATACCTATATTTTCCAAACAAAAGTTACCTAGAAAAAATGTTGAAAAACATATATAATTACTTTGTGTTTAGGTGAGAGGTGATTAAATGATTTAAAAAGAAGTCATCTTCTGAGATTTCCCTCTGCTTAGTGTTGCTTAGTGAATGGCATAAAAACTGGTGGGTACCCTTGTAGACCATCTTGACTGCTGTCATTGGTGTCATCAACTTTCAGACTGCCCTTTGCTATCTAATGTTTGCCATCCATTTTTATTATTCACAATGGAGACATAATATTCCACAGTAAAATCATGTCATTTCCAGGCATTTTTTATCATTGCCATGGAAGCACAATATCCCATACAGTAATACCTCGGATAATGCTAAGACTTGGTTCCACAAGTCTTGGTGTTATCCGATTTTTAGTGTTATCCGATGCATGTTAAAATCCTATGGGATGGATCAGATAACGTTAAAGCTCCATAGAGATACATTGTAACCGCACAGGCTTTAGCGGTTGTTATCCGATCCATCCCATAGGACCTTAACGTTATTCGATCCAATTCTTCTCCCCAGATTACTTAACGTTATGTGATTTTAGCGTTATCCGAGGTAAACATTATCCGAGGTATTACTGTATTCATAAAACAGAGGTTTCTTGAATAATTAACCCAATAACACTAGAAATATGGGGCTTCAATTTTAGTTATGGTTTTGAGTTCAACAGCCACATACAGAATACAAATGAGATTCAATCTAATCTCTCTGGGTGGTCATCTGTCTCTCCTGTAGAAATTGGAGTTTTGATCTTGACTTTAGATATGACAAGGTCCCAAGTGAAGTAATGATTCCTGCTGAGTTATTAACAATTGACAGTGAGTGACAGTTACCCATCTCACCTAATTTATTCAGGTATATTAACTCCATCTGTGATATTCTCTCAGGTTGGCAACTCTCAAGAAAAGTGATCCATCCAATCACATAATTACAGACCAATTGGCCTTCTTGATGTGGCTTCCAAGTTTAATGCACAAGCTCCTTGAATGGGACAATATATCATCTTTGAGGAACAAGAAGGCTTCAGTAAAGGTAGAAGTACAATAGATTAGACTTTTATCCTACACCATTTAATTAGAGAAGTTTACTAAGGCCTCATGAGTGTTTACATCAGGGGTGCCCAAAATTTTTAGGCTGTGGGCTGGTCATGTGGTGGAGTGGGCCAGTCATGTGGTTCCTCCCACCAGAAGCAGAAGTAAAATGCATGTGTGCACAAAAGTAAAGCAGAAGTAAAATGCATGTGTGCACAAAACGCTGTCATAATGCACCTGTGGCTGTCATAAATGTGTTTTACTTCTGCTTCCAGGAGCTGCAGGAGTGGTTCAGGGAAGATTATTAGGCGCCACAGACCAGAGTTTGGGCACCCCTGGTTTATGTCATAAACTGGCTAAAACAAATATTGACATAATATTTCTATATGTAAACAATATGATGCATATACAGATTGGTCTGCAAGATGGTTTCATTCTATTTTCTTTTTAATTTTAATTTTCATAGCCTGATCCTTGGAATAGCTTCTCAAATGGCTTCATCATATTTTCTGGAACCTCCCAGAGTTCATTAAATTTCATAGCTTGGGATAAAAGACATTGCTTATATTGATCATTCCTCATATACGTACTGTATTCTTTGCCATCTCTCACATTTAAAGAAATTGGCACAAATATAGGGAATCATTCATTCTAACATACTACATAGCAGTTACAATCACAGAGTCCAGAAGTCTATGTAGGTGGTGGTATATTTTTGGGTGTGTTTTTTGTTATTGCCAGATGGTCACTTTGTATTTCTCATCTGTTGATTTGATTGATGAGGTCTATTTATTGTTAGGGAGCCTGCTTATGTCTACGACCCAGTTCAATTTTTATACAAATGTAACTATGTGGCAGTACGAATGGATTATCCAGTGAGTCATATGACAGCATGAGATCAATATCATGTCATATTGCCAAGACAAATTATAGAGTGTAATCTCTGCACACAGAAATACTGAACAGGATAGTAAAAGTAAAGTTGAATGCCCTTGCTTAAAGGCCAGTTGTATCCAACTCTAGGGTTCAGTGCTCGTCTTTGTTTATAGCCAAAGAGCCAGCACTGTCTGTGTTTGCAGATGTTTCCATGGACATGTGGCAGACATCACTAAACACTGGAGCGCACAGAATGCTGTTTATCTCTCCATAGAAGTGATACCTATTTATCCACTTTCAATTTCTTGCTTTCAAAATGCTAGGTTGGTAGGAGTTGGGACAGAGACGAGAGCTCATGCCATTGTGCAGTGCTCAGATTTCAAATTACTGACCTGCCAACCTTCCAGTCATCAAGTTCATCATCTATGCATTCTTTCCTTTGAGAAATAGCATACCTGCAACAACTTGCTGAGGATTTTACTTCCCATTTGACTCAAATATATTCAAAGAGACTCCTCCTTGCACTTCTACACCAATTTCCATAGTTTTCCAAGTTTCTTCAATGTAAAGTAAAATAACTATATAAGGTAAAGGTAAAGGTAAAGGTAAAGGTAAAGGTTTCTCTTGCTTGAAAGCCAGTCGTATCCAACTCTAGGGGTCAGTGCTCATCTCTGTTTTTAAGCCGAAGAGCCAGCACTGTTTGCTTCTGTAGACATTTCCATAGTCATGTGGCAGGCATGACTAGACACCGGAGCTCATGGAACACTGTTACCTTCCCACCAAAGTGGTCCCTATTTATCTACTTGCAATTTCTTGCTTTCAAACTGCTAGGTTGGCAGGAGCTGGGACAGAGATGGGAGCTCATTCCATCCTGCAGTACTTGGGAATCGAACTGCTGACCTTCTGCCTCCCAGTCAGCGTCTTAGCCACTTGAGCCACTACAGTCCTATAAAACCATAGTACCGTCCAGTCAAACCTTGCAGAAAGAGCACCTCACTTAAAGAACAGATTTTTCTCTGAATGTTTGCTTCGCTTGACAAATAAAACCAACCAAAAACTCACTTAACAAATAAATTGGGGTACAGTTCACAACCCACCCACCCTCAAAGTCACAATTGGTCACTTACAATGGTGTTTCGCTTAAAGAGCAAACTTGCTTAAAGAGCAATCCTGTGGAACACATTATGCTCTTTCAGCGAGAGACAACTTTATTATACTATTCATGCTTTTGTTTTTTACCTTTCATTTCTGGAGACTTCTCCCCCCTTCCTTTCTGTAAATTGTTTGATTTACCATGCTATGTTCCACAATATCTGGTTCTCCATGAGGAAAGCAACTGATAATCCTTTTTCTCTTATATAGATCTCCATTGATTCTTAGCTCAGCAGACAAAATCTGCAACACTAAATGTTTTACTTCCTAAGGGAAGAACAAATCTGCTCTGAGACTAGGGACAGACCTACCATCAGACAGCAAACATGGTAGAATCTACATGACCTATTTTTGTGACTGGACCTACCGAAATGTTGATTGTAGTTTTCAAATTGCAGAATTAAAAATACTGCTGTAAAAAGGTCAAATTGTACAATATACAGTAACATGTGGCTTGGACCCAAGGGCAAAAAAATCACTTTTTAGTACCTTTTCCAACACAGAGTAAACACATTTTCCCCACTTCCACATTAGCACAATATTTTGAGTAGAATGTGGCCTAGCCAGTGACATAGCACAGGTTTCAGCCACCCAGGGCGCAGGGCAAACTTGCTGCCCCCATCAAGGCTTGCTACCCCCATCTAGACTCACCCCCCATCTAGGCTCGCTGCCCCCATCTAAGCTCACTGCGCTGATTTAATTTATGTCAATGGCATTTTCCTGTGGCATTTCTTCGCCTTCCTCTCCCACCCTCATGCGTTGAGGAGTTTTACCAGCGGACGTCCGTGCCTGCCCTGTCCGCAAGAGGGTGGAGGGGTGGAATGTGGGATTCATGCCTGCCTGGCTTGGCTGAAAAGCTGACAAAAGAGCAAAGGAAGCGCTGTGCCTTGAGCCCATGCTGGTGGGCTGGATCACATGCCTGGGCTGCTGCTCCCCCTTCCCCGGGGATGCGGTGGCTTCCTTTTATGGAAGGCCACTGGAGGGCTATACCATGTGCCAGGGCTGGACCACGTGCCCTGCCACCTGCTGGAACATTTTGCTACCACCTGGAAAGTGCTGTCCTGGGCAGTCTCCCTGCCCCCCATCCCCCGCTATACCACGGGGCCTAGGTAAGCTTCACAGCCTTCTAATTTAGGTATTTCTCCCAAGTACATCACATTGAAGTGTTCACAAGGTATCTATAAGAAGTCGCAAATTAGATAATTATGGTATTTGAAGTACAGAATGCTTGAAAATTGCAGCTTTAGAAAAGAGTGATGCCTTTTCTGTAGCTGTCCCAAAGTCCTTGGCAAGATTTCAGATGATGCACAAATCTTCACCTATTTTTGCTAGCTGTTCCTTGAAATAGCTCTTCTTCCTCAGATAAATAAACTTTTGTTTTAATGATTTTTACTATTTGCTTGATGTAAAATTAGGTCATAAACTGCCTTTAGCTTTGGGATTGCTGGGAGAAATATTTGAAGGAGAAAGAAAGATCAGGAGGATTTATCAGATTTTTCAAATGCATTTTATCTTGGTGGGATTTTTTTATAAAAACTATGCTGGAAGCTTTGCTGAAGGTTGGTATACAAATCTTTTAACTGGATAAATAAAAATGGCATCAAACCAACAGAGAACAAACGTATATTCACTCTCTGTGTAGCAATAACTCTTGAAGTCACACTACAGAATATTACTTTTTATGAACATTTATTCAAAATACCTCAGTGAGCACACCACATTTCAAGGGAAAACCCTTCAAAAGAAGTATATAATTCTTAGGTTGTTCTTTTTAATGGAGATAGGTACATGCACATTTTATAAAATGTCTTTTAAAATGCCAAGTTTAACAGTGAAAGGTGGTGAGATTGTTGATTAAATGCTATGACTGAAATAATTTCAATTGATTATTCCCTTCTTTCAAATTGATTTACTATTCTAGCTTATCCTTCTCTCTCCTAGTGGCTGAAAGGAATGGAACATTCAATGAAGCAGCACAATTTAGGAAAAGGGGATTGCACAACTCCACATGAAGTAAAACTCATGTAAAGAGTTGAGTTCCTCACTTACAGACTATCTCACTTAAAGAGCAGAATTTTCTCTCAATTCTTGCTTAACAACTAAAACCAACCAAAAACTCACTTAACAACTAAATCGGGGATCACAATCTGCTGCCCCACCAGAAGTCACAATCTGTCATGTACAATGGTATTTCACTTAAAGAGCAAACTTGCTTAAAGAGCAATCTCATGGAATGCATTATGCTCTTTAAGTGAGGTACTTACCGTATGTGTTAAAAGCATGAATGAAGGAGCCCTGGTGGCTCAGTGGTTAACCTGCTGTACTGCAGCCAAAACATTGTGAATTTGATCCTGATGGGACTCAAAGTTGACTCAGCTTTCCATCCTTCCAAGGTGAGTAAAATGATTACCTAGCATGTTGGGGGCAAAATGCTAATTACCAGTAAACTGCCCAGAGAGTGCACTAAGTGCTATGGGGCGGTCTATTAATATAATTGCTAACTGCTATTGCTATGAAAGGAACCAAGGACTATCATATATTGCTATGTTTTTAATTGTAGATTTGAAATAAGTGATATACACAAGAGCATTTATTACACTATCCTATTAGCTGTTCATGTGGCAAACATGAATAGTACAGTCAATTTCACTTTCTTTCTGATTTTTTAAATCCTCTCCCCCCCCCCCCCATCTAACCTACAAGATGGTTTCGAAACATCAGCTGGTTCAAAATGGTGCAGCAAAACTGCTGACTGGAGCTGTTTAGCGATATCCAGCCCTCTATGGTTTTTTGAAATGCCATTATCTCCCATGTAATCCCTCTCTCCATTCAGTCTCTGAGTCCTTTGTTCCTACAACCACAGATTTGGTGAGGACCTGAGAGAGTGTGTCCCAGTCTATGGAATTCCCTGAGTCACAAGGCTACGTTACGCCCAACTACAGCCCTTCAATCAGGAGGGGAAAAAAACTTGCTTTATATTTTGGCCTTTGTCCTGTGAGAGCTTTGGTAACATTTAAGTCTCTAGTAGGAAATATTCATTACTCATTATTATTGAAATGGTCAGTCAAAAACAGAAAATATTTCCAAATCAAGAAGTACTTGACAATGTGTCTGACTCAGCATCATAGAACAGCATTTACAAGAACAAGATTACAGCAGTTAAACTCTATGGTTAAATGTGGGCAATTTAACCATATCCCATACTCAAAGAGAACGTGTCTCTGTGGAACATCAGAAATAGAAAATATTGCACATGTTCTGTTTACTTGTCAATTATATGCCACAATAAGAGCCCAGTATTTACAGACATTACAAGACAGAACGAAACACTGGGACCTTGATAAAAAATTAACTTCCTTCCTTCAGGGCACAAATAAATATGTAAATATTAAAACTTCCAAGTTTATATTTAGGGCCATTCAAAAAAAGAAGATTTTTTAATTGATCAGATAGGCGTTGCATGCAAAGGTGATGGATTTTATTGAGTACATTTTTATCTCATTTTATTGTGATCATATCATTCTACTTTTAATCTGTTTTTATTCTGTTTTTGTAATCATATTTTAGCTAATGTATTTTATCACATTTTAACTTGATATGGTCAGATAACTAATCAGGTAATAAAGGGTATTAGATACTAGTACGGAATAGCATGTTTTTATTATAATATGTTTTAAATTTGTATTAATATGTTTTAACAATTTGTGCTCTAACACTGTCCAGGTTTTATTGTAATTTGATATTAATATTGTAATGGATTGTGATTTTAAACATATGGACCTTTTAGCTCTTCTAAACTGTCTTGAATCCCTTCACTGGGGGGAGGGGGAAGAAATAAATAAAATAAATAAATAGATTAGTCTATACAAAATCAAGGAATGAGGTAGCAATCAATTTGAAAAACGTAATTTTAAAAACATAAAATAAAATAATGCATACATAGACACAAATGCATGGCCATTCATTAGTCATGCAACAGCTGCAGAAGCATAATGCATCGTTCTGAAACACTGAGCTAGAGGAGGTTTCCAATTGTAGATATTAGCAGGGCTCAATGATCTGCTTTCTTTTGTGCTGAAGATGGTCTATTAGCAGCAGTGGTATACTGAAAATGAGGCATAGCATGAGCTCTCCATTACTGACTACCGGTAGTACAGGGGTGGCCAACCTTTTCCCATCACAGGCATGACTACATCCCAGACAGCTGAACGAGCCAGACCACGCACCCAAGAAATGGAAGTGGGCACATTTACAGCTGTTGCAAATGTGCCCACTTTCACGTTTATGACAGCCATGGGGTTTTTGTGCATGTGCAGGCCTGTTTTACGGCTGATGTCAACACACCCACTTCCACTTCCAGGTGTAGTGGAGGTGGCAACGGGTCAGATGGGATGGTAGTTTGAGAACCCCTGGACTAGTTGATGATATAGCAGAATTCTGTTTGGAGGTAGCATTGTCCCATTCTGTGTGTCAACAAATTAACACCATGCCATGTACATTTGCCTGAAGAAGTAATCTGTGAGTTTTGAAAGCTTGCATTGTTTTATTTTTGATGTGAATTCTATGAACGTCATACATTTTGATTGGGTGGTCTGACAGCTTTTGCGATGTAATGAAAATCATGTACTTTTGACGAGCTGCTGCCACAAAACTAAAGCACCCACGAAAATAATGGTTACATTGACTGAAAGCTCATCTTAGCGACTTTCAGAAATGTAAAGAGCCATTGGCCAAAATACAAAGTGATGACATAATTGCTTCCAAAAGTTGCCTTGAAAAAAATGCAATCTTTGCTGGGGGGGGGGTGTCGGTTTCTGACAGCCCATCAACCAAACCACACAACTGATTCAGGTGACCCAAAGTGTGTTTGAAAGAGGAAATAATAACCTTTGTGGTGACACTATTACATTTGAAATTGTACTTTTTGGGGGGGGAACTATGAAACATTTTACAAAAAAACACTCAAATGAGGTCACAAAAATGCAAAAATAAAAGGGAAAATCATGTTAGAAACTGAATATGACTTCCCAAGGTGGATATAGTTTGAATACAACATGTGGAGAAGAATGACACCAAAGCAGGAATCAACAACAAAGATATTAAAGAAAAACATAACTCATAAATATGACATTTTTGAGGGGGGGGGTTGGCGGCGAGCCTGCGGCCAAACTGATCAACCGATCAAAGTGATCCAAAGTGTAATTGATAATAACCTTTCTTGTGACACTTAATCAGTTTGGATTGGACTTCAGGAACATTTCTATGAAGGTTTTTTTTTTTTTTAAACCACTTTCTAACCTTCTTTCCGTAAAAAAAAGTACATCTCCATACCAGAAAAGATACATTGTTGTGAGAATGGATACAATGTAGTAAGTTTCTCCTTTGAAGTCATAATCACTTTCCTTTTTGGCTTTCCCTCTTATTGAAGAACTGCTTTTAAGGAATTTTGAAGGAAAAACTCTTTTACTTTGCAGATTGACTATTGAAATATTTATTAAAAATAGACCCTTTGCAGTTATTCACCTGTGGTGAATTGTTGTGTGTACAGTGGGCTGCTTATGGACACATGTGCATAGTGGGTAGAATTGGAGAGGATGGAAGCATCTTTATTGAAAAATAGAGTATAAAAAATAATAAACACAAATGAAATTGGGATTTCTGGTTTGGGGTTAATACAACGTAGCAGTTCAAAAGCAAGAAATTGCAAGAAGATAAATAGGGACCACTTTGATGGGAAGGTAAACAGCATTCCATGCCTGCCACATGCGCACGGAAATGTCTGCAGACACAGACAGCGCTGGTTGTCCATAAATAGAGATGAAAAATAGAGTTGGTTATGACTGGCTTTCGATCAAGGGTGACCTTTACCTTAGCTCAGAAAACCTTAGATTTTATGAACATTTTATGAAAACCTTAATTTTATGAACATAATGTCTCTATTTTTCCCCATTTGAAACATCACCCTTATCTAATCAATGAAATAAAAATAAATAAATGAACTAATGAGCATAATTCAAATCATCGAATTCATGCACTAAATCCCTGACAGTAGTGTCCTTAGACTCTACCTGCCACTCTTTTTTTGAGTGACTCTATAAATGTTATTGCATCCATTCCACAGTTGTTTGATTGTATGGATGGGTCACACAGCTTAACTTTGCTAAATTAACTTGAGTTTGTCTAGTGATTGGTCAGTACCAATCACTAAAATAGGCTGTACTAAAATAGGCTGATTTTTAAGTCTGATTACTCAAACACAGATCTTTAAAGGGTCTTTAAAGGACTCTAGGGATAATGTTGTAGGAGGAGGATACACCCCAATGGGCTTATTATATAGTCTGATTATCTATCAGTTGTACCTGCCTCCATCTCTGTAAATTCATGTGTGTCAAGAGCACAGTTTATCACTCCCATTCCATTCAAGGATTTTAGCATGCACCCATGTAATTAGGTGTGCAGGATTCCAAACTGTCTTGAGTCATTGTTTCCCCACACCTCCCCATTGGCTGGAACCTAGTACGGATACTAGTGCATGTAGATAAGTGTTGCAAACCTAATCACCAATGTACAAAATATTAAAGGCAAAGACTGCTGCTACCCATGCATAACAAATTATCAGCATCTTAACTTCTGAAAGGGGCTTTAGCACCTGGGTGATGTGAAATTCATCAATTCTTAAGAAATCTCTGACAGAAACTTTGGCAGCAGGGAGAGAGAGAGTATATATGCATGTTTGGTTTATCTTTTTTTATATTATTCAGAAAGACTTGATGCCTGCAAGACTTTATGCTGAAAGAGTACATAATACTGGTGCCTGAACTGAAAATTGATTTAAATCCCTAGCATTTACTAAACATATGAAAATGTAAAAAGATATATATTCTGAATGAATTTCAGTCAGTTTACAACATAATTTAAACATCTCACCCACTAGGAACTCATTTTGTTGTGTGCTGTCAATGGAAAATCATACGTCCCCTCATTTCAGATGATGGGAAAGAGATGTATGCTTTTTAAATAATTCAGTAACCAAGAGTAAGAGTAATCGTCTCCCTTAACCATTATGTTTTTATAGTTTTCATCTTAGTAGTTATAAAATGGAGCCTGCAGACTAGGAAGAGGGAAATGTGCCAGTTTTGCCTTCTTCCACATTCAGTTTTCTTTAAAAACAAACTGAAAAGAAATCTTCCTGCCTTGCAGATTAAACAGATATGACTCTTCCCAGAATTAGAAGGCTGTACCTGTATATTCTTTCTGTGTAGATTTTGCACTACTCTGTCTATCTATCTATCTATCTATCTATCTATCTATCTATCTATCTATCTATCTATCTATCTATCTATCTATCACAGGAGTTCTCAACCTTTTAAAGCTTCAGGAGCTGGATGGCCATTTGGTCCTTCCTCTACCACATGGCACTTCTGGGTGTGGTGGAGGCAGTGGGGGGGCAGGCAGATGAAATGGCATCGAGGGCCACGGGTTAAGCATCCCTGATCTATCTATCATGTTACTGAGATAATGCAAGCTGCCCCTGTTCCCTGTTCTGAATAACTGAGGTTTCTCTTCTGAATCAGGAATGATTATTAAACAGGCAAGGGACATGAAAGGAGTCACAAGCATATTTGGGTATCCCCTGACAACAACAACCTCATTTGACTAATCCTTCCACTCCAATTTTCACCCAACTTTACTGCCATCCCACCAACCCCAACCCCCAAATTTTGCCACCACCCTGCTCAAAGGCCACCCAATGTTACCCCCCTGGGGGGGTTTGCAGACCAGTTACTACCCACCACTGCCCACCACTGGATGTATGACTATATGACTTTGACTTTGGTTTATAAGTAGCCATTAACGAGTCTTTGTAAAAGCTAAAGCTAACCATAATCTCTATTAACATAGATGTCCTGTCAATACTTAACAGAAGAACTTCTGTCTCACCTCTGCTAGATACATCATTGTGATATACTTTTTGTACAGGAAATGCATAAAGACAGCTTTAGAAATGACCCAAAATATCCAGGATGAGAATCGTAGCTGAGAAATCTTATAAAATAATAAACATTATATTACTCAAGCCTGACCTCTAAATATTGCCTACCGCTATTACAGAACAAGAAGATATAGATATAATAACAGTGGAACTGTGTTATCTCATAGAATCTCTTTTCATAAAACACCTAATGCAACCTTTAAAATCCCTGACAGTTTTTGCTAGTAAGAAATAGATTTTATACTCAGAATCTTCAATAGGCATAGTAGTGTCTGAGCAAATCCATCTGATAATGATGATGGAGAATGATACTAAAATGGCTTGTAACCATCCAATTATTCCTTACAATAGCAACATTTCTCCATCTTCAAATAAACTTGAAATAAATAAACAACGGGAGACCAGTAACCTCAGCTTAAAAGGTTTAAAAAAACAAACTATTTTTACCTTCAGAAATGGCAAGGCAGCAGGGGGAAGATGAACTATTAAAAAACTTTATATAATAACAATCTTGTTTTTTTCTGGATCTCCTGGTAAGACACCTCCCTTGTGCCCCCAAAATCAAGACAATCTCACTACTTTGCTATGTTCACAAATTCCTGAAGAGAATTGTTCTTAACCATCTGATGGACACAGTGGAACCAGTACTTACCACACAACAGGTTGGGAAAATAGTATAATACATTTGATACATTTAACACAACATGTTGTGGTTGATTTTGAAATTAGGAAGATCATGTGGATGGTTTTTGTTGACCTCTTGGCTGTCTATGATATTGTTCATCATCAAGTACTACAGGAAAAACTCAATAATCTTTTCAATTAAAAGCTTACTAAAGTAGTAGTAGAAACCGTTTTGCAAAATCACAAATCTTCGTTAACTTTCAAGAATTTATACATGTTACATGGAAGAGTGTCCAAGCAGTTTGTTTGTTTTGCCTTCAAATGCCTAGGTACTATAGGTTATGTATATTTTAAAAAAACCCACTGCTGAAACAGAAAGCAAAAGGTCTCTGCAAGGAAACGAATCATAATACAGTAATACCTCGGATAATGCTAAGACTTGGTTCCACAAGTCTTGGTGTTATCCGATTTTTAGTGTTATCCGATGCATGTTAAAATCCTATGGGATGGATCGGATAACGTTAAAGCTCCATAGAGATACATTGTAACCACACAGGCTTTAGCGGTTTTTATCCAATCCATCCCATAGGACCTTAACGTTATTGGATCCAATTCTCCTCCTCAGATTACTTAACGTTAAGCGATTTTAGCGTTATCTGAGGTAAACGTTATCCGAGGTATTACTGTATTTGAAAATTATCAGAGATCAACTGGGGCAACCAGCCACAATCACTAAGAGCTACACTTTGGCTTTAGGTGAATATGCCAGCCTTGTGTGGGTTAGTTCACCCCATGCAAATAGGTAGACACAAAGAAATTTGTAGAACACACACACACACACCTTGTAATATATGGAGCTTCAGAAATGTCTAGCCTCAGACAGCAAGGAGAATTTGTTTATCTGGTACCACATTTCTAAATATGAGAATATAATGATAAGAATGAACTTTGCTTGAAACTTTTTCTGATTTATAGTCGATGTAAGCAAGTAGGCCCTTGCAAAAAGATAGGGAACACTATATTTGGGAGATTACAGCAGGGCCTCTCTGAGTAATGTCACTTTAATTTAAAATGGGCTTATAATATATTTAAACAAAAGAAGACATTACAAAATTTTGACAATTTTCATTTCACTGTACCATACTTACAAATATTTTAACTAGTGATAATTTTTACAATAAAACAATGTTGCTTTGGGATTAGTGTCTTATATTAATTATGGTCTAAATTATAATCTATAGATCTATAGATTTAATTCTTCTTTAACTGTTACATCACATATGGCAATGTCCAGCAACTGTGATATTCATTAGAACACTACACAAGATTTTAAAAAAGAAATGGTGTGCTACAGGCTATTTGTCCTTCTAATTTAATATCAAGGTGTTTTTTTTAAATGAGTATCCTTATCTATCAACCCTCTCAGGATATTGCGATGGGCAGTACTGCTATGTTCTTAAGGGTTTTTAAAAAATTGTTTTATATTGGTTTTAACTTATGTACACTATCCAGAGTCCATCGGATTAAGACAATATATAAATCTATCTATTGAATTGAATTGAATATTTCTGTGACTGTCAAAAATCTATATTTGGGGCTGTCTGAATATGATATCCAGATCAAAGTACTCTCCTGGATTGGGAGTATTTTTATTTTATTTATTCAAATTATACCCCACCCATCTGGGATTTATTGATTATTTATTTATTTCATTTCATTTGTACCCCACCCTCCTCTGAAGACTCAGGGCAGCTTAACAACTAAAAACAATTAAAATACATACATACAAATTAAAATTCAGTTTAAAAACACCGAGGAGAGAGGTGGAATATTTAAAGAGCCAGGTGACTGAGTTGACCATCTAGCCCACTCCCCACACATGCCCTGCCAGCCAGGTCTTCATTCCTTTCCTAAAGGGCAGCAACTCTGTCTGTAGATGTAACTCTGTTGGGATGCACTTCTACTCTGAGCAGCTCACAATGTTAAAAAGAAAAAAAAACATAGAACCATAGAAAACCATCCACCCAGTCTAATCAGAACCGAGGACCACTAGCCCGAGTGGCAAACAATGGGAGGGTCTCCTATTTAAACTTCAAGCTGCCAAAGACCTCCTCGAAAAGAAAAGTTTTCAAATGCTTCTTAAAGGTCCCTAAAGATTCGATCAAACACAGCTCCCCAGGTAGATTGCTCCAGTTAGATTGTTCCAGTTAGCCAAAGTCGTCACTAAGAAAGCCCTCCAAAGAGTAACAGACTTCCTAGCAAACCTAGGTCAGTACTTGGAGTGGGGTTGTCAGAGAAGGGCACATGAAGCGGACCTGATTTCAGAGGGTTAGACAGTCTTGCGTACAATCTGGGTGATGTGTTATTTGGAAAACAACTTGAACTACATGTCTATGTTTTCTTTAACATTTTCTTTAACATTTTCCTAAAGTATATATCATTAGGAACACTCTGACAAATATCTTTGCTGAGCCCTAGTACTGAGCCAAGTGCCATTCTGCACCATAGGTTGAGTAAATGTCATCCGCTCATGTTCAGGAAGATCCTTAAAAATGGTATTAATAGATGTAAAGGTAACCAAATATTTTAATGAAACAAGAAATAAAAGAAAAAAGAAAGAAGAGACAAAAAATTGGCACCTTAAAGCTACATTTTAACATGGCATGCTTTTGAATCTTTTTCCATTTGTTTGTTTTGGTTTTTGTCTGATACATTTGCACAGACTAAGAGGGCTACTCCTTGAAAAATGACAAATCTTTTAATTATGTTTTTGTTCTGGCAGACTGCAGGCTTCTAAGTTGTGGAAGACTAACATTGAAATGTAAAGGAAGATTTTGTTTTTGCCAGTTTTTACAAACTTTCTCAACCTTTCAGTTACAAATACGGTGACAAAACTACCGAAGAGAACGTTTGGATTAGCCCTAAATTAAAACATCAGGTCCAATTGCAATTGGGAAGAAATTATCTTACACAGCTTAGCCTGCCCTCTTCAGCACTGAAAGAAATGCTGCAAATCTTCTCTGGCTTCTTAGTTTCCTCTCTTCTGGCTAGAGGCCAGTGATGATAGATGACTGATTATAATTATGCATAACATGACTGCTACTTTGGTTTACTTCCAATGCATGTGCACTCCCATGACACCACAATAAGCAGAGGCAATGTCAACGATGGCATGGAAGAAGCCTCCTCAGAGAATGTGAATACATTTGGGTGTCCCTTAGGAAACAAATCCATCAGTTGATCCTTCTAATCAAGAAATGCCAATGTAAACTGACTCACTGCATGAGCACCCATAGCAACGCAGCATGTATGTCATGCACTGTATCTAATGACTCTGCTACTGTCACTGAAGAGCCCAAGTGTTATTTAAAGAACTACAGAGATCTGACTCTTTAGTGTTTCTGCTGCCTTAATAAACTGATGTGACTGTGGTGGCTCAAGTAGTTAAGATGCTGAACTCGCTGACTGGAAGGTTGGAGTTCAATTCCTGGGTACTGCATGACAGAATGAGCTCCCATCTCTCTGCCAGCTCCTGCCAGCCTAGCAGTTCGAAAGCAAGAAATTGAAAGTAGATAAATAGGGACCACTTTGGTGGGAAGGTAAAGAGTGTCCCGTGCACTCTGGTGTTGAGGCATGCCTGCCACATGTCCATGGAAATGTCTGCATATGCAGACAGCGCTGACTCTTTGCCTATAAACAGAGATGAGCACTGAACCTTATAGTTGGATATGACTGACTTTTGAGCAAGGACAACCTTTACCTTTTCCTAATAAACTATGGCTGGATACATATATAAATGGATATGATGAAATATATGTTACATTCATATATATTATAATGTATCTTACCTGCTTCAAATTAAATATGTGCTACATATACATTGTTATATAGTCACTTATTTTACATATTATTTTTACATATTTAAAAAAGTTCACTTCATCCTTGGGGATCAAGCTTCTCAACAGGTGACCACTCTAGAAAACAATTTTGGCATCACTAAAATTGTGTACCTCTGGCATATGGGCAGGGGGACTAACTCAGTTTATGCCTAGGGGTAGATTTCAGACTCTAGAAGCAGCTGCCAGCATCATAATCATAGCCCTTGTGATCTTATGAGCAAAAGGTTCTCAGCAGGCTGAAGATGCAGGGATGGTTTGCAATGGATTCGAGGAAGGGAGAAAAAGGCTGAGTCCATGTCTTTTTTGCTTGGGACTGGTTGTTTGTCTGACCTGTTGACTGGACCATAGCCATGGGGTGGCCAGGGTGGGTTTAGCCCACCCTGAGTTAGTACCTTGCCCACCCTGGCATACCATGGTTTCCCATAGGAATGCATTGAAAAGAGGCTTTGTTGCCCATCCTGAAAAAATATTCACCCACCAACATCTTGAATCCTGGCTATGGCCCTGCCTGTTGGGCTCTTTCTAGAAATGCTATTTTCTCCAGGTTTATAGTATTAGCATGGAGAAAAGAACATTTCTAGAAAGAGCCCAAAACATGCAGACAAGATTCCAACATATTTACAGGGGTACACAGAAAGAGCCTGCTCGAAGATTGTGGTATTTTTGAACCACAATCGGGCATACCCTGGGCAATGGCAGTCTTGTGTTGCTGGCTAATCTTTCTCACACTGGGTCAGGCAAAAGGAACTGCAGAATGAACTCAACACAAGTGCTTTCATTTTGGCAGTTTCACATCTGGCCTTGACACGGAAGAAGAAAAAGAACAGTATTAGCAAAAAAGATCTACTAGGAAGGGGAAATCAGTGATGAAAAGAAGGGAGTCAAACTTTGTGGTGTGAAGTTACCAACAACCAGCTTGTGTTTGCCTGAAAATGTACCAAACCTTCCTTCTGCAGCAAGTGCATCCCTATGTTACAGCAGCTTTCCAATCTATAATTTGGCTCACCACTGAAAATGAGCCACTATAAGAAAGGTGTTAAACAAACAGCTAGAGAGAATGGTCCACAGTATGAAATGGCTCTAGGAGGAGAGCCATAAGAAGAAACAATATAAACATTGATTGCTAACATACTAAGGTAAATGGAATTCTACAGGTATTTCTGAAATGTGGTAGAATGAGAATCACGACTGAAGTGTATTAACTGGTGGCCCTTCCTCCATTCCCAGATCCATGGAATCAACACACGTGTTTCAAAAACAACAGTGTTTTCTGAAACTTGGGACAGGGGATGGAAAGAAAAAAGATAACAGTCCACCATTAGGGTTAGTTGCCTTCACTAGACCTGGGTCTTATTTGTTTGTTAAAAAATTATACCACCTATCT
Source organism: Furcifer pardalis (assembly GCA_030440675.1). Lineage (NCBI taxonomy): Eukaryota > Metazoa > Chordata > Lepidosauria > Squamata > Chamaeleonidae > Furcifer > Furcifer pardalis. Next base: position 28,046,230 of record CP126892.1, read on the forward strand.
GGGATATTTTCCCACTCTGGGAGGTGTAGTAGTAGTAGTATATGAAGACGACAATGATGATGATGATGATGGCAATGACAATGACAGTGACAACAATATCATCCAAGGAGACAGCTCAGACATATAACCTGAAAAAGCTGTGGTATTTAGGATGACTTGAAGAAATAGCAGAACCATGTTGACCTTTCCTAACCCATTAGTTAGAGGGACTGTGATGGCTTAGTGGTTAAGACTCTGAATTTGATAACTGGAAGGTCGGCAGGTCAACAGTTCAAGACCCAAGTGCTGCACAATGTAATGAGTTCGCATCTCTATCCCAGCTCCTGCCAACCTACCAGTTCGAAAGTAAGAATTTTGAGAAAAGGCAACTTTTGCCTTTACCTATTTTATTTAAATATTAATAAGAATTAGCTCTTCTACAATGGAAAATGATATCTGCTATTTATTGGAGTTTTCAAAAGAAAGGTTTCATAGACATCTGTCACTAGTGTCTGCAGATTTCCTGCCTGATGAGCTTTGAGGATCTTTTCAGCCCTACCAGTCTACGATTCTAAATTAGCCTCAGCTACAAACCCATTTCTATGTCTTATATATAGAAACTGACATTGTTTAGTTCCCCAAGTTCCTAACTTAATTCAGAGCTCCACATTTCATTCTTAATCTACACTTCACCAGTGAACTTGACATTAATGAATTTTTTCCTACATCCATCCTTAAAAAAGTACAAAGGGAGAGGTTTTTTTCCCTTTGAAAAATGTACTGCTTACTTCCAAAGGACTGGAAGCTGAGATCCACCAGCTCAGAGGGAAGTCAGAAAATATGCAAATAGCTTCTTTAAATTCCTCTCTTGTAAGGCAGGTTGTTCATGTCAGGATGACCTTGTACCTTGAAAGAAATTATACAGGAAGAAGATGTTAAAATTCACATAATTTCAATTCCAAACATCTTAGGATGCAAAAGATACTGTAAATGTTCAGCTATTAATTTTATGCACAGGTTATAGTAAAGAGAAAAGAAGGATCAAATAGATTATAACAGTCATTAAAATGCTATTAGATGGTCTTTTAAAAAATCTTTATAACCAACAGCTTAATTTATATAAGCATCAAGATATACAATTTGGAAAAAAAAAAGATGAATATTCAATTTATGAAATCAGCTCTAAAAAACTCACATTAACTCAGAAGTGGATATAACACCATGTTTAAGAGCAAGAGCAATGCTTTGGTACCAGAGCTTCAAATTAACTAGTTACAAATAATGCAATTACCTAAATCTAGTTGTTGGGCAATGAAGGTACAATGCTAATATAACAAACAGTCACAAAAGATACTTTTGGATATTATAGAATCATAGAATAACTGAGTTAGAAGGGACCTTTTAGGGCTTAGGGTCCAACCCCTTGCTCAATGCAAGAAAATCTGAATCTGAAAGTGACAAGATTTGAGAAATCACTGAAAAGAAGAAAATTTATTAGGACACAGCTCTAGCCTGAAATATAGCAATCTAGCAAGCAGAATAATTACTTGTTCTTAAATGTTTATGGTCCTTGTTCTGGATAAACCTCCCTACTTGTTAAGCACTATGAAATCACCTCTGACTTATGGTGATTCTATGAATGAGCAAACCCCACCTCCCCATATTCTGTCAGGAAACGACATATTTCCTAATGTCTCCCAAGGCTTGAGGTTGCAGTTTTTAGCTAGGCCTCAAAAATCCTTTGTTCTCTCTGTGTCTCACAGACTACGTGTCACGAGACAGTTTGTTTTCAGCCAGTGTTCCTGCCTGTTATCTCTCTAGCTAGCTGAGCTTCATGTTTTGACTTCACTAACTGTACACGTGTGTAAACAATTATTGTTTTGAGAATGTTTTCCTCTGTTCCCTGATTGGCAAGGGTAATCCACCTGACTGCAGAATCTCCATTTTGCAGAGAAGTTAGTTAGTTCATTTTTGGATCTCAATGGCTTAAGACGCTGGCTATGGTGTGTGACTATTCTTTTATTTTCATCATGATTGCCTAATCTGGACTGTGTACTGGACTGATTCTTTGTTATTAACCTTTTATATCTACGTTTTTTCATGGACTATGCTATATGAACCTGAAGAATAAAGCAGCTGTTTTTCTCTGAAGATTGTTGTTCTTTCATTGGCACACACACACAGCTACACTACCAAAGACCTCCCTTGTTCTGCTCTATTGCCTGAGCATACTAAGAGTTCTTTTTTACGCAGCCCGGCTCTCCCAAGTGTGTGAAGTAAGGGTTAAGTTCCAGTAATGAGCTAAGCCTCAGGAACGTGGAAGGGAGGGGCCCTTACATGGTTGTCTGACATATCCTGTCCTCAATATCACTGTTCAGTTCTTGTAAACTCTAGCCTAAGGCTTCCATTAGGGAGGCAATCTATCTTGCATTTTCTTTTCCATTTTTCCCATTGGCTTCATTGGCTATGGAACCCAATTGCTTGTCTTTCTGACAGTGCATGGCATTTAGGAAAATCTCTTCTAGCATCATTTTTCAAACAAATTGATTCTCCCCTCTCTCCACATTATTTACTGCCTTCCTTATACAGAGATATGGTGCCTAGGCTTATGTCAACCCATGAAAACAATAAAGTTATGTTCCCCACAGGTTGTGGTCCTACCATGTTATTTGCCAATGAAAAAAAATCTTGTGTTTAGCAACCGAGGAAGTAAGTAGAGGAGGCAATCAGAAAGCAGAAAACATTTAGGGTGTCAATGAAATAAAAAGCCACTGTGCCTCAAGAGAAGCATCTTCTTTGATCTTCCCTCAATCCTGTCCCCATATCTTGATCCATAGACCCTTTCTCACTTTCCTTCTCCCTGACCAATACTTCTCTCTCCCAAACCTCCCATGGAACCTTTCCAGGATTCTCCATCTGGGATCTAGGAGGAGGCTCTGTTGAACCTACCTATCTGGACCTATAGGATCAAGCCTTCTGTATTTGTGCACTGGGTTAAGAAAATATACACTAGTACCTCGGATAACAATGAGACATGGTTCCACAAGTTTCGTCGTTATCCGGTTTTTAACATTGTGTGATGTATTGATCGCACAACATTTTAAAAAGCCCTGTTCCCTGGAGGTTGCAGCAAGCCAAAGCATTGGGATTTGAATCCCGACATTTTGGCTCGCTGCAGCCTCCAGGGAGGTATGGGAAATTTGGAAACAGCTTGGATCGGGTCCCCTGACACACACACCCGGAGCCAGAAGGGGGTAGAGAGCCCGAAATGGGTGAAAAAACATCCATTTTTTCACCCATTTCGTGCTCTGACCCCCCTGCCAGCTCAGGGCAGGTCAGGGGACCCGATCCAAGCTATTTCTGGACTTTCCCCACCTCCCCAGCCAGTGCAGCAAGCCAAAATGTCGGATTTTGAATCCTGATATTTCGACTTGCTGCACTGGCCAGGGAGGTGGGGAAAGTCCAGAAACAGTGCGGATCGGGTCCCCTGATCTCCCTGGAACCGGCAGGAAGGGGTGTCAGAGAACATTAAATGGGTAAAAAAAAGTCTGTCGTTATCCAATTTTAGCATTATCCGATGCAGTCATTTTCCGAGGTATTACTGTAATGTGTTAGTTTCTGTTTTAATCTTTTTTTTTAATTTGTGAGCTTTACTGCCATGAAGTTGAGAACTTTTAGGCCTGCTTTGATAAGTCAGAACTGGGTAGTTTAGATGGTTTAAAATTTACTAATTAATAGCAACAACAAAAATATACACTGGCTCATATTGAGTAACACCATCCTAAGGCACAGAGCAAATAACAGTAATTTGACAAGTGAAATTCTGAATATTTGCTCTGCATTCTTTTTTCCAATATTTTTTGCTTAAATGTTTTAAAAGATTAAAATATATTTGTATTTTTAATATCTGTATTAATATTCAAGCTTGAATCCCAAAGAGGATGTTTGATCAGGAAGGAGTTAAAAAGTTAGCTGTCACCTAATTGGGTCCCAATGTAAAGGTTCAAAAGTTCATAATTATCCCAGAGCAGAAGATGATTTCCCTTTGAAACTCGTATCAGAAGATTGTTTGGATTCAGAAATCCTGAGGGAATGTTTACTGAAAGCACTCTGGGATAGAATGAATCTCAATTCATAAGAGGTTTTTAACATATGCGGAAATGTTTTAAATATGCTTCACAAAATTCTCTTTCAACTTTTAGAAAGACTGGTGTTTTCACTTTTATGTGAACCATTACAAATCTGGTGTAGCTAGGATTGCTCAATCCTGAAGGGATGAAGAGATTTATTCTAAAGAATCATAACATACAACCATCTTTCTTCAAATTTCTCAACATTTGGTGCAGAGAAAGAACAGCGTATCTTCTAGACTGTGCCAAATATTGCAGTTCAATCAACCAGTTGAGTCCATCTCTTTGCAGCTCCATGAACCACAGTACACCAGGATCCTCTGACATCCACCAGGCTCCAGAGTCTACCCAGACCCACCACATCAACAATACTGTCTAACCATCTCATCTTCTGCCACCCCTTCTTCTTTTTCTTTCAATCCTTCCTGGTATCATGGCCTTCTCCAGTGAGTCCTCTCTTATCATTTGGTGGCCAAAATATTTGAGTTTCAGCTTCAGCATATATCCTTCCATGGAGCAGCCAAGGTTCATTTCAGTTAGGATTGACAAGTTTGATCTACCTGTGGTCCAGGAGACACTCAAGAGTCTTCTTTAGCACCACAGTCAAAGGTGTTCAGCCTTCCTTATACTCCAGCTCTCACAGCCATACATTACTACATGGAAGACCATTGTTTAATTATGTGGACTATTCTTGGCAGGGTGATGTCTCTACTTTTTATTATGCTGTCAAGGCTTGCGATATGCTTTCCAAGGTATAAGTATCTTTTTATTTCATGGCTGCAGTCATGTCAGAAATCATCTTGGATCCCAGGAAAGTAGCATGGCACTGCCTCCATTTCTTCTCCTTCTACAGTATTTGCCACAGAGTGATGGGACTGGATGCCATGTTGTTGGGGTTCTGTTTCAAGCCAACTTTTGCATGCTCTTTTTTCACCTTCATCAAAAGGCTCTTTAAAATCTTCATGTTGTGCCTTTAGGGCTGTGGTGGGCTCCAAAAAAATTTACTACCACACTGTGGGTGTGGTATGGTGGACATGGCCAGAGGGAAAGCCCCTTGTTGCACCCAAATTAGGACTACTTTATTTCAAATCTTGGATGGGCAGGGCCAGCCAGAATTTCTACTACAGGTTCTGGAGAACTGGTGCAAACCTGCTGATGCCCACCACTGCTTTAGGGTGGTGCCATCTGCATATCTGAAGTTATTTATATTTTTCTCAGCAATCTTAATTCCGGATTTTGATCCAGTCCTGCATTAACACATGATTTACTCTTTATCTAAATTAAATAAGCAGGGTGACAATATACAGACTTGTCATACTCCTTTTTGCTATTCTAAACAAATCAGTCTTTTCATTTCCTGTCCTAACTGTTGCTTCTTGACCTGCCTAATTGGGTCCTTACAGATTTCTGCTTCCCATGCATAGCAATTGGCAGCCCATCAAGGTCACCCACTTCTGGAGGACACCTAATTGGGTCCTTATGGGTTTATTTGAAGACAGGTGAGGTGGTCTGGTACTCTAATCTTTTTAAGGACTTGCCATAGTTGTTGCTATCCACACAATCAAAGACTTTAGTGCAGCCAATGAAGCAGAAATATATATATATATATTATTTGTTTTCTACATAACCCAATGAATGTTGGCAATTTTATCTCTACTTCCCATTCCTCCTTAAAACCATTTTGTACTTCTGGTAATTTTCAATCCACATACTGATAAGCATGATCTTGCTAGTGTATAAAATGAGCACAATTATACAATAGCTTGAATATTATTTGTCACCCACAACACTGCCAGGTTCTGCGCCGCAGCATGTAAGATCAGAATAACAATCCTGGCAGGACCTTCAGCCAAATAAACTACTAGTGCTACAGCATAGGCTTAGTAATAGTTGTAACATTATTGATATTACGTACTAATTTTACTACTCCTTAACTCTGAACAGAAATGCTCCTTTTTAAACACCCTCATTTTAACTTTTGTCTCTTGATATATTTTAACTACCACTTTTGTTCCCTTTGCTATTCTATGCTGGTCTTGGACTGTAATAAAAACTTGTTTGATTTGAATATTCTTTGTCATTGCCTTTCTTTGGTATACCTAGGATACTTTGGAGTTGTTATTCAGCAAGGAGTCCCTGCATGAGTAGACATTTCCATGACGACATTCCGTACAACCTCCATCCATGACGATCTGTCCCTGGCAGTTCTTCTCCATGTTAGTCCAACATTTCTATTTATTTTATTGAGAAAATTATCCCATCTGTGAGGTGGTCTTCCCCTGCGTCTTTTATCATCTTTTGGATACCAATTCATTATTCTGGTACTCCATCTATTGTCACTTGTGGGTGCAACATGGTCAGCCCACCTTAATTTCTTTGTCAGATGATCTGTTACTACGTCTTTTAGCAGGGATCTTTGCCTGATAACCTCATTTTTTACTTTATTGTAAAGTGAGATTCCCAGCATTGATCTCTCCATTGCTCATTGTGTTACTTCCAGCTGTTTTTCTTCTAAAGCTGTTAAAACCCATGTTTTCCTACCATATGTCATTGCTTTCAAGACTGTAGAATTGAACACATTTGCCTTTGTTTCTGGTTTAGTTTTTGATTTCAAGTTGTTTGGCATTTCTCTGAATTTACCTCACACGACTCTATATCTTCTAGAGATTTCTTCTTTTAAATAATTGTTCAACCTGACTGCTTGACCCAAATAAACATAGCTTTCCACTTCTTCTATTTTTTCCTCTTGCTTTGGTAATGAATGTAAATCGACCTTTTCTAATCCTATGGCCACCATTGCATTTTCCAAATTTGCTGACACTTTAACATCATATTTTACAGCTTTAATTAGCCCAACTGGAATACCATTATCATCACTAGTTTTGTTGTTAGCAACGTATTGTAGGACCCACTTGACTTCATGCTCCAGGATGTCTGGCTCAAGGTCAGTGATCACACCACAATGGTTGTCAGGGACATTAAGGTCCTTCTTGTATCATTATTCTGTGCATTCTTGTCACCTTTTCTTAATCTCTTCTGCTTCTGTGAGGCCCCTAACATTTTTGTATTTTATTATGGCCATTTCCCCTCAAAATGATCCCTTTACTTTTCTAATTTTCTTGAAGAGATCACTCATCCTTTCCATCTTGTTTTCTCCATCTATTTTGGTATTGTTCATTTAAGAAGATCTCCTTGTCTCTCCTTGCCTTTTGCTTTCTTTCTGGCCTCAGTTATTTCTGAAACCTTGTCAGACAGCTTCTTCATTTCATTTCATTTCTTTTTCTTTGGAATTGTTCTAATTGCTACCTCCTGTATAAAATTATGAACTTCTGTAATAGTTCTCCAAGTGCTGTATCTATCAAGTTCAGTCTCTTAAATTATTCTTCATCTCCACTGTATATTGGTGAGGAATGTAATCTAGGTCATACCTTTATGGTCTAATGGTTTTCCTTACTTTCTCCCATTCCGCACTTGAAGTTTTCAATAAGTAGCTCATGATCTGAGACACAGTCAGCTCCAGGTCTCCTTTTTACTGACTGTGGAGAGCTTCTCCATCTTTGGCTGCAAAGTCCATAATCAATTTGATTTCAGTATTGGCCACCTGGTGATGTTCACTTGTAGAGTTGCCTCTAAGGTTTTTTGGAATAGAAATAAAGAAAGAAAGACTGACTGACTGGAATGCAGAGCTGTGGTGGGAAGAAATCTGAGTTCTTTTTCTCTGTGGGTCCACAAAGCACTGATATTTTCTCAGTATATATACTATTGGACACTCTAACCCTTCTTCATTCTCAGTGAAGCCCAAAGCTGCAGAAACTTTCTGAAGGGCCATGCTAGAGTATCTAAAACTTATAGAGAATATAAATACCATTCTAGCAGAAGAATGACCATGATTCATCATTAAAAGTTGAAAAAAAATAGCCTAACTATTTCTTGATAGATTCAGAGGAAATTACTTGGGAGGGAACACACAGAAAAGGATAAGCTTGAATTCTTGTGAAATAGAAGTTATTAGACACAAACTGAAGTAGAGAAAGCTATATACAACCTCTCTCTCACCTCATCTGATGCTCTGCTTTGTATTAGAAAACTATACAAGGCTGACAACTATAGCAGTCTCTGAAAAACACATCAGTCTGAAAAGCTCTTGAGATAAAGTTTACCTCTGCCAGATAAAACTAAACTCCTAACACAGCAAAGGAAGCAGTAATCACTCTATTGTATTCCAGAATGTTCTGTACTGAACCCTTTTGTGTCCATGCGGAATAACCTCATTAAAGCACTTGACTTGACTTCCTCTTTGTTCCATCAATATATTGAATTCTTTGGTGACTATTAGAGAGATAGGTGAATAGACTTGAGGAAAGAAAGGGAAGAACCAATTAATGAAGAAAGATGAGCCAAAGCAAGAAAAGAAACCTTTTTGCCATTATGTGGCATTCCTCACCTGAAATAAAAGTTTGTGGCAAATATATTTATATAACTTTTCTAGGAGTTCAGTGGTATTTACACCACAATATTAGGCCTCACAAAAATGGCAGGAGGTTTGCAGAAATCAATATGTCCTTTTACTCTGATGTAACTCTAGAACCTATGGTAATGAAGCCTAGTGGTTAATTTGGCCAAAGCAGGCCATTTTTAAAAATTGTGTCAGAAGCACACAAAGGCACTTTCTGGGTTGAAAAGATTTTTTTGCTAGAGGAACTCCACCAGAGGATGCATAAATAAAACTCCTTTCATCTCCTCAAGATCTTTTCCCACTGAAGTGGTCCCTATTTATCTACTTGCAATTTTTGTTTTCCAACAGCTTGGTTGGCAGGAGCTGGGACAGAGACAGGCACTCATTCTGTCAGGCAGTACTTGGGTCTTGAACTGCTAACTTGCCAACATTCCAGTTAACAAGGTGAGCTTCTTAACCATTGAGCCACTGCAGTCATGGTAGCAGGTCAATTAAAGTGTGGGGACTAGAGAGGTACATTGGTATGGCTATCCAAAATATCTTATTTCTCTCCCCCAGCCCCAGTGGATTACTTTTATTTGGATCCCACAGTGAAAGGAAGGGAGATTTACCAAAAATACACAGATACTCTGTGTGGCTTTGGGACAAAAGAAGAAGGTTTACCACCAAGCTCGATACCAGCAGAGGCAAAACAAAGCCACACAGGGGACGACACGGGATACAAGAAAGGATTTTTACAAATTCAACCCAACAATAGTAATATGGCTGATAGCTGAATCTTCAACATAGCATGCAGTTTTGGTTCTGGATTTGTAGTTATTTTTTCATACAATAGCTTAATAAGAGGTAAAAGGGAAAAACAACTTCAGCAGAGAAAATATGAGAGAACAACTAAAGCAGGAGACCCGAATTTTTTGTGCCAGGGACCTGACCACACACCCCAAAACGGCTGAGCAGTCCTGACCATACCTCTGCACAAATGTGGATGTGCCACACCTGGAAGTGGCAAGGGTGCATTTGCGCATTTGCATGTGTGTATGTGTAAATCTGGAACCACTTCCAGGAGTGGTTGTGGATGTATATGCACATTGGCAGGTATGTCCCCCATCCAATTCCTGGAGCGGCAAGGGGACAGCTGGCCTGATGAATTGACATTGTGGGCTGTATCTGGCCAGGGGGCCATAGTTTGGGCACCCCTCAACTAAAGCCTCTGCTACTCCCACTTTCTCACAGTGACCAGACTTTTGTATAATAAAATTCACTCGAAGAAGATATGAAGAAATTTCCTCTTGAGAATTTACATCTGGTAAGTGGAGCAAAGGAGCAGAAATGTTAGGATATAAGTGCTCGCTTAACTGGTTGGTTAAGATAATATGTATACATGTAAAATTGCTGTTGCTTTAAGAGCACTAATTGTATTACTGAACAGGTTCATTGTGTTGTGTCATTAGTCTGTAAGTACTGTGGATAAAAGAAGGGTTCTGATCACAGTCACTTCAGCTTTTACATTCAACTGTTTCCTGGTGGTCAAGACTGCTGCATGATGTCTAGAACTGCTGTGTACTCAACTACTGGATGATGTCCAGGACTGCTCTGCTCTCAACTGCTACCATATGTCCAAGACTGCTTTGTGCTTTGTAACTGCTTGACATCCTTGGACTACTTAGAGTTCAACATCTGCTTGAGCTCGGCTACAGCTTATAGCTTGCTGCTTACAGTTGTGCAAAGTACTTTTGCTGTGTTGTATTTGGACTATTGTTCTCCACGAACATTATAGACTTGTAATGAGAAAGGAATCTGCTGTTTGCTTTTGAATCGTATCTCTGTTATTGTTGTGCTGACTTTAGAACATTTGCTTTTGTCTTTTACTTTGCCACAAGTAAATTACTTTTTTTCACTACACAGTGTATCTGTGTTTTTCACTAAGTTCTCCATCATTTTGCTGATGCCCTCACACTTCTGTATTTTTTTTTGCTTAATTTACAATTTTACTTTCCTACCCACAGTCCTTGCATATGTGAAAGTCCTTGTTCTTTTGGTTCTGTTTGTGACCTCTTTCCCCTTGTTGCTCTTCCCTCTTTGTCATTGTTGTTGTTGTGTTCCCCCCCCCTTTGGGAAAATTCACTGAGTGCTCTGAAATGCTAAATCCAGATCTTGATTCTGAAGCTCAGTAGAAGCAAAACAGAATAAGGTTAAAGGAGAATTATAGCTGAAGACCCCTGCTAGGTGAGAGCCTTGATGGGTTATGGGGGCTTGAGCAGTCTAACTAGGCAGTGTAGCCCATCTCTGTCAATGATGTTAGGCCAGGATTAAAACTTACCATTGAATCCCTTGGGCAAGGTGAAAGAGGAGGGCACATGTCATGGTCTGCCTAGTCATCAAGTGATGTGATGTCCAAATGGCTAAAAAAATGGCATACAAATGAACTCATATTCTCAAGTTTATTTGCATTTGTGGAATGTTGTCGTGGAGATGTCTACCAATGTGCAGATTCCTTGCTAAATAGTGACTCCAAGTTATCCAAGGTAAGGTTGAGCTGAAGAACTCAACCTTCTGTATGCCACTTGGAGAACCCTGAACAGACTGAGGGTTGGAGTGCCTAAATGTGAGACCAACATTCTCAATTGGGGCCTGCTGGCAGATAGCAACATGCTCTTTGAATGTCGAGAGATACAGAACTCAGCTTATTTACTGGTCTGCTGACTACTACAAGAAACATGCAACAATGGAGATTTAACAAAGCCAAGAACAAAGCCAAGAAAGTGGGTTCATTTTGGCAATCCAAAATTTGATCTAAACATGAAAGAAGAAGAAGCAGGAGTGAAAAGAGAGCAGGTACTGTTCAGTTCAGCTTCTGAGAAAAAAAGAGCAGATGCATGCAATTGTCAGTTCTGGAGTTGGAACTGGATTTAATTGTTATCTTGTACTAAATCTAGTCCTATACTGTTTGGGCTACAATCTACAATCTACCAGGATAAATATTGCCTAGTAAACTTTTTGCCTTTGATTAGGTACATGATCAGGAGACAATGAGATTTTACACAAGGAAAAACACTTTTGGTTGATCAATGATTTTACTGTGTGTCTTTTGAGGATTCCTCCAAACTCGAGAAACACAGGCAAGTAAAATAGGCATTGGAAATCCTGGCTAAGTGTTGAGTTTCTTGACATAGATTCATTTATTTCCAGTGGGAATTTTTCAAGCTTTATGCCATCCTTTTATCCTTAAGCAATAATGGAACTATTGCCTTGTTTCATCTTTTATACTTTCATAAATCTTTTTCAGATGCAATATCAAAATTGTCTACCAGAGGGAAATGAGGAGTAATCTGCATTTTTCTTGCATGCTAGTAAAACAAAATATTGTATTAATAATGTAGAACAGGAAAAATTGTTTTCACAAATGGAACAATGGGACAACTTCAACTTCCATCTTACTGTCTCAAAGTAAGAAGCAACACAATTTAAGCTCATTTAAAAACAATATAAGCACATTTTTCTTGTTGACTTTGAAGTGGGTGAGCACAGGATGAATTGAAACTAACAAAATGTGTCTAAAGTAGTGGAATCTGTTCATTTAATTAGTGGTCTGCTACCTATGCTTACTAACTGAAGACTTACATATAAAACCTGCACTTTCTACTAGAACTGAATGAAGTCATTCTATTCAAAGGTCTATTGGCAATCCGTGTATTAGAATCTGACAATTGACTTTCCTCAAAGGAATAGTGATTTAAAGTGTTTTATTTTAGAAACAGTAATGCAAACCCCACTCATTTCGTGTGATTGTTAGCCATCAATTAAAATAGTATCTGTTTATTCAGAGAATGGTTATGCAATCCCCTCCTTCAACCTTTCTCTTACATATCTTGTTATTTGCATAAAAATAAAAATAGATTACTTCTCTTATTTCACAGAAAGAGAGAGAGAGAGAGCAAACAAATACTATCTTCTGCAACAGTAAAAAATATTTTGAAATTACTAAATTGGGTCAGGTTAATTTAATTTGTGTTAGGCTCTACTGTTTCAGATTATCCGGTGGGTTTACAAATAAATCACAGATCAGCTATGTGTGATGTTATCTGGCCTTATTGTAAATGAACCAGTTTGTGGGGAATTAAAAGGACATACTAATGAAAATGACTACAGATTAAACAGAAAGAGCTGGGACAGTCCTTGTAGGTAAAGTAGGCTTGCATTCAAAAAGGACTTTTCTTTGCCCAGCCTAGAAAGAATTTAATTAAATATCTGTGCCAACCTATCTGATATTCAAGAGAGAATTAGTGCTTTAAAAATGTGCTGTGCTGTACTCCTCTTGATGACTTCCCTCTCCTCTTTTCCCCTGAAGCTACAATGAAACAAAAATCCAAAATGGGAAATCACATAGAAATTCCCTCATATTCATCTCCTTCTCTGCACATTTAATCAGCATTCTCACAAGAGGCCAGTCAATATGGTGCAGTATTTTATTCTCATATCCTTTTCATTAAATAGTGAGAAATATGTGTGAACCCAAATCATTTGGTCATCAAACTTGTCTTTGTCTCTACATCCAACTCTTGCAGTGCAGCCAACCCAACTGTGGAATGAAACATGCATGCACAGGAGTAGCAAAATATTGTTGGCCTAGTACTGAGAAATATCAACGTCAGTGATCGTCAGCCTTGGCATTGCAGCTGTTCTTGAACTTCCCCGCTGGCATCCTGGGCCTCACTCCAGTCAGGTCACAAAAGGCCACTATGGCAGCAGGACTCCGCTGTCACCCCCGGACTTCCCTACAGCAAGGGTGAAGAAGCCGCTGCAGCGATGGGCAATGGGAGCCTCCACCACCGCCGGTGTCCTGCACCCCGCCCCGGGCCAGGGCACAAAAATTTGCTACGGTGGCAGGACTCTGCCCCCTTGGACTGCTGCTTTGACAAGAACTGGGCTTCCCAGGTGAGACTATTTATTTATTTATTTATTTATTCATGCTTGTTTATCACCCTCCTCCCTGAAGGGACCCAAGGCAATTCACAACATATCAATAACAACAAAAATTTAAACCCAATTAAAATATTAAAAATTAAAAGAAGCTTTTAAAAAATTAAAACTAGGCATTGCAGCTAAGAGACACTGGGGTCAAATCATCCAGCCAGCTGGGAATATTGTTCCATCCATTCCCCAGACCTGACCTGCCAGCCAGGTTTTCACTCCTTTCCTAAAGGACAGCAGCTCCATCAGCATGCGTAATTCTATTGGAAGGAGGTTCAATAGGGTCTGGGAGGACACTGAGAAGGCCCTTCTTCTAGTTACAGAGAGGTGCACCACTCTGGCCAATGGCACAACCATTGGTGGGACGGACAGATGTCCTTGGCACGATGCAGTCTCTTAAGTATCCTGGTCCACTACCATGTCGGGCTTTAAAGGTAATAACACCCACATCCCATCACTACTCATGCAGCTGCATTCTGGACCAGCTGTAGCCTCCGAATGGTCACCAAGGGCAGCCCCATGTAGAACACATTACAATAATCAAGTCTGGAGGTGACCAAGGCATGTGTGACCTTGAGCAAGGAGTCCCAGTCTAGGAATGGGTGTAACTGGTGAATCACTTGAAGTTGTGCAAAGGTCCTCCTGGCCATGACTATCACCTTCTCTTTGAGCAGTAGTTGCGAGTCCAGGAGGACCCCCAGATTACGCACCACTGTTTGGAGCAGAACTGCCCTATCCAGAACCAAAGATGTCCCTCTTGGATATAACTTTAAGCTTCCTTGTAAGGCAGGAGACTGACACAAGGAGAGTATATTAAGACAGAGACCTTGTTTATGCATTCTTCTCAAAGAATCAGAGATTGACTAACAGCTCCACTCCCATTGTCCCATGACACACATACACATTATCAATCATATTACAAGGCAAATTGGGAATGTATCATGAAGAACATGATCTATAACACTAATCATGCAGTAGTTCTAAATCGCAAAAGGACCTACATAAGAACAGTAGGCTTCTTGCCATAGACATTTGTTCTCTGAAATGTAGCAAATGTTAGAGTTGGCAACAGGGAAACAACTGGGAGGGAAACAGAGGAAGTATGTTGCAGTGATTAGAGTAGTGATGGCGAACCTATGGTACATGTGCCAGCAGTGACACTTGAAGCCCTCTCTTTGGGCACCGTGCAGTCACCCAGCATAGAGTTCATCTCACTCCTCTCTCCAGCAGGCCAATGGGAACACTTCCTCCCTCCCCCCCAGCACAGAGTTCACCCTGCCCCTCTGCCCAGCAGTCTAATGGGAGTGCTTCCTCCCTTCCATGTTGCCATGTTGGCAGTTTGTGATAAATAACTGGGCTTGGGGTTGCAGTTTTTTAGTTGCTCTAAAAGGTTTGCCATCACTGGATTAGAGTATAGTCCTAAAATAGGTCAGAGCTGGATTTAAAACAGTAACTAACCATTTAGGTCACTAGATGATGCAGTTGTTGCGAGAAGTAAGGCCATGTATGTTTGGAGGGGTTGGGACATAAAAGGAAGAAATAAGATAATTTCCAGACTCTCTCCTCATTGGATTCTGTTGTTGAAAAGAAATGAACGCCTTCATAGAGTTTATGAGTTTATTCTGAATAAGAAGTACTTGGAGTGCAATTTTTTTCTATGAGTGAAAACACACACATACTTACCCAGTTCCCCTGAGGCTCCTAAGCTGTGAAGGAGCCACTGATTCATTGAAGCGAGACATGGATGATATTGACAACACTAGAAACAGCCATGTTTAAAACAGGCATTTAGATTTCCTAATCCATAAAGAGGGGGAAAGCCAAAAAATAGAGCAGAGTTAAAGGAAGAGAAGAATGGAATAAATGAGAATCGCTGTTTATTGTAAAAACAACACGATCTGGAATCTAATGGTCAGAGAACTCTAGATTAAATATACTTATTTTCATTTTTGTTCCTGTTATAACACTTGAACTTAATGTGTAACACAAAATCACAGTGTGTGTGGTTTATTGCTGTATTGCAGTTTTATTGCTTGGGACTTATAAAAATGAAATGAACATAAAACCTATGATGTAAATTTTTAATGGTTATACATGCTGGCTGTATATCTCTCTCATGGAGAAATGCAAATTATACACACACATTTTTTTGTCTGTGCTTTACAACATCCCTTTGTATAATGTAGTGGCTGAAATCCTGTTATGCAGTTCTGTGAACAGCATAACATTTAGAAGTGAATTGACATAAATTAAGAATCTTCTTAGAAACCTATGTGTGGTTAAGGAAAATGATCCTGCTAATAGACTTGAGGTGTTAAAGGAAAAGCTATACTCTGATATAATGTAAGAAACTTCAGTGACATAATCCTGATACCTGGAATCTTAGATCACAGTTAATTTTTGTTAAAATGGGTAATATCAGAAAGTAACAACATGGGATATCAATTAGTGAAAAACTGAATTTATCAATGATGATAAATATGGTTAACATCAATATAAGTATTATGTATAAAAATTCACTTATAGGCAGTTGTGGGGTTCAGCCAGAATGGCCCGGTACACCTAAACCAGTAGTAGAAATTCTGGCAGTCCCCCATCTGGTTGCTGGGACCCCGGCTTTCTGCCCTCTTTCCTACCCAAGCCTTCATGCTGCTGCGGAGCTCAGCAACCCCTTTTTCCCTATGCACTGCACCAAACCAAGCCAAGCCGAGGGCAGGATTTCGGCACTGGAGAGCTCAGTGCAGCAGGCCTGGCAGGGCTTGCTGGCTTCTTTCCTCTCCTGGACTGCACTCAGACTTTGCCTAGTGGATGTGGTAGGCTTGGAGCAGCAGATCTCCTTGCCTGTGTAAGCAGGGCTGGCAGCGGCCTGGCTGAGGATTTTGGGACAGCGGGGGTCCTTTCAAAGACTTGTTAGAGTGCAATATTTTTTTTCTTGGGGGGGGGGGAGTTATGGCCATGCCTACCCAGTCACATGGCCACCATGGCATACCCACCATGTCACACCCACACAGTAGGTAGTAAAAAATGTTGACTCCCACCACAGCCTATAGACAAAAGCAAATATTGGGACATTTTTAATTAGCCACATAAACTGCAATACAGTACTGTAAAATAGAAGTAAAGATTATTGGATTAATGAAGTACTGAAATAGCTCAAACAACCATTATGGAAATGAATAATATGTAGTATAACAAACAGGTTAATATATATTTGAGACTAAGGATCTTAAAGTGTTACATGTCATAAACCTTTCTATATGGATTTTGAAGTTTGGATTATTAGGAAGGAGCTGGTCAGTAGAATAAACACTCTTGAAATGTGAGCATACAGAGGAATCCTTCTTATCCCATGGACTGATAGAATAAAGAACGAACAGGCACTTTGTTAATTGTGAACAACTGCAGTCTTGAATTGCATTTTATAAATTCAAGTTCAAGTTGTTTACAGTCCATGACCAGCATAACACACAAAAACATAATACCACATCCTAACTAGTCTGGACACGGGTAATAAAAGGAAACTATGGTACTATAATACTAAAACCTACTGGGAATCGACATAAAACAGCAGGTGCCTATCTAAAAACAATATTACTAAAATCCCTCAATAATTACTAAAACCTAGTGTCATGAAAATAAAATGCAATACTAATATTTACAAGAAAAAGAGGGATAGCCTCATTACAAGGATATAAAATACTCTCTAATAGAGTTGTAGTTTACTAAAACTCAGTAATTTATGGCCAGACCGATAATGATAAGGGTGAAGAGATAACATAATAAGTAGTGTAGGTCAGCTGCTCAGTGCGGGAGCAATCTCAGTAAACTATAGAGCCACACTAGACTTCCTAGTCAGCAGCCGACGTATCCTACTAGCCTGTGCACAAAAACCCGCCACTTTGCGCGTGATAGCAATACTACTGTCCTGGAGTAGGAAGGAAGCTTGTTGGGCCGGCAATTTTCCTGGGCATTGGCGCAGCAAGGGGATTATTAATTCTGCACGGGCATCCCTATAGAATGAGCAGAAAAGGAGAACATGCTCAATCGATTCAACATCCCCATCTCCACATGGACATAATCGTTCTGAATAGGGTATCCCGTTATATCTGCCCTCAAGGACAGCTGAAGGCAGGCATCCACAGCGGGCCTGGGTGAATGCCAGCCTATGTTTTGGGAGATCTAATTCCTGCAGATAAGCTGCGGGGACAAGCTGGTACCTGATGGAAACATTGGAGAAGAAACCAGGAGACTTGGCCACATCTTCCTGCCGTTCAGTGTCCCTTATTCTCTGTTTCACTAGCTCCCTGGCTTGTTGTGCTTCCATTGCAAGCAGGGTAGCTGGACACAAGCCCAAAGAAGCCAATTTATTAAGTATAAAACATTTCCAGGAAGAGCAAAATGAATCTTGAAGTGTAAGAAACACCAAGGTGCCCTGGGAATTGTGTATTTTAAGCCAATATGAAATCATCAGCATCCAGCACCTCGCCTCTACCTTCACTAAGCCTGTCTCCAGTCTTAATCTGGCATTGGAAACGCAGCGGGGGGTTGAGAGAGCAGCTCTAAGAAACTTTGACTGAACTCTCTCCACCTGCTGATAACTAGCTAAGGGTCCTAGCTGCACACCATATGTGAGCTGGGCAAGTGATTTAGCTTCATACAGTTTAATGGCTGCTGGTACATAACGCCCTCCCCTGCTCCAGTAGAACCTAAGGATTGCTGATGCACTCCTCTGCGCATTCTGAACTACATGGTCAATATGGGTTTTCCTAGAGCCTGAGGCATGGAAAAGAACCCCCAAATAATTAAAGCTGGGGACCTGCTGAATAGGATGCCCCTCGATTTCCCAATTGTAAAGTTTGGGTTTCCTGCCAAAGACCATGATTTTGGTTTTGGCATAATTGATAACTAGATGGTTTTCCGTGCAATAGGCAACTAATGCTCTGAGTGCCCGTCTGAGGCCTACCGGTGATCTTGCCATAATGAGGGTATCATCAGCATAAAACAGTGAATTAATATGCCTCTCTGCTAACTTTGGAGGATGGAAGTCTGGATTTGCCAAATGATTGACCAAGTCATTAATATAGAAATTAAACAGAAGTGGGGCCAATATACATCCTTGTCTCACACCTTTCTGGGTGGCAACTGCAGAGGACAAGTGACCCCATGGGGAGCAGCGCACCTTCAAAGCTGAGTTCTCATGCACCACAGAGATCAAGGCCAAAAGGCGGTGATCAATTGAGGTGGCTTTTAGTTTCTCCCACAGTTTGGTCCGTGAAATGGAATCAAAAGCAAATCTTAAGTCTATAAAGGCGGCATACAGTGAACTCGGATACTTCTCACGAAGGTGATGTAGGATCAGGCAATTGTCCATGACTGATCTTCCTGTCCTGAACCCAGCCTGTTCCTCGGCCAAAATAGCTTCCTGGTCGACCCAGTCTTTTAGCTTCCAGTAAAGATGTCTAGTGTAGAGTTTGCTGACCACACTAAGAAGACTTATAGGTCTGTAGTTAGATGGATCATTTCTTTGTCCTTTCTTAAAAATAGGGACAATAACTGCCATCCCCCAGTTCTGGGGTACACAACCCATCCTATCTATAAAAGTAAATAGAGAAGCTAGAATGGGTGCCCACCAACTAGCGTTGTTTTTAATTAATTCTGGGGGGATACAGTCAATACCTGCTGCCTTACCAGGCTTGAGTTGGGCAATCAGATCCTTGATTTCTTTCTCTGATACTGATGGCCAGGGGGGCAATTCCTCCCACTTAACCTCTATGGGAGCAAGGGGTTCAGTCTCACTGTATAAAGACCGAAAATGATTTTCCCATGTCTCAGGTGGAATGCTGCATTCAATATATGGTGATCTTACTGCCGAGAGGCCTGCCGTGATATGCCAAAATATTGTAGAGTGGCCTCCTTTGACTGCTTGTATGAGACGCTTCCATGTTAACTTGGTGTCCTCATTTTTTTTCTTGGCTATCAGCTTCTTATAACTCTTTTTTGCTTCCAAAAGAGCTTGTGGCAAGAGAGGATTGGGACTTTCCTTGTAAGCTTTAAATTGGGTGATCAGTCTTTGTTTGGCTAAAATGCATTCGTTGTCAAACCAGGGCTTAGACCGAGGGTTATTTCGCTGTGACATTCTATCAGATTTGAAGGTGAGATGTTTATTCAGGTCTGCAACAAGTTCATCGTAATGAGCTAAAAGCCCTTTTGGGTCCGCCTCCGAAATAATAGCAGTGGCCCTTTGCTGGTACTGTTCAGAGTCCAGGAGTGTCTTCATCCTGCCATCCAGGGCTTGAGACCATTTCACACCACAGCCCTGTGCCCTCTGAGTTAGTTCCAAGTTATGCCTCTCTCTTAAATGCAGAAGGTAGCCAAATGACCTCAGAAGTAGACGGAGTGGAAAATGGTCGCTGTCCACGCATGGAGTAACCTCAAGCCGATCTATCCACTTGAGCAGATTATTAGACACTATCATATAGTCAATGGTACTCTGTCCGGCTCTGGCCCAGTATGTAAACTCTGCTGGGGAGTCCCCTGGGGTTACCCCATTAAGGACCTGGAGATTTAATGCATGTGTCATCTGAGCCAGGCAGAAACCTGCATGGTTTGACTTCTGGTCTTTGAACATCCGATGATAGCTAGGCATGGATAGTTCAGGGGAAGGAGGACAAGTGCGGTGACGTGCATATAGCGTTGTGTCGTCTGGGCCCATTCTGGCATTAAAGTCCCCCCCAATCAGCAGGTACGCAGTAGGAAAAGCCAGTAGGAGATCAGCAATATAAACCTCAAACTTGGTCCAGCGCTCTTTAACTTGGCTCAATCTTGTCAGAGGTGGAAAATAAACACAGACCACAATAAGAGTAATTTTTCCAAGGGAAATCCGGACTGTCAAAGCTAGTTGATCCAAAGAAGAGATGGTATCGGAAGTGGCCCGGAGTGAGCTTGCCACCAAAATCGCAAGCCCCCCTTTGTTCCGGCCCCTTGAGGACTCTCTAATTGCTGGCAGGGAATGGGCTGCAAATCCGTTAAGGACAATATCTATGGTTGCCCACGTTTCCTGAATTAAAGCCACCTCAGTCCTGTTGAATTCTTCAGAGCTCTTCTCCCGCCATCCACAGACATTCCAGGTTAAGATCCTAATTTGGGGGTTATGCTGGTCAGCGTCCCATCAATTGGTGGGTACCTGCACACTTGTTAGAAAAGGCTGTGCGACTGATGCCTCTATGTTGTTAATGACTGCATGGTGAGGAGGCAGTTGGCTATCTGTCTGTGTCTCCATTATAAGTAGAGGGCTCTGGTCATTTGTCAGAGCTAGAGGTGGATTATGAGTATTTGAAGTATTTAAATCTAGCAGGTCATTTATTTCATCAAAATGTGACTCACTGCCAGGTGGAAGTATTGGCCTGGGAGTTTGTTGTGGGCTACGGGGGTATATCTGCTGTTTCTCTTGGAATGGAACAGTCCGAACTTTTATCACTTCTGTATTAATCATCCGAGATGGGAGCTCTTCATCCTCTTCATGATCGTCATTATTGACAATATCTGTGAGGGAACTGCTGCAATTAATAGGTAGACATCTCCTGGGGCTTTTATGAGTTGCTCCCTTAGGGAAATGCCTAGCAATGGGAGAATCGAAGTATATCAAGTTTTGGATATTTGGCTGTTGGTGTTCCGCATGGATACAATTTCGGCCAGGAGGGGAAGGAGATCCTGGGAAAATTTGTGATAATTCATCTTTTGCTTCTCTTAGAAATTCCCTGATCTCATCCCATTTTTTATCCAACTCCACACAGGGAGGAGAAAGGGAGTTAGCCTGAGTTAAGTCAATTAGTTGCGATGCTGACAGATTCCCAGTTTGTGAGATTGTTTTCCTCACAGGAACATCTTTCTTGGAGGCAGACCAGAAACTTGGAGGGAGAAGGGGAGTTTGAGTGCTGTCTGAGAAAACTCTTTGTAGTTCAACATTGTGGGTGCGGAGTTTTCCTCTTTGCCTGTAAATCTCCCTTACACATGACTGTGTTGCAAATGAAATTAAAATTCTTCTGCAATATCGGACTGAAGGCAAGTAGAAAAAATCTTTGACCTTCACCCTATCAGCTGAAATACTAAGCAGGTGTGCTAAAGAATTAACAATTTGCCTTGCTGAGTTCCAGCCGGAGCGAATCTGATAAGGTACTTGTAGAAGGATCTTATTTCTTTGCAGGATCAAGGATCTGGGGGGGGGGGATGGGGATGGGAAAGCTTTCCCCCGAGAAGTACTATGGCCAGCATTAGTCAGCAAATTTCCACTTTCCAGCCCTCTAACTGCAAACGGAAGAAAAATGTCTTTGAGATCCTGAATCTTGTTGTCAATAAGAGTAAGTCTGTCCAAGATAAGATTAAGTGTTTTGCCAGTTAAAGCACATACACTCCCCAGATTACCCGATTCAGAGACAGCCGGAGAACACTGACCTCCTCTAGTTGGATTATTATTCAGAGAAGGTGCAAGCAGAGGGGAATGGGTTTTCTCAATTCCTCTTCTCTCAGCCCGACGAAGACTCTTTGACTTAGGGTCCAGGGCAGCTAAGGAGGCTGTGTCCCCTAATATCTCAGCAGGAGTTACTGGGGAGTTTATCTCTATAGGCTGGAATCTGTTTTCAGTGGTGATAGTCGCAGAACTCACCGTTTTCAAAGCTGTTTCTGAAGTTCCCACGGGTAACGTCTCCAGAGGAATGCAGAGAAAGTTGTCCAACCTCATCTGTTTCTGCTCTTTCTGTTTATCTATTGATTTATGACCTGTTGGGGATCTTCTCAAACGCTTTTTCGTCATGATTGAAGATGTTTGTCTTGCTTTAGGGTCGTAATAGTAGGAAAATCCCTGAGAGGTCTCAAACTGACCTCCTCTCCTCCTGAACCCATTTTATAAATCTTATTACAAAGTCTCAGTCTAAGTAGGATAGAGAAATTCTCAACACAATGACATCATGACATGCATGTTGTTTCACTACAAATTGCTGCATAAATGTGACAGAATCCTTAAATAGTCCATCCCTACCTTGCTATGAGAGGAAAACAAAAACTAAAAAAAAATAGGTATTCAAAATTATTTATCTTTCTGTCCATACATCCGGCTTGGAGTGACAATATCCATAACTTGAAAAGTCCAATTAGTGTCCATATATCAAAAATGCAGCAATGTAGAGAGGAACCTTTGCAATCCCTGTTACATACAGTTCAATTATATTTTCTGCTACCTTTGGTATTTTTGTTTCTAAAATGGAAGCAGAACCTTGCTTTACTATAGAAAGTCAAATCTGTAATTATCAATGCAGTATTCCCCTGCCACTTTGCTGCTCTTGCAATATAAAATGACAATAGTAGCACTTTTTTCTTCTCCCAAAACAACGTCGATGTCATCGTCATCGTCATCGTCATCGTCATCGTCATCGTCATCGTCATTATTATTATTATTATTATTATTATTATTATTATTATTATTATTATTATTATTATTATTATTATTATTATTATTATTATTATTATTATTATTATTATTATTATTATTATTAATGTTTTTATTGCTGTACTGTAAGATGAAAGAGAATGATTTAAAGCTGCTCCTTTTATAGCCGAGCTACTGGAGAAATGCAGCATCTGCACATTTTGCTGCGTTATGGTGTATAGAAACAACAGGCTGGGTGGTGATTATACACTGTCATGCCAGGAGCAGTAATCAGCACAGGAATTGTCTTTCGAAAGACATTGTTAGTCAGGGCTGTGTGTATGTCTAGGGCGGTAGAAGGAGAGATGAGATGGCCCACTTTGTTTGTTTTCCCAATCTACTGAGAACAGTGACACATTTTGCCCCTGAGTGAAAGCTGAAGGCACGCCTTGCTCTTAAGCCCAAGAAGCAGATCATGCTGCAAATGTTAATTAACAATAAAATATAGTTATTGAATTAGGACTTAATTCGGTTAAATATTTTAATGTGATGGAGAAGTTTTATGTTCAGCTATTACCCAGGTTTGGAGAGGAAATTGATTAACTTTTCAAAAATTGCTTTATTTATCCATTTTGATTATGGATATAGAATCTATCCACTCAGCAGACTGACACCTCAAGAACATCTACACGTAGCAAATTTATTGCCCTCATAATATCCCATGAAAGGCAGCCTAGCAGGTTAAGATATCCCTCCTTCCAATACACATACAGTTCTTTATTACTGTTCATCCTTGCTTGTGAATATTGGAACTGATTTTCTCAAAGCTGATTGCTTCTCCAGAAGCCATCACCTAATGCTCACTTCATATAAAGGGATATTTCTTGGTTCATGTGAATGACAAATGGCATGGTGCTTTGAAAATCAGTAAGAAAGTTAGCACTAGAAACAGAGATTTTCCACATTTGATGCCTACTGTTGACCAAAAGATGTGAGATGGGTCTCCTTAGAAGCTGTATTACAAAACTTTTTGAAAGCCCACTAGTTTGAAATGTCACAATGGAACTGATTTTATTCTGGCTGAACTACACTTGAATATGTTGTTGGTTGACTTTCCATGGCAAAGTTGTATGACAAAATATTACCACTGCAGTTAAAAAAATCTGTGTGTTTTGTTGTATGCCTTATGTAGTGGGACTGCAGTGGCTCAAGTGGCTAAGATGCTGACTGGGAAGCAGAAGGTCAGCAGTTCAATTCCCGAGTACTGCAGGACAGAATGAGCTTCCGTCTTTGTCCCAGCTCCTGCCAACCTAGCAAGAAATTGCAAGTAGATAAATAGGGACCACTTCAGTAGGAAGGTAACAGCATTCTGTGTGCTCCTGTGTCTAGTCATGCCTGCCACATGACCTCAGAAATATCTGCAAAAGCAGACAGCGCTGGCTCTTCGGCTTTGAAACAGAGATGAGCGCTGAACCTTAGAGTCGGATACGACTGACTTTCGAGCAAGGGAAACCTTATGTAGGCTACATCGAACAAGACAGTTTATTTATTATTTTCTCTCCCTAAATGGATTGGAAAGTAAATAGAAAACAGTTCCAAAATCTGGGAAGAATTTTAGATGACAAGAATAATAGCACAGCAGAATTCTTAATCCTCAGAGGATGCTTGTGGGAAGCAAGCACATCTCGAATTTCACAGTAATATGTTATAGGTTTATTTCATGTGGTACAATAGCAGCTCTCTCAAGGCAATATTTGCGTGTGAGCGCCCATGATTTGAGGATGACTAGTTTCAAGTCTTGTGGCTGTGCAAATGGATAACAAGACTAGAACGTGAATTGGAATGCCAGAATCTAGTGAAGCATAAAGCACACCTGCGTTCTCCTTGTTTTGTTGTTTGCATTTCAGATATATTTAGATTAAAATCAATTACAACCCTCCTGATGTCATTCAAATGCTCACTCAGTATCTCTCAGATTCCTCATAACAGCAGTCATCTGAAATACAGAGTATTATCTTCCTCTACCCTGGTGTGTTAGCTTGTTAGAATTGTGTGAGCAATTGCTGACCATCTTCAAGTAAGTATGGCTGCACATAGTCTCTCACTGACAGATTTATGTGTCACTTTTGGAGCTGACATTCAAATGTCTGTTTTAGAGGGCTATATGTTTGACTAGGAAAAAATGAAGGAGAAATGAAAATAAATAAATCACATCCATGCTAATGAATCCTGGAAAAGATAATTTGTGCTTAGAACCAAACTGAGATGACATGGGCAATATTTTGTATTCTTAGTTGTGTGGTGTTTTTTTTTTTTTTTTTTGCAAGCCTAAAGCACTATGTGACTTGCAATTACGTCTGTTCACAATGTGCACAGGCAGAAGCTGACTGTGAATTAACAGTAAGCTTTTTGATGAGGTTCATTCCTGGATCCTGATTTACCCAAATTTAAGTTGCTGCAGTTCAGTAAATTCTTTTAGTTTGACTTATGGACAAAACCAGTTTTGAATTTTAGAGCCTGCATTTTATATATTATTAACTTTTTAGTATTCTGCTCATGGAATATGTGGTCCTACTCATACCCATTTTACAATCCACTGAAGTAGGTCAGACTAAAAGCAGGGGCGTAGCTACCGCCGTATCTGCCGTATCAATTATACGGGGGGCCCGGGCCATGGGGGCCGCCCAACGTGCGTAAGCAAAACAAATCCTTACCCTTCCTAAGGGCCCCCAAACAAATTTTTATACGGGGCCCCGCCAAGGCACGCTAAGCTTCTGCCTAAAAGAAAATTTGTGTCCTGAGTTAGCCCAAACTTGATCTATCATGACCATCACTCTAACCCAGAGGTGGATAATCTCAGGAGAGTTGAGTGATGAATACATCCACCATCTACACTGTGATTTGAAATGGCTGTGTTAGAAAAATTGGGTTGGAGTCCAAAAGAACTCACCAAGTCACCCAAAGTGAAAAACAAGAAGAAAGTAAAATTCCCACCCACTTTTAGACATGTAGGTGTTGAGGCAGCATTGAGAACAGAAATCAAGGAAGAAATAGGGGCTTGCCTCAAATGGGAAATGTGGGTGAAGAACTTTACCAGGCAAGTTAGAGGAAAATCTAAATCTTTCCCACTGATTCCCAGTATGCGAGCTTGCAAGATTGTTATTATTGAAAGAGAAATACCATAGCATAGGGTAGTGTGGCAAACCTATGACATGCATGCCAGAAGTAGCATGCAGAACCCTCTCTGTGGGCACATGTGATGTCATAGGGCAAGCAGGGCCAGTGCCAATGGCAGCACCACTTCCTCACCCATCCCTCTCCCTCTGCCAGTGGGGAGGCAAGAGGAGAGGCTGAAATCCCACCTCAGTGGGGATGAGGTGAGGTGGCCAGACACCACCTACCCCTTTTAGGAAGCAAAGGAAACAGCAGCACACAAGGGGAGGGTGTGTGCACCCACAGGTGTGTGTGCACACCTGCCCACATGATGTTGCCAGAGGCACATACATGGTGCCTGCCTCCACACTTCCTGCTCCTCCTCCTTGGGCACTCAGTTTCTAAAAGGGTTGCCATCACTGGCATAAGGTATTTCTGGAGCTAGAAGTTTTGTTGTCTGTGATGTCTCCAGAAGAACTAGTGTTCTGCAGGAAACAGAAGCAGGAAATGAAGGCTAGGAAAAGATCTCAGCCAATTTCCATGTTAGTGAAATTATGTCTTCAAGTTTGCATTTATGGGCTGAAGCTCACAGCATTTTGCCTGAGGAATTATGTGAGAATTCTAGGATTGGGAGTCCAGAACTGAACCAATTCATTCAAATGGCACCTGCCTGGAGAGTATTATCGTGAGCAGAAACATAGAAGCACGAGGTATCATATTATGTTTCTAAAGTTGCAATTGTTTCCAGAAAGATTCCTGGAGTATTATCTGCCAAAAAGGTACATAAATCTCTATAGGAGCATTATAGTGAAGTAAAAACTCAATAGGGTTTTGGTCAATGTTTAGTAAATTCTTGTGAAGCAAATTTACACAGTTAAAAGCAATATTCTCCCTCAAGCCTCCCTTGCATGGTTGTAATCCCTATGGCTTTGTTAGGAATGTACCACTTCACAGGATTCTCGTCTCTTCTCCTATTTGTTTTACAGTAGGGAGGTTCAACTTTCCCTGGTTCCCTCCCAATGAAGCCGAAAGAGCACCGAAGCAGGAAGAAACAACTTTCTCTTCCATTGCTTAATGAGGATTTGCCACAAAGCCCAAGACAGCCATGAAGTTTGAATGGAATATATGATGCCAATAATTTTTTTGAACATAAGAATGTAACTGCTGTACTACTTGTATATCCTGATATTGATGTGTCACATACTGTGTTAATGTGAGGTAGGCTTTCTGAATAGAATGCATTTTATTTATGAATCCTGAGACTTTTCTTTCCTCCCCTTTGTTAGCAAAAGAATTCCTAACTCTAGCATTGCAGCTTATAATTGATCTGCCTTTGGTTAAGCTTCTGGAAGCAGTACAAGTTGAAACCCAAGAGAGCTTTTGCTACAATGAAAGATATCTTTTGTTTCCATAGCACGCTAGCCAAGAGTGCTTCCACTGTTCCTTCCAAATGGAAATAGAGTTTTGAAATACAATTTACATTTCCTCCTTTTCTTCTGCTGCCACTGTTATTTATATATTTATTTTTGCCACTGATCTGGATTAAAATATATGGAGCCTCCTCAAGCTCCAAGGAGTTCTCAGGCACATTAGCATTGTATGTGTGTTTTTCTTTAATTATACCTCTGTCTAGTGGGAGCAAGAAGTTCATTACTCTGTATTGATTAGTAAATAAGAAAAGCTGCTCTAAACTCTAGTTGCTCAGCCAAGGGAAAGAAACCTAGGAATAATTTCCCCTGCATCCTTTAAGATGCAAGAGTGAGTGCTTTGGAAGATATTTTGTTTGTTTTCATACTCTGTTTCAGGCAAAACACCTATCTCATTCTCTTTCCCCACCTCATTTGATCAGTAAAAAGTAAATTAGCAAGGTCAGCTCAAAATAGTTGCTGCCTAAAGGAAAACAAGAAAAAAATAATGCTCCCCACTTATTTCACACACAGAAGTTAATTATGCTGAATTTTAAATCTTGCTTCAACACTGCTGGTGGGAGGAGAACAAACTAGATTTGGGAATTCAGGAAGGTTTGAACAGCACCCACATTTCTATTCTCCATCACTTGAGTGCTGTTCATCATCCCATTTTGGTGGTTGCCACTAGACTCCCATCTCACTTACCCTTATAACAGGGCCAGCCCTTTCTAAGAACTTGTTGTGTCCCTCCTTGCACGGAAGAGCAGACTAGCTAGAAACCACTGCACAAAGAGTAGGAACAAGAGGCAGAGTCTTACTAAGGTCCAAAGGAAGAGGCAGAATTGTTGGTCAGGAGGAGCAGAGTTCAGAAGCCAGCTGTTAGAGAACTGAGACTAAAGGTTGATTCAGAAGAGTGGATGTGTTTCCAGAACGTCCAAGGGTCAGCAAGCAGGCAAGAGGAGAAGACAAAGTGACACAGAGTCAGGATGCACAAGATTGTTCTGACAAGGCTTGAGCTGGCATGTACGTCTCCTTAAGAGGGTTCAGGTGCAGGATCACAGCTGGGGGTGGTCTTTGCAGATGATCTCTTGTCCTTCTTCTTCACACCCGTAATGCATTTCTCAGTTGTAATCTACATCTTTCTGACCTACTGGATTCCTCCTCTTCGCTGACAGTTCACGGCTCAATATGTGCTCCTGTCAAGTCTTGATTGTTTTGATCAACTTGATCAAGAGGGGGCAGTTCCACACTGACAGAGGGGTGAGAGACTGGCAAAAGACTCAGGCTCCAAGGCCACAACAGAGCTGCAAAACTATTGCCCTTGATTCTGGAATAATAATAATAATAATAATAATAATAATAATAATAATAATAATAATAATAATAATAATAATAATAATAATAATAATAATAATAATAATAATAATAATAATAATAATAATAATAATAATCCATCATCATCATCATCATCATCATCATCATCATCATCATCATCATCATCATCATCATCATCATCATCATCAAAATTCCAATAGTAAATTAAATGCAAGTACCACTTTAACATAAGAGGGTGATCACACTAACAACAAAATGTGCAACATGCTACAGATTTGAGGTGAAGCAATTGGATTTTTTTTTCAACTGTGTATTACATGATGCAATGGAAAATGTGAATCAACCCAGAGTCCCATCTATCCCAATCTGTGGCTTTTTCCTATGACAACTGGGGTACCCTTATACCAATTTTTCCACAGTGACCCCCATTCCTATTTACTTCTTGCCATAAATAAATAAATAAACACAAAACACAAAAATAGAGGGTCAGGGCCTTAACTGTGTTTCTCTATATATCTATCTATATGTAAGCAAGGAGGAAGAAAAATAGGAAGGGAAGCAGGAACAAAATACACTTTCCTGTCATCCCTATCTGTACCATTTGTTCACTGCTCCTTCTACCCCACCAAGCCACCAGGAGAACCTCTCACCAATGGAGTTATCTAAAATAGCAGTAGAGAAGCTAAAATTGAAGGTGCACCACTGACTTCCACATTTATCTTAGAAAGATGGATAGGCCCTTTCAAGAATGACCTGTCATAATGATTGCTATTGATTGATTAGATCTTCACATGTGTGAATGTGCATTGACACTGAGCACATACTCAGAAAAAACAAACAAACCAAGAATTAAGAACACATCACATAATACAAATGCCAGCCATTAAGAATGATATTTGGATCAACTTGAACACCTTTTGTGCATTAGCTGGCATTACTTTATCTTCTTGTCCTATTTGTTAATTATATTTTGTCAAAATGTTTTCATTTTGTTTTGGTAACTTAATTTAATGTTTGTTTCTAATTATCTCTCTAATAAGTAAATAGCTTAACTACTTCTGCAAACAATACACTTCTGGGCTGGTAATAAAACAAAACACGTAAAACAAAATGTAAATTTAATTTAACTATATGTGACATTAGTTGTCTGTCTTCTTCACAGAATCCATCTAACTACTTGAAAACGCATTGGACCTTTACAAAAATATGTGAAGTTCTCTACAGATTCACTGTGTTGCTGGAATGCTTCCCTGCCCCTCTCTCCCCTATTTTATGATAAAATAAATCTCTCTTGAACTTCCTCAGTATTAAGTATGCTTGTGACATAATATGCACATGTATTTAATATGCTTCTTTCTCTCCACAGGGAATTCATGGAGGTTCAATTTAAACAATATGATATACACAGCTGAAAACAATGTAAGATACTCTGATAAAAAAGAATTAAACTAGGACAGCGAAGTCTGTTATTTAAACACTAGAGGTGGGGCATTTGAATGTCAGCAAAAGAAAAATATGGATCTTTTGGTTTTTTTAATTTTCTATTCTTTTGTTGAATTTCAAAATAGAGACTCTAAAACACAAAATTTTTCTAACAAATTGCACAGGAAATGATTCATTCAATAGTGTCATGAGGGTTTATGTAAGCATCCAGTTAGAATGTACAGTAAGGAGCAGGAATTCTGAATCTAGAAAAGTGTATAGATTGGTTGGAAACCAGTGGGGTTGTTCTTTGTTTGTTTCACTCATTAATTTTGGGTTTGTAGACTCCTGGCACCCTTCATTTTGTGCTATCTTCCTTGTTTCTTGATCTTTGGAGACAACAGTTTCCAATTTATTTGGATCAGTTTTACTGCTGTCACTAGGAAACTTGCCTATGTTAACATACTTCTTTAGTTTCATTTTTACATTTTCCTCAAATGTCTTTCTTCATTCTTGGATTATTCTCGCAGCCTGCCTGCAGTGCTGTCCAGTTGATCTTGAAAAAGACATCAAATGATATGGGGAGAGCTATCTCCCTGTATTCTAGGGGTGCCCAAACTATGACCTGAGGGCCAGATCTGGCTCCCAACACCAATTCATCTGGCCCATGAAGCCCTCATTGTTCCCAGAAGCAGAAGTAAAACGTGCCTGTATGGGCACGTTTTACTTCCTCTTCTGGGAGCAACAAGGGCTTAGTGGGCCTGATGAATTTGCATTGGGGCCAGATCTGGCCTATGGGCCATAGTGACTGGCCCTCTGAACCACATGAACAGTCCATGACCTGAAAAGTTTGGGCACCCTTGCTGTATTCTATTAAAATTTTTGTGGAGGGGAGGGGTAACTGTATTTTTATACCTTCATTTGTTCACTTGCTCTTTGTTTTTAGAAAACAGTATTGCATGTTTTATTTATTTAGCTATTGTTTTGTGTCTGTGGGGTGGGTGTATGTTTTGATTCAGTTTTAGATAGTTGCTACTTGCTTAATTTTTGTTCATTTATCTTGTGAAGATCACTACTCGGTTGCCTTGCTTCTGCTTTTTTGGAGACATTCTTAACATATTTTTTAAAAAGGGTTGTTTTGGTTTATTGTTGGGATACATGAAGGAGAAAATGAAATCATATTACCAGAAAAAGGATAGTACTTTCATTCTAAACAAAAGAACTGGCTGATTAAAACCATGAAGACAAAATAAACACTCCCTTTAAAAAAAAAAACAGAAACAAAAATGAATGTTTCCATCCTGCACAATCCTATTAAACATATTGTTTAGTGTATATAACATACCATAATATCTACTTCTTATTCAATTCAATGAAACCTTTGCCTAAAAGGAAGCTCTTTGCCTGCTAGTGGTAGTAGTAAAATAATTCTAAGAATTTCATTGAAGATAGGGATTTCCAAAGATATTAAACATAAGACTTCCTTATATGGAAGTTATATTCTTATTCATAGAGATTCTGGGACAAACAAAGCTTAATTCCATCCTGGATTACTTTGAAACATACAAAAATATATCACGATAACTTACTGATTTCTTATGTCAGTAGATATCTAATGAGCTAGAATACCATCTTCTCATCATCTATGGTGCTGGTGCTGGTAGTGTTAAAAACAACACAAAGTATATCAACAGCTTCCTTCCCTTGCAAGCTACAATACAGGATGTTGTGTTCCAACTACTAAAATACCTATTTTAAAACCTCTGACATTTTAGAGAAACATGTATTCTGTGGTGGCATTGACTCACTAGATCAGGGGTTCCCAACCTTTGTCCCATGGACCACACCTGGCCCTCAATGCCATTCTATCCTGGCTGTCACTGCCTCTATCATACCCAGAAGTGGAAGCAGGCATGTTTACAACAGCTGTAAAATTTATCCACACATGTTGAAACATGCCCATGGCTGCCATAAACACAGAAGTGGGAGCATTTATGACATCCGTAAATGTGCCCACTTCTGCTCCTGGGGTGTATGGTCTGACCCACTCAGCTGTCCCGGGGTATGGTCAGGCCCTCGGCATAAAAAGGGTGGCCACCCCTGCACTAGATTATCATCTATATTATTATGTAGATCTCAATAAATATTGAGTAATTCAGTAGGAATAGAAAAGGTGTTGTCCAGTGGTCCAGAAGACTGACTATACATAAAAACATTTGAATTTCATTGTATCTAATTGGGCATATGTTATTCTAGGACTCATAGTATGGTAGTTTCACCTGAAGATGAGGTAAGGTCAATCCAACAACTACTGACATATTGAGCCACCATACATACTGCAAATAATACTAGACAAAAATAAGATACAGTCAAACCTTGCATAAAGAGCACCTCGCTTAAAGAGTAACTCGCTTAAAAAGCAGAATTTTCTCTGAATGTTCACTTCACTTAACAAATAAAACCAACCAAAACTCACTTAACAAATCGGGTTTTGCAGTCCCCCACTCCCACCAGAAGTCACAATTCATCACTCACAATGGTGTTTCGCTTAAAGAGCAAATTTGCTTAAAGAGCAATCCTGTGGACCACATTATGCTCTTTAAGCGAGGTACAACTTTATCAGTGACATGCAACTGCCTTTTCACATTACACTATCTTGGAATACATTGGCTAGGAATTTGGTATTACTGAGACATCAGCCTTCAGATATCCTAGCTGCTGAAATGTAGGTCATGTTGTATTCTTCTGTTCTCTTTTCCCCAGCTTGGACATGCTTCCGCATTAAATTCCTTTGATTTGTAGCCTA
This sequence comes from Furcifer pardalis, assembly GCA_030440675.1. Lineage (NCBI taxonomy): Eukaryota > Metazoa > Chordata > Lepidosauria > Squamata > Chamaeleonidae > Furcifer > Furcifer pardalis. Next base: position 28,079,312 of record CP126892.1, read on the forward strand.
CCCCTTCCAAACACAAACATTATTTGTTTTGCTTCCTTGCAAATTCAGCCTTCCGTTACAGAGTTTCAGGTAAAGAAACCACAAAGTCAGTTTGTCCTCTAGCTTTTCTTCCCAAGCAGAACTAATTGTAAAGGTGGAGAAATGCTGGAACCCCCATGGTGTTTTACTAACATTATTCTCTCCTATTGTGACTAGCATTTATAGCATGCATACTGTTAAGACAAAGGGATCGTATTTGCTTTTATCATTATTGGTATAATGGTAGGCTTAGGCTAATGACATTTTACTTATTCACCTGCACTGCTCTGGATTTAGAATGTGAGCCTCACCAAATGAGAACAGAATAACTTGTTTTGATGTGTGACCTTGTGAAGAAAATCCTGAAATTGTGTTTGTTTTCCACCTGCCGCAGCTTTCATTTGCCCTGCAACGAAAAGAAAGTACTCACACATTTTCACCTACAACAATGTTTTGAAACAATTTCTTCTTTCAATTTTGACAAACGTTATCTATGCCTATTCTTGTACTCTAACCCTTACATGGAACTGCAATTTTTGACAACCTGCTGTCCAAACAAGGCACCCCAAAATATCTGACATGTGTTTAACTTGTATTTTAACTTTGTGCTTATTGTTTTTAGAGTACAGTCAAACCACACATAAAGAGCGACTCGCTTAAAGAGTGCCTCACTTAAAGAGCAGAATTTTCTCTGAATGGTCGCTTCACATAACAAATAAAACCAAACAAAAACTCACTTAAATAAATCGGGGTTCGCAATCCCCTCCTCACAATTGGTCACTTACAATGGTGTTTCACTTAAAGAGCAAACTCGCTTAAAGAGCAATCCTGTGGAACGTATTATGCGCTTTAAGCGAGGTACAACTGTATTGTAAACTCAGCACTATAAACTCTTATGAGATCAATATACAGATCGATACACAACCGGGAAAGTGCTGAACATAAATATTTTTAAATAAATAAATCACTATGTAATTTCTACCACTTTGTTTAAACAAAAGAGAACCATCAGAGAAGCTTCCTTACATTTTTCTTACTGTTTTTCTCCACCAAGCTGGCTTTGTGCAGGCAAGCTTCAGTGCTCCTATCTTTCCAGGACTCTGTTCACATGACACTGTTACTATTAAGAAAGAAAATTAAGTACCTCAATGCCACAGTTGAAGATACTGGTTTGCACATTAGCAATGGATTTTCCCCTGTGATGGTTTAAAAAAAAGCCTCATGCAAGCTCTAAATGAACATATGGATAACGTAAATATGGATTATGATCATAGCTAGATATATATGTACACTATTCAGACAACATTTTTTTTGCAAAATAATATTTGACTATTGCCACAGTCATTGCAATAGGTAGAATTTACAGATTATATATTCTGTCTATTATTTTTATTGTTTCTGCTGCTGTACTGTTTCTCTACACTGATGTTCCCTGTTCTTATTTTATTTATGGATGGTGGATCTTATTAGAATAATATTATTACATACAAAATTATTATTATATTACATACAGTGCATGGTCTCACACACACACACACACACACACACACACACACACACACACACACCTCAGTTTTTAAGATAAATATACACATGGGACAAATGAGAGGTTTTTTAAATTATTATTATTATTATTATTATTATTATTATTATTATTATTATTATTATTATTATTATTATTATTATTATTATTATTATTATTATTATTATTATTATTATTATTATTATTATTATTATTATTATTATTAGTTCAAATTTATATTGCCGCCCACTCGCCGTGGCGACTCAGGTATTAAAAACACTTTTTTTAATACTGCAGGAGCTTCAAATAAAATGGTGATCTTTTAACACATCCTACATTTTAATTCTGGCAGTAAGGCAGTTACAGAACCTTTACAAGACATATGATTGCAGAGTGCTGAGTGATGAGACTGTCATCTCGCTAGGCTTTTGTACTGTTTGAAAGCCGAGACAGGAGCTTTGTCAATCTGTTGATTGCCTAACTGTATAAATTCTAAGATTTCCTTTGCATGGGGAGAGGAGAGGATGTACCATGTCCTGCCTCAAGCCTTTCATCTACCAATGCCATGACTCCCTCTTTGTCCCAAACTCCCTTCATCCTTTCCAGGTTGTGGAAGCTCCTGCTATGAAAATATTCCTGTCTCAAAATTGAAATGTGCCCTTAACTTCAGTGCAAATCAAAAGCAGTAATAATTTCATCTGAGGAATCGTATCATTACTCAAACTGTTCAGAAGAAAGAATCCCCAAGTGAATGCTATGGAAAAAGGGATAATATGTGCAGCTAAGTTGCCCACACTTCAGCAAGCACATAAAAATTCAGACACTTCATTTTTTCCCCCCATGAATAACACAACATTTCTAACTCATGCTTAAAATATAACCAGCCTTTGCACAAGTCTTACCCATGGAAGCAATTTAAATATCAGGCCAGGACATATATATCAGCTTGATAAAACTGTATTTCTAACTCCAAGTATTATATTATTAACAGCAGTAAAGTTGTTGGTAGCATTATTAGCAGTGGTAGGATTCAAAAATATTTACTACTTACTCTGTGGGCATGGGCTCTGGGCCAGCCCTGCACCTTGCTCTGCATGAGCCACTGCCACCGCCAAAAAAGTCCCAGCTTGAGCCACCTGTCTTGAGAGCGTCATGCAATGGCAAGGGAGGATAATACCCACCCACCCACCCTTTCTGTTTTGTGCCAGGAGGGGACAGGAGGGAGATGAAACCTCAGACCTGGATGTGCAGTTCTGCTTTCCATCAAGGGGAAGGGTGGGTCCCACCATCATTCACTCTTCGCTCCCTCTTTGCCACCAGAGCCCTTTGTGTGGGTATGAGAGCAGGGATGATGGTGGTGCTCATGTATTTCCCATGCCTGGGGATCCCAAGCCAGCCAAACCGGCTCTCCTTCCTTGGCTGGCTGCCAGCTGGGCTTTGGTGGTGCATTGCTTTTTTTTCCCCAAATTTTTATTTATATGTTTTATAAAGAAAACAGACAAACCATAACAAAAGATAAAGGAAAAGAATATACATAGTCAAAAAACTCATACATACATTATTAACTCTTTCACATACTCTTCAATGAATACAATACACTTGCTAAATATAAAAACAAAAATTTAAATAATATAAGTAAATATTCATAATCACCCCATATAGCATTGCTTTAACTAATTTTCTAACACTTTTGTATCACTACTCTATTACAATTCTCCTTTTACACCCTTGTGTTATTTACATTGCTTTGCACCTCCCTCGCCATGGCATCACACTCTCCAGACAGGTGGCTCAGGCTGGGGCTTTTTTGGTGGCGGCAGCGGCACACACAGATTTTCTTCTACCAGTACGCACATGCTGGGGTGTACCGCCTGAATCCCACCACTGATTATTACTATATTTACAGCAAATCAAGGACAAATGTAGGAGAGTTAGGAACCTTCCCCAAGGAATTTATATTCTTGGTTAAATAGTTATTCTAATGAGGGCTGTGAATATGTCCCCTAGTCTGGTTCAGATGCCAATTCACTTATTCCAAGAGAAGACTTTATCCAACTCGATGCCGTACCTATTCTCTTTGTGCCGCCCCAGACCTAACTTTGTTATGTTATGATATTTGGAAACCTAAATATCTGTAGTAGCCATGTCTACTTAAAGGGGGGCAGGGAAACAACTATTACACAGGATGGTGAAACTAGGCAACATGGCTGGCATTAAAGGGTAACTTTTCTTGCACCCACAATGAGACACACAGATTTTCAGGTTTGAGGGCTTTTCAAAGTTGCTTTCTCCCTCTGCCACTACAGGGGGTGGCAAAGAGGGCATATAGAGATGACTACATAAGCTACTTCATATCTGAAGTGGAAACTTGACTTACTTTTACAATCCTAACCCCTGTCACTCAAGAATTCAGTTTTGCACAACAAAAATGCTGGTATTCGCAGCCACGCCTCTCTAGTCAAGGTTATGATCAACTCAAACATAGATATCCAAATGAAAACATTTCATTGCAAACATCTTCTTCCTTGCACATCCTGAATTACAAAATAGTCAATTCTACTAGTGGCTCAGAGCACTAGTTAGCAAATTGCTCCAAGAGCAATGGAGGAGGGAAAGTGGACAACATGGTGTATTTTGATTGGCTCTGTAAAAAAAGGAGTCCAGGTTGTTTTTTGACAGTGCTCTTAAATAGGTCACAATAGTAGTTTGGTGGGTAGCATAGGGTTACAGTGGTAGAGGCAAATTCCTCAGAGCATTTTTGGTGAATACTGTATGCTTGCCAAGAGGTGAATACTGTATGCTTGCTAAGATTTGGGTGAATCAGTGATGTTAATGACACAAAGAAATTAGATGTCTATGTAGGTAGGTGAAAGATAAAATGGTGTCCTGCCATTTTATACATTTAACATACTATACAAATTGACAAGAGAGATAACTAAAATTTACTGTACGGTATCAGTAGAAAGAAAGCAGTGCCTATTTATGCTACATGTGAAGATAGTAAGCTGGGATCGGAAAGGCAGGGCTGCTCTTGTACAATTTCCAGATGCATCCATCAATACCTCACTACTGCCCAACCACATCTTCTACCTGAATAAACATCTCCAATCTTTCTAATGGTAAGACTGCCCAATTAGGTAGGTTGGTAGATAAATCAATTTATAGATAAACAGAATACATTCAAGTTATCTTTCTATTTATTGACAGTTGCTTCACTGGTTTAAAATGAATATTTTCTAGAATTTCCTCCTAAAATCATTTCTCACCTGCTAAACAGCATGGGTCTCTTGTGATCATTAGGGTATTTCCCAAGACTGGTAAATTCTGAATCCTCTAGGCTTTAGGAAAATAAATCTAAAGCTGTTTTCTATTTCTGGAGCTGGCTTGGAGAGAAAGCCAGTTATCAGTAGGGCTTAACATTTCCCCTCCAAATAAAACAGCAGAAAGTTTCTCACATTATTTTTAACAAGTTAATGACAGCACAAGGGAGAAAGTCTTCTGATCTATACTCAGTCCTAAACTGGGTATAGGAGAATATGGGAAAATGTAATACTGGAAGCCCAAAGTTTGAGAAGTTTATGAAACTTGTGAAGAAAGACTGAAGGAACTGGGCATGTTTAGCATTGAGAAAATGAAACTAAGATGGGATATGATAGCACTCTTCAAATACCTGAAACATGGTCATAAAGAAGAGGGGAGGGATCTGTTCTTGATTATCCCAAAGTGCAGGACATGTAATAACAAGAATAAACTACAGGAAGCCCGATATAGGCTTAATAGCAGGAAAAATGTCTTAACAGAGAAATAAGACAGTGGCATCAACTGCCTTGAGAGGTGGTGAGCACTCCAAACCTGGAAGCATTCAGGAGAGACGTAGACAACCATCTGCCAGATCTGCTTTGATTCACATTCCTGCATTGAGCAGGGGTTTGGATGCAATTGCCTAAAAAGCACTTTCCAACTCAGTGTTTGTATGATACTTAAATTCATGTCATCATTAGACACATTGTTACTGTAGGGTCCCAAATCCTCTTGGTACATTTGCTTTTCTATAATAAGGAAACGATTCCCCATCTTCTCATGTCGTTGGACTCAAGGAGAAAAACAAATCTGTTACCTTAAGAAAATAAAGCAATTAGACTTTGTAGGACACACCGGATGATACACTAACAAAAAACAAAACACACACAACCCCCCCCCCAAAAAAAAAAAAAAAACAACAACTCCAGAAGCTTTAAATAGTCAATATATTCTCCAAGGAGCAATGTAATTAGGGACTGCATTTTTCATGTCCTTAGCACCCCTTTATACCTTCCACCATGTCCGTTCATACCTTTTCAGCCTCTGGGGGAACCTGGTGTATTCTGCCAACGAAGCTCATTAATCTTCCATCTCAAGGATCTCCTGCTGTCCAATTAGACTTGCTGGCAGGGTGTTAGCTGCCCAGACCCCAGGGGTCGGTTCCAATCTGCAACCCTGGTGATAGCAGGGAATCTCTTCATTTTAGCATTGTACCTGCCAGGCATCAATTCCACTTGTTAGCTGATTGTTAGCAGTGCAAAGGAAGTGTTCTGGAAAGACATACCAGCATGTGGATGCCCCTAGGTGATATTAAATATCCCTTTATTTACACTATATTTTTTAGATTTCATGTTGAAAAAATAAAATGTTATCCCTACAGGCAGAAACATATTTGTCATTGCATTGTATTATGCTGTATTGTGCTGTATTGTATGAAGAAAAGTCAATGCAGACTCATGGATTTGAGTTTTATCCTATCTTTTCTTTTCTCTTCAAGTTTTATTTATTTTATTTATTATTAAATGTATATACTTCCCATCTGGCAAACAGACCATCCAGTTTTGTGCAACAGGGATCATTAATTTTTTCACTAGGCAAACAATGTAGTCAGAATAAAATGGTTTCTCTACTGAAATATTATTTTCGTGGTATTACATCTGTCCATTCACTAAGAAAAGCGGCATTCACATTTCAGCTTTTACAGCGAATGACATAAACCAGTCTGTGGAATTGGTGAGCTTATCTTCTTCCCAAGGCAATCCTCATAAGAGACCATGGAGGTGAGATCTTTGAACATCTGCCAAAGGCTGCCAGATCTACTTCATTGTCAAGTGAGAGGGAACTAGGCCATGGTTGACAGTGCATGGAAAGTCACTTTATTCAGTCTCTTGAGAGTTTGGGTTGGGAATTGTCACTGGCCAGCAGGAAGAATGATCTCTTGACCTGAATCGTTTCTTTATTATACCAAATTCCACCTAAACTGAGCTTGTAAACAAGAAAGTTTTGGGCACTTATTTATTTATTTATAATCCGCCATAATGAGTGTGAAACACTACTCTAGGCAGTACACAATAAGAAAGCATAAATCAAATGCTGTACACATAAATAATATACGGTAATTACAAAACAATACATCATGCAACAATAAAACCCACCACTTCACCAGTGAACAATAACAGCATTAGAGACACCACATGTAAGAATAACAAAGCCCATTATCCCACTATCACAGGATCTGTTCCACCTGACTGAGACCTCCACCCATTTAGGAAGCCAGCATAAGAACTTTTATTGCTTCAGATTACATGAGGTTCTGTCCCAGGCTAGGAAAAATCTGTGATAGATTTCAATCACTGTTAGTTTATGTTTACAAATCAACCAAATCAGGTAGGATTTAGCAATGTAAATTAGGTAGCGAAATGCCAATAAAATTTCAAAAGGAACTGAAGTTCTCCCACCAGTTTATGCTCTAATTTTTTTTAAAAAAATATAAACAGTCTGAAAAAGATAGAACTGTAAAAGATAGGGACTGCAGTGGCTCAAGTGGCTAAGACGCTGACTGGGAGGCGGAAGGTTAGTAGTTCGATTCCCGAGTACTGCAGGATGGAATGAGCTTACATCTTTGTCCCAGCTCCTGCCAACCTAGCAGTTTGAAAGCAAGAAATTGCAAGTAGATAAATATGGACCACTTCAGTGGGAAGGTAACAGTGTTCTGTGTGCTCCGGTGTCTAGTCACGTCTGCCACATGACCACGGAAACGTGTGCAGAAGCAGACGACACTGGCTCTTCGGCTTTGAAACAGAGCTGAGCACTGACCCCTAGAGTCGGATACGACTGGCTTTCAAGCAAGGGTAACCTTTACCTTTTTAAAAGATAGAAACTTTATTATATGAAGGAAAAATAGATTAAAGATCAGGAACACAAATAGTTATTAAAATAAATAGGAAAATTTCTATCTTTATTTATTTAGATTTGTATAGCTGCCGAATCACCAAAGTGACCCCGGCAGCTCACAATCCAATTGCACATAACCCCATATTTTAAAAAATCCAACACATCGTATTTCCTGGCATAACCAGCAAACATAATCAGGATTACATTTTTCTACATTTTTTACTCATGAGGAAGCATTGGTAGAACCCTGCTCTTAACATTCTTTAAAGTAACAATGGCATGTCTTCTGTAACATTCTAAGATAACAAAAAGCATCTTTCATCCTTTGTCCAGTGATGGGATGACAATTTTTTTTTACTACCGCACCATGACTCACAGACATCATGGGCGTGGTCAATGTCATGACATCATGGGTGGAGCTGACGTCATGATGTCATGACGTTGTGGGCAGGGCCTTAAAAATTAAAAATAATTAAAAAATAAATTATAATAAAATAAATAAACACACACACACACACATCCCTCAACCAACCCACCCACCCACAACACAAACCCATAAATAAATTAAAAAATAAAATAAAGAAATAATATAAAAACTAATTAAAAATACACCCACCCACCCACCACAAACTTACCCCTGGGAGGGTGCGGCGGCGGTGGACGGCCCGGGCAGGCCAGGACTCAACTTGCTTGTGGGGGCTCGGTGGCCTGGGCAGGCGGCACCAGCCCTCAGAGGAGGGCACCTCTGCCGCCGCCATCACCGCAGTCGCCGCTGCCACCACCGTAGTTGTCTCCGCTGCTGCCGCCACCGGAGCCACCGGAGCCGCTCCAAAAAGGTGTCACTCCAGCTTAAAGAGGCAGCGAATGGCTGCCTCTTACTGCGCATGCGCAGAAACTCAATCTGACACATGCGCAAACGTCAGATTGAGTTTCTGTGCATATGCAGTAAATTGGAGCCATTTTGGCTCCAATTTTATTTTATTTTTTCTTTCAGTGAGGCCCCAAAAGTGGACTCCCCTCCCAGAGAACTCTCTTGGATTGTTCCTACCGGTTCCAGGGAACCGGATGGAACCGGGGTCATCCCATCATTGCCTTTGTCCCACCTCTTATTACATACAACAATCCTCCTTCAATATAAAGCTAGATCAGTCTTTTCAATTTATATGAGCTACTTCAAATCTTTTTTAAAAATTTTTTATAGGTATTTAAACAATATAGACATACAATAATAGAAATAGACAATAATAGAAATTAAGATAAAAAGGAAAAAGTACAATAATAAAGAAAATACAGAAATGAAAAACTTGAAAAAAAGTAAATCATAAAAAAGGAACTTGTTTTCTTCGTTTACATCCATATGAGTACAATACATAAACCATGCATAAGCAATAACATTCGTAATAAGAAAAAGAAAGCCCAAGCTCTACTAATCTCATATAAAAGTTGCTTAAGTCGTCCTTAATACCATCTTTCAACTCGTTCTCTAATACAATTAGTTTCATACACTACCATATATCACTCTTTTGTATCACCCCTGTGATATGTACAGAGTCCAGGGGATTGTAAAAACTCATAATTTCCAAAAATCATTTTGTTCTGGTACAGGAGTAATTCCTTTTTTCTTAACAGTTACATATTCTACAAATGGTTTCCAGATTCTCCAAAAATTATTAACTTTAGCTCTGCCTTTTTTTATTTTCAGGTCACAGGTAAGTTTATCGTTGAATGCCAGCTCCCACATTTCTTTATACCAATCTTGTATTTTTATCACAGTATCATTTTTTCCAATTTCTCGCAATGCAAAGTCTAGCTGCTGACAACATCACCGACATCAATTCTTTATTATCATTGCTCATGTTGAACTTATCAACCTCCATTAACAAAACTGTGTCTGGGCCCCAGGCGAGCTGCATGTCTAGTATATTATTTATTTCATTTTTTACTTTTCCCCAAAAAATTTTCAAGCATTTACAAGTCCACCACATGTGTATATATGTTCCCACTTCATGTTTACATCACCAACATTTATCACTAGCCCTATTATCCATACGATGCAGCCCGACCGGGGTCCTGTACCACCACCAGATTAACTTGTAATTATGTTCCTTCATTCTAACGGACATGGATCTCATGATCCTTTTATTCCATTTTCTCTTCCAATTTTCCACTGAAATTGTCTCTTTTAATTCATATTCCCACTTGTTTTTTAACACTTCTTGTATATTTCCACTTTCATTAAGGATTTTATAAATCTTGCTTACTACCCGTTTGATACCCATGTCCCCTTTTCTGAACTTGGTCAACATAATTTCAAATAAAGTTAACTCTCTCTTTAAGCTATCATCTGTCAAGTATTTCTTATTCCAATTGTTTATTTGGAGAATCTTAAACCAATCTAACTGCATGAGCTATTTCAAATCTGAGGACATAAAATGGTTTCTCCATTTGAATGTTAAACAGGGCTTTTTTTTTTTTAAAGAAATCATAACTTAGAAACCCAATCTTCCCTAGATTTGGCATAGAGCAAGAGCTGACTATATGTTATATCCATGTCATGTTTTGTGCTGACCAGAAGACCAATTTCAAAGTTACATTTGCAATGTTGAACATTGTTTTGCTTTACTGCGCAAAATGATACTGTAAACTGTCACCAACAATCTTTTGACGTTTTTCACAGGGAAGTGATCTAAAGTTACAATAAATGGATATGGGAATTACTTCTAAGAAAAAACATTTTAGAATTCACCCGGAAGTTCTCTTTCAATACTTTTCAGAGCTCTAAGACATTAGTGTCAGCTCCATTCAGTAGCGTAGCATGGGTTTCAGCCGCCCAGGGCGTAGGCCAAATTCGCCATCATGGACGGAGTTCCCTGAAGGGACTTCCCTGCACCATATTCTAATTTGCAAGTGTTATTAGACAATATTGAACTCTATTATTTATATGAAATAATTAATTCTCGCTGAATATTTGTTGTGAACAATCTGAGCACAAAATAAAACACGGGTAATTAGCGCAAGGCAACTGGTTAGTACAGAGAGTGTTGCCAGACTCTAGAGTGAGCAATATGACTACACTCATTTAAAGAAATGGGATTCCCCGGTTCCATCACACATTAAGAGATAATAAGTTCCGTGCTCATTTTAATCAGTCTGAATGGTAGGTATGACAAAAATATGAAATGAAATGGTTCAAATTTTTAATTCAGATTAAAATATATTATTATTTATTTATTGTGAAATTTTGCCTCCCCCAAAAAGTGCTGCCCGAGGCAGGCCGCCACCATCACCCTGCTATGCTACACCACTGGCTCCACTGTAGATTTATGTAATTGTGTTTATAGAGGCATTTTTGTGCTTCACCCTCTCCTGTGTTGGGATGTTTACTAACTGCTGAAAACAAAACCACTGGAGTGAAGACGTTTACACAGGCTCTAATATTTTTTAAAAAAATAGCAGAAAAAATTAACATTTCATTTCTTTAATCAGACATCAAATATTTTAAACTCTAGAGAAAACAACATCTCTTCTCACTCTAACAGAGACAGAATAACAACAGCCCTGCAGAAAGCTAACAATAAATAGTTGACTTGAAGAACACGACTTATCACAGCTATTGTGTTTTTATCTCACCCAACTGGCAGGGTGGCATACAGTATTTCCCTTTGAAGCTTCAGGCCCTTGAACCTTTGGAGCAACTTTCCTGGTAGAAGCTGGTAGTGCTAATACTTATGTTGTAAATGTCTGGCTTATATATCCTTTAAAAACAATTATGTAATGGATTCTGGATACCAACTGGATTCAGCTAGTCCCTTCACACAGGACAGCACTTGTGTTATGATCAATAAACTGCACTGCTGTTCTGTGCACTTTGCTATTTTCTTATTAATTTTAAATAAGGAAGAGAGGCTTTACTCAATAGTTAAGGCCTCGAAAGCCACTAAAAAAGACCTTGCTGAAAGCATTTTACAGGTAGATAAACTTCATTTTTGGGCTAAATATTTTGCTTTTTGAACTTTCTAGAGCCATTTATGGAAATCTATATATGACAACATGTTCTACCAGCTCTTAGTTCTTGAAAAGTCTCATGGGAAGTGCAGTCCAATGACAACTGAAAGGCAGGGTTACCTGTTCTCAAAGTACAGTAATACCCCGGATAACGATTGCACCGGATAACGCTAAAACCGCATAACAATGACAAATTTGGGGGGAAGATTTGCACCGGAGAACGTTCTTTTTAGCGTTATGCGATGCATCGTAATAAAGAAGTAAAGGAGGCCAAAGCTCCTCTCCCTGCCATTTCCCTCCTCCCCCCTCACCCCCAGCAGTTTGGGAACTCCCCACACCCACCCCACCCACCACCGCTGTGACTGCAGTAGGATTGGGGAAAGCGCCTTTCCCCCGACGCTACTGCAGTCTTCCCTCCCTATATTTACCAGTCTTCCCTCCTTGTATTTAAACTACAGGGAAGGGGGAAATAGAGAGATGTGACTGGTTCTCTAGAAAACCAATCACCTCTCTCTCTTTCCCCCTCCCTGTAGTTTCAATGCAGGAAGGGAAAGAAAAAAACACAAGCTTCGCAACTTTTTTCCTCCCTGTATTTAAACTACAGGGAGAGAGAGGCTTTTTTCCCCTTCCTGTATTTAAGCTGCAACCCATTGATAAAATAACTTGCTCAGCTAGGACAGAACCAAGACTTCTGAGTCACTGCAGATGGTCTGACATAATGAGGTCTCTCTGTGAGTAATGTATAGAACATCTGAGATCTGAAAGACGGTGAGCCAAGTTTTAGGAGGTGTGCCCACAATTCAAGTCTCCCAAATAGGATCTTGAGAAGTTCTCCCAGAAGCAGTTCTTGCCCCTTTTCCAATGTTTACCTGTTACATTTTAGTGATATCACAAATGACCCATTTCCTTTTCTAAAGTTTTGATCCTTGAAGTCTCAGAAATTGATGCTTACTTAGCAATCTGACTAGTGAAGCACATGTTTCCCACTCCTATTCTTACATGTACAACACAAAAGGATTGCACATACTGTACTTACATTTCATTTAACATACCTGGCTTCTCTAGCCACAAGCCCTAAGTATTTCTCACAAATAATTTGAGGCAGCTTGAGTCACTCTAATGTACCCATGTCAAGTAAACTCATTGCTTAAAGAGGAAACATTGTGTGTGACATGTCTCTCAAAGTCCTCTTCTTTTAAAACTGCAAAGTTGTTTCAGAATGAGAACTTTAAAACTTTATCCTGCTCAGTATATCTTTCTGATGATGAGTCAACAGTGCTTATGGCAGACTGACTAAATGAGTAGGCAATTCCACCAGGGATGATGAAGGCCCCTCAGATGAAGATTGGAGAAGTTATCAAAAATTAGAGAAAATGGGACCTCTTCCTCAAGAGAATGAACCTATATAATCTAAATTGGGTGAGGAAAAGCAGGATGAGAGATGTGAAGGAACATGGGTCGACACGGCAAACTTAAACTGTTGTCTAGGAAAGAGAAGGGGAAGCCAGAAAAGAAAATACTTTTCATGAAAAGGGAACCACAAGGAAGTGAAAAGCAAACCTAGCTTGTCTAGCAGAGCGGTCCCTCCCAGTTGCCCATCTTATCCTTTAGTTCTAGCCTCCTGCCTTGGAACCTGGTCCTTGGTCAAGACAAACACCCATCAGGAAGGGCATAAGACTCTTGAAATACAGCCCTCTTAAAAAGGCCAGTCATCCCAGCAAGGAGCAAGATTAAATAACCACCTACCAAGACTGTCTGATAACTTAGGAAAATCACTTTCTTCTGTGTCAAGATGTTTTTTATTGAGGCATGGGAACAACTTGTGTTTAGATGCAGGGGAGATGCTGACTTGTCCACTCTGAGAAAGGGCTGTGCTTATATCCTCCACATCTCTAATATATATTGTGTAGTAGAGCAATCCCTCAATGAAGACTGGCCCACTTCACCCAAACCACATGGGCTTCAGATGCACTATATTTTAATTGGGGCTGTATAATGAGGAGCATAATTCATATATACCTAAAGCTGCAAACACATGGATACAGTCCAGTGACAGACTCAATACCAGGAATATGATAAAGTCAAAGACAACATGTTAATGTTGTCTGGCACATAAAGAAACACTGTTTTCTGTCTTCCAGCAAAACTGGCCAATCCCCAAACACCAAGTTGTTCTGGACCTGGTTTGAACTAATTCAATCCACTTTGGACTACATCCAGATCTGCCTGTAACGCTCAATTCCTGTTAGGCTGCCTCAGACAGATTGATTACGCAGACCTAGACAATATCAAAAGCAACAATTGAAACAGAAATCAATCATGAAGCCTTGTCCACCACTATCTCAATAAACACTTCAGAATGACACAAACAAATATTAACCAAACTTTGAGAAATTTATAGAATATGTAAATACATATGCTCAAAGGGTGAACTATTTGTATAGTATGCAACATTATGGATTCCTTAAAGATAGGAAGTGACATTTCTTAAGATTAGAAATGACAGGGCATCCTGTCATGTCTACCTTCCCCTCATCCATAAAGAACTCAAATTAACCTCCATAATTGCAAAATGAAAGGAGATGTTCATAGGCTCTCAAGTTTAGATTTATATGTAGGATGTCAGGCACATTTATTTCCTAGTTTTAAGCATCCTGAAGTATCTAGCTAGTGGTTATTAGGGGAGGAAAAAAAATTCAGTCTGCTTCTTGTGCTCAATGCAGAAAAAAAACTTGAAAACAAAACTGGTAAAAAATAAAAATGCTTTATAAAAGTATAGTTTTTAGGCTGCTTGTTCCACATTCCATTATGAGGTATTCAAATAATATTTTGCTGATGTTTTAAATTCACACGCTTTCCACAGAGAACATTTTACTGATTACTTCATTAGCAATATTAAATAGCAGTAGATACAATATGGAATGCAACATTTCAAGTCAGCATCATATACTTGTGAAAAATTTCCTCTTTGTCCACTTTGACTAAATTGTAGATCAGTCAAATTTGTTGGCTGCCAGATCTTGCACTTCTAGAATATGTTGAATTTATTGGCTTAAATATCATGTAATATAATGTGCTCTATTGTGCTTTGGTGGTGGAAAATTCAGCTGTTCAGATTTCCTTCAATGTTAATTAGTCTGCAGGGAACCATCTTCTAGGTACCCCTTATTGGGCTGTTCTTGTTGAGTTTTTTTAAAATTATGTTGGTTTTAAATTTTAGTGCTTCTGACTCGGATGGATTAATATAATATAATATAATATAATATAATATAATATAATATAATATAATATAATATAATATAATATAATATAATATAATATAATATAATATAATATAATATAATATAATATTTTTAAAGCAAAGACATTGATAAATGAGCATTTTAAAGAAAAAAATATGCTTAGCTGTGTACCTGATTAACACTATTTATATCTCATTTGTGGTTAGATTTTCTTTTTAAAAAATGAAGACCAATGTGAAAATGGAAATATGGATTTATGAGTAAATGTATTCCAATATGGCATTCATTCATCTCTGTTAGAGATTAGGAAGAAAAATCACTGATCAATTATTAGATTTAGTCTGATAGTTTAGATAAAATATAGGGCTTAGAAATAACTGCTAAAGAGATGTGTTTGCACCAATTAAAATCTTGAAAAGCAGAAAGTATACACAGTCTAACACTAGTGAACTGCACACAAAATAAACTTCATTCTGTTATTTTTACTTATATTCATTATTTTATAACTCTGTTATAAATCATCTTTTTACTTTTCAAAGTACAGTAATACGCCGGATAACGTTATGACTTGGTTCCACAAGTCATGACATTATCCAATTTTTAGCGTTGTCCGATGCATGCATCGAACAACGCTAAAAAAAAAGCCCTGATTTCAGGGACAAACCGCTTTAAAGGCAGGCAGGGAAAGAACTTTAAAGCCACCCCCCACCCGCAGCGGTTAAATTTAAACTACAGGTAGAGAGAGGCTTGTGTTTTTTTTCTTCTCCTCCCTGTATTTAAAACACAAGCCTCTCTCTTCCTGTAGTTTAAATAGAGGGAGGAAAAAAGACGCGATCGCGCATTATCCAATGCAATCGTTATCCGGGGTATTACTGTACCTTTAAATAGATATACATTATACTGCACGTTGAAATACAAATGAAGATGGGCAATAATGTTTCATGTTTAAATAATTGGGTACTTTTCCTAGTGATTTCATTTTACTTTTTTCTGTCTCAAGCACCACTTCATGATTTACTTCCTCTCTTAGCATTTCTTGATTTCAAGGGCTATTTTTTGGTATATGGACTCTCTCCATGTTGTTCTTTTCTAATAAGTCACCTCCACCACTCCCACTTATTCAGAAAGACCAGACTTTTGAACAGCAATGAGTGCTATAAGGCCTAAAATTTAAGTATTACCTAATATTTGCCTTGCTAGCTTGCTTTTAGTCCATTTAATATGACATTCTCATTTGAGCAGCAGCCAACCTAATGCTACAGTAGCATAAAATGGAAGCAAATAAGACTCTGGATCAATATTTCATAATCTTGCATCACCACATATTGTGGCTCTAAGAATCTATTGACTTGGATAGCAGCTGAATGATCTCTGGGTGCCCTACACTGGAGAAAGTATGTGTCTAGAATGAGGTTGAAGGCATTTTTACAAGCAACTTGCAATGATTCAAAGAAAACTGTTATACCACCACCTGAGCCTGAATAAATTATTTGTTTGCACAACTCCATGATCTTTCTGTATGCTCAAACATATCTCTTTCTTTCTGAAGAAAATTGTACAGATATGTCCAGAATACTGATCAGATCTTCCAGGTTGCCTCCACCACTTTTCTTCAAGAAGAAATGTTGACAGCAATAGAAGAGTATGGCAATAGGGTAAAAATAAGCAGACTGATACCAGGGCTATTGAGCTCTATCAGTGCCTCTGCACCAGACACACAACATTGAGTTTCTTACCTTGAACAATTATTGTCCTTCTTGTATACTCCACTACTTTTGAAGTTCACAGACAAGATGCACAGGTGGGGAACATCCTCTGGAATGTTTTATGCTTTTCCAATAATTGTGGGTCTATAGTCTCTCAAAGACAACCTTGATTCAACTGATTCTTGGAAGACAAGCTATGAGAAACCTGGCGAACATAGTTAAAAGTAGAGATATCACCTTGAAAACAAAATTCACATAGTCAAAGCAATGGTATTCCCTGTGGCAATGTATGATTGTGAGAGCTGGACCATTAGGAAAGCTGAGAACAGAAGAATAGATGCCTTTGAGATGTGGTGTTGGAGGAGAGTTTTGAGAGTCCCCTGGACAGCGAGGAGAACAAACAGGTCAATCTTAGAAGAAATCAACCCTGACTGCTCCTTAGAAGGTCAAATAATAAAGATGAAGCTAAAGTACTTTGGACATCAAATGAGAAGAGAGGATTCACTTGAGAAAGCCTTGTTGCTGGGAAAAGTGGAGGGCAAAAGAAGAAGGTGCTGACCAAAAATTGCAATTTCTTGCTTTCCTACTGCTAGGTTGGCAGGAGCTGGGACAGAGAGGGGAATTCACTCCATCACGCAGTACCCGGGAATCAAACTCCGACTTTCCAGTTGGCGAGTTAAGCATCTTAACCACTTAAACCACTGCAGTCCCTGAGCCACCACATTTACTTAACGGTAAATTAGTTGGCTGAATACCTCAGAGAGCTTTTAGGATGGCAGTGCACTCTGGCCATGGGGTTATCTCTCTGCGCCTCCTGTAGCTCCATTTCCTGGCTGGAGTACTATCCTTGAAAAGGGAAGAAGGCTTTCCCCTTGCAAGAATTCACAATCCCCTTCTTTGTCACTGACCCAAGCAGCAACCTGCTCTCTGTCACTCCTGCAGCGCCTCAGAGCCAAGGTCTGGATTCAAGCACTCAGAGTGTTCAGTGAAGCTGATAACCCCATAACATGGCCTTTAAACATTTTCTTTATTAACAAATAAAAATAAAAGGGAGGAGCAACAAGGGAAAAAAACAGGTTACAGAAACAAATCAAAAGGCATTGACTTTCACACATGGAAGGACTCTGGGCAGAAAGTAAACATTTCCCAATAAAGCCCAATTCAAGAACATGAACACACCTTTTGGATTACTAGAATTTTACCAAAGGCTGAATTTACCTAGTCTCTTAACCTGATTGTTAGCTGGTCCTGCTGATTGTATGCAGGAACAGAGCATCAGACAACCTAACCTTACCCTAAGCACCACAGACACTGAATTTGCACAGATCACCAATGCAGACTCGATCAGCCAGCTATACCTGGTCACCCCATTCCATTTCCAGATGCTCTACTACTACTACTACTGCTGCTGCTGCTGCTACTAGTACTGCTACTGCTGCTACTGCTACTGCTACTGCTACTGCTTCTGCTACTACTAACTTCCACTTATATCTTAAAATTCACACAATCATAAAATGACATCTTAAAATCAACTAGCTGGCTACTTTATTGCTAAAGGGACCACAGCCTGGAAGGCGTCCTTGAATAAAAAAAGTTTTTAATTGTTTTTAAAAGCTATCCAGTGATGGGCCCTGGCCCAGCTCCACCAGTAGTGTATTCCACAGTGTTGGTGCCACCACTGGCTCTATTTCTTGCTATAGAATTTCTAGCCATCCTTGGAGTTTGGCACCTGGAGCTTTGCTGACTGTGATGAATGGAAGACGTGGCGAGTTGTTCTGAGGGAGAGATGCTCTGACAGATAACGAGGTCCCAAACTGATTAGGGCGTTATATGATAACACTAACACCTTGTATCTGACATGGTAGGCAACAGGTAAACAGTGCAGTCCTGTCAAGGCTGGGGAAATATAATCAAATTTCTTTAAGCCTGTCACCAGCCTGGCTGCTGTATTCTGAACCTGCTGTACTCTCCATATCAAACACAAAGGTAGCCGCATGTCTACCCATCTTCCCCTCAAATGACCTTAATTGTCCAGTCTGGTCTTAATTGTCCAGCTCTTGTCTGGTCTGCTTATCTTGGCCCAGGAGCCTCTCATTAATCATGCTTATGATGTCTAATTATCCCAAAGTCAGCCTTAGGATGGAAGAAATAAGGCACTGCCCTAAATCCAATCTGCCCAACATTTTTCACTTCTGAGTCTGGCTGGTTTTCAGTCATTTGTTTCTTTTATCAAGATATTTACCCTTAACTGGGCAATTTCTTCACACTGTAATTCACGCAAGACTATGTGAATTCACACAAGACTGTGCCATTAAAAAACCCGTACTATCAGTTTCTGAGTATTCCAAATTTATCTTAAGTGACTAATCCTTAACTAACTTGATAATGAGGTATTTCATCCATAATAATAATTTTGTGTCAGAAATTATTCTGGGTTGAAATAATTTTTGCAGAAGAATATCCACTGAGGAAACGCCCAAATGTGGCTCCTTTAGTGTCCCCAAGAGCTGGGACAGAGACAAGCACTCAATCTATCTTGCAGTACCCGGGTCTCGAAGTGCCAACTTGCCGGCCTTCCAGCTAACAAGGCGAGCTTCTTATCCACTGAGCCACCGTAGCCCCTATTTCATCCATGTGTCCTGATATTGTTTAGTGTGGATAACAGATCTATGACTTCTGTCAATCTTCTGGGTATATTATGAAATTAGCATATCTAATTTTAAACATCATGACTACCAGATTATTGAATATTTATAAAATACTGTGTTGAACTCCAACTGTGCAAGCTGCCACCACAATCTTACAAGGTGTGAATTATGTATCACCTGGTGTGCAATCAGGTCCTCAGGAGCTCAGCTGCAGTTCTTTACATGTAAATATTTAACAGGATATTGGCCTAAGAATTTGAGCATCATCTTATGATCTAGTGGGCACATTTATTATCATTATTGTATTGTATTTATACCCCTGCCCATCTAGGAGACTTTCCTACTCTGGGCGGATAACAGCACAAATTCACACATTACATCTGAATGAAGGCATATTTTAAGGTATCTCGTCTCCCCCCCCCATAATAATAATAATAATAATAATAATAATAATAATAATAATAATAATAATAATAATAATAATAATAATAATAATAATAATAATAATAATAATGATGATGATGATGATGATGATGATGATGATGATGATGATGATGATGCCGATGATGCCGCCACCGCCACCGACTATGACAAATTATTAATGAAATCCATAAACAACGTCTTCATTATAATGTACCATAGGAGATTGGGGTTAATATTGTAGATTATGCATTATCTCTCATATAGTATAGAATTATTCCCTCCCCCCTAACAATAATTCATTATATTTAATAGCTTCCCCAGGTTTCCTGAGCTTCAGGTTTTCTCAAGTTATCTTGGGTGATATCTTGTTTGTCTTCTTCTTCATGCTGTCCACTAGACTCTTCTTCAGTGATGGGATGTAACAGGTTCTCACCAGTCCCCAGAACTGGTAGTAACTTTTCCCAGTGTCCAGGAGAACCGGTAGCAGCTTTTGGGGGGAACCACCTTCGGTATAAAAGCTCTGGTTGATTTTTGTTTGGGGTGGGTGGGTGTATTTTAATGTATTTTTATTTTATTAATTTAATTTAATTTAATTTATTTACGGGTTTGTGTTGTGGGTGGGGGTGTGGGGGTTGAGGTGTGTGTGTGTGTGTGTGTGTGTGTGTGTGTGTGTGTGTGTGCTTATTTTTATTTTATTATATTATTCATTTTTTATTTTTATTTTTATTTGGCTCCACCCATGTCATGATGTTGGCTCCACCCACATAATGATGTCATTACATTAGCTCCGCCCACGCTGTGATGACATCATGGTGGGGTAGTAAACATTTTGACATCCCACCACTGCTCTTCTTCAATAATCTGAAAGTGGCTTTACAGTTCCATTGGTTTCTTCTCCTTCTTTTGTTCTTAACTGTGACACTTTCGCGTGGCACTTCCTCCACTGCACTTGCTCTCTCCTCAGCATTTTCTTCCTCTGTTTTGCCTTGTTCTTCCACCTCTAGTGCCGCCATTGACAGCTGCAGCTCAAGAGTTCTATGTCCTCTTCATCTACTCTATAATCTTAAGTGTGGCAACTCATTTCTCCAGTTTGTTCACTTTTTCTTCCAAGAGTGCTACCAATTTGCACTTCCTGCATGTGTATACTGTGTTGTTCTCAGGGACAAAGACAAACATTGCACATACCTTGCAGGTCACCACTACTGATGAGTCTCTTCCTTCCCTTAGCATAGCAGATGTTCTCAGGAAGTTATTTTAGATCTTCTGAGGATACTTCAGCACAGTGCTTATTCTCTACACATCATATATTTCCCCTGATTATTTACAATTGCTGCTTACGTTGGCCACCAAATGAGAAGAGAGGACTCACTTGAGAAGGTCTTGGTGCTGGAAAGATCAAAGGCAAAAGGAGAAGGGGCAGCAGAAGATGAGATGGCTTGATAGCATCTTTGATGCAGTGGGTGTAGATCTCAGAGGGTTAATGAGGTTGACAGATGACAGAGGAGCCTGGCACATGGTGGTCCATGAGGTTGCAAAGGGTTGGACTTGAACAACAACAAC
Organism: Furcifer pardalis; assembly: GCA_030440675.1. Lineage (NCBI taxonomy): Eukaryota > Metazoa > Chordata > Lepidosauria > Squamata > Chamaeleonidae > Furcifer > Furcifer pardalis. The sequence continues at coordinate 28,100,631 of CP126892.1, forward strand.
ATGTAGATACTTTTTAATAGCATGTATATAATATGTCATGATATGTTTTTGATATTTTATTTTTGGCCTCAAAGTCAAAATTCAAGCTTGCCTTTATGTTTGTTGAGGTCACTGTTACTTTATTCCCTGCACTATCCACAAGAAATTGGTACACAGCCTGATGAATGCTAGTTTAAGTGAAAAAAACTGCTATATTTTTAAAAAATGCTCCTTGGTAGAGGGGGGTCGGGCCCCGGTTGGCAGGGATCTGCTGAGGCTTTTGCTGATTATCTGACAGAGAAAATTGCTCAAATTCGCTCAAAGTTTAATCCTGGCGTGGATAATGTAGAGCTGGGGTTGCCTGGAGCACAGTCTTGCCAGGTTATTTGGGATAGGTTTGATCCAGTTGTCCCTGAGGAAGTGGACAGGCTCCTTGGATTCGTTCGTGCCACTGCCTGTGCATTAGATCCATGCCCCGCCTGGTTGGTTAAAACTTCCAGGGCAGTGACAGGCGGTTGGGTCGAAGCTATTATAAATTCATCATTACGGGAGGGGGTCTTTCCAGCAAATTTTAAACATGCTCTGGTGTGCCCCCTCCTGAAAAAAACCATCGCTCGACCCTGCAGTGCTTACTAACTACCAGCCTGTGTCCAATCTGCCTTTTTTGGGCAAGGTTTTGGAAAAGGCAGTGGCGTGATAATTACAGGGTGTCCTGGATGAAGCGGATTATCTAGACCCTTTCCAGTCAGGATTTAGGCCCAGATATGGCACCGAAACTCCTTTGGTCGCGCTAGTGGATGACTTCTGGCGAGAGCAGGATGGTGGTCCTCTATCTGTCCTGGCTCTTCTTGACCTCTCAGCGGCATTCGATACCGTCGACCATGGTATCCTTCTGGAAAGGCTCCAATGATTGGGGATCCAGGGCACTGTGTTGTCCTGGTTTTCCTCATTTCTGAGGGGCCGGACCCAGTCGGTGTGGTTGGAGGGCAAGGTGTCCAGCCCAAGGCCCCTTTGTTATGGGGTGCCTCAGGGCTCGGTACTCTCACCTCTCCTATTTAACATCTACATGAAACCACTGGGTGAGATCATCCAGTTCCACTGGGTGAGGTATCATCAATATGCAGATAATACCCAGTTATATATCTCGGCCCGTGGGGACCCTAGTGATGCAGTGGAAATCCTTTCCAGGTGCCTGGAGGCTGTGAGGGTCTCAATGGGGGATAACGGGCTTCAGCTGAATCCCGGCAAGACTGAGTGGAAGTGGGTCAGGGGTCCTGCTTCATCTCGGGAGTTACCATCTTTGGTTCTGGATGGGGCAGTTTTACCCCAAACAGACCTGGTGCATAATCTGGGGGTCCTCCTGGACTTGCGACTACTGCTCGAAGAGCAGGTGGCAGTCGTGGCTAGGAGGGCTTTTGCACAACTTCGTGTGATCCGCCAGTTACGCCCACTCCTAGATCGGGAGTCCTTGCTCATGATCACACACGCTCTGGTCACCTCCAGACGTGATTACTGTAATGCGCTCTACATGGGGCTGCTCTTGACGACCATTCGGAGGCTTCAACTGGTCCAGAATGTGGCTGCCCGGGTTGTGATGGGGTGTGGGCGGTATGCACATGCCTCGCCTCTGCTTCGGGAGCTGCACTGGTTGCCGGTTTGCCTCTGGGTGCAATTCAAGGTGCTGGTTATTACCTTTAAAGCCCTACATGGTAGTGGACTAGGATACTTAAGAGACCGCCTCACCCCAAGAACATCTGCCCGTCTCACCAGAGCGGACCGGAGAGGCTCCCTAGTTGTTCCATCAGCCAGGGAGGCACATCTCTCTGGCACCAGAAGGAGGGCCTTCTGTGCGTCTGCTCCGGCCCTATGGAACCTCCTGCCTACAGAGCTACGTCTCCAGACAGAGTTGCTGCCCTTTAGGAAGAATCTAAAAACATGGCTGGCAGGACATATATGAGGTATGGAAGGTATAATGACCCCAGCACATTGGTTGATCTGAGCCCCTCTCTTTTTCTACTTTTAAATTAGTAGTTGTAGTACCTCGTGTGTTTTTAATCTGTTTTTAATCTTTTTCAGATTTTAATTTTTAATTTTTAAAAGTTTTAAGGTTTTTAGATGGAAGCTCCCACTTCTTAATCCTGGGCCTTATCTGCCCAGGGAAGGAAAAGACTAACGTCCTCTGGCCGGAAGGAGGAATGGATTTTAGCTGTTTGCGTTGTGTGTGTGTTATTGTTGTTTTGTTTTTGTGGTTTTTTTTCCTGATTGTAAACCGCCCTGAGTCGCCACGGCGAGTGGGCAGTGATATAAATCTAAATAAATAAATAAAGAAAATAAATAAAGGTATAATGTAATATTTAAAGCTGACGTTGTGTTGCACAACTATGCATGCACAACAGCAGCAGCAAATTGCCCTGATTAAAGGCTTATTCTGGCAATTCTAGGGTGCACATAACTTCACTACATTGTGGACAAGGTGTAAGCAACCCAAGATCACACACACACACAAAAGCTTTTAATCAGTGTTTATTTGTGGCTGATATTTCTATTTTGCGCATGAAGCTACACAACAGGATTTCAGCCAATATGTTGGAAAGGAAGAAAAAATAGTTCTTTAAAAAACTTGGCTGCATATGAACAAAATTGACTTCCTCCTTTTGCCAGTTGGCTGAATTTGCCTTCTTATCCCGCTATGTCCCAAAGGGATAACAATATGCTAAATATTTCATGCTATTGCTGTCCACGGAAAGCTTTTCTGATTGAAAAGCTTTCTCCTTGTTTCTAGAACCAAATGAAGCTTTGGCACATCTCTAGAGGAAGAAGATTCACAACTCCAAGGCAGCATTAAAAATGCTTCTTTGCATGAATTGACACTATTTTATTTTCCTAGGCATTTTAGAAACTCTTTTTTAGGGCTTTTACATTTTTGCATTCTTTAATCCTTTTCGCTTCTGATTTTATTACATGCTGCTTATGGGTTTTTTCTTTAGCTTTAATCTTGACCTGTTTTAGAAACAATAAAGATTATTGTTTTATAGTCTTTTAGAAAAATACTTATGACCTCAGTATTTTCTGTTCCTGGGTTGTTTAAAGATATGATAAATGAATGATTAAAATAATGAATGGATGCTCTTATGCTTCTGAGATTGTCCAAAGTTTACATACTTTAAATTTATGGTTGCTGTTTAAGATTATGAGAAAACACAAGGATAAGACTCCACCCAAACTATTTTATTGCTTTCATTTGTGTTCAGTCTGACCCTTCACAACCACATGGACCACACCATATCAGGCTCCTTTGTCATCCACCATCCTGCCGAGATCCTCGCCCACAGGATCAATTATAGGGTCTAACCACCTCATCCTCTGCCACCCACTTCTTTTTTTGTCTTCTACTTTCCTAGCATCAGAGCCTTCTCCAGTGAGTCCTCTCATCTCATTTGATGACCAACGTATTTAAGCTTCGGTAGCTTTCCTTCCAATGAAGCCATCATTGATTGCCATTGGGATTGACTGATTTGATCTATTTGTGGTCTAGGAGATTCTCAATAGTCTCCTCCAGCACCATGGTTTGAAGGTGTGTATTGTTCTGCACTTAGCTGAATAGTCCAGCTCTCACAGCCATACTGGAAAGACGATCACTTTGACAATGCAGACTTTTGTCAGCAGGATGATGTATCTCCTTTTTATTATGGTGCTTCTGTCACTGCTTCTATTTCTTCCCCTTCTTTTTGTCCAGGTGTGATGGTCCTGGATGCCATAATATTGGGGTTTGTTTTTTGTTGACTTTCAAGCCAACTTTTGTACTCTCTTCTTTCACTCTCAAGAGGCTCTTTAGTTCTTCACCTTGTGCTTTTAGGGTGACGCCACCTGCATATTTGAGGTTATTGATATTTTCCCTAGCAATCTTAATTCCGATTTGTGATTCATCCAGCCCTGCATTATGCATGATGTACTTTGCGTATAAGTTAAATAAGCAGGATGACAATATACAGCCTTGTTGTACTCCTTTTCCTGTTCTAAACCAATCAGTTGTTCCATATCTGGGCCTAACTGTTGCTTCTTGACCCACATACAGGTATCTCAGAAGACAGGTGAGGTTGTAGTAAATGTTCTTCTGGTACTCTCTTGCTTTCTCCATAATCCAGTGTTGGCATTTTGGTCTCCAGTTCCCCTGCCTCTTTGGAATCCACTTTGCACTTCTGGTAGTTCTCAATCCACATACTTCTGAAGCCTAGCTTGTAGGATCTTGAACATGACCTTGCTAGTGTGTGAGATAAGCACAATTGTGTGATAGTTTGAACATTTTTATTGACCTTCTTTGGAACTGGAATGTAAACTGACCTTTTCCAATCCCTGTGGGTACTTATGTGTTTTCCAAAATTGCTGGCATATTGAGTTCATCACTTTAACAGCATCATCTTTTAGGGCTTTGAATAGCTTAATTGGAATGCTGTCATCTCCATTAGCTTTATTGTTAGTAATACTTTCTAGTAATGACCAGATAGTTGAGGGAAATAGATTAGCCCAGTTGTTAGCCAAAGTAAGAAGATTGCTTGCCTCAATCACTCACATATTCTGCACTTCTTTATCTAAGGTAGTATTTCCCAATCTTTGATTTTTGGACTTCAATTCCCAGAAGCCTAAGTCAATTTGCTGATCAGCCAATGTACTGACTTAGGTTTCTGGGAAATGAAGTCCACCAGTATTCCACAGGACATAGTTTGGGAAATGTTGGTCTAAGGGATGAGAGAGAGAGAGTCTCTAAGGTACAGATAAACTTATGGAAAGAGCAAGTACATAGAGCTGTGATGGTGAACCTTGGCACTCCGGGAGTTTTTGGATTTAATTAAGGTCAAAAAAGTCCTGGAGCACCAAGGTTTGCCATCACTGTCATAGAAGATAATAACAATGATGGTGATGGCAACAGTGGCAGTGGATTGTTTTGCATTTCCACTGAATGCTTCCTGAGTGAGTACACACTTGCTGAAAGCTTGGGGATTTGGAGCCAAGGTATTGTGGGGTATGTGGCAATCTGAAGGCAACAGAGAAGCTAGAAGCAGTTCAGAACAACTCATAGCAATTACACAACCCAACATTTTGATTCTTCTGGTTTCTTCCACCTTCTCTGGATGTCTTCACATGCATGGTTAGTTGGGGAGGGAGGTATGGTTTGTTTTCAAGGTGTAGAGGAAGTACAAACATATACAGTTGTAGCGATTTTCTTTTGTCATAAGCAGCAGGAGAGTTTGCATGTGGGCCAGAAACTAGAGGATGATGAGAATTTTGTTTCAATTCTGCCCTACATAATGGTTTGCCATACTCACAAGTTCCTTCAAGAAAAAGATAGCAAACATCTTGGATTAAAACAAATTAGAACTAGAAAGTGCTAATTTTTTTATCCACAGCTCCTAGAATCTCGCAACTAACATTGTTAGTGAGATTTGGATTAATTTTTTTCCTAGTCTTTGAATAATCTTGAGTGTACAGAAAATCCAATATAACAAATTCATCCTTCTAAGACAGAGGTGGCCAAACTTTTCTAAGACAGAGGTGGCCAAACTGGTTCAGGGGGCTGGTCCCTATGGTGTAGGGGCCAGATCAGGACCCCAATGCCAATTAATCTAGCCTGCAAAGTCCTCATTGTTCCCGGAAGTGGAAGTAAAACATACCCATATGAGCATGTTTTACTACTACTTCCGGGAGTTACAAGGGCATCATGGGCCAGATGAATTTTTTTCTGGGGCCAGATCTGGCCCTAGGCTATAGTTTGGGCACCCCTGTTATAGGAAATCAATATGGTGCCTGTGCAGACACTGGTATACTAGTGGAGAGCATTCCTGAAATTATACCCCATGTAGATTTTGGACAGAGTTGCCAGATTCCAGGACATGAACTAAAGTCTGTGTTTCTGTGAGTCTTCAAGAGGAGAGATAAATCTCAGTGCTAAAAGGAAAGAAAGGTTGATTGTTCTATATTAGGTAGCTTTATGGTCTGGACAGCATCTTTGGACCTTTCTCATCAGGTGTCAGAATACAAGTGCTCAGCATGAATGTGTTTGTTATGTGTATTGTCACTCTATATAAAACAAAACAAAGCACCAGGAGTAAGTGGAGGAGATATGAACTTAAATGGAAAGACTGAAGTTTCATCAATGTGATTTGTGAGCTTGTTTCACTGATCTTTGCAGCAGTGGCTTTGTGCCTGAAACTAAAATGTCTCTATGAGCCATTGATGGGCCAAGAGGCTGGAAAATATACAATACATCCTGTGTACTGAAAGTACAGCTGCGTAGGATGAGTGAGAATGGCCCCAGTTGCTATCGCTATTGGGCTTCTTCTCTAGCAATACCATCTACAGAGTTTTGCCTCAGATTCTTTGCTACCATTTTTTCTCATTAACGTGGATTTAGTCCTATTTGCCTAGATTTCCTTTGTTCCACAATTAGGCAGTCCAGAAGTAACTAGTATGTCACTAACAGTTGTAGTATTTCTCCCAGTCCTTCCTGCTCCAAGTTTGTGATGTCACAAAGACCTACTGCCAATCTCATTTTTTTCAATTTGAATCTCACCAAATGTATGAGGCTAACCAGGTAAAACAACTTCCAAACCAAATAGTTAAAGTATTCCCAAGGACATCAAAAAAGTGGAATTCCTGTTGCAGTAGGGTTTTTATGGCATACTGAAATAAATTTCAACATGCTCTTCTTTCTAAAGGATCAATATTTATTTAATTACAAACATGATTCTGGATCTCTATAATTTGGTTCCCATTCTAACAACCAATATCATTGTCAAATAGAATGATGTCCTAAAGTATCTTGGTTTCCACAAACTAGGGTTTTCTGTCAATCTACATAGAAGCAAAAGTGCGACAAAATAGCATATGTTAATGAACTCCGGCTTTAATGACTGCCTTCGGCAAAAAAAGCAATATAAGTACAAAGAATAAATGGGATCTTAATATGTGCCACTAATCAAGAATGTACAAATGAATCCTGTTTTCTGACAATGGCTGGTACAAAACAATTTGTTGCCTCAGGAAGAGAAAGCACTCTGCTGCCTAAATGGTTTAACTCCAGTGCAATAGCATGTTTGTTCTTTATCGTAAGTATTTTCCCTCTGAACTCAACAGAGTTGGTTCACTGAAGGGTTACAATGAAGCACTCTGTTTTTCCCCAGACTGGAAGAACAAAATGAGGAACACTTTAATGTTCAAGTGTGTTTGTTCTCACACTTGTCAATATTTCTTACACCTTTACTTATTTAGCACATCCACCTTCCTCTTATCCATCAGTACATTCAGGAAAGTGAATACAAGTCAAACTGCACAGAGCAAATCTGCGACACCAAGCTCAAATGCACAGAAGAAAGAGAAGACTCAGGATGACAGCTGCAGTCTGGTTCTTTGTTCTTCGGCTGAAAAGACATATAAACCCCTTGAGCAATGATGGGAAAAATGGAGGACTGCCTTACAAACTCTCTCCCACTGCTATTGGTGCTTGAGTAGGTGAAGTAGATGCAGTAAAGAAGAAAGACAATGTGACCTCTGAATCTAATGAACAAATTGCCTGACCCATATATAACAGGTGGGAGCCATTATTACAGTTTTCCTCAAAATGTCAACTTCTTACTGGGAATATGTGTCCAAACAGGCATCAAATAATTAAATGTTTACATCTAGCCTTTGTGGTTTAGACAATACAGAAAGGTGTCTTATTTTTAAAGAAGTTAGTCTATGCTATTACAGTATTTGAAAATTCATATAGCTTTCAAGAATATTTTTAAAGATCTCTTCTTCCAAAGGACTGAACATATAAGACCCATAGTCTAGTTTCAAAAACCTACTGCAAGCAATCAGTTCAGCCTGCAAAGACAGGGAGGGATAAGGAAGAGTGAGAGAAGATGCCAAAAAGAGGAAGAGAAAATAGGGAATAAAGGGGGAAAAAAACCCTGAAACACATCTTTTGGTTCTGTTCCAGTCACTGTGGGCATAATCCACTCCTATCCTTGGAATGTCACCTCTGATAACACATTCTTGATGAAATATGGCTTTTAAGGTAGAAATAATTTTTCTTCCTTCCATTTTATATAATATGAAAGCCTGCTATTTAACACCTTTGTATCCAGCATGTTGAGGCAGGCACCAAAATAAGTACAGTGGAAGCTCATACAACAATCAACCCATACAGCAACAAAATCGCATAACAGTTACGTTTTTTTAAAAAAATGGCATCCCGCATAACAATTTTCCCTATGGGAAAAAATCGTACAACAATTTCCAATGGGAAAAACCATTTAGCAAAAAAAATAAAAATCATTGTACGATGCATCCCATAGGAAAAAATCACTATACGATGCATGCATCACATAGAAATTATCTCATACAACAAGCCCTGTGGAAGAGATTAAAATCATTGTATGAGGTACTACTATATAACAAATCTTTAGGAACTGAACATGTACATGACTTATTATTGTACTTATGACTAAGTCTGGGCCTAGTTCAAAATGGAGTGGACCAACAGAAAGTTGTGGGTGCAGGCATAAAGGACCTAGAAGGTAAGTTGTCCACATAGCACACCTAGCCTTTGCATTACATCTGTACACAGGAATAGACTGCATTTTGCATAGATAAGGGACTATTTCATGACAAATACAAAGCTTCTGCTCAAAAATATTTCTGAATTTTTTATTCCAAAAGTAACAAAATCCAGAAAGGAAGAAAGAAGAAGTACACAAATCTATTGCAGTCCAATCTTACCAATCAGAATATTTTTTTAAAAAAACCATTCTCATATGTAAGAATAACAAAATCAAAGATTTTGATCTTCTATTTAGCATTTTGTGATTGTATTGCAAAAACACAAGCCAAAGGCCAGGTTGTGGTTTAGGAATGCATAGCATGGTCTTGAGCTTTGATTTACCACCTGTGATGATGCTGGTTTTCCATCTCTGCTCTTATCCTTAATTATTTATTATTAAATTTAAATAATAAATTTAATTTAATTTAAATAATTTATACACCATCCTTCTGGCCTAACAACTGCCCAGAGCAGTGAAATGTTTTACTCATATGATGTTTTAATCCATGTACTTAATTTTTTTAAAAAAAGACTAAAAGGTATAACTTCGAAGTCCTGCCCAGTGTGCAGACATGCCACAGACAAGCAGAAATGTAGCAAGAGTTACTCGTTGAATCTCTGGGAAGAAAGCAAAAGAATTTTTAAAAATCCCTTAGATAGTCTCAATTTTCCAAATTAGTTTCTGAATATTTGTCCTCTAGTATTTCTTGTCTTTCTTTCCACAAAAAACTCCTATCAAGCATGAAATTCAAATAGCTCTTTTGGCCAGGAAGGAGTTAAATAGTTCTCATCCAGTCTGACTGATGTGTCTTGACTGACAAATTCAAAAGTCCAGTTTTCTCCCAACATGGAACCAATTTCCCATTTAAAAAGAAAAATAGTCATTTAAAGCTTGTTACCTGAAAAACCCACTACCCACTTCATGCCACAATTGTACTAGATCTTGACAGAACCAGGAATCAATGGGTTGATCATGGTGGCAGCTGCTCCTTGCCACCACTTGTCTGTAAAGGGAAACTTTTAAATGAGAAATAAAACAGTTAAGTTTCCTCCTGGCCTTACACTTGAGTAGACCTGCCACTCTGCTCCCGCAGCTGTTCAGAGTCCCATTCATTGAGAGAACAGGCTTTCCGCCTCATAGATTTGAATGGAGATTTTTCTTGCTGGAAATATTTATTAAAAATAAATGAAACAAAATGAGCATCCAGGGTTCATGTACACCCAGGGTGTCTGAGGTGGTTGTGTGCGAAATGGAGTGTTTATGCAAACGTAAACCTAGTGGTTAGGGCAGCAAAATAAAAAAAATACAAGGTAAAAGAAGGTAAGAAAAGCATTCTTAATTTCCAACAAGAAGTGTTACAACCTTTATTCGGGAAAGGTACAGCTTGCAAAGCTGCAGAATATGAAAATAACCAACTGAACTACCCTTCTTGCAAAAGGATAATAATGAGAAGAGGAGGAAGGATTGAGAAACAATCATTAGTTGTTGCTTACATCTTGGAAAGGGAGGGGGAGAAAAAGTGATGGGAAGAGAGAGAGAGAGAGAGAGAAGGATAGAGCCCTTGCTAGCTGTCAAACTGGCTTAGCCACTCAAAAGCCCCAGCAGTTCCCTAGGTCTGGGATTGCACCCTTTCTCATGAGCTGTCACTCCATACTTACTTTAGTGACGGAGAGAGCAGGCAAGGCTAAGTATCTCCAGGGGCTGGAGCAGGGCAAGGGTGGGAATCAAAGATTCAGATAAGGCATAACAACAGTCCACAGGAAGCAGGCAGGAGCAAAGCAAGAGAACTTCAGAGGCAGGAACTAGGAGAAGGCAACAGGTCTTCAGAGGCAGGAACCAGTGATAATTCAGGAGTAAAAAAGCACAACTCAAGTAGCCTTCCTTACTAAAGCAAGGGGGAGCTGGTTCTAATATAGCTCAGTGTAAGATGGAGTTTATGATGCTCCAGGACCTTCCCAAAGGATCTCAGGCAGGCCCTAGCAGCTGCATCTAACCTTGCAACTACTAGAGCTATCAACTCTGCGAAGTAATTTCTCACCATGGGTTCTCAGTTCAGTATTTGCTCTCAGTGGCCACTCAGGCCAAGGAAATTTTTAAACAGAGAGTCTTAGATATCAGTGCACAATCTGACTTGGAACTACTGGCCAAAAATGGTTCGTTAAGGTGGCTGGCGGCTAACAAAATTACATTTCAAACTGAAAAATATGTTTTGATGTGCCTCACTTATCCATTAAGAAGGGCATATTGTAGAGCCAGATTCGAGCTTTTAGACTCCATGAATAGATATGGGCGTTTTCACCACTTACCATATCACGAAAGAACGTGCATCTGCGGGTCTCCAAATGTTGAAAATAGCTCTCATATTATATTAGATTGCCAGTTGTACACTGATATTAGATCTAAATACCTTGCATCCCTATTGGAAAAAACAACTTTTTGGGACTCAAAAAACAAACTGTCTTATCTCCTTCTGGGCTCTAATATCCACGTTGTGTGTAGAACTGCCAAGTTTATAATTAAGGCATCAGCTAAAAGAATCGAATATGTCGATCAAATTGGGGTATCCTGCAAGGGAGATTCACTTATCTGACTATCAATATGCATGAATTAATTGTATTAAGGCACCTTCTCCAGTTTACATTCTTTAAAAGTAGTTCAGGTATGTATATATTGTATTTATTGTATTTTTATTGTATTTTTATTGTATTTTATCACACTTTATTGCATTGTACAGATTTTAAACTCTTATATTATTGATAAGGTCGAAAGACTAATCAATTAATAAAAAAAATTCATTCTATACTGGAGATCTAATCCTGTTAGCATCTAAGATAAGTAGAATGACCTAGGATGGGGAACTAATCCTGTAAATAGAGGAGCTACTTCAGATCCTGACAAATGGTCCTGGACCTGTCAAAATTGTTCATCTGTGTTTAACACAAAGGGCATTACAGAGGCTAAGGGAGGAATAAGAATGTCCTTGAAAGATGCAATTTATCCATGTTCCTATTTGGAAACATTGTAAATAGAATAAACCAGATTTCTTTTGTAAGCACTTTCCATTTAGAAGAACGTAAATATTCTTGAAAATTATATCTCCCCATTTGTTTTAAGCTTTGCTTGATAGTCATCAAACAGGTTTCTAGTTTTGATATCTTGACAATAACCAAGGTAATTGTAGTTTGACATTTCTTCTAGCCTGAGTAACAGCTCCTGGGCATTATTAGGAACATACGGAAAGTCATTGTTATGAGGAACAATAGAAAGCTTTATTGGATTTATGCAGAGCTTAGTACGTGTATGTGCGTCTGAGCATTTTAAATGATGAGACAATTTATTGGAAAGGCATAATACCATTGACACTTCACACACAATTGTAATAACTACCTCCCTTTAAGATCTACAGAAAAGGCATTACAGAAGGACATTAAACCCTTGATAAGATTATATTTGAAATATACAATTTACATTTCATATCACAACAGGTAGAATAGTCTCAACAAATGAGAATAAAATGGTCAATATTACCTAACTTTGATCATCATATTTGGGCAGATTTTTCAGGAAACTACAGAACAAAATGTTATAGCCTGATATCAATCTGGTATAGGCTGGAGGGAACACAGATAGTAGTTTTAATTCATGAAAAATCATATGGATCAGGTGCTTAATGGGCCAGAAGAAATAAAATACACCACTATCATCATCAGCTGTATCCTAGGCCCTGTGTGTATAAATGTCTTACAAGGTTATGTATGCACACTCTGACAAATTGCATATTTAGCCACAGTTTATGCAAATGCCCTGTTGCTGTGAGCTTCTTGCTGAGTCCAGGAAGAAAAAATATCTGCAATATATTCTTTTCATTGATTAAGACAGAGTTGTAAATAAACATGTGCCTGTGTTCCAGATGTCCAAAAATCAGTTTCAGAAGAGCAATCACTTGAATTTCAATATATTTTGGAGGAGATGGTCTTTTTGGTCATACACAATTACCATCAGGACATGTGTTTGAAGATTAGTAAAATTTCTTTTGCACTAGTAAATTTGGTGGATTTATTTGTAGGATTAGATAGCAAAGATAGCAAGGAGGAATCTGCTGTACAAGCATTGTTATTTTCTGTACAAGTGATAATACCAAGGCTAGAACTGAACCCAAGTGAAGTGTGTGTGATTTTATTATTAGTAGGCATATATTTCACAACCTCTGATAAGTTCCTGTTAGGACACACTCAGAGTTCCTTGCCTAAAAGCATATTAGATAGATGTTGTGAGAGTCTTTGCTGTCCTTTTTGCTTTGAATTATCACCCTCACTCCCTCTATTGATTGTGACATCACCACACAGTTAATCAGATTTTACTGTCATGGCATGAATGTGAAGCTAATTCAAAGTAAGGGCAGTGCATCTTGAGTTGGCACTGAGCAAACTCTGAATTTCCTTGGTATACCCTCAGTAGTGGTATCAATGGCTGGACAGATCTAGTGACTTCGCAAAGTCATTAAGAAGTCATGCAGGAGTGTATTTCTTTTAAGCAAAAGCCCCCTTACTGGAAAGAGGATAACTTATAGCAGGTAAGCACATACAAAAACAATAGGCTTTGTGGGATCTCAGTCATTTTCACATAAAAACCAGTCAGGGTAAAATGACTCAACCCTACCAAAACACATAAGAACCCACACACATATATATTCTGAACAAAATATATGAGGTATAATTAGCAATCCTTGGAGGAGTGTAATAAAAAAATTGTGTTTAACTAACTCATCTGTTTTAAATGAGATAAATGTTGGACTTTTACAGGGCAGGATCAGATGAAGAGGATCAATTTCCCCAGTGGTCTAAAAAAATTATTCCTAATCTCACCTTAATTGACACTCAATGGGTAGAGTTTTGCACTAATTCTTATTTAAAGAGGCCATATTTAATGAAGGCAAAAGGTCCTTTTCAGTAATCTTTGAGTTAAGGACTAAATGAAACAATGAACGAATGAGTCAAGTTTTTCATGCTCCATCAGATAGTCGTGTTTTGCTGCGAAAGGTTACTTTGGAGTGGAAAGGAATCAAGCTCTTTCTAAAATTACTGACTTACTTTTGTGTTGTGTATCAGTGTTTGGGTGTGAGGGGGGCATGATTGACACTTTGTATCTTTTGTTCTGCACCATTAAATTTAAGATTATATTACCTGCCTTCTACCAAACAAGCAAGGAGAGATAAGGAAACCTACCTGAATGAACAGTGCAAAGAAATAGAGGAAAACAATATCAGGGGTAGGACTAGAGATATTTTCAAAAAAAATTGGGGAACTCAAGGGAACATTTAAAGCAAAAATGACCATGATAAAAGACAAAGATGGCAAGGAGTTAGCAGATGCAGAAGAGATTAAGAAAAGATGGAAAGAGTACACAGAGGAACTCTACAAAAAGGACCTCAACACCCCTGATAATCACAATGATGAGAACATGGAACATGAGCCAGACATTCTAGAGAGTGAAGTCAGAAAGGCCCTTAAAAACACTGCAAACAACAAAGCCACTGGAGTTGATGATATCCAAGTTGAACTTTTCAAAGCCCTACAAGATGATGGAATCAAATTATTGCATTCTATATGCCAGCAGATTTGGAAAACACAATGGCCACAGGATTGGAAAAGATCTGTATACGTTCCAGTCCCCAAAAAGGGTAATGCCAAAGAATGTTCAAATTATCGAACAATTGCGCTCATCCCTCACGCTAGCAAGGTGATGCTCAAGATAATACAAGATAGACTGCAACAGTATGTGGAGAGAGAATTACCAGAAGTGCAGGCAGGGTTCAGAAGAGGCAGGGGGACTAGAGACCACATCGCCAACATAAGATGGATCATGGAAAAACAAAGGAATATCAGAAACAAGTCTACTTCTGTTTCATTGATTACACTAAGGCTTTTGACTGTGTCGACCACAACAAAATGTGGCAAGTAATTAAAGATATGGGAATACCGGAACACCTTATAGGCCTCATGAGAAATCTGTACATGAATCAAGAGGCAACAGTTAGGACAGAAAATGGAATGACGGAGTGGTTTGGAATAGGAAAAGGAGTAAGACAAGGCTGCATTTTGTCACCCTGCTTATTCAACTTATACACAGAATACATAATGCACAATGCAGGGATGGAGGAATCACAATTTGGGATCAAAATTGCTGGGAGAAACATCAACAATTTGAGATATGCAGATGATACCACCCTAATGGCAGAAAGTGAGGAGGACCTAAAGAAGCTCCTGATTAGGTTGAAAGAAGAAAGTGAAAAAGCTGGCTTGAGACTCAATATAAAGAAAACAAAGATCATGGCAACAGGCCCTATTAGTCCCTGGAAAATAGATGGGGAAGAAGTAGAAGCCGTGACAGATTTTACCTTCTTGGGATCAAAACTCACTGCAGATGGGGATTGCAGCCATGAAATAAAAAGGCGATTGATTCTTGGGAGGCAAGCAATGAGAAACCTGGGGAGCATAATGAAAAGTAGAGACATCATATTGAAAACAAAAATTCGTATTGTCAAAGCAATGGTATTCCCTGTGGCAATGTATGGTTGTGAGAGCTGGACCATTAGGAAAGCTGAGCGCAGAAGAATAGATGCCTTTGAGAATAGATGCCTTTGAGAATAGATGCCTTTGGTTTTGGAGGAGAGTTTTGAGAGTCCCCTGGACAGCAAGGAGAACAAATAGGTCAATCTTAGAAGAAATAAACCCAGAATGCTCCTTAGAAAGTCAAATTGTAAAGATGAAGCTAAAGTACTTTGGACATCAAATGAGAAGAGAGGATTCACTTGAGAAAGCCTTGATGCTTGGAACGGTCGAAGGGAAAAGAAGAAGGGGACGGCCAAAGAGGAGATGGCTAGATGGTATTGTAGAGACAATGGGCACAGAGCTGAGCGAGTTGAGGGGGATGGTGGATGACAGGAGTGCCTGGCGGACAGTGGTCCATGGGGTCGCAGAGGGTTGGAATCGACTGTGCGACTGAACAACAACAACAAAAAACCAAACAACAATAACAACAACAACACCCTGTTGTGCATATGAGCCAATATTTATAGATTAGGGAAATGCCCAGCATTGTGAGGAACAGTGTGAAAAGGAAGGCATCTAATAGGATACAGTGCCCTTCTGTGCACAGAATCACAATGTAATTCCTCCCATTTTCTCTGCAAGTCCATTGCTTTACTTTGGCAAACATTTTAAGGAGGAACTTCTCAAAGACCTTGAAAAAGTACAAATGCAAAATACAAGCACACAAACCCAGTCTTTTTCTTCTTTTTAAGTCGTCCTCTATTTCACCTGCCCCAAGCTTCTGAAAGTGCAGGAGATGCTGGTCTCCAGCCCAGCAACATTTACCCCTCTCCTCCTTCTTCTGTATCCAAATCTGAATATTTGTGATCATCATGGTGATCAACCATGAAGGCTGTCCTGAGGATATAATGCATGGCTTTTCATCTGCTTTCCGCATTACATGACAGCCATACCATTGATCCAGTTCCACAAGTCACTTTGTGGTTCTGAGGCCTTTGGGCATGCAAAGTCCTCCTCAGCCCCAGAACAGTATTGATGAAGCTGCTGTCCTTCATCAAGATGGGTTCAAGTGGGATTTAATCCACTTGGGGATCATCACCCTTCCCTGTGGACTTCGGCACCCAAACCCATTAGTCCTCAGGGTGGTTAGGTTAGTTAACCACCACCTGACACTCAGTACTGAGTCACTGGAAGTATGGTCTACTCCATTACCATAGCAGAATAACCTGGCCAGACGTTTAACCACTCCTTTGCAATTTAGTGAAGGATTCTGTTACTTTCATCATAATAAAAATTGAAATACAGAAGAATGTGTGTTATGAACTCTGTAACACTGGTACTGCACTGACGTAAGCTTTGGTCATGAAGTATAACTTGGAAACACTCTTTTATCAGCATTGAGGATATAGTGTTAACCCCACTAGAAGAAAGACTTAAGAAAATAAGGAGCACATTGGTTTCTAGAGAAATAATTGAATCCTAATACAGCCAGCACATTCTGCCTGTCAATACAGAAGATCCTCTGCTTTTTTTCATGGATTTGGCTTGCATGCATGTTGCTATATTTGCATTGCTCTCCTCAACCCAGGCCAAGTAAAGAAATCTTTTGAACCAGAGTTTGTTTGTTTTTTTGAAGAGGAAACATGTGGATCACTTAATGTCAGATAGGAAGGAATCTTCTGAATCAATGTGAAAAAAATATGTAGCTCCAAAGCAAGCTTATTAGTGACTGCAAATCCACCTTCAAGTTATGAACTGGTCCTGGCACACATTTGCGAGCACCCAGAATTGATATCAAAAAAGAGGACAGAAGCCTTTTGATAAATTAGTGATTGGCCAGGTCTATGCCCATACAACAAAGATCAATGGTGTGATGAACCTGTTTTGAAGACAATCTGCTCTTTGCTGGTAAAATTTGTGGAATTAATCCATGTTTTCAGATTAAATACAAAGTAGAGGCATACCAGTGTTGTGAACTGCATAGAGGAATGGAGTAGGACTGAGGAGATCTGAGTTCAGTTCCCAAGCTCTGTCATGGGAATTCATAAGAGAGTGAATGGCACTTACCTTGAATCCCTTTTAGAGTCACTAAAAGTAGGTTGTGACTTGATAGCACACAAAACAACAACAACCAGAAGCAAAATGTATTGCCCAATAAGAACAAATAGGCTAATGTGGCAGCAATTCTTGGGATCAGTTAGGATTATAAATGGGAATAATAGTCCTTCTACAATGGTAGGGTATAATCTCTGATTTATTAATCAGATTAAAAACATTTGATACAAGGGACCCCATCACTCTAGATTTGTCTTCAGGACTGAACATTTAGTTCCATTTGGGTCGGGTGCCTGTATATGATGCAACTGTGATATCAGTTATTTAATCTCAGATTGTCTTCCTGGAGTCTTTTATATTATATTATATATATATTGGAATCTTTGCTTCCAATATATGTATAGGAGCACAGGGAAAGTTAGAGGAGATACTATATATGACCTGAAAATATTCCACCCAGATAGTTAGTGGAATACAACAGGAGTGCTGATTTGGGCTTCTGGTAATTGAAGTCCAAGAACACCTGGAGTACCAAGGTTACCCATCATGGGCCTCACTGATCAAACAAATGGAAAAGCCTGACACTTGTTGCTAATTGCCAAAAAGTTCAGTTGAATGAAGTACTGAAGCATAAGTTAAACTAACCAAAAGGTACCTTCATTTTGGCAATTTCACATCTGGTTTAGACAGATGCACAACATAAAGGAGTTGTGCTTCATCTTACTCTGAAAACGAATTGAGAGTAATATTTTATTTTTGTTTCTCTTGCATCTGTTATAAGTGCTTTTCTTATTGCTTCCAAATTTGGAAACTTTCAGAAGTGAGCCTGTGTTTACAGAGTACTGTGTTTACAGTGTACTTTGAGGGACATTGTCTCATCTTTTGGCTAATTCTCAATGACTGTTGGAGGATTAAGAAAAGAGTCTCAAAGCCTTGACATTTTCTTGACATCTGTTCATTAAGAGCCATTTGTCTTTGTAAATGTATTCTGTTAGGAATTACTAAAAAAAGAAGCAGAGATGTACAGTCATGTGTTCTAGGTTTGTGGTCAAAAAAATTAGTGACCAGGTCACAAAGGCAATCTGAGATGCAAATATAATCAATTACAATGGAACAACTGATAAAACTGAATCAATATTCACCACACTGAACATTAAAAATTGTACCATTGAGTATATTTAGTCTTTGCAGCAAATAAAAATTGCACCAAGTGGACTTACATTGTATTAATTGAAAAGTCACTGAATTATTGTTGTTGTTTTTGTTGTTGTGGTTGAATACAAATCAACCATTTGATTCACAGTCAAGGACTGGAATAAAATTAACATTTCAAGCCCTAGCCAAGGACCGATGATGGCGATGGCGATGGCGATGATGATTGACAAATTAAATACATAGTTGTTTCCATAGTCAAGAATCTAAAATTCTGAAGTGCTAAATCAATACAGATGATCCTTACACTGAAATTGCTACCCATGAGAGAATAAGCTGAAAGGAAACATGAAAATTGTCTTTAAAAGTATTCTTCCAGTTTTGCCCAAATAAATTCTATTTTTCCTTCTAAAAAACAAAGGGGGTGATAATATATTTAAAAAAGGCTTTGGATTTTGTGTAGTCTGAATGGAATTGCTGCATAATTGGAATAATAGGTTGTTGAGGGTTTCTGGTATAAAAGGTAGTTTTGCTCCTTGCAGTTTGCCACACATGATGCTTCAAGCATCAAGATGCACATCTAGCATTTTACTTACTTACTGATCTGTGTGTTGCTATTATGCCTCACATCTTGTTTTATATTCTTCTTTGGCCTAGAATGCATATTCCTAAACTAAGTTCTTAGGGTTCTTGCTGACACTTAGTGCTTAAATATGAGCATGACCTCCCCTGATATTACATGAAGAAACTGACAACAGGAGTTGGCATTAGACATTTAATTCTAAGGATGTTGAAGAAAATGAATTGATTAGTACCTAAAAACAAGTTAAATCTAGCATCTTACTTACTGATCAATCTTACTGATTCATTGTTGATGTTTATTGTTGAAGGATTTTGCCTAGGACTCTGGAAGAAATGGGTTCAGGATTTCACTCTTGGTTGTTGGGAGTGTCTTGTAAGGACCAGGAGTTTCTTGGTTGAACTTTAGGAATTTGTGCAATCTATTTTGTGCCATTGTTGTTAGATCCTGGTCATTTTGGTAACATCCTTGGTGCTTAATGCCAGTGTGTATGTGGGTGGTATCCATGACTGCTCTTATTTAATTGGCCAGAACATCCATTAAAACATCTTCCCATATATGACACCAATCCTTGCCTTAATATGACTTCATTAATCCATAATCTATATTTCCATTAGTATCTTCTAGATACTATTATGAGAATGCTGAGCATCAAATAGCTCAATTTTTGTGCTATATTTTAGACAATCTTACGAAATACTTTCTTTTTAATGAGATAATAAAAATTTAACTATGTAGTATCTCTTTTATGGCATAATGTGGAATTTTCATTTTAGGATCATTATCCAAAAATATCTCTGTTTCATTTTACTATTAAGATTTGGAAATAGTCCAGGATGATTATATCTGTTGATACAACAGACACTAAGTTTAGACATAAGCTAACTGGAAGATAATCTGCATTTATCATTCAGCAATAAAATTAGTGTCATGATGAGGCTTGAGTAAAAAGAATACTTCTTGCTCATTTTAAAAGGGATTTTAAGCTTCACATGTACGTGAATGGGTGTGTGTATTTACTTATGTCAATATATGAACAATTTGGTTTCTGTTCCCTGTTTATTTTTTGTTATATTATTGTTTTACATGTTTGTCATAATATATATGTGATAATAAATAAAAATGTAATTGCAAAAAAAAAAAAGGGATTTTAAGGATGGAGTGAGGTAGTTGCCATTAGTCTTTGGGATTTATCACCTTGAAGAATTTGTAGAAGAAGCATTTACAACAGCCCTGGGATTGGAGTCACCTGGTACAACTGCTCTATGCTGTTCTGAATGTTTGCTTCATAGTTTTCTTTATGAGATGTTTATTTTTTGGGTGTAAGCCACTTGTTCACACACAGATTTTTTGTTACGAAGACATTCTAAAATATTTTTATCAGAGATTGCAAGGTTAAAGAGCACACTTCTTCTGAAGTAAACATTTTTAATAAAATTCACAGTGTAATTATATGCACACACACAGAAGGACGGAAATTTAATACTGACAGACTTGGTTTTTTTTCCCCTTAGTGAGATGTATCAGTTCAATTATTCTTATGCTAGCAGGGCAAATCAACATTTTGTGAAGGAATTCTAAAAATGAGGGAAACCTAAAAAAAATACCAACAGCCTTCTAACATTTAAAATAGGGATTCTCAACCTGCTGCCCATGTGCATCCCCGCCTCCACCACACGAGGAAATAAATCATAAGTCATAAATCCTGTTCTGTTTAAAGCAGGGGTTTCCAGTCTTTTCAAGCTGAGGGCCGGGTCACACTCTCTCAGTCAGCTTTGAGGACCGAATGACAATTTTGCCCTGCCTGCATGATGGGGGTGGCCATTTTGTCCAAACAGCTTCAAAGGGTGAACATTTTGTTTCTTGAATGCCCTTGGGGGTGGGACACATGAAATGGCCCATTGGGCTGGTTTCAGCCCAAGGGCCTTAGTTTGGGAACCCCTGCTTTAAAGAGTAAAAAATATTGCTTTGTGAAATTACTGTTTTTGCTTTGTGGCTGGAGATGGCTTTACTTTATGTTAGTGGAGCTTTAGTGCCTATATCCTTTCTTAGTCTCAACCATGCTACCCATCCTGCCACTATACATTTTTTTAAATTAAAAAAGTCTGTAACGATATTACATGCCATCAACTGACTTCTAATGTATTGTGACTATATCAGTTAATCTATTCTGTATCATTAACAGATCTGCTCACATATTGTAAACCAGCAGTACAGTTGTACCTCACTTAAAGCGCATAATGTGTTCCACAGGATTGCTCTTTAAGCGAGTTTGCTCTTTAAGTGAAACACCATTGTAAGTGACTAATTGTGTGTGTGGGGGGGGGGATTGTGAACCCCGATTTATTTGTTAAGCGAGTTTTTGGTTGGTTTTATTTGTTAAGTGACACAAACATTCATAGAAAATTCTGCTCTTTAAGCGAGTTACTCTTTAAGCAAGGTGCTCTTTATGAGAGGTTTGACTGTATTTCATTATCCCCTGTTTTTACCCTTCCTAACTATATTGCAAGTGCTGCTTGGGTTTTGCAAACTAACAGCTGTGGCTGCCTTTATTAAAATAATCTGTTTTATATTAGTTCTTTCTCTCTTTTTTCTGCCCACACTTTTCACAGCAAGATTGTACTTTCTGCATGGTCACCATGTGTTCAAGGTAGAACAGTCTCAGGTTACTCATTGTTTTTCTTGTAAGAGTTAAGGCTATCTATCTTTCTTGTAGTCTGTAAAGCTCTCCCCCAATACTGTACTATATTACAAATAACTTGATTTTAAAACCTGTCTTTGTTTTTATCTCTCTTTGTTTATTTTACATAGTAAGGATAATTTTGACCTTGAGTTTCAATGATAAATTTTTATCATCATCACCACCACCACCACCACCATCTCAAAAGACAGAGGGATATTTACAAAAACAAGAAACCAACATTTTATAGAACATTTCTTCCTCTGGTTGCCTAGCCTATGAAAAGGTTATGGAACTTGGAATATATATTTCTAGTTTACATTCCATGGAACAAATGCTGCAACATTAGCTATCTGAGTGGTTCAAGTACAGTAAAACTCCTACTTACATAAAAAGTATGTTCTGTAGGCTTTTATGTAAATTGGGATTTTACTTAACTCGAAGCAAACCCATAGGAAAAATGAATTTTTACATAACTCAAAGCAAACCCATAGGAAAATGAAGCAAACCTATAGGAAAATTATATTTATGTAAATCAAAGCAGCTTCATAGGAAAAATATTTTTTATGTAACGCGAAGCAAATCCATAGGAAAAAACAATTTTTTACATAACTTGAATCAAGCCCATCGGAAATTGTGTTATGTATATCAGGACATTTATGTAAATTGGGACAAGGTTTTAGTGCAAAAATCATTATGTAAGTTGAATTTTATGTAACTCAAGGCATATGTAAGTCGGGTTTTACTGTACATGCAGGTTTCTCTGTTTTATGTGGTGCACTCACTCACACTTCTGTTTAATCAAAATATTCTGGTGTGTGTGTGTGTGCGCGTGTGCGTGTGCGTGCACACACACGCGCACGCGTGTGTGTGCGTGTGCGTGTGTGTGTGTGTGTGTGTGTTGCAGCCACATCCCAGCTAGGAAAAAGATGTCATGCTTTAAATGGTAAGGACAGCCTGAATGTTGATGACATCAATGTTAGCAGTCAAGATAGTAGACAGGATGCCCACTTGTGCTCAAAATACAGATGATCATCAAGTGCTCTGAGGAAAACTCTGCTTTGAGGAAGAATTGACAAGTGCTTATGCATACAGATGATCAATCACTTTCACGAGTGTACTGGGTCTTGAATTGTTTGTAGATTTGTACGGACATAGATGGCTTTGATCTAGCAATTCAGATACAGTATTAGGTTTGCAGATATAGATGGTGTAATTTTTCCTTTCCTTTTCATCTGCATCAAGGATTTTTCTTCCTAAAAACTGGGTTTGTTTATTTAAAAAATCCTGATGATTCCTTTTTTAAAAAAATGGAGGAAATAATAAGTTTCAGTGTTAAGGAGTATGATGAAAAATAATTGACAATATTTTCTGTTACATTAATCTTGATATAGAATAATAAAATCAACAAATGCATAAAGGTGGGGGTATTGTACTTTGATTTACATAAATGTATAAATCCAAAATGTGTAGTCAATTAGCAGCCCTATTTAAGACATTTCCATTCCATCCCTACTGTCTGGCTGCACATCCTGCTATGGTAATGGGGTAGACCAGGGGTGGCCAACCTAATCCAGCCCATGCATATCTTTAATCTGGCTCTTGCCCTCCACCCACCACCGGAAGTCACAATACATCACTTCCCATGGTGGTGGTGGGAATTGTGACTTTTTTTGGAATTGCTTTCTATTTGCTTTCTATTTGGGCAAGAATAAGATAACTAATGAAGAAAGTTTATAGGATTTCCCACTACTTGTGTCTTTTTGAATGGAAAGGAGCATAAGAGGGTATCTTGGAAACTATCCTGATTGCTGACATCAAACATTCTGGGTGCCCTTTACTATGTAAATGTTGGCATCGTTTTTAATGCTGGACACAATATAGTGCAGTAATATCAGCCTGTTTCTTGGCATTGTGGATATAGAAGCACTATATCCAAAATTCATAACTCAGAGATTTTTTGAAAAATTGAATATGTATATATGCCATGTTTTTGGTAACTTGGTAATTATAGCTCTATTTTGTATGTGTGTTGTTAAGCAAAGTGAAATGATCTGACTCTATTCAATTAGCAAAATATTAAGTCTTCCCTTAAGACCAAGAACAAGAAGTTGAAAAAGAACATCTGGGGAGTTATTCTTATGAATTTTATGTGGTTTTAATTTGAATTTTAAAATCTGTGCAATTTGTTCTCTTTGCTCGTGCCAGAAGATGCTATGACAGACTTATGAACTTCCAATATTTGCTCTAAGTGTTCCCACTGAAAGGATATCTGAGAGTAGATAAAACAGAACAGCAGAAAAAGACAACAAAAAAAAAAGATGTGGCACCCTAAAGACTAACTCCTATATTTAACTGTGACCTTTCGTAGATCAAGTCCACTTCATCAAACATAAGAGTGAGGACTCGTGGCATCAATTTATACACACATCAGGTACACAAGCACACAATAATAGGCCAGCCTAACAGAATACAGTGGAACCTCATACAACAATCGCCCTGTATAGCAACAAAAGTCACATAACAATTAGGTTTTTGGGGAAAATGGTGTCCCGTATAACAATTTTCCCTGTGGGAAAAAAATTGTACAACATTTTTTTAATGGGAAAAACCACTTAGCAAAAAAAAAAAAATTGTTCTATGATGCATCCCATTGGGAAAATTGCTATACGATGCATGTATCATATAGCAATTATTTCATACAACAATGAGCCCCATGGAACGGATTAAAATCATTGTATGAGGTACCACTATAATAACATTGTATATTCTTTCAACTGACAAAATCCCCTGTTATTATTCAAACCTGCTACAAAGCTTGGCCTCCTATTGCAAATGGTTTCAAAACCAACTTCTCTTGCAAGCTGATGCATCACATACAAAGAGTGGATGCAACAAATATTGTGGCATTACACATTTGCCAATAAGCTAGCATCTATTGAAAATGGTTTGAGTGACATAGGCAAGACTGCAGCATATAACAACCTGTTATTGTTCCAAAAAACCCTTAATGATATTCAAACGCCTGAGCTGTGTGACCATAATATACATGTATCTCTGCTGTCTCTCTCTCTGGATTCTAGTTTTGTAATTCCTCTGCTCTAGAACGGCAATCCTCAAGTCCATGGCTGAGTGTTGAGGCAGATTAAAGTGGTTTGAAATGGGTTTCTGTGTTTTACCTCTCTTGATGTCTGACTTATGTCCATTAACTCTTTTGCTCAGAGATTGTCCTATGGATGGCATACATTACATTAGCAGAGGAACAAGTAAAATTGCCCTTAATGTTGTGTGTGGCATTGTTGGGTCCAGTAATGCTGTTACCAGAGTAAATATGGGGGCATAGTAGCCATCTGGGTTCGTAGAAGGGTTAGTTCCCATCTCTGCTTCACTGTAGTGTAGACTGTTGTGTGTCAATATTTGCTTGAGATTGGGAGGTTGTCTATAGGCAAGTAGGAGTCTGCCATCAAGAGCTTGGAAAGTGAGGTATTCTTGTCCAGGTTGGGTTCGACATCTTTTATTATTTGTGTTAGAGGTCTCAGTTTAGGACTGCCTACCACTTCAAACATTTCAACCACTGAAAGAAGTGGGTGTTTTTCAAGAGATCCTTTTATATCATGGAAGATGGGTTAGGGCATCTGAAATTATACTTTGTCTTAGATAAGATAATAAGATTCAAAGATGAATGCAACCTGCCACTCCAAGCCGACATGTGTTGCTGTGATTGCTTCCTCTAGGATACCCTGTAGCAATTCCGTTATGCTGTCTATGGTTCAGGTCATGATCTTATTTGTTTTCCATAACAGCATACATTTCTTATACTCAAAGCGCAAGATCAAGATGAGGACTCGGATGTTAAACATAACAGGATATGTTTATAAATATTGTGATTATTGACTTAAAATGATAAAGTTATTACTACATTTTGCTTTTAGTGTGATTGCTGTACACATTTAGACAGTGATAGCTTCACAGTTTTAGAGGTTCCCACATAAGATACTGTTTAATCAGTAACAGGGATGTCATCTACAAAGACAAAACCTCAGAGACAAGTATGACAATAACTCCAATTAAGAGGACATTTCTAGAAGCATTCATCACATAGGGAGGGTGAAGAAACAATTGGTGGTTCTCAGGGGGTGCAAGCACACATTGCTGCACTTTGGTGGGAAAGAAGCACATTTTAGAGGACATGGCCATAGATTTTCTTCTCCCTTAATTCTAGGAAAAGGAAAGGTGGGGAAAAATAACAGAAAAGAAAGAACCAAAACTACTGTTCCATGCAACATCTTAGCTGTGCCAAGCAGCCTTATTATTAATTACAACTGAGACCAGAATGCCCCATGAGAAGATTACAGCAGATCACATCTGCACAAACAAAAAAGATAAGAAAGGAGAGTGGGGATCACCATATGGGCAGTATCAAAGGAAGGAGGGATGTGAGATATGAACATTTATCACTTTCCATCAGATTCACAGCCAGTATGGTCACCGGCATCAAAACAATTTGGAGGCCTGTATGATTGCCAATATCAAATAAAACTGAAAAAGGGATTGGAAAGGGATTGAATCTGATTTGTCTTGCCAACATAGGCACACCCTCAGAAGCTTGCACACTGAATATGCAAATATTTCACACATAGAGTTTAAATTGACTTTTATTGTATCTCCTTTCAAATAGCAAATAAGTTTCACCATCCAGAAAAACACTGACAATCTTAAATGCATTTATTGTGTGGATGGGGAGATTGCTTATTCAAAATTTCCTTATTTTGAGGAAAGCACTGAAAAATGAAGTAAAATATCACAGCAATGTAGAACAAAAGGCACTTGCAACACTGACTTAGTCCATGGGAATATAAAGAGTTTAAAAGCTATAAAGTATTGTCTTTTTGCAGCTGTGATTAGAAATGCAGTCCAAATTACAGTACCACCAACATTAAAGTAACATGCTTAGACTTACCACTTTTCTGATGTCTGGAACTTCTAGTCACAGGAACATGCATGCAACCAACAAAAGGAACCCACTGAATTTTCAAAAGCGAGCAATGAATCAATTATGCAGTCAGGCCTGCCTGAATTCTCCCCTATTCCTCCCTCCACCAAAATAGCTCATTTGTTTTCATAGCTTTCCAGTGTGCCACAGGGAAACTTCATCAAAAAATTACTTTCTATTTTATTGAAAATGGAAATCCTCTGTTTTGTTTGATGATGCTGGCAGGCTCTAGCAAAGGTCACAAGGTTGGAGAGAAAGAGCCACTGCAGGATCATTAATCATCACCCTGCAGGAAGTCTTGGGTTCATTAGAGAAACATACTGTGTGCAAGTGGCATGAAGGAAATTGAGAAATACATGAATGAAAAAATATTCTGCATTTTTTTGTTCAAGAGAGCAAAAGAAATGTGAAACAAAAAGATACACTGGCTTTCTCATCCCAGTTTGGTATGTTCTTTGGCCTTCTAAGATTATACCCTTGCATCATGTTATATTGACCTCTGCCTATGTACTTTCTGAAGTTTTTTTTTGAAGCCTTAGTGCCAACTGTCTACTACACCAACTATGTTGGGCTATAATTCTGGTTTAAATAGCTCAATAATTACATTGTCAGTAAATTGATTAACATGTTGCCTATCAGCATGGATACCTAGAGGTTCTATCGGTAGCATGCAGTATACTTCTCTTAGGATTAAGGTACAGGCAAAGGGCAGAAAGTATACTAATGAAAATCTCTTTAAACTCTTTCAGATGGCTATTTTGGGAGGTAGTCCTTGGTGGAATATTTGGTCAATGCCATTTTGATAATATTCATTTGTGTTAGCAAAAAAAAAAATGCTTAAGGGTCAAAATGCTCAATTTCCCTTTTCCAGGGTTTCATTTGCATGCTTGTACTTTTCTAAACTCAAAATCCCATGGCAATCCAATTATTTGCATGTGTATATGCATGATTCAAAGTTGTGAAAATGTATTCTTAGCATGAGGTGTTGCAGTACAGGTCACCATGAGATGGATCATGAAACCATGTAATGAACAATGTGCTGAACCACAGGGCAGAGAATTATTCAGTAATTGTTGTCATTGTCGTTGTTTTGTTGTTGTTTGTTTTGTTGTTGTTATTAAACCTTTATTAGCATTAATAAAGAGAAGAATTAACAAAATGTCCACATAGCTGAATGTAGCCTACGCAACCATAGCTGACCATAGCTAACACAACACAATATTAAGAATTACAGCTTCCATGTCTGTTAACTACTTTATCTAGAAACTGAGCAACTTGTGAACTTTCCAAGCTCAAGAGAACTTCTTTTATAAAAAGGCAATGGGAACATCTTGTGCAGGCTACAATCTCCAACAACTCTAGACAATTCTAGTCCATAATATCTGGTACCTCCCAATTAGACCAATCATTGATATAATCAATCTCCCCTTCCACCTGGTATCATTACTATCTAAGCATCTATTATGAGGATGGAATTCTTCAGTAATTACATTGCTTAAACTATCTTTAAGAGTAACCTCCACTGAAAGTATAATGTGACAGTCATTCTAATAGATTCCAAGGCATAGGTAACATAATTCAATTGCAAAACAACAAATCTGAACCTCTAGAAAAATGGCACCATGCCAGGACATTGTCCCTTGGTCTGTAAGATTAGACCTGATCTACTTCCTGCTTAGATCAAGATTCACTTAGCATTTGGTTTCTTAAAACTGGCTAGCCAGAAGCCTCCATTTGTTCAAAGGCATGGCACAAGGAAAATATTCTCCACTGTTGTTGGATCCCAGTCACACATCCACTTCAGACCATTGTTAGTAGTGTGTAAAGCCATCCCTGTCATATTGACAAGAAATCTACTCTCTCCCTTTTCTACCTATTATTTCTGATTATTAGCTTTGCAATGTTAAATATAAGATTCCCCCCCCCCCCAAAGGCTGTGGATGAACTTGAGAATGCTTTGTCTCTCATTTCTGCTCCCTGTACAATAGCTGCAAATGTTGCCTTTCAATCTGATGATTCAACATGTTGTTCAAGAATACTAGCTTTTATTATTCATATTGTTCAATGTTGTCCAAAGGTAATGGATGAGCATCTCTATTGCAGTATTATTTTGATGACTATAGTGCTCTTGTGTTCTCTTGGACTCACAACTCCTGCTCAAAGAGCAGGTGGCAGTTGTGTCCAGGAGGGCTTTTGCACAACTTTGCATTATTCACCAATTACACCTGCTCCTGGACCAGGACTCCTTACTAACGGTCACTCATGCTTTAGTCACCTCCAGACCAGATTATTGTAACATGCTCTACATGGGGCTGCCCTTGATGACCATTCAGAAGCTGCAGCAGGTGAAAAATGTGGCTGTGTGGTGATGGGGTGTGGTCGCTATGACCATGCCTCACCCCTATTGTGGAAGCTGCATTGGCTGCCGGTGTGCCTCCAGGCTTTAATAGCAGCTCTAACCTGTGTTTGATCAGACTCACTCTGGGTCTTCACCCAGCGGCACTCTCAGCATTTTACCCATTTGAGCTCCCTCAATTCTTCTGTAAACCATGGGGAGGCTAGTTGGCTACAGGTACGGAGAGCCCGTAGTGGCGTGATCACATCCAAGGATGTCGTCACCTTCCCGTTCCAAAGGTTGACAAGCACCTCAGGTGAATCGTGTCGCTGATCCAGAGGAACATCCCCCAGTTCCCTTTGGAATCCATCTGGATCCATCAGTCGCCAGGGGAAGACCAATCTAATGGGCCCAACCTCCCTGTTGTGAATCTCCGTCCCCAGAAAGTCCAGAGTCACTAGATAGTGATCTGACCATGGCACAGGTGTAATGACTAATTTCTGCAATTTCAGATCACTCTGCCACTGCTCGGACAAGAAAATGAGATCCGGAGTGTGGCCACTGTTCCTGGTTGGGTCCTGAATTACCTGAGTCAGGCCCATAGCTGCCATGGAAACCATGAACTCCTGTGCTACCCCAGAGCCAGCCCCCAATGAAGGCAAATTGAAGTCTCCCAGGACCATAAGTCCAGGGAGCTCCAATGCCACCATGGAGACAGCCTCAAGGAGCTCAGGTAGAGAATCTGCTACTCTGCAGGGAGGCAGGTACAAGAGCAAGATTCCCTGCTGACCCTTAGGGCCCAAATGCAGAAGCAGAGCCTCACAACCCGGGACTTGCAGAGCCGTGGCTCTGGCGACTCCCAGGGACTCCCTGGCTATAATGGCGACGCCACCCCCCTCCCCTTCTCCCTAGGCTGGTGCCAGATACCGAACCCGGCTGGACATAATTCAAATAGAGGTAAGCCATCCTCTGGTCTCAGCCAGGTTTCAGTGATGCATGCCAGGTCAGCCCCCTCCCCCAAAATAGAATCGGCAAGCAGGGGGGCCTTGTTGCAGACTGACCAGGCATTCATCATCAGCAGCCTAAGGGAGGGGTCACTCTGGACCAGCTGCTCAGGAGCTAGAGTTGTAGCCGAGGGGCCAGAACATGAGACAGATATTAAACACCTGTCCCGTGTTCCCTGAGTTCAGCCCGCCCCTCGGTACCCGCCATACCTCCCCATGCCCATCACAACACCAATGTGGGCCCCAGGAACCCTACCACCAGCCCCCGACAGAGCGCTGGCTCCATTCCCTGGCTGGCAGGATCTGCTGTCCTTCCCTCTCTGACCTTCCCAGTTTCCCTCCCCAGTCCCGACCCTACCTCCTTCACATATTTGGGGAGTAGTAACCTTTAAAGCCCTTCAGGGTAGTGGACCAGGATACATAAGGGACTGCAACACCCAAAGATCATCTGCTCGTCCTACAAGATCAGACCAGAGCAGCTCCCTAGTGGTTTCAACTGCCAGAGAGGCTTGTCCCTCTGGCCCTAGAAAGAGGGCCATCTCCGTATCTTCTCTGGCCTTGTGGTACCTCTTTCTGACTCAGTTGTGTCTTCAGGCAGAGCTGCAGCCTTCAGAAAAGGCCTTAAAACCTGGTTAGCACAGCCAGTGTGGGACTTTGCTGGTGTGGTAGCCTCCCCCCCCCCCCCCAAGCTGGCTTATATAAGGACATCTGGATTCATCAGTTTTATAGGGAGGGTATTTTAATCTGGTTTTAATGGTTTCTAAAGTTTTAATTGTTTAGTTCTGTATGATGGGGATGTTTTGTATTTTGAACTTTTGATACTGTTGTGAGCTGCCTGGAGTT
Source organism: Furcifer pardalis (assembly GCA_030440675.1). Classification (NCBI taxonomy): domain Eukaryota; kingdom Metazoa; phylum Chordata; class Lepidosauria; order Squamata; family Chamaeleonidae; genus Furcifer; species Furcifer pardalis. Next base: position 28,131,385 of record CP126892.1, read on the forward strand.
GCTTCAGCAAGAGAGGCAGCAATACAAATACAAATAAATAAATAAATAAATACATATTTTGCTCTTTTTACACACACACACACACACACACACACACACACACACACAGAGAGAGAGAGAGAGAGAGAGAGAGAGAACTTTCTTATGGTAGTGAAACGGGTAAGTGAAAGAACTTTGGCAGAAAATCAAATTGATAAAAATATGTTCTTTCAACTTTATGGAAAGCATTTTGCTTTTATGTCCAGAAGAATCTGAAATACTTTTTTTTTTAATCCTATGGCACCCCCAGGACTCTTATCTCTAAGCACCAGTGCTGATAATGTTTCTGGCAGCCAAGTACCTCCTAATCTTGTTAACACTCACTACTTTGCCATTTTAGCACTAGGTTTATTCATAGGTCCTCAACTATTCAGGAAAAGAGGGTCTCTGGAGTTTAAGGAATGTCATTATTTGTTGTCTTTTTAAGTCTGATTGCTGTGCAGAAAAATCTGACCTGTAGAAAACATGGCATTAAGAAACCATTAGTATAACATGAATGGGGTAGGCTGATGGCAAAAGGATATTCCCCTGACTTATTGCTGTTCTTTTGTCATCAGTTTCCTTGCAAACGCAGCATGGAGCAGAGCCATTGCTGGCAGGAGAGAATCATTGCCTCAACATATTGTTGCTACACAAAGGAGAAGGAAAACAAGACCATAAAAAAATAGAAGAGGAACAAGGCAGGTTTCTGCCTCAGAATCAGTGGACAAACTCAATCTGCTTGTCATGGCCCTGTCTTCAGATTCAGATGAAGCTGACACAGAACAAGCTTCGTAGTCCATTGCAAACACAGATTTGCCTCTGCTTGATTATGAGCTGTCAGATTTGACAGCTACTGATCCATCAATTGCTGAGTCAGCATCTGACAGTTCTGATTCCAAACTCTCAACCACATGATGTTGTAAGCTACACCTGTGCAAGGAACTGAACCTGCATCACAGGTCAGTGAGGGAGAGCTTGCAGAGAAGAGTGCCAGCTGTGAGTTCTTAGCCAAAAGCACTCTTAAAGAGTGCACGTATAAGCCTGGAATTTGTCGGTTCAACTTCAATGCTGGCCGATGCGGCTCGATTCCTTGACTACCTTGTTCAACACTCTGACTGACTTCCCTGGACTCATTTTCTGAACTTGACTGCACCTTTGGACTTCCCTTTGGACTGAAGAACTGCTCGACTGGCAAACAGGAGCCCCTGCCGAGGGGCTTGAAGGACGCCGGCCGCCGAGCGCGGGAACGCCGCCGCCACCGCTGCGCCCCTCCCAGCCACCGTCACCGGCTGGGAGGTGAAAAGGAGCCCCTGCCGAGGGGCTTGAAGGACGCCGGCCGCCGAGCGCGGGAACGCCGCCGCCACCGCTGCGCCCCTCCCAGCCACCGTCACCGGCTGGGAGGTGAAAAGGAGCCCCTGCCGAGGGGCTTGAAGGACGCCGGCCGCCGAGCGCGGGAACGCTGCCGCCGCCGCTGCGCCCCTCCCAGCCACCGTCACCGGCTGGGAGGTGAAAAGGAGCCCCTGCCGAGGGGCTTGAAGGACGCCGGCCGCCGAGCGCGGGAACGCTGCCGCCGCCGCTGCGCCCCTCCCAGCCACCGTCACCGGCTGGGAGGTGAAAAGGAGCCCCTGCCGAGGGGCTTGAAGGACGCCGGCCGCCGAGCGCGGGAACGCTGCCGCCGCCGCTGCGCCCCTCCCAGCCACCGTCACCGGCTGGGAGGTGAAAAGGAGCCCCTGCCGAGGGGCTTGAAGGACGCCGGCCGCCGAGCGCGGGAACGCCGCCGCCACCGCTGCGCCCCTCCCAGCCACCGTCACCGGCTGGGAGGTGAAAAGGAGCCCCTGTCGAGGGGCTTGAAGGACGCCGGCCGCCGAGCGCGGGAACGCCGCCGCCGCCGCTGCGCCCCTCCCAGCCACCGTCACCGGCTGGGAGGTGAAAAGGAGCCCCTGCCGAGGGGCTTGAAGGACGCCGGCCGCCGAGCGCGGGAACGCTGCCGCCGCCGCTGCACCCCTCCGTGTTGTTTTTTACACTATGTGGTTGTTTTATTATGTTATTTGTTTACTGTTGTTTTATGTTCTTTGGAAGCCGCCTTGAGTCAGGTTCACCTGAGCAAGGCGGGGTATAAAAATAAATTTGAATTGAATTGAATTGAAACAAACTTTGGTTTCCTTGACTTTGCTTTTCAGACTGGCCTTGAAAGACTTTTGAGAGACTCTATCTCTTCCTCTCTCTCCGTGTGCAGCACCACTGGGAGGCTTCCTGCCCCGCTAGGGTGCATTTTCATACTGCCATGTGTTGGAAATTATTGTTTCAGATCACATAAATGCAATGTTGCAAGGGCAAAAGTTAACAAAAACAGATCCTTAGGAAGTATCTTCCTGTTAACTAGCATGCTGAAAAACTTTCTGGAGCACTTGAAGAATTTGGACAGTATTACACCATCAACCATTAAAAGCCTAACCTGAGCAAGACTCAAGGGTGTGCTTTTCATCTCCTAAACCTCAAGGCACAGGTTGAGTTGGATGTTATATGGCAAGATAATCAATTACAACAGGATACTCTCTTTTAAGCAGAAGCACTTGAATAACAAAGCTAATGTTAGTTCAAGAAACAATATCATAAGGAAATTCACAAACTATACATGGGGAGCTCAACAATCTGTGTTGTGTATGTAAGCTTTGCCCCTGAGCATCTCAGCAGCTGAATATGCTGCTCCAGTATGGAGTGCATCCACACATGTGAAACAAGTTGACATTGCTGTCAAGGAAACAATGTGCATAGTGACAGGATGCCTCAAACCTAAACCAGTTGAGAAAATACGTTGGTATTGCTCCACCTAAGATAAGGAGAGAAATAGCAGTGAATGCCAGGAGAACTAACCAAGAGAATGGCCCTTGACATCCTCTGAACAGATATGTGCCTCAAATCCGTGACATCACGGTGTGGTAGGAAATATTTTGTCATCCCATCACTTCACCTATCCTACCTATCCTTATAGAGGACAAAGAAACCAAAATGCAGGCAAAGACAGAATTTTAAACTTAGGAAAAGAGCTTGTGTTAGCTATGAAGCCACACAAATATCACACAAACTATGGGAATGGATTATTGATTCAATATCTTTGAACCATTCCAGTAGTCAAAAAGAATTCTTTCAAATGATGAAGAACATTCTGGTGATTTTAAAATAGTCAATGATGAATCAGTTAAAATATGTGGGAAAAGGTGTAGGAGTTCTGAATTTCAAAACCCCCCAAATGACTCTTATAGATCTCTTTTCCTCTTTTATCACAATAAAAAAGCATCACAGATCTTTCAAAAAGTGTCTCAGCTAACCTTAGCATCAAAGTAGGGTTCCTGGCACAAAATGTGACATTGGGCTATCCTTCATTGTACATTTTCTAATAGCTTAAAAGATCTTGGTTTGGTCAGCGGTTCTCAATAAAGTCCCCTGAATACCTGATATCTCTTCCACATGGAATAATAATCTTCTGCAAAATGGGAAACATGTAAAGAAAGGCAGAGATGGTTGAAGCCATTAATAATTTTTTTTAAAAAAAAACTGTAGTTTTTTACTTCTGTGAGTGATCAAGGAAAGACCTATTTAGTAGCTAAAAGTATTCTGCAGTTTAAACCCACACTGAGGTTTAAAAACATAAGCTGGAAGTAGAGCCAGAGAGGGGCAGGCCCATCCAGCCCACACAATCTTCTTATGCATTGTTTGAATATGTGATGTTGCTATGAGCCTATACTGTTAGGCAACAGACAGTAGCACAGGCCATCATTACAGTGCTATACTTTAAATGTATACTTTTCCTCCCAATTCCATTCCATTGTAAAAATAATTTTCTGTTCAATGGCCCTTTTTATGCAGGTAATTATTTGCATAATAGTAAAAAAATATTGACACAGGGTCCAACTAGCAACACCTTCCAAAATCATTATAGTACAGTTGTACCTCCCTTAAAGAGCATAACGTGTTCCACAGGATTGCTCTTTAAGTGAGTTTGCTCTTTAAGCAAAACACCATTGTAAGTGACCAATTGTGTGTGTGTGTGGGGGGGGGGGATTGCAAACCCCGATTTATTTGTTAAGCGGGTTTTTTTTGTTTTTATTTGTTAAGCAAAGCAAACATGCAGAGAAAATTCTGCTCTTTAAGTGAGTTACTGTTTAAGCGAAGCACTCTTTATACAAGGTTTTACTGTATTTGTATTGCACCGAAATATCACACTTTCAAAACTGTAGTATCTGGGTTAGATTAGCCATGGAAATGGTGTTTCAACATACAGGTACTGTACATGACATATGATGCACCTGGCTTAAAATTTTCTTAGGGGTGGAGTGGGCAGGCGTCAATCATCAGTAACTTAGTAGGATTTAAAAAACAACAACCAACAATCAGAACAATCCAAATTTCTTGAAGGAGAATGGGAAAAGAGGGAGGAAAATGAAGAAACTACTGAGTAAATGGAAAGGTTCAACTTCACCATGACACAGAGCAGCAGGGGTGGACAGTCTTTACTTTCCAGCTGCTTACAAAGCTATCAGGCCACTTGAGAGTATCAGTCAATGCTCACCCTAAAGCAGTGATGGCTAACCTTAGCACTCCAGGTGTTCTTGGACTTCAATTCCCAGAAGCCCTGATCAGCAGGTGTAATGATTTGGGCTTCTGGGAATTGAAGTCCAAGAACACCTGGAGTGCCAGGGTTAGCCACCACTGCCCTAAAGCCTTAGTGGGGTTGGTTCATCCCTCAAGCTAACCTTTTCAGTGGGCAAACAGCTGGATTGGTGGGTAGATCAGGAGGTAATCTAGCTCTTCACCCTCATAGTTTCCCCAGCCTATGACCCATTCCTGTGGGCTTTCTGTGGCTTGAAATTCACTCCCACTGCCTTTCACTTGTGACTGGCAAGCTGCGTTTTTTGAAAGTAAGGAATTCCGCCCCCTCTTTTCATTTTAATTATGATGTTGTGCTGCATTGTTTTGCTTGTTGGAGAGTTTTCCCCTGCTCTGTCTTACATTGTGGCTGGCAACCACAGTATGCACATAGGAAATTCCCCTGCATTACTCTCTTGCAGCCTGTGTGCTGTGTGTGTTAGTGACAGAATTCTCTCTCTCTCACACTCACTCACACACACACACACACACACACACACAGAGAGAGAGAGAGAGAGAGAGAGAGAGAGAGAGAGTCTTATTGTGTATGTGGCGTTCACTGCTCACCCTTCCAGGGAAGCTTGTAGTATCATTGTTACAAGTGGAATTCCCAATCTATTTTTTTCAGGGCAGCCAAGCTGGTATTGTTAGAATTTGGTTCCTTTCCCCCCCTCATTCTGTTTTTCTGCAGCCATGAAGCTTTATCTCCTGAGCCAGGAGCCAGGTTTTCTTCTCCTGCTTCATAGGAGTGCAGTGGCCTATGAGACATGCTTTTGGACAGGGATTCTCTTGTGTTAATCCCCCCTTTTTTTAGGGGGAGGTGTCACGAAACCAGCCGGCCCCCTCTGCCTTGGACCTCCTAAACCAAAGACCCCAGAGGGCAAGCTGGCCGGCAATGCAGCTAAACAGCCCTTAGCTGCTTCTCTTTCACAAGGAGGTTTAAACAGGTAGCATATTCAGAGGCTTGTGTGTGAATGCATTTCTTCTCTTATCCTTTAGTCCAATGAGGGGACGTTGTGGAAGCAAATGAAAGTTTATTGATCAGGTATATTGATCAGGTTCATAAAGCATAGGTCAGTAGCATAAGACAGTCCAGCAACAGTCCGCAGGTACATTAGGTAACCATTTTGAAGAAGCCAAAATGGCATAGCCCCCAGGCAAAGATGTTAGCCCATAGACATCCCAAAATGAACTCCCTCTCCCCTCCTCAAAATGGAGATTCTCCAGTCAGGTGGGGTACCTTTAACCAATCAGAAAACAGAGAAAACTTTCTCATAACAAAGGATTGTTGACACAGGTGTACAGTGAGTAGTCACAACACCAAAAAGCTCAGCTAGCTAGAGAGATAAGGACCAGGAACACTGAATTGAAAACAATTTATCTCGTGACACGTAGTCTTGTGAGACAGAGAGGAAAGGATTTTTAGGCCTAGTCAAACCTCAAGCTTTGAGAACATTAGGAAAAATGTCATTTCATGACAGGAGGGAAATTTAGTACTCCTACCTAACAGGTTCAGGGATGAGCAGAAATCTTATGGGCCCAGCATCTGCACTACAATAGGCCCCTCAGCAGAAATGTGGGGTAAAAGCCTACAATTTATAAGGTTGTGCCCCTTATTTCCCCTTTTGCTGTGTCTGTCTTATTATTTCCAGGGAAAAGAGGCAACGTCAACCTCTATGCAGCAGAATGGAAAAGAACAAAGTACCATAGGGAAGTTAGATATTGGTGAGTGTTTCAGGTTTCTTACACCTTACAGCAAGGATTCTCAACTTGAGGCCCACAATACCATTTCATATGGGGGGCCCACTTCATCCACCACTCCAGGAAGTGCCATGTGATGGAGGAAGGGAAAAATGGATGTCGGCCCCCAAAGCTGTCTGAGGGAGCATGATCCAGACCTGGACTTTAAAAGGTTGAGAACTACTGCTTTACAGGGTGGCCTGTAAACCTCTACATGGCCCGTAAATCCCTAGTAAAGGTAAATGTTTCCCTTGCTCAAAAGCCAGTCATATCTGACACTAAGGTTCAGTGCTCACCTCTGTTACAAACAAAGCGAAAAGCCAGCGTTGTCTGCTTCTGCAAACATTTCCGTGGTCATGTGACAGGCATGACTAGACCACCCATTCATTTATCTTATGCATCCAATGTATCTGTGTACTGCCCCTCATTCCCACTGCATAATATTACACAACACCATGTTCTGTGAGACATTTCCCTCAACATAGCAGGGGTGATTGTTCCAAATGTTGCAGTAACTGCTGCCTTTAGTGTTGTTTTGACACAAAGAGAGTAGGGCTCGGCTGGGAGGGAGGAAGCGCTCTCATTGGGCTGTGGCAGAGGCAAACTCTGTGCTGGGAGGAGGGAGGAAGCACTCCCATTGGATTGCTAGGCAGAGGAGTGGGGTGAATCCTGGGAAGATGACACACATGCCATGAAAGAGGATGGGTAGGGATTTACGGTCTGGGTAGGGATTTATGGGCCACCCTGTACACTGTCCTTGGATGCAGGTGTGGCCTTAAAGTACATCACATACCTTGGGAACTCAACTGTTCCTCCACTAAGTTCCTCCACTATGGCCTTTTTCTTTAAGATCTTTTCTTTTTGGATCATTTGCTCTCATTCTCTTCCTTTCTAACACCCTCCAGCTTTCTGTTCTCTTGTTAGTTTTCAATTATCTTCAGAATTTTCTCAGACATCTCCCATCTTATTTTTATCAGAATCGCAGGGCCTGACAGCAGCTTCCCAGGACCAAAAATGTCTACTATTTTTAGCCATACACAGGAGGCTTCATTGCATAGAGGTAGACCATATAAACCAGGGATTCTCAACCTGTGGCCTGTGGGCCAGATGTGGTCTGTGACACCATTTCATGTGCCCTCCATTGCCTCCACCACACCAGGAAGTGCCATGTGGTGGAGGAAGGACAAAATGGCCCTCCAGCCCCCCAAAGCTGTCTAAGGGAGCGTGACCCGGCCTCCAGCTTAAAAAGCTTGAGAACTCCTGATAGAAACCAATATATGATGTTTGATCTTAAGGTGAAAAGTAAGCTGCAATTTGTCAAAAAACTGTTGTAGTGGGGCAGAACTTTGGCAGCTTGTGTGATGACTTTCAAAGCACAATTTGCATCTGCCTACATCCTGTGCTTGTGTTTGTATGTTTATGAGTTCATGCAAGGATATGGTTCCAATATGTACTTAATAAAAATAGTGCAAATAAATAAATTGAAACCTCAGTCTACACACATACAGATGCTAATTATAATAGAGGCATTGTGCTTGTCTTTAACTAAAGTCCTTAGAAATATAATGGAGAAATCCCAAGATGCAGCATACCAATGCCTGATACAAAACATATTATGTAAACTCCTACAGAAGTAAACATTCTCAGCAGGGAGTCTTCCGATTTAGCCCCGCTCCCAGTAGATGTAAAGCAACTTCTCCTAAGAATGTAAAAGGTACTCTTTGCCCTAACTGAGCCCTGTGTGGATACGTGGGTGGTTGGATCATCTGTGTGGCACATCCGTTATGGGAAACTGATTGCATGGCATTTCTGCAGCCTCACCAACACATGCCATATGCCAACTGATTTTTCATAAGGTGGAAAAGTACAAGCCCATAGAGCTCATGACAAGATGTTCCATTGTTTTCTTTTATTTGCATTCCATTTCCAGCTCTGATAATCACAGCTGCTGCAGATGTGACAAACAATTAATTTAGTGCCCAGCTGTTAAATATTTACTATCTTTTTGATACACTGTACAAGAATCATTTTGGCAGATATAATTATTTAATTGCAGCTGAATGAGGAAAGAGACACACAGATGGATTCCTGCAGCTATTGCCTTTTGCCTCCAATCTTCTTCCTAAAGTGGCTCTTTCAGTAGGATAAGATGAGCAACACTCCACAAACTTATAAATGCACATCCTACATTCACTGGCACATTCTGCTTTTATATTACATGGGTAGTTGCTTTTATTCAGTGGACTCCTGATCTTTCATCAAAGGTGCAAATTAACAAATAACAGCCAGAATCCTACTTTAATCTTTTTACTTTTGTAGGCGAAATCACTTTAGTTGGGGCAACAAACATCCACTCATTCCAACTAGCTGGTTGCATTTCTCGACACAAGCCTCATCTCATAATTGGTGCACATCCCGAAATACCACGTGCACATTGTTAATTAGAAGAAATTAACAATATACACAATTTCTCTCATGCAAAATAAATGGACAATTGAATTCTTGGTTCTGTTTTACCAATACCCATGGCTTCCATTCTGAACTGGGATGTAAATTTCCCAATCCTAAAAGGATCTTAAGGGTCATTGATGTTTCAGGCTATCTTGGCTTGAGAATGCACTTTGATGGAGATTTTTCTATCTTACCTTCAGATGAGAGCAAGCCCAAGAGTGCTATTTCTTTTCCACAAGATTTGCAAAATTGATGTAAGCTGTAGAGTACCTGTGCTCTTATAATAGCAGGCAAAGAGTGATGTTCGTTGAAGAGGCACAAACTATTAACCTAGTACTCAATTAATTGAACTCCCATGCAGCAAAACAACTGCTTTCATTTTATATAAGTTGCATTATTTGCATTAGTAATAATTATGAGCTGTCAAGTCAATAGTGACTTATGGCAACCCTTTTCAGGGCTTTCCACGTAGAGAACACACAGATGTGGTTTACTATTCCTTTCTTCTGTGAGAGCCTTGGGACTATGCAGTTTGACCGTGATTACATAGGCTGGCACTTCTCACGGAGAAAGCACAATGGGGAATCACACTTCCAACCTTTGAACCCACGTATGGACACCTAAACCACTGAGCTACCACACATTAGGTGGATTAAAAATTATTGTGTACAATTTTGCTGCTATTAGACAAAACAAAAATCTTCTTGTTCCTTTCTGAAGAGTGCAACACAATACTTTGGCCTGCTGCAGTTTTGAGATGAACAGCTTTGGAGTTCCTTACCTCTGCCTGCAAGAACAAAACAAGCATAGATAAACCCTTATCTGCCAGAGACTTTTTGCTATTTCCATCAAAAAGTGTCCAAAGATATGAAGTAGATATTATTACATGTTTGCATTCTAGCACATGTGATTCCTATCTGCAGACAGCTGGAGCACTGGCACCTGATCAGATCTGCAGTATGTGCCATAGGTTTCAATTCTTAGAAACCTTACTTTCAGTTCTTGGATTTCATGCCTATCAAGTCCCAACTTGATGGCATGTATGTACAGTATATCACAGTTGTTCAAAGATGTTTGCTGTTAGAAGCAAGCAATGAGAATGAATTCCTTTCATTTTATTTACAAAGTCTAATGGATAGTTGAAAATGTTGGTAACAGGGCAGTGTCCTCCACTGCATCTCAAGGCAGCAAGCTAGCCAAGGCATACTGTCATGTTGTCGCTTATTATTGAGTTGTTGATAGAGGCTCTACTGTTATTGACATCAATCTCATATTGCTACCATACAAAAACATGGTTATTCACCAGAACCTTTGGGATCAGTAGGGTCTGGAGGCCACCTTATTATTAGGTAAAGCTAAAGATTGCCCTTCTTTGAAAACAAGTCATATCTAGGGTACGGCACTCATTTCTGTTGACAGCCAAAAAGCCAGTACTTTCTGAGTGACTAAATACCAGACAACACAGAACACTGTTACCTTCCCACCAAAGCAGTACCTGTTCATTTATTTGCAATGTCTTGCTTTCAAATTGCTAGATTGGCAGGATCTGGGACAGAGACAGGAGCTTACTTGGTTGTGCAGCACTCAAGTCTCAAAGTGCTGACTATCAACCTTCCAGTCATCAAGTCCAACATCTTAACCAGTAGTGGGCTAAAAAAATATTACTACCACACTGTGGGTGTGGTATGGTGGGCGTGGCCAGGATGAAAGCCCTGCATTGCACCTGAAGTAGGACTACTTTATTTCAAAACTTGGATGGGTGGGGCCAGCCAGAATTTCCACTATCGGTTCTGGTGAGCTGGTGATCACCACTGATCTTAACCACTAACCCACTGCGTCCCTTGCACCTTATTGTTACTGAATATTTAATGTATTTATCCAGTCTTTAAAGTTTATAATGCTCTAAAATAGTTTAAAAACATGCACTTTATTTTATTTGGTGTTTATTGTTGTTTTCTACCCTGTACTCAAAAAATATATATCAAACTGTGTGACAAACAGCTCACTTGCCTAGGACCTGCTACCATTTCTTAGTACCTGTATACTTAGATCATTGCCTAATGATAGGGATGGCCTTAGTGTATGGCCATGTAAAGGAACAGGGCAAAATCACTAACAAACTGAAATGAAAGTAGCTCTACACGTGGTCTTGGTTGATCAGATATCCCATGGTTTGCTTTTTTTTTCTACTACAGTAAGATATTAGTTTAAGAGAAAGGTCTCTCCTTGCAGTTAATAATAACTACATGTTGTCATGTTGATTTTCACTTAGGGCAAGACATTGTAGTTTTTCCAATGTGTAGAGAGGCAGTTTACTATTCCCTTATTCAGGGGTAAACTGGGATTGTGTAGCATGTCTTTATACAGCACCTGATCTGGTGCCTAACTTTGCTGCAGGAGCAGCTTGCAAGTGCAACACATGAACATTCTCCAACTTAGAGTAGTTGAGGAAAATCTCCTGCTGTCATGGGCTGGCAAGGGTCCAGAGAAAAGGAAGGTGATATTCTCCAGATTTACTGCTGGGCCGGCTGAACAGCTCTAACCTACAAAGTCCTTGAAAACACTGTTCCAAAATTGTATCAGCAAATTCCCCGATCTTATTTGAGGATGATGTTAGCCATAACATAAGGTATCATAAGCAGCAACAGAATAAGCATGATTGCAAAAATGATTTCTCTCCTCCATTTCCCTGCTGTGGTTGATCAAAAACCCACTACCCAAACAGATTAGTATTAACAAAGGAGTGTGGCATACTGTGAACTTCATGAGCATCATGGTGTGCTGAAGATTTGTTTTTCCTGTAATTTAATAGGTCTATTTACTAAATATTTGCATATTTTGTTGGCCTCCTGGATGTTCCAAGATTGGACCATTTGTAAGCTGGAACTGTGTGAAGGACAGCTTAGGTGTCTCTCAAAATGTTTTGCATATTTTCCCTTTAAAACATTGTTTGCTTTTATGGATCTTTCATCTTGTATCACATAACCTTCAAAAGAACAGAAATTACAGATGACACAATTCAGATCACACAAATAAGCCTGTGTTTGGCATTTTGAACATGAAAGTAAACTGGAAGAATATATTATTATTTAATATGTAATGTATAATTTCTGTTTCTGCTCCTTCAGTTACAGCTCATTTTCTAACACAATCAAGTCCAAAATATTTTTTGTGAATGGGGAATCAGAATCCATCTGAAAAAAACAGGTTGTGTGAACCTCAGGTTACTAGACTTCCAAGGTCAAAACCATATCACTCAGATGACAGACAGAGGAAATCCTTGACTACCAAAAGATATCTAATAATCACAGCTTAATCTTTATACAACTCCTGTAGTTTGCAAACCATTCTGCTTTGTTTTGTGATTGATCACTGCAAGGTAAACACATATTTGGTTCATTTACAATTAATTATCTACTCACTGATTGTAAAGCATCTTACTTTCCATGAATTAATCTAACTTATTTTAAAAACCATGATGATGCTATTGACTTATATATGTGTATAATCTACAAATATTATACATTCATTGTTGACCCGAATTCAAATATATAAAACAAAGCAAAACTGAATGTTAGAAAACTTGATTTAGAGGACAGAAACAAAGCAGTAGAATGACTCATATTGTTCAACTAATCCAACAATCTGTTTATTGCAAATACATGCTTCAAACTACTGGTCTGTACATATAGACATCACCAGAATATCAATATAGAAATTAAATAGCCTGTATACTTTGAATCAGGAGATGGAGAAGCTGTATCCTCATTGCCCAAACATGCTTGCTTTATTTGAAAACACATGCCATCCTAACTCACCTGTTTGCAAACTGAAGTGATGTTGACCAGAAAAACTACATGTATAGGTGCATGCTGGTATATTGGGCAATCGGGCTTTGTCCCACCCTACCCTCACCTCTGGTGCCCAGGGGTGCTAATAGGGATTCCCTCCCAAACCCCCCCCCCAGTAGGTACCCACACCACTCCCTGCCTTTCCATGATGCCCTGCATACCCCTGTACATGTGAATATTGCCCCTTCATGGCTATCCTGTGATCAAGACAGAAGTCAATATTCCCACCCTTTAAGGTAAGGCTGGCCAATGGTTTTGAACCTAAATCCTTATGGAAATGAAATGAGGAAAAGTCTAGATCAGGGATTCTCAACCTGTGGCCCACGGGAAGGATGAGGCCCACAGCACCATTTCATTTGGCCCCATCACCACCTCCATAACATCAGGAAGTGCCATATGGTGGTGGAAGGGCAAAATGACCATCCGGTCCCCAAAGCTGTCTGGGGGAGTGTGACCATGCCCCCAGTTTTAAAAGGTTGAGAACTCCTGATATAGATATACACTCCCATCCTCACTGAATCCTGTTCAGTGTAGCAATCCAAGAGACAAGAGTTAAACCATAAGCCACACGCTACCACACTTAATGCAATACTCTCCACAAATCTTGCTGGGCACTGTCAAATACAAATAAGCCCCAGGTTTCTGCATCTTCGGCCTCCTGGACCTGGGAGCTTTGGGTAGTTCCATAGAGCAGACTGGTAAAGGTCACTCAAAGGAACTGGGAGAGGCCCAAAGCAAGGGTCAGGTCAAAGCCTGTCTGTCATAGGCTGTGAAAGTGCACCTTGTTAATATCCTCAAGGATGTGGCAGTCCATTGAAGTCCTGGTGTTATATCCTACCAGAAACACCATGGAACACTTTTGGGGTGTGTCCAATATTCATTCATGCAAAAAGAGTTTGAAATAGTCTCATGGTTGTTCCCCCAACTAGCAGTCAGCCTGGGTAGTAGCTGAAAAGGATTAGCACTGCACAGGGGCAACGATTTGCCTGTCTGGACCAGAGAGTAGTGGATTAGCTTCTCCTGCTCTGCTAGCAGGTATTAACCCTACTAGCCTCCCCCCCGCTTTAAGGATTAATTAATGTAAATAAAATTGTGGCCCAATGCCATTGACCAAAATCATGAAGGTGTCTCACCTATTTATTTCACTGGCGGGGAGGGAAAGAACTCTGCAATCTACAAACTTGCCCAGTCAAACCTGAGGAATGGGCAGATCTGTCTAGTCCTTTTCAACAAATGTCCCCCTTGGTTTACTTTCCAGTGTGGTACATATGATTACTGTTTGCAGGTGTATCTTCAAGCAAGCATGGAAAAATATGCCTTTTTTGCACATTTTTGAAATAGGTGAGTTACTGCACAGAAACTGTGCAATCTGCTTTTGTGCATGTTTTAGAAATATCTGCAATGGGTTTTTTTTTTGGCTTGTTTTGTAGGAAAATGTTGAGTATATTTTTTTTCTTTTATGCATTGCAAGTAATGTCTTGAAATGTACAGACTTCTACCTGGAAAATACGGCTGTTAGGTATGATTGAGATAAAACTTTGATGGGCACAATCTGTCACATGTTATCCCCTCCACCACCACCACCATATGACAAGAAGCAGCAACATTGCTCACAAAATCATAGTTGCAGGATGACAGAGGGAAAAAAAACTAAATATAACAAATAAATTACACAGCTGAAGCCCTGCATAGTTCCCTGTAACAGAGAGGTGAGTTTATTTTCAAAGCATGCTAAATTGTCTAAATCCTTCATCTCAATCTTGGAGGATTTTTTCCCTTCAAAACATTGTACTGTGATCAGTATTCAGCTTCTGATCTGTTCAATGGAACTTTTTCCTTTATTGAGCCAGAAAGTTTCAAAATGAAAATGGAAAACGTGGCTAAGTTCTGAGTGTTATGTACTGTGATAGAAAGTTATTTCTAGACAACATTGATGCATTACAATATACAGGTATCAGTTGACACATGTGTATAATAAGGTATCTGTGTTAAATGTTGATACTAGATCTCCTGAGCCTGTAAAAATGTTGTAATGTGAAATGTAACAGCTAGAAAATGAATCGATGACCAATTGCTTTAGGCTTTTGGTCTGCTATGAAGCAAGGTAAGAAGTATTCACCTTCATCTAAACTGGTTTTCAAAGGATTACCTAAAACCTACTTATCTCTTGCTACTTCTGTTGCCACTTTACCCTAACTTTAATTTAAATAAGAGTTCAAAAAGAAAGCAGAAGGAGGACAGCACATTTTCATTTCTGTGCTGGAATACAGAATATGAATGTGGGGAACTGAATTGCATTTCAGATCTACTGCACTCTTTCTTGCAGTCTTTTGGAATCCTACATAATTATCTTTAATCCTTACTGCTGCTGACTCAGTACTGTACTTTGAAAATATACGCGCACACAGAAAGAAAGTGCTAACAAATCTCCCCTGCTAGTTTATTTTTCACTCATATTTAAAAAAAACACCGGTGAATAATCTATATTACAAAGAAAGATGACCTTTATTTAAATAGAATCTTTCTTTTAAAAACTGAAATGAGAAAGTGATTAAGACCTGGGTTGATAGGTAAGCTATATAGATAGATATGCTTTAAAGGTCAGATAGTGTGACAAGGAGGATTCTGGCTTCTTAAATATTTATCTATTTTGTAAGAATCTTGGGTTTCTGCATTTTTGACATGTTTTTGAAGGATATTACAGAATAAAAATTATTTTGCATTTTCATGAAGTTCCACTGTGATTTAGCCAGAGTTCCATGAGAGCTGCTGCAGATAACTTCTTATACACTTGGTCCTTGTTTTTTCTTCCTCTGCGCACTGATACCCCATATAGATCTGATGCTTATTACCTGACTATGGCCAACCCTCATGTTGTCTGCAGTTGTGCTAGGTAAGTTGAATTGGGCCAACCTTTGGACAACAACCTAAAACCTTAAGGATGATGGGGCAACCTCCACTACAAAAGTCCCTACTGTCTTCATAGATTCTAAGTAAAGGTAAAGGTTTCCCTTGTTCGAAAGCCAGTCGTGTCCGACTCTAGGGATCAGTGCTCATCTCTGTTTCTAAGCCGAAGAGCTAGCGGTGTCTGCTTCTGCAGACATTTCGATGGTCATGTGGCAGGCATGACTAGACATCGGAGCACATGGAATGCTGTTACCTTCCCATTGAAGTGGTCCCTATTTATCTACTTGCAATTTCTTGCTTTCGAACTGCTAGGTTGGCAGGAGCTGGGACAGAGACGGGAGCTCATTCTGTCCTGCAGTACTCGGGAATCAAACTGCTGACCTTCCGCCTCCCAGTCAGCGTCTTAGTGACTTGAGCCACTGCAGTCCTAAAAGATTCATTTATTTTCATTTGTGCTCATGTACCTGGAAAGGTGCCATTGAGCCCTGGTGGCAGAGTGGTTAAACTGCTGTACTGCAGCGAAAACTGCTGATGTTGTGAGTTTTGATTCTGATGACGCAAAAGGTTGACCCAGCCTTCCATCTTTCTGAGGTCAATAAAATGAGTACTCAACTTGTTGAGGGCAAAATTCTAATTACCTTGTAAACTGCCCAGGGAATGCACTAAGCACTATGGGATGGTGCATAAGTATAATTGCTATATCTTTAAAAGAACCGAGGCATTCATGAATGCAATGGAACCATATGAACATGAGTTTCCTCTTCTACAGCTAGTTATGATTGCTTAGCCAACAAATACTGGAAAGTTTGAAAAATATAGTCTTTGTAGACTACAACATAAATTGACATAATTCATACTCCCTGAGCTAATATGCAGACAGCCATTGCATTGTCTACTGGCTTTTGTAGTTTCTGAAAGTTCTGATTTAGTCTTTGACATTCAAAATGTTCCAACATATGTTTTAGCAGAAATATGGGCAACTGTCAGAGATATTTCAGATAAATGTTCCATGCCTGGGCTTTGAAAGTCTGCATCTATGACCATGACCCCCCAAAAAAATTATAAAAGGGAGAAACCTTACTGGTCCCTTCGGTGAACTTATTTAATGAATAAATAGTGATGAAACAAGAATACCAGGACACTCTTGAAACATGAGTTTCACACATATCTTCCAATGCCACTTTCAATAAAATATTCAAAATATTCAAAATTTCACGGTTGTGTGACCTCCTTTAGCATCTTCATTTTGAAAGGGAAAAATATTTTAAACAAACATTGAGGTGCAGCTTGTGTGTGTGTAAATATAAAGTATATGTTAGGAAATAAAACAGAGCTACCAATTCTATGAATACGTGGCTCCATGGCTAAATATATTTTGTATATAAAATATTCAATTCAGAGTAGATCTGAGCTACCTACTCACTGGCCACAAAAATTAACCCAGCAGACAGCTGAGCTGTCTTGTTCTATTGCTGTGACAAGCTTCTGTCTATTCAAAAAATTGCTGTTTGATAACTCTGTGAAAGTACAATGGCAGAAGAGGACTTTTTTTTTTTTTTGCTAAAGTAGGACTTCCAGTGATCATTAACATACTTTTGGGTTAGAATTACCCTGAATTTTCTTCCTTTATTACTCTAAACACCATTCCACTCATTTAATCACCACTAGATTTCGAGTAAACCAGGGGGTTAATCTGATTCCATTCTGTTGGTGTGGTAAACATATCCATGAACATGTCTACTTTCCATCAAGAAATGAACTGGACCATTTGCTTCCTGGGATGGCTGCCTTAATTGGTCTCAAGACCCTACAGAGACATTGAGCTCCAGTGAGTTTAAACCTCATCAAGAAACCAAACCTCACCAGGAATCTTACAGGGAAGCTGTTACATACTAACAAGTGAAAGTGCAGAGAATTAGCACAAGCATGGAAAAAAGATGGGGGGAAAGAGAAAGACCTGAGGGGGGTGGAGGAAAACATTTCTGCAAGTTTCAATTTTAAGAAAGATTTGAAAGAAAAGAAAATACCAGAGCTATTGTGCATCTAAACAAAATCAGACTCTTAAAGATTCATATACCTTTATTATGTCTAAAACATTGTGCTCCTAAATTTCAGTACATTATGCTCTTGGGCCACTGATTCCTAATGTGCTAGTGCATAAGCAAGAGTCAGTGACCCTTATTAGATATGAAGCAGTCAACATGGAATAGCATGTGGATGAATTATTGCTGTTATTATTTTACATGCTCATTGTCATATTTAAATGGAGCCAAAAGGCTGGGTTCTGTGTGTTGCTTCAATAAATAAATACATGAAGTCTCAAAAACAGGTGCTTCCACATGCTAAGAAAGTCAAACTTGTTGCTATCAATAAGGAATATATGTGTACCATTTAAATATTATCAGAGGCTCTTTTTTTTAAAATGCTACCCATAAATGAGGTCATTTGAAGGTGCTATTACTTCCCTCATGGCTGCTTTAGTGTTCTTCCGCTTTGTGATAATGTAAAAGCCAAATTGCTCTACCTCTGAAGTGTGATTATGAAGTATGCAGCTAATTATTTAGTTTAACTATGGACAATTTAATCCATTTGATTTCATCTCAATGGTTGTCTTTCTCATGCACATGGATATTATTATCATGTCATATTGCTTTGGTTAAGAACTGGATTTATAAATGCAAGAACTTAAGAATGAGAAAAAAATGAAGATGTTAGGTCACTACAAAGTTTGGGGTCATCAAGATGGAGTAGAAATAGGAGTCTAGATCCTAGAGCTAAATTAACAATATAGGATATATCTCCAAAGACTGTCTAATAAAATTAATTGTGTCCATTTACTAGTAAAACTATTGCTATTCAATATAAGGTGAGGGAGGGGATCCCATTGCGTGTAAAGATCAGAGGTCAGGACTGCAAATTGTTCCTGTTTTCTATGTCACTTTCTATAACTCTGATCATTTTATGAGTCCCGACAGCTGCAGATTGGCTGCAGTGGGAGGCAGAAATAAGTAAATACAGTGAAATGGGATATAGTAGAGCAAAAGCACAAAGATCAATGTTTAGACTGAGTGGAAATGTTATTTGCTTGCAAATAGTTCTGGTTTAGTATGGAAGACATAGCTTATTTCTTTTGTTTGGTGCAAATTGAACCTTGGGGGAGAAACAGTGTAACCTGCAAAATTATGAGAACACTTGCACTTAAGTAGGAACAGTCCAGTCAAGTAAACTGCTTCATCCTTTTTTTTATCTACTATAGTGGCAATGCTATTGTGGACTATACAACCTGCATTTTTACTACTTCTCTCCATCTGTAGCAGAACTATAAGGCATGCTTTAAACCTTCTTCTTGTTGTTCTGTAGTATCTCAGTCTGAATATTGGCAATACTTGTGATGATCAGCCATGAAAACTGTCCTGAGAATATAATGCAGTGGGCTTTCATCTGCCTTCCACATCCCAGCATGACACCTGTACCACTGATTCAGTTCTGAATATCTCTTTCTGAGCTATTCAGCCAACCATGAACATCACAACATGACCACTGATCCAATTCCGCAAGTCACTTTCTGATCCTGAGCCCTTTTGGCAAGCAAAGTCTTCCTCAGCCCCAGGCCAGTATTGATGAAGCTGCTGTCCTCTAGCAAGATGGATTCAGGTGGGATTTAATCCACTTGGAAACCATCACCCTTCCCTGTGGACTTTGCCACCCAAGACCATTATTCCTCAAGGTTGTCAGGTTAGTTAACTGCTGCTTGACCATCAGTATTGAGTTACTGGCAGTATAGTCTACTCTATTATCATAGCAGGATAACCTGGCTGGACACTTCTTTAAACCTAGCTACAAACAATTTCTATAATAATGTAGGGTTAGATGTAATGAAAGTGGCAGATTGCCACTGACTAAAGACTTCCTTTTTCAACTTTAGGATACATGTGCCTTCATCTGATTGTGTGTGGGCATGTGAAGGATGGGGAGGGGTGAAGTCTGCAACTGAAAGTGACTTAATTCTCATTGAAACACAGGCAAAGCTGTGTGATAGGACTGTGGCCAATGAACTAAACTGTGGGCTCTTTAAATAACTGTGGATTGAGTGTTACAAAAATCAACACCCAAATCCTGCAAGATTAATGAAATAACATTTCTGCAAATCACTGGATTGGAAATATTTCCACAGTGTTAGTTTACAGCAAGGGCTGCCAACCTTTTTCAGTCGCGGACCATACAGTTGAGAGGGCTAGACTGGTGGTCCCCCCCCCCCACCATTTACAACTATTGTAAACACATTTATGACCACTGCAGACTCATTTATGGCTGTTGTAAACACATTTGTGACAGTCTTAAATTAGTCCACAGCCGATTCTGGCAGTGGTGGCAGTGGCAGCTGGAGTGAGGGGGGAGGCCAGATTATTTGCTGCCATGGACCAGATTTGACCTGCAGACCATATGTTGCCTGCCCCTGGTTTACAGCTTCTTAGAGCAAAACCACCAGTCTTGTGGTTACTTTAGACTTAACAGAGGTTCCACATACCCCTTTTCAATATGCTTTCTTAAAAGATAGCTTGCTTCTTCAGATGTTTGATCTAGATCAGGAGTCCTCAAACTTGGCTCTCCAGCTGTTCTTGAACTTCAATTCCCAGAAGCCCTGATCAGCAAATACTCTGACTTGGTCTACTGGAAATTGGAAGTCCAAGACCATCTGGAGAGCCATGTTTGAGGCTCCCAGATCTAGATCCTCAGTAGTCATATAAATATAGGCAGGAGCCTTTTAATTTGTTTGGTGTCATGGTTTGGTGCCCTTTTGCTACCATTTTTTCCTTAGAGACACTGCATCCACTTCACTGGATTGATCATATAATCATAGATTTAGCAGATACTTTAATGAATACTGGGAATTTTAGTGGGTGCTGGTGGTCACTTTTGACCCAACTTTTCAAACCACTTGTGACCTGATGGGACCAGATCACCACACCAATCCTCCTCCCACCCACATTTCCTCCAAGATTAATTGTTACTAAAAGTTCACTTTTCATTTGAGGAAAATATGGAGAAAATATAGGTGAGGAGGCAGCGAGATAAACTAAAGCACATTCTTACTTCTTGCTATTGAGAACCATGACTCTTGGAAGTATTCCAAGTGCAATTGCACCATAGTTTTGCAGGATGATAGTTTACACTTTTGGTTTTGAGTCTTTCTAACAATCTCCAACATGAATCTCTCTCTTTTACAAGAGCATAAAGAACATTTCCATGCACTAAAATCTGCACCTCCCATACTTGGTCAGTCTCTATCAGCTCCTATCTTACCTTGAGAGAGAGAGAATATCTCAATTTGAGTCCTTCCCCCATTTCTTTTCCCATGCTTACATCCAATTCCATGTGCCATTCTGGTGAGATCCTGCTGGAGTTCTTTATGGACCATTTTTATTGTATTTACATCAAATAAATTGGAGCTATATGCAAATTTAGCCACATCACTGCTCATCCAGTTTATTTTTAGAGGATGTTGACAAAACGAAAGACTTTCCTGAAGTGATAGACTAAACTGGTGCATAACTTTGAATTCTTTAGTGTTAAACCACTCCATTCCAAGCTCATCCTATCTCTGTGTTGTTCATCTTTCTTCTCACCCACCCCTCTTTTTTTAAACTCACTTGCCATGGTGTAACTTCTCTATACCAGGCTCCAAGCTGTCCATGTACCTCATTGGGCCATATATTTTCCTCAGCAGTGGCAGAACCATTCTCTGAACCATCAAATATTTTGTTATAACTTCTTAAACTTCAGTTGGAATATTCTAGATTATGTTTCAGGATGGTATTCTAAATGTTAATTTTCTTTTCTTACCTCTTATCCCCTAACTCCCAAGCACTTGCTGCTTCATATCATATAGTCAGTATAATAACACAAGAAACAAAACAGACATTTCCTGGCTTCTTGAGATGATGCATTAAATTATACTTCTCAGATATGTTAGTCTATTCCAGGAGTTCTCAACCTTTTAAAGCCAGGGGCTGAGTCACACTCCCTCAGTCAGCTTCGGGGGCCGGACAGCCATTTTGCCCTTCCTCCACCACATAGCACTTCCTGGTGTGGTGCTTGCAATGAGGGGCCACATGAAATGGTGCTGCAGGCGGCATCCAGCTCACGGGCCACAGGTTGAGAATCCCTGGTCTGTTTCTGTGGACTGTGGATTTATAATTTAAGGAAGTTTTTCTTGTGGCTGGAGCAATTATAGAAGTACTTTCAGCTGGCTGTTTTATTGCAAATTCATACAAAAAAAATTATTGGACACTTTAGTGATCTACCTCTGCAATATACCTACTCATCCTAAATTGGCAGTAAAAGTCATGTTAATTCATTCTATTATACATAGAAATCATTGTACCTCAAAAGAGGGAGGGTTCAAATGTGCTTGCAAAAAGATGACAATAGCAGCAACATACCATGTAGCATTTTTTAAAAAAATCATTTAATTGCTGGTTGTTTACTAAGTCCAGCATAACACTGGATTCAGTTAGACAAAATGTTTCATTCAGGTGTTGTACTATAATGAGTAGTATAGGTGCATATTGAAGGCACTACATATCTTACTCTACTGTGAGTGTGTGTGTACATGTGGGAGTTGGACTGAACTTGAAATGAAGTATTATGTGACTAATTCTTGAGAGGCAAGCTATGAGAAACCCAGGGAACATAGTTAAAAGTAGAGATATCACATTGCAAACAAAAGTCTGCATTGTAAAAGCAATAGTATTTCCAGTAGTAATGGTTGTGAAACCTGGACTATAAAAAATGCTGAACGCAGAAGAATAGACACCTTTGATATGTGGTGTTGGGGGAGAATTCTGAGAATACTCTAGACAGCAAAGAGAACAAATAAGTCAATCTTAAATCAACCCTGACTGCTCCTTGGAAGGTCAAATATTGAAGATGAAGTTAAAATACTTTGGACATCAAATGAGATGAGAAGATTCACTTAAGAAAGCTTTGATGCTGGGAAAGGTTGAGGGCAAAAGAAGAAGGGCTAGATGGTATTGTTGACACAATGGGCACAAAACTGGGTGGGCTGAGGAGGATGGTGGAGGTAAGGGGTACCTGGCATTCAGTGGTCCATGGGGTCATGAAGGGTTGGAGTTGACTGTGTGACTGAACAACAACCAATTGTTTAAACAAAATTAAGGATTACCTGTCTA
Source organism: Furcifer pardalis (assembly GCA_030440675.1). Taxonomy (NCBI): domain Eukaryota; kingdom Metazoa; phylum Chordata; class Lepidosauria; order Squamata; family Chamaeleonidae; genus Furcifer; species Furcifer pardalis. The sequence continues at coordinate 28,154,195 of CP126892.1, forward strand.
ATTGTAAATTGCTGATTAAAAAGCAGAAATATTGTTTACGCTGCTACAGCATTCTCTCGATAGTTGTTGTTACATTCCGTCATGTTGCATCCAACCTATGGCCACCATATGAAGGAGAGATCCCCAGAATGTCCTGTCCTCAACAACCCTACTCGAATCCTGCAAGTCATAGACTTTGCATAGGAAACCACCCCATCTCATGTTTGACCTTCCTTGTTTCCTTCTGCCTTCCATCTTCCCAAGTATTATTGTCTTTTCTAAATAATTTTGCCTTTCACAATTTGCCCGAACTAGAACAGTCTTAATTTCATCTTTTTTTTCTTCTGGAGACAGTTCAAGCTTGACATTCACTAGGACCTCCTGGTTTGTCTTTCTGTCAGTCAAAGTTTTCCACAGAGCTATCCTCTATTTCCATATTTCAAAAAACAAAAGAAAAGAAAATTAGTTTATTTCCCTGTCTTTTTTCTTTACTTTCCAGCTTTCCTATGTGGAGAATGGAAATACAATAGTGTAGATAGTTTTGGTCTCCAGTGTCACATTTTTACACTTTATAATCTTTTTTAATTCCTTCATTGCTACCCTTCATACTTTAAATTTTCTTTTGATTTCTAGGCTACAGTCCAATTTGGATTGATGACTGAGCCTAGGTATACAAAATATTTCACACTCTCTATTTTTTGATTGTCAAACTTACCATTGTTGAGTTGTTCTGTAATCATGATTTTTGTCATTATAAGTCATTGTTATTTTCTGCCAGTAAGATGGTGTTAATTATTGTTGTTTCTTCCACCAATTTTTACTCCACCTTCATCTGAATCTAGTCCCATTTTCTGTACATGTCTGTGTACAGCTTGAACAGAAAAAGGAATAAAATGCACTCTCTATTATACAGCACTGATTCAGGGATGTACGTATCTCTTTTGTTTCATCCTCTCATTGAGTATGAGTCACTGCAACATTCTTCTCATAATTATGAATAGCAAGGATCCTCCTAGTAGAGGGGAACCTGATCCCAAAATTTATGGGTGGAGCACCTCCTCTGTTCAGACCACAAGCCTGCTGTTGCAACTCCCCTGAATTGAATTATCCTCATAAAACAGATGAAGTATTTAGATTCCCACACAAGCATCAAGTTCTCTTGTTCTTGGCAAACAGTGTCCATGTAGTTTTTATCCTATAGCAATTAGAGATAAGGTCAACATAACTTTGTTAAAAACTGTAGTTGATGTTAATTGGTGGTGACATTTTATCAATGTTGGAAAAATGTTCTTCTTCTGAAGCCATATTTCTAATTTTGATTCTGCATTCTTTATTGATTTTAATCTGTATGTCTGAAAATACCTCCCAAGTGATAATCACTAAAATGCCATTTAGAAACATTTAAGGCCCAAGAGAGGGGTTTCCTTCAAACTCTGTCAATACCACATTTCTTGCTGCAGTCACTCAAGGCCTTATCCTGCTTGCACTTCTCAAGCATAATGGCATGGTACATGACCTTGCCTTATCCTTGAATTCCTAGAGACAGTGGAAGTTCTAGCAAGTATGTCAGAGGGAGTTCAATTAAAGCAAAAACTTTCCTATATTATTCAATAGTTTTTAATGAAATGTACATTGTCTAGGTGACTTACAAATGTAAACAGATTAAAATGTAAGCAATATAGATAAAAAGTAAGAGTTGTTCTTGCTCAAAAGCCAGTCATACCCAAATCTAGGGCTTGGTGTTCATCCCCATTTATAGCCATCTGCAGACTTTTCCATGGCCACGTGGCAAGCATGATTAACCACCAGAGTGCACAGAACACTGCTTACCTTCCCACCAAAGTGGTACCTATTTATCTACTTGCAATTTCTTGCTTTCAAACTGCTAGTTTGGCAGGAGCTGGGACAGAGATGGGCATTCACTCTGCCATGCTGCACTCTGGTCTTGAATTGCTGACCTGCTGACATTCTAGTCATCAAGTTCAGTGTCTTAACCACTAAGCCACCACAGTCCCCGGTAAGGAATATTTACCCACATAAATAGCATTAAAATCATCCACCACTCTACAAATCCAGCACATTTAACTTGTTGGTATACATGCACTTTACATTTCCAGCCAGCTATAACTCTGCTCTGGGCTGCATAATTAGACCCCACTTTCTTCCTTAAGAAAATAAAACAAAAGATTTTTCTTTATGATCTTTTTGGCCATCATGAATTCCCCTGCTTCTGCTTCAATATTTGCTAGAGGCATGATGGAAAAATTGTCTCAGGGCAAGATGGGATGTATTTGGACGGCTTGCCTCAAATTTGTCCAAGTATCTAGAGCTCTCCAGAAATCTTCAGACGAATTCAGATAAGAATACAGTTCATAGAATCATAGAATAAATAAGTTGCATCATGTCCAACACCTTGAACAGTGCAGGAAAATCTGAATCAATGTGACAGATGGTTGTCCAATTATTTCTTGAATGCTTTCACTTTTACACCTACTGTAGACCACACAATGTTAATATCTAGCAATTAAAAAGAAAGAAGACTAAAGGAAGAATCTGAGGAAGCTACAGTTCTCATTTTTATATTCTGCCATTGTCTTGTGTTTCTATCCCCACAGCTCACCATTTCTTCCAAAAACTCCAAAATATTATCACTTCTTGTAGTGTCAAAGTAGAAGAATGGTAAAGAGGTTTAATGTAGTATGTAACAATATTGTTTGCTGCATTCATTGCTTAAGATGCTGTTGGACACTGATAGGCAGCAGACATTATTAAAGGTTTGCTGGTGAAGGCTTCAACTGTTAGAAGCTAATCTTGTCTCGATAAATGATTTCAGGTCACTTAGGAAAGTCTTAGGCCATTTACTCCAGAGGTTTGAGGTAAGATGTTTGTGAGCCATTAAATATACTCAGTTTGGATAGTTAGATGTTATCATTCCACATCTGGTTTTATTATGAGTTAGTGCATTAATGAAATGTTCTGCAATCATTTTGTCAATTAGTGAACTATAAACATCTAAGAAGCTGGCTGTACAGAAATGTGTTTAATGGGCAAATGATTGTTCTGAAGGACCAGGTATCCTGGCCATGACAGAGCTTCAACATTTATCAAATTCTCAGGAGTTACAGTGTAAGTTATTCCCATATCAGAGACTGCCATTCTTCTTGGACTCTGGTGTGCAGAAGAGGTATGAGACTTTTCTCTAATATCTTATTGCTTATACTGTTTGCTTTTTCTGTGCCACTGTCTTTTAAATAATGGTATTGTATTCCCTTTCCTCACTGGTATGTTCATTGTTACTGAATCCAGGAAACCCCTAATAAGCCTGGATAGAAGTTTTGATGATTTTCATTTCTATAGTCTACTGCTAGCTGTAGACAAGGGCTGCAGTGGCCTAGTGGTTATGAAGCTTGCCTTGTTAGCTGGAAGGCTGGCAAGTTGGCAGTTTGAGATCCAGGTACTACATGATGGATTGAGCACCTGTGTCTGTCCCAGCTCTTAGGGACATGAAAGGAGCCTCATTTGGGCCTTCCCTGAGCAGAGTTTCTTCTGCAAAAATCCTTTCAACCCAGAATAATTTTTGACAAGAAATTCTTACTAGTTGTAGACAGTTCATCAGTTCCATGATCAGAAACAATTAAAAGGAAAAGGAGTCATAGATTTGAGATTTTAATTTCAGATGACATCTATATCAAAATATGTAAATCAACCAATAGTATCATGTAAATGATAAAACACATGGAGAACTAGACAGAACTCCTGATAAAACACAAGGAGAACTAGACAACTCCATGAAACCCTGTTGCATATATGTAAAGTTCCATAACTCCCTGGAATTCTCCCTGAATGTCTCATACCTTTTATCTAAGGAAGGGTTGAAGGGTTTTCAATACACTCAAATCCCCTGTAAGAATTCAAAATTTGCTTATAGTTTAAATGTTGCTGAGGTTACATACACTATGGAAAATATTGTACAATGATGTTCTGAGCTTACAGATAACCATCTCTGCATGGTAAATTATGGGAGTGACTTTACTAAGCTTAACTGTGACATCCAATACATTATGCTGACAAATGATGTTCTGACAGACATCAACTAAAAAGATTGACACTACTAATATGAATTATCTGGATGCCCTGCGCAGAATAGTAATACAGGCATAAATGTTCACTTGGTACATGAAGGACAGAAATACTACAACTGTATTTTAGTTTAGTTCTCTGTTCTGTCTTCAAGGAAATGTTGTAGTATTTCCTTCCATCTCTAAAAAAAACCCCACTGAACCAGAGCTTAGGAACATGCTTAGTACATCAGATTCTTGGCTTTCAAAAATAGGGCTATTAATACTAATTTTTCCTATCTAATAATGTTCCAAGGATGGAGGATGAAATCATATGCCGGTTAAAACTATTCCCAAATTCGTGTATAAATATGAAGGAGCTGGTTTAAATGTAAGAGGAGAAGAGGGATCAAATGCAAATGTAGCAAATTAACTTTTTGAGTAGATTATGGCAAAAAGTCATGGTCACTGCATAAGTCAGCTAGCTTCTTGTTAATGAGGGCTTATTTAGGAAAGGTAATGGAATCTTCATTTTGATTCCTCCCCCCCCCCTTTTTCATACTTCAAATAAATGTTCTCTGGTTTCTTCCATTTAGGCAACTACATGTTTCTAGTGTTGTTAAATGCAGCTTTAAAACATCATTACTTTCCCAATCCCTTGAGTTGCTCCCTTAGGTATATAATTTGGGCCAGTGAAAGGTCAGGTTTCATGCAATCATATGTCATTCAAGCTGTTTCTAAAGCATTAAATTGGAGTAGCTCATGAATAGTGCATTGTTTTAATAATGGCTTAACTTTATCAAGCGGAAATCTCTGCTTCCATTTACTTTTACATTGGATTCTGACTTCTTTCCATCATCTTAAACCTTGTCAAAAGGCATCCATCCAGCTATTATCAGGAGAGAGCAATGAATGGAGATTTGATTTGGACACCAGAATTAACACTTACTAATTCATAATGCTTACACACAGACATTGGGTTAAACAATATCACTTCTTTCTGCTATATTACTAAACTGTTGGGAGCAGTATTAAAACCAACTACACCTATGTATTAATCAGATTTGTTATGTAGATGTATAAAGGTAGGATAACCAGGAGAAATGGGGACAAGGTTTAGTAGTTGACTGGAAGAAGTTGTGTTAAAAGCTGCACATGATGTTACAGTAAAACATCAACTTAAATATGCCTTGAGTTACATAAAATTTGACTTATGTAATGATTTTTGCACTAAATCCATGCCTCGATTTATGTTAATGTCCCAATTTACACAACACAATTTCCTATGGGTTTGCTTTGAGTTACGTAAAATATTCATTTTTCCTATGGATTTGCTTCAATTTATGTAAAATCATATTGCTATGAGTTTGCTTTGAGTTATGTAAAAATTCATTTTTCTTATGGGTTTGCTTCAAGTTACATAAAAATTAATTTTTCCTATGGGTTTGCTTCGAGTTAATTAAAAAACCAATTTATGTAAAAGCATAAGTCTTGGTGTTATCCGGTTTTTAGTGTTATCCGATCCATGTTAAAATCCTATGGGATGGATCGGATAACCTTAAAGCTCCATAGAGATACATTGTAACCACACAGGCTTTAGCGGTTGTTATCCGATCCATCCCATAGGACCTTAACGTTATTTGATCCAATTCTCCTCCTCAGATTACTTACGTTATGCGATTTTAGCGTTATCCGATCCAATCATTATCCAAGGTATTACTGTATTTCCTCTTCTAAGCATCTATTACAGGCACAGTAACACTGTCTTCTCTTGCATCTGACCACTTTATACAAAGGAAAGCAGAGTCATTTTTCATGCAATGCCTTCCATGCAGTGTCCCTGATATACACTACAGGCCCCTTAGCAAAACAAATATGCCTCCAAGATCCTATCTGATAGTTAGGTAAGGATTCTAGCTAGTGACTGAAAATGGGATAGGCCATCAAGACATGAGGCTTTATGTGTTCAGCTCTTCAAAATATGGTTTTAAATGGTTGTGTAATCAGTCATGTTAATGATAGTGAGTGGGGCGGGAACCTTACCATTATCTGAATTTTGCCTAGAAGGGTCAGGACAACCCGCTGAGGATTCTGCAACTTCCTAGAAAAAATTTGTTTCCATTGTGAGAGCAAGAGAACATGCAATTTTTGCAACAAACACAGGGGAGTAACCCCTCTGAATTTGACTAAAAGAGTTCCCATTCATCCAGTGGTGGGCATCAGTAGGTTTGCATCAGTTTGCCAGAACCGGTAGCAGAAAATCTGGTTGTCCCTGCCTATCCAAGTTTTGAAATAAAGTAGTCCTAAATTGGGTGCAGCACAGGGCTTCCCCCTGGCCATGCCCACCATACCACACCCACAGTGTTGTAGTAATTTTTTTTGAGCCCACCACTGCATTCACCCCAATTTCTATTACCATCACCTTTCTCCAGGAGTATGGCCAAGTTTCTGCTGCTCCAAGGTGCATGGAATCCTGTGTCCAGGGAAAAATCTCATCAAGGGTTTTCCTTATAGCTAATATACAACAGTATGCTCAGGTAGGCTAGTAGTTCAAAATCTGAACTGATAATGGTAGATTAGCATTTTGCCCCCTAGTCAAGGCACCTTCTTTACATATAAGTAAAGTAAAGGTTGCCCTTGCCACCATTTGGGATGGAAAGGAACTTAAGTTTCAAATGTGGGAAGCTGACAAGCATGACAGATTCTCCCAACCCTATATTGAAAATAACAATAACAATGTGCTACAATGTGCTCTTAAAATATAATTTCTTTTGTTAGTTTTGCCACGTATTAAGTTAATCTCAGGCCACAATCATTTGGAATACCAGAAAGCTAATTTGATCAAAGGAAGCTTCTCACTGACTTTTAGACTACTTTGGTACAAATTGCTACCTCTCAACTTGATCTTGAAATAATTTCACATGCAGTGAAAGTCAATATTTTTTTAAGCGTGAAACAGGGTTGGAAGGGCAAGGTCTTAAGTTCTCAGTCAAGGCTACTTATTTAAACCTCTGAAAGGGATGTGACACCTCAGCCTGTTTCTAATTGAGTTATTGTGGTGGAATACTAATTCTGTTTTAAGCCTGCGATAGCTTTTATACTCTGGATAATTGAAAGAAAGCCTGGATAGAAGTATTTGCCATGAGAACTTCATTCTCCAAATGGATATGTATGGAGAGGGTCACAATATAGGCTTTGAAATTTTGGGCACTCTGACCCCCCCCCAACTGGGTCCAGGGAGGTGGGAAGACCCGATCCAAGATGTTTCCAAAGTTCCCCCACCTCCCGGGAGGCTGCAGCAAGCCAAAATGTCAGGATTCAAGTCCCGACGTTCTGGTTTGCTGCTGTCTCCAGGGAAACAGAGCTTTTTTAAACGTTGTGCGATCAATGCATCGCACAACGTTAAAAACCGGATAACAACGAGACTTGTGAAACCAAGTCTCATCGTTATCCGAGGTACTACTGTAATGCAGCTTTTCATCAATGCAAAAGGGAAGCCTCTTTCTCTGCCTGAAAAACAACTTCTCTTTCTGTTTGTAACATCCAAAGAGGCTCACAGCCATCTTTTTTCGAGTGTGTAACATCACTCTGAAGCTGTACAAGTTTCTGTGAAATTTCATTCCACTGGAAAAGCTGTTGCTGAACCAGGATTTAATGGTGCCTAAGGACCTTTCTTCTAATCCTATTCTTCTTTATCTATCCATGGTGCTTGACATAGTCAACCATCATTTTCTTCATCCACTTGGCATTCATAATACATTTGATCCAGAGACTAAAAAAGTTACTTTTTGGACTACAACACCCAGAAAAGGGGATGTGTGAGCCCAGAAAGCAAAGTTTTCAATTTGTGAATTATTCTTTGCTCTTTTTTCTTTCCTGTCTGAAAGGTGTTAGAAACTATGTATGCATGATATTGAAAGGAATGGGGTGGGCACAGCACTGAATTTTTAAAGAAATAAAAAAATGGGTTAATTAGTCTTAACGTTTGGTGAATCTCTCAGTCATGAGACAAAGGCATGTGAGAAACAAGGATTCACCATGAAATTCATGAAATTGAATAAATGAAAAACAGTTCAGGGAATTATGCCCATCCACCATTGCTTTTTTTATTCATTTCACCAATGATTTGCTTCATTATTTTCTTGGTTTCATCCTGTCAAACAAAGATTGCTTCAGGGCATGTCTGACATAATTTGGGAAAGGAGGAAGGAGTATCGTCTGGTTGTCTAGGCAACTTTGAATTGTCTGCTGGCAAGAGTTGAAAAGAAAGGCAAGTTTGAAGAGAGAAGTTGTTGGTTATGATTCAGAATCAGTAGGACTAGGTAGATGGAGTTGTATTATCACGCATAACCCATATATATATAGCCCTTGTACACTCACTTTATTATACTTCATATGCTCGATGATGAGGATGTTTCCTGCTGCTCCTCTATCCTTTAAGGTTCAGACAGACAAGACTTCCACTGTTCAAGAGCAAAGCGGAAGGGGAACCTTACATCCTGTTTTCAATATGTAGTTAGAGCTAAAATGCCTAGGCAAATACAACTGGACTCACGAGACAGGAGTATATTATCAAGGCAGCAGAAAGAGAAGCTGTCTGGAAGTTTGTATGTAAAGCAGATGAAGAACTAAACTGGGGAAGTGTAGCTAATAGGAAACTGCCCATGCAATCAAGAGGCAGTGATGAAGGATGTTGTAGTGGGTATTATAATCCATACTACAACCCACTTAATTTTTTTCTGTTGCAGTGGGTAGCCACTACAACAGAAAAATGTAAGTAATCTGAATATTAAATAGAAGTTACCACTGTTAAAAAAAGAAGCTTCTCTTCTTGGAAAAACAAGAGGTGTGTGTTATATGTCAGTCCTGATTGAAGCTGAAAAACTAATTTGGATGTTGTCTGTGAAGCACAACACTGCTGGGTGGTGGAACTTTACTCTCCATCTTTCTGGGGCCAGGAGACAAATCATGCCAGTGGGAAGAGTCAATAAGCTCTCACCATTGCTAAGCAGGGAGGAAGCCTGGTCAGTTTAGGCTGGCTATCTCTGGAATTGGCCCCTTTTGAGGCTTGAATGAGACCAGGTAACCTTGTTCAGTGCTGTTCATGCTCGGAGTGGGGATGTGGTTTTGTTTGGGTGGGGTGGGGTGGATTTCTCCCCTTCCTTGAGCCTCCTGGGGCTTTCTTACCCCACCTGTCTCTCTGAGGGTGGTGGAATTCATGTCCATAGTGTGGCCTGGGAGACAGAGGGAGCCACTTAACATCACCTCCCCTTTGTTTCTTTGTGCGCAAAGGCTGTGTATTATGGAAGCACATTGGTGCTACCTCACAGTAACTGTGGTGGGGTAGTTGGGCAAATATTAATATCAATTACACTTATATACCTCCCCATAGCTCTTAGTGTACTCTCTGGGAAGTTTACAAGGTAATTAGCATTTTGCTCCCAACACACTGGTTACTCATTTTATTGACCTTGGAAGAATGGAAGGCTCGGTCAATCTCTTGAGCCCCATTTTTATATGGTTTCTTCCCAAACTAAAGTTAGCTGGTTGCTTGTTAATCATGTGTCCATTTAAAAATTTTCTGCCCTGACCAGAATTTTGTCTACCTGATTAATCCTATTTGATGGTCAAGGAAAAACAGAAATATAATTGGCTACCTCCTTACAAGGGAAAAAGACAGGCAGCCACTGTTTATGAAAATGTGAAACATTTTTGGCTATTTGTTCTACTTAACTTACAGCTATATATGTAATTTGAAAACATTAGAAGATGATCCGATCTACATTGCCTTTCAGTAGAAGGAGTATGAGATACCTCTCTGGCTGGGGCATTCCTGTCTTTTATATAGTTTTGATAGGGATCATTTAAAGATATATTTCTGCATGTCCTGTTATTGGCTACTGTTTTAACCTACACTTTTCCTTAATCATCATCATCATCATCATCATCATCATCATCATCATCATCATCATCATCATCATCATCATCATCATCATCATCATCATCATCATATTCATATTCATATTCATATTCATATTCATATTTGTATTTCATGTCAGAAATTATTCTGGGTTGAAAGGATTTTTGCTGGAGTAACTGCACTCAAGGAATGCCTGAATGAAGGTCCTTTCATGCCCCCATGATCTTTTCCCACATTTGTGGTCCCAATTTATCTACTTGCAATTTCTTGCTTTCAAACTGCTAGGTTGGCAGGAGCAGGGACAGAGACAGACACTCATTCCGTCATACAGTACCTGGGTCTCAAACTGCTGACTTGTCGGCAACATGATATTCAGCCAAAATCTGGCATCCTGTAACTTGAGCTCAATATAATGAGTCCTGTAGTCAAGAATGATTGACTACAGATCATCATATAATCTTTTTCCTTTTTAGGAGAAAACAAGTGAAAGGAGGAACTGAACAAGTCTTCCTTTTCTTTGCTGTTTGTTATCCTTTTGCCATCTTTATTGAGTGGGTGGATCATGATTCCTTTTACTGTCTTTTGCTATGCATATGCCTGAAAAATGCTTCTTTTGTTGCTTTAGCATTTCTTAATAACGTCTGCTCATTTACAGCTTTTGGCTGCCTACTGTCATCCTTGCACTTCTTTGATAAATTTATGTACTCTCCCTTTGTGGCCAGGCCTTCCTTCTTTCCACTTCCTATGTATGTTCTCTTTTTTCATGTCCTCTTTGTTTTTGTTTTCACTCTTGTTTTGTTTTTCTTTGAACATGCAGATTCCTGCTCCGCTCCCAGAGGTCTCCAATTATGGCTAATCTACTTGTGAATGAGTCAGAAAGACGTCCATGTTCCAATTTCAAAGAAGAAAAGAATATTTTAAAACAAAAATACCCCTATTGCCCACTTTTCCTACAGGGTAGAGGTGCTACCATGGGACTGTGGTGCCTTAGTGGTTAAAACACTGAACTTGACAAGTGGAAGGTCGGCAGGTCAGCAGTTCAATACTCAAATCCTGCTTGATGGAGTGAGTACCCATCATCTCTCACAGCTCATGCCAAACTAGCAGTTCAAAAGCAAGAAACTGCAAGCTAAGATGCTGACTAGAAGGCGGAAGATCAGCAGTTCGATTCCCAAATACTGCAGGACGGAATGATCTCCCGTCTTTATCCCAGTTCCTGCCAACCTAGCAGTTAGAAAGCAAGAAATTGCAAGTAGATAAATAGTGACATCTTCAGTGGGAAGGTAAACAGTGTTCCATTTGCTCCTGTATCTAGTTATGCCTGCCACATGACCATGGAAGCATCTGCAGAACCAGTCAGCACTAGTTCTTCAGCTATGAAACAGAGATGAGCACTGAACCCTAGAGTCGGATATGACTGGCTTTTGAGCAAGGGTAATGTTTACCTTTACCTTTACTAAATAGGTACCACTTTGGTGGGAAGGTAAACAGCATTCCAGGCACTCCGGTGTCTAGTCATGCCACCACCTGTCCACAGAAACATCTGCAAATGCAGGCAGCACTGGCTCTTTGGCTGTAAACAGAGGTGAGTACCAAACCCTAGTGTCAGATATGGATGGCTTTTGAGCAAAGGTGACCTTTACCTTTACCTTGGAAGTGCTAGCAGAAAAGGAGTAGCAAAAAAAACAACAACAACCTGGGAGAGGCTTTTTATGTGATCGACAAGCCCCATGTTATTTCCTTCTCTGCTCTAAACAAATGGCAGAGGTAAAGAGTTTTGCCAGCTACATGCTGGGATCTGAATTTCTGACAAGAATTAAACAAGCACAAAACTAATCAGCTGTCAGATTAACAGAACTGTTACTGAACTGAACTTCTCCATTCACCTCTAATTATAACCCAGGTCAAGGCACATCAGACTTTAACAATCTTTTGATTGAAATATGAATGCTGGACACGAGAGGCCAGTATTCATTATTTTTCTAATTTTCATATACCATCTTAATAATAATTTCATGTGCTGTGATTCGTACACATGGGTTACACTTTTGCAAGTGATCTGTTTAAAAATTTCAATTCATTAAATGGAGCCACCTCTCTTCAATGGACAAATTACAGTGAGAATGTGTATTTTCTGAGCTGCTAAAAGCATTGGAAAAATATGACCAGTGGGATTCAGTATATTAATAATCCTAGGAAGGGGGCCAAGTATGTCAAAGCAAGTGTATAGTTTTGAGAACATATTTGGTCTAATGATCATTAGTTTTGAAACATTAGAATCATGAGGGAACACTCCTGGAAGCCACACAAAGTTTCTGATGTTGCAAATCTAACTTCAAGTGATTGAAAATGCCCTTAGGAGTCTAATTAGAATTATGGATGGGAAAAATATTCTGACAGCAATTTTGTTAATGTCTGTGTAGATATATACTTTCCTTCTTAGTCTGGCAATGCCTCAATTTCCTACCCCACACACTTCATTCTTTATCCTATTTTGTTTTGGTTAACACCATAAGGCAATGCCCCAACCTAAACAATGTAACGAAAAGATACTATAAGTGGTGCTACTAAAGGCCACTGGAAAGCTAAAATGCCATTCAACATCTTCTGGAGTCCTGGTGGTGCAGTGGTTAAACTGCTGTCCTGCAACCAAAAGGTTGTGAGTTCTGTCCTGATCAGTGCTCAAGGTTGACTCAGCCTTCCATCCTTCCGAAGTCAGTAAAATGAGTACCCAGCATGTCAGGGCAAAATGCTAATTAACTTGTGAACTGCCCAGAGAGTGCACTAAGTGCTATGGGACGGTATATAAGTGTGATTGCCTTGCTTTGCCTTTTATTCAATAAATATGAACTTTAAAAAATATGAAAATTATAGCTTTAACATAATTAATTTCTGGATATTTTCAAAAAGAGGTATTGATGCAAGGAATTTTTTTTTATTCCTAAAGCAGAAAAAAGAGGGAGTTCAAATACTGAACTGGTATTTCCTGAGTTGAAGGACCTGTGCACTCATTATCTAACCAATTTAAAGTGACATTATTTTGAAAAATACAGTGATTTTTTCTCTCTTCTATTTATTAAGCTTGTTCTTACATTTACACAAAAAGATCATTGTCCAAAACTATATTCCAACATCATTGTGTCATATTTTATGTTCTCAGTTTGCTTTTTCTTTATGACATCATTGCTGTCTCGGAGGTACTCTTGGGAAAACCACAAATTCAAGCAAAAACTGTTTGTCTTGTTCTGGAACTGTTAAAATGCAGCTGTTGGTTGTAATTCAAAGCAGTTTTGAAAGGAAATGTCTCCAATGTCTATTGGTTGCATGTGTTTCTGCCTCTAAGTGCATTGGTTTATAATACATTTTTCATTGCATGCATTTGAAGAGTGAGTGTGGAAGGACAACTTCTGGGTAATATCAACCATTATACCTTAGTTCCAAGTTGTGGCAGTAGCACCATTGGTACTTAAGGAAGTCAATTTCTGATCTCAGCAGGTACTGATCTATTCACAGCAGAAAAGTGATTCCTCAGTTGAAGAATCTGATCTGCTTTAATATCACAATTTTTCCATTTTAACATTGGGCACAGACTTCAAAGGCAGAAAGATTTCTAAAGAAAGAAGACTTGGGCCACTTTTTATCTGACCTGAGTGATAAGAATATTATAATGAAGAGCAACAGACTTTAATGACATCTCCACATATCATCCCACTTTCTAGATATAAAACAATGATGGGCTGTCTGGCAGAAACTGAAAAACAGCACCTGGTCATGAAGGCATTCTCACTTTGACTCAGACTTTGTAAAAGGGGTCATGAGCTCCATAAGTTGTTGGAGGGTGGGGGACTGTGCTTCCATTTCATATCTCTTTTTGTTATTATTGCTGTCCAGTCACATAGTCAAATCTGATCCTTCATGGATCACAACACACCGCTTTCATCTGCCATCCTTGGGAGCCTGCCCATATACATGCCCACAGTGTCAATTATATTGTCTAACCATCTCATCCTCTGCTGCCCCCTTCTCCTTTTGCCTTCAATCTTTCTTAGCATCAGGGCCTTCTTCAGTGAGTCCTCTCTTCTCATTTGATGGCCAAAGTATTTCAGCTTTAGCTTCAGTATTTGTCCTTCCAAGGAGCAGTCAGGGTTGATTTCTTTTAAGATTGACTGATTTGATCTTCTTGCAGTCCACGAGACTCTCTCTCAAGAATCTTGTCCAGCACCACAGTTTGAAGGTGCCTATTCTTCTGCGCTCAGCCTTCCTTATGGTCCAGCTCTCACAGCCATACCTTACTTACTGGGAAGACCATCACTTTAACTATGTGGGCATTTGTCAGCAGGGTGATATATCTCCTTTTTACTATGCTGTCTTGGTTTGTCATGGCTTGTTTTCCAAATAGTAAGGATCCTTTTATTTCATGGCAGCAGTCACTGTCTGCAGTGATCTTGGATCCCAAGGAAGTAGTTTGTCACTGCTTCCATTTCTCCCCCTTCTATATGTCAGGGAGTGATGTGACTGGATGCCATAATCTTGGGGTTTTTTTTTTCTTTTTGATGCTGAGTTTCAAGCCAACTTTTATACTATCCTCTTTCATCCTCATCAAGAGGCTATTTAGATCTTCACCTGCTGCGACTAGAGTGGTATCATCTGTATATCTGAGGTTGAGGTCTTTCCCAGCAAATGGGAGTTCCACATATATGGGATTAATTATTAAAACAAAGTCAGTGCTGAAGAGCAACATCCAGCCTATTCTATCCAATATGATTGTGTGATATTTACTGTTGTCATTGCCTACTGAAGTGAATGCAAGACAAATATGGTAACATAGATCACTTTCCTGTCTACTATATGAGAACTAACAAGTGCATTCTAGTTAGACAGAAATCTCAATAAGGATACTCTGCACATTACTCACAGGGAAACCTGCTGTATCAGATTAGACAGGGTGACTCAGTAGCAGTGACGAGTTGTTACTGGTTCGGACCGGTTTGCCTGAACCAGTAGCACCCATCAGGAGGGGGTTGCTGGGGTGGTGGCAAACCCCCGGGCAACCCAGTTCGGTTGCCTCTCCAGGGGCCCTCCAGAAGCATACATCTGGGTAGCCAAAATGACGGTGGCGGCCTTTCCTTGCCATGCTGCACCGTGCCACCATGCTGTGGTGGTGGTTTGCCACCATGGCAGTTTGCCACCATGCCGTTGCGGTTCCTGCTTGCCTGCTGCCTGCCTAGCTAACTAAGTAAGTTAATGTGTGTGTTTTTTTAATTGGGGTGGGTGGGTAGGTGGGGTGAGGTGTGTGTGTGTCTTTATTTTTATTTTATTTATTTTAATTTTTAATCATTTTTTATTTATTTTAATTTTTTCCTGTGGCTCTGCCCACAACATCATGATGTCATGACGTCGGCTCTGCCTACGACATCATGACGTCACAGCGGGTTAGTAAATTTTTTGACAGAAGTCTAGTTTCTTCCCCAGCTAACAAAGTTATTTTATCAATGGGTTTCTCCCTGCAAGATTCTGTGCCTTTGCAGTTCAACAGCAGTTTGGTAAGAGTTTAAATCAAAGGTTCTCAATCTTTTCAAGCCAAGAGCCGGGTCAAGCTCCCTCAGACAGCTTCTGGGGCCGGATGGCCATTTTGCCCTATCTCCAACACACGGCACTTCCAGGTGTGACAGAGGTGGTAGGGGGCCACATGAAATGGTGTCACAGGCTGCATCTGGCCCTTGGGCCATAGGTTGTGAACCCCTGGTTTAAACCATCTGAGTACCTATGTTGCAATTATGCAAGACAAAAACAGCCTGACCATTCTACAAGCATTTATTTGTGCACTTCAAAGTTGTCAGAAATTGGAGGCAAGTGCTTAAAAATAAATGTTACTGGTTACAGGCAAGCATTTTAAAAGTGAAAAATGCTTCCTTAAAACATTGGGAGATCTTCAAAGTAAAAATGTTAAAGCAAAACATGTCTTAGCCTTTAAGCATGTTAAAAAAACATACTGCAAAATGTACATTAACATCTCACCTAGCTATGCTGATTTGAATCTATGGAAGGGAATTCATGCTGTCCTGTCCTTCTCTTTCTCCTCCCCTCCCCCCTTTTTTTTGAGGGGGGGCTTTTATGAGGTATTATTTTTGTATCATTTTTGTAACACATTGCAATCTTTTATCAAATGATCTTTCTCTCTCTCTCACACACACACACACACACTACGTCTGGCAAAAGGAACTGCAGAATGAACTCAGCAAAAGGTACCTAGAAATGGAAGAAGAAGAATACATAGGTGTTATTTGTTTATTGACATAAACCTAGCAGAACAGATTTATTTGGTCATCTTCCAGTCACACAGAATTTTTTTGCTTCTCAGCTGTTCCCCCTGACTTATGTTTGTCTTTAGTGGTGGGCAGCCAACATTTTTACTACCACACTGTGGGCGGAGCTGACATCATGGGAGGAGCCAACCTCATGATGTCATGAGCGGAGTCATGACATTATGGGTGTACATAAAAATACACTACACATAAAAATACACATTACACGTAAAAACACATAAAATACAAGTTAAAATACACATTACATAGACATAAAGACACATTAAAAAAGCTCATTAAAATACATATTACATATTCCACCCACCCACCCACCCACTCCATGCACAAACCTGAGTGATTCACTTACCCTGGGGAGCAGGCATCAACAGCGGCAGGGTGGCACAGCCTGGCCCAGTGGCCCGGCCTAGCCCAGCTTGGCCCAGCCCGGCCCAACAGCATGGCCTAGGTTGGCAGCAGTGTGGCCTGGCTTGGCCCAGCTTGGCTCGGCAATGCGCCGCGGCCTGGCCTGGTGCAACAGCAAGTGTTGGTGGCGGTGGATGGCAGTGAGTTGCAGCGGTGAAAGGTGGTGGTTGGCGGCAGCGAGTGGCGGTGGGTGGTGGCAGCAGGTGGCGGCAGTGAGTGGCAGTGGTTGGTGGCAGTGAGTGGCAGCAGTGTGGCAGCACAGCATGGGATGACTCAAGTGAGGGCCGTGGCCGCACCTCTGAGGAGGCCACTGAGAGCCTCCCCAGCTGCCCCACTCTGCAGCCCAAAATGGCTGCTGGAGAGTGTGCATGCATGAAAATACCAATTGATGCATGCACACTGAATACTGGAGGTGCGCATGCATCAATTGGTATTTTCATGTATGCGCACTCTCCAGCAGCTATTGTGGGCTGGAGAGTGGGGCAGCTAGTGAGGCGACCGAACCCACCACCTGAAAAAAATGGCTACCACCCTGGGTGGTCTCCCAGGGAGGTTATTACCCCCAGGAGACCATCTAGGATCTGTACTACCAGTTCTATAGAACCGGGGCAAACCAGCCTATACCCACCACTGTTTGTCTCCATTGGGAGGTTTCCTGAGAAATGAAAGGCTTCTTTTCATCCATGTTTATCCCTCAAAACACTTGTATGACAAACAAGGTGGTTCAAGGACATTTCTTTTGACTTGTATTTGGGCTGGCAATAAAATTTATTGAACAACATTAACCTCATTTCCCCTCTACACAGGCAACATTTGAATGTCTTTTTCCAATTTCTTTCATTTGAACTAGTTTTTGGTTTCCCCAGGTTGATACTTATATATTATAAATCACAGAAGGACTTGCCCTTACCATTATAGTTCTCAAGGCTGTTCTCCTTTAAAACACATTCAACCTGTCAAAATACAGAATACTTGTTATCCTAAACATGAGAATTAGAACTTATTTCAGCACATGGAGAAAATAAGCATTTCAAATAATTTTTCATGCTAGGGTTCAGATCAGGAAATGCAAAGCAATTGCGGCTGACTCAAAACATGAAGAAATGTTGTCAAAGCCTTGTTTCTCAGACATCATGCCATGCGTTCTCACGTCCCCATGAGAAATCTTGCCTCCAGTGCAAGAGTGAAATACCAAGTGCTTCTTTTTAGCATTCTGCTTTGTGACATTGCTATAAAATGTCTCTAGAATTTTTCTCTCTCCTTCAAGAGGCTCAGCATGTGAAAACACAGACTCAAATGGACAGAATGTTTGTTTGCAAAGACTCATAAATTGCTTCGCATCCAGCAAGGCTGCAATTATTGTAGTTTTAAATTGTGTACTTCTAGAGAAATGCAGAGAGTAGGAGAGAGAAGAAAGACATACAAGTTAACTTTGAAACTGATAAAAATAGCCTTCAACTATTCTGCCATTTTTTTGTTTGTTTTTTGTTTTTGCTATTTAGCATATTATTGTTGCTGTTGTTGTTTCCACTTAGATATCAGTTCATAGTGCTAAGCATTCTCTAGGGTCATTTATAAGGTTTATGCAAACTACACTTTTCCTCCAATAAGGTGTGTGTGCATTTTGCTGACAACAGAAGGATGGAAGGCTGAGTTAACCTTGATCCCATCAGGACTGAACTCAGACTGTGTGCAGAGTTTTAACTAAAGTACTGAAACTTAGTCACTGTGCCAAGGATATGTAAAGGAATAGAAGGGGGTGCTTGCATTTTAAAAGTAAAGTAGATTTCTGATTTCCTGTTCCCAGTGGTAGAGAAGGAATGTGACCTTCAAACAGCAGCTGGGTGGAAGATACTGTGTGTAGTCAAAACAAACTGTTTTCTGTGAGAACAAAACTAAGTTTGATATGCTTTGTATTCTATGTTGTAATTGGTTGAAACCCTTCAGAAGGAGGGCTAAGTGTGGAAAATGTTTTTTGACATGGGGAGAAGGGGGAGAAGGAGAATTTGCCAAACTTTGGGATGCTTTGAATTGCAAACATCACTTGGAAAGGCTTGTGAATAAAAGCTAGCAAAATGTCATTTCTAAGTAAATAAGCCAAGCTAAGTCAGGCAAACAAGAGATACTTTATTGTTTTCATATTTGGGATGGGTATGTTGCTATTAAGTTCCTCTGCTCTAATCTTTTGAAACTTAAAATTTATGCACTAAATAAATGATCATTTGAACCCAGATCGCATCTCTGGTTACTGTAGCAAACTAAGCTGGTTGGAGGGATCTGGTGCCTTGGCAATGTTACCATAAGCTACTGAAGCCACTTTACTTGTCCTACCTGTGCTGGCTGGTTTGCAAGCTCAAACACTCAGTGGGTGATACCTATCACAGTCACTCTAGCCTAAAGCAGGGCCATGGGGGTGCAGGCTTCACTGAGGGGTGCAGTCTGCTGAAGGCAGACAGAGATAATAAGTTAGGTGGTCAAAGGCAAGGGGCCTGGGGCCCATTTCATACCCCCCCAACCCTTCACCCTTACAGGATGAAATGAGGATGCAACAGGATACAGCCTAAATCTCTATCACTGATCATGTCTAGAATATATTTTAATTACTTCTTGTCTTACCATAAACATGGTGCTAGGGAGAACACCTTAGATCAGGGAATCTGGTAAACAGAATTGCTGGTCAGTTATCACTAACTCCTATCATGGCTGCATTTTCAGTAAAGGTTTCCCTTGCTTGAAAGCCAGTCGTATCCGACTCTAGGGTTCAGTGTTTCAAAGCCAAAGAGCCAGCACTGTCTGCTTCTGCAGACATTTCCTTGGTCATGTGGCAGCTATGACTAGACAGTGGAGTGCACAGAATGCTGTTTACCTTCCCACTGAAGTGGTCCCTATTTATCTACTTGCTTTTGAACTACTAGGTTGGCAGAAGATGGGACAAAGACAGGAGCTCATTCCATCCTGCAGTACTCAAGAATCAAACTGCTGACCACCCACATTCCAGTCAGTGTCTTAGCCATTTGAGCCGCCCAAGATAAAAAGCACTGCAGTAATCTATCATGTTTGAATGGTGGAGGAGACTTGTGTCCTACCCAGAACTCAATGGAGAAAGGATGAGATAAAAACTGAACAAGTGAAAAAAGTAAACAATTTTTTAATACAACAGGAATGTGTGGAAACAATTTCCACTGACTTTAAAGTGCTGGTGTTAAAATGTAATGCTTTGCTTTCTTTGATGCAATGCAGAGCACACTTTACATTTCATTGCATTGCTTTAACTGACTTGCTCAGAAAACTGGTGAGAAATTATGGATTGTCTTTCTACTGTGTGGATAGCATGTTTTTCTTATTATTTTATGTAAAATGTAGCTTTCATACTTGCAACTCTCCACTTCAATTTTTTCCTGTACAAAGATTAATGGTGGAGAAAAAGGATTTAGTAAAAAAATATTTTAGGGTTGTTGTTTTTAAGACTTACTTTATGAAGATGACAAATTTCTAGCATACCATGTATAGAATTGTAACCAATTTATATTGTATCATATCAGTGGCAGGATCCACAGAATGTTACTACCACATTGTGGGTGTTGTATGGTGGGTGTGGCCAGGGGGAAAGCCCTGCATTGCACACAAATTAGAACTACTTTATTTCAAAACTTGGATGGGTGGGGCCAGCCAGAATTTCTGCTACCAGTTCTAGTGAACTGATGCTGGTGCCCACCATTGTATCAGATGTCCTGTGCAGGGACTAATACTGGGGAGAACACACACATGTGTATCTAGCAGGGCTAGATACACAGCAAAGCACCTTGCTTCATGTGGCTCTAAGGAGAAGTGATTGGATTGTAGTAGAAGCTGGTCTCTAACTGGTCCCATAGTTCAAGCAGTAAAATAACAGTGGCTTCCCAGATGTTGGACTTTTCTGTAACTTGACACTGCTGGGTGGATTCCCCCCCCCCCCAACACACACACACAAAGGCCCTGAGACTCCTATGAAATTTTTCTCACCATGAAGAAGTGTTTTGGAGACAAGGGATGGAGTGGAGGAAGTCTTTAATTTCTGAAAATAATTGACAGTGGAATTATTTTACCCATGGCAACAGTTTTTCATAAAGTCTCTCCCCATAAACTAGCCCTCCAACAGTTTCTCCATGGTAAAAAGGGCCCATGGGACCTTCTCGGGAGGAAATGATACATCTCCTGTTCCCCCAAACTATAACCACAGATTATTTCATTACGCTTATTTTGTATGTGTTTTTGTGACTTCAAGTCAGTTTCGACCTATGATGATCCTTTGCAAGGTTTTCAAAAAGAGAATGTTCAGAAGTGGGGTATTCTGGGACTGTGCAGCTTCCCCATAATTACAAAGACTGAATGTTCACCTGGGAGGCACAGTGGGGAATCAAATTCAACCTCTGGCACTATGGCCAGGTAAGTATTGTGCTATCCACCCAGCAATGTCAAGTTACAGAACAGCATATCAGAAAATGAGTAAAGCAGGCATTCTTCACCTTTTAAGCCGGGAGCTGTGTCATGTTCCCTCAGACAGCTTTGCGGCCCAGGCAACCATTTTGCCCTGCCTCCACAACAAGGCACTTCCGGATGTGGCAGAGGTGGGGGGCACATGAGATGGCGCCATGGGCCTCAGGTTGAGAATCCCTGGAATAAAGTAACTTATTTCAAGACAGGATTTGTGAAATTATGAAAAAAGGGTCTTTTTTTGGAGGGGGAGGGTACACTTAAGGTAACTGCACCAGAGATTTATATGTTCAATAGACACCTACTTGCTGAATTCTTCATTCTCACAGATTAAGCTTGTCCTGGCATGATAAGACATCTGAAAGCAATCTGAAAACATCATGGGATTCCTTGCTTCCAGCTGAGATCAAGATAAAAAGGTCTTTTTCTTTCCTTTAACATTGCTGTAATTTGTTCAGAATGTGTCTGTTATGCTCTCTCTTTGAGAAGGGCTTGCACCAACACACATAGACATAACAACCAGAGAAGGACCGTGCGGTTGTTCAGAATGATACAGTCAACCTCTCTTGTGCCTCAAACAAAGCAGCCATTTTGGGGCAATAGACGTGATACAATATGTGTACTTAAACTTATTGGGCAATTCTTTGGCAGCAACTAAAAAGGCATTGTACTTTCTCACCCTTCAAGTATATATATGTGTGTGCACGAGTATGTATTTGCAATAGCAATTCAGTCAGCAATTTTACCTGGAAACAATTTCAGCTTTGTGCTACGCTGTGAACTGATCTATGAACTCAGTCATTTAGAAACCTCAGTCATGGTGAAAATTGTATTATCTGGTTTTGTGGAAATGTCTCGAGTGTACAAAGTCATTTTTCAGTGGGGCAGAACTATTAACAGTGAAAATTTGCAAACCACAAGAAAATAGATAAAGAGACTTACAGATATAGTTTGTAAGAAGATAGAATTAATCTTTATTCAGGATGGGTAGATTTCTGTGTTTCATAACCATTTCAGGATTGTCTTGTCTAAACATTCTGCTCCATCTTCTACAGTTGAGATGGTCAAAACTGCCAGAATTGGGAAGTTTATTATCCCCTTCAACCAACTGGGGCCTGCACTCTGTTGTTGCAATATTTAAAAAACCTTGCTAAATTCTTCCTAAATAAGGTACAAGATGTAACTCACATTATTTTGAAGTAAAACCATTTATGAACTTGTAATTTTGCATGTGTTGTGAACCGCCCTGAGTCGGTCCTACCGAGTAGGGCGGTATAGAAATAATAATAATAATAATAATAATAATAATAATAATAATAATAATAATAATAATAATAATAATAATAATAATAATAATAATAATAATAATAATTCAAGTACAAAAATCTCCCCAATGTAGCTGATTCAGCACACACACACATGTTTCACAAAAGGTTCAAAGTTTTTCACATCCTAGTATTATAACAGAGAGGGATGAAATTGGTCCTTGCCTGTTTTTCTTTGTGAAATATGTATATGTCTGTTTTGAACCCAGATTAGACACTGGGTAGATTTTTCACATCCCTAGATGTTTATCCAAATGTGCATACCAGGAAAAGTGCATAGAAAGCTATTATGTAGAGGTGTGGAAAGGCAGGCATTTTAAAAGCACACATAAAAATGCATGTACCAATACAGACACAAACAAGTAATTTCCCAAGCAGATAAATGACAGTAATGCAGTGATGCAGAAGTGAGGAGGGGAAAAAATAAGTGGTGTTATCTATCTAAATAAATAAAAGTGAATGTAAGTGAAACATTTTTGAGGTTCTAGTGTAACACACATTTATTTGAGGATAGCTCTCCTTGAGGTTAGGGAACTTACTTCTGAACAAATGTGCTCAAGGTTGTCATGAGCCATGCACCACCAGATTCTTCATGTTGTCTGGGATTTATTCATGTGTTTCTCTCTCTCTCAACTTGAAATCAGAGGAACTGAGGAGCCTATTATAAGGGATATTTAATCCAGATGGAGGGAGGGAAGTACTAATCCTCTACAATCAGGGTGGTTCATAAATTTGTCAGGAAATTGTGCCATTTCACTTTTTGCAAGTACACATCGGCAACTTTGTTGTGCTGGCTAAGCTTTCTTACACTGGGTCAGGTGAAAGGAATTGTGGAATGAATTCACCAAAATGTGGCTTCGTTTCGGCAGTTAAAAATCATACCTAGACATGGAAGCACCAGCATCTAACTAACAACTTTCTTCATATGCTAGCCCACTTGTTTATTCACTGCTTTTCACACTAGCTCTCCTCCTGCTGGTTGTCTATATGTGGTAGTGAAATGTGGAAGAAACTTAGTACTTATTCTAATGACACCCCCCCCCTCCAAGGCACTTGCTACCTAGAGGAATTTGTTTCCTCCTCTCCCAGACATCTCCAATTTGGCTGACCTCCAATCAAAGCATGCCATTTGGCCAAAGGGAGGAGGAGGGTCCTAAAAGGAGCACCCACTTCCCTAATGGCTTCTGGTGTTGAGGTACAAATGGTCCTTCTGCCCACCCTAGCATTGCATTGTAAGAGAGCTGGTCACTTCAGGGCCAGAGAAGAATTTTTGCACCTGTCACAAATTGGTTAAAGGGACAGTTGATTATTGTTATTATTATTTGCCTATCCCACATTGTGTATAATTGGGGATATAAAGGCTAAACAGGAAGGGCTGTATTAAATAGATCACAATGGGTGGGTAGTGTGGGAGAATAGCAGCATTGGTGAGGTCTCCCAGTGTCAGTTCTGGGATCAGGAATGCACTGGTGGCCAACTGACAGCACCACCTACCTAAGGTCATGGGACTTCAGGGGTGGCGACCAGTCAAGTTAACTCAAGTGGGCCATCTGGGACTTGCAGTCACTAGACAGAAAACACTCAGGGCTTGGAATTCACCCTAAGAGAACAAGAGAGGGGGTAAGGATGAATCTTCTGGCTTCATCCCAGGGCCACTAATTACATAGGGCCCATTGCAGGAAGAGGTTGTGCACAGTTAAAGTTAATAGTTAATAAAGTTGCATCCATTAGAAAAAGATGTCTGTGCCTTCTCTTCCAGGATTGGGAGAGGGAAGTAATTCTTAATTTCTTAGTTCTTAAATTATTGGATTGTAGTTCCTATGAGTCATCTCCATTCTCCAGATTCCTTAGGTTCTGAAGAAATCACTAAGGCTGATGCAGTAAACATTATGGCAACAGGATTTCAGCCACTTATTTGTAGTTGCAAATGTGAATTTTTATTTCTCAAATTGAAAACCATAGGTAGCTGTTATATTTGTATTATCAGCAATAAGCAAAGGCAAAAATTTCCTGATATGTCATTTTATATGTCTGCTAAGTGGTAGCAATCTCTATATGCTAGGTAAAGCTTAGCTTCACGTATTACACAATAGGTTATAAAACAAACAACTTCCCTATATATTATTTAGTACAAAAGGAGCCCAGTCAAGTCCATGTTGCATTACTTCTTTTAATTTGCTTTCAGTTGCTTGAGGGAAGGAGAGAAGTGGTAAGCACTTAAAAAGAAATCAATAGGATATGAATAATTAACACATAGTATGTCCTCTTTACTCTAAGAAATGCAACTTTGGACCAAAGAAAGTTGATAAAAGTTGTTAGGCCATCTGTCAGATGCTACTGGCTCCCCATCCCCCAATACACAAACACCAATACATTCTAAAAATATAGGGCCTACAGAATCACAAATGTCCTTTGAAATCTGCATTGTCATTCAAGGTTCTGAGAAGATATTATTCTCATGAATTGAGATTAAGCATATGCTTGATACATACTCTGATCCATTCTGCTTCCCATTCCATCTTCAAGACAAAAGACAAAAGTTGTCCAAACAGAAAAGATGTTCGCCTGTGACTGCCAATATTTTGATAGAGAAATACTCACTTCTGCAGCAGAATGAGATCGAACATGGCATCATCTGATAAATCATGGGAATGTTTAAAATATGTTTCTTACAAGAGACCTGACAGGTCCCTCCAAAAATCCACATGATTTAGCATCCTGTTCCTAAATGTGGAGAAAAGAATGCTTCAGATATGTCCATAAGCAAGGCATATTACAAACTTTAGCAATTGGATTATGAAATTAATCTACTACCATCCAATGATCCAAAAGTGGAAGAATGTTTTAGCTATTATTCATAAATGTATATACTTTCCTTTTCATTCATCCATGATGTTTGCATTTATGCATTTCCTAACCTCCATTACTAATCGGCAGAAAAAATGTATGACTTTACAGATTGGAACATTAAAATATCTCATTGACAGTTTCCCTTTCATATGGAATAAACATGCCTGCATGAATAACAGTGCCACCTACTCCTCAGGACCAGAGCTATCATATGGTGACACCGCAACCCTCCATTCCCTGTCAACCTCCATAACCAATGTTGGTAATCATCTGAAGTACATGCTGCCTCTCTAACCTAGTCTATACACATTCCTGACCACTCTTCCATGACCATTCTCTTTTGAGATAAGCAAGATTGGTCTTTTATATTTATATGACATATTTTAAAACTCAAAATATTTGAAGTCACTTATTTCTTAATGAGGAATGGTAAAATGGTTTATTTTTTACAAATCATAACTCTACAATCATTTGCCCCAAATACCTCAAATTTGCATTGAGTAAGATCAATCTGATTGCTACAGTTGGGTCAAATTTGATTCCAATATGAAACCTAGTTTAAAAGTTGTTTGTTTGTTTTTTGTTATTTTTAGAATTGCTTCATAGAATTCTGGCAGAACAAAAGATTACTGCTCCACACTCATGCTTCTTCTTTGGCAGTACGTGAATCTGAATACAGTATTGGCAATCCTCATGGCGATCAGTCATGAAGACTCTCCTGAGAATATAATGCAGTGGCCTTTCATCTGCCTTCTGCATCACAGCATGACCACTGATCCAATTCCGTAAGTCACTTTCTGGTCCTGAGCCCTTTTGGCATGCAGAGTCCTCTTCAGCCCCAGCACAGCATTGATGAAGCTGTTGCCCTTCATCAAGATGGATTCAAGTGGGATTCAATCCAATTGGGGACCATCACCCTTCTCTGAGGACCCAAGCCCATTATTCCTCACAGTTGTCAGTAATAAATCCATCAGTTTATCTTTCTGCTATATTAGAAAGTTACAAAACCCATTTTTCCCTTTCCAAATTTGAAGAAATTTGCAATTTTTTGTAAATTCTAATAAAGATGATTAAAAAAATTAAATGGATTTCTCACCTATCTCTAACTGGTATAGTTCTTTAAGATGTACTATTGCTTAGATTAAAATATTTGACATCTTTATATAACCAAATCATGCAGAATCTTATCTGCATCAGAAAAGAAACTTGATAACATTGTGCCATTTATTTTCAAAACATTAATAAATGCATCCTTTTCAGTTTTGTTTCTTCTCCCTGACAGTAGATGTATATATGGTTTGGCCTCTACTGTTTGCAACTTATGTTCAAGCTGACAGCACAAGCCAGGAAAATTGAACTTTGTGAAGTATTTCAAAAATGCATCATTATGACAGTTGAATATTACAGTACAGTATTCATATTTTCTAGCCGGTAATATTACTTGTTCTGTAACAATCATTGTAAGTTTTGAGATGATCATATTGTATTAGCTTTCTAATAGTTTTAGTTTTACATGCTACAGTAGATTGTGAAATGAAATACATTAATTCAGCTATTATACCAAAAATAGCTAATATTTTTTCTGCAAAAAAGATATAAGTAACTAAAGATACATTTGAGTACTTAACTCATTTTAATAGGCTGTTGTCTTTCTGATTAATTTGTCCTTAAAACATTAACTTTAAATTTATTTTATGACTTATTCTATTATTACTGAAACATTATTAGATTATCAAAAATACATCATCCTCCCAGCCATTATTTTATATGTCTTTCAATATATCTTAGGCCTTTAGGAGCTAAAATTCTTTTTTTCCCCCTTTTTATTCACAATCTGAGATTAAATAGTTTAGAGGCACAAACCACTTACAGAAAATCAGTCTTTGAAAAATACTTAAACCATTTTGGTTGTCACCCAGAACCCAGTTAAATCAAGGGACTTAAATTTAAGCTGTTTTCATTCCACTGAATTCACCAACTTCAATTAAGGCAGGAGCCTGCATCAAAAGAACAATTACCTCCCAGGTTCATGCTGAGACAGATTAAAAGAACAACAGAACATATAAGCAGTCAAACACAAAACTATACAGCAATAAAATGTGGCCCAAATTTGAAAATAATTTTCAGATGATCTTTATTTGAAAACACACACACACACACACCACAGAGAGAGCAAAATTTGACACATCCTGCCCAAATTTCAGGACTATGGTGTGTTTCATTTTAAAATGTCTTAAAATTGCTTGTTTCATTCAATGTTGTAAGTACACTATATGGTCAAAACTGGAAAGTCAGGATGTCAATTTTGTCTGTATTTTGCACCCTTCTGTGTTATGTATTCACTAGCCCAAACTACTCTGAACTTTGGACTTGTAATTAGCCCAGACACCTTGCAATCTGCCACTTAACCAGCATGGGTAACCATTATGAAAAAGGCTGTTTCCTTGACCTTCATGAGATACTGCAATAGTAGATCTAGTTAAGCAACAATAAAGCAGGCATGTACAATCCACACATGATGAAAGGAACAGAGTAGACATTATGAATTTCCTCATGCAAATACAAGGTATCTAAAGTGAAGAACCTGCTCTAAGCTACTTAGGCTGTATATTTGAAGAAAGCAGAGGTGGGGTAGGAATCAAGGTTCTGACCTGCTTTTTGCATGTCAGCAGACCTTCTTGGTAGGCAGTCACAACCCCAACTGCATGCAAAGTACACATGTCTTACCAATGCTCAGCAGAGGTGATGTATTGTAGCAGACAGAGTGTCAGGCTAGGACTTTGAAAACCTGAGTTCAAATGTCTGGTCAGCCATGGAACCTTGCTGGAGCAGTTATAATGAAAAATCACTTCCTGAACTTCTCATATACAGTAATACCCCACATAATATTCCATGGAGCTCTTTGTTATGCGGGTTTTTTTTTTATCATGTGAAGCAAATGGGTGATACCCTGCATAACAAAAAGGAAATGTTTGTTATACAGGGTTTACATTAAGCAGGGTGTCAGGCAGTGATGGGGAGTGGTCAGTTCGCACCAGTTCGCCAGAACAGGTAGTAACTTTTCCTGGTGTTCCGGCGAACTGGTAGTGGCTTTTGAGGGGAACCACCTCAGGGCTTTACCTTTTTGCCAGTTCCCCCACTGCACATGCATGCCAAGCGCTTGGCATGCATTTGCACCTACAGTGCTTGGTGCGCCTACAGCGCTTGGCATGCCTACAGAGCTTGGAGCGCATGTGCACCTACAGCGCTTGGTGCCTACAGTGCTTGGTATACACACGTGCTTATAGCGCTTTGCCTGCTGAACCAAGCAGCAATTTGCTGCTTGGTGTGTGGCAGCACAGAGCATCGGGAGGCCATGCGCAACCACGGAGGAACCGGTGACTCCTGCTGAGGCCCTCAGCAGCCTCCTTGCAGTCCTCCCAAGTGGGGAGGAGGAAGAGCAGCTGCTAGCCTGAAGCTCCCTACAGCCTACTCCCCAGGGTAAGTGACTTGCCTTTCGGTGTGAGGTGGGTGGATGTATTTTAATGTGTATTTAATGTGCATTTATTTTAGTGTGTATTTTTATGTGTTTTAAGTGTATTTAATTTGTATTTTTATGTGTTTTAAGTGTATTTAATTTGTATTTATTTTTAATGTATATTTTATGTGTGTTTTTTGTCAGCATCACTATATTTTGGAAAAGGATTGTGGGAGAGGTTCAAAGACAATTGAGATATGTAGAGAGAAGACTTCTGAAACATAACCATCTTAACCTTGGTAGCATAAGACATGAAAAGGAAAAAAAAACAAGCTCAGAAGGATCACAAGATTTAACTGAATCAATGGTTCCATCCACACATTAGCTCATTTTAGAAAAAAATTACCTCCCTACACTGAAATAAGGAGTCAGACACAGTGTTGGAGGGACCTAGGGCCACATTTTTATTAACCTCTTAACTTGTAACCCCTCTCCCAGATCTGCAGAGGGCCAACATAGTGCAGATGTCCAAATCAGGAGCTCATTATGGGAGAGCCTCAAGCCCTGAGAGTGGTGCCACCCCAGACCTGCTGATTTACCAGTGATGTTTCCCTGCCTTCAGTCACCCAACTATAGAAGTCAGGTGTCCAATGGCAGTGAACACCACCTGTGCATCCAGCCTCACCCATCCAGCTGAATCTTGTGATCCAGGTTGATGCGATGAAGGCTACAAATTACACCTTAACCCTCGGAACTCACCATAACATGCATCCATTCCACACCATCTGCTAGTTGTGACCATAGTTCTGAGGCAATCATTGCAGGGGGGACTCTCACTACGTTTCGTTCAATATGCCAAAAATTCCTATCCAGCCCCAAAGCGACCAGCTAGTCTTGCACTAGACCCTAGGGTGGGCAAGTGGGTCAATATCACTTGCCAAGCAAGAAAGGAGGGAGGGGGGACCCTCTTAAGGGTATATCCCACCCCCTGCCCTCCTACATTGTGGATAACTCTCCTTGTTGTGGGAGAAACATGCCACAGCAAATGTGCTTATGTGGAGACCAAACTTGTTGAATTACACCAAGGGATAGCTATCATTGTTCATTATACGTAACATTCAGAATATTTCAATACAAAGTTAAGAAACATTTATCTCTTTTTTTCCTGAATAAAAATGGAAGTGGTAGAAAAATAATGATTGCTGAAGTTATTCTTGGGAATATAGTGACTCTATGGATCACTCATTCCAGCCTCTGTGAGGTAATAATATGAGGTTGCCTTCCTTTCAAATCTGAAAGAACAGAAAATGTCAGTCACTTATTTATAATGCATGCCTGTAGCACTATTAAGTGGTGGCATGGTACTTTTTTATGCATAAGCACATGCACACACATTTCATGCTGAGAAAGACTTAGGAGGTATTATTAGCATTGGAAGAAAATGTTTCTGAATCCTCCCCACCTTCTAAAATGAGACTTAGAATACATCAAATCATATCCTGTTTCATTTGGCTAGCAGAAGAAAATTCATTCACATACTCTGAAAAATACCCTGGGTTGCTCTATGCAAGAAATGTGGAAAATAGGGGTTGTATACATGTCTATACAAAAGCTGGGCCCTTTGAGTTCCAGAGGACTTATTCATAGATGGGTAGGAATAAAAGGATCTATGAGAGAAATAGAAAAACAAACTTTAAAATTAAAGTATTATCTACCAGCAGATAGTTAACAGTGGCCAAATATTCTTAGGATGCTTAGTTGAATGACCTGTTAGTGTTGAGACTTAGAACATCTTTATTTACTTATTTTCAGCCTGTACCTTGGAAAAATCACAGAAGCACTGCAGCATTTTAAGGATAAATAATTTATAGAATAATTAATCTGCACCCGTTCCCTTCCAAAACCATTCCTTCACTGCTACTCTTCAGTGGCATCGTGTGCAATTACAGGTACCAGGTGCCAACAAGAGGAGAAATCCAATATCTGTTTATTTCCCTTCCAGCTATGGATACCAATATGTGATCTCCTCTTTTCAGCTACATGTGTGGAGCCAAAAATGATGAAGCTGAAGCTATCCTAGCTTGAGAACATCACAAGAAGCCAGTGGCATAGGAAGGGGGTGAGGGGGCGGCTCGTCCCGGGCGGCACATTTTGGGCTATGGGTATTCTTGGACTACAATTCCCAGAAGCCCTAGCAGGAGCAGGTACCAGTATCCACCAGGGGGCGGCAAATTTGGCTTATGCCCCAGGTGGCTGAAATCAATGCTACACTACTGCAAGAAGGCAAGGCCCTTCTGGAAAATAAGATTTGAGATGGATTAAATCTATGAGGGAACCACAGTTTTGCGTTTGCAAACTTGTGCAGAGCTGTTGAGGACAAATTACTTTTGAGATCACCCATTCACAGTGTTGAAACGAGAGCATTGCCATAAGTCAGAGATGACTTAACAACACATAATGACAACAAAATTTGTGTTGAGATGTTATAATATGAAGTATTTCATCTTTGGCCAAGATCCAGTGGAGTTTTTTTATTTATATCTTCCAGTAAAGTCATGAGATGGGTAATTCAGTCCTCAATCAGTTTCCCATAACGGAGGTTAAAGAAGTTCCAACATCATTTTTGCCCAGTAAAGAAGGGTGTAAATGGGTAAAGGAGACATTTTTACCAGTCCCCCTGCTGTCTGATAGAATCTTACTCACTTTAGATCTTTAAAGGTAGCAGCCAATAAAAGTATAGTGGAGATGGTGAATTCCATTTACTGGAAGCAGTATGTCATGTACTGAGTGACATTAAAGGGTAAGAGGAGATGGAAATCAGAGACACAGAGCGGTTATTTGTGATATGAGAAGGGGAAGACCCAAATCTGCCATCCTGTCTAGTTCTATTTACATTTTTAGTTGACAGTTTGTGATGTAAGTTAATTATCTGGCTTGTTTAGAAAAGAAATTCAGATACTTTTGTTGATTCAGCTGGTTTGCATCTCTACACAGACAAGCCTGCTGCTTGCACAAATTTTGCATGGATCAAAGGAAACCCTGATCACTGATTTGCCCTCTTCATTTTTTCAACAATTAAAAGAGGAAATGTTTATTTATTGTTAAAAATATTCCTGTGGGGCATTCGGGGCAGTTCTTAAATTTGTTTAAAACAAGAATAACAAGAAGAGAATTGGAAAAGGTGAGATTACTGAAAATAGAATCTTTGCCACCCAATCCACCCAAGGAGCAGACAGGCGACCATCTGTTGGTGAAAACATGGGCCACTTTATTTCAACATAACATACATACAATGTTAACATGACCTGCAATGGGGCATTGTAGTGGGTAAATGGTCAGCTATTTATGGGTATGCCTACCCATGTCATCATAACTGATTATGAGCATGTATGGAGGGATGATGTCTCCCTCCATACTAATTCGATCATTACTTTCCATCAGGCTCACCAGCCTGGTATTGCACTTTGTAATTGAGGGTCCATTTGCCAGGGAGTAAAAGCCTCCAATGCCTATGTCTTTCTATCCGATGAACAAACTCCCATTACCCATCATCAATTAAGCATATTTTTGACCACCATTTACCACATGACTGCCACCAAGGATTATCCTGGCCAACAATCAGCCAAGTTCAGAGTCGTAATGTTCATTGGAACAGGTAAATCACCAGTGGGACATGGGGAGGCCTTCTTTCCTGCACTGTCCCCTGGCAGGGAAGATGATCAATGTTTAGGCACCATCCTGCTAGCGCTCTCTCTCTCCACGTGCCACACAGGCCTATGCACGTGGCACCAACAGGCATGACACTTTTTGAGCAGACTGTGGGAGAGAAAGAAGAGACAGGGTGAGGCAGGGAAGAGCCACACTTTTATAGTGTGCTTGGCTCCTCCCCAAGACACCGAAGGCCCCTGGGATGGGTGACTGACTTGGGAAGATGGGTGGCAAAACATGTGCTCATTTTATGTCATGCACTGTGGCCATACTCACTTTAGATCTTTATAGGTATCAGCCAATAAAAGTATAGTGGAGATGGTGAATTGTGTGTAATATACCAAATAAAGTTTAGTTTATATGCCATACCATACTTTACACAATGTTTCTGAAACTTGAGAAGGAAATGGAGAAGTGAATCCTCCAATGGAGTGAGAGGACACAAAATCCTAATTACATTATGACATAAAAGTTCCATGCTTCAGTTCTTTCCCACAACTTTCAGCTTTCCATCCTGTAAAATCCTATGGCCAGTTCACTGAAAATGTCACATTAAGAGTGAGACTAGAATGTGTCATCTTTCATTTTCCACACCCAAACATTGTACTATCAATCAATATAATAGTTATATATATGAACTAGAGATATTGTTTGGTTTCAGAAATTATTCAGAATTGGATGCAAAGATGGAGATGTGGGTATTTTTTTTGGCTTTCATATTGATTCAAGCTGGGGTTTTCTCATGCACTGAATATTGTCTCAAAACTTCAATTTAGAAAGCTGAAAATTAAAATAATAATAAAAACTACAAAGTCTTGGTGGCTTCAGGTCTCACTCAGAAAACAAAAGCTCAAAGCAAAAGGAAACTGATAGTTAAAGCAGCAGTGAAAACCTAAAGTTCTCCTGGAAATCCCAGTCATGACGCTCTTTGGAGAGCTTGGCTAGGTCGAATAAATGCTGTTGCCTCATGATCAACAACCTTGTTCTGTTTCTCCAAGGTGTTACTCTGTTAGAGACTGTTATTTGCATCACTTTCATTTTCAGTAGGATGGGCATGAACTGGATAATGTTTTGTTGTAGATTTCATTTTGCATCACACATTAAAATCCTTGTGTGAGTGTGACAGAAAGAGAGAGAGAGGGAGGGAGGGAGAGAATCATATCATGTCTCTTATGCAGGATTTAGATATATAATTTAGGTCATTAGATATATGACTTAAGCTATATCCCTCCATTTTGTATTCCCCCCCCCATGGTGGCTGCTATTCTTTCTCCAGCACTTTGGCTTTTACTCCCCTGCCCCCACATGGGGCTTACCTGTAGTCCAGGAGGAGTGAGTGACAGATATTACTCACTATCAATCACCCATCCATCCATCCTTCTTGCACTCAATCAATACACAACACTCTAATGATGCATCCACAACTTTACACGCCATAAATCTGTTATTTCTATTTGCAAACTTATATGTGTGATTGCTTTGCTTTTTGCTTTACATGCATACAACTGGGCAGCTATGTTAGTCTGTTTCAGAACTGTAACAAAAGAAAGAGTGAAAGGCAAAAGAAACTAAATCATTTCTTACCAGTGATTCCATCTACACTATCCAGGTTTTCTGCAACCATATCAATTGACTGTTATACTTGCACCTGAGAGTATCCGGTAGCATAATTACACTAGGAGAAGTGAAATGGTATATCTCACAATGGCAAATTGCTGTTAATTAGTAAGTCCTCATGTAGATTCCTGATTGCATGCCAAGTCACCTAACTAGCTTACCACAAGGAATCAGAGCTGACACTCATTAATCAGCATCAGTTTGATGTTGCAAAATGATACCACTATACAACAGGATTTTGAACATTATATGGTAATTAAATACATTATATGGAAACTACATAGGACACTAACCTTATTAAAAGAGGCTAAACAAACGATATACCCCTGTCCATTTGCTTTAAAGGAAAAAAATTCCTGTCAGCAAAAACATTTGTGGGTTTTTTTAATTCCACTCTCAATAAATATTTCATCAGTAATTTAAAAATTTAAGACATCCATATTAAAAAGAATGTTGTACCTTTTGAAAATCAGTTTACAAATCCATGTTCCTTGTAGAACAGATTCTACCTCTGAATCATTCATGTTCCAGTACAAGTCTCATTTATTAATTGCAGTGTTTTGTCTGTTAGTCCATATATATTTCACCATAAACATTTGCAAGTCTCACACAAAAAATGTACAACTAACACATTCAAACTGCTGGCTAAGATTGCAAATATGAAAAAGATTGCAAAGCCCTAGCAAGGTGTAAATCTTCTCAACCAAATCAATTTTTATTATCCATGAACATTTTGAGTTCTTAGTCTCTTAGAGCAGTGTTCCCCAACCTTTGAGTTTGGGGCTTCAATTTCCAGAAGCCTAAGTGATTTCCCCAAAGCACTGATCAGCTAATGTACTGACCTAGGCTTCTGGGAATTGAAGTCCAAAACCCAAAGGTTGTTGAACAGTGTTTTAGAGGGTCTTCCAGAAAGCTTTGCAAGGGTTTCCAACCACAGTGGCTGTTGATACTGTCTCTGCCCTGATAGATGAGTGGTACATGGAGACTGCCAGAGTACTGGACACTATCACAACTAACTCCAAATCCAGCTCAGAGCTTGCCCTGCTCCATGGTTTAATGGCAGCTTGAGTGCTCTGAAACATCTTAAGAGTAGGTTAAGGAATAAGATGAGGAAAGCTCTGGCAGTTGACAGCCTAGCTGCAATCAAAAAGTGCTCCGGAAACTATGTGAAGACTCAGAAAAGTCAATGTGAGGTGGCCATTATGAATTGTTCCCTGAACATCTCACAGCCCTCTAAACTCTATTAGGGTTTCAGAAAATTGGAGGTGACTTGATGGTGCATTTCATCAGCAAGATCAGATGATATGTAACATGCTGAATGTTCCCTCAGAGAACATTATTGGGGCAACATATTCAAACGTAAAATCCAAGGAGGAACATTTGTTGAGTATGATTCCATCCATTAAAATGACATTCTAGTATTTCCTTTCCCACTCATCAACTATGGATGAATGATACAATCATCCCAAACATGTGAGAAATGTAGAGAAGGAGTTCTTCACCTTTGATAAATAATCCAAGCAGTACTATATATAACATGTTACAGAAAGCCTCCATGGGCCATATTAAATAAACCATTATGTCTTTTTAAAATGTGTGCCTTAAAGGGGGGGGGGAGTGCAATTTTTTAACCACACCTAACATCTATCTATTTGACTAGCATTGGGTTTTCTGGTGTGACCAGCAAAAGGCATCTGGAACATCATGAGCAGGATGAGAATATGGTGGATTTCCTTTCTGCTTACTCTCTGACATCTAGTAATGCAGATTTCCAGGAGACACTGGTTTTCAGGGGAGGGGAAGGCCAGCTTAGTCAACCACTTTAGGTGGTAGATCCTATCTACAGCAGTCCCTTGGCTATTTGTCCTGATTCTCCTGGCTTTTCTGTTCTTTGAAGAAATTAGTCCCAAACTGTAGTCTGTTAGATCCTAAATTCCGACAGGATCAATTGGGTAGCATATTATGCTCTGTCAAATGTTCCTTTAAGGACTCCTTGTGTATTCTATCAGAGCCCTACTGAATTAGGTGAATATGCTTGTGAAATGTCCTTAAAGCAAGTCATCTCAAACTGCCTGGAGTGTTCGGCCTGCTTGGGCTGATGGGCTGACTGCATACTGGGCCACATGCTGGTGGAAATGCTCAGTAACCAGTGCTGATATGCTGCGCTGAATACTGGCTGAAACCTGCTAAGAAGTCTGTTTTCTGTTGGCATCTTCCTGAGATGAACACAACATTGGACTTCATATTATCCAACTGTTTGTTCCTGCCCACTGTTTGCATAACAGCTTTGCTATTCCAGGTCTTCACAGAACTGCAATGACTGATTCTGTAAGCTTACTACCAAAGAACTGTTTTGGCAAGTTTGCAAGCCTTTATCTCTTAGTTGTTTATTCAGAGAATTGTTTTAACTGAATATACTCTGTAAATAGCTAAGCACAGAATGGAGAAAGTATCCTGGCTGTTTTTCCTTCTGCACTGTAAATATTTTCTGCACTGTCAGTAAAAAGAAATGCTTCACACTAAAGCTGTTTGTATTTCTTCTGCATTCTCTCAGACTTCTGCTCCAGCTTCTGCTCAAAGGTATATCCACTATTATTCCCTAACATAGTATCCTAGATGTTGTTGGGATTCAACTATTAAAAACTGTAGCCAGCTTAGTGAAGCCAATTCTTATACAGTAAAACCTCAGATAACGTTAAAACCTGGTCCCACAAGTCTTAGTGTTATCCGATTTTTAGTGTTATCCGATGCATGTTAAAATCCTATGGGATCCATAGAGATGCATTGTAACCACACAGGCTTTAGCGGTTGTTATCCGATGCATCCCATAGGATCTTAATGTTATCTGATGCAATTCTCCCCCCCCCCAATTGCTTAATGTTATGCGATTTTAGTGTTATCCGATACTAATGTTATCCAAGGTATTACTGTAATTTCCTTCCCAGTATGGATTTCTGTCAGCAATAGACCAAACAATTCTAGCTTCAACATTCTGGGAGCTATATAGTTCAACAACACTAGGGATCCCCAGTTTGGGAACCACTGTGTTGTAGACTAGACTTGAGTACACCACACAGCTGGTCCACAAAAAAAAATCACTTAAAGCACCAATCAAGATTTTCTGACCTCTGTACAGTTTCAGTTCTTGATTTAATGTTTGTAAACCCTAAGGATCTTAAAGTACAAGACAGCATTCACCCAAGTATATGTGAATGTATTAACTTCACCTTTCTTAGGCAGGAGATTTAAGGAGAAACTCTACTCTCAACAGATCATGTCACTGGACTCAGAATAAATTGAAACTCTTTTCTTGAGCTGCTATAATTATCTTCATAATGTCCTTATTAACTTATTGATTATTTCATATCTAGGAAGTCTGCTTGAGGCTTGTTCTTCCTTTCTTTAATATAATTTAGAAGAGTCACCTAAAGATATTGCAGATTTTTTTTATTGAGAACAATGAGCATAAGAGGTATATTTTTATCTAATTAAAATAACCTTGGGTAGTTCCCCCTTCCTTTTCTTTCTGGTTTTTGTCTTCTGATTTGAGACTTTCATATGGTGATGTATTTTACTGTTGTTTTCTGTCATATCAGATTTACAGTAATTTTTATTTCTCTTGACTGGATCAACACATGAATTGAACTGAGCACCACATGATCTGTTCTACTTTCCTAGCAGAAATTGCTGCCTTCATAATCAAAGTAAAGTGTTCCATCTACCAGTACTTAACTGACAGTCCTAACAGATTTTAGTGTTGAAATGGGGAAAAGGCACAATCTGGCCTTTGGTGCCAGGTGATAAGATGTTTTGGGCCAGTTTTGAGTGGATAAAGAGCTTCCTGGACCCTCAGAATAAAGCATTTTGGGTAACCTGATATTGTGTCATCAGTATTTATTTATTTATTAAGTATGAAGGACCTTTACAAAACTACTGTAGGTTTTATACCATCCATACACAAAGCAGTTCAGCTGTCCCTACATTTTTCAGCAAATGGAGTTATTAAAAATTGACCATCTCTACTTCTATGCCGAGACTGGCTCCCACACAAGTTAATGAGAACAGTATATAAGTACTTTCTTGAAAGCAGAGGTCCAGTATCAAATCATATTTGTTGCCCTCAAATGGAGCATCCTTGCCTGGTTTAAGATGGAGTACATTCTAGCTGTTGTTGAAAAGAACACTTTGAAGAGGAAGGTTGGTTCTTCTGCCTTCAATGGTAACCAGAAGCGTAGCGTGCCTTGGCAGGGCCCCGTATAAAAATTTGTTTGGGGGCCCTTAGGAAGGGTAAAGATTTGTTTTGCTTACACACGTTGGGGGCCCCCCGTGGCCCGGGGGCCCCGTATAATTGATACGGCAGATACGGCGGTAGCTACGCCCCTGATGGTAACATTACTTTTTCAGTTTTCTTCTAACTACCATTGCTCCCTCACTCTTCTGGACAAATCTTCAGAAAGCCCATTGCCAAACACAGACCAGGGAGTTCTGTCCTATGGGATGTTGGTGTGGTTCATCTTTCCTCATTTAGGGGCCAAGACAAAATAATTTATTGGTTCTATTCATCTTATGGTATATACTGATTCCATAGTATGTATTTGCTTCCATTTTTCTTTCAAAAATAAACATAGGGGAAGGGGAGAGATTCTAATACAGGACTGAATGGTGAATGATATGGGCGAGTTTGTTTAACCTTTTCCCCCTGAACTGTGGCTTTTAAACTTTTCCCCCTACAAAACATATTCTAAAAGGGTGTTTGGGGTGAGGGTCTTGAGTACTAAGAGACTTTCCCTGTTTCTAATTGAGAGGTTGGCTAGGAAAATAAATGAAATAGAAAAGAATGAAGTTGCCCATGCCTGCAAGCTACCCTCCCCATCATGGTTTAAAAGCTGCATTTGGAGAATACATTTTTAAAAAAATGGAATTAAGGGGCGGGGGCTAGGATGCATGCTGTCAAATTAACTTGTTGTGTAGCTCGATCCTCAGAAGTTGTATAAGAGATAACTATGTGTGAGGAGGCGTGTGTACACATGTGTCAATATCTGATAGATACATCCTCCATAGAGTAGTCTAATCCTTCACAGTGAGAGGCCTGTCTTAGAAAGGCATGTTCTTGAGTGTTCTATAATTACACTCAGTTAAAAGCTGTGTGTTTTCAAAGAACCGATTTAATATGCTCTCTTAGTATCCGTTATGCAAAGTAATATCCAGATGCTTCACCTCATGTTGACACATGACAATAAAAGGGAAACACAGATAATTTGACAGAAGTGTCTAAAAGGAAAGCAGACTTTTGTCATTAAGCACATGCTGTGTGTGGGTGTCTGTTCAAGGGAGCACCTTCTTTTTCAACTTAAAAGGCAGTTGGTGGATTTCTTTTCTCTTTTTCCACCTTTTTACTTTCTTGTATTAACATAGAGTTGCATAATTCACAATGAACACAAAAATGTTTGTATTTGTTAGATCATTGTGGAGGAAGATGAAACAGAACACGTGAACTGAAAACAGAGAAACAGAAGGGGGAAATTAAAAGTATGTCAGGCATGACTGTGGCCAAGTTAACTACTGTTTTATTTTTAGTAGTTCAGAAAATACCTTTTAATCAATTGATTTCACGCACTTTCCTCTCACATTGAAGTCAATGGTATGAATTTCATTGGTGCTTCCACTTAGAGTAGCTACATTAACACCAGAAAGTGATCTAGCCCAGGTCACAGTGAAATGGCTCCTGGGGGAACATTTGTTTTAATCAAGACCCACCGTTTTATAGCTACTATAGGGAAATAGGTTAATAAGTCAGTCACTTATAGATATTGCCAAATTAATCACTTTCCCTGTTTGGCAGGGGGCAGGAAAAGTGGGAAAAATCTGTTAAAGACTACTGTTGATATAAAGAAAGTTTAAAAATATTTTCTTTGTCTCACACTTGGCATCAGCAAGTTTACTCCTTGCCTTCTGCCTGAAGAAAGTGGTGAATTTGCAAACATCTGGAAGTAACTCGCTTATTACCAAAAAAGGAAAACATGATTGTGTTTTTTAAAAAATCTATTCTTCAGCAGGACAAGTCACCAGGAAAAGACTAAAAAGTGCACTGGGACATGTTAAAGATCTACTGTTGTGACAACTTTGGAGATTAGAACTGAACCCATTTAGACAGTTGTGTTAAACAGTGTTTAAGATTAAACAATGTTTAGTCATTATCATTAACCTTAAATGCAAAAAGACAGAGACTGACACCATTGACTACTCCTCAAGTATGTGCAGCAGCAGCAACAACCAAAACAACCATGATAATATAAGCCTTTTTTCATCTATATTGTGAGGATTACAAAGGGCATTTTACCCCTTCCTTAAGCATCAGATTTCTAGAAGACATTATCTATTGCACCAAATTTCATGAATTTATTCATTTATTTATTCTGATTTATATTGGTGCCCAACTCTGAAGACTCTGGGAGGCTCAAAGAAAATAAAACCAACATGACACTTTGAAAACCAATAAAAAAACCCATTAAAACCACTACCAAAAATTACCCCACTCTTTTAAAGATTAAAAGTGATTAAAAGAAGGAGAGAGTGTTCTTATTAAGTCAGCCAGCAGGCAGGGGGCACCGTGTTGCTGGCTCCCCACACCTGCTTTGCCAGCCAGGTTTTCAGCCCTTTTCTGAAGGGCAGCAACAATGTCTGGAGATGCAGCTCAATTGGCAGGAGGTTCCATAGGACCAGAGCAGACACTGAGAAGGCCCTCTTTCTAGTGCTAGAGAGACGTGCCCCTCTAGCAGAGCATCTGCTCTGGTGGGATGGGCAGATGTTATTGGGATGTAAGAGTTTAAAGGTCATTACCAGCATCTTGAGTTGAACCCAAAGGCACACCAGTAACCAGTGTAGCTCCCGAAGCAGTGGTGAGGCATGGGCATACTGCCCGCACCCTATCACCACCCGAGCAGCCACATTCTGGACCAGTTACAGTAATCAAGGGCAGCTCCATGTAGAGCGCATTGCAATAGTCAAGTCTGGAGGTGACTAGAGCATGTGTGACCATGAGCAAGGAGTCCTGGTCCAAGAATGGGTGTAACTGGCGGATCACACAAAGGTGTGTGAAAGCCCTCCTAAACATGAGTGCCACCTGCTTTTTGAGCAGGTCGTAAATCCAGGAGGAGTCCCAGATTATGCACCGGGTCTGTTTGGGGCAAAATAGCCCCATACAGAACCAAAGATAACATGAGGGCCCTGACCCACAGCCACGCAGTCTTGCCAGGATTCAGTTGTAGCCCATTGTCCCCCATCCAGACCCTTACAGCCTCCAGACACCTGGATAGGGCTTCAACTGCATAGCTTGGATCACTATGGGCCGAGATGTATAGCTGAGTATCATCTGCATATTGATGATACCTCACCCTGTGGGAATGGATGATCTCACCCAGAGACTTCATGTAGATATTAAACAGGAGAGGTGAGAGCACTGAGCCCTAAGATACCCCATATTGTAGGTGCCTAGGACTGGACCTCTCACTCTCCAACCACAATGACTGGGTCCAGCCCTTCAGAAATGAGGAAAACCACACAGTACCCTGGATCCCCAATCCTCAGAGCCATTGCATGGTCAGCAGTATTGAAGGCTGCTGTGAGGTCAAGAAGAGCAAGGATGGACGGATGACCTTCATCCCGATCTCACCAGAGATATTTCAACAGTATGACTAATGAACTCTCAGTATCATATCCAGGCCTGAATCCTGACTGAAAAAGGTCCAGATAATTTGCTTCATCCAGGACCCCCTGTAACTGCAGGGGATCCTGGCAAGTACTGTAGGGTCCAGCAATGACTTTTTCAGGAGGGGGTGCACTGAGGCATGTTTCAATGCTGCCGGGTACACCCCCTCCCACAGAGAAGAGTTCACAATCACTCTGACCCAATCGCCTGTCGTAGCCGTGGTAGTTTTAACTAACCAGGTGGGGCATGGATCTAACACACAACAGTGGTGCAAATAGATCCATGGAGGCTGTCCACTTCCTCAGGGACAACTGGATTGAACCAATCCAAAATAACATGGTTAGACTGGGATCCAGTCAACCCCAGCCCTATATTTTCCACGCTAGGATTAAATTTTGAGCAAATCTGAGTGATTTTCTTCATCAGATAATCCACAAAAATCTCAGCAGATCCCTGCCAACCAGGGCCTGGGGCCCCTCTACCAAGGAGAGATCTAGTCATCTGGAATAGGGTCACTAGGCAATTATGTG
Organism: Furcifer pardalis; assembly: GCA_030440675.1. Taxonomy (NCBI): domain Eukaryota; kingdom Metazoa; phylum Chordata; class Lepidosauria; order Squamata; family Chamaeleonidae; genus Furcifer; species Furcifer pardalis. Next base: position 28,196,548 of record CP126892.1, read on the forward strand.
CAGAAGCAGTATTGATGTTTCACCACCTCGATCACCACAAGATAGTTTTAATGATGGCTCTAGCCAGTTCACTCTCGGTCACCCAGCAGCACTCTCGGTGTCCCTTTGTCCATTTAAGGTCCCTCAATTCTTCCGTGAACCATGGGGATGAGTAGAGACCATGAGCATGGAGAGGCCATAGTGGCGTGATTACGTCTAAGATCGCTGCTGTCCCCTTATTCCAGAGGTCAAGAGCCTTGGATGAATCATGTTGCTGATCCAGAGGAAAACACCCCAGTTCCCTTTGGAATCCATCCAAATCCATCAGTCACAGGGGGTGGGCCAATTTTACTAGTCTTGCCTCCTTGCAGTGAAACATCGCCCCCAGAAAGTGCAGAGTCACCAAATAGTGATCTGACCATGGCACAGGAGTTATGTCTAGTTTCTCTAATTTCAGATCACTCTGCCACCACTCTGACAAGAAGACTAAATCTGGCGTGTTGCCAATGCTCCTCATTGGGCCCTGAATTACCTGAGTCAGGTCCACAGCTACCATGGAAGCCATGAACTCCCATGCTACCTCAGAGGCAGCCCCAATGAAGGCAGATTGAAGTCCCCCAAGACCATAAGTCTGGGGAGCTCCAATGCCAACATAGAAACAACCTCAAGGACAGTGATGGGATGTCCCCGGTTCCAGACGGTTCCCTGGAACCGGTAAGAACAATTTCGGAGGGTTCTCCGAGAGGGTAGTCTATTTTTAAGGCGTCCGGTTCCGGACGCCTGAAAAAAAGAATTTTTTTTTTTAAATTAGAGCCAAAATGGCTCCAATTCAGTGCGCATGCGCAGAAGTCAATCTGACGCATGCGTGCTGCAATTTTAAATTGCGCATGCGTCAGATTCTGTTTCTGCGCATGCGCACTTGTTTTTGCCGGAGCCGGACCATTTTGAAGTGGCTCTGGCAGTGGCGGAGGGCTTAGGAGGAGGAGCCGTGCCTAGCCGGGCGGCCCAGCGCTCCCAGCCGCAACTCTCCACGGGCGCCCCAAGCCTCGGCGCTCGGCGGTGTGCCTAGCCGGGCGGCCCAGCGCTCCCGGCCGCAACTCTCCATGGGCAGCTCGGGGCCGCCCGGCTAGGCGCGCCGCGGAGCGCCGAGGCTCGGGGCCGCCCGTGGAGAGTTGCGGCCGGGAGCTCGGGGCTGCCCGTGGAGAGTTGCAGCCGGGAGCTCGGGGCCGCCCATGGAGAGTTGCGGCCGGGAGCTCGGGGCTGCCCGTGGAGAGTTGCAGCCGGGAGCTCGGGGCCGCCCATGGAGAGTTGCGGCCGGGAGCGCTGGGCCGCCCGGCTAGGCGCGCCGCGGGGCGCCAAGGCTCGGGGCCGCCCATGGAGAGTTGCGGCCGGGAGCTCGGGGCTGCCCGTGGAGAGTTGCAGCCGGGAGCTCGGGGCCGCCCATGGAGAGTTGCGGCCGGGAGCTCGGGGCTGCCCGTGGAGAGTTGCAGCCGGGAGCTCGGGGCCGCCCATGGAGAGTTGCGGCCGGGAGCGCTGGGCCGCCCGGCTAGGCGCGCCGCCGGGCACCAAGGCTCGGGGCCAGCCCCAACGGTCCCCATTGTAAGAGGGGTTTGTGTTTGGGGTGGGTGGGTGTTTGGGTGTATTTTTATTTAATTATTATTTTATTTATTTATTTTATTAACGGTTTTGTGGGGGGGGGTTGAGGGGTGTGTGTGTGTGTTTTATTTTTATTTTATTTATTTTATTTTTGGCCCCGCCTACAACGTCCTGATGTCATGACGTTGGCTCCACCCATGACGTCATGACGTTAGCTCCGCCCCCACTGTGATGACGTCAGGGTGGGGTACTAAATTTTTTATTATCCCATCACTGCTCAAGGAGCTCAGGCAGGGAATCTGCTACATTGCAGGGATGCAGGTACAAGAGCAAGATTTCCAACTAACCCTTAGGGCCCAAACGAAGGAGCAGGGCCTCACAACCTGGGACTTGTGGAGCTGTGACTCTGACTTTATTTCCTTGCTTTGAAATGCTTCCTGATCTTTTGATCCTGTATCTTGCTATGCTATCAATATATTTCTAAAATACCTGAAGAGACTTGGAATGATTACTTGGCTTGACGCTGCCTTATCTACACATATCTGATGCCTGGGTTGTCCAGCTAGGGAGCTGCAACTCAGAAGAACAATAGGGCCTACTCGAGGGTAAGGCTTGTATTGTTACAGAAATCACTGCATATTAATTAGCAATGCAATTTAGATTTAAATGCTGTGGAAAGAAAATATGATTTTACAATATGAAATGTAACTTCTATGGTAGCTTAACTGTTTTGCTACACAAGATTAAATGTATTTAGCTTCATAAAAAGTAACTTAATACATCTACATAATTAAATGTAATATGGTAAATTAATGACAAATTTCTTTCCAACACCTGCGCACTTTCCTTTGCAGTGCACTTAGGATTGCTAGTTTCAGCAAAGTGATTTCAAAAACAAGGAAGAACAGGGTTGAGGAGAGGCTCCTCTCAATATTAAAACCTGGAGAGCCATGAAATCTCAGCCAGAGAAACCTCATTTTTGAGCTGAATCTTTTCCTCTTTTTTGAAAAATGGAGATGGCCAGCCCAATTAATAATAACAGGTCCTGACAGGTACTTGATCTGAGAGAGAATGAAATTGGAGGTGGGGTGTGTGGAGAGAATCTGTCATTACACTGGTTAGACTTTCTATACTACAGATACTTTCCAGATGTTTTGTACTTTACATGTATAAGCCATAAACAATACAGCCTGTGATCAGAGGTAACAGGGGTGGTGGTCAAGAACATTAAGTAGGTATTGTGTTACCTATTGTTGTGCTATATGATCAGCAACAGCAGCTACCAGTGAATTTTAGGCTGCATTTTAATGATCCTCATAGCATTGGCTGAAAAGAAAACTAATCCTTTTGTGTACAAAGAAAAACCTAGGAGTCTTCTACCTATCTTGTCCATAGGTTATAAATGACACACCTTGACTACAACCTGAGGGTGACAAAAATGCCCTAATAAATAACTTCTGGAAGAAGAAAGTTTACCTCTTCATCTTTCCCAGAGGTTGTGTTAAGTTCAGTGATTCACTTGCTCAGCTGAAACCCAACAGTTAATGCCCTATATACTATACAAAATAAGTCATCTCAAGATGTTATTGGTTGGTATTTGTGTTTGTCCAGGACCTATTTAGGAGTCAGTGGAGCCTCTGCAATTTTGAATAAGTGGAGCAGAAACGCATTTAGTGCATCAAATCACTAAAAGCCTGAGCCCCCCCCCCCTTAATGGTTTATTACTGTGCATCTCAAAGCTGAGTATTTGAAATGTGTCCATTTCTGCAAATGTTTAGCTACCCTCAAATCTTTAGAAACAGCCCATTTTAGGTACTTTGGTTAATTCTTTTAAATGTTACTTTTATTTCTAAAGTGATTATCCTAAGTCCAAAATCAGAACCTAAAATCTTTCATTGTATCTGCCTGTCTGAGAGACACTAACTTGTTTATTTTTTTGTTAAAGAGAAGGCAATTGGAAAAGTAATATTAACAAATATTCCATTTCTGTATCATTGCCTTTCCATAGTAGGAATGGAAGTAAGATGATCCAATGATAGCCATTAATGGATTTCCATCTTGCTTAGTCTGTACTTAAAGATAAATATAGCTTTACCAAGAAATATCAATTGAGGATGTTAAGTCTTGATGACATTTAAGATTTTTCGCTGAATGAGAATAATATGTTCAAAGGTTAAAATGACTTTAATCCTTCCAACTGTGGTCAGCTTTGGAGCAAACAGCAAGCAGCTACATTCATAATTCCCTGTCACCACTGAATGATGCCATAATGCCTACTGGCAAAACTGTATATTCCAACACTGCTTCAACAATAAAGATTCATACAATTTCCGTGTAACCTTAATGGAAAGGCTAGACACATTTTTAATGCTATAGCAGGCTGTTCAGAACATGAGCCTCTTTCAATGTATCTGAATTTGTTGCCATCTCACACATAGAAAAGCAAAGGGAGAAAAGCTTAAGGAATAATAGTTACATTAAATAGTTCTAATACTGTAAAACAAAAAAATAAGAATAGCATGAACAGAAAAACTCTTATTCTTCAGAATTATTTATATTATTTCCTTATTTATGTAATTTATACCTCCCTTTTATTCCAGCAGAAGGTTCCAATGTGGCTCATAAAAATAACAGCTACTGCATCAATTAAAATGCAGTAAGTTACATTAAAACAATTAAATATTAAACACTAAAAAGTATTGAAGAGAATCCAGTCAAAAGAAATTTAAAATACAGTACTGTATATGAGATACAGTTCCCTATTACACCCATCCCTTAGCAACAACTTACTTATTAAAAGCCTTTTAAAGAAGGCCGAATTGAGATGCAAGGAAGTTCCACCAAAAAGGTCCTATCCCACATCACATCAAATATGTCTTGGAGGGTATTTGGCCAAGGGAAAGGCCTCCCTTCCGAAGGCTTTCAAAACTGACAGAATGCTTGTATTATTATTATTATTATTATTATTATTATTATTATTATTATTATTATTATTATTATTATTATTATTATTATTATTATTATTATTTAGTTCAAATTTATATTGCCGCCCACTCGCCGTGCGACTCAGAGAATAGATTTGTTCCCTGAGATAGTCTGGACACAAGTTATTAAGAGATTCATAGACAAAAACAGTGTTTTGCAGTGTGCTTGATACTTTCCTGAGTATATTGAACCAGATAAGCTTAGGATCATCATGAAAGTGAGAAAAGAAAGAGACAATGTGGATTTGCTTGCATTGCCCATGCTGCCATTTATCTCCATCTTACTTTGAACCACAAGATCTTTGAACTAAACACTAGTATAGCCATAGATAGCTTGTGACCAAATCCAAGTATGGATATAGAACTAGAACCAGCTTCTACTGTAGGGTTAAAAGTCTTCTGGACTCCCTGCTGTGCTACAGCAGTCAGTTAATACTGCAGAGTGAATGTCTTCCTCCTAATAATAGCACTGCGAGGAAAAGCAAGTGCAATGCAAGTTAATGGAGATAAATCAGGCATCAGGAATGGCAATACAGTAAAACACCGGATAAGGATTGGATTGGATAATGCTAAAATCGCATAACGTTAAGTAATCTGGGGAGAAGAATTGGATTGAACAACGTTAAGGTCCTATGGGATGGATCGGATAACAACCGCTAAAGCCTGTGCGGTTACAATGTATCTCTATGGAGCTTTAACGTTAACCGATCCATCCCATAGGATTTAAACATGGATCGGATAACACTAAAAATCCAATAACACCAAGACTTAGGGAACCAAGTTTCAGCGTTATCCGAGGTTTTACTACACACAAAACCCTGTTTCAAACCATTTCAGTATGCCTGGACACTGTGCAAAGGACTTGAAAGTTGCCATTCTGGAACAGAAACATTATATGACATGGTTCCAGAGAGAGACAGCAGAGTACAAGTATGGGCATCCATCTCAAAGGGTTGAATATTAGTCAAGGGTTTCCGGGACAATATCACATTTGATACATCACAACTGTCAGGTTGCTATATATGTTGTATGTTATATGTTGTTGTATTATATCACCTTTACAAAAACTACTTGAGTAGAATTCTCTTTCAGAGCCTCAGGCTTCCACTCAGAACAAAGAAAGGACTTGATGCTTCACCTGGGCCGCTCACACAAAAGATACTAGGCCTGAAAGGTAAACTCATTAGCAAAAGTGTAATGCCACAATGTTTGTCTTGCGTTCATCTACTATTCATTTGCAATTCAAAAGGATGAAGCTTCACAACTAATCTGAAGAGCAGGTATAACCAGTGCTGGATTTTCCTATAGGCTAACTTGGCTTCAGTCAGTGGTTCCCAACAAGGGGTACACAGCCCACTAGTGGACTTCAATTCCCAGAAGCCTCAGTCAGTACATTGGCTGATCAGTGCTTTGGGGAAATGACTTAGGCTTCTGGGAATTGAAGTCCAAAAACCAGCATTTGGGAAACACTGGTAGGGCCTCAAGATTAAGAGGGGCCTATATATTGATATATATCATAGTAATAATGTATTTTATTATCTCTCATGTAATTTACAAACTTAAAAATGGGAGGTAAAAGGGCCACATAAGTGGAATAGTCTAGGGCCTCTTTTCATGCAAATCCGGCCCTGGGTATAACCAGTTGTAAAAAAAACACACATACACACTCATTGACTTGTATACTTATTTGCTGTGCTAAACATTCTGTACCTCTGTACCTGATGTGTATAAACTGATGAGATGAAGCCTCACACTTATATCTGATGAAGTGGACTTGATCCATGAAAGCTAACATTAAAATAAAGCAGTTACTCTTTAAAGTGCCACAATGTTTTTGTTTTTTGTTTTTTGTTTTTGTTTTTTGTTTTACTCTTTGATATGCCTGAAACACAGACTAACATGGCTACCATTTCAAATATTTTAGTTGTATCTCAATGTTTCATCGATCTTTTGAGGGGAAAAAGAATAAAATTTGTATCGTGAAATATATTTTACTTTCATACACCTAATTCATATACTGCATGGCAGAAGTGGCTCAGAATACATAATACCTAGTGTCATCAACAATTCCAAAATCAAATACTATTTCAGAGCTCCATCTGCAATTGAAACATTTGAGACATTTCAAAGAAATGGTGAAAAAAATAGAAGAATGTAAAGAAAATTGGTGAAAGATCTCCAGATTCTTATTTTAAATGGACTGCTCCCAGCACTGGCAAATATCATGCAGAAGGTGATTTCTAGCCTTGCCTTGTAAACTTTGAAATGCTAAGAATTTTATGTGATACCTTGACATGCATTCTTTCTGCTTCTCTCTCGCTCTACTTTATGCAATTGTTCTCAGCTAAGAGGATAAAAGTAAGCTTATATGAAAACCAGAATCTTCAACTGTGAATAAAGACATCCTCAGGGTGCAGAATTGATCACCTAGACTAGAGCATCCTACCATTACCACTACACAGAAATGGAAGGTTTCAGCATGTTATCATATAGGTAGAGGTAAAGGTTGCCCTTGCTACAAAACCAGTTGTATCTGAGTCTAGGGTTCAGTGCTCATCTCTGTTTATAGCCAAAGAGCCAGCACTGTCTGCATTTGTAGACATTTCCATGGACATGTGACAGGCATGACTAGACATCAGAGTGCATGGAACACTCTCTTCCCACCAAAGTGGTCCCTATTTATCTACTTGTAATTTTTTTGATGTTTGCTAGGTTGGCAGGAGCTGGGACAGAGACGGGACCTCACTCTACCATGCAGTACTCGGGTCTTGAACTGCTGACCTGCCAACCTTCCAGTTATATATATATATCTGGAGCCACTCCATATTGGACATGATAATGCACTGAAATTTAGAATACCATTATTGTTGTGGAATACTTTGTAAACTCAAGTAGTGTGGTATGCAATTTACATCTAATTATGCAATGTGGCATTCATACATTCTGGATACATTGCTAATCTACCAAGACACATAAGATTTAGTAAGTTTGTGTGCCAGGGACTAAGTCTTCTGAATTCAACTAGAGAATGACCATTTTTCCTTCTAAATCCCATCATCTTTCTCCAGAAGCTAACCTAAAACCCTTGCTGGTCCAAGGTGCATGGAAACTTAAGGCTAGGGAAATCTCTAGGTTCCTCCTGTCTCTTGTAGCTAGGGACAAAATCCTTTTCTGGTTGGTATTTCACAACAACCAGTTCAGATAGTCCAGGTAGCATTTAGTCCAAGCTAGCAAATGTAGTGTAGCATCAGCTATTGGTCAACACACCTTGTTTAGACACATCAACCACTGTTACTCCAAAAATGACACTTTGGTAAAATATTTAAAAATATATTAAAAATAACTTTAACATTTGTAAAGAGTAAAAAAGTGTCATGGAAAAGTCCAGTTCTGAGTTGTTCTTTTCCCTGAGAATTATACCATGGGCTTTAGTCCCACCCAAGATGGAATTTCATTCCATGGGAGATCCTTTAGAACACATGCCAGAGAGAGATAGGAATGTAAATGTATTAGCCTCATGGGTTGGAAGAGATGGAGCCTAATGTATGATGGAAAAGTTATGCTGTAAGATCATTGGTTGGAATCCTTCAGGGGAATGGCAAGGAAGCAGACCCTGAGGGATGAGAAAAAACCCAAAGGTGGGGCCAGATGAGTGGACACTGTCTTGGATCTTAACTACTATCATGTAGCTAATTTAGACAGATGGAGGGCCACACTGGCTTTCCCCCAGGTACCAGCTTTCTTTATATCTTTATTTTGAAATGCTTTCTAAGCTTCTGATGAACTTTATTCTCTACCTTACTTTGATTTCAATATACTTTTAAAATATCTGAAAAAGACTGGAGTATTTACTTGGCTCACATTACCTGAATCTACACTAATGTCATGAGCATCATTTGTTTACCACCTAGATCTGTGAAGAGGGCACAGTTTTAGGAAGAGTCTCAACTGCTGGGCCAGAGAGCACCAGGGAAGCAAGATCAGGCATGATCCCATCACGAGGATGCCTGAGTGATACTTGGGAGTAAGAGGATCATTGTAAAAAGTTCCAGAACATTTCTAAAAGATAGTTGCAGCATAAAATAACAATCTAAAATTAAGGATTAAAAATAAGATAATTAGATATTTTCCATATTTTAGAGAAAATGACTAACTAACTAAGCCCTAATTTCAAGTAATCATGATGCAAAGCTAACCTGAGAGCATGTTCCTGGCTCTCAGCATATGGACCAAGAAAACTATATAGCTGAAGCTTTTCCCTAAGAAAATTAACTAGAACTAGTAAGAACTAAACAGAACTAACAGAACTAACTACATCTCTCGTCTGGCTGCAATTAATTATCCTTCTCCTTGTCTCTCATCCTGTAATTAACCAATCAGAGAACACAACACCATAGCAACCATCGTTCTCCCCTCCAAGTCCTCTTTGCCATGAGGATGATTTGTTGTCAATTAGCCCAAATGCATATTGGACTTTGCCTTGTCCTTCAATGTTTCTGTCCCACTTTGTCTTATCACCCAGCTGTGAAAAGACGGCTTAGAAAAACAAGGCACTTTCTTCTCATTTCTTCTCCATTCCAGATGCTATCCTTTTCCTGGGAAAGCAAACAGTCCTTCAGCCATCTTTATTTCAAGGCCTACATTCTGGTACTTTACAATACCTTGCTGCTACTAGAGCAGGCATGCCCAAACTACGGCCCGCGGGCCGGATCCGGCCCACCAGGCCATTTCATCCGGCCCCCGACATGGTATAAGAACTCTTATAATTTTATTTTATTTTTTTTAAAAAAATTTTGGGCGAACTTTTTTTTGGGCGGAGGGATCACAAGTCAGTGAAAGAGTGATTTACCTAGTTCCTTCCTCCTCCTGCTTAGTACTAGGAGTTCTGCCGAATCTACTTTAGAATGGCTGTATCAATACGCCAGAGTGGAGAGAGGGACTTCAGTCGGAGCTAAAAGTAAGTACAGTAATACCTCATATAACATTAGTATCGAATAACACTAAAATCGCATAACATTAAGGAATCTGGGGGGAAGAATTGCATCAGATAACATTAAGATCCTATGGGATGCTTTGGATAACAACCGCTAAATCCTGTGTGGTTACAATGTATCTCTATGGATCCCATAGGATTTTAACATGCATCAGATAACACTAAAAATCATATAACACCAAGACTTGTGGAACCAGGTTTTAGTGTTATCTGAGGTTTTACTGTACTGTAGTTTGGGCATGCCTGATTCAAAGCAATTAAAAAAGAAAGCCAGGAGCAGGGGGGAGGGGGAGGGAAGCGAGGTTTAGAGTTCTTCACATCTCTTTGTCAGGCTGCGTATATTGCAAACTTAAGATATCAGAAGAGAACCAAAAAAAGTTCACAACTTATCAGGTGCCACAATGCATAATAATGCATCCACCCATCCATTGGCTGGGCAAAGGAAGTTTGTTTTGCAGCCGTTTGTAGGAGGTTTGAATAAGACCCCCGGGATGTTCCCTTACTGTCAGAAGCAACAAATGTTGCTTTTCAGCTCGCTTGTGGCCAATCCTTGTGCAAAGAAGTTTGCTCTGCAACCTTTTGCAATTGCAAAGGTTGAAATAACCTGGGATTTTTCGTCAGTTGCAAAAAGAGACGTTACTTTACCTTTAGGCTTGCCCCGTCATTGTGTGCCTGTGGAGTTGATGTGCTCTTACAAATTCAACCCACGAAGCTTTGCTCTTCTGCCTGATGTGGTGGATTTGATCTCAAATCCACCTCAAATTTAAATACAGCTCAAATTTAAATACAGGAGTTAGTCTACAAAAGGCCCTGGAGAATGCATTAAATTTGGTAAAGGTTTCTCTTGCTCGAAAGCCAGTCGTATCTGACTCTAGGGGTCAGTGCTCATCTGTTTCAAATCCAAAGAGCTAGCGCTGTCTGCTTCTGCAGGCATTTCTGTGGTCATGTGGCAGGCATGACTAGACACTGCAGCCCACAGAACACTTGTTACCTTCCCACCGAACTGGTCCCTATTTGTCTACTTGCAATCGTAAAGGTAAAGGTTTCCCTTGCTCGAAAGCCAGTCTTATCCGACTCTAGAGGTCAGTGCTCATCTCTGTTTCAAATCTAAAAGAGCTAGCGCTGTCTGCTTCTGCAGGCATTTCTGTGGTCTTATGGCAGGCATGACTAGACTGCAGCCCACAGAACACTTGTTACCTTCCCACTGAACTGGTCGCTATTTATCTACTTGCAATCATAAAGGTAAAGGTTTCCTTTGCTCGAAAGCCAGTCGTATCCGACTCTAGGGGTCAGTGCTCATCTCTGTTTCAAATCCAAAGAGCTAGCGCTGTCTGCTTCTGCAGGCATTTCCGTGGTCATGTGGCAGGCATGACTAGACACTGCAGCCCACAGAACACTTGTTACCTTCCCACCGAACTGGTCCCTATTTATCTACTTGCAATCTCTTGCTTTTGAACTGCTAGGTTATATGTATATATAAAGGTAAAGGTTTCTCTTGCTCAAAAGCCAGTCGTATCCGACTCTAGGGGTCAGTGCTCATCTGTTTCAAATCCAAAGAGCTAGTGCTGTCTGCTTCTGCAGGCATTTCTGTGGTCTTATGGCAGGCATGACTAGACACTGGAGCCCACAGAACACTTGTTACCTTCCCACCGAACTGGTTGCTATTTATCTACTTGCAATCGTAAAGGTAAAGGTTTCCCTTGCTCGAAAGCCAGTCTTATCCGACTCTAGGGGTCAGTGCTCATCTCTGTTTCTAAGCCGAAGAGCTAGTGCTGTCTGCTTTGAGATGGAATAATATAGCAGAGTGCTAGAAGTGGCTGGCTATGGCCACACCCTAGAGTGTGAGAGTGTTTGCTGTAGTAATAGACAAAACAAACTTTCAGCTTGGGTTGTAGGAATTCTCTATTTACACTATATACAAAGCTGTGCACGAAGTGCAAGGTAACACATGTCTTCAACTCAGACTATGTGGTGCAGCAAAATCTATAAACAGTCTTTGAGAGCTTTAAACTTCTATCTTCATTAAAGCAAAGCAAACACAGTCCAAACCTTATCTGTTCCTTCAAGGTCGGCTTTGAAGATAGTCAGCAGTTCCTTTTTAGCTCTATTCCAAACACAGAGTCCTTGATTAAGGCACCGCAATGTGGCAGTGGTATGTTGTCCAATGTCTTGCAATCCGGCAAGGCAAACATACCAGGAAACGACGAAGCAGTCCAACAGCTGGCTGGCAACAGTGGCAACAGCAGTGGCAAACAGCAGGCAGGCAACAGCAAGCATCAGTGGCACGAAGCAAACAATGGCACGAAGCAAAGTGTCTGAGAATGTTGCCTGAATTTATGCTACTTACAAACCCTTAATGATAGCACCTGGCTGGGGTAACTTGCAGAGTCTTAAAGGTACAGTCATCGGTTTGCTCTTGTTGCAACATTTGCTCATGTATCCTAACATGCTTCTGCAGGCATTTCCGTGGTCTTATGGCAGGCATGACTAGACACTGCAGCCCACAGAACACTTGTTACCTTCCCACCTAACTGGTCCCTATTTATCTACTTGCAATTTCTTGGTTTTGAACTGCTAGGTTGGCAGGATCTGGGACAGAGACAGGAGCTCATTCCGTCCTGCAGTACTCGGGAATCGAACTGCTGACCTTCCGCCTCCCAGTCAGCGTCTTAGTGACTTGAGCCACTGCAGTCCCATATGTATATATGCAGTACTGTAAAGCTATTTAGATACACTGTATGTCTATAGTGGCTGCACTCTACTCTGGCAGCAGAGGTAGCTCCAGTTGATGGGGCAAACTGTCCCCAGCTAATCAGTGGCATCTCCGCTGCTGCCATGAGATTTCCCATTGATCAGCTGACTGGCGGTATAGAGATGTCCCAGGTAAGCCGATTGGCAGTCACGATGGCATCAGAGATGCTGTGGATCAAATGGTTATGTTCTTCATCAGCTGGAAATCTGTCTGCACTACCAGGGCAGATCAAAGCCACTGATCAGTGAAAACAGACTCCAGCTGATCAAGGGAGACCATTCCTAGCTATCTCAGAAAACAAAACAAATAAAATAAAATACACAGTAGCACTTTAAAGACTAACTGCTATTCCCACCAGTAATTCTTTTTTAAAAAAATGTTTATTTGAAGAGTCCTAGTGCTATGACACTTTGAATATATTTTTTTAAAAAAACAATGCACCATAGCAGCAGAGGGGCTCCCACTGATTGGTAGTAACTGGTGTCAGCTGATCTGCAGCTGCAGAGAGATGCAGCAGATCTGTTAATGCTGCCTCTGCCAATCAGCTGTAATCTATGTCACCTCCTGCTGCAAGTTATCTGGGCTTTCCCAGGTAAACATTAACAGGAGTGGGCACAAAGTCTAAACCAGTGATGGCAAACCTTGGTAGTTCAGGTGTTATGGAACTTCAATTCTCAGATGTCCTGATCACCAGAAGTGCTGATTTAGGCTTCTGGTAATTGAAGTCCAAGAACACCTGGAGTGCCAAGGTTCACCATCACTGGTCTGAAGTGATTTATTTTACACTGATTCAAGTATTGGTATAAGTTGGAAGTCAAAATTGATTTACAGTATTATGGCTGTGCATTGTGTAATTCCTGATTTTAAATTGATTGGGAGACCCAATGTGCGCTAATTTTGAAGTTCCCCCACCCTCTGAGGCTGCAGCAAGCCAGGCAGGACATGATGTCAGGAAGCAGATCTTTTCTAAGGCTAATGACTTTTCATTGCTAATTAAAATCCAAAGTTCCAGGTATGTGGGGTTTTAATTGGCAATGAAAAGTCATTAGCCTTATAAAAGATCTGCTTCCCGAGGAAGCAGATCTTTTCTAAGGCTAATGACTTTTCATTGCTAATTAAATTCCAAAGTTCCAGGTACGTGGGGTTTTAATTGGCAATGAAAAGTCACTAGCCTTATAAAAGATCTGCTTCCTGACATCATGTCAGGAAGCAGATCTTTTCTAAGGCTAATGACTTTTCATTGCTAATTAAAATCCAAAGTTCCAGGTAGGTGGGGTTTTAATTAGCAATGAAAAGTCACTAGCCTTATAAAAGATCTGCTTCCTGTCAGGAAGCAGATCTTTTCTAAGGCTAATGACTTTTCATTGCTAATTAAAATCCAAAGTTCCAGGTAGGTGGGGTTTTAATTAGCAATGAAAAGTCACTAGCCTTATAAAAGATCTGCTTCCTGACATCATGTCAGGAAGCGGATCTTTTCTAAGGCTAATGACTTTTCATTGCTAATTAAATTCCAAAGTTCCAGGTAGGTGGGGTTTTAATTGGCAATGAAAAGTCACTAGCCTTAGAAAAGATCTGCTTCCTGACATCAGGAAGCAGATCTTTTCTAAGGCTAATGACTTTTCATTGCTAATTAAAATCCAAAGTTTCAGGTAGGTGCGGTTTTAATTAGCAATGAAAAGTCACTAGCCTTAGAAAAGATCTGCTTCCTGACATGATGTCAGGAAGCAGATCTTTTCTAAGGCTAATGACTTTTCATTGCTAATTAAAATCCCACCTACCTGAAGCTTTGGAACACAACAACAGCTCCTTGGATGCCACAGTGACCAAGCTGGATGTGAGTTTCTAGGATCTGTCATATTTTTTTAAAAGGACACTTTTAAAGGACACCGCGAAGGCGGCGAAGGAGGAGCCGGCAAAAGAGGAGCCAGCGGCAAAGGCGTTAGTGGTGGCAGCGGCAGGGGGCAAGGCTGGGTGGATGTATGTACCATGGAGAGATAGTTCGGCCCTCGGAGCATCTGATAAAATGTTATCCGGCCCCTGGGCCAAAAAGTTTGGGCACCCTTGTACTAGAGGGACTATTCTAGATAAGCAGATTTTACAAATAAAATTATTTTAAATATAACTTCTAGGACCTGAAAGGGCAGAATCAACAATAGGGCTGAATTGTTATCTTTTCTTTAAAGACCATGTATACTAATGCATCAGTGTTGTTGTTTTCTTAAAATAATACTGTGAGGAGATATTTAATTTTCTCATGATTTATCTTTTTTCCCTTTCTTTACAAGGTAGAGATGTTCTGAGAAACAGCAGTACAATATAGCCTGTATTAATGGTGACTTCAACAGCTGTAACACAAGTATTTCATCCGGTTTAACAATTTGTGGTAAGCAGATTGAATTCAGATGTCACAGACCAGATTTGTGCAACTGAGCAGTATATTAGTTTTCTAGAATTAATATAATCTTTTCTATTAACATATGATTTGTATGGTCTATAAATATAGATTTAAACCCAAATAATTCCATCTCTTTTTATGTTACAAAGGACATCTAGGGAAAATCTCAGAGGAAGGGGGATGTGCCACTTAATGCACTCTCAGGTATTATTATTTTTATTTGTTTGTTTTTGTTGTAACAGAAATGGCTTCTAGGGGATTGATTTTAGCACACTGGCTTTTAAAAACGGTGACCTGAATACTGTACACTAATTTTATGGATTTATAACACACACACACACACCGGATGTTATATATTCCAGCCCCTCCAGTTTTAGAAAATGAAAATGCAATTCTGTTATAAGCAAGTTATTACTGACAAAACAGTTTATTTAATAAGTTGGACATGATCCTTACCTTTATCCTTTTGAATAAATAGCAAAGAAAAGCATATATAGAAATTGAAGTCCTATAAACAAGCAAGTTCAAAAGGATAGAAAAAAGTCAAGGCAAAAATTGAAAGGAGACAGAAGCAAGATCTGATCACTCTCCTCCCCTACTCATTTCTGCAGTGGAAGTAATGTCAAAATCCTTGGTTGTCAACTTAAAGCAATTGCCAATAGCTCTGAATTTGCTTCCTGAAATTGTTTAATAAACAATTTTGCAAAGATGTCATTTCACCTACATTTTTAAAAGAGTTATTCCTAATGTTTATACTTTGCCACTTCTCAGAGCTGAGAAATAAGAAGTGCATAATAAAAATACCAACAGATTTTGCCACCCAAGCAAAGGTTTAATACAGTTTAGTTCTTAGTCCATCATTCCATGTTCTTAATGGGCCACTCATCTTTAGCAGATACAGTACATGATAGGTAGGTGCAATGTATTACTACACTGTGTTAGTATGGTGTGAATAGGTTTACCAACTGAATTTAGCCAGTGCAAGTATCTAACAGTTTCATATAAAAATTGCACATTTCACCAAATATTTATTTATAAAAATGGATTTGTGTTTAAAATAATCTGAATGAAACAAAATAAGAAAATGATGAACTTCACCATCCTCTTTCATAGGATGAATTGTCATCTGCAGTGTCCAGTTTGTTTCTGGGATATCCTTTCAATCTACTAGCAAAGATAAGCTGTCAATGCTTTTTCTCCCTGATTTTGAGACATAACTGTGGCATGAAAAACTGAAAAAGCAGATGGTTCCTGGCCTAATCTCTCAATTCTATGAACTGTGTGACAAGATTTAAAAAAAAAAAAGGGGGGGAAACAATGTAGGAGGCCAATTCCTCTGTCAGAAAGTTCAAAAGAATTTTGGAGATATGGCTTCACAAGGCTCGTTCCTTTGTCATGGTGAGGGGGCTTGTGTGGTTTGATGAGGCTATGCTATGCAGTGTCAACCAAGACAGACAGGCAATAGTAAAGAACTTAAACAAAACATGACCCACTGGAGAAGGAAATGGCAACCCACTCTAGTATCCATACTAAGAAAACCCATGGACAGTATCAACAGGCTAAAAGATATTATGCCTGAAGCTTAGTTCCTCATCTTGGAAGATGTCCAATATGCTACTTAGAAGGGCAAGTACAATTCAGAGGGCAAGTACAATTAGCCCCAGAAAGAGTGAAGTGGCTGGGCCAAACTCAGAAGGACACTCAACTGTGGCTGTGTGGGTGGTGAATGGAAAGTCCAATTATGTAAAGAATAATATTGCATGGGAACCTGGAATGCAACATCTATGAATCTAGGTAAGCTGGATTTAGGTCAAACATGAGATGGTAAAACTGAACATTGACATCCTGGGAATCGGTGAACTAAGTAGATAGGAATGGGTGAATTTAACTCAGGGGACCATTACATCTATTACTGTGAGCAATAATCTCATAGAAGAAATGGAGTAGCCCTTATAGTCCATACAAGAGTAGGGAAAGCAGTAATGTGATACAGTCTCAAAAATGACAGAAAGATTTCATCCTGAATCCAAGACAAGCCTTTCAACACCAGAATAATCCAAGTCTATGCTCCAACCACTGATGCAGAAGAGGCCAAAATCAACTGGTTTTATGAAGACCTACAGACATGTTTTGGAATTGATGTAAAAAAGTCAAACAGTTATAGAAAGACTCAAATCATCTTCTATACTTATCCTTTTCATCATAGGAGACTGGAATGGCAAAGAAGTGAGTCAAAAGATAACTGAAATAATGGACAAGTTTGGCCTTACAGTACAAAATGAAGCAAGGAAAAGACTAACTGTGTTTTGTCAACATAGCATGATAGTCATAGCAAAAATCCTCCTCCAATTATACATTTTATGTTATTATACAACTGTGTTCATTTCACATGATAGGAAAGTCATGCTCAAGATCCTATAAACTAGACTTCAGCAGTATGTGGATCAAGAACTATCAAAAATACAATTTGTTTCCAAAGCGACAGGGGAATCATATAATTGCCAACTTTCACTGGATAATGGATAAAACAAGGAAGCACCAGAAAAAATGTCTGCTGCTTCATTGACTATGCCAGGGGTCAGCAAACGTGGCTCTCCAGGTGTTCTTGGACTTCAGTTCCCAGAAGCCCTGATCAGCAGGTGTACTGACTTGTGCTTCTGATAATTTAAGTTCAAGAACACCTGGAGAGCAAAGTTTACTGACCCCTGGACTATGCTACATCTTTTGACTATGTGGATCAAAACAAACTGTGGCAAGTTCTTAATAAAATGAGATACCAGACCACCATACCTGTCTTCTGCAAAATCTGTATATGGATCAATAAGTTAGGGCTGAATATGGAACAACTGATTGGTTTAGAACAGTTAAAAGGAGTATGAGTAGGCTACGCTGGTTACCTGTGTGCCTCTGGGTGCAATTCAAGGTGCTGGTCATGACCTTTAAATCCCTACATGGTAGCGGGCCAGGATACCTAAGAGACTTCATCACCCCAAGAACATCTGTCCGTCCCACCAGAGTGGGCCAGAGAGGCTCTCTGAAGATTCCATCAGCTAGAGAGGCCCGACTCTCTAGCACAAGAAGTAGGGCCTTTTCAGTGTCTGCTCCTGCTCTATGGAACATCTTACCAATCAAATTGCACCTCCAGGTGTTGTCCTTCAGGAAAGATCTAAAAACCTAGCTGGCAAAGCAGGTGTGGGGCACCGATGACATGGTGCCCCCTCCCCCCGGCTGGCTCAAATAGTTCAAGTCTCTGCTTTTTTAGTCGCTTTTAGCCACTTTTTAACTGTGATCTTTTAAATAATTGAGTGGGGGGTTAATTTTAGTATTTTAAAGTTTTAAGATTGTAGTGTTTTATGTTGTTGTTGTTGTTATGCTGCCCAAAGTCACTTGCTCTAATTGGGTGGCAGTATATAAATTTGAATAAATAAATAAATTTATATTGTTATCCTGATTACTTAACTTATATGCAGAGTTTATCCTGTGTAATGCAGGGCTGGATAAATCATGAGCTGGAAATAAAACTGCTGGGGCAAATATCAACAACTTCAGATATGCAGATGACACCACTCTAATGGCAGAAAGTGAAGAAGATCCAAAGAACCACTTGATGAAAGACAAAAGGGTAAAAGTTGGTTTGAAAATCAACATCAAAAGATCATTGCACCTGGGCCCATTACTTCCTGGCATATAGAAGGCGAAGAAATGGAAGCAGTGACAGACATTACTTCCTTGGGATCCAAGATCACTGCAGACAGTGACTGCAGCCATTAAACAAGCAATGGCAAGCTATGGCAGCATAATAAAAGGAAGAGACAAAGTAATGGTCTTCCCAGTAGTAATGTATGGCTGTGAGAGCTGGGCCATAAGGAATGCTGAGTGCAGAAGAATAGACACCTTCAAACTGGGCAGCTGGAGAAGACTTTTGAGAGTCCAAATGACTATAATAATAATTTAGAGTCAGATATTACTCTGGGTTGACAGGATTTCTGGAAAAACTCCACTCAGGGAATGACTGAATGAGGCTCCTTTTATGTTCCCATGCAGCCATCAGATATTGAAACCCTGACCTTCCAGTCTTCAAGCTCAGCATCTTAACCACTAAGCCACTGGGATAGCAGCTGCAAGGAGATCAAATCAGTCAATCCTAAAGGAAATCAACCCTGACTGCTCCTTGGAAAGACAAATACTGAAGCTGAAGCTCAAATACTTTGGCCTCCAAATAAGAAGACAGAATTCACTGGAAAAAGCACTGATGCTAGGAAAGATCAAAGGCAAAAGGAGAAGAGGGTGGCAGAGGGTAAAATAGTTAGACCATTGGTTCCCAACATGGGGCCCCCTCCAAAAAACAAAGATACTGTATTGGGAAACTTGGTTAGTCAGAATTATTGAAACAGTGAGTGTAGATCTGGGCAGATGCCAGGGCTCATGGGTGACAGAGGTGTACTGTGGTCCAAGGGGTTGTGGAAGGTTGGGCTTGACTGTGTGACTGAACAATAATAAATCCAAAGATGTGTGCATGCAAACGCACAAAAATAAAAAAAGTTAATAAACAAGTCAATAACGATAGTCATTCATTTTTTGCAAACTTTCCATTTCTTATATATTGATGAATAGATGCTAACACAATCTTTTCTTAGAACAGAACACACTTATTATCATTCCAAATGATAACAAGATATCACCACCATTTATAGCCCTGATTTTAGTAGCACACTCATGGAGAATTAAGGATATATTTCAGCCGTACTTCAGACTCTTGAAGACAAATTTTCAGAGGCCCACAATACCTCTCACAGAACTAGTGACTAACTCACCTTACTCTACTCGACAGCACTAACTGACTCTCTTTCACAAACACATATACAAAACAGCTTCTTCAACCAGTAATCATGCAGACAAATCAGTTCACATATCCATTCATAAACATTTGTTTATACTTCTCAACTATCCTAACTGTCACTCTTAGTACACATCCCTCATATAACTAATCAAGTCTATCATTTACCATGCAAATGCAAACAAACCTGCACATTAAACATGTTTACACTGCTACATTGCAAAATATGTCCTCAACTTAATTAGTACTCCTTCATATTAATAATAATAATAATAATAATAATAATAATAATAATAATAATAATAATAATAATAATAATAATTATTATTATTATTATTATTATTATTATTATTATTATTATTATTATTATTATTATTATTATTATTATTATTATTATTATTATTATTATTATTATTATTATTATTATTATTATTATTATTCTCGGCTGAAAGGATTTTTGCTGGAGAAACTCTGCACAGGGAATGCCCAAATGTGGCTCCTTTCATGTCCCCAAGAGCTGGGACAGAGATGGGTGCTCAATCTGTAATGCGGTACCCAGGTTTCAAGTTGCCAACTTGCAGGCCTTCCAGCTAACAAGGCAAGCTTCTTAGCCACTGAGCCATTGCAGCCCCTGAGCTCAATTCCACAGGAGAATAGGTGTAGCTAAATATTGGCAAGTTGGGGAAATCAAGCATCCACAGCAATTGACCCCAATCTTATTATGTTTAGTAGTATCCAGGGCAGGGTTTTGTGCTTTCCAAGATTAATAAAATCTATAGCACCTTCCTTAGCTGATGAAATTAATGTTAAGTGCTATAAACCTTGTATAACTGAAAGGATGCCCATTCCCTCTTGTTACCAGACACCTCACTTAGCCTTCATGCATTGTTGCCGTTCATCTAATCAAGAAAAGATCTTTACAAGAACAGAGATTTAGGACTTTGCTTATGTTGCAGTTATACTGCAATAAAGTCATTTTAATGGCAACAATTCTTGCTTGGCTCCTGTAAGTTAATTCCAGCTTTTTTGAGACATAGCTTGGAATGGTATCACAGTGATCAGACTAAGGGAGAAAAACAACAAAATGATGACACTTCCAATATCATATCCATCATATGTTTTTCTATCCATACTACCAACTGACTACAGTGAAAATGTACATATCTGATAACTAATATTTGAATGTATCATCTTCTTCTGAACCCTAAAATGTGCTCTAATTTTGTCCTCCATTGGCTTTTATAATTGTCCTAAGGCTTAGACATATGGCAAGCAGTGACATTTCCTTTGCAGAAGGAAAAGCAAATTGGTACACTAAGAAGGTTTGCCTAGTTTTTATGAGCCCCAGTACTCTTTACAGCCAATTAGTACAGTAGGCTGAAACATAACCCTTACAACTCTGGCTGTTGCAGTAGATAATTACCTTGTACTTGAGGGATCAAGATGATGATAGAAAAATTTTGTAGCAGAAGTACATAGAGTTCTGTTGCAACATGCATACAGTATGCTGCAAAATAACTAACTACATGGCATTTTCAGAAATCTGGATTTCTTTGTGATGAGTGTTTCATGCATGGCATGAAAATATACTCTATGAAGATGATGATGGTGATTTTTCATTTGCTTTCCACTATGGATGAAAAGTGGATGGGAGGTGTAACAATGAAGTATGCAAAGTCCATAATTCAAAATGCAACTATAGGTGCAACTACACAGTAATTTGGCAATTTACTACACAGTTTTTGCCAAAGTTGGCACAATTAAATTCTATGCATTTTTCATTGACCACACAGCATAATGTGACTGCCTTTCTTCATAGGAATTTATTGTTTATTGTTCACCTGTCAGGGCTTGTCTATTTAAAAAAAGTAGAGATTCTGCTCGCCTAAAGAATTTTGGTTTGTTATTGTTCTTCTTCTAGCATGTACAAACAGTTGTTATCAGTCAAAATGAGTCTAAAGAAGAGAATGATCCTCAACATCCTCTGAATGAATATGAGCCTCAAGTCCACCAGCTCAGATCCAGAAAGAGCTTCATGGCAAAAGGATACGCAAGAACAAAACCAAATTAGAAGAGGAAAGAAGGAGCTCATTGAACAAGGAATACTATTAAATGAGGATATGACTGAGGAACTTGACCTTTCCTATGTCATTTGGAGGACCCTGAATAGGCTGTTGGAGAAGTTGGAGTGCCTAAATGTAAGACCGACATGTGCAAGGGGACTGCTGGTGGAGAACAACACACTATGTGAATGTGGAGAGATATAGAAGCCAGCTTATTTGCTAGTCTGTGGATTACTATCAGAAACATGTATTGATGAGGGTTCAAGTTTGGACAGTGAAAAAGCCAAGGAAATAGCTTCATTTTGGCAGTCCAAAGTATGACCAGGAAGGAGGAGGAGGCCCAAATGGAAAATTTCAAGAGTGCTATGGTGACATTGAGCATATGCTACTTTTTAATTATTTTCCAGTATAATGCTATGTCAGATGAGCACTGCAGTTTCACACATTGTTACATCACTTCAATGCTATACCATTTGCCAAAAAATAATAATGAAAAATGAAAAAGAGTCAGGAAAACAGGCAGTTGGACTGTTGGTGACCTATAATCCCAGTGAGGATGACAGCAGTTTGAGGTGTTGTGTAACTGTTGCTCTGAAATTTTCTGGGCTAACTAAACATTCTGTATGACTCACAACAGCAATGTATCTACCCTAGGAAACTCTAAGTCCACTCAGGACAGTCCATCTAATCACATACTAACACTGTAATATTTGAGGGGAGGCCAATATTGTTACTTTAAACAAAGCAGATAGATCATGATGTGATACTAAATAGAATGCATGTTCTCACACCAAAAATATATCAGTGCATGTGACTATGGAAAATATGTTATTGTAACCCACTAGTACTCCATTATATGATATAAAAGAATGGGAAAAGTCAATCTATCATGACAGCAAAACTCCCACTTCTGGCTTCAAAGAATAATTTCTATTTTTCATGGCAATAGTACAAGAGAAAAAGAAAAGAAAAGAATTGTCAATTACCAACTACAGTTTGCAAACACCCAGCATCCTAACTCTATGAAATAGCTTGCTGTTCTTAAGATGAGATTCTGGCAGACCACCACACCATGAACATTTTAATATATGATAAGTATGAATAATAATAATAATAATAATAATAATAATAATAATAATAATAATAATAATAATAATAATAATAATAATAATAATAATAATAATAATAATAATAATAATAATAATAATAATAATAATAATAATAATAATAATAATAATAATAATATGCCTGAAGAAGTGGTCTTGAACCACTTGCACAATGTTTTGATTTTCTTAGTGATCCATTGCATGTTTCCGGCATCTTTTCCATCTTTACAATTTGAATATGGATCATACAGCTAATCTTCCATGTTTGCCTATGACGGCTTTAAAAATACTACAGGCTCTCATAATTATTCTTCCCCTCTACTAGGCTAAGATGAGTTGCAGAGGAAGCATCTTGAACCAGCCATAGGAGACTGCTAACCTTATACTTACACACACATATACTGGATTTTTACAATTAACAATAGTAAAATGTCATTTTAGAATTGCATTGCTTAACTATTTAGAGTCATACATCAAAATAAAACAACAAAAGTAAAGCCCATTCTTAAAATGGAAAATCCTTTTCTCTTAAAGAGATTGTTAATATTTTAAAACATAAATGCAAATGTTTAAAGAGCAAGCTTACAGTAAATATGTGATGCAAGCGAAGAAGCTGCGTTAATTATAGTAGTATCAACCTGTCATGCACAATGTATGACCAGCTAGATTAATGCCAATGGCTGGGTTGCTTTTAGTTTATCTTAGCCATTTTAGCCTGTTGCAGGAGTGTATTGGAAGTATGCATGTTACTGGGACCAGGAAGATCAGGCGAGTCCAGCTAGGCTGTAATTCTATTATAATAGCATCAAGAAGAGAAATCCAGAGACCAAATTTTGGATCTTTCTGGATGATAAATATTGTAGAATATGTTCATTGGTTTTGCAGTATGTTAGATTTCAAGATCTTGGTGAATGTTCATAAGTTGCTTAGTTTCTAGATAAAGTAGTTAACAGACATGGAAGCTGTAATTCTTAATATTGTATTGTGAAGGCTATGGTTAGCTATGGTTGTGTAGGCTACAGTCAGCTATGTGAACATTTTGTTACTTCTTCTATGGTTGTGTAGGCTGCAGTCAGCTACGTGAACATTTTGTTAATTCTTCTCTTTGTCTCAATTTTTAATGCCAATAAAGGTTTAATAATAATAAAGATCTTGCTCAGTTTTCCAGGGCATATCAGGCAATTTGCTTGAACAAAATAAGCAATATTCTGTGAATTGCTAGCTTGAGGCCTTCTCTAGAAGACTAGGAATGTGATTGTACAGTTACAATTAGGACTTACACCTTCAGAAAAAAGAAAATGTTCATCTCTCCTATGGGATCATATCTCAAGAACAACTAATCCTAAAGTTCTCCATGCAGAGATCAATGGGAGAAAAAAAGTAGAAAAGAGGAACAAAGCATCATATTAGTCAGAAACAGTAGGATCCAGTAGTTTTTTTTCATATAGATACATGTCAAATATATAAATAACTAAATGTTTAATTATTACCTGTATCCTGTAGAATAGCCTAAAAATTCCTAACATGTAGAATATTCTTCTTCTTCTTTGCTGTATCTGATTCTGAATATTGGCAATCCTCATGACAATTAGCCACGAAGACTATCCTGTGAATATAATGTTGTGGCCTTTCATCTGCCTTCCGCATTACAGCATGACACCCGTACCCCTGATCATGTTCCATGAGTCACTTCTTGGTCCTGGGCCCTTTAGGTATGCAAAGTCCTCCTCAGTCCCAGGCCAGGATTGCTGAAGCTGCTGCCCTCCATCAAGATGGATTAAAGAGGGATGTAATCTATTTGGGGACCAAGGCAGATAATCATCAGGGTTGTCAGGTTAGTTAATCACTGTGTGATGCTCAACCTTGGGTTGCTGGCAGTATGGTCTACTCTATTACCATAGCAGGATAACCTGGCCAGACAACAATGTGAAATATTGCATCAATTAAAAAAATGTCATCAAGACTACTTTTGGAAAAAGGCAGAACTGTGCTTGCTACAATTCTTTCTCACATTGTGCATAAAGAAACCAAACAGAATTGTAATTGTGTTACTTCAATTTACTAACAATACGGCACCCTGGAAAAGTACTGAAAATAACTTTTACATTAAGCCAACACACTGCGGTCCCAGCTGGGAATGTGTGGAGGCAGGTGCTCTGGCTATAAAGCTACCTCACACACAAAGATCAACATTATTTTTTACTGTAACTTGCTGCTTAGTCTGAGATTTATCTTCCACTTGGACTCCATGAAGCCATTGCCCTACAGCCTCCCAGTTTTATTTAGTGGAATGTTCCATCCCATCTTTTCCTTCCAAATAATCAAACATTATTCCATGACCACTGAAAAGGTTTATTTCTCCTAAAGCTTTTCTATGTCTCCTCCAGCCTTTAAATTATTAATAATAAGTTCATGTCATAAATTATTCTGGGTTGAAAGGATTTTTGTGGAAGAAACTCCACTCAGAGAATGCCCAAATGAGGCTACTTTCATATCCCCAAAAGCTGGGACAGAGATGGGTGCTCAATCTGGGTCTCGAACTATTGACTAGCCAGCCTTCCAGCTAACAAGGTGAGCTTCTTAACCATTGAGTCACTGCAGCCCTTTAAATTGACTGGCTAAAACACCACATCCTTCAAATTGATTGGCTAAAACATTGTTAAGAAACTATGCATAAGTTAAATTGTGGAATTGACTATCACAGATTTCTACTAATTAGTGAAGTACCAGTCACACCCAATTGTACAACAGATGTCCGGTATTCCATTAGCAGCAACTTGCCACAGTGTGTTGCACAATTCAACCTCCATGAATGCCAATAAGATTCAATTTATTTCACTGTTTTTTTCCTTCAGCAAACATTGATGTTTTATGCAAAGACATGTATTTTAAATAATTTAGGTTGTTATTAATCCATGCAACATTTGGTATTATTTCATTTCTTAAACCACATATTTCTATTCAGAGGTGTCAGAAAACAGACATCTTTTTCCTAATGCTCTCAAAGCTTGGTTAAGTTGTAGTTTGAAATTGGCCTCATAGAAATTCATTTTTCTCTCTGCGCCTCAAGGCTGTGTCACAGACAGCATGTTTTTCAGTGTCAGTGTACCCGTGTTATCTTTCTAAGCTCCTGATTGTTTTGACTAAACAGAGAACATTCTCTGTTCATTCTGTGTGCACGTGTGTAAACAAAGTATTGTTTTGAGAAAGTTTTCTCTGTTACCTGATTGGCTAAAGCTAAACCACCTGACTGCAAATTCTCCACTTTCGAGAGAAGAAGTGTTAGTCTCTGCTTCTTCATGGATTAAGACCTGTTTTTGATTAGAGAGCTTTTGTTTCTGAATCTCTATGGGCTAGCATTCTTTAGCCTAGGAGCCATTCATTTTTGCTCCTTAAAAACGGTTACCTAAATTGCCTGTGGAATTAATTGGACTGACCTGTGCTACTGACTTTTATTCTTTATGAAACTGATCAATAAATCTTCATCCCGAACAACTTGTCTTCATTGGACTAAAAGGGTAAGAGCAGCATTGCATTTCACACACAACTTTGAACACGCTACCCAATTAAACCTCCTTGTAGCTGATAAGCAGTTGAAAAGTTCTTATTGCCGTCCAGCCCGCCCTATGTAGGATTGTTTTGGTTTACAGGAGGTTTTCCAGACGTGAGGGGGCCGGCTGGTACGTGACAAGAGGACAAACCAAAAATAATAACAGAGCAGTATTTAGAACAGAAATATAACATATAGCAATAACGTGAAAAGGAAAGGCCACACTGTGTTGTGAATCAGTAGATCCTCTGGTACCAAGGAGAACTGCACAATGGAAGGAGGGTAACATATGGCTTTATGAATGAAATTTTGGAATAGTGTTCGTCCCAAACAACTTTTAGTATTCTTTCCTCTTTGGAGAGAAAGGGGGGTGGAATTGTCAGTAGCAACCACAAAGCTGTACATATCCACCTGGCAGAAATCAGTTTCTAAAGTTTTATTTTTTGCTTTTATTTACTTCCCCCAAATGGATTGCTTAACAGATGGGAAGCAAATTAGTAACCGGAACTTGTTCTAGAAGGTAAAAAAAATGTTTCTGACCTGGTAAAATCATGGTAACCTGAATACACAATAGTGTTTATATTGGACTGAAATGATGCAGTTATGGCACAATATTTTAATGGCTGCTTAGGAACGATATATGCCCAATGTATTGATGGAGACGATGTTAAATATCCCATTTGAAAAAAAGTATGTTTGTTTATTTGCCATGTATAATATGTCAGAGTAAGAAGCAATAATAAATCAGGGGGTGTGTTTCTAGAAATGAATTTAAACAAGCCATCTTAACTATGGCATTTGCCAGGCAGGTACTCATTCACATGTCATACTGAAAACTAGTTTTTCACTGCAATTTATTTTTTCCACAGACAACCACCATCTTTCAGATTGTGTAATTTTATTGTGGAAAATAATTATTTGGCAGGCAGGCAAAACTAACTCCAAAAGAGCTAAACATACTGGGCTGAAATCAAGTAATAAGTTGCAACTAGGGTAGGTCCATTGAATAGTTGGGGATTCAGTGAGTCATCTGGTTTGTACCTTTACCTTTACCGTGGTTGTGAGTTACTACTGTATTTTAGCTTCTGTGTGGTATGTCCTGCATCCTGATTCTTTAGTTGGGCAATGAGCCATTGACAGAGCTGAATCTGAAAGATCAGGGGACTCAATTCAGTTTTACAAGGTTTACTTAACATAAAAGTACAAAAAAAAAAGATGATGAAAATTAGATACCAATTATCCCTCTCTCTTACAAGCATGACTAAAAAGAGGTACAGTACCTGTACTGGCTATGGATGGAACAATGATGTTATAAAAGCCTCTGAGATGTGATATTCATAAGGACTTTCTTTTTGCAACTCCAAACATACATCTGTTTTATAGACAGAAGGCACTTCTTTTAAAAAGCAGAGGAGACAAGCA
The DNA here is from genome assembly GCA_030440675.1 of Furcifer pardalis. Classification (NCBI taxonomy): domain Eukaryota; kingdom Metazoa; phylum Chordata; class Lepidosauria; order Squamata; family Chamaeleonidae; genus Furcifer; species Furcifer pardalis. The sequence goes on from CP126892.1 coordinate 28,224,225, forward strand.
GGTTTTAAATTCCCCCTGCCTGCCTAAAATAGGAAGCTGTATCTGAAAATATAGCAAAATTATCTCCCAGGCTGTCTAGAAGATGCAAGGAGCCTTTTTGTTACTGTAATTAAAAAAAAAAACTGGATGGGGAAGGTGTGTCTTAGGGATGCATTACCCACATGTCTTTACAATTTCTCTTCTCTAAAAACTAATAACCATCTTGAACCCCCTGAGACCTATCTATTGCCTACAAATTTAAGTAGAGCACAAACATAGGAGGTTGCACAGCAGTCTATACATAAGCAAAGTTAGATGTTACATTTAGGTTTTGTTCTAGATATAAGCACAATTTGTAATGTTTATTAAAGCACACAGGTAAGAAAAATGGAATCAATGAAGTTTTTGTCAAATAACATAAATGTAAATTGTACTGGGCTGGACAAATTTGGTTGAATGACAGATGGGTGTTGGACAGCAGCAGTCACCAAGAGGTATCCCAGAGGAGTAAAGTGACCCCTTGGTAGGCCCCCTGAATGATGGAAAGACACAATCATGAAAAGTTTTGGTTGAACCTGGAAAAGAAGAGTGCAGGAGCAAAAGGAAAGGAAAGAGAGTTGCGACCAGCAGGAATTCATCCCTTGATAGTCTGGTCAATTGAGAAATTGAGGAATTAAAGCACAGAGCACCTTTTATCATTTTTTAAAATATTGACACAATCTTCTTTATTTCTTTAGTAATTTTTATGTGGTCATCCTGTACATTCTTAGGCTGTACAATTATCTCCAAAAACACAAGATCGGAGTTTGTGTTCTGGGAGATGGAACCCCTGTTTTTTTTTAGGCTGTTAACACTATCGAACTTCTAGGTTTACCAGACTTCACATATATGATTGTGTTGCAGATTAAAACAGCATTTTTGATGACACCATAGACATGGAATTGTACAGAATATTGAGCCATTCCATAAACTGGAATGGTTTTGTTTAAGGTTTGAATAAAAATACAATAAATATCTGGGTCAAAGATGCAGGGTTATTTTTATTGCACCTTCAGACCACCCAATGACTATATATGTATCTGATCCAATGAACCTAAATTCAGAGAATGTTACCTGTTAGGCCCCATCTGATTATAGCAGTAGCTAGGGAAAGAAGTTTACCTTAATTATTGTTGAATGTCTGTCTCTAAATACATTGTACCAGTTTGTGATACAGTATTTTGTAAGTCCTTGATACCAAAGAGTGAATACATTTTGAGAACTAGAGCATGAATAATAAATAAATAAACACACATTTCATACTGCATAGTTCTTGCTACATAAGCAGAAATGCGTCCAGGACTGGTTTTTTTGTTTGAAAGCTTTTGAGTTAAAATTGCCAGTAAGGTCAAATTTGCAGAAATATCCAGGGAGGTAAAACTGGCTTTGGTCAAGAATATCAAACCTTTACATACTTGTTTCAGAAAAAACAAAGGAAAATGTACCTTACATGCCTAATGTGAAGCTTTCTAAGTTTTAAAAGTTGCTTGGAAACAAAAATAAAATGTTTGAAATACGTCTTCTTTAAAAAGCACTTTAAAAAGCAATTTGGCAAGCAATAAAGCAAATTAATTCAGATATTCTTAGAGGATATGTGGTATTCTTTCAATTGCTATGATATAATTTGTAATTTCTTAAGGCAGTGATACTCAGGAAGTTCAAAATGTTACAAGATAATTATTGACCAGGAAACATAAGAAAATGATCTTATACAGAGAAACAAGCTCCTTTCATAGCTGCAAATTAGAGTAGGTAGTAAAGTTTTGCCTTGGGCTGAATTAGAAAATCTTTTTCTTGGATGCATACTTGAAGAGGTCTGAGTGTTTCACTGAAGCTAAGAGCAGTGAATCTGAGAGCAATGGAAGTTAGGAGCCCAGACTCCATTACAGGGATGGACTAGTTGTTGGGTTACCTGTGAGGAATGAATATACTTTGGGTAAATGGATGTATGAAAGCATGGACAGAGTGTTGGGTCAGAATGAATGGGGAAAACTGCTTTTGTAAAATTGCAGGCAAAGACATCGGGGACATCCAGCAGTGGCAAGAAATAGAATGTTTGCACATTGGTTGAAAATGAGTGAATGATGGGGAAGGTTCTGGAGAACCCTGAAGAGAAGAAAAAGAGAAGAAAATGGAGGGGTTTTGAAAATGGCTACCATCCTAGAATCATCAAGCTGAGTATGGGCAAGAAGGTTTCACTATAATAGAAAGATAGGTTTATTATTTTAACAATGTGTTTGGTAAATTGCTGAACTGTGCTGCCTGTAGTGTTTCTGAAGTATTTGATGAAGCTGCCTTTCGTTTTTCTCCTTTTTGAAATCTGACTGTTGCTGTTTGTAAATACCTCCGTGTTGTTAAAATAAACCTTTAGAAAAAAATCAAGCCGTGTTTCCTCACATATGTAAAGGGAGTTGGATTGTTTTTTGTTATCTACATGCTACCAAGATTAGGCCGAAGCCCTGTCTATTATCTAACCATGGGGCAACAGTGGTGAACCTTTTAGAGATTGAGTGCCCAAACTCAACAGGCTGCTGTCCGTGCCACACCCTCATGCCACATGTGAGCTGCCCACTTTACCTCACGGGGGGGGGGGAGGAAGTGCTCCCATTGGTCTGCTGGGTTTAGGAGCGGAATGAACTCTGTGTGGGGGGGAGGGAGGAAGCATTTCCATTGGGCTGCAAGCCAGAGCAAATTCTCTGCTGGGTGGATGTTGTATGTGATCACAGAGAGGGCTCTGAGTGCTTCCTCTGCCAGATGTGCCATAGGGATTGTGGTATTGAATATCCCAGGGCTTGTCTTGTGTTTAGAATAATCCAGGCCAGACTTCACAAATTAAAAGCATCCTGGCTGTTAAATTCCCAGACTTACAAATTTCTGAGGAAAAAGGGTCTGGCAATCATTACATTACCCAAGGTGGAATGCTGACAGGTGGGTTAAGATCATCCACCCTCTTCAAGATAGATACTGGGCAACTGCAGTAGCTGAATGCGACACTCAAGCTAACTTTTGTTAGAACTGTGATGGAGTTGGAAACTGTAAATCCCTACTTTGCTTTCCTTACCTTATGGTGAAATAGTCCACAATGAAACAAGATATAATGCTGGATGATGAGACTCCCAGGCTATAAAAACACTCAGTCAGCTCCTGGGAAAGAGCAAAGTAGAAGTGCATATGGGTGTGTCACTAATGTTGCAACTAGATAAAATTCAAAAGGTTTTCTAATGGCTGTTGTCCACAGAAGTGAAAATTCCAAAGCTGCAAAAATCACAATAAAAACATGGAATGTAAGAAGTATGAATCAAAGTAAACTGAAAATGGTAAGCAAGAAATGCATATACCATTTTTGTGTGTGTCAGTGAACTAAAGAAGTCTGAAACGGGATATTTTCAGTCAAACAGCTACAATATTTTCTACTCTTGAAATGACAAACCCAGATGTAATGAATTGGCTCTATTCCTGAAACAAAATGTAGCATGGACAGTTAGACATTATAGCACAAGACCTGACCAAATAATATCAACCAGACACCATGTAAAAGCTATCAATAAAATCACCACTCAGTTCTATACTTCAACTACAGATTCTGAAGAAGAAAACTGAAAGTCTTTATTCAATCATCCAGGAGGAAATTGATCATTTTCCAAAAGAAGAAATGTTTATAATCATAAGTATTTGGCATTCAAAAATAGGAAACAAAGCAAAACCAAATATTGTTGAAAAAATTAGTCAGGGGGAGAGAAATGAAGCAGATTAATGACTCATAAAATTCTACAAACCCAGTTTTTTAGCTCAAATACCTATTTCAAGCAACTAAACAGATGGTTGTACATGTGGGCTTTACATATGATCCATAGAGAAATCAACTATTACATGACTACATAACTGTCAGTAGGAGATGGAGAAAATGTATCCTCACTTTAAAAACAAGAGCAGGGGCAGATTATGGTACTGATCATGAACTATTAATATGCAACATTAGAATAGAGCAACTGAAAAATAAAAATTAAGGAATTATAGTGTCAAAATATAAATTAGACAACATTCCTGATGAATTTAAAATCCTCAGATTAATTCAATTGTCTCAATATGGACCAGAAGAACTGTAGATTAAAGCCAGATATATTATTAGGGGGTAATAAAAGAAGACCATTCCTGTAATTGAGAGATAAGCAAATCTAGATGGATGGTAGAAGAAACACTAACATTTGGAGAGACAGGCAAAAAAGAAAAAGAAAAGGTAACAGAAATAAGGTCAGAACCCTGGATCCAGTTTTCCAGCAACTATGATACATAGACAAGGAGAACTATTATAATATCCAGTGGAAAGAAATAGAGAAGAACAAAAGGAGAAAAAACAAGAGATATTTTCTAGGAAACTAAGGAAATCAAAGGAAAAATTAAGTTAGATTAAGAATGTTGATTAACCAACAAGGAAGCACAATATCCGACCAAGAGAAAATAAAGAGAAGGTAAAAACAGTACACCAAGACCTATACAGATGGATAAAAGATGACAGACTCCTTTGAAGAAGAGTCCTAAAATAAAGAATCTGCAGTTATAGAAAATAGAGTGAAAGGTTATCTGAGAACACTAGGAAGAAATAAACCAACCAACAGGTTTGAATTAAATACTGATAAAATATTTAAAGTCACAAAAACTGAATCTGTCAAAATCCTAAGTGTCAGGAAATGGACCTATTTCCTAATGTCTCCCAAGGCTTGAAATTGCCAATTTTCAGATAGGCCTCAGAAAAAATCCCTTGTCTTCTCTGAGCCTTAAGGCTGTGTTACAGACAGCCTGTTTTTCAGTATTTCTTATCTTTTGTAAGCTAGCCGAGAGCCATGTTATGGCTAGCCCCATTGCATCCTGTGTGCACGTGTATAAACAATGTACTGTTGTTTTGAGAAAGTTTTCACTGTTACGTGATTGGCTAAGCTGTCCCACCTGACTGCAAATTCTCCATTTTGGAGAGAAGAAAGGGTTTGTCTCTGTTTCTTCATGGATTAAGACCTGTTTTTGATTAGAGAGCTTTTGTTTCTGGATCTCAATGGGCTAATATCTTTAGCCTAGGAGCTTGCATTTTTGCTCCTTAAAAATGGTTACCTAGATTTGCCTGTGGACTTTATTGGACTGACCTGTGCTACTGACTTTTATGCTTTATGAACCTGATCAATAAATCTTCATCATTTTTTCTGAACAACGTGTCTTCATTGGACTAAAAAGGGTAAGAGCTGCATTGAATTCCACACACAACATCTGAACGCTACCAAATTAAAAACCCCTTAAGAGCTGATAAGCAGCTGAGAGTTGTCTCTCTGTTCTAATTAGCCATCCAGCTTGCCCTGTGTAGGTTTGTTTTGGTTTCCAGGGGTTTTCCAGAAGTGTGAGGGCCGGCTGGATCGTGACACTAAGTATATATCAACAATGTGAAAAACAAAACAATGTCCCATAGGCCAGAATTTTTCAATAAGCTTTCCAATCATCCAGAAAGGAGATGCCAAGAAATGCAATAACTATATGACAAAGGTTTTAGCTAGATTCTGAAAAGGCAGCACAAATGGAAATCATACTGCAAATACTGACTTACAACTGGAGTACACTAAAGAATTTCAAAAGATCAAGCCATGTTTTATAGACTATAGCAAAACCTTTGATTGTGTAACTCATAAGAAACTATGTGTTGCATGGGAAGTAATGGGTACAGTTCAGCACTTGATCATTTTCATGTATTACCTGTATTGTGGACAATAAGGTACCATTAGGACAGAATATGGAGAAACAGAATGGTTTCCTGTAGACAAAGTTGTCAGACATGGTTATGCTTTGTCCCCTTAATTGTTCAATCCATACAAAACATATTAAATGGAAAGCTGGAGTGTATTCAGATGGAGAAGTTAAAACTGGTGGAAGAAACATTAATAATTTATGATATACCAATGGTACCATCCTACTGGCAGAAAGCAGCAGTCACATTATTTTTTTAGTGAAAATGAAAAAAAGAATACTCAAAGCAGGATTGCAGTAACGCAAATCGTGACTACTGAAGAATGACACAACTTTAATGTTGATAATGACAACAGATGAAATAATGAAAATGTTGTATACCTTGGTTCAATCCTCCATCCAAATAGAGACTGCAGCCAAGAAATCAGGAAACTGAACATGTGACAACATTGGAGTGCTGAATCAGACTGACTTAGTTTTGCTTCAATGATTGTGCTGCATTTAAAATTGTGATCAGTGTTCATACAGGGACTGTGTAATTTCTTGGGAGTTCTGTGCTTGCACTGGACATGTTATGATTAGCATATCACTCCATAACACCTGTCTTTCCTTCCTTTCTCTAGTAGTCGCACTTTAGATTTCTTTTTATGATTTGTAATAAAGCAGCTTGATTTTCAAATGCATACATTCCATGACATCATTTTTACTTACTTCTTTGCCTGTTCTGTTTCATTTTTATAATTTTTAACTGTATGCAGAAGTGATTTAGTCCTGGACTTAAGGAAATAAAAAGCTGTGGATGGTCAGCAAGAAAGGATAGGTGGTGTTCTCTTCTCCCAGGGATCATCTTCTGCTCTTTTTAAATCTTATTTCTGCCTTTATAATTTCCTTTTGAATAAAGTCCCATCTCTCTTTGATTCCTTTTTTGTTAAGATTTCCTGCTATGGGACCTTGCTTGTCATTTTCCTGAGCTGATTAACATTGGTTTCTTAAAATCAACTCTACTCTCTACTTTTATGTTCTTTGAAATCAAGAACTCAAGTAGAACATGTTCTCACTTTCTCCCTTACTGACACTTTTTCCACCAAGTCATCTCTATTGGTTAGAATAAAGTCAAGAATAGCTCTTCCCTATCCTAAATTGTATAATTTAATTTAATAGATTTATATACAGCCCTATCCAATGAACTCTGGGTGGTCTACACAAGTTAAAACCAATATAAAACAATGAAAGAACCTGTGAAAATGTAGCAATATTATCCCCCGCTGTGCCATTTACTATCTAAAAACAGATATAAAATCTACAAAACTTTAACATTAAAACATTAATTACAGGAGGGGGAGCATCAGATTAGACAGAAAAGGGGAACTTGTTGACAATCCTGGCCCCCAGACCCATTTTGCCAACCAGGTTGCATAGTGTGGGGGCTACAACCAAGAAGGCTCTTTTCCTTGTGCTGGAGAGGCGGGCCCAGTGATGGGATGTAACAGGTTCTCACCAGTTCTCCAGAACTGGTAGTAACTTTTCCCAGTGTCCCAGAGAACCGGTACCAGCTTTTCAGGGGAACCACCTTAGGGGCTTACCTTTTTACTGGTTCCCCCACTGCACATGCACGCCAAGCACTTGGTGTGCATGCAGGCCTACAGTGCTTGGCATGTATGCACAGCCTTCTTGCTGTCCTCCCAAGCGGGGAGGAGGAAGAGAAGTTGCTAGCCTGAAGCTCTCTATAGCCTACTCCCCAGGGTAAGTGACTCACCTTTGGACGTGGTGTGTCTGTGTGTATTTTAATGGGTATTTAATACCTTTACCTATATTGACGTACTACCACAGTTCCTAAAAAGGCCTGGCGGCTGGCAGGCCTGGCGGCCTGACTTCGAGTTTTAAAGCAAAGTCTTGGAGTTACCTGATCAATAAGCCACACCTGTGCTGTTCCAATTGCTGTTCCAATTGGAGAACCCTTAAGGAGGTACAGCTGTTTTACATTTACATTAAAGCATATTATCCTAGAGAACCGGTACGATGACCATATCCATCTTGCAACATGGTGCTGCCCAGGCACTTATACTAACAGGTAAGTGACAGGTTTGTGTTTGGGGTGGGTGTGTTGGTTGATTTGTGCTTAGGGTGGGTGGGTGGGTGGGTGTGTTTAATGTAATTTTTATTTTATTTATTTATTTATTTAACTTACTTAATTTATTTACGGGTTTGTGTTGTGGGTGGGTGGGTGGGTGGGTTGAGGAGTGTGTGTGTGTGTTTATTTTTATTTTATTATTTTTCTTTGGCCCCGCCCACATCATGATGTCATGACGTTAGCTCTGCCCACACTGTGATGACGTCATGGTGGGGTAGTAAAATTTTTGACATCTGTCATGGAACCTGCCGGCCCCCTCTGCTCTGGCCCTCCTAAACCAAAGACCCCAGAGGGCGAGCTGGCCGACAATGCAGCTAAACAGCCCTTAGCTGCTTCTCTTCCATAAGGAGGTTTAATCAGGTAGCGTATTCAGAGGCTTGTGTGTGAATGCATTGCTTCTCTTACCCTCTAGTCCAATGAAGAGACATTGTTGAAGCAAACGTAGGTTTATTGATCAGGTTCTTAAAGCATAAGAGTCAGTCCAGAGACAGTCCAAAACAAAACATAGTCCAGTCCAGAAAGGCCAATCACTCTAGGTAATCATGATGAAAACAAAAAGGAATAGTCCCCCAGGCAAAGATGTCAACCCATAGACATCCAAAAGCGAACTCCTTCTGTTCTCCCCAAAATGGAGATTCTGTCGCAATGTGGGATACTACCAACCAATCAGAGAACAGAGAAAACTTTCTCATAACAAGAAAAGATGTTTACACACGTGAAGGAAGAGTGCTCTCTAATAGTCAAAACATGGAAGAGCTCATCTAGCTATAGATAAGAGTACTGGGAAACAGGCAGTCTTGTGACACAGAGAAGAAATGATTTTTGAGGCCTAGTGAAACCACAACCTCGAGCTTTGAGAAACGTAGGAAGGCAATGTCTCCCATGACAACATCCCACCACTGGGTGGGCCTCCCCAATGGATGGTATCTGAAGGGTGCCCTCTCGGTTTCTTCTTGTGGGACGGGTCGATATTCTAGGGATGATGTGGTCCCTGAGGTATCCTGATACTCTATCATGAAGGGCTTTAAAGGTGACAACCAGCACCTTGAATTGCACCCGGAAACATATAGGCTGCCAACCCAGCTCCCGCAGCAGCGGAAAGGCACGGGCAAAATGACTACACCCCACCACTTCACGGGCTGCTGCATTCTGGACCATTGCAGTTTCTGGATGGTCATCAAGGGCAGCCCCATGTAGAATGCACTACAATAGTCCAAACAGGAGGTGACCAGAACATGGGTGGCCATGACCAAGGCCTCCTGGTCCAGGAGTGGGTGCAAATGATAACATGCACTTTCCAGAAGGGCCTCCTGGCCACGGCCATAACCTGCTCCTGGAGCAGAAGCCGTGAGTCCAGGAGGACTCCCAGCTTGCACACCTGGTTGGATTGGGGCAACAATACCCCATCCCAAACCATCAGTGATAACTCCTTATGAGGACCAGGTCCACTCATCCACAGCCACTCAGTCTTGCTGGGATTCATCTGTAGTCTGTTGTCCCCCATCCAGACCCTAAACGCCTCTAGGCAACTGGTCAGGACCATCAAGTAGATTACCATGGGCAGAGATATACAACTGAGTATCATCAGCATACTGATGATATATAACCCCATGGGATTGGATGATCTCACCCAGCAGTTTCATGTAGATGTTAAAGAGCAAGGGTGAGAGGACCGAACCCTGTGGCACCCCACACGTGAGATATTTGGACTCAAAACCATGTCCTCCCCCCCCCCACTGACTGGGTCTGGTCACTTAGGAAGCAGGAGAACCAGGCCAAACCCTGTAGCCAGTCCAGAAGCATATAAGAGTTGACAGTATAGAAAGCCACTGAGAGGTCAAAAAGAGCGAGAATGGAGGGATACCCTCCATGTCGCTCTCGCCAGAGATCATCGAACAGTGCAACGAATGCAGTCTCTGTACCATGACCCACCCTGAAACCTGACTAGAAAGGGTCCAGATAATCCACTTCCTCCAGGACCTCCTGGAGCTGCCGCACCACTGCTTTCTCGACAACCTAAATTGTATAGAACTGACATAGAAGGATAATAACAAAATCAACAATTTATTCAAACAATCAAGGTCACTGCCAACATGAATTGCAATTGATTAATATTTTTGTCTTTTGGCTACTTCATAAACAGGAGGAAAAGTTTTGTTTTGTTTTTGCAAACTTTTGTTGTGCTTGGACTCCTTACAAGACAATTTTGAAGTTTGAAAATGCTTCTGAAAAGCTTAGGTTTTCTTAAAAGTTATTTTCTCTTTTGCCTACAGGCTTAGTTCTGCTTGGACAAGTATTAGAAGTGGAGCCATTTTCAAAGTTAGACACTTAACTATGCCTGATGGGACTCATTTCAAAAGGAATGCAGAAGCAGAACTGTTGAGAAGGAAATGTACAGTCCAGTGAAGAGGATCTCCTTATGACATGAGGTTTGCCACAGCCTTCAATATTTAGGCAGAAATGGATTTCTCTTAGCAGAAGTCACTCTGACTGAAGTCATTGGTCACAAACTAACACAAAACCAGACAAGATCTTCCTGTTACTATGCTCATGTAGAACATAGCACTCTTTATTTGCGTAGACCCCTGAAGTAGTTCTTCTTACACCTCTTAAGGCAGGGAAATCTACAAAGACTTTTGGCATTGGCTCATTTTTCACCATTATCTGCCCTTTCAAAAATGGAAAAACCTTGGCATGTCAGACTCACAGCTACTAGCAAAAAGAGGGAAAACCATTTTCTTGCTACTATTAAAGGGCATGTACTTTATGTTAAAAGGCTCTCTTTTTATTTATCAAATGGCTAACTTGCTGTACCAACTGAAATTGAAAAGAAATAGAGAACATTACAAGTCCAAGAGTCAACAAGTCACAGAAGTCTGGTCAGCATGTCACATAACAAAAAATTACTTCTTAGTGGCTGGAACAGAATTAATAAATTTTGTGCAAACAATCCTGTAAGGTTGCTCTTGCTTGAAAGCCAGTAATATCCAACTCTAGGGTTCAGTGTGATCATGTGGCAGGCATGACTAGACACTGGAGTACACAGAACTCTGTTTACATCACCACCAAAGTGTTCCCTATTTATCTACTTGCAACAGGGCCATAGCCAGGATTCTAGAATATATATATTTTTTGGGGGGGCCCCAAAAATTTTTCAGGAGGGGCAACAATGTTAAACTCATGTATATAACTTTGGCATCACGGGGCAGGGTGGTAGGCTGGGCAGTTATCTCAGGAGAATTTTCAAGGGGGGCTGGCGCCACTCCAGTGATGGCCCTGACTTGTAATTTCTTGCTTTTGAACTGCTAGGTTGACAACAGCTGGGACAGAGACAAGAGCTCACTCTGTTATGCAATACTCTGGTCTTGAACTACCCACCTACCAACTTTTCAGTCATCAAGTTCAGTGTCTTAGCTATTAAGCCACTGCGGTTCCAAACAATCTTGTACTATGTGCAAAATGCAAGATTTTCTATAAAATATACAAAGTCTTTGCATGCATATGCACGCACATGCACGCATGCATGCACATGCGCACACGAACGCACAAGTGCACACGCGCGCGCGCACACACACACACACACAAACCAGTTCCCCAAGTTTTCTTTGGGGTTTTTGTAAAATTATTTTTGCCTATGGAAAGGCATGTGCAGAAAGAACACAATTCTTATAACCTCACTTCACGAAGAGGAAATTTCTGATTTTCTTTTTTCTTTTCTTTTCTTTTTGATTTGATGGTGAAAAAAAAATCAGCAAAGATTTAGTCCACAGCCCCCAAATTGAAGTATAACTTTCTAAATTAAATTGATTTTTATTCGTTAACTAAAGAATGTTTAAAATAAGTAATCTACTTGAAGTAGTTGGTAATCTACACCAATTAAAGTCTGAGGTATTTGAGGTATTACCCACCTGTGATATTACCTGGGAAACTGTAATTGTATTTCTCTCTTCCCAATACACTAAAATATCTATAGAAAGGTATTTCATTCCATCCCAAATTTAATTTCTCAAGAAATGGAAATGGAATAAGCTCATGCTTCTGGAGTTTGTCTATACTGTAGTGTTAATGGAAACTTTAGTAGAAACTTTCTTACTCTGTACTTGATCTCTCATAACCTGCTGACATTTACCAGTAACTCTGTAATATCATCTCATCACAGAACTGCTTTAGTTTAGTCGCACTAAGGTTGAGGTCTACAAACTGTATACTCCAGAGTATTTCCACTCACATCAGTGGCATTACTTCAGAGTAAGGAGCTTAAGAATTACAGTCAGCTACTGACACATTATTTGAGAAGCTGCATTTAGCAGGCTAAGCACTTTAGCTCACAAACTCCCAGAGCTTATTGATTTTTCCTTCTCTTTTTTCCTGAGAAAAATAAACTTTCCAATTCTAGTTTATTTTTAGAGTTTAATCCATTGCAAGTTCCTTTTTCATCCTCCCCCTTTCCCTATTTGCTCACCTGCTCATGTTCCTGACAAACAACCTGGTTTTCATAAATGCACTTAAAACAATGTACCTAGTCTATGAAGAGTAAGGTCATCTCCTGTTCCACTGACAAGCAAAGTACTGTACATATGTTCTTCTATGTACAGTAATACCCCGGATAACATTTGCATCAGATAATGCTAAAATCACATAACGTTAAAGCAAAATGTGGGGGGAGAATTGAATCAAATAACGTTAAGATCCTATGGGATGCATAGGATAACAACTGCTAAAGCCTGTGTGGTTACAATGTATCTCTATGGAGTTTTAACGTTATCTGATGCATCCCATAGGATTTTAACATGGATCGGATAACACTAAAAATCGGATAACGCCAAGACTTGTGGAACCAAGTTTTAGCGTTATCTGAGGTTTTACTGTATATGCACATAATGCCCAAAATATTCTTTGGCCATTAAGGAAAATTCATAAACTGTATACAGTAGTAAACATGTGTACTCTAAGAAAAGATGAATACAGAAAATAAAATAAAATAAATCCTTGGAGTTTGAAAAGAAACATTTGATATGAAATTGAGATGAGCCCAGAATCATGGTGGGCATGGAAAGTGCAATGAAAAGGAAATCAGTAGAATCTGCTTCCTTTGTCTAGGAAAGCTGCTTTGGATAAGTGGAATGAGAGAAGTCAAATCAAAACATTTCTCCCATGCCACATTTTTCTTCAGTCCCAGCTATTGCTTTTGCCGCTGCATGCTAGAAAGAAAACAAACAAAAATGCTGATGATTATTCATTTAATTTCACTTTATTACACACCTTACTATTTGTAGTTTGAAAATTCTCATATAGTCATTCCAAGCAACTGCATAGAAGATCTGGTTTGTATATCCGGCTGCCATGTGACCTGTAGAGAGGAGGGGGTATACCCCCAAGCCATCAAGGAAGAGATTAGCAAAGGATGATCTTGTGGCCCTGCTGAGTAGCAGAGGGCATGGCTAACAGGCCATTTTAAGTCCTGCCCTGCTTCTGGCCAGGCAAACATCAGCCTGTCTGAGCTTACCAGATTCCTTGGTCTCGCAGTTTTCTGCCTTACCCTGTGCCATGTTATAGGCATGGTTGGTGGTTTGGGAAGGGTCTTCTTAACCCACCCCAAACTGTGTTTTTCTTTCCTTGATTTATTGATTTAGGGTTCTGGGAAAGAGTTACCAAGCACTGCAGCCACCATTTTGGTTGAGTTTACAACTGTTTTAAGCTGTTGCAGTTTGATTTTGGGATAAATCTGGTGGGTTTTTTTAAAAAATGTATTTGCACAGTGATACAGTTGGTTAAGTTGCTATTTATAAATGGTCACTGTTACTTACATAGTGAAACCAAAATGCTGGAAATCCAATTACTCCTTATGCATATAGTTAATAAATCAAATTACCAAGTGCTCTGGAAGGAAAGACAGACAAGCATTGCTAGACTGAACCAGATTCCGTTTATTGATACCGGACAGTAATGAGACCTGAACTCAGGACCAACCTAAAATGGCAAATTGTTTCAGAGAACTGGAATACAGACATATTTATACACTCTGATAGCGGATGACGTAATCCTGAAAGTACAGACTGTCTTCGATGTGATAATTGTTTGGAACAAGATGTGTACCGTAAATTAAATTGGCTACAAACCAATGAGTCCTTCCTGGAGTAAACCTCAGTTGTCATAAGAGGTTTTTGGCGGAACAAAGGGGTAAGGAAAATGCAGACTGTAGGGATTAATCCCAGATCCAGGTGTGGCAGAGAGGGAAAATGGGTGAGTAAAATAAAGACCAAATATGTCCAACATATGAATGTGGGGCTCCAAATCTTCTCAGAACTACAGTAAGATTTTTGTTTTGCTATTATTTTTCATGGATTTACCCGAGGTGACCTCCTTCCAGAGGGCCAGTCAGGACGGCATGGAAATGCAAATTTTGAGTGTAGGTGTGACTGCCCGGGGCTCTGAGAGAAAATGCAAACTTTCTTCAGATGATTAAAATTAATTGCAGATCGCTAACAGATAAGGAATCCCTGTAAAGTATTTTCCCCCTATTATTTCCTTTGGATTAACCTAAAGTAACCTTTCACACACTGCAAAGCAGGCAGGAGAACTTCAAATGGAAATGTAACAAGTTAAGAAGTCGGAATGCCTGTGACCTTGGAAGTATCAACGAAAGCCTGTCCCCAGTGGCAACAAGGTAAGAAACAGCCTCCTTGAACGTTGATTGGATTATCTGCTCTATTGTGGAAAAGGAAAATAGAGTGTGCTTGCAGCCCTGTTTAATGAGGGCTAGGGTGCTTAAACGGGGTGAATTCTTGTTTTTGGTGACCCCTCACATTGACAATGAGGGTGAAACAGATTCAGGCTGGCTGGGCAATAAGCAGCTTGCCAATGTGCCACCCAGAGCTGCCCTATCTGCTCTTTCATCCTCATCTGAAGATGAAGGCATGACTGACTTTAGCATCATATTGCTAGTTCAGTGATTCCCAACAGCCCCACAGGGGAACTCCAATTCCCAGAAGCCTAAGCCAGTACATTGGCTGATCAGTGCTTTGGGGAATTGATGCAGGCTTCTGGGAATTGCAGTCCAAAACCAAAGGATGAGAAATACTGTGCTAGTTTAAGTGTATTAGAGAAAGGCAGGTGGCACTCAGGGACTTCTGCCTGTGCAGCCTAGGCATGAAATCAAGATGTCCAAGGTGACAAAAATTACATAAACTGGCTAACCAGATCCTATCTTGTTTAGATGCTCTGGAAGCAAGAGATAAATCTCCATCTAGAATTACAGCAGACAAAGCTGTGGCATTGCCTGTGCAGACAGAGTGCAGTTGTAAGTCCACCACGGCTGTGGGGTATATGGTATACAAGGTGGCAGCAGGTCATTCTGGCCTCATTTCCAACTCAGGTGACTCAATCTGAGGACCAGGGAGTATTCTTATACACACACTATTTTTCCAGTTGTCACCACTGGCACTCCAGGTTCAGGAGGTTTTCATCCCCCAGTTGGTAGACATCCCTCTCAATGGGATGTCGCATCTCATGCTCTACTTTTAAGAAGTTTAGAACATTTTTAGAGTTGGTGTTGAGGGAGATGTCAGTCTTTTAATCACTTCCCATTATTTAGTTGATTTTGAAGGCAAGGAGGAGCAGATCCAGCCATTGTCAGCTTCTCCCGGATGTATATTTTCACTTTACCAAGAACCTTGCCATACCATTTGCAAGTGAAATCAGAGTGTCATTTTACTAAACTTGGGTTTTGGCATAGAGGTGGATACTGGTGAACCGACATGTTGAGTTTCTGTGGATGAGCTATCTAATTTGAGGGCCTTCCTTAAGTAAATTTTGTTACATAGGAGAGTGTCCCTCATGGAGCTTCTTCAGACCTTTACAGGCCATTTAAATTTGGAATGCAGAGTTGTTGCTCTGGGAAAAGCTTTTCACCACATGTTTGTTAGTCTTTATTAGGCTTGAGAAAGCCCTACCATAGGAGAAGGATTAACTCAGAAATGAGAGAGGATGACAGGACATGGCATCTTTTCTGGAATAGTTTCTCTGGGTTTACTTCTGGAAGGACGTAATGCATTTAGAGACTGAAATTCAGATACAACCTCAGGCATCTGCATCTCATGACTTTGACATTTGTTTGAGGGGAATTTGACATATGTCTAATTAGCCTAAAGAGTGGAGGGAGTCAGAGATAATCAGATACCTAATTTTTGATATATTTTTTCCAATTTTGGTTGCTACAAAGGGTGGATAAACACACTTGGTTGCATAATATGGTATCAGTACACATAGTCAAGCATTTAATTAGTAAATTAGCTAGGGTTATGAGGCTGGCTAGGTGATTTACTCTGCCCTAGGTATAATATATTATTTGTGGGCAGACATGTCCTGGGTTTGGACATTAGGATTGAAGAGATGTTGTCTTGTCTACACATACTGTATTCATGTGCCCAACAAAAAAGGAAGAGCCTGAAGTATTCCCAGCAGAACATTGGCTGATTGGTGGAGAGAGGCCATCAGTGCCCTGGAGCTAATTGTCTCCTTCTTCCATGTCTAGGCCAGACATGGAAATGCCAAAATGAAACTAGGCTAGTAATGGCATCAAGCATGCTCCAAAGATATTTCAGGTATTTTAATGAACAAGCAGGTGCTAGTAGCTTGGCCCATCCCCATTTCTCACATTATGCAATTTTGTGGGGCTTTGCAGGTGTGTGATTGGTAGTGGTGGGATTCAAAAAAAATACTACCTACTCTGTGGGCATGGTATAGTGGGTATGACCAGGAGGAAAGCTCTGCATTATTTTAAAACATGGATGGGTGTGGCCAGCCAGAATTTTTGCTACTGGTTCTGGCAAACTGGTGCCAACCTGCTGAATCCCACCACTGGTGATTGGCCACATTAGTGTTCAAAGCCAAGGCTAATTGCCTGTGTGGACTCCACAGGCAATTTTAGAGTGAAGAAAATGGTGTAGAGATAGTCTAGGGATGATGGCAAATGATAGATGATAGGATGTTGTGGTCTCCACTGATTATGAGTTATTTTAGAAATCGGTATATTCTATTTGTCAGATGGTTTTGTGACTTTGTTACTTCAAACAGCATTACTTACTGCTGTATTTGGAGCCTTTAGGATTACAGCTAGTTGCATCTTCAAGACAGGATAAATCTAGATATAAATTTTTGCTTTGTGACTGAGCTGGCAGACAGAGTGTCTTTGTTTGAGGTTACATCATGCTAAAACTAACCAGAGGGAAAGCTAGATCAGTAATGATTTGTAGATCTCAGGATGAGAGCTTATGACCAGTAGGGCTTTGTGAGCCTTTTAGGTGAACTTGGCTCTTTTCTCACCGCTCTGGGGAGCTCCTGACTAGTTTCTGTTTCCAGTCACTGACCAGCAGGGTGAGTAGTTGTGTTTAAAAGCTAGAAAGTTTTGGGACAAATTCATTTTTATAGGGGCAGCATCATGGTTGCAGGTTCAGGTTGAATGGGAAAGACATAGTTGTAGGGCTCTGCAGTAAAAGGCTTCATGTTAGGCCTGGGTAACTTTTCTTAAATCTGTTTTCCAAAGTACTGTCTGCTGAAGTACAATGGTTCCCAGCATGGGGCATACACCCCACAGAGGGAGTTCAATTCACAGAAGCCTAAGTCAGTATATTGGCTGATTAGTGCTTTGGGGGAATTGACTTAGGCTTCTGGGAACTGAAGTTCAAAAACTAAAGGTTGGGAAACACTGGTCTAGCAGAAAGAGGCATATGCTTCTCTATGAATATAGTAGCCTGTTCTGGTTGGACAGAAGAACCTTGACCAACAGCCTTGGTAGCAAAATGAATTTAGGTGATCATCGGAAATCCCAGAGCAGGGAGACAGAAGGAACGAAGTGGAAATGATATCAGTCTTGACTGTTAATGCCCTTATTATTGTGAGAGATAAATTTTGATTCCTATTATTTGACATAAGTGCAGCCATTTTAATTAAAAGTAGAATCAAAATGATATAAAGGGAGTATTCATGTCACTGTGACCTGAAAGAAAAGAGGAAGCTCAGCAGGTGGCTCAAGACAGGGTTACACATGCCTCATACTGACCACGTGTCTCACATGTATCTTGCTTACCACTAAACGTGACATGACCTAATATACTAGAAAAAAAAGCAGTTTTAGAAGGTATATAAGGAAGGAGAAAAGACAGGCAATCAAGCATTGCAAACAATTGGGAAACCTGTCATTGCTTTGTTCCAAATTTCTATATTATTGGCCAATCTTAATATTACTTGCATCTCTTTATTATTAAGGTACTGTACTTTATTGAATTTTTTTCTGATTTTATTTGGCTTATGCATGCAATAAATTAATTAATAATATTTTAAGATATTGTGCCTAGAGTCCTTGTGTGTGTAGCAGCTGGGGAAAATAGAAATAAAAATTCCACGACATTATGTTTGGGGTAAGAGAGCCCATGGAGCTAAAGTGGCTTGTATTAAAGCAGCAGCGGCTTGAACTGGTCATTATTTGGGCCACCTTATGGGCAACACATGTGAGGAGGGCTGACCATTATCCCTGATGCTTAGATCATGCTCGCCATTATGTGATCAGTGTTCTCATTGTGTGGGTCAATAATAATAGCAGACTACATCTGGATCACCCAGCCATCCAGTTTGGCTGAATAGATTTATTCCGTAAAGATGGGGTCAATCTATCAGTTTCATGGGCTGACATACAGTTGGCTGAGCTGCAGAGGGGCATTTCAACTGTCTTTTGATGCAGCTGGGGCATCAGGAGCCAAGTATGGGCTGGCCCTCTCTAGTGGTGGGTTATGTTGGTTGTGGTGAATCTCTCAGGGTATTATTAGATAAGGTGAATACTGGGTGCCTGGTGTCATTTGGGTAAATCAGCTTGGCATGCATTGGATACCATGAGACAGATCTGTGGCACATACAACATCCATTCACATGAATAGAGTTAGAAACAACTGTGAAGATGCCTCCCCGACTCAGCCAACCTGAGCAGTAGCTATCAAGATACAGCTCTACACAGGGGCAAGCAATTCACCCATCAGGGCTAGAGAGGGGACAAAGATGTTCTCCTGCTCTGGTGCTAGGTATGTACTACAAGGCTCCTCTGCTGGTCAGGGGTTTTGATACATTTTAATAAACATGACCCATAATTTAATACCAATTTTATTGTGTCCTACCTATTTGACAGGTTGGTGGGTAATGGTCATATTGTGATGTCTTTCACAGTTTGGCTCTTAATTCCTCCATACAAACAATATTAACTTTACAATACTGTTCACATTCTATTGAGTATTCATCTGGGTACATTTAGGTCTCCTGGAACCAATCAGCTGAAATGTGTCTCACACTGTCCTGAGTGAGGACCTGGTACAATAAAAGGCTTTGACCATTCTTCAGAACTATGTTCTTTCTCCTTTTTCTAGTTTTCTCCTAATATAACTAGTATTCTATGTTTTGAAGAAAAAAAGAATGTTCTATAGAAGTATTCCAGATTCCCCAATCTTTCTTCATTTCACTTATTCTTCTGTCTGCTGTTCTTGGCTCATTTATACGGAATTGAAAACACAATCAAAGTAAATGCTATGTTGTATGCAGCTGAGATTGTGGAAAACGGCCCAGAGGAAACAGCCAAGATGCTGAAAAACAAGCGGAGAAAATGATTTTATTCTTACTAATGAGCAGATGCTACACCACAATGAGCAAAACAAATGAATGAACAATGGAATCAATGAGCAAGGAAAAGAGTCAGGGGAGATGACAAAATGGATTGCAAAAAAGATAAAATATGGACAGACCTGCTTCCTCGTACTTGGAGGCGTGGATCAATTCAACACTTTTTTCCCCGGGGGGTTTCTTTTTAGCGTGTTGTTACTGCCAAAGTCTGAGTCTTATTATACAACACAACTGCTGTTAGTACAACAGTTCCTCCATGACACATGGGAAAATATGTCAGATGTTAGTCTCATTGAGGTATCAAACCCTGAGGAGGCATGATATGCTAATCTGCAGGCAAAATTAAAGTGCAGCAAAACCTACCTGAATTGTTATAAGAACAAAATAATGTATCCCCCTCCTTCCTTCAAAGCTTGAAAGAGGCTTCAGTCCTTCTGTCAGAAGATCATTCCACAATGAAGGATCAAATTACTTCATCTGGACCTCAGAAGGCTGTGGCTTGGCACTGAAACATTTTGAATGAGATGGTAAGTGGGGCTTATGATTTAGTGGTGAAAGATGTGTACATCTTGCACATCTTTTTCTCCTTTGTTATATTTGAAGATCAGATACACACATTTTGCTTCACGTGTGATAGAGAAGCACAAGGCACATCAATTCCAAATCATGTTTGCTCTCTGTAGCACATTATTGCAGCATCCCTAAGTGGGATGAAAAAATAAGTTGCTACACCTGGAGGAAGCAGAGAAGTTGTTGAAGGGCAGGAGAAGACAAGGAGCTTAGTAATTAAACATGGCTCCTGTCAAGTGCAGCTGTATTCCATCAAGTACTGTAGTAGCATGACCAAAGTCTTTAATTGCTCCTGAAGTCTGTTAAAGACAGGTACATGTAACTTCTATCTATACACAGCATATGTATTTATAGTTTACCATGCTTTATTTGAAGGTTGCCAGGAAGCTGGCAAGAAGAAGTTGAATCCAACTTTGCTCCCATCGTTAATTGGATAAAATGGAGATGAAGAAAATTTTGTGGTATCCTTACCCATCTCTGTTTCTAGCTGGGAAATACAAACAGTATTCTGGGTGCAGAAACTCAGACTGTGATCTTGGTAAGTTGTTGTTGTTGTTGTTGTTGTTGTTGTTGTTGTTGTTGTTGTTGTTGTTGTTGTTGTTGTTGTTGTTGTTGTATTCATATTTCTATGCCACCCACTCACATATGGCGATGTTCGGCCCCCTTCCTAATGGTCATGTCCTGGCACCAAAACAACACAACTCTGGCCATTGGACATGGCCTGGGGACGTTCCTGCCACTCGGAGTGATGGCTATTCAACCCCGGACAGTGGGCATGGCCCGGGGTCGTGGTGGCATTCCTGCCACCCAGACAGTTCTTCAGCACCAGCCATTGAGGGTGGCCCAGAGTCACAGCGGCAGTCCAGCTGCCTAGAGCGATGACTCTTCAACCTCAGCCATTGGGCATGGCCTGGGATTGCAGCATTGGGCGTGACCCAGGGTTGTGGCATTGGGCGTGACCCAGGGTTGTGGCATTGGGCGTGACCCAGGATTATTGCTGTTGTTGTTGTATTTACATTTATAAAAGATAATAAAAGATAAAGCAGAAACAAACTGACTTTGGACGTACAGTGCTGGTATTTCCCCCCCATTCTTGATCATAAAAGTTATAGTTTAGTAGCAAGACATTCTCTAAAAAGATAAAGCAGATTTGTTATTATTTGGAACTGGAAACATTTTAAAATTAGAGTAATCTTCAGTTACCCCTGTTAATCCAGGAGCCCGTCTTTTTCAGCCATTGACCACATTTGTAATTTTGAAAAAATCACATAAGTGCCAAAATAAAG
This sequence comes from Furcifer pardalis, assembly GCA_030440675.1. Lineage (NCBI taxonomy): Eukaryota > Metazoa > Chordata > Lepidosauria > Squamata > Chamaeleonidae > Furcifer > Furcifer pardalis. The sequence goes on from CP126892.1 coordinate 28,245,615, forward strand.
TGGTTGTCATGGGGATACCAATTGACAAAATTGCTGCTGTGATGGTCACAGCCAGGTACAAAATTTCACAGGAGAGTAAATTGCAGAAGCTATTTTTTCCCTTTTAATCATAGAAATAAGGTCAAGATGCAATCTAAGTATGCAAAGAAATCTTTAAATCTTCCAGAGCACCAGTAGCAATTAAAAATTCCTCAGATTGATTAATTAAGCAATTAGATCATTTATTATAAATTTATTTCAATATATTAGTAGAGAAAACATCTCCAAATGACTAAGCAACAACAACAACCACCCCTCATGAACACATATATTACACCACACATACATACATTGACCAAAGTCCTGTTGCTTAATGTAGTAAATTGAAATACAGTAGCCCTGTTAAATCAGTAGGGCCTTAGTAAGTAAAATCCTCTCTAATTTCTTGTTTAAATAGGTCTACTCTAAATTGTCTTACCTTAGTTACATACCTGAAGTCATGGACTCCCATATATCCATCATGTACCATAATTATGCACATAGTCATTCTTTCTCTTCCACTTTTTAATCCAATGTTAGTGCTTTCCCTCACCCTTTTGGAGAACCTTCACAGTCTTCCTTGCCACTCTTCAGCTGACTACTTAATTTGCCTAACAAGACCTCCCTCCTCTACACCTCCCTCAATGCCTTCTAACCTTGGATCACTATGCACAACTTCCTGTAAGTAGAAGAATGTCTTACTCTTCTCATGTTTATCAGACAATTAATTTAAATGGTAATTTTCTTTCTCTTTCTGAGAAATTTTAGCAGTCAGCTAAGGCAAACTAGTCAAGTTCCTGCCTTCTCCATGTGTATTTTTATTTTAATCCTTGGGTTTATTTTAATCCTTACCGGACCTGTAGCTTTTGCTCCTATCTTGCCAGCTTCTGTTTTGAAATCTTAGAAATCAGAAAGGATTGGTGTGCCATAATTTTCTGGGTGCAAGATGATATTTAGTGTGGGGGGTGTATTCCGACCTGATCTCTTACTGCAAACTAAAGTAGTATCACCAAGAAAGAAGTATTTCTTGAGACTCTCCCATGCAGGTAGGTTAGTTATTCATACCATACTTTATTCCCTATAAATAATTCTCTATAACGCCTTTTAAGCAGGGAGAGGTTTCCTTGAGATTTATTTCTCAGACGTGACTTACCCAAAAGCTGGTTCTTCACAAGAATTTTGAAGGGATTTTCTCTAGAGAATCTTCCCCCAAAGGCCTTCTTTCTTTGTGATATTTATTTATGGCTCACTGTTATGTAGCTTAAATAATTCTTTGTCTTCTGCATGGCTTCAAAATAGGAACTGAATATATCTTTACAGGCAGATGGTTGCTGTGGAATCAGCTAATTTTCCCTCCTGCTACTGAAAGGCTAGAAGGCAGCTAGCAATGAGATCAATGTCCATATATTTTGAGCAGGGGAATGGTATGGACATCAATATTTTTTAAGAGTACAGTCTGTACTGTTTGGATTAATTTTTTTCTAGAAACATAGATATTAATGATGAACAGTAAGGCAAAGGTTACCCTTGCTTGAAAGCCAGTCATATCCAACTCCAAGGTTCAGTGCTCATCTCTGTTTATAGCCAAAGAGCCAGTGCTGTCTGCATCTGCAGATGTTTCCATTGACATGTGGCACACATGCCTAGAAACCAGAGTGCACAGAAGGCTGTTTACCTTCCCACCTCAGTGGTATCTATTTATCTATTTGCGAATTCTTGCTTTCAAACTGCTACGTTGGCAGGAGCTGGGACAGTGATGGCGAGCTCTGCAGTACTTGGGTATCGAACTCAAACATTCCAGTCTTCAAGTTCAGCATCTTCACCACTTGCGCCACTGTAGTACCAACTGCTAATAACTGAGGGGGTTCATTTCTCTGACACTGGGACTGATTGGTTCTTAGACGACCTGAGGAGGGGCCTTTTATCTGTTATTTAAGGGCAGGTGCAGTGAGAGGAGCCAAGCTGGCACTAGCCCTTTCTAGTGGTGGGTAGTGCTGGGTGGATTGGATTAGCAGTGAATATTTTTAGGGCATCATTTGACAAGACAGCACTATGAGCCTGGTGCTATTCATTCAAATCAGTTGGGTATATAGGGCACCCCTTTGGGGAACATCCATCATTCTTGTGAACAGAGTTGGAAATAAACTCAATGGGGTCTCCCTGACTAGCAACTGCCTGGGAAGTAGCTAACAAGGACCAGAACTGTGCAGGGGCAAGGATTCACCCATTCGGTAGAGAGAGGATTGGATAAACTTCCCCTTCTCAGGTATCAGGTATAGCACTACCAAACTCTCCTGCAGGTAGGGGTTAAAGTTAATTGAATTTTAAATAAAATTGTGGCCCAAGTCTTTTCACCATATATTTAACTTGTCTCACCTCTTTATTTCGCTGGTGGGGAGGGAAATGTTTGTGCCATAGAATTCCAGCTAATATAAAGCATTGTTTTCATGTACAAATATCAATAAGGCCTTTCTTTCATTATCAAAGTGTGTTAAAAATTTCAGACAAAACAATTGTCAATCCAAAATGTTTTTAAAAGCAGAAAAAGAACTCTACGTATTCAATTATAGCTGAAAATGTTGTATTGTTATTGACATTCTGTCACCTAGTTTATATGATAACAATTCAGAGTGGAAAGAGAATGTCATGAAATCTCTGGGCTTAACTTGCTGAATGATGTTATAACAATATAGTTAATGAAAGAAAAGCTAACTATGTATGGCTATTAACATTAGATTATAAACATGAAGAAGAAAAAGCCTTTTTGATCATATGCCAAAATGTGAGAGGGATACAAATGAGCCTGATTTCTAACTTTCAAAACTGTACGGAAGTGCCGCTCTGTCAACTTCATGATGTCCCGCGCAGTATAAATGCTTAGCTAATTAGAACAATGGCCACCAAGTTCAACAACCTGATTCTATCACATAGATTTGGGAAGCTAAATAAGTGGATATGATAGTTATAGTTACTTTTTAAGATTTTATTTCAGTGTCTGGGATTCAGTGCTTTAGACAGAACCTCTTGGCAGCCTAAGGATTTATGAAACACTCTGAAAATTGCAGTTCTATTTATCTATCATACAAATATATAGAACTAATGTACATTGATTCTGATCTCTTGCTCATTCAAGCTGGGATCTTCTGCATATTTTCTTCTACAGATTCATGGTTTCTATAATCATAATTTCCAATTATTTTTGCCAAGACCTTTCAGAAATCTCCCTGAAGAGACACACTTGGAACAAATAACATGAGCAGCTGCCTTAAGAACAATGGAATCTATTTTCTCCAGTCCAGTATTATGATTCCACAGTGACCAACTAGCCTATGGTGAGGGCAGCAATGATTGCAGTAGTACCCTCTTGTTTGCGCTTTCCAGTAAGACCCAGAGGCATCCTGTATCTGGCACTGGAAGACATGATGACGAGCAGCCATTGATAGCCCACTTTTAATTAATTTGTCCAATATCCCTTTGAAAGCTGCCCAAGCTGATAGCAGCTATCACTTGTGGTACCACATTCTACATTTTAATTATGCATGAAGGCCAAAAAACTCTTAGGTTTTATGATCCACAAACAGGCAGTGGAAAAAGCAATCTCCAAATGTTGTGATCTGTTTATAATAATTTCAGCTCTGCAAAGCTAGAGACCCTAGGCTATTGATCAGTCCAGCCTTGTCAAGGAGATGCAGTGGGGAATAGAATTCCCAACCTCTGGCTCTGCGGTCAGATATGTAAACCACTGAACTACCCAGAAGTTCAATATAATTGTTGTCACATAATATATACAAAATCAGGTCACAATCCAGTGCACCTTGGACAGCTGGCAAAATAATTCAAACTGCTTGGATAATTGACCTGTCTGCTCCTAGAGACTTGAAAAGGATTTTGACCTATACAATTAAATGCTTCTTTTTCCCTTGTCCTTAATATCTCACTATAGAACATGTGACTGGACAAAAGAAAAAAAAAAAAGAACAACAGCTCCTTTCAGTAACTTAGATCTCTGAAACAGCCCTTTCTTTCCCTCCAGAAAAATAAATTACGATATCCGCACAATACATTTTTTGAAAGTCAAAATAAATAATGTTCTTTTTTAAAAAAAACCTCACAGTAGTGAAGGTTACTGTAAACATTCTGCTCGTGGTCCTTTCCCATGAAAGTTACTCTGATATTTTGCCTGAACAGACTCCTGCCCCTTCCATTTCATTCGTATTTTATTTTACACAGAATTTATGCCATACATTAGACTTTGACATCTTGAAATCTGGGGAAAACCCCCAGCTCACTGCTTCTTCTCCCAACCCAGTTACCTTGTTGTCATTGGTGGTGGCGGTGGCGGTGGCGGTGGTGGTTCCGGTTCCTATCTGCACAGGTTTTAAGGCCATGCATGGAGCCCACAGCACCCTTCCCCATTGCAAAGCTTCTATCCCAACATCTGAAGGAGCATCAGTCCACATCATCAGGAATGTGATAGAGGAGATGACACAACATTCCAATTCCCACCTTTACACATGATGAAACAGGTGAAGGTAAATACCTAAGCAGAGCTTCAGAAGAACACTTTGGGAAGGTCATCCCATTTGCCAGGTATATTTGCTGGTGGCAGAGTAATGTTACACACATCCTGAAATATTTGCTGATGGTCTCTCAATGGCTTTTTAAGATCTCATTTTCACTCTTTTTAAGCTTTTCATTTTACACAGATGCTCTGTCCAATTAATAAATAAATGTTTCTTAATTTGCTTTAATTTCATTTAGTTCAAATGTGAATTGGGCAGAAGCTCTATTGTGACTTACCTTCCAATGGAAAGGTACATACAATGCTACCATGTGGTTAACACTGTTTTTTGCTATAATCACGTAGCTTTCTTAATCTGCTTCCCCTAATCAGCACCACAGTTGCACTAATAGTGCAGAGTAATAAAGAAACAAAGGAAGGCATGAAGGAAAAAGAAGAAAAAGAAATGATATGCCTGAATAAAAAAATACTTCCACCAAGAGTACTGTAGCGAAAGCCATCTTATTTTTTGCTTGAGGAAACTCAACACACCGCAACATAATGCAATCTTTAAAAGCATAATGACAGAGAAGCATCTGTGAATATAGTGCATAAATGCTGACAGTGACAAATGGCATAATAATCTACAGAATATAAATAGGCATGCCATGGCCCTCTAGTTCCAAATGTTTAAATCTTCAGGAAAAGAAATTCAAACATCTTCGGTGATTTAACCATATTGTTTAAGAAAAGTTGTTGTTGTTTAGTGTGAATTCTTAACCACATTGTTCTATAAAGGTGAGAAACTAGCAAGTCACAATGACCAAAGTCCTCTGGAACAGGATTTTTGGGCAATGTGTAAGACTTCAGTAGGATGAGGAGGGAAAATAAATCCTTATTTAACTGTCATTGCTCACCCAATGTATACTATTGAATCTTGGTCAAAAATGTTGGGACTGATTTTACCAACCTCAGAAGGAAGGAAGGCTGAGTCAACCTTGGTTGGCATCGTCTCTCTGGAAGTACATCGAGAGGTGCTAATAAAACAAAATTAGGTAAGAGAGCACCAAATTCACTGATTTTGTGGATTTTGTGGCTAAAATCAAGGAAAAGCTTTCTGATGACTTCTGAACCTCATACTATTAAACCAGAAGAGGTGAAACAAAACCCATGGAGAATAAAAGCAGCAGACTTTCCTGAATGAATAGGAAGTATGAAAAATAATGAAATTAAATGGAGCTACTTGAATACAGGATAATTTTTTCTGTGAATGTGAAGAAATTCAATCATTGCAGCATTAATGTGCATGCAATTTATTCCCCACTACATATACAGAGGAAGATATAATAAACAGCCAAGATAATGCCATTTAAGTAGCCCACTTCTAGTAAAAAATAATCTATTTGTGCAGGGCTGTGATATGAACAAATAAAAGATCATTATCATTTTAATTTATTTTTTTTCGGGCGGGGGGGGGTGTCTTTGTTTTGTCAGATAGCCTGGAACAAGTGGCATGCAATCACATACAGACAAAAAGTGAAAGAGCAGTGATAGTAGTAGATGGCTAAGAAAGATGCAAACAACCTATGTTGTGCTTATTCATAAATAAAAGCAGCAGTCACTCTAGTATCTGGCAATTCTTTTTTTCCACAACATGTACAGTGGGAGAATTTCATTAAGAACACTAGGATTTTTATTATTATTATTATTATGCCATTCAAGTGGAAAGTAGAAAACTTTGGAATTCTTCATCCTTACTTGAAAATATGAGGAAAATGAGAGCTTACATGTCTAATTCATTTTTTTTTTAAATAGAAAAGGACAGTGTGCTTTCTAGAAGACCTTAGAAAGACCTTCAGTGCTATTGTATCACTTTCCTGTAATTAGTTGGAAGAAGAAATAATGTATGGCCCCACCCATGTGCATAAACTCAATGTGCTGTTAAATTATCTAACAGTGTCCTTTTCTATAACCAAAAATGTTTCTATAATATTCACTCATGAGCTATGTCATGTTCTGTAAATGTACTCACCAATATTAATTAAGTTTCCTCTTTGTAGGATTGGCCCATTATTTTTTAAAAAAACTCTTGAAATATGTGAGCCTTGTTTCTTTATCATGTGAAGTGTCTTAAACAGACATATTAGTTTCCAGTTATGCTTGACTTCTGACAATTTCCTAGCAATCATCCTAAATTGGGATAACAAATTTCTTCATTGTTGCTGCATCTAAATGTTGATTTGGAATATCATATAATTATTGCATTACCAGTCAGCTGAACATACCTAGAATGATGTTCCTTTCTGCTCAAATTGCTTCTCTTTATGTGAAAGATACTGTTACCATGCTGTGCCAAGGACCTTTCCAAATTAGGATACGCAATTTAGGTCTTTGGCGTACATTTTAACCCCATCTTCCATGAGGAATTACACCAGGCCCAAAAATATCAGAAGAGTGAATAACAAGAATAAGAGCTGGAATTCTCCAAATATACATTTCCAGTTTTGATTTCAGGGTATGAGTCTTTGAAAATATCCCCATTCTACATTAACCTCTGGACAAAAACCAAAAACAAAACCATTTCCCCTCACTTTATTTTCTTATTTATTTCCTACATTCCTGCTCCACCTTTCTTCTCAGAAGTAATGCTCCATCTTGTGTATAAACTTTTTTAAAATGAAAGACCTAGAAAACACACCATTTCACTGAAAAGTATAAAATCATGTAAATAAAACCAACTATTAAAAAAACCCAAAGGCATTAAAAGCAACAAGGGATACAGTTATGAACAACATGGTAGAGTTTAACAGAACACCCAGATCTGCTACTCATATCTAATCTTTGATCTCTGTGTCATTGCAGAATTGGATGACATTGCTTAGAACTTCAAAGTAACACATTATGAATAGTGACTTATTTGTAATTAGTTGTCTTTTCAATAGGCAAAGCATTGAAAGATAGAGTGGGATGAAGTCACTCCTTTTGCCGTGCAACTATACTTCTTATAGTTACTTTTGTTGTTACAAAGGATGGCCGTACTCCTTACATGTGTCTTCTGCTTTAGGCTAGTGATGGATAATGTTCTGATTTTGTTAAACAATAATGAAAAAGAATGTAGTGTTTGTTGTTTCTGACTAATGCAAAATAATGATAATGATAATCACTGGAACAAAATTATATCCTATTGGGCCTCAAAATTATAACAAATTCCTTTAAAAATGTCTTCACAAGCAATTTATTTGCACATATATCTACAATGCCCTATACCAGGTGATTGCAACCTACGGCCCGTGGGCCTAATTTGGCCCATGCATATCGTTAATCCAGTCACCTGGGCACCTCTAGGATGCCCCCTGCCCCCCCCCCCCGAAGCTGTGATTCATCACGTTCCATAGCTTTTTGTGCAGTCTCTGCTTGGCAGCAGAAGGCTTTGGGGAGCATAATCGCTCCATTTTGAATTGTTTCTGATGCTCCTCCATGGTGCTTTGGAAGGGAAAGCACACCATTCTGGAACTTCCTGGTTCCACGTTGGGTACCCAGGTGATGATGTCATCACCTGGGCACCTGGCCCAGAACCAGGAAATAATAGAATGTCACACTTGCGGAGGAGTATTGGAAAGACCCCAAAATTGAGTGATTATGCTCTCCAAAGTCTCCTGCTGCTGGGAGAAGCAGCAGAGACTGTGCAATAAGCCACGAAATTGATGTGATCACCGCCAACACAGCTAATGATGATGAAAATGTAAGAACTGGGAGCAACCTGCATCCGGCCCCCACAGCTGCAAGTTGGCGGCGTGTCTAGTCCGTGGTGGGGAAATGTTGTGAACCCCTGCCCTGTACCCTATGTTCTACCCAAACATGAATGTGCTCTACTACAATTCAGCCAGTAGGGGCAGGATACTGTTAACCTGCCCAGATACTTCAGCCACCAGGTTACAGTACATACTTACCATGATAATCATAACAAATATTTAACTATGACCAAAGATTCAACCTTTTTTAAAATTTAGAATGGATGCAAAAAATCCAATTGCAAAATCAGTCCCAATTGTGATGAGTTAAATAAAGGTGGCCTAATGTATAACACTTGAATGTTCCTTGCACTGAAGAGTTCAAGTGTGGATTTTCACCTTTTTGTAATAGTCTTATTCAACTTATCCTAACAAAGTAATGAGGAAAAACACACACAGTACATAGTAAATGATATTGTCTACAGAGAAATGTGAAAAGGACATGGGTTATTAATATTAATATGATGAGCTCTCAGACATTTTTCATTTGGGCTGAATAATGTGTCAAGCTTTTCAAAGTCTCAGAAGTGCCATCTGATTATGATGAATCCATTGCTCAAACTACTTAGATATTGGCATCCTTGTAGAAAAGGACACATATTTCCTGGCTATTGACACATTTTTCATAACTTTAGTTGTAGGTTGATAGCTGAGAGGATCTCTGGGTGTCTGTTTGAGGCAGACAAGAAGCAATCACTTCGCAAAGGGGGGGAATATCATTTTTTTAATGTGCAAGTGCCAACATGTGAAAATCCTTTGTGCTAGATGACATAAACAACTACAAGTCTAATTATAAGTATTCAAGGTCTTCTTCTTCTTTGTCCAGATCAAATTTCGAACTGCCAAAATGAAACCACTTTTTTGTCTTTGCCATTGTCCAAACTTAAATCCTCAAAAGTACATGTCTCTGACAGTAATTGGAAGACCAGCAATTGAACCTGATTCTGTATCTGTCCATATTCACACAGTATGTTGATGTCTGCCCACACCCCCCACTTGAGCATGTTGGTCTTACATTTAGGCACTCTGATCTTCAGTCTATTCAGAGTTCTCCAAGTGACATAGGGAAGTTTTAGTTCCTCAACTATATTTTCTTTTAATGTTATTCCTTGTCCAGTGACCTCCTCCCTCTTCTAATTTGGATTTGCTCTTTCATACCCTCAAGAGTGTCACCTGGGCACCTCTAGGATGAAGGAACAGTGACAGAGGCACAAAAAAGTGAAGAACATTAGCAGTTTAAGAAATTTTGCTGCCTGGAGTAGAGCCACAAATGAGGCCTCCTTGTAACTCATCATCTGGAGATGCAACTCACTTTGCAGGACTTACTTGGATCAACTATTAGGAGGAATGAGAGGATTTACTTAGGCCAGGAGTTCTCAACCTTTTTAAACCAGGGGCTGGGACACTCTCCCTCAGATAGCTTCGGGGGCCCAAATGGCCATTTTGCCCTTTCTCCACCACATGGCACTTCCAGGTGTGCTGGAGGCAGGGGAGCTTCATCTTGAGAATCCCTGACATAGGCAATATATTTATTGATGTCATGAGTTAGTAGCCATATTTTATTTACTTAATGGGCAATTGCTGCATATTTACTGATAGGTAATTGAATGTGCGACTGAACAACAACAAAATGAGAACAACTGTTTGTGGGATTTTCTAGTGTGGGTCCAGAGGTGATTGATCATTTGCGTATATATTATGAAGAGTTTGAGACAATACACTTCATTGTGTCAGTCCGTTCTTCTGCAATCACCATCTACTATTCTTTCCATTCATTGTCACATAAAATGTTCAGTTCTGGAGGAAGCTGCCTATGGTAATATTATTAATTTTGCAGAACTGTATCCTATGATTGACAGTATTTAAGGTATTGTTTCTAGTATAAAACCCTTAGAAGTTTGGGACCTCTGTACTCACTGGAGCATCCCTCTCAAAGATCTGCTATCCACTTCATCCAGTCATCCCAGGCCTTGCGACCACTAGTGTCTACACCAAGAGAGGCAACAAGGGCTACTACTTTCTTGGTGATAGCATCATTCTTGTGGATCCTCTACTAGAGGTACTCCAGGCCTATTCTGTCTGAATCTTTAAGAACATTTAAAAGCAGAGCTTTTCAAGAAGCCTTCAGAAATATTCTTCCCTCCTAAGGATACTCACTGGCCAAGTTGTCTTTTGAGTAAATTCATCTGACTATTTTTAATGAAACTTTGTGGGTTCTTTTTACCTTTATAAGTATTATTTATTTGTATTTATCTTTTTGTTGCTTTTGGATTGGATGTCTTTCAGTGTTTGTACGCTGCCCAGAGTAGTGAATTTTCACTAAACAGACAGCATAGAAATGAAATGAAATGAAATGAAATGAAATAAATAAATAAATAAGCAAGCCTGCAGTTCTGTTACAGTATCTTTCAGTCTCAGCAATGGTTTATGGACAGCTGCTAAATTTAATTTCCCTGGAATATGAGAATTAATGTATTGGCTTAAAGAAAAGCAAAATAAAACAGCCCATGCTTCTCATTTGTTGGTCGATACATGTGTGCTTCTGAATGTCTTTATTTCTCTGCCAGCAGCAGATGAGAATGCTAGAGTTTCTGATATGGCCTGCATATTTTTGAATCTGAATTTAGAATGCTTGTTAATGTTGCAATTAGTATTCATTTCTTGTCGTTTGAATACAAAAATTGTCATATCCAATCAATCCAATGGTCCATTTAGCTGAATATCCTGATATTTCACATGAAGGGTAAGAAACCTCATGGCAGGCAATTATGCAGTAAGCTGCCTGTGAGAGAGTTGTATTCCATCTGGTATGAGCTGGTTTGTGCTCAGAAGCATTTTTTTAAATACATGAACTGTATCAATAGTGCTTTCAATGTGATGCTTAAATTAACTGTGGTCTTCACATTTTCCCCATTACATTTTGGTTTGCTATATAAATTTGTTTGAAGATTGCAGTGTTAACATGATTCCAGATGACTTGTGTATTAATATTTAGATTACTTATATTTGTTTTACCTTAATTCATCCCCTGATCATGGAAGGGATAATCATCATCAGTGCTGCAGAATATTTAATACATTTTCCTGTATTCATTTTACTGATTTGTTCTTGACTCCAGATTTTATGATGGCCCTGAACTGATGAGATGACCACTACTTTTTTCAGAAGCCTATTGATGTGTTACTTAACAGCTAATATAGATATATTGTCTGTTGGGCTATACCTTTCCTGGTCCTCAAGGTATACAGCTTTCTACATCTAGCTTGTGCTTATGGTGAACCTCTGTAGTAAACAGCCATTTCTATGAAGATGCTTTGCATGGTCAAGAAGGCTAAAATGAATTATGAGAACATGGAAGGGTTTCACTGCCAGAATTTCACAACCTGGATGGCCACAACAGCTGAAAGCAGTAAATGAACTGAAGTTAATAATAATAAAAAACAAATTTGCATAATATATTGTATGAAAAGCATATGTGGGGGTTTCTTTGTCTATAGATTATATGCAATCTCCAGTTACCCCCCATGAACATATCCAACTTGAAGCATTTCAGCACTCAGAACATAAATGTAATCTGTGTTTATTTTCTCCAAACGTATTCAGGCCGTCAGACCACTTAGATGTTTATTGAAGCATATTTTGTGATCAGTGGAATCACACAATATGTCTCCTACCTCTGCTACCCAGCATCAGTTAGCTGAGGATCAAGGAAAGAGAATGTGATGATGTGTGGAGAGTCCGCGCGTCTTAATGGAAAATGTGTACAGTCAAACCTCGCATAAAGAGCACCTCGCTTAAAGAGTAACTCACTTAAAGAGCAGAATTTTCTCTGAATGTTTGCTTTGCTTAACAAATAAAACCAACCAAAAACTTGCTTAACAAATAAATCGGGGTTCACAATCCCCACCACCACCAGAAGTCACGGTTGGTCACTTACAATGGTGTTTCGCTTAAAGAGCAAACTCACTTAAAGAGCAATCCTGTGGAATACATTATGCTCTTTAAGCGAGGTACAACTGTATATGTACAGAAGGAATGAAGGAACAGTGACAGAGGCACAAAAAAGTGAAGAACATTAGTAGCTTAAGACATTTTGCTGCCTGGAGTAGAGCCACAAATGAGGCCTCCTTGTAACTCAACAGCAGGGGGGGGGGGGAGGATCAGAAAATCCCACAAACAGTTTTTCTCATTTTGTTGTTGTTCAGTCGCACATTCAATTACCTATCAGTAAATATGCAGCAATTGCCCATTAAGTAAATAAAATATGGCTACCAACTCATGACATCAATAAATATATTGCCTATGTCAGGGATTCTCAAGATGAAGCTCCCTTGCCTCCAGCACACCTGGAAGTGCCATGTGGTGGAGAAAGGGCAAAATGGCAATTTGGCCCCCGAAGCTATCTGAGGGAGAGTGTCCCAGCCCCTGGTTTAAAAAGGTTGAGAACTCCTGGCCTAAGTAAATCCTCTCATTCCTCCTAATAGTTGATCCAAGTGAGTCCTGCAAAGTGAGTTGCATCTCCAGATGGAGCTGCTATCCTTTAGGAAGGGGGTTAAGACATGGCTGGCAGGGCATGTGTGGGGTATGGGCCAGATGGTTGCCTCAGTTTGTTGCCTCATCTAACCCCTCCCTCTCTCTGTGTGACTTCTTTAATCTCTTTTAATTTTTGTAACTTTTTAATCTTGTTTAATTCTGTTTTTATACCATGTTTTTACTGTGTTTTAAGTGTTTTAAAAGTTTTTTAGCCGCCCTGGGTCTTTGTGAGGAGGGCAGCACAAAAGTTTGATTAAACAAACAAACAAACAAATAAATAAATCCAGTTTTGATGGGATGAGGGAGGGAACCACTTCCTTTTTTGTTTCAACCATTCCCAATGCACCTTGACTCTTCAACTGGCCTTACTTATAGCTGTCAAAAGTTACAAATGATGACACTCATTAACTTAAATGAAAAGATTATTGGTTCCCCCACCCCACCCTGACAAACACTTTTGTTGGCACATACATAATTTCAGCAAAGGCATTCCTCTGTGAGAGAAGGGGAAGTGCCTAATTTGAAAATGTGCTTACCATCTGGAGTGTTAAGAAGTATTCACGCTAATTTTGTTTAATCTGTTGCTGTGTTATTTGGAGTCTAACATTTTAATTTGCTAAACACTTCTACACCAATTGTAGCAGACTAAAAAATTTGTCCTAAGTGCTTAGAAATTTGCTCATGCACATCAGTTGACACAAATAGGAAGTGAAGGTGGTGCCTTCAATTCTATGCAGGGTTAACAGCAAACATTTGGGTAGACTCGCACTGTGTCCATGTATAGCTTAGAGTTCATACTTTCTTTTGGTCTTCCAGAAGCAATTTTCTCTTCTAATGGTCCACCAAGATTTTGGCTTCCCTCATGTTTAATATTGTTAAAATATTGTCTATTGATGGTTATGAGGTATTTTGATTTATTGTCTATTGATTATCATGTATTGATCTATTATGTGTATTGATCTAATATATTGTAACTACTGTATTTATTATTTTGTTATATTGTATGTCACTGTATTTTCCCTGTACCTGTATTGTAATTTTGATATTGATGGATTCTGTGAGCCGCCTTGAGTTGGTTTTTACTGAGTAGGGCAGCATATAATAATAATAATAATAATAATAATAATAATAATAATAATAATAATAATAATAATAATAATAATAATAATAATAATAATAATAATAATAATAATAATAATAATGTTATGAGTGGTTTTATGCTAAAGAAAAAGAACTTGGTTGATTAAAGGAAGACATGGAGCAAGGGGGAGGAAAAAGAGACACTCTAGATACGTGGTTCTCAACATGGAGCACATGTCCCACAGGGGGACAATTTTATTTTAAGGGAGGGAATTCAAGCACAAGTTATTAATAGTGAATTGTCTTTTAGGTTTCCTCCACATGAATAGTTCACTTTTTAAATAATAAGAATTATATGTCATGGGAGCCTATTGGCATCAGTTGTTTAGAGATGCTTAGGTGGGGCATGATCATTAAAAGGTTGGGAACCACTGTTCTAGATATAATTGGACTGCATCTAACAGTATCCTATTCTATCAGTTGTGCTGAGCTGAAAGGGTATGAGCAGCAGGTCAACAATATCTCTGGGACCAAAGCTCTCCACCTGAAAGAGTGACATGACTTGAGATGGACATGACTGCTGCTGTTCACCTGAAGACAAAAGGTAAAAGAGTACCTGAATTCTGGTCAGGTTAGATATGAAATCAGATTAACTTGTGAACTGCAGGAGAGTGCACTAAGAGCTATGGGGTGGTTTTGTTGTTCAGTCGCACAGTCGATTCCGACCCTCTGCGACCCCATGGAGCATTGCCTGCCAGGCACTCCTGTTCTCCACCATCCCCCTCAACTCACTGAGCTCTGTGCCCATTGTCTCCACAATACCATCTAACCATCTCATCTTGGGCCTCCCCTTCTTCTTTTGCCCTCGACCCTTCCAAGCATCAAGGCTTTCTCAAGTGAATCCTCTCTTCTCATTTGATGTCCAAAGTACTTTAGCTTCATCTTTACAATTTGACTTTCTAAGGAGCATTCTGGGTTTATTTCTTCTAAGATTGACCTATTTGTTCTCCTTGCTGTCCAGGGGACTCTCAAAACTCTCCTCCAAAACCAAAGGCATCTATTCTCAAAGGCATCTATTCTCAAAGGCATCTATTCTTCTGCGCTCAGCTTTCCTAATGGTCCAGCTCTCACAACCATACATTGCCACAGGGAATACCATTGATTTGACAATACGAATTTTTGTTTTCAATATGATGTCTCTACTTTTCATTATGCTCCCCAGGTTTCTCATTGCTTGCCTCCCAAGAATCAATCGCCTTTTTATTTCATGGCTGCAATCCCCATCTGCAGTGAGTTTTGATCCCAAGAAAGTAAAATCTGTCACGGCTTCTACTTCTTCCCCATCTATTTTCCAGGGACTGATAGGGCCTGTTGCCATGATCATGGTTTTCTTTATATTGAGTCTCAAGCCAGCTTTTTCACTTTCTTCTTTCAACCTAATCAGGAGCTTCTTTAGGTCCTCCTCACTTTCAGCCATTAGGGTAGTATCATCTGCATATCTCAAATTGTTGATGTTTCTCCCAGCAATTTTGATCCCAAATTGTGATTCCTCCATTCCTGCATTGCACATTATGTGCTCTGTGTATAAGTTGAATAAGCAGGGGGACAAAATGCAGCCTTGTCTTACTCCTTTTCCTATTCCAAACCACTCTGTCATTCCGTATTCTGTCCTAACTGTTGCTTCTTGCTTCATGTACAAATTTCTCATGAGGCATATAAGGTGTTCTTGGATTCCCATCTCTTTAATTACTTGCCACATTTTGTTGTGGTCGACACAGTCAAAAGCCTTAGTGTAATCAATGAAACAGAAGTAGACTTGTTTCTGATATTCCTTTGTTTTTTCCATGATCCATCTTATGTTGGCGATGTGGTCTCTGGTCCCCCTGCCTCTTCTGAATCCCACCTGCACTTCTGGTAACTCTCTCTCCACATGCTGTTGCAGTCTATCCTGTATTATCTTAAGCATCACCTTGCTCGCGTGTGGGATGAGCGCAATTGTTCGATAATTTGAACAGTCCTTGGCATTTCCCTTTTTGTGGTTTGGAACATATACTGATCTTTTCCAATCTTGTGGCCATTGTTTGTGTTTTCCAAATCTGCTGGCATATAGAATGTAATAATTTGATTCCATCATCTTTTAGGGCTTTGAAAAGTTCAACTTGGATACCATCATCTCCGCTGGCTTTGTTGTTTGCAGTGTTTTCTAGGGCCTTTCTGACTTCACTCTCTAGGATGTCAGGCTCCTGTTCAATGTTCTCATCATTGTGATTATCAGGGGTGTTGGGGTCCTTTCTGTAGAGTTCCTCTGTGTATTCTTTCCATCTTTTCTTAATCTCTTCTGCATCAGCTAATTCCTTGCCATCTTTGTCCTTTATCACATTCTCTCTTTTGTGTGTTTGTGTTATCATATAACACAAACAGGAGGGCTTCAAAAGCCACCAGCTGGAGCCCGGGACACCGATGTTGCCGCCCTCCTCATGCCCTCGCCACCGGCCGGAGTGGAGGGCTTCAAAAGCCACCAGCTGGAGCCCGGGACACCGACGCTGCCGCCCTCCTCCCGCCCTCACCACCGGCCGGAGTGGAGGGCTTCAAAAGCCGCCGGCTGGAGCCCAGGACGCCAACGCTGCCTCCATCCTCCCACCCTCACCACCGGCCGGAGTGGAAGGCTTTAAGAGCCACAGATGCGGTAGAGGACACTGAGCCTGGCCTTCATTGAGGACGTTCAAGCAGCAATGACTTTTGAATCACTCCAGAGCATTTCGCACCCCGCCGCCACGGAACACACCTGCAGCCGGGGAAAGGAGGCTACCACCGTGCCTAGCCGGGACTCCCTCCACCTGTTCCAGAGGCTATACAGCGGCAGCTGGACTTTTTGATAATGTTTCAAATCTTTGGGTAAATTTGATGAATTTTGTAATTTTTGATTGTTGTTTGAAATTGATACCTATTGAAATTTTTATGATGTAATGATGTTGAGTTGTTTTACGGTGTTGATATTGATTTTTTTCTCTCTTTTTCTATATTTACATGTTGTGTTTATAAACTTGCTGTTTACTCTGTGCTTGTGAACCGCCCTGAGTCGGTCCAACTGAGTAGGGCGGTATAAAAATTGGAGTAAATAAATAAATAAAATAAATAAATATATCTGGTGAGTTCCCAAATTCATGTGAGAGACATTAAAAACACCTGGATGATGAAGCATACAATTGTAACTGTGAAGAAATTGACCCCAGGAGCAGCAAAGAGTATACTCTCTGACTCCTAGCAGTGCTGCTTTCCAGGCACACAAAATGGTCTGCCCCCATTCTCCAGACAGGGAGAAAGCTCTCTGCCCCTCCCTTTCTACTTCTTGACAGGAGCACATTTTCCAAAAAGGAAAGGACAATTCAGACTCAGTCTTAACACACCTGCCCCTCTTTTTGGTAGTTGACCTGAGCAGTTGCTGCTCTCTATCTGCAGCTAGATGTTTGAGAACCAAGAGCTGTCTATAGCACTCAAGAACCTCCAGTGAATGTCTTGTCACCAAATTGGCTTGACACAGAAAAACTGTACTGTCTTTCAACAAAACAAAATAGGATGAGAAACCAAGGCTTCATCAGGTGACACAGGCACCCAAAACAAAAAGCAATTTCAAGGACTCAGGGATAGGAAGTAAATCAGCCAAATTGGTAGGCAAATAAAAGCCGAGAACAAACCATTCAGTTGAAATAAAATCTGCCCAACTCTGAAGGGAGAAAGAGAGTGGAACCTTATATGTCTTGGGCAGCTGATTAGCCAGGCTTGTGCATCAATCGTTTCTTCCTATGCTAATATCTAACATTTTATGTGCTCCACAAGACAATATTATGGAAAGCTTGGGTCAGATAGCCGTTCTGATCTGTTCAGTGATCTGTGCAGAAAAGCCAAACCCTAATCAACTTGTAAACTGTTCCTAGGGACAGTTACACCCCTCACCCCATCTCCTAATCCTGCTCAGCCAATGGGAATTTGGGGTGCCATTCCTGGACAGATGTCCTGCATTAATCAATCCCCATCTGTAACAAAGTCCCAAGACTATTCCTGGGATGGATGGGAGATAAGTAGGTCTTCTTATGGTACTCTCAGCCAGCTACAGATTTAGCAGCTCTCAAGGCCATTTGGTAACCCCTCTTTTTCCTCTTTAATAATTTTTTAACCCTTTTGGGACAATTTCTTCACAGTAAATGTCTCTCTCCCCCCCCCCCATGAGTTAGGGCATGAAAAAGGATGAACTGTTTTCTCTGGTACCATATCATAATCACATTTAGGAACCTTCTACAGAAGATCCAGAACATAAACATTCAGGTTCCACAGTTGTGTTTTAAGGACTGTGTGATGTGATCCATGGGATCATGAAGGGTTGGACTCAGTGGTACAGCTGAACAACAAGCAAGGCTGAAATTATAAATAATTGAAAATAATAGCCTTTAATCCAGTGATGGGATGTCAAAAATTCTACTACCACGCCATGACGTCATGGACGTCATGGGCGTGGCCAATGTCATGACGTCATGACGTCATGGACAGAGCCAACGTCATGACATCATGACGTTGTGGGCAAGGCCAAAAATAAAAAAAAATAAAAAATAAACACGCACACAGACCTGTAAATAACTTAAAGAAATAAAATAAAGAAATAAATAAAATAAAAATTAAATAAAAGTACAACCACCCACCCAAAACACAAATAAATCACCCACCCACCCTAAATATAAAAGCCTCACTTACCTTCCTTGGTGCCGACGAACCTCCATGTGGCCCGGGGCCACCCGGCAAGACATGCTGCCCCCTACTGCGGCCGTTTCCTCCTACGAAGGCCGCGGCCGGCCATCATCTCCGCTGGCTTTGTTGTTTGCAGTGTTTTCTAGGGCCTTTTTGACTTCACTCTCTAGGATGTCTGGCTCATGTTCAATGTTCTCATCATTGTGATTATCAGGGGTGTTGGGGTCCTTTCTGTAGAGTTCCTCTGTGTACTCTTTCCATCTTTTCTTAATCTCTTCTGCATCAGCTATTTCCTTGCCTTCTTTGTCCTTTATCATGGTCATTTTTGCTTTAAACATTCCCTTGATTTCCCCAATTTTTCTGAAAAGATCTCTAGTCCTACCTTTTGTGTTCTTTTCTTCTATTTCTTTGCACTGTTCATTCAGGTAGGTTTCCTTATCTCTCCTTGCTTTTCTTTGAAATTCTATATTCAAGTGATTGTATTTTTCCTTTTCTCCTTTGCCTTTTGCGTCCCTTCTTTCCTCTGCTATGTTAAGAGCCTCATTGGACAACCACTTAGTTTTCTTATGGTTCTTTTCTTTTGGTATGGTTTTTCTTGCTGCCTCCAGCATGATGTCCCGCATCTCTCTCCATAATTCTTCTGGCTCTCTGTCTATCTGGTCCAAGCCATTAAATCTGTTCCACACGTCCACTGTGTATTCCCAAGGAATATTGTCTAGGTCATATCTGTCTGGCCTAATTGTTTTTCCTATTTTCTTGAGCAGCGCGACTCGGCACCCCTTCGGCCATTCCTACTTTGGCCGGAGGGAAGGCTAACAACAGCAACGGCGGCGGGTCGGACAGAAAAGAGGAGAGCAGCGCAGCCTGGCACCCCTTCGGCCATTCCCACTTTGGCCGGAGGGAAGGCTAACAACAGCAGCAGCAGCGGGTCGGGCGGAAAAGAGGAGAGCGGTGCCGACCCACACCTCATCACCACCACAACAGCAAGGAGAACCTTGGCAGGCACCTGGCAGCTAGCAGAGTGAGGGAGACCAAACGGCTGAGGAGGGACCTCGCAACTGACACAGGCGCTGCCGATGCAAGACCACCAGCAGGCACTGGGCAGCTAAAACTACATGCATATGATAAGTAATACATCTATTTTATTTATTTATTTATTTATTTATTAAAATTTGATACCCCGCCCCAATTGGGAGGATCCGACTCTGGGCGGCTTACATCCTAATAAAAGCAAAACAAAACCTAAACACTCAATTAAAAACGTCAGGATTAAAAATCATCAGAAATTTAAAAACAAAAACAAAAACTACACCCCAGTATTCCCCCAATCCAACTCAGGAAGGCAGTCCTTATATAAGCCACTTGGTATGGGAACCCACGCTCCCGGGTCCCCAAACCTGACCTGCCAGCCAGGTTTTCACGCCCTTCCGGAAGGGCAAGAGCTCTGTCTGCAGGCGCAGTTCGGTGGGCAGGAGGTTCCAGAGGGTCGGGGCGGATACGGAGAAGGCTCTCCTCCTAGTACTGGCGAGGTGCGCCTCTCTCGCCGAAGGGACAGCAAGGGAGCCTCTCCGATCCGCCCTGGTGGGCCGGACAGATGTTCTTGGGGTGACGCGGTCTCTTAGGTATCCTGGCCCACTACCATATAGGGCTTTAAAGGTAATAACCAGCACCTTGAATTGCACCCGGAGACATACTGGCAACCAGTGCAGCTCCCGGAGCA
Organism: Furcifer pardalis; assembly: GCA_030440675.1. NCBI lineage: Eukaryota > Metazoa > Chordata > Lepidosauria > Squamata > Chamaeleonidae > Furcifer > Furcifer pardalis. The sequence continues at coordinate 28,265,998 of CP126892.1, forward strand.
GCGGCGAAGCACGAGCATAGCGCCCACACCCCACCACTACCCGGGCCGCCCCATTCTGGACCAGCTGGAGTCTCCAGATGGTCATCAAGGGCAGCCCCATGTAGAGCGCATTACAATAATCAAGTCTGGAGGTGACCAATGCATGTGTGACCATAAGCAAGGCATCCCAGTCTAGGAGTGGGCGTAACTGGCGTATTACACGAAGTTGTGCAAAAGCCCTCCTGGCCACGGCTGCCACCTGCTCTTCGAACAGTAGCCGTGAGTCCAGGAGGACCCCCAGATTACGCACCGGGACTGTTTGGGGCAGGACTGCCCCATCCAGAACCAAAGGTGGCAACTCCTTTGTTAACACAGGACCCCTTACCCACAGCCACTCAGTCTTGTCGGGATTCAGCTGTAGCCCGTTGTCCCCCATCCAGACCTTAACAGCCTTCAGACACCTGGAAAGGACTTCCACCGCACCGCTTGGGTCCCCAAGGGCGGAGATGTATAACTGGGTATCATCAGCATACTGATGATACCTTACCCCGTGGGAACGGATGATCTCACCCAGCGGCTTCATATAGATGTTGAATAGGAGAGGAGAAAGTACCGAGCCCTGAGGCACCCCATATTGCAGGGGCCTAGGGCTGGACTTCTCCTTCTCCAGGCACACCGACTGGGTCCTGCCCCTCAGGAATGAGGCAAACCAGGACAGCACTGTGCCCTGGATCCCCAGACCCTGGAGCCTACCCAGAAGGATGCCATGATCGACTGTATCAACAGCCGCTGAGAGATCGAGAAGAGCAAGGACAGACGGTTCCCCTCCGTCCCGCTCTCTCCAGAGATCATCCACCAAAGCGACTAGTGCGGTTTCGTTACCATATCCGGGCCTGAATCCTGACTGAAACGGGTCCAGATAATCCGCTTCATCCAGGACTCCCTGCAACTGCTGCGCCACAGCCTTTTCCAAAACCTTACCTAAAAAAGGTAGGTTGGACACTGGACGGTAGTTGGAAATTATTGTGGGGTCGAGGGAAGGTTTTTTTAAGAGGGGAAGCACCAAAGCGTGTTTAAAAGGTGTGGGAAAATGCCCCTCTTTTAGTGAAGCATTGATAATCTCCTCGACCCAGCCACCTGCCACAGACTTGGAAGCTTTTATTAACCAGGCAGGGCATGGGTCCAGTGCACAGGTCGTGGCGCGAACAGATGCAAGAAGCCTGTCCACTTCCTCAGGGCCAACGGGATCGAACCGATCCCAGATAACATGGCTAGACTGTGCCATGGTCAACCCCAGCTCCATACGTTCCACGCAGGGATTCAACTTCGAGCGGATCTGAGCGATTTTCTCCGCCAGATAATCAGCAAAGTCCTCAGCCGAGCCCTGCCACCCAGGGCCCGGCCCCCCTCTACCGAGGAGGGACCTGGTCACCCGGAACAAGGCCGCTGGGCGATTATCTGCGGAGGCAATAAGGGTGGTGAAGTTTTGACGCTTCACCACCCTCATCGCCACTAGGTAGTCCTTAATGGCAGCTCTAACCAGTGTTCGGTCAGACTCACTTCGAGTCTTCACCCAGCGGCGCTCTCGGCGTCTCTTAGCCCGTTTAAGCTCCCTTAGTTCCTCTGAAAACCAAGGAGCAGATCGATCCCCACGGACTCGGAGAGGCCGTAGTGGCGCGATTACATCCAGGGCTGCCGTCGCTCTCCTGTCCCATCCGTCGACAAGAGCCTCAGATGAACCGCTTTGCAGGTCAAGAGGACAACACCCCAGTTCCCTCTGGAATCCTTCTGGATCCATTAGTCGCCGGGGGCGGGCCCACTTAATCGGCCCTGCCTCCCTGCGGCGGAGTCTAGCCCCTAGGAAGTCTAGAGCCACCAGATAGTGATCTGACCATGGCACTGGGGTGATATCTAATTTTTGTAAAGACAGATCACTCTGCCACAGCTCCGACAAAAAGATTAGATCCGGGGTGTGGCCACTGCTCCTGGTAGGACCCTGAATTACCTGAGTCAGGCCCACGGTTGCCACGGAAGCCATGAACTCCCGAGCCACCTCCAAGCCGGTCCCCAACGATGGCAAGTTGAAGTCCCCCAGGACCATCAGCCTGGGGGTCTCCAATGCCAGCATTGAGACCGCCTCGAGGAGCTCAGGCAGGGAATCTGCTACTCTGCAGGGAGGCAGGTACAAGAGCAGGATTCCCAACTGACCCTTAGGGCCCATACGCAAGAACAAGGCCTCACAACCCGGAATTTGTGGAGCCGTGGCCCTGGTGACTCCCAGTGACTCCCTAGCTATCACGGCGACTCCACCGCCCCTTCCCCTCTCCCTAGGCTGATGCCAAATACCGAAACCGGCCGGGCATAATTCAGACAGAGGAACCCCGTCCTCTGGCACCAGCCAGGTTTCGGTGATGCATGCCAGATCAGCCCGCTCCCCTGAAATGGTGTCTGCGAGCAGGGGAGCCTTATTGCAGACTGATCTGGCATTCACCAGCAGCAGCCTAAGGGAGGGGTCACTCTTGACCGTCTGCTCAGGGCCCAGAGGTGTAGCCGGGGGGCCAGAACACGGGACAGCAACTAAGCATCTGACCCGTGTTCTCCGAGTGTGGCCCGCCCCTCGGCTCCCGTCGTAACGCCCCATGCCCGTTACCACACCAATTTGGGCCTCATGGAAACCCCCAGCCCCAACAGACAGAGCCCGAACCCAACCTTCTGGCTGGCAGACATTCCTTAGTAATCCCCCATTCGCATTCCCCCAGACCCTCTCCAAGAATTGTCCATCTGCCGTTACTCCTGATGGTAATGGTAACGGTGGGGCCAGGGAGACTTGATATGAGGACAAGTAATGGTAATTCTGATGGTGGCCGTAACAGCTGCCACAACAACAGGCGGGGAATACGGTGCAACAGCGGGGCTTTTTAATGTTCCCGCCGCCGGCATCAGTGCTGGGACCCGGCGTCTTCTTTCCCTCGCCGCAGGTGTTTCTCGAGGCGGCGAGGGAGGCAGCGAAGCTGGTCCGGCCGGCGTGGGGCTTTTTAAAGTTCCCGCCACCGGCATTAGCGCTGGGACCCGGCGTCTTCTTTCCCCCGCCGCAGGTGTTTCTCGAGGTGGCGAGGGAGGCAGCGAAGCTGGTCCGGCCGGCGTGGGGCTTTTTAAAGTTCCCGCCGCCGGCAACTACGCTAATGTAGTTGACTTTAGATACTTAGTAGAGACTTATAGAGACTTATAGTGAACTTACAGTAGAGACTTGATATATTGGACTTCATAACAAGGATACTTAGAAACTCTTGACTTATAACTACATATAACCAACACTAATTAACTTACTTTTCAGTCTGACACTGCTTAAACTGTTATAATGTGCATGATAATACCTTGTTTTAAACTGTGATAATATGTATGATGAGAGGATACTGATGTAGACACCGCCAAACCAATGTCAGGAATTTTGCCAAGAGAACCCTATGAACCAAAACAAAAGGCAAAACAAATGGGGCAATTGAGATGAAATAGGATGTTTAGCACAGCAGATCAAAAGAAGAGGAGGGACAGGAAAGGGGGAGGAGAAATACAGTGTTGCAAGGAACAATACTGTATAGGGACATAGAATGTGAGATCTATGTACCAGGGAAAACTGGAAGTGGTAAAAAAGGAAATGGAAAGAATAAGCATTGACATCTTGGGAATCAGCACATTAAAATGGACAGGAATTGGTGAATTCAGCTCTGGAAACCATCATATCTACTACTGTGGACAAGAAAACCTCAGAAAAAATGGAGTAGCCATAATTGTCAATAAAAGGGTGAGAAAAGCAGTAATGGGATATAATCTCCAAAATGATAGGATGATGTCAGTCAGAATACAAGGCAAGCCATTCAATATCACTGTAATCCAAATATACGCACCAACCACTAGTGCAGATGAAGCTACAATTGACCAGTTCTATGAGGACCTAGAACACCTCATAGAACAGACACCAAGAAATGATGTACACATTATCATAGGAGACTGGAATGCCAAAGTAGGAAATCAAAAAGTTACTGGAATAACAGGCAAGTTTGGTCTTGGAAAACAGAATGAAGCAGGCCAAAGACTGATAGAGTTCTGCCAAGATAATGCACTGGTCATAGCAAACACTCTCTTTCAGCAATACAAAAGGAGACTTTACACATGGACATCACCAGATGGCCAAAATAGAAACCAGATTGATTACATACTCTGCAACAAAAGATGGAGAACTTCCATACAGTCAGCAAAAACAAGACCAGGGGCAGATTGTGGCTCAGATCATAACCTACTGATATAATGCTGGTGAGGGATATAAATTTCTATTTACTGCATTTTGCATGCTCTATAAAAGGGAAGAAAGAGCAAACCAGTCATTGTACATTATGATAAGAGAAGTTGATACCCTTAGCTAGCATTCTTTTAGTTTATCAAGAACATATTCTATGACTCCTTCATTTCCCAGACTTGTGAGACTCTCAACAGATAACCATTAACAACCAATGTGCCTTGATAAGGAGGCTTCCAGCAGAACTGTGGGTTATTGTTTTTTCCAAGGAAGAGAAAAACTCTTTGGGGAGAAATATCAATTGAAGTTGTCTGGTTTTGCAATAACCTCTTTGTTACCTTCCCAGTGAAAATTACCTTGCCTTCACAATACAGTATTCTAAATTCGGCAAGGAGTGAATAGAGATAAGACAGGTAGGAACCTTTCAGTTCTTGTAAGGATCTGACATAGTGCATGCATGCAGAGGAAGAGAGAGGAAATGAATGATTGATTGAGCCCTCTCGTAGAAGTGAGTATCTTTGGTTCTACAGATTTTGGATGAAAATACTCTTGCTAGAGTGACTTTCAGTCAAAAGTAAATGATAATTGACAGTGATCCCCCTCTAACAACTAATAGAAATTTCTTACCTGAGACCACAACACCTGGGGGGAGTGGGTTAGATGATGCCCTAAAAATTAGTCCTCAACACTAGAGAACGGGTCCTCCTGATTGGGGCGGGGTATTAAATTTAATAAATAAATAAATAAATAAATAAATAAATAAATAAATAAATAATTAATAATAATAATAATAATAATAATAATAATAATAATAATAATAATAATAATAATAATAATAATAATAATAATAATAATAATAATAATAATAATAATAGAGAACAAATTCTGAAGTTCTTGCTCAGATAAAGATTCAAATAGTGAAGATTCCAACCCTTTATGCTGCGGTAATGTAAGTTCAGTAGGGCTGAATACATTTACACATCATCTGTACAACATTCATCATCTGCTATTTATTTATTTATTTATTCTTCAAGTTTCTATTGCCGCCCAACTCGGCAACAACTCTGGGCGGCTAACAACAGTTAAAAGCAACATCAAACTAACTAAAAGCTCTTTAAAACCCCATTACAATTCAAAATAATTTATCCACTCACCCCAGTCATTAAGAGAGAGAGAGAAATCTTAATTATATAAGACCTCCATCAGTGCCCCACACCTGCCCTGCCAGCCAGGTTTTCAGTTCTTTCCTAAAGGGAAACAATTCCATCTGTAGCCGTAACACTGTTGGCAGGAGGTTCCATAGGGCCGGTGCAGACACAGAGAAGGCCCTCTTCCTTGTGCTAGAGAGATGAGCCCCTCTAGCAGATGTTACAATTAGAGAGCCCCTCCAGTCTGCTCTGGTTGGACAGACAGATTGTTTGTGTATGGTCAGTTAGGACATATATGCATTGATATGTCTGGTATATGAGGACCTTCTTCTGTTAATGTCCCAAGACTGCTTACACTGGGGAACAAAACATTTTTTTTCTTGGTGCCTAAAATTTTCCAACTGATTTTGGGCATTTTGGGGTGGCTAATTCTGAAAATGCCATCCATTTTGTTCTAGCAGCTCTAGTTCATGAGATATCAATGACGTCATTATACATTGCTCTTATGACTACACTTGCATTTGCCTCACCATTCGTAAATTGATTGTTTTAATAATACTTATTGATGTTGCTCAATCTCTATTCCTGTTGTTGTTGCAAGTGTAATTTAACTAATCTGACCTTTTTTGTCATTCTCTGTGCTCTCCTTGCCTTGCCCGAGCACGTGCTTCACTCGACTTTGGTTCCCGGAGGCGGGAGGGGTGGTGGAAAAATCTTTTGGGGTGGGAAAATATTTGGGTGGGCAAAAAAAGTTTGGGTGGACAGAAATTTTTTTGGGGGGACAGCAAAATTTCACTCCGCCCCGGGTGGCTTACACCCTTGCTACGCCTCTGGTTATATATGCAACCAATATGGTTAGACTGGCCTAATGTGAATAAGCCATATCTAAAAAACTAGAGCTGATGGGGCATAACTGAAAGCATTTTTTGAATCAGTGACCCAAATATAGCCAGAAATAGGTGAAAATTGTGAGGCACCAAAATCACTGTTCCCCAGTGTTATAGTTCTCCAGTACCCATAAGTGCATATCTATCTGTATAAGAGCCAGTGTGGATATAGTATATTACCTTGGATACCTTGGAGTCATTATTCAGTGAGGAGTCCGTGCATTGGTAGATGTCTCTGCAATGACATTGTGCACATGCAAATGGACTTCAGAAGTCAAGTTCATTTGCATGCAGTTTTTTAGCTGTTTGCATATCACGTCAGGTGGACCATGACGTGTGTCCTCCACTTTCACATGGCCCAAGGGATCTGATAGAGGATGCTTTGGTGAGTTTTAGTTCTGACCTAACATCATTGATAAAAGATGGGCAACAGTGCCTAGTTACACACCAGGTGTTCTCAATCTATGGCTTGTAGGCCACATCCAGCCCATGGTGCCAAATAAGCCAGCCCCTGACCTTGCACTAGCTGCCCCACCACCACCACCACCCCTGCTGCTTCTGCTGGAATCACTGGTGGACTCATTTATGACCATTGTAAATGCATTTATGACTGCCATAAATGAGTACACGGCTGTTGTAAATGCATTTACTACAGCCATAAAATTGTCCATGACCATCATAAACGTCTTTACTACAGCTGCAGATGCATTTTATGGCAGCTTTCATTGCAGGAGGAACCACCAGTCTGGCCTGCTCAGCTGTTTGAAGGGGCATGGTCTGGACCATGGCTGAAAAATGTTGAGAACCCCTGTTATAGAGTATTGGATGAAATTTTAGAAGGCTTGAGTTCAAATCCCTTCTCAGTCATGGAAAACCTTGAAAACCTGATTAGGGATACTGTAAGTCATTTGCAACTTGATATCACATAGAAATCATAATCCAGATGGGTTAGGCAAGAAAAACTGTGAATGCTGTCACTTTGAGCAAATTTAAATTTAATTTAATTTAAATTGTCCATTTATATGCCGCCCAGTCAGGGGAAACCCAACTCAGGGTGGCTCACAATCATATATACAATACATATTTACAGTATAATCACAATATAATCAATATACAATACCTAATACAGAATAATCAATACACAATAAACAATATAGTCACAATTCTCCACATCTTCATGAGAAAATGCACAATTATTAGCGCTCATCTACCAGTCAACTCCCATTCACCTAATAATAATAGCTGCATGCCATCAAATCAATCCTGACTTGTGATGAAATTTTCAAGCGTTTTCTAGGCAAAGAATGCACATAGGAGTTTGTCCATTCCCTTCTTCTGGGAGTTCTCTGGGACTGTGCAGTTTGTCCATGAGTACACAGGCTGGCCCTTCTCTTTAGAGGCACAGTGGGGACTAGAACTCATAGCCTCTGGCTTAAAGTTAGAGACCTAAGCCACTGAACTATCCAGCCAGCCCCCATTCACCTAACATATGTTACAAATTCAACAAATTTACACTTAAAAAGCCATCTTCTACAAATGTATATTCCAGAACCATTTGTTTATAAAAGGCTACACTCTTTTATAAGATTTTGAAAATATATTTTTACTCTGGAAAAAAAGACTGAAGTGGATTTTATAGAGGCAAGCAATGAAAAATTAAGTAATGTTACGATTTATTGGACACAATTACTTTAATATTATTTATTGTGATCTGTTAGGGAGGGCAAGTTTGGATGTTACTTTTCTTGGCATTCCAAGGTAGTTTATCAGCAACTAAGTAGTTTATCAGCAACTAACCATTTCATAATGAAATGCATGTTTGACTCTGTGTGCGTGTGCGCGCGCGCGCACACACACACACGTACAGCTTCAATATAACATAATTTTGGGAAACTGTTAGCTTTCCCCTAAGCGATGCATAAAAGTTAATAAAGAATAAGTTGTTATGATTGGTTTAAATTCTTGCAAAAAGGAGAATGAGAATTCATTATTGTGCACCAGGTGAAATATTCTCTGTAGCAGCCCTTGAGTTGAATCCCTGTCACCTTTTACATGACAGCAGAAGCAAATAAAGAAACGGAGGATGAATTCCTGGAGATAATTAAGCAGTGTTGATCTCAGGACATTGTCTTTTCCATGAAACACTGATTGCATTCTTCATAACAAAATCACCTCTGCATGACAGAACTAATTAGCGACCATCTGAACTTACTTAGCCATAGGAGAGGAGGAAAGGCAATTAAAAATGTCGTCATCACTGGATCTATCACTGAGCAGCTGGTTGTATTGATAAGCAATACTGCATGTTAAAGCTACTTTAGAAGACAATAGAACTTAATCTGCTTGGTAAGTAGCAATTAGGAAGCAATGAGAGACTATGAAATTACTGTTATTATGATGCAAACAACTTTCAAAAGTGGGTTTTATGTTTTTAAAATACTATTTATCATGAACTGTCATGACAATATGGATGATGCTAGTAGTAGCAGTAGTTTTGAGAAAGTGCACAGGGAGAAGGATTTTAGATTTTAATGATGGGAAACTATAATTCTGGCATCATGTTGATTGCAGAAAGACAGTAACTAAAAAGCTGATTTGTAATGCAACAAACTTATTCTGAATGTGGTGCTATTTTTGGAACAAGTTCATGATTCACTGTGCTACAGTAGTTCAACAGATAATGGGTTTTGTTATACAACCATTGTCCATCTCTCAAATACAAATCCTTCGTCTCTCTTTTCACTGCAACTCATCTTTCTGCATGAAAACCAGTTTCTTTTAGTGCATTTTTGAGAATCCCATCATAGTTCTTATCCCCTCACAGGAGTTCTGTGTCAAGTTTCTCGCCTTCTCTCTCTCCCTGCATGCTGTGTTGAATCTTTCACATTCTTCCTAAAGTATGAATATGCACATCTCTCTCCCCCCCCTAATATAAAAGTCTTACAACATATACTCTACATCTTCTGCTGTGTGAATTGACTGCATTGAGTTGCAGAATCTGCCATTTCCCATCTTCTCCTAAAAGGAAGAAAAAAAATACGTGCATACTATCATTAATAAAATCACAGATAATAAACTGCATCAATTAATATAAACTTCAGGTAATACACATTTCTTTTCCATTTTGAAAGCAGGGGAAATGAGTCTTATTCTTCCACTTTCCATTACCATTTCAACTTTCTATCTCTCTAGCTGAGTATATATAGAAAAACCCAGATTATAGCATTAATTCATTCCAAGGAGTTTTCCTTATAGCAATTTTTCCATGGTGAAGTATAGTTTCCCATAGGAATGCTTTGAAAACTTTAAAAAAAGTTACGGTACCTATAAAAGAGCCAAAAAAACACCCCATAATTTTTTTCTGTTGAAAATTCTTTCTAAAGTGGCTAAAACACAGCAAAAATTTCCAAAGTGCCCTTTAGAAAGAATTTAGAACAGAAAACAAATATTTTTTCTTTTTTTTTTCTTTTGGCATTTTAGTGAACTCTGGAGCTGGTATTTTTTTCACTGCATAGTTATCACATTTTTGACATTGACATCTAGTGGCCAGCTTTGGTAATTGCAGGAAAAGTGTCATCAAACAGCTCATGAGGGGTGGAGATAATTTCCAGCCCTTCCTGGTTGTGTTGAGAGCTTCTGCCGGAGCCAAAATGTGATGAAAAAATCCTAAACTGAAGCAGAAATGCTCCAAACACCCTCCCACCACTGTGTGATGTGTCAGAACACACAGAAAAACAGTCCATAATGCAATTTCCTATAAAACAGGACATGATTTCCACAGAATTTCCTTCTGTAAGTTGAGTTTTCCATTACCCAAGATGTCTGTAACCCAGAGGTTTTATTGTAGTAATATTGCTATCATATAGCCATACAGTAAAAAAAAAAAGAGATCAAAACAGGCATGGCTAATCCCATTTACTCTTAAGCAGCTCCTGTTTTACTCTTAGGCAGCACCTGTTGTAGTTAAGTCACTGTAGTTAGGAGCTCATGTTTCCATTGTGCTTCTCCTAAAAACAGCTAATCTGTGTAGCCATGGGCAAGTTGCACAGTCACAGGGCACTCCCAGAAGAAGGGGGAAATGAATCATTTTAGTTCTCTGTGGTTGAAAAGGATAGCCAAAAGCTGGAATTGACTTTAAATGCACATTACCATTATCAATGCAGCTTACTTTTACCCAGCTAAAGACAACAACTAATCAAATGTATTTTGCCTCTGTTTATCATTCCCATGGGAATGAAGTCCTCATTTTGGAACTTAAATTATTAGGCCCCTCATATTTGTAATATCTGGTCATACACAGAAAAAGCCTCCTTGAAGACTGGCATTTTTGAACCACAATTCGGCATACCCTGGTAATGGCAACATTGTGTTGCAAGCTAATCTTTCTCTTACTAGGTCAGGCGAAAGGAACTACAGAATGAACTCACCAAAAGGTCCCTTCATTTTGGCAGTTTCATGTCTGGCAGAGACATGGAAGGAGGAGGAGGATTAATTTTAAGCTTTTCTACTTCTCCCTACACTAGCCTTCCCAAGTTTTGTAATGCCAGTGTGATTAAGAGATCTGGGAAAACACAATTTTCTTTGATTTTTCTTTCAATTTATGGTGGTCCAATAAGGCAGTGGCTGCTGGTTGTCCAGGATCTAACCTATCTCAGACTCAAGCAAATCACAAACAGCCCATTCCTGACTGCCTTCTTACCAGAATCATAGAGCATTTGTATGTGTTTTTATGGGGTCATTTGTCTGCCAGTCTCTCTGTGTGTTTGGATGCATGAATGTGAGAGAGAGATAGAAAGTCCCTCTATGACATCACCCACAATCCATTGCTCTGCTTTCTACCCCACCAACCACAATGAACAACAAACAATAATAAATTATCCATCTTTGTTTCACAGCAATGGTACAAAGAGCATATGCTGCAGACTCGTAAAGTAGATGGAAATCCTTTCACCCAAGGTAACTCTGTCCCAGACGCAAATCTTCCATCCCAAGATAAAACAGAGCACACATCACCTACTTACAAAATCTCAATGTGATGACTGTTTAGTGGGCCATCATAAGTAGATGACAGTGTGTGGACTTTTCAACCTAGCAGAGCTTTTCTACAAACAAGAAACTTGAAAAGCCCCTGCTCAATCCATTTCTGCAGAGCAGCTCAATAAAAATAAATTACTCCATCTACATTATTTCTCTATCTTGTTACCAACTGCAGCTCTGACCTTGACCAGATAGGTCATAGATGAAAAGATGCAAACCAATTCAACAGGAAAATTATGATGCTACAGTTCTCACAGATCTGCTTATCGTTCTGCAATGTCTCACAGAGGATATGGTTGGCTGCAGAGCAAATATGACATCAGATTATTTTCGGATCTAAGTCAATGTCTGATAATAATAATTATGTGTCAGAAATTATTCTGGGTTGAAAGGATTTTTGCTGGAGGAACTCCACTCAGGGAATGCCTGAATGAGGCTCCTTTCATATCCACAAAATATTTTCCCACTGAAGCGGTCACTGTTTATCTACTTGCAATTACTTGCTTCAGATCTGCTAGGTTGCCAGGAGATGGGACAGAGACAGGTCTCAAATGGCCAACTTGCCAGCCTTCCAGCTAACAAGGTGAGCTTCGTAACCACTAAGCTACCACAGCCCCATAATGTCTGATGACAAATGCATTGTCTTTGTATGAACATCAATTTATGATTTCCTGCATATCTCCTTCATTCCTCCTCATTTAGCTAGACTGGCCCTCATAATATTTCCAGGATTGAAAAAGTATTGCTCTTTATTAGAGAGAAAAAAGCATAATTATTTCCACACTTTTAGACATTGGGGCTTCCCTAGCTGGGCCACACATTTCATCTGACTTTAATTCCCTTCAGAAAGAAGAGATTATTTTAAACTGAGGAAGTTGGTGCATAGAATTGAACTTTCATTTGAAGTCAGGGAAAGTGTTGTATGGAACTAAACTCACTTACAGCTTAGGAAGGTGTTGGGACAGAATCAGTGGGGATGTGAGAAAAATGAAGAAGAAAAAAGTTTTCTTTCCTCAAGGTTAGATTAGGACAATGTCTTTCTGGTGAAAATGTGTGAAAGTATTTTTAGCACCAACATTTGTATTTGGCACAATACAAGGGTTTAAATATCTTGTTGTTTGCATAAGCATGCAATTTCTTAGGAGGAGCGTTTTGTTTTCATATTAACTGTCTTACTGATCCAGATAAGCACATCATTATTTCCACACTTGTCCAGGAGCAAAGAATCTCATAGCAATTGATTTTTTTAATGGGCCAGCTTTGAAATATTGAAATTGGGGATGTGAAGAATACTGACATTCTTGGTGTGACCCACTTATATTGTCAAACACTATTCTTCTTCTTCTGCCATATCTGAATCTGAATATTGCTGATCATCATGGCAATCAGCCATGATGACTGTCCCAAGATTTCCTTTTGTTATGCAATTTTTATGTTAACTGAGCCATTTCTTTAACTGAGGTTCGACTTAATTTTCCTGTCTTCTGAGGTGTTAGCTATTCCACACAATTTTGTGTCATTTACAAATTTAATAAGTGTTCCCTACACTCCCTTATCCAAGTCATTCTAGAAAATGCTGAAAAGCACCAGGCTGAGGACTGAAACTTGTGGTATGCCAATTGCTACCCATATTCAGTTTGAGAAGGAGCACTTGGTAAGCACTCTCTGAGTATGATTCAGTAGCCAACTGTTTATCCACCAGACTCTTATGCTTTCCAGCCCATGCTTAGTTATCTTGTTAATCAGAATACTGTGGGTAACTTTGTCAAAAGTTTTGCTGAAGTGAAGATATATTACATTTACAGCATTCACACCATCTATCAAGGAAGCTACCCAATCAAAATTGAGATAAGTTTAGCCTGGCAGAATTTCTTCTTGAAAAATCCATGTTGGTTTCTAGTTATTACTTTATTGATTTCAAGGTATTTGCAGAGTAAACACTTTATGACAGGATGACTGGCCTGTTGATCCCCAATTTCTCCTTTTTGACTTTTTTTAAAAGATAGGGACAATTTTGCCTCCTTCCAATCATCCTGAACTTTACTCATCTTCCATGATGTCAAGAAAAGGAAAGACAGATATTTCTTCAGTTGGTCCGTCCAATATCTACAAATTAGTGGCATCTAAAAATTAAAGTATTTTACATTTTTAAAATGGATATGTTCTGTTTATGTGAACGGTCATTGAAATTAAATATTTCATATAATCAGCATAAAATACTAATGAAGCAAGGTTAAAAGTATTAATGTAGAAAAACACCCCAAATTTCAAATCCAATTTGATGAAACAAATAAGCCTTGTATTGGAATTCAGGATGCAACTTTTTTTAGTGGAACAATTGTGCTTACAAAAGACCCATCAATATTGAGCAATTAAGTTTGCAACTGAGAGAAAATTAAATTCCTGATCTAGTTCAAAAAAAATACAAAAGGATTATTTTCTAAGTAGCTGGGAATCAAATATCCTTAATGCAATATATTGTAGAGGAGTTAATTTATTAAATTATCCAGAAAATCAAGGTAAAGCAGTTATTGCAGGAGCCCGGGGGGGGGGGGAGTATCGACCAATTCCCCCCTCCATAACCCATTTTTTTAAAAATTGTATTTAGACACTGTATACATTCCACAGTTATTTCCAAGAAACATATGTGTACTGGCTTTCTGTTAAGACAACCCTACACATCTGTACATAGAACTCTAAATGTATCTTAACCTTTAATAGATTGGATCCAGACTTAATTACTTATACATTCAATGAGAGCAGAAATAAGAAATATAATGAAACTTAGGGTTGTAAAAAGCTCTTTGTTTCAATGTTATTGAATCACACCTGCTTTCTTATTCCATTCTTTGTTTATATCCTGTTGCAAGATTTTTCTCCTTCTTCAAAGAAGGGATGTTAATATGCACTTGCCATATGTTTTGCATCAATATATGTAGTTTAGAATGTAGCTGTTCCAATAACTAAAGGATGCTTGTGCATATTTTCCCAATGAAAGCATTATCAGCCATTCACATTTTTTCAAATGTATACATGCATTTCTATGTATTTTATTTCTCTGAAATGTGTTACATACCTAGCAGACATGTGGATGTCTATGTCATGACACACATTTAATCCTTTCATAAAGTATGTTGCGGAATATTTGAATTTTATACCAAATATATGACAAATTTGAAAATGCTTGCTAAAACTAAATGGAACAATCAGGAAATGTTAAATCCAAAATTTGTTAGATTTTGTAGTATAAATCCTGTTGGCCCTAGTAATGTCTACAGAGGCTCTTTCCTCCATCCTTGAGTCTATAGAAGGCACCCAACCCAAACATGCTTTATTACAACTAGGATGTAATATCAGCCATATAATTTGCAACAGCCTTTCTGATAGTTTCATGCACTTCCTTGATGTCTGATATGAGTCCAAGGTCCCACTGGTTAGTGGCACCAAAGAAGTCTCAACTCCTGACTTCTAGCTCCACTTAATCACCAATAGTGTTTTCTTTGCCAATCTGCACCTCGAAGCCTACAACAAAGAAAATGTATCTGCCCTTATTGATGGCAACAGTGACATTCCCTGCTTAATCTGTCCTTGCTGTCTCTCTGACATCTGACACTGATATTTTTGCTGCCCCTGTCTCCTCCAGCATCATGGCTGGATGACAGTTGGCTCTCCTGGGTTTCTAGGGATGATGTTTTTCTGCCTGTCATTTCTCTTCATTCCAGTAATATGACTAAGGAGGGTGTCAATGGTTGAGATACTTATCTATCTCATCTCCAATCACTGTCAGTTATTCCCGGGGGTTTCAGTTTTTGGGGAAAATTTTCCTCTACATCAGTGGTTTCCAACATGGGGCACATGCCCAAAAAGAGGGTGATTTTTTTTTTTGGGGGGGGGGGGCTTTGTGAATGAATTAAACCAATTTAATGGCATTTTAGCCTTCCTCTGCTTAAATAGGAGTTCATTTTTTAAATAATATGAATTATATCTCATGGGTGTGGGGGAGGCATCAGGATTTAGAGGTGCTTAGGTGGGGCATGGCTAAAAGAATGTTGGGAACCACTGCTCTACATGAAAACACTTATTGGATCATCTAGGGTACCACACCAAGTTCCTTCTTCTTCCACATATTTTATATCTCCATCTAGCAACAGGTCTTCTATCTAGACCCCCTACTTCTTCTGCCCTCCCAACTCCTACTTCCCTCGTGCCTTCAATGCCTCTCTTATATCATGGGCCCTCTTTCCTTTATTCCTCTAGAGGTCATTTTTCCTGTCTCAGGTCTTGAAGCTCTACCAGGGCCGCTCTCTTGGTCCCCCATTCTAGTACCCATATTTTTAGCTATCAGTTCCTTTGTCGCACTTTCAGCCTAGAAGATGTCTCATTTGTCCACTGTAGATTTACCTGTCTAAAATTCCCCAGAACTGGGGGGAAGGTGAGACAACCTGCCTACAGTGCTGCTGCTGTCCTCCTTCCACAGGGATTTACATCTCAGAATGTCTTTCGCAGGACCTCCTGAGAGTGAAAAGAAAAAGATCTCATGAGAGACTTCTAATACTAATTTATGGGAGCATTTGTTCTACTTTTTCCTCTATCTTAATGCTTGATGGAATAAAACTATCTAGTTACAGAAGCAGTGGGATAAATCTGGCTTGGGACTCTGGAATGTCTTAGATGAATGTTCTGGGTCAGTGATGGCAAACCTTTTAGAGACCAAGTGCCGAAACAGAGGTGGGGTGAATTCTGTACTTCAGGAGGGAGGAAGTGATCCCATTGGGCTGCTGGGCATAGGGGTGGGTGAACTCTGTGCTGGGAGAATGGTGTTCATGCTCACAAATAGGGCTCTGAGTGTCCTGTCTGATATGTGTGCCATAGGTTCGTCACCACTGTTCTAGATTCTTAGCTTTGCTGTGGAGGGAAATCAGTGAATATAAAGGGAACAGCTGAAAAACAGGCTACTTCTTACTCCCAAGAAGACTGGGCAGCATGGATCCATAACCCAAACATTATTGACCAGTGTACAGAGAAACTTTCTAAGCACCAGACTTAGATATCCAAGATGCCAGTGTACAGATGAAGTGCTGAAAAGACTTTGCCCAAATGTATGCTTCCCAGGAAATGGTGCTGTTTCTAGAAAGGCATGAGAACAAGTGGAAGAAAAAATCTGGGCAAGAAAATGTGGGGCAGTGTGTGATTAGATCAAGTAGGGTAGGAATTGTGCCAGAAAGACAGTGTGAAATTCATAGGTCAGTATGTCAGAGCAAATCTGTGAAGTAGTCCCTTTATAATATGATCAGAACTTGAGCTCAGAGATAGTTGTAGGAATGCATATAAAAGTTTGCTCAGACTAGAGTTGAACAAAAGATTCAAGAACTCACTTCATACAGTGTACAGAAATCTGCCTTTAGTCTTCTAGCTTTAGGACTAAATATAGATTGGCCAGTTATGTCTTTTAAAGTTATTCTATCAGTGTAAGTACTGGTATCGCAAGACTCTTTGGACTAACACAGCAATTTGTCTGGATATTGATGTATTTCTGTCATTGAACAAGCATATTTAATCATAATATCCTGTGTAAAATATACACGTGTGCATTCTGTAATGTAGCCAGAGTACTTCCCTAAATACCAGGCTCTTCGATATGAGAGCTGACTCATCTTTTGCTTGGACAAGCAGAACTAGAGTGGGTGAAGTGATTGTATGGTGGTTTCCTTCAATGACAAGATGGCCATATTGACCAACAACCCTGAGAGTGTTAGAACAGGAGAAAATAGTTATTTTTTCCCTCATTAGTCTCTTTTATCATGAGGCAATGAGAAGCAACCAGACATGGTAGAGGACTTGAGGGTATCATTGGAAGATAGCAGACTGACAGTTATAAAGTCATATTTTTGTCACTTTGAGGGGCTTGAGAAATTCTGTGGCTCTGTTAGGGATGTGTGATGATTTCAATCTTTGTGAATTTTTATGTGGTCTGACCAGATTAGTGTCCAGGTTCTGGCTGATACGTGTGGATTGGAAAATAACTGTCATTGGGTTTACCCATCTTCAATGTTTGAAAAACAGATTTTTAACGTGTTGAACAATGCATATTTCATGCATTTAAAAATGCATGTTGGAGGATATAATATTCTTCCAAATGCCTATTTTCTGAGAAATATGCCGTTATATCGATATTTTTGTAGAGACCTCATGTGGATTTTTTATAAGGTAAAAGAAATGCAGATTAAAGAAGGAATTTGAAAGAATAGACAGTGATTGAAGAAATCTGACACTGACACAGACTGGAAATAGACTGGAATAGACTGATCTCTCCAACCCCAGGCAATGGGACTTCTTTTATCATTTTCAATAGAATTGGCTTTGTATTTTTTAGGACTGCAGGCGATTTTGCTATTTTTGCAAAATTTGCAAACCTATAATCAAAATCAAATCAAGTGAAATAAAATTTAGTTTGAATAGATGGGAAGCTGGAAAATCAAAAGGTATAGGATATTGTGTGCTATGCTTTAAAGCAGTGTGTCCCAAATGCTGGTTTTTGGACTTCAGTTCCCAGAAGCCTAAGTCAATTCCCAAAGCACTGATCAGCCAATCTGACTTAGGCTTCTGGGAATTGAAGTCCACCAGTGGGCTGTGTACCCCTTGTTGGGAACCACTAAAGTAATATTAGACACTCTTCAGAATCTACAGCAAACTATTAAAAGTCTCCATTCATTTATGCCAAGCAACACCTAGTTCAAACAAAAAGGATTTCAGAGAGTATTCTGAAATCTGAAAAATAAAATAAAATAAATAAACAAATTACCCTTGTTTTCATGAAGATGACTCTAGTTACAGTTGTAGCACCTTAGACCTTTGTTTTATCTAAGAAGTATGTGTAGGCGCTTAAGTACTGAGATTATGGCTGTTCAGCGCAGAACATATTCAGCCTCTAAACAACATACAAGATCCTCCCTAGGTGTTTATGAACACCGTTACATGAAACATGCTCCAGGGAGATGTAGTGGTGGTATTGTCTGTCATCTTTATGAGATGGGAGGTTATACCATGATTTAAAAATAAGGAGAGATGACTGCATACTAAATTGATGCTACAACATACCACATCATTAGTCATGCTCAATGTGACAAAAAACAAGGCTAAGAATTATAAAAATCAAATAAACAAAATCTTAGATGTATTAATTCAATAAATCCACTCACCAATAAAGAGATGTTAAAAATTCCTAAATATCTTACAGAGTGTATGTATCAGTAAATATTATGAAGGATCCTCATATGTTACCTATTCTAGCAGAGAACAAAAACTACTCTGGATTCCAAGAACAAGGTAGGTGCAAATTTTGAGTCGTGCAATTTGCATATCATCAGTTCATATATCATGGGCTTGGATCTTCAGCACAGAGGAAAAGACCTAGGACAAACAAAAAGAAGGAAATATGTCTTGAGCAGACTGTCTGAATATTGGATGCCACTAGCTTGCATCTAATATACCCATGTCTTGCTGCTTGTTCTTACATGCTGAAAAGTCACCTCTGATTGATGTTGATCTATGAATGATGCCCAAAATGTCCTGTTCCCTATACCCCTGTTCACCTCTTCTAAACTAATGGTTCTGGCTTCCTTGACAAGTCAATCCGTTTCATGCTTGGTCTTCTTTTTACTTGCTTGCTTCATTTATTCATTTATTTATTTACAGCATACAAATGGTCATCCTGAGGGTGACACAAGGCATCTGCAGTTCTGTTATCCGTGCCTGGACATGTTGAACTGTTAAGTCATCTTTTTTGAAAGACAAAGTAATACAAAGCAGCACAGTAGATGCATAATCCTAGGTAAGTGTGATCACAGAATAACTGAGTTAGTAGGGGCCTTCATCAATGCAGGAATCTGAATCAAAGCAGATTGGAATCAATGCAGATCTAACAGATGGTTGTCCAATTTCCCTCGAATGCTGCCAGTTTTAGAGCACACACCACCTCTCAAGGCAGTTGGTTCCACTGTCATACTGCTCTAACCATTAATGTGTTTTTCCTAATAGTCTATAAAATGAAATCTCATCTGAAAATAGTGGGGGGAAATAAACTACAAGGGGCAGATGCAGTGGTGGGTTGTCAAAATTCCTGCTACCTCACTGTGACATCATGGATGTCATGGGCATAGCCAACATCATGATGTCATGATGTCATGGGCAGAGCAAAAAATAAATAAAATTTAAAAATGTCTGTGCATGCACCAAACCTCTGTTTGATGCATACACAGTTCTTTTTTTTAGTGCACATGTGTCAAACCTCTATTTGATGCATGCACACTAAAAAAAATAGAACTGCACATGCATCAAATGGAGGGGTCCTACCGGTTTGGTCGAACTGGTCCGAACCAGAAACATCCCATCACTGGGTAGATGGGATACTGATAATACTATTCTATGTCACAGGGACTGAATCTGTAAAAACCCAAACAAGAAAACACCAACAAATATGGAACATAAAACAATAGCCCACTGACTGGAAACATTCAATGGACATTCCATTACCCAGAGAGGAGATTTTAAGGATTGAAGTAACTATAAGATGATTGCTTTAATTTTCCATGCAACAAGGTGATACTCAAGGTGTTGTAACAGAGACTTTTCTTTTATAAGGAGCAAGAAATGTCTGATGTTCAAGACAGATTTTGAAAATGAAGGGGCACCTATGATTATATTTTAAATATATGTTCAATACTAAAGCACATCAAACTATTTCAATAGAAACTATGTTTTATTGACTACAGCAAAGCCTTGGACTGGGGTGGCCAACCTTTTTTTTTTTTTTACTGTGGGCCTGACTACACACCCTGAACAGCTGAGCAGGCTGGACCACACATACCAGAAATGGAAGTGGGCACATTTATAGCTGACGTAAATGTGCCCACTTCCATGTTTATGACAGTTGCAGGCCCATTTGCGCATGTGTGGGTGTATTTTATAGATGATGTAAATGTGTTCACTTCCACTTCCGGGTTTGGAAGAAGCAGCGACGGGCTGGATGGGGTGGTGTCAGGCACCAGAGCGGGTCCACAGGCCATAGGTTGGGAACCCCTGTCTTGGACTGTGCTGATCACAAGAGGCTACAGATGGTGCTGAACTATTCACAAACACCATAGAAATTCCAAATTAATCTTTATTCATACATGTTTCTGTGGACATGTGCTTCAGTATCCTGCTTGAGCTTCCTTTGGGTTTGATACACAAAATTACTGAATGAAAACACATTGTGGAGAATGCCATGACAAAAAGAAATTCATACATTTCATTAACGCTAAATGTCTACACAGCAAGAGGATATTAGCAAATGAAAACAACCCAGGTATTGTGCACTATCTGGCACACTGGAGTGGGTACTGTGAGTATTTTGTCAATTGCTACAAACTAACCAAAGGACTGAATACAGACACCTCCCCAAGTCACCTTTTTATGTCAGCAACTGGCTTAAAGCTAGCAGTATGTCTGTTCCTTCAAAGAGAGACTCTAGAGGAACTCTTATGTACTTATTTTCCCCTCAGGGCAACAATCTTCCATCAACTTGTCAGCATGTCAGCTGAAATTCAGCACCTTTCTTGGCCCCAGGTTTTCCTCTGGTCATAAACTGTGGCTATAACTGTCAGAGTCACTTTCTTCCGGTAATTCACAAGACATTTCAAAAGAAAAGAGGTGTGAGGTCTGAAACCTTCCAAGAAATTGTGACACCTGACCTTTGAGTCTTGTGAGAGTCAACAGACAGCTTGTGGCGACTTTGGAAGGTTGAAAACTCTTCTGGCCACTGCCCAGAGGCCCTTCTGGAGAAAAGATGGCAAAGAGCTGTAAACCAAACTTGCCTCAGCTATGAATTCCTGAGATCATTTTAGGCAAGTTTTAGCCTCATCCTTGCTCCTTGCCCTGTACAATAGTCAGGATCCTGCTTTAAACATGTTGTAAGGATTTTAGCATTCCAGTGGAACTGCTGACTTCCTTTTCTCTGACAAAGCCACATGTGACATAGCCAATGTGTCAGATTCACATGACATGAACAACCACCCTTTGAGAACATGTGGCCATGATGGATGGCATAAATTAGACAAGTGTTCCTTTAAAGAGAGCATAGTAAGAAAAGATACTGCTGCTAATTAGTACAAGTCTCTGTTATGGATTGCTGGGCTAATTAATGCAAATATATTAAGTTCTCCAACATGATGAGAAAATGTTTCTTTCATTATCTTTCACTTCTTTTCAACTTTTTAGTGTCACTTCATACTTTTAGAGTCTTTTGGTATGTTATTGGAAACAGAGTTTGAATGGCCATGGTCATGGCCTGTTCTGTCTCAAATTATCAACTGGATAAAAAAAAAAGTTCTGCTTTGATCCTGACCCAGTTTGGAGGTATGATAAATCTATATATTTTTGGTTTCCACAGATATTTTAGTTTTAGTAGCATGGTTTCATGCTGTCCCCTTTTCACAAAAATATTGCTAATTTTTATTTATTTTATAATGTTCATATAAAAGTTTGTACACATCTCTTCTACCATGTTCATTTCTGTATGTAACTTTCTGTGTGCACTTTTTAAAAAATGTATGCATTCCTTCATATAATTTCCCTCATCCACTGCATTTTTATATGCTGTTTGTGCTAAAATACATATTTTTTGATGTACCTTTCCTTGAAGTTTGTCTTATTGTATGTAGATCTCCTTCATGCACTTTTGTACTCATTGGCTGGTATCCTACTAGTGTGTCTATAAGACTGGTGTAACTTGCCACACCTAATTGTGACTTATTGATGACACTTCAGAGCACGTCAGTCATTTTTACTCAAAAAAATTGCATCACAAAGTTCTGAAAAGAGTAGAAAACTAAGGAAAATTGTATTCTGATTGATGTATTAAGTTTAAGAACTGCAAATCAATTTATTTCACATTTCAATGTGTCCTAATAGAGCTTCTGTCCCACTGCTGGATAGCCCAGAGGTTTAGGTATCTGGGAGTGGAGCCAGAAGTTGGAACTTGAGTCCTCTATCATGATTCCTTGACAGGAGCTGGACTACATCAAGGG
The DNA here is from genome assembly GCA_030440675.1 of Furcifer pardalis. Taxonomy (NCBI): domain Eukaryota; kingdom Metazoa; phylum Chordata; class Lepidosauria; order Squamata; family Chamaeleonidae; genus Furcifer; species Furcifer pardalis. The sequence continues at coordinate 28,288,409 of CP126892.1, forward strand.
TGCCCAAACTTTTAGGGTCAGGGGCTGATCATGTGGTTCAGGGACCCAGTCACTATGGCTCAGGGGCCATATCCAGGCCCCTATGCCATTTCATCTGGCCCACGCTGAGGAGCAATGAGGGCTTTGTGGGCCAGATGAATTGGCATCAGGGGCTGAATCTGGCCTCTTGGCCATATTTTGGTCACCCCCGGACTACGTGATCCAGAGGATCCCATTAGTAATGTAGTTCTTTAATTATTGGTATCATCTCTCTCTAATTTAAAAATGATTTTGTATTAATGGAACATAGTCTGGCCATGTTATCCTGTTACATTTACAATTTAAATACAGTGTTTTTCTTTCTTAAAATGTGCATACATTTTTTGCACCCTTTGTATATTAAAACACTTCTATTCACAATAATAAATTAATTAGCTAGTAAACATCTGATGGAGAAATAAGGGTGCCTTGGAAAAACTGGTTAAGACAGTCAATGATAGAGTAGCACAGTTATCTTCAAAGTGGATTAAAGTTTTCTGGAAAGACGTGTAACATGGGGAGGGGGAGATGAATGAGCATTGGATAGATAGTGTTTCTGAGGACTAGTTTTTTTAAAAGTTAGTGAACACAATAATCTATAGCCAGATAAACAGAGTGGATGGGATGGCCTTTTCTGGGCTGGGTGACTGTGTATCTACCCAGCACAAACCTTCTCACCTCTGAATTCACAGAGAGCCACACCATTCTCAATTTGAAATTCCATGTCTTTGTGCCTACCATTTGACCAACACTGGAGATAATCAAATATCTACAATTAATTTTCTCTTGTTTTTCAAAACTGCTCGCATTCAAGGAACAACACAAGCCAAGTTTCAAGAAATATACAGTAATTTTTTGCTCTTTCATTTTTCATTGTTTAAAGGGAAATGTTGTTTTAGTAAGATAGTATTGGAGATTTTAGGGAAAATGCTCTTTTTTCAGTGGATTCTGTCTGTTTAGTTTTGAAGAATAAATACAGGGGCTATGGGTGTTCATGGAAGATTGGTATAAAGTGTGTGACTAATTACAGCTGATTGATAAATTGTCAGGGAACATCTCAAACATGCATTTAGGGGTGTGACCAGGCACTTCACCAAATAGCTGAAATTAGCTGCACCAACTTGTACAAAACCTTACATGGAAGGAACTCCAATAGAATTCTTACGAATGAATTGCATGATAGAGCAGCCTTTACTGTTTCAGATTCTTGTATTTTTTTTTAAAAAGGTCACCCTTAACCTCAATGTTTTTCCTGAAGATTATAGATTGATTAGAAATGTCTCCTTTTAAGAGAACGGCAAAATAGAAGAATAAATGCAGAGTATTAGGGAGAAAGAGATATTCAAATTATGTGTTGGGGAGTGGAAGTCTTTAACGCCACATTTTTTAATTTTGATTTTTAATTTTGGAAAGGTATATAACAGTGGTGCCCAAACTAAGGCCCGGGGGGCAGGTGCGGACCTTAACGCCAATTCATCCAGCCAGCGAAGCCCACATCACTCCTGGAAGCGATGTATGAGTGCGTTTTACTTCCACTTCCAGGAGCGACAAGGGCTTTGTGGGCCGGATGAATTGGTGTCGGGGGCCACACCCAGCCCCCAGGCCTTAGTCACCGGCTCCCTGAACCACATGATCAGCCCACGGCCCAAAAAGTTTGGACACCCCTGGTATATAAGGAGCATGCCACAGTGGCTTAGTGGTTAAGACACTGAGCTTGACAACCGGAGAATTAGCAGGCCAGCAGTTTGAGACCTGAGTGCTGCACAACAGAGTAAGTGCCCATTGTCTGTCCCAGTTCCTGCCAATGTAGCAGTTCAAAAGCAAGAAATTGCAAGTAGATAAATAGGTAACACTTTGGTTAAGAAGATAACAGGATACATCCTGTGACTAAATAATACACAGTGCACTGGGGTTTGAGAAACTGGTAAAACTATCTACTGTAAAATCAATGAATCTTCCACAGAGCTTCCTGGGGGCCACAGGAGATGTTTTATATAGAGTTTAAATAGGACCAGACCAGACTTGTCCCCCGGAAGCAAACTATCCAGCCCATGGCGACAACCCTCAGAAGTTGAAGGGATGTGTTTACAACAGCTGTAAATGTGCCTGCACATGCACAAACATGCCCACCACAGTTTATGGCCATGTTTACTGCAGGGGGAACCCACATGTCTGGCCTACTCACCTGTCTGAGCAGACATGGTCTGGCCTATGGTGCAGAAACATAGAGAATCCCTGCCTTAGATTCTATTGGAGAGCCTTGGGGACTCCAGCTGACAGGAATCTGCCAGAGACACAGTAGGCCAATTACCCTCAGCACCTTCCCTTCAGAACATTTCCTCAGAACCTTTAATATGGTGACTTATTGTGTTTTAAATGGTTTTTGCCAGGCTGACTAAGGCCTGTTGTATGTCATGTATCCAGATCTTCCTTCATAGTTATCTTCCCACCTGGTTTACCCAAGGACAATGGACATAGAATGAGCACTGGATTAAAGTGGAAGAAACAATTTGGTAGACCATTCCAGATTTCTTGTTTTCCCAGATCTTCAGACAAACCCTTTAGTGTTAAAAGAAAAGAAGGTGATCTAATCTTGATGAAGGTCTATCCTGTGAGGTAACATCTTTCGTTGGGCTATTCATATCTCTTATGCAATTTTGATAGTGGCCCTTTAGAACTCTATTCCTCTTATTTCTTCTCGCTAGCTTGTTTCGGCTTTGAGACCCATGGGTGCTCTTCTCAGTCACTATTATTGTGCTTGGCCTGACAAGTTTTCCAACTAAAACAGTTTGTAGCATGCCACACATATGTTGGCAAAAATGAGACTCTGCAGGGTGTTGTAAAACCTTGCCAGTTTTGTAACACAATTCACACTTGTTTGAAAACAGCAGTGGCATGCTTTGTGTTTGGATGAGATTTGTTTAACTGGTTTAAAAAGAAGTCAGCTTCTGGAATTTTATGTAGCTTGGTGTCTCTTTGTAAATAATTGTGAGCACAAGAGAGTATCCTGTAGACCACAGGTCCCCCAACCTTTTTTGCACCATGGACCAGTTTCATTCTAAACAATTCTTCCACTGATCAGTAAATGGGGGGAGGAGCCCCGCTGCAGCTCAAAAATGAGGAGGAGAGGCCCAGCTGTCTGCCAGCCACACCATTCAACTCAGGCAGTGAGGTATCACATTGCACAAGATGGGGGGCAGAGCCCCACTGTAGTTAAGCAATGTGGAGGAGGGGCCTGGTGACCTGCCTCTCTGCTGTGTCTGAAGCCCATGCTTTCGCTCCATTCACCAGACAGACCCAGTGGAGCACACTGAAGGTAGAAGGCTGCCACTGGGGCTCCGAGCGCCATGAACCCTCGCAGCCCAGTTTGGGACAGACCATGACCCAGTACTGGTCTGCAGTCTGGTGGTTTGTGACCCCTGCTGTGGACCAACTTGACTGCTGCCTTTGGTGTTGTCAGCATTCAGGCTGCCATTGTTATGTAAACCTTGGCATTCTATTTCCTAATAGCAATGCAGCCATGATGCTCTGGAGCAATATTTCTGATGGTATGAATAGTGGAAACAGAAGCACAATATCCCACATGCATAGACCAAGGTTTTTTTAATATCATTAAATTATTACATAAGTGGCATTTCATTGTCTCAAACCTCGCAATTATATACACTGTGTCTGAAACTGACATATTGCTTTCCCAGTAGCGGAAGGATTATGTTCCACTCAACCTTGTGCTAAAATGGTTAATCTTAAGACCTGCCCCCCCCCCCAATTATTATTATGCTGAGACTAATTCATACAGCTAGCTCTTTGAATTTTTATTATTTTGTTTCATGTCAAGGAGCTCTGAATTGTTTTAATTTGCTATTTTTTTCTGTTTCATTTCATTTACTTTTCATTATTTTGTACATTTATTGTAAGAAAGGTTTAGTTTGTCTTGCAATACTGTTTAACATGTTCAAGTGGAATTTTTCATCAAAATAGCAGTAAAATTATGGTTTTTGCCTGACTCTTCCTTTAAAGTGTCAGACCTGCCATAGTCTATAGAAGTTGGGGGAGAGGGGCAGAAAGGACCTTAACAATTTTTTAACAATTTAAACAATTTTTAACAATTTTTGCCCTGACAATATTTTCCATACCTACTACTGATTTCAAATTCTATTGAAAATGTTTACTGATTGCTGAGATTCTAAAGCTAAACTGAAATTCATCTAAGAGGTAAGTTGCATCAACTTTCTTTGAATTGCTCATCAACAAACTGGCCAGTTTATCCAATTTAATTGGGCTGAGACCATTTAGGGGCCAGGGGCAAGGCCCTCTAGCCCCTTCCAACTCCTTATGCATATTCTTGTATTTTCCCCTTGAGCATGTATTGCATAAGAGCAACCCATCGCAAATTGTACAAGCATGCTTGAATTTACAATGTTTTCTGCTACAGGGACCCTGTGTTGCAAACTCCCAGCAAATGAGAAGGGTTCCTCATGGCACAATGGTTAAACTGCTGTAATAGTAAAGGTCATCCTTGCTTGAAAGTCAGTCATATCTGACTCAAGGGAGCAGTGCTCATCTCCATTTATAACCAAAGAGCCAGTGTTGTCTGCATCTGCAGACATTTCTGTCGTCATGTGGCATGCATGACTAGACACTGGAGTACACTGAATGCTGTTCCCTCCAAAGTAGAACCTATTTATCTATTTGACATTTCTTGCTTTTGAACTGCTAGGTTGGCAGGAACTGGGACAGAAATGGGAGCTCATCCCGTTGTGCAACACTCAAGTCTCAAACTGCTGACCTTCCACTAAGTCACCACAGTTCCTAAACTGTTGTACTTCAACCAAACTTGCTGCTGATGTTGTGAGTTTGATCCTGACAGGACCAGTGATGGGATGTAACAGGTTCTCACCAGTTCGCCAGAACCGATAGTAACTTTTCCCAGTGTCCCGGAGAACAGGTAGCAGCTTTTGGGGGGAACCACCTTTGGGGCTAACCTTTTCACTTGGTGTGCATGCATGCCTACATTGCTTGGCGCATATGCACGGCCTCCTTGCTGTCCTTGTGTTGTGGGTGGGTTGGTGGGTTGAGAGGTGTGTGTTTTGTGTGTGTGTGTGTGTGTGCTTATTTTTTATTTTTTTCTTTGGCTCTGCCCATGTCATGACATCATGACATTAGCTCCGCCCACACTGTGATGATGTCACGGTGGGGTAGTAAATTTTTTTACATCCCACCACTGGACAGGACCAAGGGTGGCTCAGCCTTCCACCCTTTCAAGTTCAGTAAAATGAGTACCCAGGATGTTGGGGCAAGTGCTAATTACCTCATGAACTGCCCAGAGAGTGTATTAAGCACTATGGCATGGTATATAAGTGTTATTGCTATTTGTTGAGCTGCTTGCCCCATTGAAATACAGGATATTGCAGCTGCAACAGATGGCTGTTATTGAAACAGTCTTTGAAAATTGGTCTTGCTGGGGTCATAAATTGGAACTATAGTTATGAATGTTGCTCATCATAGAAAATGCTAGGATGTCTCACTGGGGACATGTGAAAAAGATTCATCACAATGTTGCCATGAGTTCCCCAGAAAATCCATGTATGCCCTGTAGATAATAACAAGCAGCAACAGCACTCATGTGTGACTGCTGGCTCCCACTCTTGCCTCCAAAGAGGCCAAAATGGGGAAGGGTTAGCTTAATAAGGCAAAGCTCACTTCCATGTAAGAGCCAAATGGCGAGAGCCTATTGCAATGATGGAGAACCTTGGCACTCCAGCTGTTCTTGGACATCATTTCCCAGAAGCCCAAGCCATTTTACCTGCTGGTCAGGGCTTCTGGGAATTGAAGTCCAAGAACAGCTGGTGTGCCAAGGTTTGCCATCACTGGCCTATTGGCCCTTATTAATCAATAAAAGCCCATTATTCAATTATTATTATTGTTTAAAAAAAGACAACCTTTCCTATTACCACTCATATATCTTACAGGTCCTAGATTCTGATTAATTTAATTCTGTGGTTTCAAATGTGGGACACATGCCACACAGTAAATGGTCTTTTAGGCTTTCTCCATGTGAATAGGAGTTTACTTTTCTAATAATAAGAAGTATATGTGATGGTGGTAGTATTGTGGCCTGGGGTCCTGGGTGTGGAGAGGACATCCAGCTGGCCCAGCTGCCTGCTGCCAGCTCTGACTTGGACTCTGAGGCTGAGGGAGACACCTTGCCAGTTTCCCAGGCCACACCTGGCTCAGATCAGGAGGCCGATGTCACCCCAGCAGGGCCAAGCTGGGCTGGAGGGCCAGAACTGGACAGATAGGCTGGGTGCTAGCAGGCAGACTACTCAGGAGCAGGCTGACACACCTACTTATTACAGGAATGAAATGGGACATAAGATTCAGCTGAGGCGGAGTATGGCCCAGGCACACCTCCTGAACAGACCCTCAGCTGTGGGGCCTGACTCCTCTTAAAAGAGAGATGTGCCAGTAGGCCCTTTGTTGGACCAACTTGTCAACCTTCTGGACCAGATACTGTGCTCTTAGCTTCCTGACTTGATGTACTGGACTCTAGACCTCTGACCCTGGCTACTGACCCCAGACTGGTGATGATGATTCTGCTCCAAGGCCTGAAGTAAGAGGAACCTCTCTTTCCCCCACTGCTGCTCTACCCAGCTGTTGAGCTCCTCCAGTACCAGGCCGTGACAGGTGAGCATCAGGACTTTAGAGATGCTTACCTGGGGAAAGGCAAAAAATTTTTTTTGTTGGGAACCACTGTTTTAATTTGTCTACAAGGAAGAATTGCCAGTATTTTGCCCTATAATGATTATTCCTTTGAACATTTTCTGTTATCAGTTTTATATTTTTACCAACCTCCTCTATTCCTTTTCTGATCATTGAATATGGCAAGCTACTGCCCATGTATGTACATGTAAAGGCAACCTATTTTGATAGGAATTGAATCCTGTGTATTATGATTAACATAAGCCTGGATACAAATGCTGTCCCACAAAAGACATTGAAGAAAGTATACCCTATATACTCAAGTATCAGCCGATCCAAATATAAGCTGAGGTACCTAATTTTGACCTGAAAACCCAGGAAAATAGATTGACCTGAGTATAAATCGAGGGTGGGAAATGCAGTAGCTGCTAGTGAATTTCAATAATCAAAACACATGAAAATATGGTAAAATTAATTAAATTGTTGGCACATCTCAATCTGGTATGGTCTTGGGATCGTCATGGTCATTGACCTGAATATAGGTCAAGCCCCCTTTTGGGGGCTCATTTATGGGGCTAAAAACTCAGTAGTATATACGGTATGAGTCCCATGCAAGTTACAAAAATAGTATTTCTCACAGTTCTGTCATGAAATTTCCAGCAGTAACAGTGACTCAGACCTTTTGAGCAGACTGTCATTTAAACCCACATTTGTTTGGCACCTAAGTCTTAGCAGCTTTGCCAATGTACAAGAAGGCAGGATGCCATCCTAACAGATGGTTGAGAAAGCAAAAAGCCAAGAGATCATGAATGAGCATCAAATGTGTTTGTTGAGGCCATGAGTCCCAGTCAAGACCACCCAAACAGCTGTCTGTCCTAAGGTTATCCACCTATGGTTGAGAGAAAGTGCCACCACTAATATATCTCATTGCCACCGCAACTTCTGAAAAAGAAAAAAAAATCCAAAACTTTTTTCTGAAGTTTGGATTGTGAATCCAGCTGCAATATTGCTTACATGAACTTCTGGTTTTTTTTTTTTTTGCTTTTTTTAAAAAACATATAATACTGTGGTGGTTAACATAATTTATCAACATTAAATATTATGTATTTATTACTTTTCAAAAGAAACTATAATCTGCTATCTTTCTTGTGTTTTTCAAACTTCAAAGAAAGGGACCTTGGCCCTCATTTTATTTTTCTGAGTTGTTTTACTGTAATGTATAAAGTTTTTATGCCATATATTTTGTTAATATGTGAAATACTGTATTTTATATTAGCTTGGATTTGTACAGACATGCATTTCAGAAAAACGTTTGGTACAAGTATGATACATTTGAGAAGATTTTAAATATTGCATATAGAGTTTTGGGGAATGCATATCAGAGATACAGTTTAACATAGATTCTTTCAGTAGAGGTACAATGTGTCTATACTACACTATGTATAGCAGTTTGATTCCACCTTAGGTTCCACAGCTCTGTCTAGTGAAGTGCTAGAATCTGCAGTTTTCTGCTGTACTTTTGCTGAAATACAGTACATTTCCAGACATTTCTCAGTCCCTTGCAAATCTACAAATCCTAGGGTTTCCTATGATGAAAGCATAGCAGTTAAAGTGGAACCAATTTCTATGTTAAGTATTAAGAGAATTTCATGATGCACTGTTTACAAGTCCCCATCTTCCTTTTAACACATAATGAGTGATAGGTCTTATCTTTCCCTGAGAAGGAGGAGCTAGAGATCTCCTCCTCCTCCTCCTCCTCCTCCTCCATCCATACCCAAATCTGAATATTGGTGATCAACCATGAAGACTGCCCTGGGAATATAATGCAGCAGCTTTTCATTTGACCTGCATCACAGCATGACACCCAAACCACTGATCCAGTTCTGCGAGTAACTTTCTGGTCCTGAGTGTTTTTTGCATGCAAAGCCCTCATCAGCCTCAGGCCAGTATTGATGAAGCTGCTGCCCTCCATCAAGATGGATTCAAGTGGGATTTAATCCACTTAGGGACATCACCCTTCCCTTCCCTGTTCGGCACCCCAAGCCATTAGTCCTCACGGTTGTCAGGTTAGTTAACTGCCACCTGACATTTGGTGTTGAGTTGCTGGCAGCTTGGTCTACTCTATTACCATAGCAGGATAACCTGGCCTTACTGGAGATCACATGAACAGTAATTAAAATGTCATCCCAAAATGACTGAAAGGTCAGCAGTTCAAGACATGAGTGCTGCACAATGGAGTGAACACCTGTTGTCTGTCCCACATAACCATGGATATGTTTGCAGATGCAAATAGTGTTGGCTCTCTGGCTGTAAACAGATATGAGCATCAACCCCTAGAGCAGGGGTTCCCAACCTAAGGCCCGCTGGGCATATCCAGCCCATGACACCATTTCATATGACCCCTCACACCTCCAAGGGCATTCAAGAAACAAAAGGTCCCCCTTTGAAGCTTTTGGAACAAAATGGCCAACCTCATCATGCAGGCAAGACAAAATGATGTCTGGCCCTTGAACCCCTGCCCTAGAGTCAGATATGACTGGCTTTAGAGCAAGGGAGACCTTTACCTTTAATATTAATAAAATCACAGTTCTTGCATCAGGAAACATTTCTGCATCATTTATTTGAGGAATATTTATATGTATGAACTGCACACATGCCATGTCTCATATTAATTTTAGTAAAGTCTGCACATTAAATGAATGTTATCATGGCTAAGAATCTGCAATATTTGCACAAGAAACTGAGGAAACAGTGGTGCCATAAGAATAAGCATCAATGGAAAGCCTAAGAACCACAAGGCCTCAAAGTCAGAAGGTCCTGAGCTTGAAACCTGCATGTCCTATATTCATACAACTCTTGAATTTAGGTCAAACATACAAATTGTGGGCCAATGTAACACACTCTCCACTAACAACACAATGATCTCTACAGAAACTTAAGTTGAAGCCAATGGCATACACACAAGGTGCTCCAGTAGACCAGAACTGTTGGACTTTGTAGGCAGGGGCAAAGTAGAGTTGTAGTCTTGTTCCAAAGGTGCACAATATCTCAGTGAGGCTCTAAGATGTGAACACTTGCAGATGTTCACATGCACCACAAGCTTGAAGCCATTTGAGCTCCTGCTACTGGATTGAACATGACAAAAGCTGCCAGAATTGTACCATAGATGAATGTATTATGTTGCAAGCAGAGCCTTGGGAAATGTGTGGTAGTGTAGGAAGGGAAAGTCATATGTTATATGCCAGTTACTTCTCATAAGACGAGTCATGAGAAGAGGGTATCATCAGTACAGAAGGGCACCCATGTGAATTGTTGGAGAGTAACTCACCTTGATCAGAAGAAAATTCAATATTCTCTCCTTTTTATGAATGGGTTTTAAGTCTTATGTGACAAGCCATTCAACATTTTTTTCAACATATGCTGACATTATTTATGATAAAGGTCTCCTATATATTTGTGAATGCAGCAAATCCTCACAATCCCCAGAGAGATTACAAGCAGTAAAAACAGAATAGAAATAGAATGGGTTAGCATATTATTATTATTATTTTACATTTCTGTCAGCCAATGGATAATCAAATATTACTCTTGACACTCTCCTTTCCAAGTTATGAGGAGTTTTCTCACTTTCTTTGCAAAGCAAAGTACTATGAATATTATGGCTCAAGCAACTCTGTCTTAGTACTTTCCCAGTGAATCTAAAATCCAGTGTTAAGTCTATATTTGTGACATCCCCCCCCCCCCAAAAAAAAAAAAAATCTCTGTCAGCACATTGTGAACTTCTGTGTCAGGAAGATAGATGGCATTAGAATATATTTTCCTTTAGGCATATTTACAGTACTAGCTTTTGTACCTTCATTCTTCTTTCTTCAACCCACATTCTCTCTCTTTCTGTAAATACAAGCATAAATAGATTTACCTCAAACTGATGAAACAATATGTTCTTGTTCACTTGCTATGGTATGTGTTAATGATGTTGTGAAGCAATTATGGGGCTGTGATCAACAGCCTGAGAAATGTGGTATCTATTATCCTGTCGACAAGTATCATGAGAGTCATTGTAAAATTCTTGTATTAGCAGATTAAACAAACACATCACAGGTGTCATCTTGTGCAGCAGACATGAGAAGCTGAAGCCTAGCAACTTTCAACTGTTATCACACCTTCATTTCAAACCATTTTGTTTGAGCTAAGGATGAGTGAAACATTTGTTTCAGTTTAAAAAAGGACAGAAGAAGTTAACAATATTATTCATATTAAAGATAGAAATAATTCAGAGTATACAATTAAAATGAGGGAGAAATGAAACTTAGAAATTAATTCAGCTATATGACAGACAGGCAGTATAGATAGTCTTCTCCATGCTGGGAATCTCTTTATTACTGATAGATGAGACTTGAATTTCTGAACCTTTTTGATACAAAATTATCACAATTCACAAATTTGTTCACATCTGAAGTGGAAAAAAGTGTTAAATTGTTTTTGGGCTCAAGTGGTTCAGACCCTGAACTTGAAGACTGGAAGGTCAGAGTTTGAGACCCGTTTGCTGCAGGATTGAGTGAGCTCCCATCTCTGTCCCAGCTCCTGCCAACCTAGCAGTTTGAAAGTAAGAAATTGCAAGTAGATAAATAGGTACCACTTTGGTGGAAAGGTAAACAGTATTCCATGCACTCCAGTGTCTAGTCATGCCTGCCATATGTCCACAGAAACATCTGCAAACACAGACAGAGCTGGCTCTTTGGCTATAAACAGAGATGAGCACTGAACCCTAGAGTCAGATACAACTGGCTTTCAAACAAGGGTGACCTTACCTTTACCTACCAAAAATAGGGTGCCTTGAGGTGTAAAGGTAAAGGTCTCCCTTACTCAAAAGCCAGTCATGGATGACTCTAGGGGGTGATGTCCATCTCCATTTACAGCCAAATAGCCAGTATTGCCTGCATCTGCAGATGTTTCCATGGTCATGTGGTAGGCATAACTAGACATCAAAGCATACAGAACACTGTTACCTTTCCCACCAAAGGTGTGCCTATTTGTCTACTTGCAATTTCTTGTTTTCAAACGGCTAGGCTGATAGGAGCTGGGTCAGATGATGGGAGATCACTCCATCATGCACCACTCAGGTCCCAAACTCCTGATCTGGTGACCTTCCAATCATCAGGCTCAATGTCTTAATCACTAAGCCACCATGGCTCCTAAAGTGAGATATAAATATTCTAAATAATTTGTTAAATAATTGGAAGAAGGTAGGAGGGTATATAATTTGACAAGCAGCTTCATCAGTATAATTTAACTTGTCTAAACTGCTCGTGTTCTTGATGGCAGAGAGATGTTGAAGGACATGATAAGAACTCCTTAGAGGGGAGAAAGCAACTAGAACACTGAACTTTATTCTTTAAATATTTACAAATGACCCCCATTGTACACAGCAGCCTTTCAGTTCAATTGTTTCTCGCAATCTCTCATGTATAGCCTAGGACCTAGGTGGCTTGTCAAGCATGTCTGATGCCAACCAGATGTGACTCTTCAACTCTTCTTTTCTAGGGCTTCTTGAGTGTGGTGGATTTTTTTCCAACTGGCAATATTATTGAAACCAGTGTTTCTTGTGCCAACATCATAGCTGGGTGAGATAATTCCTCTGCTCATATATTTACACACATACTATATGTGTTTTTCAAACCTTATCTTTCATCCTTGATTGGTTCTCTGTTACCCTGTGGGCAAAAGGATATATTTCCCTTTTTTGTGAGCTCAAGACATAAGATAAGTGCATATAAAAAGATCAACAGAAGCACTGCGGTCTTACATCTAATGCAGTGGTTCCCAACTTGGGCCCCACGTCACACAGAGGAAATTCAATTCCCAGAAGCCTACGTCAGTACATTGGCTGTTCAGTGCTTTGGGGGGATTGACTTAGGCCTCTCGCATCCATATTTTCCCCAACCACAACATTATTAGATGCTCTACTCTTAATCTTGGTTGGAGCTCTTTCTAGTCATATAACATTTTCCATAGAAACCAGATTGGTTACATACTATGCAGTCAAAGATGGAGAACCTCCATACAGTCAGCAAAAACAAGACCAGGAGCAGATTGTGGCTCAGATCACAACCTATTGATTGCAAAATTCAGGCTCAGACTAAAGAAAATAGGAAAAACAATTAGGCCGGACAGATATGACCTAGACAACATTCCTTGGGAATACTCAGTGGAGGTGTGGAACAGATTTAATGGCTTGGACCAGATAGACAGAGAGCCAGAAGAATTATGGACAGAGATGCGGGACATCATGCAGGAGGCAGCAAGGAAAACCATACCAAAAGAAAAGAAGCATAAGAAAGCTAAGTGGTTGTCCAATGAGACTCTTAAAATAGCAGAGGACAGAAGGAATGCAAAATGCATTGGAGAAAGGAAAAAATACAATCACTTGAATACAGAATTTCAAAGAAAAGCAAGGAGAGATAAGGAAACCTACCTGAATGAACAGTGCAAAGAAACAGAGGAAAACAATATCAGGGGTAGGACTAGAGATCTTTTCAAAAAAATTGGGGAACTCAAGGGAACATTTAAAGCAAAAATGACCATGATAAAAGACAAAGATGGCAAGGAGTTAGCAGATGCAGAAGAGCTTAAGAAAAGATGGAAAGAGTACACAGAGGAACTCTACAAAAAGGACCTCAACACCCTTGATAATCACAATGATGAGAACACTGAACATGAGCCAGACATTCTGGAGAGTGAAATCATAAAGGCCCTAAAAACACTGCAAACAACAAAGCCAGTGGAGTTGATGGTATCCAAGTTGAACTTTTCAAAGCCCTACAAGATGATGGAATCAAATTATTGCACTCTATATGCCAACAGATTTGGAAAACACAACAATGGCCACAGGATTTGAAAAGATCTGTATACGTTCCACTCCCCAAAAAGGGTAATGCCAAAGAATGTTCAAATTATCGAACAATTGCGCTCATCGCTCACGCTAGCAAGGTGATGCTCAAGATAATACAGGATAGACTGCAACAGCATGTGGAGAGAGAATTACCAGAAGTGCAGGCGGGGTTCAGAAGAGGCAGGGGGACTAGAGACCACATCACCAACATAAGATGGATCATGGAAAAAAACAAAGGAATATCAGAAACAAGTCTACTTCTGTTTCATTGATTACACTAAGGCTTTTGACTGTGTTGACCACAACAAGATGTGGCAAGTAATTAAAGAGATGGGAATACCGGAACACCTTATAGGCCTCATGAGAAATCTGTATATGAATCAACAGGCAACAGTTAGGACAGAAAATGGAATGACGGAGTGGTTTGGAATAGGAAAAGGAGTAAGACAAGGCTGCATTTTGTCACTCTGCTTATTCAACTTATACACAGAGCACATAATGCGCAATGCAGGAATGGAGGAATCACAATTTGGGATCAAAATTGCTGGGAGAAACATCAACAACTTGAGATATGCAGATGATACCACCCTAATGGCGGAAAGTGAGGAGGACCTAAAGAAGCTCCTGATTAGGTTGAAAGAAGAAAGTGAAAAAGCTGGCTTGAGACTAAATATCAAGAAAACCAAGATCATGGCAACAGGCCCTATCAGTCCCTGGAAAATAGATGGGGAAGAAGTAGAGGCAGTCACAGATTTTACTTTCCTCGGATCAAAACTCACTGCAGATGGTGATTGCAGCCATGAAATAAAAAGGCGACTGATTCTCGGGAGGCAAGCAATGAGAAACCTGGGGAGCATAGTGAAAAGTAGAGACATTACATTGCAAACAAAGATTTGCATAGTCAGGGCAATGGTATTCCCTGTGGCAATGTATGGTTGTGAGAGCTGGACCATTAGGAAAGCGGAGCGCAGAAAAATAGACACCTTTGAGATGTGGTGTTGGAGGAGAGTTTTGAGAGTACCCTGGACAGCGAGGAGAACAAATAGGTCAATCTTAGAAGAAATCAAACCTGACTGCTCCTTAGAAGGTCAAATAATAAAGATGAAGCTAAAGTACTTTGGACATCAAATAAGAAGAGAGGATTCACTTGAGAAAGCCTTGATGCTTGGAAGGGTCGAGGGCAAAAGAAGAAGGGGACGGCCCAAGATGAGATGGCTAGATGGTATTGTGGAGATAATGGGCACAGAACTGAGCGAGTTGAAGGGGATGGTGGAGGACAGGAGTGCCTGGAGGACAGTGGTCCATGGGGTCGCAGAGGGTCGGAATCGACTGTGCGACTGAACAACAAAAACATTTTCCACTGTATGTTCAAAAATGGTTCTACATATCCATTTCTACAATTATTCCCTTTGGATGGCACAACATTGCATGATGTATAATCATCATCGTTTCAAAGCATCATCTGAATGCACACGTTGTTTCATTTGAGAGAATGGTTATGAGTGTTCTCATACTATAGGAAATAAGGTTTGCTCTCTGCATAGTTGTTTAGGAGGCAATATTTCTCTTGTGCCGCCAGTAAGGTTTCCTAAACCCTGTGCTTTACTTTTTAAATAAAATATGCTTAATTTTCATCTCTCAAACAAATATGAATATGATGTTTGCATTTATTCAAATTTTTCTATCCTCTTCTCTAACTGAAAAAATGTATAAACTGATGTGCATTAGAGGAGACTAAAATGTATACAGTTGTACTTTGCTTAAAGAGCATAATGTGTTCCACAGGATTGCTCTTTAAGTGAGTTTGTTCTTTAAGTGAAACACCATTGCAAGTGACCAAGGGGGGGCCCCTGCAAATTCCGATTTATTTGTTAAACGAGTTTTTGGTTGGTTTTATTTGTTAAGCGAAGCGAACATCCAGGGAAAATTCGGCTCTTTAAGTGAGTTACTCTTTAAGCGAAACGCTCTTTATGTGAGGTTTGACTGTACATTAAGAAAATTTGAATGCAGGAAAAATGGCATGCAAAGATGCATACACACTTTTGTTTAGAGTTCTTTAGAAAGTATATATAAAAATAAACATTATAAAAAGCAAGAGACAGATTTGTCCACTCCTAAATATAAGAATAGGTATAGGCTTTCTATCATGTTTTTAAAAAGAGTCTATTACTGCTAAGCTTTCACTACTGTGCCTAGCCATGTGTATTAAAACATCATAGGTTCCAAACAGGATCTGCCTATGCATAACTGGACAAAAAGCTAGAAACAAGCAGCTTTTGAGCAGTAGGGCTGTTTCTCTGCTCAATTAAGTATTAATTCTTTCAAGGCTCATTTAGTTGAATGTAAGAGTTAAGCACATGACTAAATATCTCTGACTGAAATTAGTGAGACTTAAACAGTCTTTAGTTCCACTGAATAGTATCCTTAATGTGTTTTAGGTGAGTCCATGGTACCCATTCCCCTTCTCACAGAAACAGAAGAGAAATATGCTTGGGAAAGTATAAAATTGCACTAGGCCTGTGACAGCATACCTTGGCACTCCAGATGTTCTTGGGCTTCAATTCCCAGAAGCCCAGGCCCCCATGAATCCACATGAATGGATTTACTGTGATTTATCCGGCCCACACTGCCCTTGTTGCTCCTAGAAACGGAAGTAAAACATGCCCATATGGGTGTGTTTTACTTCTGCTTGCAGGAGCGATGAGGGTGGTGTGGGCCGGATGAATCACAGTAAACCCATTCACGTGGAATGGGCATGTTTTACTTCCACTTCCAGGAGCAACAAGGGCGGTGCGGGCCAGATGAATTGTAGTAAACCCATTTATGTGGAATCACAGGGGATTGGGATTCTGGGAATTGAAGCCCAAGAACATCTGGAGTGCCATGGTTCACCATCATGGCACTAGGCAGTGGGAGAAAGATTCAGTGGAAGGCAATAGTGAGGGGGTGATGATGTAGTGGAGAGAAAATTAACCTCTGTTGTAGATTGATGGTATACAAGTAGAATTTCCCTGTCCCACTTGAATTAATTCATAATAGTGGAAACATCAAGGTGTATAGGTCAACATAACTACTGCCTGGGGAAATAAACAACCTGCATGTGAAGTATTAAATTAGTACACTTTGTTCGGAGAGATGATTTGCTTATGTAGCAGCAGGTAGTTAATCATTTTTGTTAGCAAAATATTATTGGAAATAAAACTTTTAATTTGTACAGAAATGTTGTTGTCTTATTTGATTGTAGAATCATTGTCCTCATCCCCTGCTTCAACCATTTAACCAATTTTGTATAAATTCCACACCAACCTATTTCAGGAAAGTATAATTCAGTGGATTGTTTTTGAACAAAAAGCAGATTTTCCCTTTTTTTTATACTTGAAAGCATTTTTAAAACTGTCAGTCAAGGAGTTGATCTGAGATCCTCTGAGAAAGGATGCATCAATATATTGCCCTTGTAGTTTTTGAAACTCAGTCCCTATAGTTATTAAAGTTCTGTGAAGGCGCTGAGATGCTGATCTGTCAACCATATTTAGAGCCCATGACACAGTTCTGTTTCCCTATGTAGGAACAAAAATCCACAAAAGTCTCAGAGAAAAAAAAAATCCTCTGGCCAAGAAAATGCAAATTCCTCTGTCTTCTCATCATCTTCTTCTTTTTTTTTTTTTGTTGATTGATAGGCTAACAATAAATTCAAGCTTCTTCCAGATGTCATATACAAGGCAGAGCAAAGTAATCAATAACATCTTATGGTGCTTACAATGTTATATAGCATTTGAAAGATTAATTTAGTCTGCATCTGATACTGGATGAGGAGGCTATTTGCAGGGAGGGAGAGAAATGCTATATATAATCTTACATCAAGTTTCCTTCTCCAAGTGGGACAGGAAAGTGAGTCCTCAGGGCCTTCTTATAGTGATGCTGAGCCTAGGCAAGAGGGAACAATCTCTCACATACTGCACTATCCTTGTTACTGACATTGCCATTGATAGTAACAAATGGGAATGCAGCAGTGAGTTGGGTGGGGAAAGAGCTGAAAATAAATTGATTCTTCATGGTGTACCACTCTCTTCAGGAAATAAAGAACTTTCAAATTTATAGTATCCAACATAGTACACAAATTACTTGTAAAGCTTATCAGTGGGGAAAGCAAGGGAAATGGGTGCAGTGTCAGGATTCAGTGAGTTCAGAGAGTATAACTTCTAATTCCATTCAGGCAGGATTATTGGCTACTTAAATCATTGCCCCTTTCAATAGAGCAGGTATTTGCTGTGACCATCATTAGCACCCAGGGGCACTTACTTGCCACACTATGTTGGCCCTTTGCCACTAGCACAGCAGTCACTGGACATGACATCTTTCCCCTTTGGCTTAGTGGACACACTTGGGCAGTGGTGTAGTGTGGGTTTCAGCTGCCCAGGGTGTAGGCCCAGGTTGCCGGTTGTGGTGGAGGGTCCCATCCCCTGACCCCGGAGCAGCCTCTTCACCCTGGCTTCTGTGAAGTCCAAGGTGGTGGAGAAGTCCTGCTGCCATAGCAGCTTTTTGTGCACTGGCCTGGGGCATGGCCCAGGATGCTGGTGGTAGTGGAGAGTCCTGGCACCCATCCTCGCAATGGCCTCTTTATCCCAGCCGCTAGGAAGTCTGGGGGTGGGGGAGAAGTCCTATTTATTGTGAAATTTTGCCACCCCAAGAAAAGTGCCACCCAGGGCACACCCACCCACTATGCCACTGTACTTAGGTTCTGTTCAGCTCTAACTGTTGAAGGATGGTCACCATGTTGCAGCTCCCACAAAGCAATGTCTATCCCGAATTGCAAGAGAGCAGCACCCAAGTGCCTACATTACACTCCATTGAATAACAATATTCAGGAGAACAGACTAGAGGATTTGTAGGATCAGGGTTTGCAATAGGTGCTTCTGCAATCTGACATCACTTTTGGTGTCCCTATTGGATGATGAGAAAGAATTTGAGAGTAATATTATTCATGTCAGGAAAGCTAAAAAATGATATTTTGTATACTAGTCATATTCTCTTTCCCTCCCTCCCTTCCTCCCTCCCTGTGTGTGTGTGTGTGTGTGTGTGTGTGAGAGAGAGAGAGAGAGAGAGAGAGAGATCTAAATCCTTCTCAGTTCAGAATAGAATGGTATTATATGGCCTACTGCAAAATAATACTTTTTATTTGTTTCTGGAAGTAAATTAAATACTTGGTGCTTATTTGTAGACACTCATATAATTCTCTGCAGTTCTGGTGGTGTAAAATGTCATGTTTAGGATATTCTGACATAAGATGGTAGACCTGATCTGTAATTCATTTGAACTTGAGTAGACCAAATCTGTGGTGTGGGCAGTGAACCCCATGCAAAACCCAACCCTGGCATCCTGGAATTTTTTTTTATCTCAAACCAGCTATATTCCCTTAAATACATACATGCAGGAGCTAGGGATGTTTGATGTCCAAATCTTGGTTATTAATCCTAGTAGTAAGAGCTCCTTAGCTTTCAAAATGAAGGATAGTCACCATTTTGCAACTACTGTATTTTTGCCAGAATTGATTCATGCTATTTTGAATGCATCCTTGGATTAAAAACAAAATAATTATTCCAAGTAGCAGAGTAGAATATGGAAAGAAAGTGAAAAAGAGCAAGATTGTCTTTTGATGACACATAAGTGACTACTTTTTTTTTGCTTAATTTACTTAAATTATTTTCCTTTCCTAATTTTTTTTATTTAGGTCATGGCTCTTTTTGAATCTTCTACATCAATCTCCACTCTAGCTGAATTTGGAGGGAACCTTATTTATCCAAGAAGTTTTGAAACTGTGGTTGGCAGTTGTATACAGTCTTACTCTGGCATAAGTCCCTTTGCAATCATTGTCTGAGTATGTGATCATTCAATACCTATTTATCTGGTTCTTTCAGTTAGAACAGTTATTGGTTAGAATAATTGTTCACCAACAAGAAAATCTTATCAGGACCAAGAAATGAATTTATTTTAAAAGTTTGTATGTAACCTCACTCTTTTCTGATGGAAAAATCGGGACACTGTATAACAAGTCCAAGATAGTCACTTAACTGGCAGACTACCCTATAGCAGACGTCAGCACATTCCCATTTCACAATCCCACTTAGTTCAAGAAATAGTGGACAGCCAAGTGAATTTATATAGTTACAAAGAACAAAAATTTGGTATCTAGCCTTGATACAGAACTAGGATGTGTCCACATATCACAATTTGGACTGCTTGTGAAATGGTTCTTGTGATCTATTTTTTCAGCAATCACATGGTGCACAGGGAAATGCTCTATCTTTATCCAATCTGAATCATTTTGGTCCAACTTTAGGGCTTCTGATTTTTTCAGGTCAGCCCAGAATGATTCCCTGGCAAGTGAAAGGGCTGCTTTAAAGGAGATTCTTTGCATATGTATGATCATATCCTTAGTTTCCACTATTCAGAGAACAAGAAAGTCATTTTCTCAGCAGGCAATTCAAAGGTATGAACCATTAAAGATGCATCTACATTGACAAAATGAACTCCAAATGTATGTAGAGTGTTGCAAAATGATTTGCTTCATTTTTCATGATTTTATATCTTCTATTAGAAATTCGTTGTGGCTTTTGTACTTGACTTTTGACATTATGAAAAAGTGTCTTTTTAATATTGTTTAATAGTCATTTGTTCCTGTGGCTGTTTTTGCTTCTCTGAACCACTTTCCTATACTTTTGTCCAATCCCAAAAGATGACTTCATCTTGGCAGTTTCATGTCTGGCCTAGACACATAAAAAGAAGAAAAAATGACACCCTTAGATACCATGAATTGTTATTGTATGTATGTTACTGGTTTGTAAACTGCCCAGAGTTGGAAAATATCCCAGATGGGCAGAATAGAAATCTAATACATAAATAAATGGTGTCATACAGACAACATCATATTTATTACTCCAGACCAGGGGTGGGGAATCTTTGGCCTTGAGAGGAGCCTGGGCTTCTGGGAATTGAAGTTCCAGAACACCTGGAAGACTAGCCTGTTTCCTCTAGACCAGGGATTCTCAACCTTGGACCTCCAGGTATACTTGGACTTCAATTCTCAGAGGACCAAAATCCCCTCAAGGATGCAGGTTCCCACCCCTGCTCTATACAATTAGATTAATTGGAACTGAAAAGTCACAATGACCAAGATATTGAGGGCAAAGTAGGAAAAAAGAGCGGCAGAAGCAAAATGCACTATCACTGGAAAAGAAAACAATGCAAATGTCTACTGTGGTGAGTATGTTTCCACTAGTTGTTTTCAGGTATATTAGACTAACTCTTGTTGAGTTAGGTTGTTTCAACATGATGAAGAACTTCATCAAGGAATTTTCAAATTTCATAAGATTCCTTGCCTCCAGTTAGGAACCAGACAAAATAGCTCTTTTTTCCTCTAGTTTTCACTGGAGAAAGAGATTGCATATACACATAAAGAACATAAAGAAGGGTTGATGTTTAAGAAATAGTCAAACAATCCACCTAGTGCTTTGCTTTCTATAAAGAAGGAGTGAACATCCTAGTTTTGAGTACTTTTGCATAAATCATCCTTCTCATCAATGAGAGAACTCTGTTGAGATTTTTAAAAAACCCTTGTGTTGTTAAAAGAGCAATGAATTGATTAGGGGTTATCTGAAGGTGCATGAAATACCTAAACTCCAAGAGGAACAGGGGAAAAAAGGAATGCACCAGTGTCATTGATGGAGATCTGTAAAGTAATAAATAAATTGAAAACTGGAAAAACACCATGCCGAGATAGAATATTGACTCAGTATTATTAGAATGAAATGTTTGTTGTTGTTGTTCAGTCGCACAGTAGCTGTAGTATCTGGTGTGTTTTTAATCTGTTTTTAATCTTTCTCAGTTTTTAATTTTTAATTTTAAAAAAGTTTTAAGGTTTTTAGATGGAAGCTCCCACTTCCTAATCCTGGGCCTTATCTGCCCAGGGAAAGAAAAGACTAACGTCCTCTGGCCGGAAGGAGGAATTGATTTTAGTTGTTTGTGTTCTGTGTGAGTTATTGTTGTTTTGTTTTTGTTTGTTTGTTTTTCTCCTGATTGTAAACCACCCTGAATCGCCACGGCGAGTGGGCAGTGATATAAATTTACATAAATTAAATAAATAAATAAATTCCAACCCATTGCGACCCTATGGACCATTGTCCTCCAGGCACCTCTGTCCTCCACCATCCTCCTCAGCCCGCCCAGCTCTGTGCCCATTGTGTCTACAATACCACCTAGCCATCTCATTTTTACCCCCTTCTTCTTTTGTCCTCCACCTTTCCCAGCATCAAGGCCTTCTCAAGTGAATCGTCTCTTCTCATTTGATGTCCAAAGTACTTCATCTTCATCTTTACTATTTGACCTTCTAGGGAGCAGTCAGTGTTGCTTTCTTCTAAGATTGACCTATTTGTTCTCCTCGTTGTCCAGGGGACTCTCAAAACTCCTTCAACGCCACATCTCAAAGGCATCTATTCTTCTGCGCTCAGCTTTCCTAATGATCCAGCTCTCACAACTATACATTGCCACCGGAAATACCATTGCTTTGACTATATGGATTTTTGTTTACAATGTGATTTCTCTACTTTTCACTATCTTCCCCAGGTTATTCATAGCCATCCCATTTAAAAAGATTATAAATTCATTACCACAGGAGGGCTATCCAGTGGTGGGATTAAAAAAAAATACTACCTACTCTGTGGGTGTGGTATGGTGGGTGTGGCCAGGGGGAAAGCCCTGTGTCACACCCAAATTTGGACTACTTTTTTTCAAAACCTGGATGGGTGGGGCCAGCCAGAATTTCTGCTACCTGTTTTGACAAACTGAGGCGAACCTGCTGAATCCCACCACTGGGCCTATCCCAATTCATGCAGAAAAACAAACATCATAATTATTCCAAAAGAGAATAACAATTGGTGAGATAAAAATAAATATAGACATATTTCATTGTAAAATATGTATCCAAATTCTGGGAGATAGGTACAGTCAAACCTCCCATAAAGAGTGCCTTGCTTAAAGAGTAACTCGCTTAAAGAGCAGAATTTTCTCTGAATGTTCGCTTTGCTTAACAAATAAAACCAACCAAAAACTTGCCTAACAAAAATTTGGGGTTCGGAATTCCCCCCACCAGAAGTCACAATTGGTCACTTACAATGGTGTTTCGCTTAAAGAGCAAACTCTTTAAAAAGCAATCCTGTGGAACACATTATGCTCTTTAAGCAAGGTACAACTGTATAAGGGAGTGCTGTCAAACTGGAATGCAGAAGGCTTTTTGGTGAGAAGATAGATGAGACAAAAATGTAAGTATTGTTACAGGTTTACTGGATTATTATGAACTGACAAGGAAATGACCATAATGATTTTGGGCAAGGAAAAAGCTTTTGATAACATCTGGGTCTTCATTTTTGCCATATTGGAAAAGATGGAAGTGGACTACAACCCCTCAGACAGCTGAATGGGGCGAGACACGTGGATTCCTCTGCTGTAAACACTGCTGTAAACCACAGTGGGCATGTTTGCTTATGTGTGGGCATGTTTACGGCTGTTGTAATAACGTCTGCTTCTGCTTCCAAGGTCATCGCTGTGAGCCAGATGATTTGCCACCATGGGCCAGGGCTAGTCCATGGGCTGTAGGTTGCGAACCCCTGTTATAAATTAACAAAGAAAATTAAATACTTAGTGATAATTATTTCAAAAAAGACTAAAGATTTGTTTGAAAACAATTATGTTAGTAGTTGGAAATAAACAATATTTATTTATTTATTTTGGAGATTTGAGGAAACTTGAATATCTCTCTGATGAGAAGAATCGTGGAAGGAAAAAGGAAGAAGCCTAGGATTAGAATGAAATATTTGCAAGATGACAAAACAAGAGGTGGATGGGATTTATTAAACCTACAATTTTATGATGATATGGCTGCTCTACTTTGGATATGAGAATGGATTATATTAAGAGATAAATCAATTTTGACCTTAGAAAGCAAACGCTTGAGATATGGATTTCTTGCTTATTTATGGTATGGAAAGAGGAAAGTAAATAAAGAATTTGATGCTAATTGTATAAGACAAGCCCTCTTGAAGGTTTGGGAAAGATATAAGATGAAATTCAATCAAGCAATAACTACAGTTGTCGCAGCATGAAGCTTTTCTGAAAGAGGTGGATATGAAGACAGAGATTTGGATAATCTTTAAAGATTTATTAATGGGAATGAAGATGGAAACCAGAAATTGAAAACAAGAGATGAATTGCAAGAACTGATAATATTTCCATACAGAAAACGTACAGAGTGGATGAAAATGGATGCCAAGCTATGAGGTTTTGACAAAGGAAAAATGAGTTTGAATAAGATCCTATTGGGAAAGAACATATGATCTCAAAATTATATAAATTGATAATACATTCAGATATGGACCAAGATGTGGTAAAAAGTAACAAGATAAAATGGATGCAGGAGATAGGAAAGACTATTCAATTAGAAGATTGGACTAAGCTTGGAACCAGAATAAAAAAATAATTAAAAGTAATGAAATGAGAGAAAAGTATTTATAGGTATTGTGCAGATGGTATTCTAAGGGACTGTGGTGGCTTGGTGGTTAAGATCCTGAGCTTGACAACCGGAAAGTTTGCAAGTCAGCAGTTTGAAACCCAAATGTTGCATGATGGAGTAAGCTCCTGTCTCTGTCCCACTCCTGCTAACCTAGCAGTTCAAAAGCAAGAAATTGCAAGTCGATAAATAGGGAAGGTAAACAGCACTCCATTCAATGTGGTGTCTAGTCAAGCCTTCCACATGTTCACGGAAATGTCCATAGACTCAGACAGTGCTGGCTATAAATGGAGATGAGCACCGAACTCTAGAGTCAGACATGACTGGCTTTTAAGCAATGGTGACCTTTACCTTTACCTTTACCTTTACCTTTACCCTTTACCTTTACTTTTACCTTTACAAATGGTATTTAACTCTGGGAAAAATTAGTAAAAAATGAAAAAGAATAAAGAGGATAGATGGTTGAGATGTCAAAAAGAAAAAGGAACAATGTTTCATATGTGGTGGATTTGCAAAGTAGTAAAGCAATTTTGAAAATAAATCCATAAAGTTATTGTTAAAAACTTTAAAATAAGCTTGGAAAAGAAACCAGAAATATTTCTTTTGAGCTTGATAAAGCATAAAACAAAACAAGAAATTAAAATTACATTATTATTGGTAACAGCAGCAAGGATTCAAATAGCAAAATACTTATATAGGAAAAGAGGAATTGCTGTTCAACAAATGTTTGATTAAATTGCAAGCTTTTATTTTTTTTTATGGATAAATTGGCACTATTATTAATAGGAGAACTTCTATCACACTGTAGAAAACAGTGGAGTATTGTAGAGAAATACATGGAAAAGGTGGAAATTAAAAATAAGGTCATAAATTAGTAGTAGGATAGGAAATTGTTCAAAAGAAGACTAGTTAGAGAGTTTCTTGTAATAATGGTCCAACAATAAAACATTATTAATGAAAAAACAGATGAGGGAAACTTGAAAATAGCGAGGTTTGTTTAAAAGAGTCTGATTAGTTTGATAAGTGAGTGGAAGTGAATGTCTTTCAATAGTATGATAAGAACTGTATTTCAAAGAATATTTTCCCCTTTTTATTATTGTTAATAAGAAGGAAAGACAATTTATTGTGGTTTTTTTTTCTGGTTAGGAAATGAACATTGCAATTCTTTGTCTTTGACTGCAAGTATGACTCAAATGAGGATTTGCATTCGATACAGCATATAGTTGTCTGGAGTGATACAAATGATTCAAAATCAGTTTTGAAAATAGTGAAAGTTAAGTACAGCCTTCCTTATGTCTGCCATAAGCTATACCATGCAATAGTGGAAATATCGAGCATATTTACAGAGGCAATAAATTATTATCATTATTTTCTCAGAAATGGAATCTGGAGGAGTGTTAAAATGCTTCTTGGTTCTTCCGTGTCTTTAGTGAATATAGGAAATGTGTGTCAATGCTCACTGCATGCAACCTTTATGTTCCTCTAAAATTCCCAAGGAGAAGCTTTTCACATGAGTAGCAACTTTTTAAGATTATTATGCAAGGATAGATACCCAATATGGTGTAGAAGAAAGTGTGATAGACTAGGATTCAAGGTAGGGTTCGAATTCCCACTCACCTATGGAAACTCACTCAAGTTGTAGAATCACTCCTAAAGTAATCTCCTTCCTTAAAAACTCTATTAGGGCCACTATAATTCAGTCCCAACTTGATGTAGGGATGCTCAATTGTTCAGAATTAGTCAAAACACATGGCTATGCATATGGGAAATTGAGATTTCACAGTGACTTTTCCCCACCCTGCTTCCTTACATAGAACAGCTTAAATCATAGAACACCAAAGTCTTGCTGGTGGTGGTTGGATTGAGAATGAATGAGTCAGAAACATTCAGGAAGGAGGAAGAGTGGTAGGGGAATAATGGTTTGTTCCGCAAATATCTCTCTTTAAGTCTAAAGCAAACTTTTACACTCTGAAAAGGAGCCCCTGGGAGCTTTTAGTGTGTTGCGTTGCCTTTATAACATTATTTTTTATCAGTCTTGTGTTATGGGGGGGGGGGGGATGGGAGAGATTATCATTTAAAAAAAAACCACTCCAATATTATTTTTAACAAAGGAGAGTGTAGTACCTCTTCTGCTGAATGAAATCGTATTTCTGCAAGGTTATCATTTAAGATGATATTTGGCATTTGTTCCTCTGTGCCAATAGAGAGAGAAAAAGGATTGCCTTATTAGTGAAGAGAAAGAATATATACCTTATACTATTCAGCTTATTTCCTTGAGCTGCAGATGCCCTTGATCACTGTAAAAAGAGTGGGTGTCAACTGAAATGTGGCTCTAGAGTTAAAAAGGAAAGTTCTTCAATTATGAGCAAGAAACAGAGAGAGTGAGAAAGAGAAAGTGCAGTATAAGCCTAAAAGGCTTCCCAAATGACAAAGCAGTTCAATACGCTGCTATCTCCATGTCCTCTTCTTTCTTAACTTTGAGCATATGTATCACATTCTCTGACACTTTCAAAGGTGCAAGCATGTGTTTGATTCCAGTTTTCAAGGTGATGAAATGTTACCAGCTTTCTTGTCTCAACACATTCCGATTATGGTTACTGGTCCTGCTAGGCCTTTAATGTATTGAAGTTTAGCAGCACATCCATTTGCCATCACTCTCTGTACATGTTTGTTAATTCCTGCTGTGTGAAGGCTCAGACAAAAAGCCAGGATAGGATTGCAGTGGAGATATGGATGAAAGGTATGTGCACATGTCTATATTTGTGTGAATGCATGCATTTGGACATGTTTTAGCAGTGCCCACAATTTGCCACATTATAGATGTATTTTGAAGAACTCTTGAGCCTTGATTATTGGTATGACAATTGGAACTGTCTGTGAAAAATCATTCCTGGTAAATTGTTTAATTAAGCTACAATTCCTGAAATTCCCCAGCGAGCATAAGGGGAAAACTGTTTTCTAGCAGTCTGAAGTTACAGGCAAGCCCACACTAAGAGCCAAGAGAGAGAGGAGAGTGTATTCACAAAAGAACTCTTCCCAGTTCATGTCATTTTCCCTTCCCTCTCTGACATCTCTTGCTCTCTCATTCTCTGACTAGTTAATTTATGACATTTGTATGCTATTTTTATTTCAAAGATTTCAAGGTGAAACACCTCCTCCTCCTCCTTCCCCTTTTATCTTAACACAACCTTCTGGGGATAAAGTAGGCTAATCTGGCAAATAATGATTGGTCTGTGGGAATCGAACTACTCATTGTGTTCATGATGTAATAGAGAGAAAGAGGGATTGAGATCCAAAAACCAGGGCGTATGGATATGATCACATAAGGACTACTGCATGTGAGGGATGGAGATGTAATTATTGAATTCTAGCCTCTCCACAGGGACTGCAGTGGCTTAAGTGGTTAAGACACTGACTGTGAGGTGGAAGGTCAGCAGTTCAAAACCTGAGTACCGCATGATGGAATGAGCACCTATCTCTGTCCCAGCCCCTGCCAACCTAGCAGTTCGAAGCAAGAAATTGCAAGTAGATAAATAGGTACCACTTCGGTGGGAAGGTAATCAGTGTTCCATGCACTTCGGTGTCTAGGCATGCCTGCCACATGTCCACAGAAATGTCTGCAAATGCAGATAGCACTGGCTCTTCAGATATAAACATAGGTGAGCACTGAACCAGTTGGGTACAACTGGCTTTTGAGCAAAGGTGACCTTTACCTTTAACCACTCTACTAGAGAAAGGCACCAAAGTAATATAATAAATAAAATGTAATAAATGAAAAAAAAGGCAACTGATGCTTTGGGAGACATGCTATGGGGAACATAGTTAAAAGTAGAGACATCACCTTGCAATAATAATAATAATAATAATAATAATAATAATAATAATAATAATAATAATAATAATAATAATAATAATAATAATAATAATAATAATAATAATAATAATAATAGTCAAAGCAATGGTATTCCCGGTGGTAAAATATGGTTGTGAGAGCTGGACCGTTAGGAAAGCTGAGCGTACAAGAATAAATGCCTTTGAAATGTGGTGTTGGAGGAGAGTTTTGAGAGTACCCTGGACAGATAGGTCGATCCTAGAAGAAATCAACCCTGACTGCTCCTTAGAAGGTCAAATAGTAAAGATGAAGCTAAAGTACATCAAATGAGAAGAGAGGATTCACTTCAGAATGCCTTGATGCTGGGAAAGGTGGAGGGCAAAAGAAGAAGGGGGCGGCCAAAAATGAGATGGCTGGATGGTATTGTAGATGCAATGGGCACAGAGCTGGGCAGGCTGAGGTGGATGGTGGAAGACAGAGGTCCCTGGTGGGCAATGGTCCATAGGGTCACAAAGGGTTGGAATCAACTGTGTTACTAGACAACAAATGTACAGTATATATATTATTTCTCACAACCATACATTACTACTGGGAATACCATTGCTTTGACTATGCAAATTTTGTTTGTGTGTGTGTGTGTGTGTGTGTGTGTGTGTGTGTGTGTGTGTGTATATATATATATATATATATATATATATATATATATATATATATATATATATATATATATATATATATATATATATATATATATATATATATATATATATATATATATATATATATATATATATATATAATTTTCAAGACCTTATCTAGCTATACAAAGAAATTAGAGCTTTCTGTTTTACTTCCATTTGGCACAGATGAGAATTAAATATCTTCCCTTCTCTCTAAATTTTGAAAACTGGAATTTTGTTAAGCTTATGAAGTTCTCTGTTAACAGAGGCATAGGATCCAGCAGTCTGTTACTGCAAAGAAAACTGTCATGATTGGAAGTGAGTTTAAAAACAGAAGAAAACTGTGAAACTCATATGTTTTCACAGATGCTGGAAACTGTTAAGCAGTGCAAACAAGTATATTAAAAATATGCTGACTGTGAAGACAGATGCAGAAACACATTATTGTTATTCCAACTTTTGCTAAGCAAATGAATTTGTTTTTAGGCACTATGGGTCAACGTTATGCTACCTTTTTAGCACTCTTTCATTTATCATTTTTTACTGGAAACCTCTGTGGTCAACATTTCTGTTGTGCAAAGTTCTATAAGGTTCTCCCACAGCTCTTTAATGTTTTCTAATGCCGTTAAACATGTCATTGGTTCCTTGTAAGGGTAGCCCTTTTGTACCTATGCAGCTTAAAAACAGAAGGGCAATTTATCTCTTTATGTCTCACTCTCACTCTTTAAGGAAATTATTTTTCCTGTAGTTCACCTGTTTGAACATCTTTTCTCCTTCTATTCAATTATGGCAATGATAATAAAAAGTTCAGAAGCTTTCTGTTTCTTGGAGACAAATAAAAACACATATTCCTATGACTCATAAACATGTTCCCAACAAAAACTATTAAGTATAACTAAACACACAGAACTTAGCCACTGCCATAGTGATGGTGCCCCCTCCTCCCGGGGCAAAGACCCACCTGCTGTGATTTGCTAGGGTGTGAACAGTTACAGCTAAAGTCCCCTGTTTACCCCAGGTTGGGGATGGTTGTTATTTCTCACAAGGAGCTGAAATTGTGGGATTTATTGCAAGAAATCACAAGATCTTGAAATCACCTAATTTCAGGGGGACATTACTTTATAATAGCTTATCAGGTTTTGGTATCATTTGTAACAACTGAAATTTATAACTCAGAAATATAAGGAAAGTACATCTAGATATTTTATATTTTGATGCAGTGACAGATTGTAAGTGCTTGACCAAGCTTTTTGTATTCTTACTGCTCCTCTGATTTCATGGATTAATGTAACAGAGATCAAACAGTGAAGGACCTAGGCCAGTGATGGCAAACCTTTTAGAGACCAAGTGCCCAAATTGTAACCCAAAACCCACGTATTTATTGCAAAGTGCCAACAAAGCAGTAGGGGAGTAAGGAAATGCTCCCATTTGGCTGTTAGGCAGAGGGGTGGGGTGAACTCTGTGCTGGGGGGAGAGAAGAAGTGTTCCCATTGGGCTGCTGGGAAAAGGGGTGGGGCTAACTCTTCTGCTGGGTGACTGCATGGATCCCCACAGAGAGGGCTTCGAGTGCAACCTCTGGCATGCACCACTGACCTAGGCCCTCTTTTGCCTTCACTTCTAACCTTCCTTACTTGTGGTATCTGAACTGAAGGAGGATACAAAGAGCATGGAACCAAATAAAGCAGCAGGTGTTGATTACATGAAAGCAGAACAGATAAAATAGTTCGGTCATCACACTACGGAGTGGCTTCTGCAATGGATAAACAACTGCAGAGATGTGCTTAAAATTCCTAAATTGTGGAGACAGGCTAGGGCAGGGGTGGCAAACCTTGCTGCCCCAGGAATTCTTGGAATTCAATTTCCAGAAGACCTGATTAGCAGGTTTGCTTGCTTGGGCTTCTGGTAATTTAAGTCCAAGAAAACCTGGGACACCAAGGTTGGCCATCCCTGGGCTAGAACCAGTGCTTCATTGAAACCTAGATGTTCTTAAAAACTACCAACCATTATCACCTCTTTGGCTTCCTTATAAGGCACTGGAAGAGATGATTTTCAATCATATTTTGGAATTTAATGATGAAAAGATCATGAAGGATCAAGCAGGCTTCAGCCGGGCTCAAATTCCTAATGTTATGCAACACGTTGAGGATGACTTCAAAAGTTATATGAATGGCTTTTATTGACCTAACTGCAGTGTATAACACTGTCAGTCATAGGTTACTGTTATATAAAATAAATAATCTTACCAGACATAACAAGCTTACTAAGATCATGGGCAGCTTTTCCCAGAACCAGAGATTCTGGACATGAAAGAAGAAGAAAATTTTTCAAATATTAACATCTGAATAGGCCTAATATAATTGAATTCAACTGAGAATAAGAGCAAAAACAGGTGGACATTTTTGCTGGCAGTGTTGAAAAACAGAAGTGTGGTGTAATTGTTCTATTGTGTTACTAACAATTTTGGAAACACCTTGAGTAAGTTCAGTTCAGCCTTATATCTGCATATACCTGATTGAATGCAATTGCTTTAATTTGAGAGCAAATATGCATAGTACTTGGTGTGCATATGCTTGCCATGAAATGGTAATGTCTTTGCAAATGTTTGAACAAAAGAGTTAATGTGCATTGCTTCTCAGCACCTAACTTCAACCCAAAAATGAAAAATCCATTGTGCATATAAGAAATATTTGAAGTGTCAATCAAGGTGCTGTTTGCCAATCCACCCACTCTGTTAAAGTCCTTCTGTCTGAAACATATTGGGCATTTTTTTCATTTGCCTGAGCTGACAGATACAGATTGTGACAAATCTCATATGGGGACTACAGCCCGAGGGTATAGCATGGAAAAGAACTGATAAATTCAAAATTAATGGTGGAGAATGTCATGAATTATCAGTCTAGTCACTCACAACACCGTTTACATCTGCTTTTAGTTTCAGGAAATTAAATACAGAGAGACATAGGGGGAAAACCTCTGTTTTTTATGGTCTAAATATTTGTATTTGCACTCATGTATGTAGCACACATCATTATTTTTAAGGCCATGGTACCTATGGATACAACTCAACCAAAAACATAAAGGCAGAAAGAAAAGTAATTTATGACCTTTCAATGTTATTGAAGTTCAACTCCCATCACCCCTACCAAAGCAGAGAAAAAAGTGGAGTATGATGGGAAGTGCAAAGAGAGATACAGTCGTACCTCACTGAAAGAGCATAATGCGTTCCACAGGATTGCTCTTTAAGTGAGTTTGCTCTTTAAGTGAAACACCATTGAAACTGACCAATTGGGGGGGGGATTGCAAACCCTGATTTATTTGTTAAGCGAGGTTTTGGTTGGTTTTATTTGTTAAGTGAAGTGAACACTCGGAGAAAATTCTGCTCTTTAAGCGAGTTACTCTTTAAGCGAGGCGCTCTTTATGCGAGACTTGACTGTATGCTCTTTCTTTTTCTTTCTTTTTTTTTCATTCTTTCTTTCTTTCAGGAGAATGCAAATCATTCCTCCCTTGGCAAGTTATTCCAGAGACTGGCTACAATATCTGAGTGCTGGCAATATGGAGAGTTACAAAAGTGCCTGAATGAAGGAGTCAACATATAGAGTTGACTGAATGTTTGAAGGGAGCAGAAATAGGAAGAGAGGAATTAAGCAGAGATAATTAAAAAAACATATTTATTTTTGGAGTGATTTAAAAAGACTATCATATAAGATAGGGATTCCCAACCTATGGTCTGTGGGCCGGATCTGGCCCATGGTGCCATTTCATGTGGCCCCCACTCACGATGGGCATTCAAGAAACAAAATGGCCATGCCTTTGAAGATGTTGGGACAAAATGACCACCCCATTGTGCAGTCAGGGCAAAATGGCCATCTGACTCTCGAAGCTGACTGAGAGAGTGTGACCCGGCCCCTGGTTTGAAAAGGTTATGAACCCCTGATCTAATACCTGGTCTCACAATCAGGAGACTTATTCAGATTTTCTTTCAAGTTTATATTGCGAATTTATATAGCAAATACTACTCCAGTTTGTTTGTTGTTGTTCAGTCACACAGTCGATTCCGACCCTTTGAGACCCCATGGACCACTGTCCGCCAGGCACTTCTGTCCTCCACCATCCTCCTCAACTCACTCAGCCCATTGTGTCTACAATACCATCTAGCCATCTCATTTTTGGCTGTCCCCTTCTTCTTTTGCCCCCCACCCTTCCCAGCATCAAGGCTTTCTAAGTGAATCCTCTCTTCTCATTTGATGTCCAAAGTACTTAAGCTTCATCTTTACTATTTGACCTTCTAAGGAGCAGCCATGGTTAATTTCTTCTAAGATTGACCTATTTGTTCTCCTTGCTGTGCAGGGGACTCTCAAAACTCTCCTACAACACCACATCTCAAAGGCATCTATTATTTTGTGCTTAGCTTTCCTAATGGTCCAGCTCATACAACCATACATTGCCACTGGGAATACCATTGCTTTGACTAGCCGAATTTTTGTTTGCCGTGTGATGTCTCTACTTTTCACTATGCTCCCCAGGTTTCTCATTGCTTTCCTCCCAAGAATCAGTCACCTTTTTTATTTCATGGCTGCAATCACCATCTGCAGTGAGCTTTGATCCTAAGAAAGTAAAATCTGTCACTGCTTCTACTTCTTCCCCATCTATTTTCCAGGGACTGATAGGGCCTGTTGCCATTATCTTGGTTTTCTTGATATTGAGTCTCAAGCCAGCTTTTGCACTTTCTTCTTTCAACCTAATCAGGAGCTTTTAAAAGTCCTCCTCAATTTCAGCCATTAGGGTGGTATCATCTGCAGATCTCAAATTGTTGATGTTTCTCCCAGCAGTTTTGATCCCAAATTGTGATTCCTCCATCCCTGCATTGCACATTATGTGCTCTGTGTTTAAGTTGAATAAGCTGGGTGACAAAATGTAGCCTTGTCTTACTCCTTTCCCTATTCCAAACCACCCTGTGATTCTGTATTCTGTCCTAACTGTTTCTTCTTTATTCATGTACAGGTTTCTCATGAGGTATATAAGGTGTTCTGGTATTCCCATCTCTTTAATCACTTGCCATATTTTGTTGCGGTCCACACAGTCAAAAGCCTTAGTGTAATCAATGAAACAGAAGTAGACTTGTTTCTGATATTCCTTTGTTTTTTCCATGATCCATCTTATGTTGGCAATGTGGTCTCTGGTCCCCCTGCCTCTTCTGAACCCCGCCTGCACTTCTGGTAATTCTCTCTCCACAAGCTGTTGCAGTCTATCCCGTATTATCTTGAGCATCACCTTGCTAGCGTGAGGGATGAGAGCAATTGTTCGATAATTTGAATATTCTTTGGCATTGCCCTTTTTGGGGATTGGAACGTATACTGATCTTTTCCAATCCTGTGGCCATTGTTGTGTTTTCTGCTGGCATATAGAATGTAATACTGTAGTTTGATTCCATCATCTTTTAGGGCTTTGAAAAGTTCAACTTGGATACCATCATCTCCACTGTCTTTGTTGTTTGCAGTGCTTTTTGGGCCTCTCTGACTTTACTCTAGGATGTCTGGCTCAAGTTCAATTTCCCCATCATTGTTATTATCAGGAGTGTTGAGGTCCTTTTTGTACAGTTCCTCTGTGTACTCTTTCCATCTTAATCTCTTCTCCATCAGCTAACTCCTTGCTGTCTTTGTCCCTTATCATGGTCATTTGTGCTTTAATCATTTTCTTGTTTTCCCCAATTTTTTTTTTAAAGATCTCTAGTCCTACCCCTTATGTTGTTTTCTTCTATTTCTCTGCACTGTTCATTCAGGTAGGTTTCCTTATCTCTCCGTGCGTTTTTTTTTTTAAAATTATGTATTCAAGTGATTGCATTTTTTCCTTTCTCCATTGCCTTTTGTGTCCCTTCTTTCCTCTGCTATTTTAAGAGCTTCATCGGACAACCACTTAGCTTTCTTATGCTTATTTTCTTTTGGTATAGTTTTCCTTGTTGCCTCCTGCATGATGTCCCATATCTCTGTCCATAGTTCTTCTGGCACTCTGTCTGTCTGGTCCATGTCATTGAATCTGTTCCACACCTCCACTCTGTATTCTTTGGGATGTTGTCTAGGTCATATCTCTCTGGCCTAATTGTTTTCCCTATTTTCTTTAGTCTAAGCCTGAATTTTGTGATCAGTATGTTGTGACCGGAGCCACAATCTGTTCTAGTCTCATTTTTGCTGACTGTATGGAGATTCTCCATCTTTGGCTGCAGAGTATGTAATCAATCTGATTTCGATGTTGGCCATCTGGTGATGTCCATGTGTAAAGTCTCCTCTTGTTTTGCTGGAAGTGAGTGTTTGCTATGACCAGTGTGTTATCTTGGCAGAACTCTATCAGTCTTTGGCCTGCTTCATTCTGTGTTCCAATATCAAGTAAATGTAAAGGTAAATGTTTCCCTTGCTCGAAAGCCATTCATATCCGACTCTAGGGTTCAGTGATCATCTCTGTTTCTAAGCCGAAGAGCGAGCGCTGTCTGCTTCTGCAGACGTTTCCATGGTCATGTGGCAGGCATGACTAGACACCGGAGCACATGGAATGCTGTTACCTTCCCACCGAAGTGGTCTCTATTTATCTACTTGCAATTTATTGCTTTCAAACTGCTAGATTGGCAGGAGCTGGGACAGAGACGGGAGCTCATTCCGTCCTGTAGTACTCAGGAATCGACCTGCTGACCTTCTGCCTCCCAGTCAGCGTCTTAGTGACTTGAGCCACTGCAGTCCCTCCAATATCAAACTTGCCTGTTATTCCATTTACTTTTTGATTTCCTATTTTGGCATTCCAGTCTCCTATGATAATGTGTACATCATTTCTTGGTGTCTGTTCTATGAGGTGCTCTAGGTCCTCATAGAACTGATCATAGAACTGCCCTGTTCCGGGTGACCAGATCCCTCCTTGGAAGAGGGGGGTCAGGCCCTGGCTGGCAGGGCTCGGCTGAGGCATTTGCTGATTATCTAGCGGAGAAAATCGCTCAGATTCGCTCGAAGTTTAATCCCGGCATGGAACGTATGGAACTGGGGTTGACCTGTGCACAGTCTGGCCATGTTATCTGGGATCGGTTCGATCCCGTGGACCCTGAGGAAGTGGACAGACTTCTTGGATCTGTTCGTGCCACAGCCTGTGATCTGGACCCATGCCCTGCCTGGCTAGTTAAAGCATCAAAGGCGGTGGCAGGTGGTTGGGTTGGGAATATTATAAATTCATCATTTAAGGAGGGGTCTTTCCCAGCGCCATTAAAACATGCCTTGGTGCGCCCCCTCCTAAAAAAAACCATCTCTCGACCCTACGGTAATTTCGAACTTCCGACCAGTATCAAACCTACCCTTTCTGGGCAAGGTGTTGGAAAAGGCTGTGGCACAGCAGTTGCAGGAAGTTCTGGATGAAGCGGATTATCTGGACCCTTTTCAGTCAGGATTCAGGCCCGGACATGGTACTGAAACTGCACTGGTCGCTTTGGTGGATGATCTCTGGAGAGATCGGGATGGAGGTCATCCTTCCATCCTTGCTCTTCTCGATCTCTTAGCGGCTTTCGATACCGTCGATCATGACATTCTTTTGGGTAGGCTCCAAGGATTGGGGATCCAGGGCACTGTGTTGGCCTGGTTTTCCTCATTTCTGAGGGGCAGGACCCAGATGGTATGTCTGGAGAATGAGAGGTCCAGCCCTAGGCTCCTCCAATACGGGGTGCCTCAGGGCTCAGTACTATCACCTCTCCTGTTCAACATCTATATGAAGCCGCTGGGTGAGATCATCCGTTCCCACGGGGTAAGGTACCATCAATATGCTGATGATACCCAACTGTACATCTCAGCCCGTGGGGACCCAAGCGGTGCAGTAGAAGTCCTGACCAGGTGCCTGGAGGCTGTTAGGGTCTGGATGGGGGGAAACGGGCTACAACTGAATCCCGGCAAGACTGAGTGGCTATGGGTGAGGGGCCCTGTGTTATCCCAGGAGCTTCCAGCTTTGGTTCTGGACGGGGCTGTTTTGCCCCAGACAGATCCGGTGCGTAATCTGGGGGTCCTCCTGGACTCACGACTACTGTTCGAAGAACAGGTGGCAGGCGTGGCCAGGAGGGTTTTTGCACAACTTCGTGTAATATACCAGTTACGCCCACTCCTGGATCGGGACTCCTTGCGCAGGATCACACATGCACTGGTCACCTCCAGACTTGATTACTGTAATGCGCTCTACATGGGGCTGCCCTTGGTGACCATTCGGAAACTCCAGCTGGCCCAGAATGCGGCTGCTAGGGTAGTGATGGGGTGTGGGCGTTACGCTCGTGCCTCGCCACTGCTTCGGCAGCTGCATTGGCTGCCAGTATGTCTCCGGGTGCAATTCAAGGTGCTGGTCATTACTTTAAAGCCCTATATGGTAGTGGGCCAGGATACCTCAGAGACCGTGTCACCCCAAGAACGTCTGTCCATCCCACCAGGGCAGATCGGAGAGGCTCTCTTGTAACGCCATCAGCTAGAGAGGCTCGCCTCTCTAGCACCAGAAGGAGGGCCTTCTCCGTGACCGCCCCGGCCCTGTGGAACCTCCTGCCTATTGATTTACGTCAACAGACAGAGCTCCTGCCCTTCCGGAAAGGCCTTAAAACCTGGCTGGCAGGACAAGTTTGGGGATCCAAAAGCACCGGATCTCATGTTGGGTGGCTTATCAGATGAGTCAGCCACCCTTGTTCTTACCTCCTCACCCGGTCCTTGTTTTTAATAACCTTTGTCATTTTAATAACCTTGGTAATTTTTATATCTTGGAAATAACTGGGAATTGTTTAATCTTTTTAGCTTAATCTGTGAACATTGTATTAATTTATATTTTTTTAATCTATTAAGAGGATACTGTATACTGAGTTGTATTCTTTAACTATGTATTTCTTAAATTTGTTTATGTAAGCCGCCCAGAGTTGGGTTTCGACCCAATTGGGGCGGGATAACAAGTTGGAAATAAATAAATAAATAAAAATAAAAATCAACTGAGGTTTCATCTGCACTAGTGGTTGGTGCGTATATTTAGATTAGAGTGATATGGAACGGTTTGCCTTGTATTGTATTCTGACTGATATCATTCTATCATTTATGAGATTGTATCCCATTACTGCTTTTCTCACTCTTTTATTGACAATTATGGCTACTCCATTTTTTCTAAGGTTTTCTTGTCCACAGTAGTAGAGATGATGGTTTCCAGAGCTGAATTCATCCATCCCTGTCCATTTTAACTCGCTGAGTCCCAAGATGTCAATGCTTATTCTTTCCATTTTCTTTTTTACCACCTCCAGTTTTCCTTGATTCATAGACCTTACATTCCATGTCCCTATACAGTATTGTTCCTTACAACACTGTACTTCTCCTCTCCCTTTCCTGTCCCTCCCCTTCTTCCAATGTGATGTCTCCTTTTGTTTTGCCTTTTGTTTTGGTCCATAGGGTTCTCTTGGCAAACTTCCTGACGTTGGTTTGCCGTTTTGTACACCAGTATCTTCCCATCATACATGTTATCACAGTTTAAAACAAAGTATTATCATGCATATTATCACAGTTTAAAACATAGTATAAGGCTAAAAGTTGAACTAATTAATGCTGATGTTATAGTTAAAATAACTAGCACAGTCATCCCATCTTTTGTTCATATTGTAATGAATCGTAACCAAATGGGGTCAAGAATCTTATGGCTATCAGTCCTTTGTCAAATTATTCTGTCAACAAGCTGTTTATTTCATTCTTGGAATAATAAAGAGAACTTCCATGTACTTTTCCAGCTGAGCCTCAAACATATAGAACATTTTTGTGTGTGCTTCATATCATTATTAACCTGCTTACTTTGTTCCTTTAAAAAAAAAGCCAGGGACTTTTCATGTGTGTTGTGAAATAATGTCAAGGCAAGATAGAAATGAAT
Organism: Furcifer pardalis; assembly: GCA_030440675.1. Lineage (NCBI taxonomy): Eukaryota > Metazoa > Chordata > Lepidosauria > Squamata > Chamaeleonidae > Furcifer > Furcifer pardalis. The sequence continues at coordinate 28,326,985 of CP126892.1, forward strand.
ACTATAAAAATGGAAAACAACATGTTTTAACTTCAGAAGAGGGAGATTGTGTTAATTAGACATATGTGAAATGCAGAATTTATCTGCTGCCTGTCAGCAAACATCTGTCATAGAAGATGTTTTATTGTTTGCAGCATTCTGAATGCACTAGGTGTTAGAAACAGGGAGTGATAGAAGTAGAACAGGACCAAAAGCTCAGAACTGCCTCCTGTGAAATAGGCAACAGTGAAATTGAAATAGGTCATTAACTGATTCCTTGGTTCACAGAAGAATGCCCAATTTGTTCCAAATGTAGACCCTGCAGATAATTGCACTTCATTTCTATGGATAAAACATCAGCAGTTGCACTACTCAGAGTTTGTTTTAGAAATATAATTCAAATTACTTGATTTGGCCATTTGACAATGGCCAAACTGACTAATATTAGGCAGAATGAAGTGGCCACGTCAGAAAGCAGATTTGGGCAAATTATTTTATGAAATTGTGCCCTTACCATTAGTGAGTTGGAATGTACGATTTTGAGTCTTAGGTACCAAGCATACACCAAGCTTAGTCTTGGTGTAAGTAAATTTGGCTGGGCCCAATTTGGAGACAGGTCTGACTGACAAGTTTCTGTTTGAAATATACTTCCTCCTGTGAAATTGGCAGATGGAAGAAGAAGAAGGGGGAGGAGGAAGAAGCACAATGTCCTACATTTATAAACCAGAATATTTTTGAACCAGTGAAATTCTTTGCTTTTCTAAACAGAAGTTTAAGTATACATGCACTACACACAAATTCCAAAAGAAAGTTTTCTTGTGCAGAATTGCCCAGTGCTAGAGGATAAGAAATGATGAGCACATGATCTGCACTATGGTTTCTGGGATAGGACAAAAGCAAGAACAACTGGATTATGGCTATAATACTTTTGTTGAAAAAGCTTTGGAGGGCTGTTTTGGATTTAATGAAATCATGAAATGAAGGTGTGAATAACAGTAATGCAAACAATGGAGAAACTGACATACCCTTTAACATCTCATGTAAACTAATTTTGCCATGACCATTCTACAGAATGCAGGTTAGAAAGCTGTTTTCTAGTTTCCAGCCTTCTTCCTTAGGGAAGGCAACCCAAGATAGAAATACAATATAGGGCCAAAATCTTTACAAACATGCTGTCTGCATGTTTTCTATCATACAGGTATAATCAAGGTAGGAACGTGAGATGAGCACCAAGGACTACAACCAAATACAGTATGCTCCAGAATTCCAAGTTCTCCTTGTCTTTTGTGACCAAGAAGTCAGAAAAAGGTGAGGGGTGGGAAAGGCATGTAAGGGGAGGAACTTTTATACTTATAACATCTGCATGATGGCTTAAGATGAAATGGAGAGCAAAAGTCTATCACAATGGGCAAAAAGTTATTTTTCAACTGATGTTACTGAGCAGCCAAATAGTTTGTTGGTCTCACTACTAATCTAGCACAGTTAAGCCAGTATACTTCAAATTCCCAACCTCTGGCTCCACAACTGGACTCCAAAACTACTGTCCTTAATAAAAATGTTATGATGAGTCCAAAGTTGGTGCTCCCAAATGTTAGGTGTTAGAGGAAGGGAACAAAGACATACTTTAGGAGTATTTACTGATGGTCTCAGCATGCCATTTGGAACAATCTACATGAATGCTTCCATGTTAAGCAAGTAAGCCCCAGGAATGAGAATTGGTGGGGGCCTAAGCTTTCAGGATATCTCCTCCATAAAAATCCCACCAACAAAGGTTGTCCTGAGATTTGCACCCCATCAGAAAACCTGGAGAAACATAACAATCCCCTAAAATGTCAGCTGGCACAGCAGTGCCATAGCCAGGAGTCTAGATTTGAGAGGGCAAAAAAAAAAAATTCAGGAGGGGCAAAAAAAAATTCAGGAGGAGCAACAATGTCACATTCACATGTATAATATTGGCATCATGGGGTGAGTTGGGGGGGGGCTATTAGCTCAAGAGGGTCCCTCCTGGCTATGGCCCTGTGGCACAGTGAGACCCGAATGGCAAGGTTATAGTTAGTAAAATCAGCACATCTCTCCTCTCTCTTCTTGAATGCACACAAATGTTCTGACCTCTTATCTGAATCTGCGTAATAAATCCTTTTCTAATTATTTCAGCAGGTAAACTTATGTTTCTGTGTGCCCTTGGTGATAATGATTGCAGCATTGTCACTTCAAAGTTTGTTGTTATACTTAATCTCTACCTGTTCAGTTGCCTAATGTCACTTTTTTTGTGTGAAAAACGCCTAATGTTCCTGATTAGCAATTAAAGAAATCTAAACTAACACTCAGGCGCCCATAGGAATGCAAATGAAGGCCTGTGTTTTTGTTTAGACAGAGGTTAGAGTGTGTAATTTATTTATGAACCAATGAATTAATGCATGAGAATCTGGAGGTGGTTAGGGGATTAAGGACTGCTTCTATATAATATTTGCTGGGGATAAAATGTATAGTGCTGTGGTTTGTTAAGTTTTAGCCAGCTGGTGATTAAAACACTCCAACTGAAGCCAGATTGGTTTACTTGTTTTTGTTCATGTGCACCTCTGAGCCACATGTCTGGAACCTCCATGAGCCTGTCATAATGCATCTATTTGAGGAGATTCATATAATCTTTTGAAGACACTTTCAGAATTACCCCAGATAAACTTTCTCCCTACATCACTTGTTTGTCTACTTATTTAGCTACTTAGAATAGGAAACAAAATGTGGAACTTCATCTTATATTTATTCTTCTGAGTATTATCCAGCATGCTTTCAAACTACATACACAAACTCACATACGTTTTCAGACATATCTATAAAACATATTTGTATTATGTGAAAGCGTGTCAACACACGTGTAGTTGGCTAAATTACAGTCAAACCTTGAGATAAGAATGGTTCAACTTAAGAAAAACTCAAGATACATCTAAAAACCTCAGAAAGAAATCAAATTTGAGATAAGAATTTTTTTTCATATATTTCTTTATTATTATATATAACACATAAACAACAACAAAATCACCTCGCTAGTACCAGGAAGAGGGCCTTCTCTGTGTTCGCCCCGGCCCTCTGGAACCTCCTTCCAACTGAGCTGCGCACACAGACAGAGCTCCTGTCCTTCCGGAAGAGCTTAAAGACCTGGCTGGCAGGACATGTGTGGGGTTCCAGGGATGTGGGCTCCCATGTGGGGTGGTTAGTCTAGGGATATTACCCCTCTGACGACACCCCCAGATACTGTTTTAGTTCATAAACTTTTAACTTTTTATTGATGTGTTTTAACTTGGGCTGTAAGCCGCCCAGAGTCGGGCTTGCCCGATTGGGGCGGGTTAGCAAGTGTGAGGTATAAATAATAAATAAATATAAAAATAAATAAATAAACGTACTGGAGCCATGCACAATTTCCAGATAATTTTATAGTTGTGCTCCTTCTCCTTAATGGATAGTAATTTCATTAATCCATTTCCAAGCATTCTCACCAATTGCAATACTCAATTCATTCTCCCAGGTTTTCCTTAATATTTATCGCAGTTCCTCATTTTTCTTTAGAATCTGGTATATTTTGCCAACTAATTCTTTACTTGTAATTAATCCCCTTCTTAATTTATATATCAGATCCTCAAATGGGGTCAGTGGTCTTTCAATATATCTGTTTAGCTCCCATTTTCTTATCCAACTTTTCCACTTGCATTTTTTTGGAGCCAATTCAAACCTAGTTTCATAAATATCTTATTTCTTTTTTGTTGATCACTACACTTTGCTGCCCATTGATTTAATAACAATAGTTTATCCTGTAATAACTTTCATTTCATTTCTTTAGTTAATTTTAGGGAATAATCCAATATGTCCATCAGTTCCAAAACTGGACAGTCACCGAGGGCTAACTTATCTTTTAACCCTTTCCAACAGTAATATAAATCTTTCAAAATTTTATTTTTGAATTTGACCTTATTCTCTCGGGCTGTTAAAAAATAAACTTCCCTTAAATTTTCTATATTCTATCCAATGGGTTTCTTCGGTTTCTATATTATCATGTATTAACTTTTTTATTATTCGTTTTACTTGGAATGCCTTATAATAATTTACTATATTTGGGATTCCTATGCCACCTTCCTTCTGTTGTAAGTACCACAACAATTTTATGATCCTTGGCTTCTTTCCTCAATTACAAAACTTGTCCAAAATTTTCTGCCATTCAATTAATTCTTCCTGTTTTATTCTTATTGGGAAATTTCCCAGCAAAAAAATTATTTTAGGCATAATTTTCATCTTACACAAATTTACCTTTCTGAACCAGGATAACTTTAATTTATTCAGCTTTTCTATAGTTGTCTTAACCTCCTTTTTAATTTTGCCAAAATTTATTTTCTTAATATCTTTAACATCTTCTACAATATAAATTTCTAAATAATTCAAGCATTCCTTAATTTGCAATTTGTATAGTTAGTTATGTTTTCCTTTTCTGTATTATTGTTGTTACAAGTGATAATTTCTGATTTTCCCCAATTAATTTTTAACCCCCATATAATTTTAAATTTTTCCAGTGGCCTTGGACTTTTTTTATGACGTTACTTGAATCTTTTAAGACCAAGAGAGTATCATCCACAACTTGATTTAGTATAGGGCCCATGGATCTGACCACATAGTGGACTTTTTTATTTTTTGTGATGCAGTGTATCATTCCTTGAATTGAGTAAGTTATATCTTGTGCAGTTAATAACTACACATTGTGTTGCATCACTCTTGCCAACAGGTAGGAATACTCTTTAGAGCCCTCTAGTGCAGGGATCCTCAACTTTTCTAAGCTGCAGGCCGGTTCTCATCTCCTCAGACAGTTGGCAGAACTGTTTAAGTTTAGTTTCATAAAAGTTTAAGTAACTTGTTAGGCCAAATGAGACTTCAGATTTGGATTCAGAGCACTTGATTTAGTATAGGACACATGGATTAGATCAGGTAGCAAAAATAGTTATTTTTTATGATCCAGTGATATTTGTCCAATTTTAGAATATTTATGGGGCTGAAATATGAGCCACTAGTAACCTACAAGATGAAAAAAATACACCCATGAATCTTTGGGCATTCATGGAGTTAAAATCTTTAACTAAAGATGCCCATTTGATGAAATATAAATATGTGGGCGGGGGGAGATAAAGGGGAGAGAGAGAGAGCTGTTGGTGTTGGAAAGGAAGGAAAGAGATCTGTCCTGGACAACTGCAGCCATGGAGGTACTAGGAAGAATTCAGACTCAGTTAGCATGCATTATATATTTCCTTTTCTCCTTTATAATATTACAAATGAAATTGTCTGCTAACCTTTGAACAACTGCATGAAATGTACGTGAACAGAATAAAATCCTCCTATCTATCACATATCTGAGAATGATGTTCCTTAGTTGGTAGATGTTCATAACCCACCACTGGTAATTTTGTTTTGTTTTCTCTGTTTAAGGGATAAAATGTTTCTTCATACAGCCAGACAAGAATTAGAGTGTCATCAAATAGGCACAGGACAGGTTGGACACCCATCTGTGTGCCCTTTTCAGTCATATACAGTGATTGGGTGGCAGTGCATATCACTATTGTTCATGTAATAAACACAGTTGGATCCACCAATTTTTGAATGTCATCAGTTGGACTTCCAACCAACTCTGTCATCAGTGATGGACACTAACTGCTGTTCATTTCAAGATGACTCTCAGATCTCTAGTTCAAGACTGCCAGACATATTCTCCAGTTAAATGAGAGTGAGTAGATTCTCAGGTGTCAAGGTTTGAGATTGACAAAGAAGGCCCTGGCATTGGGAGGCAAGAAAGCATACTCAAAAAGAAAAAAAAAAGGCTTTAATGTTGGTTCATGGATTGGTAGTCTCAAATATTGACTACTGAGTAATTTAGGATTATTGTCAAGCTCATATTTTGTTAAAAACTCAAATGAAATAAATTTTTGATCCATATCTATCAATGTCGCAGTATCACTAGTGAAAAGAAAATCACAGCAGTAGCTGCTACCATTTCTTGGCACAATGAAAGGGAAATTAATTTTTAGAAAATGTATCCAATGGATCATATCTGTTCATCAGCTCAACAGTCAGAATGCTTACCTGGCAGATTTAGTGGTACATTAATCCAGGCACATTCTGTCCATTAATTCTGCTGAGAATGAGGGCAGAAAATTCTAATGACTATTATAAACAAACAAACAAATATTATAGTGTTCTATGGAAGAAATTGCTCTAATTTTTCCACTTTATTCCACCTCATTTCCAACCCTCTTCAGAATTATTTCAGTGATCTTCCAAGCTTATCACAATACCAAAAAATGGCCAGGAATGTTGTAATTTCTTTTATTTTCTGTTTTTGTGACATATTTCTCCATTACTCTGCAGTGTACCTAGCTACCCACCCTTTCTGATCTGAAAGGAGCCCTGTAAGAATCAATTTGATGTCATTCCCCTGAGCTTATCTGAGAGGCATCTAGTTGTGCTTACTGTAAGATAAAAGACAGTACAGAAATCTTGACCCTCACAAATCAGAATTTCTCCAAACTTTCTTTTCCCTTGAATTCATCATCAAAACAGACTCACCTTTTATTTTTATCAAATTGAAAGATTATTGTTGGTTTGTTGTTCAGTCGCACAGTCGATTCTGACCCTTTGCGACCCTATGGATCATTGCCCACCAGGCACCCCTGTCTTCCACCATCTTCCTCAGCCTGCCTAGTTCTGTGCCCATTGCTACAATACCATCTAGCCATCTCATTTTTTGTTGTCCCCTTCTTCTTTTGCCTTCCACCTTTCCCAGCATCAAGGCCTTTTCAAGTGAATCTTTTCTTCTCATTTGATGTCCAATGTACTTTAGCTTCATCTTTACTATTTGACCTTCTAGGGAGCAGTCAGGGTTGATTTCTTCTAGGATTGATTTATTTGTTCTCCTCACTGTCCAGGGGACTCTCAAAACTCTCATACAATACCACATCTCAAAGGCATCTATTCTTCTGGTTATAGTTGGGGAATTTATCAGCACAGCACTATTTTCCTGTATCAAACCAGTCTTGCCTCACCTTTTTCACAAAACCAATGGTTTCTTCAGCAGTTTCTATGATAATATTTTGGAGTGAGGCTCATTCTTGTTCGACATCATGAGGCTGACAGGGTTATTTGACATTCAGTCAGAGAGCTTATTCTGAAAATCCATAACAGTGTACTCATCCCAAAGTTTAGAAATATCAGACTTCCATTTGGGCAGGTTAGGCAGGTACCTAGATGTTCTTCCATGAGGAGAGATCCTGAGTCTAGAGAACAGAATCTTATGGTCTGTCTAGCAGTCATCGACATTTCTAGCTGTCCTGGTGATGAGGACATCTTTCTTATCACACTGCCAGGTGATGATGTAGTCAAGGATGTGCCAGTGCTTGGTGCAAGGATGCATCCATGTGGTCTTGAAATTGTTGGGTAGTCAAAATTGAATGTTGGTGATGAAGAGTTGATGTTCTGCACATAGACCAAGAAGCAGTAGTCAGTTGGAATTGCGGTTACCAAGTCCTTCCTTACTCATCTCCTTTGCCCAGAGTTGATAATCCCTTCCGATTTTGGCATTGAAGGCTCCAAGCAGTAAAAGTGTGTCCCTAGCTGGTGCCTTAGTGATAGTAGAGCTCAGATGATTGTAGAACTGGTTTTTAGCATCTTCATCAGCACCTAAAGTGGGTACATAGGCAGATATTGTGACAGAGATATCTCCTGAGAAAGGTATAAAGAGAGTCATAAGCTTTTCACCAATTGCAGTTGATGGTCATTTACTAACTTTGTTCTCACAGCAAAACCTACACCATGTAAGTGATGTTCTCCTTCCTCTTTCCCTTCCCAAAAGATGGTATTCCCTGAACCAAACTTTTTTCTTCTCTGGACAATCTAGTTTCACTCCAGGCAGCAATGTCAATGTTCAGCCTAGCAAGCTCATGGGTCACAAGAGCTGTTCTTCTCTCAGGACTGTCATTGTTGTCAAGTAGTGTCCTGATGTTTTAGGTGCCAATTGTCATTATGATAATGACTACAAATAGATATAAGAAAAGATCATTTTGTGTCATTGAAATTAAATCAACAAAATTCTTTAGATTGATTTTTTCCCCTTTTACCACAGAAGACGTATGGAAAGAGAGGTGGGATTTACAGCAATGAGGTTATGACACATTGGTACCCTTTTGTTAGATAAATGTTTTGAATGTTGAAGATTCTGCAAGAGTTTCATTTTCCTTGTAGAGAACCATGCTTTTTAATCTACTGATAGATATTCCTAACTAATTTAAAATTTTGCTATTAAAATTAGCTATCCAGAGTCCACATTGTCACATTAAGCAAATCTTGTTGTACTTTCTAATTAAATCCTTGCAAATGTTAATACTAGGCAGTTTTAGTGTCAGCAAACTAAGAGCATGGCTAATTAAAATCTTTTATGCAACTTCTTCATGTATTATTTCCTCATGTGCATATTATTTTTTCCCCTCATGTGCACATTAAAGTTATCAGATTGCAAGCCTGGAGTAAAAATCCAGTTTGGGTAAAGAAGTAATATATTACAGGAGTCCAGTCCTTTCTAGCACATTCAGTACACATTAACATGGGGCTGTTAAGATTAATAGAATTAGATGAGAAATGAAGAAGGATATGGAAATTGTAAGGAAACTGTGTTACTAAGTTTCATCTGCCTTCCCTGATAAAGATGAAGAAGAGACATTTGTGCCAGAGTAAGAGAAATTGAGAGGATGAGTAAAGTAGTAGTGAGAAGAAAGAACATTTTAGAACTTACTGATATATAACAGGCAAACAAATTGCAGAGCCAGAATACAAATGTAAAGTTGTCATTCTTCTTATTAATATAACATGTTTCCAAGATCACTCTCTGTACCAGAGAGCAGTCAAAATAATACTAGTTTTTAAAAGAGATCCCAAGAAATTCTAGGAAGTTGCAGGCTTAATGTGTATTCTGAGTAAATACATTGAAAGCATTAATTGAAAATAGAATAGTCAAACATCTAGAACAGGGATTCTCAACCTTTTCAAGTCAGAGGGTGAGTCATGCTCCCTCAAACAGTTGAGGGGGCCAGATAGGTGGACCCCCCACTGATTACAAGGGTGGGAGCCAGATTATTTGGTGCTATGGGCAGGATCCGGCCTGTGGGACACAAGTTGAAAACTCCTGATCTAGAAGAACATCTGACCAAGAAAAGGAACTTGAGTTTGTGAGTATCAACATAATGAATGGCTGCTTAGTTAATTAATTAATTGTGTGTTGGGACAGTTAAATCAAATCTTTCAATCCTGAAGGAAATCAACCCTGACTGCTTCTTGGAAGGACAAATACTGAAACTGAAACTCAAGTACTGGCCACCAAATGAGAAGAGAGGACTCACTGGAGAAGGTCCCAATACTGGGAAAGATGGAAGGCAAAAAGAGAAGGGAGAGGTAGAGGATGTGATGGTGGAAAATATTGAAAGCAAAAAGAGAAGGGGGAGGTAGAGGATGCGATGGCTAGATGGCATCATTTATACAGTGGGTATAGATCTGGGTAGGCTACAGAGAATGGCAGATGACAGAGGAACCTGGCATCCTGTGCTCCATGGGTCACAAAAGGCCAGACTTGATTGTGCAACTGAACAACAACAGTTTTAAAAGGAATCCAAATCACACTGCCTTTATGCAAAACTATAGATGACATTTTTGATAAAGCACACAGTTCCAATCCTTACAGTCAAAAGTTATTTTAGAACTAGAAACATTGCTTCATCCTCTTTTAATGCTAGAACCTGGACTCATCCACTGAAACCTGATGATGTAGGCTTAAAGACCAGTGAAAGAAAATAATCTTTATCATGCAACACCTAGGTGACATTGTTGACCTTGCTACCACAACAAATATGGATGTTTACCAACAAGGACTTTAAAAGATGATTAGATAAATTTATAGAGGATGGGGTTATCAGTGGCAGCAAGAAACACTAAATTCATTTTTCCTCCAATGTTGGAGGCAGCATGCCATTCTGTATCAATTACTAGAGAAGGCTACTGTTACACTCACATCTGCCAGTAGATGACCCAATAATTAACTGGACTTTTGTTTAATTAGTTGGAATCTTCTATTCTGAATAGTTAGAGACCATCGGGCTCTTAACAGTTAGCATTAATAACTACAGATGTTGGCATGGGAATATTTGCTCCCATTAGGAGACAGTTTATATATTACTTTGATGTACACAGACAGATACACTCTATTTTGTTAGTTTGTGTGATGCATGCTAGTTCTGCTAGCATATCTTGATTGTGCAGCACACCATTTGCTATCCTTTTTTTTGGGGGGGGGGGATTTGTGGTCACCTTGTTAACAACAATGCTTAGTGTCTCCAGAAGTCTTCCTATACTTACTCAGTAATTTCTTTAGACTCTTTCTCAAAACCACTCCATAAATTTTTGCCCCATATCATCCTTCCTAACACTAAGAACACTTACTTCAAATGCTTTATTTTAAATATTGTATTATGTTTATTTTAATAATTGTGAATGTTAATGCAGCCTTTCTAATTGAAATGTTAATTTCTTTCAGGAAGCTAAATTTCTTGGGTCACACAAGTGGCCAATAAAGAATGAGTAACATAAATGAATAAAGACCTCAAAATAATTAGACGACCCATAAGAAAACTAGAAGCTAGAATACTAGCATCAAGTAATGAAAAATACAAATTGTTACATCCGATTGGTGCACATTAATGAGAAAAGAAATGAGGCATCAATTTTTAAAACTGTTATATTTTATATTACAATTCTTCAAAGCTATAGAATTGTTTTCATACTACGTTTGAAAGATGTCAGTGGAATTTAATAATAATAATAATAATAATAATAATAATAATAATAATAATAATAATAATAATAATAATAATAATAATAATAATAATAATAATAATAATAATAATAATAATAATAAAGAGAAGTATAAGAACAACAACAGTCTTGCATGCATTCACCTTTACTTGCAAATAGCCTAAACATGATTTTTTTCTAGGCTTCTATTCCACTGAAGTAGCTGGATATGTTTTGTATGCATAATTAGGAAATATCCATGAAGTAGTTGTTACGTGACTAGAAATAGATGGGAAGTGTAATATTTGGCACAAACATTATCTCATCTACATTTGCCCCTGTTGGAATACTGTAGTTTCCCACTCAGCTTGTTGCAATATAACATTTGAAAACATGAATGGTATTCCTTGATCTGGAAGGGGGAAGTAATTTCTTGGGTCCAGATTGTGTGTGTTGCCAAATCAAAGGTTATAGCAGATTTAAAGAAGAAAAAAAGGGTGACATCAACAAAAAAAAAACAAAAAACAGATAATGAAGAGATTTGAAATGGGTAGTGATTACCAGGCCCGTGCTGGCCATTTGGGACACAGGTACAAGTTCCTGTGCACCCCAGTGACTGGCACCCTCCAGAGGTGGACAGAAGTTAAAAAAGTTTCTGTTAAAAAAAAGATAAAGTTTTCTTAAAAGTTATTAGGAAAAGAGGGGACCGTGGAACAGAAAGTAACAATACCATATGAAGTAGACATTGAGCTGGTGGCAGACAACAATGGTGGAGAAGTAGACTAATAGGTTCACCATGGATGAAGATCAAGGAATTCTCCTTCACTTTCCAGTCACTTGGAATGTGTTGAGGATCACAGAATGTATTAACATTCTTCATTACAGGTTTTCCTGTATCCCATGTGACCTTTCAATTAGAGAAATTAGCATTGGCTGCTCCTGTATATTGTATATTATTCATTTAGGTTTTAACATTTTTAATCTAGTTTCCCATTAGAACTGAATATTTCTCTATGTGGATGTGCTTATGCATGCTGAATGTTTGTGTCTCAGGCATATTTTGTTTGGCTAATTTCATTCCCATTTCCAAAGAAGTTGCAATATTTGTCTGAGTATGCTGAGGGGGGAGGGGGCAAAATATTGCAGCTCTTTAAAGACAGTTTTAAATCAGTGTGAGCTTTCAAGGATAAAACCACTTTTTCAGGCAAAGGAGCAAAAATATATGGTCTGGATATTTATACTTAAATGGTTAAGACACTGAACTTCATGACTGGTAGGTCGGCCATTCAGCAGTTTGAGACCCTAGTGCTTGCATGACAGAGTGAGCTCCCGTTTCTATCCCAGCTCCTGACAACCTAGCAGTTTGAGATAAATTGCAAGTTGATAAATAGGTAATGCTTTAGTGGGAAGGTAATTGCATTCTGTGCATTTTAGTGTCTAGTCATGCCTACCACATGATCACAGAAACATCTGCAGATGCAGACAGCATTGGTTCTTTGGTTGTAAACTAAGATTAGCATAACATCCTAAAAGTCAGCTACAACTGGTTATCAAGCAAGGAAGACCTTTACATTTATACTTATTTCTATGGCAATTTGAGGATGGAGCTAGTAGAGAAAGTAACAATGGTTTATTAACACAGGAATAGAGCTTCTACTTAAAGGTGTTGCCCAGGATTAATACATAGAGCCCAAGTGAACTTTTCCATTGTGATTGCCAGTCTTGTATTTTGAACAAGAGACTTATTTAGCCACAACAGGTGGAATTAAATGAACAAAAAGGGCACAATATTGTATAACAATTACCTCATATTCCTTTTCCCCCATTGTTCTAGAAAATTACAGTTTTATTTTATTTTCATTTTTCCCACAACCATACTCCTCAGGATAATCAGTCCCAAATTAGAACCTAGGTTAGAACATATTTCTGACAGATGTGATTACTTGCCAGGTTCTTTTTGTGATTCATTGGCTAGCACAGTATTCTCAAAGGTATGGAGGGCCAGTTTGGGTAAGAGACAACATATTGCTGAACTTCTGTCCACTTGGTTCCCCCACCCCACCCCATACTTGAAAACTAACCCTTCTTCTCCCTCAGACCTAACTTCTTGCATTGAAACAGTTTAAGAGAAAGGATATTAACAGGAAAGGGATAAAGCAGACAGATTTTAAAATGTCTAGGACTACATACGAAAAGCTCTGTGTCTGCAGTTTGGCACAATGAATCCTCCATTTGACATCTACCACGCCACCAAGTTTCGTAGTACTGTGCCGAATGAGCATAGAGTTATAGTTATTTGTGTGTCCCCAATGAAGCAAACGGGGTTGTTTCTGATAGTAAGAACACCTGGATATTGTGGCAGTGCGTAGGTGCAGGCAACATCAGCTGCTCCAAGTTTAGTTCAAGGGCATGGCACACAGAAAGAGTCTCCTCAAAGATTATGGTATTTTTGAACCACAATTGGGCATACCTCAGGTAATGGCAACCTTGTTGTGCTGGCTAATCTTTCTCACACTAGGTCAGGCGAAAGGAACTACAGAACAAATTCACCAAAGTTGGCTTCATTCTGGCAGTTTAACATCTGATCTAGACATGGAAGAAGAAGGAGAAGTTCAAGGGCAATGTATTGGTACCTATCTCAGGTTGTGGGAGCTACATAGAGGAAATTTCAAGTCTGTAAAGACTTGCTGCAGTGGAAGAAGCTGCAAAATGTCATTGAGAAGCCACCACCTTTTTTCTTAGTTTTCTTTAAATTTGTCAAGATGAAAAAGCATTGACCATATTCTTTACCCACCTGTTGAGTCTTCTCCCAGGTTTTTTTTAGTGATTCAAGAAGATTAAGGACATCATATATGTGTGGTCTGTCCACTTCAAGCATCCTGGCCAAGTTATACACTAGCCACTCATGGGAATGTTTGACAAATTTGGACTGGGCTTGTTAAATAGGTTACATTGGTGCATAGTGTAGAGGAATCTTGGTTAGATCCAGCTAATGGGATGCTTTTGAATGGGTGGCTCCAGGAGGCATGATTGGTTAGGTTGTAAGTACTTGCCTAACCTATTGGGCAGAATAATATACCTTTGTCATTGCACTTTAAGACTACCAATTGTATGCTGCAACAGCTTGAAAGTATTAGCCCATTAATCTGAGAGAAATATGCTTAAAAGTAAGGCATTAGCCACAGTTGTTTGGCAGTTTGTATGCTCAACTGCTTGAGGACTGCTGGCAGTTATACTGGAGGACTGCCAGCTGACATGCCAAAGGACTGCTGGAGACCTACACGCTGGGGGACTGCTGAAAGCCTGTAAACTGATCATTGAACATTTGTTGTTGATATGCAAGCTTACGGATTGCTGCTTTTGTTTTGTTTGCTGATTAGACTATATACACTTGCACTGTTCATATCTGTGACTGAAGAGGAGAAGCTATCCTGTTTACTTTTGCAACTGACTTTGTATTGTACATACGGTACCTTTGTGAAACCTTGAGTTTTTTTTTCCACAACCAGTAAATAATTAATTGCACAGAGGTTATCTGCTTCCTTCACTCTGCCTTCTGAACCCGAAAGCTCGCTCTGCATCACTTAACATGATCTATGAAGGTCATGGGGTTTGGGCAGCTATTGTATGACCTTGAATTTTGCCAGCTGGACCTGTCCATTAAACAGCTCGATGTTGGGGTGTTGGGACTTGCCTGTGAGGGACTGGAATAGGGATGACCATAATCCCCTGGTCTTAGCTTCAGAAATCCACTCTACATTGGGCCCCACTTCAGTGAGATGCTGTTTTTCCTAATTTAAAGTTGTGGCCCTAGTTAATTCCAGCAACGTTGTTTTTCTGTGTTTATTTCTGACTTTGGGAAGGCAAAAGATGTCATCTTGCATTATGGTGTGTGCATTGTGGGAAAATCATTCAGTTGTCTTCCTTCTGGGAGGCTGGATGTAGTGATGCCCTGAAAACTTTCACAGTTCATTTAAAGCAGTGTTTCCCAAACTGTGGGTTTTGAACTTCAATTCCCAGAAGCCTAAGTCAATTCCCCAAAGCACTAATCAGCCAATGTACTGACTTAGGCTTCTGGGAATTGAAGTTCAAAACCCAAAGGTTGGGGAACACTAATTTAAAGGATACAGATCACTGACGCTCTATGTGGAAGCTGGTTCTGAAGCATATTGCTTGGAAATGGTCAAAGAATCAGCTAGCCACTTGGCAAACCACTGCATTTGCCCCCACATGCCCGCACAAAAGAGACTGACCACAGTGATGTTGGTAGAAAAATTGGGCCACTTTATTTGAGATCAACTTGGTTAACTTTAACCATCTTAACAGTAACTTATTGCAGCAAGGCTGCAGTAGCACTGGTGAGGTCAACGATATCCAATCACTAACTTAACTTGGATATCAGACAGCGATAACCAAACATCATTTAACTGTCCCGGTCAGAAGTAACCAGTTGTTATCTCCTTCTGACCCTACACCGGGCGAACTCTATATTGGGGCTGCCTGCTGCCGAGCTGGGCAGTTACCCAAGTTCCCGGTCTGCATTTTGATCAGACTCACAGAGTGGCCGATCAAAACACGTTCCTACCCGGTTCTCCTGGGACCAAATTTATTCCGCACCAGTGCTACCCGCCACACGGGGGGAGTGAAACTACTCACCGCCCCCCCCCCCCGAGACCGACAACTCGGTCACCAGGCCATGCTGCAGAGCACGCAGGAAGACAACCTGGCCATCTGGTGACGGGTGCACCCCGTCATTCCTGTACAGGTGGTCCGCCTCTGCCATACAGAATAGCGGATGCTCCACCACCGTACCCAGGCCCCAGTTATGCAGGAAGCACGCCACAGTGCGGTTCACACCACGCCGCGTGCGATCCATGGCACGGTAATCCATCGCGCCCCTGTACCGGGCACGCGGTATCATACTCGACCAGATAAACCTGGTCGCCGGCCAACGCTGGTGCAAGATGTGGAAATCCCTGCACATGGCCCGAGATAAATCCAGCCCCATCCGCTGCCCCAGGTCATTCCCACCCAGGTGCACCAGGAGGATATCAGGGGGCGGCACATGCCAGTTGGACATCATAAAAGGCATAAACTGGTCCCACATCATGCCCCGTACCCCCCACCAGATGAGGTAGGCCCATTGCCGCAAGCCGAGGTGGATCCCACAAGGAGCTGCACCAGCGAAATGTGCGGCCCAGTAAATATAGCTGTGGCCGACTATCCAAACCCGGGCCACGTCACTCCGAGGGAAGAGCTCTGAAAGAAAACAAACAGAAAACAAACGGCAGCAAGGCAGGTCATGACAGCAGCGGTCGCACATACGTACGGAAGCAAGCGGACCCCCACCGCCCCATCCTCATGATATCCGCATCGGAATACCCGAAAGAGGCCGCGGTAGAAGCAGCCCCTATGCGGAATGAGTGGGTGCCATAACGGGCACCAGGGATCCCCACCTCCAACAAGGCCGCCCCTGTAACCCTCCAGAATTGAAAATGGGTTAACGGGGACCCATCCTGGTGTATAAAAAGTGGCAGAGGACCAGAGGGGCGTATGGCAAGGTACCGCTCCAGCGCTCCCACTGGACAGATGTCTGCTATACTGCAGCGCAGTAGCAGTAAGGAAAAACCCCTACCCAGCTGGTCGGTCTTAGACATCCGGACCGTCAGTCGAACCGATGATGCGGCGAGCGCGACATCAGCCAGCTGCAGCGCACGGCCGGACACGTCCCCTCGGGACGCTACCACCAATTCCCCCATCCGGAGGGCCGCGAAAAATGCAACGGAAGAAGTGGCGTGAAACAATGCCGCCTCGAAACCATCCGTGCAATGGCGTGGCCAGGCCGCGGCCAAACGCCGCAGCACCGCCGGCGACACCGGCTGGCGGGCGTCCGGGCGGTGGCCACGCTCCCTCGACCACCCCTCCAACACCCGGCGGATGCGAAAATCACCAAGAGTGTCGGGGACACCGTTCGCCCGGGCGGCAAAGGCCAAGGCCGACAGCCGCCCCTTGATGGTCCGTGGAGCGAGGCCGGACCGCCGCAGGTGGACCATGAACTGCAGCACATGGTCCACCGGAAGCGGCCAGACCTCCGGCAAACCCTGCCGGCTTCTGAAGGTGGTAAAAGCCTCACACGCCAGGCGATAGGCATGGCGTGTGCGACCCGATAGGGAAAGGCCGATGGCTCGATTCACCTCGGCCCTCCAATGTTCCAGACCGCGTCCGGCAACTCCGAAGGAAGTGCCCTGGCACCGGGAGCCAACGCCCTGAACCGCGCCATCTGAAAGCGGGACAGGGCATCAGCAATGGAATTGTCCACCCCCGGCACGTGGCGTGCGCGAAAGACGATGTTAAGCCTCAGCGCAGCCAGGACAAACGGCCTGACTAATGACATAACCCGGGGGGAGCGGGACGTCTGCGAGTTGACCACTTGGACAACCGCCGCGTTGTCACACCAGAAGGTGACAACGGAGTTTACCCAGTGACGTCCCCACATGTTAATCGCCCCCCAGATGGGAAAGAACTCCAGGAAATTCAGGTCCCTCACGACATCGGAGTCCCGCCATTGTGGCTGCCATGTGCCAGCGCACCAACAGCCATCAAAATAGATGCCAAAACCGCAAGACCCAGAAGCGTCGGAGTGGACCTGAAAACTGGAAGAGAGGAAAAGGTCAGAGCGCCAAAAGGAAACCCCATTAAAGTCCCTAAGGAACGCCAACCAGACCTCCAAATCCTCCCTCATCCCACGGGTCAGCCTAGTCCTGTGGAACTTCTTGGTCAGGCCAGCCATCGCATCGCACAAACGGCGAGCAAAGGCGCGGCCGGGAGCCACCACCCTACAGGCAAAGTTGAGATGCCCGTGAAGCTCCTGCAATTCGTGCAGGGTGACCTTCCTTTTGGGCAGGAGCGCCTCAATCCTGTCAACCAGGCGCTGTACCTTGTCGAGGGGGAGACAAGAGGTCATGGCCACCGTGTCCAATTCGATGCCCAGAAAAGTGAGGGTAGTGGCCGGACCCTCAGTTTTCTCAGGCGCCAACGGAACAGCCAACTCCTCCGCCAGGCGCTGAAACGACTGGAGCAGGTGTACGCAATCCCCAGTACCTGCGGGGCCCCCAAAAAGAAAATCATCCAGGTAATGGGCGACCCTGTCAGAACCTGCCTTCCTAACTAAGGCCCAGTGCAAGAAAGAACTAAAGCGCTCAAACGTGGCGCAGGAAATAGAACAGCCGAACGGCATGGCCCGATCCACGAAATACTGGCCCTCAAAACGAAAGCCCAGTAGCTCGAAGTCTTCTGGGTGCACCGGCAACAGCCGAAACGCGGACTTGATGTCGCATTTGGCCAAGAGTGCACCCGGACCACAGGATCGGACCATGCAGACGGCCTCGTCAAAAGACGTATACCGGACCGAGCACAAAGCGTCCGGAATAGCGTCGTTGACGGAGGACCCGGCAGGATAAGACAGGTGATGAATCAACCTGAACTCACCCGGGGCCTTTTTTGGAACTAATCCCAAAGGGGAAACTTTAAGGTTGTGGTACGGTGGGCTGTCGAAAGGGCCCGCCACCCTGCCTGCCGCTACCTCCTTAAAAATTTGTGCCCTGGCCACTGACTCCATACCCACCAGAGATCGTAGGTTGGGCGCGTCCTGAGGCCCCCGCGCCCCCACTACCGGGATACGGAAGCCAAAGGTGAAACCCTCGGAAAGGTACCTGGCATCAGTGGGCGAAGGATACTCCCGCAGCAGGCGGTTCAGGATGTCAACCCTAATTGGGCTGGGGCCCTTTGCCAGGGGCGTTGTCAGCCCTGGCCCGCTTGGCCCCCTGCTGGTCCTTACCCCGGCCCCGGCCCGCACCCCCTCGGAAACAGGAGGTGGTGGGGTGGGCGCCCGCGCAAATCGAGCACTCGTGCTTGAATTTGCACTGCTTTTTGGTGCAGCGACCTGAAGCAGAGTACTCCCAGCACAGCAGGTGGGCTGGAACCGCCTGCCCCGCCGGCTGGCGGGGGGCCTGAGAGGGAGTAGGGCGCTGAATCAGGTGGCCGCAATCGTACCGCTCACCAGGGGCCGGGCGGGTCGGGGTCATGAGCTGCATCCACAGCGCGGAGTGCATCTCATCCCAGCGCATGTCGGGGCGTATGGCCGTGCGCATACGAAATTCTTCGTCATACGCCAACCATGCCTGCCCCGGGAAGTCCACGTAAGCCCGGTAAATAATGTCAAGGTACTGGAAAAGGGAAACCGCTAGCTGGGGGAAAGCCCGGGACAACACACCGGCATATATGATGAAACCTGGGAGCCAATTGGCCCAGGTGCGGGGAGGCTTCTTCCTCTTGGCCCTCTCCTTATCCGCGTCGTCCGCCTTCTCCTTCTCCTCTTTCGTGGAGTCCCGATTGAGGAGGGAGAAGAAATCGACATACTCACCGCGGAGGATCTTATCCCGGGTGGCGGGAAACAAGTGGTCGCCGAGCAGCAACGATTGGTCGCCGTACGGCATGGCCACGCGAGACACCGTGTTATAGCCTGTGTCCCCAAATGTAAAGCAAGGCCAACCCGGGGCCACAACCAAGGGTGCGCCGAAAGGCGAAGCCACCGGAGGCGGCGGATAAGGTGCCCGCCACGTAGTCGGCACCGGCTGCGCCGTCGAAGGCGGAGCCGCCACCGACGGGACCACACCAGGCCACGAGGGCGCCGGCCCCTGCACCGCCGGGGCAGGTGGCAACCACGGCAATCCCGGCGCCGGCGCCAGCCAGGGCGACGCCGCGGCCATGGCCTGCTGACTTGGCCATGGCCACTGCACTGGAAACTGCGGCGCAATGGGGGCAGGTGCGCAGCCACCGGGGGCGGCTGCGCCTGAGCGAGAGGCTGCTGCTGCGGCGAAGCGCTAGGAAGTGCAGGCGGGGCGGCTCCATACTCACCACCGGCGCGAGCATCCGGAACAGCTGGAGGGACGAGGACAGGGCGGACATCGCTGAGCCTGGCCTCGGGTTCCACCACGACCAGGGGCGCAGGATCCTCAATCCGGCCTGCATCTTCATCCGGGGCCGGAGCCTCGGCGGGCCGGAGCGGCAGAAGATTGGCTTCGAGCTGGGCAATACGCTGTTGTATAACCGCCGCCAGCGCGCCCCAATCGGCATCAGTCGGATTCGTCACCGACTGGGCAGCCCTCTGGGCGGCCCGCCGAGAATCCGGCACCGTGTCCATGCCGGCAGCCCTTTCCAGGGCCGCAACACGGGCAAGGAGGACCGCGGGGCTGACGGGGTCGAACTCTGACCCCTGGGCGTGGCGGCTGGGACCCCCAACGGCAGTAGCCCCGCGGGGGGTGCGGCGAGGGCGAGGCGCGGCCTGCTTCTTAGGAGCCATGGCCAGAAGTAGCCAGATGAAGCAACCAAAATTACCCCCTATTAACTGGGCTAGGCCACTTACGGGTCCAAATGGAAGTAGGGCAACAGGCCTTGAACCCTCTAAGCCAAGGCCGACCCCACCACCAAAAGGCCGGAAGGAAAATCAGAGCCCAAATGCACTCCACAGCGACAACTCCGAACCTTCTGGTTCAAAGCTGCCCTAGTCAGGAGCACGGGGGAGGCCAAGGCAACCCTGGGGCCTAAAAAGCCAAGGCCGCGGGAAACCCAATGGGAACCTAGCCAAAGGCCGGAAGGGCCAGCAAAGGGAAACGCGGGACCAAAGGGACCCAGCCAAGAGCCAGGGTAAAGCCCCCAAAATGGCGGGCGCAACTGCAGACAAGATGGCGGGCGCAAGCGTCGGGCCCACAAAATGGCGGGCGCAACTATGGTCGCGCCAAAAGGAGGCCTACGAAGGGACCAAAGGCAGGCAAAAGAGCCCTCCGCAAGGGGAACAAATACCCCGCAGAAGGCAGCCGCCAAAGGAAAAGAGGCCTAAAGCCAAGCCCAGCACAAGCCGCATGAGGTACCGATAACACAGGACCACCCAGCTCGCTTGCCTGTCAGACGGGACTGGCGAACAAGCGCAGGGAGCGCGCCGCCCTTATAAGGGCAGCGCTTAGCCACGCCCCCTGCGCTCGTCCCCAGGCCCGTCTCTTCGGCAGGCACTGGGGCAAAGCGCGCGGCCACGGCATTTGCCGCGGCCGCTCGTCCATTTTCATCCTGTATATTGATTTTGCTGTTCACTTGCCTTTCAGAATTCTTTAGATAGTGAGCCTCATCCAATAGTTTGAACTACAGTTCATCAGTTATCATTTTGTGGTTCTTTGAAATGTGTGCACTATATATTTTTGGCCTGCTTTCACTGATTATTTAGTCTTGTTTCCTGATTCTTTAGGGATAGCCACCTTTGTATTCCTGCACATTCTAGTGCAATTTAATAAAATGAGTAGAAATAAGTGTATGTCCAAGGAAATGTCTCAGCAGCTAATCCAGCCACTGAAAAGATTTGTGGCAAATATGTTTTACTGTGATTACACAATCACTAGACCAGGCCACATTTATAATGTTATTAAAAGTTCATTCTAAGAAAAAGTCTGGTACTGATGTTTAAATTTCATACTTTCTAATCCTCTAAGAAAGGATTAACACTATTTGTTTAAAGTCTTACTCTTTTCTGTATTCCTTTATCCTACAACCAAATACCATTTGGTGATTATAAAGGTTATTTTGTTTTGTTACTGATCACACCTATGTAATCTTTTGCACATTACAATATTGTTAATCTGGTAGCATACTCTTTTGTCTTCCTATTTATGAGTTAATGTGTATTCACTGTATGCATTCACTAATTCTTATTAATGATTCTGTTTTGAAGAAACTCTATTTTGTCCATTGATAACAGCCAGGCCTAGGAAAATGTACAGCTTTCAAGAAGCTGGCTATAGCATTCTGGGTATTATACTCTAAACATATGCAAACACTGATGCACAATTTGTCAGATGATATCTCATGGAAAACTCTCCATATAGGCAAGCATACATAATGCATAAAACTAGGAATGGGTATTCACTTTAACACGTCAACGTGGGGCAAACTTCACACATAAGGTTTTAACATCATCATCCTGCTTGGGTGCTGATGTTGAGTTTCAAAGGAACAGTCTCTGGAATAGCAGGAACAATGTGTTCTAATAGTAGAAAGGTGGGGGAAGGTGTACTCCTCAAGTTGGAGCAGTGGTGTAGCATGGGTTTCAGCCACCTGGGGCATAGGCCAAATTCGCCACCCCCTATATGAGGCCCAGGATGCCAGGACCCGTTCCCGCAGCGGCATCTTTGGCCTGATCGCTAAGAAGTCCGGCTCCTCCCGCAAAGTCCTGCTGCTGTAGAGGCTTTTCGTGCCCTGGCCCGGGGTGGGACCCAGGACGCCAGCAGTGGTGGAAGCTCCCGGAACCCATCCCCGCAGTGGCCTCTTTGCCCTGGCTGCTAGGAAGTCTGGAGATGGCAACGAGTAAATCCTATTTACTGTGAAATTTTGCTGCCCCAAAAAAGTGCTGCCCCCCATGCTATGCCACTGAGTTGGAGGCTGCCCCCCCCCCCAACTATTGGGCAGCTCTTGCCATGATAACTTGTTCTTGTATTACCACTAGAATGGTGCAACTGAAATTATGATGTTTTGGAACAACCACAACACTTTTCTCAGGCTGCACTTTCCTTCCACGAAAGAAGAGGCTGTTCCGACCTCTGAGTCTGCATGTTTATATGGTACAGGTGGTTACTCTGCCATCCTTCTATACCATATAGAGCCCATCAGTGGTGGGCAGCCAAAAATTTTACTACTACACTGTGGGCTGAGCCAACATTGTGGATGGAGCCAACATCATTATGTCATGGGTGGAGCCAACATCATGATGTCATGGGCGGAGCCAATGATGTGGGTGGAGCCAACATAAAAAACCCATAAAAATAAGTACACTTAAAAATACAAATTAAATAGTCAAAATACATAAAAATACACATAAAACACATAAAATACACATTAAAATAAATACACATTAAATAGACATAAAAATACACATTAAAAATAAATACACATTAAATACACATTAAAATACACACCCACACCCCACACCCAAAGGTGAGTCAGTTACCCTGAGGAGCAAGCGATAGGGAGCTTCAGGCTAGCAGCTTCTATTCCTCCTCCCCACTTAGGAGGACAGCAAGGAGGTCCCACAGTGATGGGATGTAACAGGTTCTCACCAGTTCGCCAGAACCAGTAGTAACTTTTCCCAGTGTCCTGGACAACCGGTAGCAGCTTTTGGGGGGAACCACCTTCAGGGCTTACCTTTTCACTGGTTCCCCCACTGTGCATGCACGCCAAGCACTTGGTGCATGCACGCCTACAGTGCTTGGCGTGTATGCACGACCTCCTTGCTGTCCTCCCAAGCAGGGAGGAGGAAGAGAAGCTGCTAGCCTGAAGCTCCCTATAGCCTGGTCCACAGGGTAAGTGACTCACCTTTGGATGTGGTGTGTCTGTGTGTATTTTAATGTGTATTTAATACCTTTACCTATATTGATGTACTACCACAGTTCCTAAAAAGGCCTGAGGTGTGTGTGTGTGTGTGCTTATTTTTATTATTTATTATTTTTCTTTGGCCCCGCCCACAACATCATGACCTCATAATGTTAGCTCCACCCACACTGTGATGACATCATGATGGGGTAGTAAAATTTTTGACATCTCACCACTGAGGTCGCACATGTGCGCCAAGCGCTGTAGACGTGCATGCACACCAACTGCTTGGTGCACATGGGCAGTGGGGGAACCAACGAAAAGGTAAGCCCTGAAGGTGGTTTCCCCCAAAAGCCGCTACCGGTTCTCTGGGGCACTGAGAAAAGTTACTACCGGTTCTGGTGAGCTGGTGCGAACCTGTTGCTGCCCATCACTGGATCCCACTGCAACTTAGCATATCTAAAGCCTCAAGATGATGATGAATAGGTTGCGAGGGTTTGTGGTTTTTATGGTTATTTACCCCATTTTGGAAGCCATTTAAAAAGATTTGTAGACCCACCTATTGCAAAAGATTGCAGGCTATTTTTCCTTTGTACTGGGCAGCTTGGCTTTCACTCTCTTGTCTCTGTGTGGCAAGTGCTTGAGGAGGTGGGCCTAGAGGAGAGTGAATCCTCTGGCAGACGATGGTTTTCAAGAGATGCCTGGCCCAATTCATTCCCACCCACTATGGTGGAAGACACTTTTTTCAATTTTGCTGCGTTGTGTCAGCTTGGGCCTGATTTTTTAGCAGAGAGGACCTTGGAGGAAACTGTGAGCATTTTGATAAATTAAAGAAATTTAAAAAAGAAACAGTAAGATCAGGACCTCCTCCTCCATATACTAATTTCAGCACCTCAAGTAATTCCAGAATCTTTGATTACCAGTTTAGAACATATATCAATACCTACGGATTAGTTCCTTGCAATTCCACAATCAGTGATGTCGCAAACATGTCATCTCACTGACAAAACATTAGCACTGAACTTGATGACTGGAAGGTTAGCAGGTCAGCAGTTTGAGACCCGAGTGCCGCATGATGGAGTGAGCCCCTGTCAACCAAGCACTTTGAAAGCAAGAAATTGCAAGTAGATAAATAGGTACCAGTTTAATGGGAAGGTAACAGCATTCCATATCTAGTCATGCCTGCCTCAGGTCTACAGAGACATCTGCACAAAACCCTATACTCATATATGACTGGCTTTAGAGCACAGGCAACCATTACCATTTTTCACCTCCTGCAGCAGCAATACTGAGAAATATTTTGCTACTGTTGTCATTTGTAGCCTGTGCCACACAGTTATGTTCACAAATACCACACAAAGCAAACTACTAGCTCTCTTTGTAAGCTTAAAGGAACCCAAAATGATATCCCCATGGCACATCTGCAAGAAAAATATATCCTCAGGCTATTGAAATTAAGCACAGTGATCTTCTACAAAGCTGAGTGCAGCTGGTATGGTGGAATAAAGACAGCCAAGTCCTTTTTCTTGGAAAAATGAAGTCAGACTCAGCTTGGCTTCTTTCTTACACAAAATGTAATTATGTAAACTACAAAGCACCATTATAGACAATGTTTATAATTAGCTGCTGTTTTTTTAATTACATCAAGTATATTCTGGTGTCAAGCCAACATATTTTTTTTTACAGATGTTCCAAACAATGAACAATCACAGATCTTTCCCTGTTGTTCCTATTGCAATTTTGCAAATTGTGTGCACCCATCATAAAAATCAATGTGAAATACAAACACCATCATCTGTTGATAAACATCATACTCTTTCAATTTTAGAACAAATTTCCTGCATATTATGTGCAAGGACACCTCCCTCTCCTTTCACGTGTGAGTGTGTTTGGCAATGCATCTTGGAGATATTTGGGTTTAGGGTGCTGTGCTGGAAATATGGAAAAATGCTCCTTAAAAATGACACATATTGACTGATACATATTATTTCTATAGTGGTGGCTCAAGTGGTTAAGATGCTGAACTTGATGACTGGAAGGTTGGAGCTCAATTCCCGGGTACTGCATGATGGAGAGAGCTTCTGTCTCTGTCCCAGCTCCTGGCAACTGAGCAGTTTGAAAGCAAGAAATTGCAAGTAGATAAACAGGGACCACTTTGGTGGGAAGATAAGCAGCTTTTCGTGCACTTTGGTGTTGAGGCATGCCTGCCACATGTCCACAGAAATGTCTTCAGATGCAGACAGAGTTGGCTCTTTGGCTATAAACAGAGATGAGCACTGAACCCTAGAGTTGGATATGTCTGGTTTTCAAGCAAGGGTGACCTTTACTTTATTTTATATTGCAATTTGATGCATACCTTAGTCTGAGACAACTTTGCTGATCTCAATGAAGCTTAGTTGTGAGTGAAGATGTTTATAGTATTATGTTCTTAACGTGGCCAGGGGTGTGCTGGGCACCATGGGAGGGTGCTGGACAGGGGTGAGGGGTGCTGACCAAGGGATAGGAGAGAAGACTAAGGATCCACTTGGTCACTGCACCTTGTTTGCTCCACCCAGCACATGGCACTTTAGAATAAACCATTGCTCCAAACTGAAGGAGGGAACTTGAAGCAATGGCTTAATCTAAAGTGCAGCACACCAGGTGGATAAAATAATAATAAAATTATTATTTGCGCTGCAGGTTGCCAGAGGTGAGGATGCACCAGGATGAATCCTCCTATTCTGGTGGCCCAGGCCATGCCTGAATGTGGCTCATGGGTGGACAGGCTGTGGCTTTCTTGAATTTGCTGGACTGCATGTAGCTCTGAACATTCTTCATCAGCAGCAAAGCAAGCTAAGGAGATGGGAGTTGTAGTCCACCCATGATATGCATATGCCACAGTAAGCCTCTTAACATATTTCAGACTATGGTATGCATTAGAATATGCATCCCTAGCGATCTAACTGCTTTGTTTGACTGCATTTATCTTTCTCATTAAATCTTGTGAGATAGGCTGAGTTGAGAGAGTGCACACTGGAAAAGAATCATCATTAAGAATCATGTCTGGGTCTCCTATGCCTAAATCAGCACACCATTTAAGTTCTTAAGATTAATATGGAAATCATAGCATCTGGGAAACGCTGGGGCACTGTTGAATTATTCACACCTTGAGTTTCTTCTCTGTACTAACTGAATTGATTCTTGCTTGTAGTTAGAGGAAGGAAATAAGAAAGTAATGTCTAACTAATGAGAGTTATGAGTGTTAACTTCAGTGGTGGGCATCAACAGGTTTGCACCAGTTTGCCAGAACCAGTAGCAGAAATTCTGGCTGGCCTCACCCATCCAAGTTTTGAAATAAAGTAGTCCTAATTCAGGTGCAATGTAGGGCTTTCCCCCTGGCCACGCCCACCATACCACACCCACAGTGCGGTAGTAAAAATTTTTTGGAGCCCACCACTGGTTAGCTTTACTGTTGAAAGTCAATATGGAATATTCAAAAGCTTATATTATATGAAAATATTTATTTATGTATTTATGTTTAGGTTTTGAATTGCTACCCAATTACAAAGACTCTGGGTGATGTATAGATATTTAAACCATCACAATTTAAAAATCACAATTAAAACCCCATTAAAAGCTACCACAAAACATTTTCTAGAGTTGGTTATAAGTACAGATGGACCGATCTATCATTCCCTCCATTTTCTCATTCTCCAAATCCTACATTTTAGCACACTCTGAAACTTGTGGTCTCTTTTAATTTCATATGAAAAATAATAAAGAATTCATTTTTGTGTTTTTCTCTTAGTATGTTATGACATATATTTCCCCATTTACAAATATCGGTATTTTGGGGGTTGTATTTGGAATGCTCAACTACAACATCCCCAAAAAAGTGTTGTTTTCATTGCTACTGATTTGCATGTTGGGCAGAAATCTGGAATTAACAATGTTCCCATCAAGTGTAAACTAATAAAATTACTCCAGCCAACTTAATCAATAGTAGCTAAAGGTAAAGGTCACCCTTGCTCAAAAGCTAGCTGTTTCTGACTCTAGGGTTCAGTGCTTATCTCTGTTTATAGTCAAAGAGCCAGTATTGTCTGGGTTTGCAGATGTTTGCATTGAACATGTGGCAGGCATGACTAGACAGTGGAGCACACAGAATGCTGTTTACCTTCCCACCAAAGTGTTAACTATTTATCTACTTGCTATTGCTTTTGAACTGCTAGGTTGGCAGGAGATGGGACAGAGATGGGAGCTCACTCCATCATGCAGCACTCCGGTCTTGAACTGCTGACCTGCCGACCTTCCAGTCATCAAGTTCAGCATCTTAGCCACTAAGCCACCACAGCCCCCTTAATCAATAGTAATTTCAATTAATTGATATATATATATATATTTCATATTGTCTATGGACTGACTGTTATTTCCTCCGTAACCTTAGAACCATCTCTGGCAGATGTACCATTCTATGATCAATTCCTGACCAACTTTCTTTTAAAACTTTGGTATTTTACCATTGTTGCTGCCCATTTAATTTTCAGGGGCTGCAAGATGGTCCCCATGTGTCCCTTTCTTCTGCTGAATCTTGGTTGCTTGAGGCAATACACTTTGACAGACAGTCAACTTTCATGCCTCAAACTCTCTCTGTAGGTAAAGCAAAAGTAGCTACTATTTTTATTTAGCTTTTCTGCTTGACAGTCATTCTTCCCCCTACGCACCTTATAGAACAACTAAGAATGCAGAAAAGTAAAATGCAAAGCAAACAGTGAGCTGTCACTGCCACTTGAGGCCCAATGGGCTTTCCACTTTGTCAAAAACTGCCAGACATAAAGGGTACTATTTAAATGGTGTCAATCTACACATTTCCTGCAGTGGCACCAGAAGCAATCTGAAAGTCTGTATCTATAGTGTCAAGTTTGTTTTCTCTGAATTCAAATAACACTTGCCACATGAGTAATATGTCACAGACAAAATATGTATGGGATGGTATTGTTGTGGAACCAAGACTCAAAATGCTTATTTCCTCCAGTCTCCCCCCTCTTTTCTTTTCTTTTTTTTAAAAATTTCAATTCCTGTTCCTCAGCAATGTGCCAGTTTGGCAGGAAAGACACAACTTAGAAATGTTGGTTGGTTCATGAGCGCATGTGTGTGTGCACATGCATGTATGCGCATGTGTTCATATGTGCATGCATGCACCAGCACCAGCAGGCAGGAAATTTGGAGATGTAATAAAAGATCAGCAAATTCAAATTACAGTCAAACCTCGCATAAAGAGTGTCTCACTTAAAGACTAACTCATTTAAAGAGCAGAATTTTGTCTGAATGGTCACTTCACTTAACAAATAAAACCAACAAAAAAATCACTTAACACATAAACTGGGGTTCGCAATCCCCCTACCAAAAGTTGCAATTGGTCACTTACTTAAAGAGCAAACTCACTTAAAGAGCAATCCTGTGGAACACATTATGTTCTTTAAGCGAGATACAACTGTATTAATTCTTTTTTTTGCTGCTGTCATGGGAATTCAAGGAGCAAGCTTACTTCTTTGAATTACTTTACATATATTCAGTTATGTTATTAGTTTAATAGTCTTGTAAATTGAGAAAGGCTAGCCCTGAATTAAGAATGTGACATTGGTGGCAACATTCCAGCAGCACATTCCAGAGATGTCACCTGGGACATCTGTTAGTAAATACACATTAGTTAAAGGTCTGGAACATGCATGGTTTACATTAGAAAGGGAATGGTTAGAGGTAATTCAAGTTCATTCGGGCTGATTGACAGTCAGTATCCTTTAACAGAGGGGAGGGTAAACTCTCGGGAGAAAGGTAAAGGGACACCCAAGATGAATTATGGAACCCCCAGAACACCTGTAGAAGGGGGAATTTTACATCATGGGAAAACACCTGTGTGGGAAAGTAAAAGTTCTCACATAACTCAAATTCCAAGAGGGAGTGGAGTGAGTTAGGTATTGTATATAAGCCCTAGAAATTTGGAGCTTAAAGAGAGGAAAATCGTGAGATAGCAAGAGCTTTATCTCATAGAACATCTAATGAGGAACCCATAGGATATGGGGCCTTCAGGCCGTTGGCTGGAGATTGCCAAGATGAAATAAGACTTTGCCAAAAATCCAACTACAGAGAAAAAGTCTTAGTCTCTGAGGAAGAATGCATCTTTTTAGAAAAGCTAGCATTTCTTATTTTCTTTAGATTGTTTGAGTAATAGTGTAGAATTAGGGAACCCGCTTTGAGTTAAGTTAGTGTAGGTTAGGGATGAGTCTTTTAGTTAGATTTATCTCTTGAAGTATTGCCTGTGTATTGAAATGGATTATTCCAATGCTTCTACAATCAACTTTTGAAAAAACGATCAACGGTTCGTCCTTGGATCTAGAGAAGAAAGGAGAGAGTAGTGGAGCATTTTTTCATCGATCAAGTTGAAAGGAGTCCTGGGGTAGCAGGTTTGCTACAGTGTTTCCCACAGAGAGAGACATGGGAGGGGACCACAGAAGGATAGGTTTGGGTGGATGTTCAAAGACTTTCAGCCTGAACCATAGATAACTGGGGTGAAGAGCTGCATTTACCTGGGAGTGTACTCTCTCATCAGAGCCATGGTCTGGGAATAAACATCTGTCGTGTGTCCCAGCATAAGAAGAGCTTTGTGGCAGATTTCCAGGGCCGCATCCATGCCTTTCCTGGTGCCAGGTGGACAGTAAGGACAGCACATCAAATGCCTGTGCATCCTGTGACCCATGGGGGCGAGGTGGGGTCCATAAGTCCCCCTCAACTGGTGGACCCCGCTCCCGACACCTGTTACTATAGTTTTACTGTCAAAGATGGGAGAGGCAATTATGGACTGCCTCATAGCACAACACTGTGGCTGACACTAAGCACCATTGACTTTAACTTTGGTATGAGGGCAAATACAATACTATGATGGGCCACACCCGTTTATATTTTCCTCAGCCAGTCCATTATTCACTGTATTTAGGACAAGTCATTTGTGTTCATGACATGATGAAATCATAATCAACAGGGCAACTGCGTCTCCAATACATCCTAATCTGTAGCAGCAAGAGGGAAAATATAGAGGGTTTGAACATTCTTCTTTCACATGAAAAGAAAGCTATTTATTAAGAAGCACTAAGCATGACTCTTGCTCACTGTTCTAGTTTTCCCACAACTTACTTGAAATCCATCTGCCACTTTAGAACTAGCACAGGGGTGCCCAAACTTTTTGGGCCATTGGCCAGTCACAGTGGGCCAGTCATGTACAGTAATACCTCATATAACATTAGTATCGAATAACACGAAAATCGCATAACATTAAGGAATCTGGGGGGAAGAATTGCATCAGATAACATTAAGATCCTATGGGATGCTTCAGATAACAACCACTAAAGCCTGTGTGGTTACAATGTATCTCTATGGATCCCATAGAGGATCAGATAACACTAAAAATCATATAACACCAAGACTTGTGGAACCAGGTTTTAGTGTTATATGAGGTTTTACTGTACTTGCAATCAGGATGAGATAGATTTTAGGCTACCATTTTATCTGCTTAAACCAAGGATGCCCAAACTACAGCCTGTGGGCAAGATTCAGCCCCCAACGCCAATTCATCCAGCCCACACCACCCTCATTGCTCCCCGAAATTGTGTGGGCACATTTTACTTCTGTTTCCAAGATCAATCAGGGTGGTGTGGACTGGATGAATGGGCATTGGGGATTGGATCTGGCCTATAGGCTATAGTTTAGTCATCCCTGAAGCTAGTGCTTGGAACATTTGCTGTTTTTGGAGTACAACTTCCAGGATCCTCATCATAATGACTATGATATTATTGGAGTTGTACATTAAAAAAGTAACCCCTCTAAACACTGTTCAGAACTGTGTAATCTTTCTGTCACATTTTGCTATATATGTAAACTAAACTTCAACTGATAACTTTCAGATCATCTCATGTTACTTTTCACAGAAATAATTGTAATTTGCAATGGCAATTCATTAAGAATTTGTTTATCCCTTCATGTGTCTTTCTTCACCTTTCCAGACTGGATTACTACAACTGCACTCTCATGATTTTATTTATTTATTTATTTACATTTTTATACCGCCCTTCTCGCCGGGGCGTCCCAGGGCGGTTTACATCATAAAAGCATAGTAAAACCCAACCCAAACCCATTGTTAAAAACTTCAAAAATACAGTTATAAAATTTAAAAAGTTTTTAAAATTTATAAAAATCCACATGTCCCAATAATAATTTAAAAACTTAAAAACTTAAAAACAAAAGATTAAAAAGATTAAAAGACATGGGGGGAGAGGGAGCTCAAACAAGCCAGCGAGCTGGGGTCATGGTACCACCAGGACCCCATACCTGTCCTGCCAGCCAAAGTTTTTAAGTTCTTCCTAAAAGACAGCAAGTCCATCTGAAGACATAGCTCAGTTGGTAGGAGGTTCCACAGGGCTGGAGCGGACACAGAGAAGGCCCTCCTTCTAGTGCCAGAGAGATGTGCCTCTCTG
The DNA here is from genome assembly GCA_030440675.1 of Furcifer pardalis. Taxonomy (NCBI): domain Eukaryota; kingdom Metazoa; phylum Chordata; class Lepidosauria; order Squamata; family Chamaeleonidae; genus Furcifer; species Furcifer pardalis. The sequence goes on from CP126892.1 coordinate 28,358,742, forward strand.
GCCGATGGAACAACTAGAGAGCCTCTCCGGTCCACTCTGGTGGGACGGTCAGATGTTCTTGGGGTGATGCGGTCTCTTAAGTATCCTGGCCCACTACCATATAGGGCTTTAAAGGAGATAACCAGCACCTTGAATTGCACCCAGAGGCAAACTGGCAACCAGTGCAGCTCCCGAAGCAGAGGCGAGGCATGTGTATATCGCCCATACCCCATCACCACCCAGGCAGCTGCATTCTGGACCAGTTGAAGCCTCCGGATGGTCATCAAGGGCAGCCCCATGTAGAGCACATTACAATAATCTAGTATGGAGGTGACCAGAGCATGTGTGATCATGAGCAAGGAGTCCCGATCTAGGAGCGGGCGTAACTGGCATATTACACGAAGTTGTGCAAAAGCCCTCCTGGCCACAACTGCCACCTGCTCTTCGAGCAGTTGTTGTGACTCCAAGAGGACCCCCAGATTACGCACTGGGTCTGTATGGGGCAAAACTGCCCCATCCAGAACCAAAGATGGTAGCTCCCATGATGGCCCAGGACCCTGAACCCACAGCCACTCAGTCTTGCCAGGGTTCAGCTGAAGCCCATTGTCCCCCATCCAGACCCTGACCATCTCCAGACACCTGGAAAGGACTTCCACTGCATCGCTTGGATCACCACAGGCCGAGATATACAGCTGGGTATCATCAGCATATTGATGATACTTCACCTCGTGGATCACCCCATGGGAACAGATGATCTCACCCAGCGGTTTCATGTAGATGTTAAATAGGAGAGGCGAGAGTACCAAGCCCTGAGGCACCCCGTATTGGAGCAGCCTAGGGCTGGATACCTCGTCCTCCAGCCACAGCGACTAGGTCTGGCCCCTCAGAAATGAGGAGAACCAGGACCACACAGTACCCTGGATCCCCAATCCTTGGAGCCTTTCCAGAAGGATACTGTGATTGACAGTATCGAAAGCCACTGAGAGTTTTTGTTTGCAAGTTTTGTTTTTTGCCTCCATTAGTGGCTGGGGTTAATTGACTGCTGTTGATGAAACATGTTCCATGAGTGACTCTTATAACAATTGAGAAGTGTCAAATAATGTTTCTGAATGGAACTGAGAACTGACTGGCTTAATGTGGTCCTTGGTTGGAGAAATTCAGTTTGTATATATGTGAGAAAAAAGGGTGCATGTCAATGAATTAGTCTGAAAGAAAGTGAATGAAAATTAGTTGTTAGTTGGGTATGTGCACTGGATCATGGTTTGGGTTGGTGAACAGGCTCTGTGTTATGAGAGATTGAATAAAAGTATTGTCTTGTCAGCATTTGTGCTAAAGCAAGTTTATTTGCATGCATTCTTATTGAGGTGCTTAAACTAGAAAGGTAAAAGGAAAGCAAAAGAAGAAATTGCATTATAGGCTTTAAAAAGTATACGTTTATGGTTGTACTGTATTGTGAAACAACTGACAAACTAAAACCTTGGTCTTTGTAGTTTGTGCTTTCCCTTATCCCTTATAGCCAAATCATCTTTGAGTTAGGATTGCACATAAAGCTGAGTTAATAATTTCCTTTTCTAGGCACATAACATTAACTGCATAGATGTTGCATGTCTTATGCTGAGTATTTACCATCTTAAGATGAAATATTTGAGAAGCTAATACTACCTGCCTTGAAATGAAAATTAACACTTTTTATGCATAGTGCTTAAAGTTAATGGAAGCCAAATTATCCAAAGACATCTATTCTGCCTTTTCTAGCAGTGTTGTACCAAACCTTCAATTTGCTGATTTCCTGGCATTTTACTGACCCTGAGCCAAATATATCAGGTCAAGATATGATAGCTAGACACTTAACTCCCTATTAGGCATTTTCCTTCTCAGTCCCAGCAAACTGGATGGAGCAATCTCAGTTAGATGGAACAATCTCTATTAGAAGAACATAAGTGGAGCTCATATCAGACCAAATGTTCATCTAGTCCAACTCCTTGCTTCTAACAGTGACCAGCCAGATGCCTGCTGGAAGTATATAAGCAGGATGTGAAAAGCAATACCCACTCCATAAAACAATTTCTCCATCTCAGATTTGTAGGTATACAAAAGGGGAGTGGGGGCTATTTCTTTTATGCTCTGCTTTGGACTAGAAGAGCTTCATGGAGTAATTTGGCAGGTCATAGGATGATGCACTCGTACTCAGGAAGTTTAACATTATGAATTGCTTAATTTGGAAGGCTTTTGCAAAGCAGTCTCTTCATGATTTCCTGAAGCTCATTAACAAAAAGTTCATTAACTGTAAGTGCATGGCACTGGTAGAGGTCTGTTTATTCCAGAAGCTTTCTCAGAGAAGGCAAATTAAAACTTATTTGTTCTTCATTCTCAAAGATGTGAATAGGAAAATTGATCAGTTTCAATTTCTCCCAAACTGATTTTTTTTTTAAATTAAAATTCTTCCCAGCCCAAATGTAGATATTTTGAGCCATCTGTAAACCCTCCCTCTAAGCAGTCTGGAGAAGGTATGTGTGTGTCTCTGTGTGTGTGTGTGTCTGTGTGTGTGTGTCTGTGTCTGTGTCTGTATGTCTGTGTCTGTGTCTGTGTGTCTTGGAAAGCTGGTAAATAGTGGCACTTACAATGTTGTTCTCTCACGCCTGGTTCATCTGTAAACCCTGCCTCTAAGCAGTCTGGAGAAGGGGTGTGTGTGTGTGTGTGTGTGTCTGTCTGTCTGTGTCTGTGTCTGTGTCTGTGTGCCTTGGAAAGCTGGTAAATAGTGGCACTTACAATGTTGTTCTCCCCACGCCTGGTTCAGAGCAGTGTGGGACTACCTTGCCTGGTCCCATGTGGGTTGAAGTGGTTTGTTCTCCTGTAGTTTATGGTGCTTTGGGAGTGGAAAGTTTTTTTCCGGTGAATTTGAAGACCTAGGGATAGTAGCATTGCCGTCATGACCACTATTTGGCAGGCTGTACAGTCAAACCTCGCAGAAAGAGCGTCTCGCTTAAAGAGTAACTCGCTTAAAGAGCAGAATTTTCTCTGAATGTTCGCTTCGTTTAACAAATAAAACCAACCAAAAACTCACTTAACAAATAAATCGGGGTTTACAACACCCCCCCATTGGTCATTTTCAATGGTGTTTCTCTTAAAGAGCAAACTCGCTTAAAGAGCAATCCTGTGGAATGCATTATGCTCTTTAAGCGAGGTATAACTGTACTTGTGACCCATGATAGTGACTGCCATTTTGTTCAATGGTCTCCATCAGGGCATTAGGCTGGGGCTTTCCTACTTTTAATACTGTTGCATTATAGTTTGGGCTTTTCAAAATCTCCCGTTGGCATTTCAGTAGGTTTGGGCCAGCCACACCACAGATGCAGAATTACAATAGAGATGAAGAAGTATGGCAGGACATGGTCGTTCTTTCTTGAGCAGTTTAACAGTGTGTTATTTTGGGTGCGAAGAGCTACACCTGGATGCTCTTTTCCAGGTGCATTAGAACGCCTCAGGCTTCTTAGGGTTTGGCCTGTACTTTAGGGGTAGTTGGTGCGTGAAAAATGACCAGCTGATTGGACAGTAATTGGCATAACGAGGGATTTGACTTGCCTGGAATTTTTTCTTATTTTGGATGCAGCTGGATTGGGGGCACACATGTGGGCAAATTCTACAGTTCATTTTGGGTTTTGACAATTTGGCTGTTGTCCACATCATTAACCTCTTTTCTTCCAAATACCCTGGGCCCTAGAGCTATGTGGTTGGTGGGGGAATTTATATCAATCTATCGCCGGTTTAATGTTTTGTTTTTGGCTAAGCACATCCCCTGGCTGGATCATGGAATTCCTGATGCTTCATCCCACCTACAGATACAGCATTTCAGGCAGCTAACAATGGGTGAAAAGGAGGAAGGAGAACCATTCTCTGCACAACTTTGGGAGATTGGTGAAGCAAAGAAATAAAAGCCATGAAATTAGCACTGGTGTTTGTTTGTTTGTTTGTTTATTTATTTATTTCATTTGTACCCAGCCCTCCTCCGAAGAATCAGGGTGGCTTTATAACTAAAAGCAATTAAAACATATTACATACAGTAGGTTAAAATTAGCTTAAAAATTAAAAGTTAAAGTTAAAAGTTATAAACAACGAGGAGAGAGGTTCAGTATTCAAAAGAGCCAGGTGGCCGAATTGACCATCTGGCACACTCCCCACGCATGCCCCGCCAGCCAGGTCTTCACTCCTTTCCTAAAGAGCAGCACCTCTGTCTAGAGATGCAACTCCATTGGCAGGAGGTTCCACAGGGCCAGAGCAGACACAGAAAAGGCCCTCCTTCTCATGCTAGAGAGATGAGCCTCTCTAGCTGATTGTACGACCAGAGAGCCTCTTCGTTTAGTACATGCCAAAGTTACAACAGTGCTAGTAAGGAGTACAATCAGTTACTCATGGCATGGCCTATATCCTTGTCACATCTCATGCAATTTTGTGTTTACCTGTAGGCTAGAGGGCTAGCACCATGATCTATTCAAGGACCTTTGGCAGCTTTGGCTTTTAATTTCCGCTTAAGGAAAATGAGGATATCCTCTATAGCAGGAGTTCTCAACTTTTTAAAATTGGGGACTAGGTCATGCTTCCTCAGACAGCTTCATGGGCCTGATGACCATTTTGCCTTTTCTCCAAAACATGGCACTTCCTGGTATGGTGGAAGTGGTAGTGGGTCACATGAAATGGCATCGGGGGCCACATTTGGCCTGTGGGCTGTAGGTTGAGAATCTCTGGTCTAGAGAGGTAGGTTTCTCTCTAGACAATAGAGATCCTTTGTTACCCCAAATTTTGAAGGAGATGCTTGGGTGTTGGGCTAACATTTGTACATCCAATTATGAAGTGCTTTTATTCCATGTAGCATCTCTCACAGCATTTTTCAGAGTGCTTAGAATTAGTGAAATTGTTGCATCCACAAAACAGGATATGTCTGAGAGAGCATTAAAGTGCAGTTACATTAATTGGCTTTCAGATGAAGTTGGCCTATAGTTACGGTGTTCCAAAAATAATAATGTAGGTAAAGGTGCTAAGATTGTTCTAGGTAGGTCAGCCAATCTGGATTTATGCCTAGTTCATGCTTTGGAAAAGTATTTTGTGGTCCAAGGAACTCAGAATAGCTGGCTGTTCTGTCATTAGTCAAGGTTTGCCATTCACTAAATTTCAGTTATAGATATTAACTATCAAAGCCTTGAACAAGTTCAGGCTGAAAGGCAGAAGATTTTAGAATCATTCCTTTTGGATTGGCATCCTTTCTACTACAGCTCATTTGGGTAGGGGACATTGCACACATTGGTCATTGGCATTGGAATGCTATGTTTGTCCATTGTTTAAAAAGGCATGATTGTTCTTTTGTTTTACAGGGCTATGGTCTATCAGAAGGAGGCATGAGCCCCTCTGTGGAGACAGTATCATATTTTGGTCAACCAGGAAAGCCAAGAAAACTGGGCTAGGTAACCATTTGGCTTTGGGTGATCAGGCCACCTTTGAGTAGAAAGTTAGAAAGGGAATGAAGTGGGATGGCCTTCTTCCAAAACTAATGAGGAAAGCCAATTTGATGACTCCCTGAATACTAGTTGTTTACCTGAGCAGTATCAATATCGGTACCTACAGGGTAAGACCCTGGTTGTCCAGGCAATCAGCAACCTTCAGGAGCTATGGTCAGGAGTGGTAATCATCTGGTCAGCCACACTGGCCTTGTGAGTGTGGTGAGGTGATTGAAATATCAGTTGACTGGATTGGGATCGTAGAGATGTTAACAGAAAAATTAAACTGTCGGACCTTAATCATGGTGGTTTCTACTTGGAGCATCTGAACATAACACTTTGATTACTCAAATTGTTCCAACATAATGTGGTACACTTGGCTGTTACAGGGGTGGACATCTTTTTGAATAGCCTGTGGAGGGACATCACAACTTTCCTTGATGGCTTTTGGGGTGAGAGGAACCAAGCAGGAGCTGTCCCTCTTTAGTGGCAGGTAATGCTGGGTTAGGGTGGAATAGAGTTGGAAATGTATGCAGAAATGCCTCCCTAACTGGCCTAGCAGTAGTTGTGGAGGTATAGCACTGCACAGGACTAGGGATTTCACATGTCTAGGCTAGATAGGGCCCATAGAGAACCTCCTGATCTAGTATCAGATATTTTACTACCAGGCCCCTCCACATGTAATGGGTTAATAAATTTTAATAATTTGTGGTCCTAGTTTATACCAACATTACTTGTGTCTTGCCTTTTTATTTGACAGGTTGTTGTGCAACAGTATGTTCTACAAACATGAAGTGGAAAGAAACTCACCAGTTTGTAGTGGCCAGATTCAATAAATAAGTTCTTTCAAGCACAAAGAAAACTTTGTTTATTGCATAGATGTTAAAGGTGCATACCAGTGACATAGGTGTTACCACAGCAAAACATTGAGTTATGAATGGCTCGACCTATGAAAAACATGCAATACGAAAGGAAAACTTGAAAAATTTGCTTTGAGATACAATTTTTTGAGACATGGATTTTTTTTTTGGGGGGGGGGGTGTCTTCCGATGCTTCCCATGGCAGTGTTAGGGTGCGTGGAGCATTTCCACTCTTTTTTAAAAAAAAAATCATCATGTTTTGGCACCACGAGAAGCTTTCCCCATTACCAGGAAGTGCTGAAATTTCCTCCTCAACAGTTGATAGTCAGGTACTGTTTGTATTGCTTTGTTTACTCTCTGATATTCATGAAGACATATTTCAATAGATTATATCCAGGCAAGCAGCTTTTTTCCTGCATCACTCTTCCACCCCATTATGCTTCTCTAATGGATCAATACCATTGTGCAGAGTAAAGAATTGCCATATTTTTATTAGATATGCTGTACAAATCTTGGAGTGGCAACAGAATATGGATCCAGATGTCAGAACACTCATCTGCTTACTGATACAATGGGGAAATAATTTAGCAATAGCAATACAGCACTTTGTGCACTCTATGGGCAGATCACAAGATAATTAGCATTTTGCCTCCAACATCTTGGGTGCTCATTTTACTGCCCTCATAAGGATGGAATTCTGGGTCAACCTTGATACCCTTCAGGATCAAACTCACAACATTTTGGCTGCAGTAAAGCAGTTTGACCACTGTGCCATCAGGGCTCTTCATTTAATCTCCTGCCCCTCTAAAGGACAATCCTGCCCCAGCCTGGATAGGCCAGTCTTGGTTGGTTGAACTTAGGGAAGATATGTAAAAACCTGGTGCAAGCTCCAAGAATTTCAAGGACACTATTTATTTATTTATTTATTTATTTATTTATTTATTTTGTCACATTTGTATTGCCACCCACTTGGCAAGCAACTCTGGGCGGTGTACAACAATTACATAAAACCAGTAAAAAAAACAATTAAAAAATTAAAAATTGAGAAAACCAGCACCCACTGTCTTCTTGTTGCCCTTTCAATGGAAAAAGCAGGTACCATTTGGTAAATTAGCACCATTTACTCTGCTATTACAGTCAAGGTTAGGAATTGCTCACAACATGGCAATTATGCATTATGTTCTGGTTCAGGTGCTTTTCACTATTTATTTTCCACAATGTAGCATTGAAATTTGCATATGTGACTTGCTACAATTGTCAAAAAAGAATGTGTTTAAGATAAAAAATGCAAAGGTGTCCTGCAAATAATGACAATGAAAAAGCAGTTCTGAGAAAATCTGGAAATGACTGTGGGCTAATTCTTTTTCATTTTCACTCACCAACACTTATATTTTACTCTGAGCTCCATAGGACTTTACATGTGAACAAAATAACAGTGGGATTTAGATATTGCTGCCTCTGTGCTCTAGATGCATTTCATCAAGAGGAATAAGTAGATAAGGACTTAGAGAGAGAAGTGGGGGAAGCTAACTTCTAAGAAGGAGAAAACATAATCTAGGCTAGAGACAATCCATGCGCTGAATTTTTTTTTAAAACATTGTCTTTGTCTTATATTCATAAATGTAGTTCCCTTAGTGGATTCTAACAGTGCAGGAAGGAGGGTGGGGGAGAAAGCACATCTCATTCTAGGCAAAAAGGAAGGGAAGCCTAACCATCATTATCATAGAGAATTTATACCTCATGTGAGGCTCTCACTTTCAATGGGTGCTGATTGATGTGTTCATTATAATCACAAGTCAAAATCATAAAGAATCAATCCTCTGTGCAGGATGTGATCCTTGGGTTATCTCAAGATAAGGGAAGAGGAATCAAGATGTTTTTTGGTAGCTCTAGTATGGAGACCAATAGAGATGGCAGTGAGCTCAAGCTATTGACTACAGATACCACATCATCATTTTTTTAAAAAAGAGAGAGAGAGAGAGAGAAATGTCTCAAATGACAATTATCGTATATCTAATTGTTACAACAGAAACATTTACTCTTCCCAAAATTTGCAAATTGGCTTGTTCATGGCCAAATAAGTAGAATCTCTTTTTGTAAAGATTATTGCTCAATCACAGAGGACTTTTGGAATCATGTGTCTGAATGAAAACATGATTTCTGATTCATATTTTTTTAAAAAGTAAGCATTTATTTTTAACAAAAAATAAATAAAAATATTAAAAAAAGATGTGGCAATAATGCAGTAGCAGAGGCAATGATAATAGCAACTTTCTGTAGAACACTCTTTTATATTTTCCCCATATCCTAATTAACCCTCTTCTAGTATCATGATTGACAAGTTCTCTATTTACTTTGAGTTTGTTACACCACATATAGGCATGCCATCCAAATTTTAATCCTTACCCTTCTAATTCTAACGCCCTGTTATTTTCCAATCCAATCCAGTCTAATCAAGTTTTTTAATCTTTGATCTTTTAATTTTTAACCTTTTAAATTTTTGATTCTTCTTAGTTTTAGTTTTAATGGGGTTTCAAAGAGTATTTTATGATGTTGAAGATTTTATATGTAATTATTTTTGTACTTCTCTGTGTTGCTTGATTGTTGTGTGAGCTGCCCTAAATCAGGTTTACTTGCATACAAGTACAGTAAAACCTTGGATAATGCTAAAACTCTGATAATGCTATGACGACGACGACGACGACGACGACGACGACGACGCAAAATATTCATTTTGATTGCAGCAATTCTTCCCAAAAGTAGGAAAATTATTTTCTCCCATTTTTCCAATTGTTTAACTTCTTTCTATAACTTATTATTATTATTTTTTTAATAGATCTGCTGTTGTCTTTGGCACTGTAACTCCCAAATATATCACATTCTTTTCTTCCTCCAAACCTGAAACTTTTGGAAACTTTTCCTTTTCCTGTTTGTTTGTTTTGTTTTTAAACAAGCTTTCTCTTTGGTTTATTTATTTTAAATTCCAATGCCTCCCCATACTCCCTCAATATCTCTAATAATGGGTTAATGCTTTCTTGCAAATTAGTTAATACTAATAATTTATTATTATGTGAATGCTCTTGTATTGTTCTCTTTTAAGTCTTATTCCTCTTATTCTCTCATTCTGTCTAATTATTTTATTAAATACTTCTAACATTAAGATAAACAGTAATGGTGATAAGAGACAACCTTGTCTTGTTCCTTTACGTGTTGTGCATTCTTCTCTTAAATCTCCATTTATTACTATCTTTGTTTTTTGATCATAATAGCTTGCCTTTTTCTATTCAGTAAAATTTTCTCAAAATTTCATATGTCGTTACTTTTATCATAATATTCAAATTTACAATGTCAAAAAACCCTTTCAAAATCAACAAAAATAAAAGTTGCCTGAAGATTACTATTTTGTTTCTTAAATATTCTATAGCATTTATCAAGAACATCAAATTTTTTCTTAAATGTCTCTTTGGTAAGGAACCTGTTTGGTCTGAATGAATCGTGTTATTCAATACATTTTTCATCCTTTCAGCTAAAACCTCTCTCAGACACCTTCAGGGGCTGGATGGCCATTTTGTACTTCCTCTACCACATGGGACTTCCTGGTGTTGTGGAGGTGGTGATGGGGCCATATGAAACGTTGCCACAGGCCATATCCAGCCCACAGGCTGCAGATTTGAGAATCACTGTTCTATATTCAATTCTCAATCTTTTGGGCTCTTGCTTAGTATGTTGTCAATCTAATGCTCATCACCCATCTCTCATCTCTATTTGAGTTATTGGATAAATTCACTCTACCTTTTGGCCATTTGTTCTTTTACCTTAGTTTTTGTTGATCTCATTTCATCTAGAATTTTAGTTGACATGTCTTGATTTCCTCCCTTAGCTGTCTACAGAGTTTCTACGTCCCACCAAAATAGGTTTAGATTTAGCTTTAAATCATGTGTCCAAGATGAGTAGCATCTCAGTCTCTCACTTTTTTCTGTTTTTTAAAGCATGACTGACTGTAGGCAAATTTATTAAATTAACAGGCTTTCTCCCACACCAAGACCAGTTTGTGGTAGCTCTTCAAGGTCAAATTATGTTCTCTAATTTTCTATACAGTATTTTAATCAAAATAAAAGTCAAATGAAGGGGAGAAAGAAAGCACTTGCAATTCCAAATTCTCTTAAATTCAAAGTTCAGAACTGAGAAAGCTGTAAATAATCCCTATATATGAATATTACCATTCTGTCTTCCCCTTTTAGCTTCTCTCCGCTGTTAGCTTCTTACCTTTCCCACCACAAACAAAACATTCAAAGTTTTTGCTTTAATCACTTCTACTTTCTCTCAGCTTTCTCTCTTTCTCACAGGCTATTTTTAGTTAAGTCCTTTTGGGGGAATAAACACCTCCTCCTTTCCTATTTTTTGTTTGTTTAAGAAACTTCAGTTCCAAAAGGCAACCTGACTACTCACAGGGAAGCTTCTGTCTCTTTCCCCTTTACAATGAGTTTTAAATGTAGAAAGTTGCTGACTTTGTTATTTCTGCAGCTCCTAATTACTAATTATTAAATTCCAAATTAGCTGGGAAGCCACAGGTTAGAATATTGCACTATCCCCAAAGCACTTGGGTATCATTTGGTATCAAACCCTGACCTGCAAAAAACACTGTCTAAATGCCAAATGGAAAGTTTCTGCAGAGATAACATACTTCGGGAACTGGCTGGTTCAGACTGAGATGCATATTCAAAAACTATAACAACCCCTTTGTCCCTGTACTACTCCACAGCAGAATGTGCTAACACTTTATGGCATAAAACAGCACATGGAAAACAAGTAGTTGTAGCCTTAGTATATAATAAAAAATCAGGATTATTATGGCTACCTAAAAACAGTCTAGTATTTGGCTGATATTGTTCCTCCAGAAAAATGTCAAGAGGTGCTAGCAAATAATAAACAAAATAAGGTAGAACAGCATCAACTCCATCTACTTGATTTACATCACAACAATAATTTTTCTTTTGCACAAAGCACAAGTTTTAAATCAGGGGTGCCCAAACTATGGCCTGTAGGCTGGGGCCAGGCTGTGGTGCCATTCCATCTGGCCCATGGTGCCCTCACTGCTTCCAGAAGCAGAGGTAAAATGTGCATGTGTGTTCACATAATGCTGCCATAAATGATCTGTGGCTGTCATAAGTTCATTTACAGCAGCGTTATGCACATGTATGGGTGCATTATGTGTACATGCATGTGCATTTTACTTCCACTTCTGGTGAGAGATAACACATGACAAGCACACTTAACCATGTGACCGACCCACAGCCTGAAATTTTTTGGTACCACTGTTTTATATACTACACTAGAAAAGACTAAGCTAAATAAATGAAAAGCAAAAAAGAAAAAAAGAAAAAAGATGGATGCTGATTGGATGAATGCAGAAGAAAGTTTGCCAACAGGACAAGATTCTAACTGAACCATGTGGAAGTCACACTAGATTTTGAAGTGAAGTAGGAAGATCAAAGAAGAATCAAGTAAAATGAATAAAGGACACATTTTCTGTGAATATGGTGAAATTCAATCAATGCAGTATATATGCACATGCAATTTATGTCCCATAGTGTGTATAAAAGAAGATATAATATATGATGTGTGTGTTTTTCATGTCAGAGATTACTCTGGGTAGAAAGGATTTTTTTTTTTTTTTTTTGCAGGGAACACCCGAATGAGGTTCCTTTCATGTCCCCTATCGCACAGCTCTCAGGGAATCGAACCCTATCCTTTCAGTCTCCAGACACAGTGCTTTTACCCACTGAGCCACCGGGGTGCTGCAAACATATGACTTAGATAACACTATTGAAGTAGTTCTCTTCTGATATAAAAAACCTATAATAATTTAAACATTTTAATTTGTTTCTAATGTTACCTATATTTCATATACTTTCATAATTTTCAATACTACAACTCTCTGATATGAATTAAGGAAACAATTATCTGGGTGAGGAGAGGAGAGAAAACATGTACTCATTTCTTCAAGATTTCTGTTTATATCTGTAAGTTTAGCTGCATGAAGTCCCTAATCATTAATATCACTGTGCATATACAGAAGAACCATCAAAGGTTGCGCTGAGATAAACTTGAAGGCCATTTTAATGTTTTCCTTCCAATGTGTAAATCCCAAAAGGATTATAAATGTTCCAGTTGTTAACTCAGACTTTTGAAAAGCACAATTCAAGTAAAGTTCAGGATGTTTCAACCTTGCAGGAAAAAGAAACCACAAACTCTCTTGGTCATGTTAATAGAATTGTGTTGCTTAGTTTTGACTAGATTGGGTCAATAGTGGAACTGCTAGTTTTTAATCCAGTCACTGAATGTGGTCCATGATTATATCCCGGATGGATTGCCACCAGTAAGTAACTGAACAAGCAATCATATTATTTTAGAATCAACATTTGACTCTAAACATCTACATTTTATGATGCTTTTAAAGGAAAAGCTATTATCTTTGTTAAATGGTATGCCTAGATTCACCTTCATTTCTATCTGAAAACTGAGCTATTTTCCTGTAAACAAACTCATGCTGTAAAAGACAGTGAGGAAATGACCTGATTATGTCAAGGAGGAAAAACACACATTAGCTAACTATTCCATATGTTTTTTGCCTGTTATTTTACATCAGTATCCTGTGCATACCAAAAACAACTGTCTCATGGTGAAGGCATTATTAGTTCCACACAGACGAAGAGATGTCACATTAGCTATTTTAATGTTTTTATTTAAAAAAGAATATATGTGAACAGGAGGGGAGGTTTGAAACAAGTTGTTTTCCAAAAATGTTGTACTGAGTGAGGCTTAAGCTTCCCACTTCTTCTGGTGAGTGATGAAAGAACAATTTTATCTCATTAAAAAAAATTGTTTGTAGAGATTTGTTTTCTAGTATTTCACTAAAGATGATGTCTAACACTGTCATGTTTAGAAGAATATCAACGCACTGCATACTATTTTATTGTTAATAATAACTCTGTATCCTTCCCTTTAAGGAAAACAACTGTCAGCGTAGGAATGTCTGCTGCCTATATTATTTTATTTATTTATTTATTTATTTGCATTTAATATCCCGCCCCAATCGGGCGAACCCCGATTATGACTAATGGAAACTTAACTCCAACAACATCTGACAGGACATAGGTTCACATCCCTTGGTAGTAATCTCTGGCTAGGATCCTATTCCAAATTACTGTGGACACAATTGTGATCACTGAAAGCAGATCTGGAAAGCTGACAAAGTACCAGTTGTTTACCAATAAAAAACCAGGCACAAGGCCAGCAAGCAACAGGCATACTCAAATCCATTTCCACAATTGCTTACATGGAGTAATTCAAACCGGATGCTGGCCAAATTGTATTTTGCCTACTAGTACATTTGGAAATAAGCATATATTTAATTTTCTATTCTTGTTTTGTTTTTGAAATATCTCCTTCATCTTGGCAACAATCTCATGAACTCCATGAATATATACAATTTCTTGGAACGGCAATCATTTCTCATCTATTTTTATGGTATTCCCTATTTTTGACTGGAATATCAAGGGATAGCGCATTGATTAAAATTTTACATTACCCTGAAGTCCCTTTTTTTTCAATGAAGTTGGCTCACAAACTCAGTTATCAGTCACCAAGGTACAATAACTCAACACAAAATAATCAAGAAATGTGTGTAGAGTGTGTGATAGAGACAGGAGGACTCATTTGCATCTATCTATGGAAGAGTCACTTTCTTGCAAGCATAAATGGATAAGTAGGCAGCTGGTCAGTCATTTGTCTCTTTTCCTCTATGGAATTAAAGATATCTTCTTCATTTAAAAGGATTCAGCAGCGGTGGCTTTGTTATCAATGTTGTTACCATTTTCTTAGCTGAGTCACTCAGTAGGTGATGTTATGCCTCAGTCCCTTAACTGCTATATGGTAACAATAATATCCAAATGGGGACAGAGGAATTGCATTCGAACTGCTTTGAATACAGGCAATCAGTCAGTGATAGGCAGCAAAAATTTTCGCTACCTCACCGTGAGTGAAGCCTACATCATGGGTGGAGCCTATGTCAAGGGAGGAACCTACATCAAGGGAGGAGCCTACATCATGGGTGATCTAGTCATGCCTGCCATATGGCCATGTATACATCTGTAATCACAGGTGGCACTGGCTCTTTGACTGTAAATTGAGATGAGCACTGAGTCAGATATGACTGGCTTTTGAGCAAGGGAGACCTTGAAACAATTGTAGGGGGAAAAAACCTGATGGGACAGGGCAGAGAGGTGGGCATGGCCACCCAATTTCGCTACCCTCCTGCCCAGAGGCCACTCAATTTTACTATCCCCTCTCCTGGTGTGTGTGTGTGCAAACCTGTTTCTGCCCACCACTGGGTCCAAGTCAGTATGTTTTCTAAACCTATTCAAAAGATTATAGAGAACTTGAATAAACAGTTCAGTGCATTTTTCTGTTTCATCACTGTGGCTTTGGGATTGAGATTTGGAGGATCTAAAATCTTCACTTCAGCAGAAGCTGGCCATGAAGGGAACATGTTTGGAATCAATATACAGTATATTTAAGAAATGCAGATATTTATAGGCAGTTCATTTTGCTCTGTGGTTCTGAGTTCCAGGTCAGTTATGTAGGTTCAAGCCTGATTACACCTTGGTCTGGAGTGTCAGGAAATAGACCTATTTCCTAATGTCTCCCAAGGCTTGAAATTGCTATTTTTCAGCTAGGCCTCATAGAAATCCATTTTTCTCTCTGTATGCCTTACAAGACTGCCACGATGACTTGTTGACATTACAGTGTTCCTGTGCTGTTATCTTTCTAGCCGGCCTAGCTAGCAGAGCCTAGCCATGTTTTGACTAGTCCCAGAAAACTGCGTGCACGTGTGTAAACAACTATTGTTTTGAGAAAGTTATTCTCTGTTGCTCCTTGTTACGTGATTGGCTAAAGCTATCCCACCTGATGGCAGATTCTCCATTTTGCAGAGAAGTGAGGGGTTAGTACGTGTCTGGATTTCAATAGCGTAAGACCTTGGATTGTAACTCTGTTTGCTGGTATGGGATTACTCTGCTTCTCCATAAGTTAAGACCCCGGACTGTCTGCTGGCATGATTTTACTATGATTACCTAAAAGACCTTGGACTGTTTACTGGACTGATCTTATGGATATGACCTTTTGGATTTCTGCTTTTCCTTGAACTTTCTTACATGAACCTGAAGGAATAAAACAGCTGTTTCTCTTTGAAGATTGTTGTTTTCCTTATCACACACACAAGAAGCAACCTATGCTACATTACCAGAAGCCTCTTTTGTTTTGCTCTATGTTCAAAGGCCTTACTGCCTGAGCATAGTAAGAGTTCCTTTTAATCTCCTCGGTTCTCCCAGAAGTGGTGATGCAAGGGTTAAGTTCCAGTGCAGAGCAAGAGACCCAGGAACGGTAAGGAGGTGCCCTTGTGAATTGGGACAACCGGGTGCATGATATGGAGCAAAGGAGAACCTCCATGAAATTTCATTTACTCCATTTCTGAAAACAGTGAAATGTTGCAGGATACAAGGCTTACCTGAATTTGGTTTCCTTTGGAAGGAGGTCACTGAAGGTTTCTGACTTTTTTGTAATATCTTGGATTCATTTACAGAGCGATTATAGGGGAGGCATTGCTTGAATACCCCCAAAGACTAGCTGGTTGAATAGTGTCTCATCAATTCCAAAGAGAATGGCAGCTAAAATCATGAAATACTGTTACATTACAAAGTGGAAACCTCCCTCTTTCAGCTCCACTCAAACAGCACTCCTCTCATAACAAACACCTGGGCTATATAACATGTACCTGCAGCAGTAGTAAATGGGGAAATTTACACTCTTGATTGTTTTTTTCCCTCTAATTAGAAAATTGTAGAATGGTCCTGTCTCAAGAGAAAATTGTTTTCCAAACAAAATGATGTGTTTGAACAGAACTGGACCATCAGATTTGATTAACCTGAAGCAGTCTTTCTGGCTCCATTAATTTTCTGCTGAAAGCCACAAACTAAAAGCATAAACTCATAGAGCGATCTATATTACTATGGATTGTAAACTGGCAATGCTTTTTCAAATCTTGATATTTTTTTCCAAAAACAAATCACAAAAACTTAAACAGTTGCCTCCAATTAATCTTTTATAAACTATAACATGAAAGAAACCTACAATTTACCACTATGCAACTTTGGATTTTAGCAAAGAAACTAGGATTTGGTCTTTAAAGGTAGAACACAGGTGTCTACTGTACATATTGCATAGGAGTTGCCAGTTCCCATATAGCTCCAATTTGAACTTGGCAAACTCTGTTCTAACAAGCAACACCACAATTAGCATTTTTAAGCCATTTTTTTCAGTTTCCAACTCCTTAATGCTAAGAAAGTATCATTCAATTACACACCATCATTATTACAGAAAATACACAAGGTAAGTGGGGATGTTCGCTTAAAATTGAGTTCTGTACAGAAATCTTCTGATTTGGATCCCAAGGCAATGTTTTATTATGAATTCAAGAGGCATTTCTTGTTCTTCAGTAAAAAAAAAAGTCTGTGCTTAAGATACTAGGCGCCAAGATTCTACTATGTTGTGCGGCTGCAACATTTGCTCATTTTTAGAGGAGAAAGATCTCTCTTTTTGACCAGTTCCATTCTTTCTCCAAACAGGTCTCCATGAAGAACATGGTTGATCTTCATGATATCTCTGTCACTGGCCAGCGCCAGCCCAGCACCAGCCCAGCTGGAAAGATGAGAGAACTTCAATCATTCTAGCCATGGAAAATGCTTTGTGTCATGATTGTAATCCTATGGTCTCCCTCTCCACTGAGCACTGACACTTGAGTAATATCAAGTGAGGGTCAATCCACCTCACTCCAACACCTTTCTCATTCCCTCCCTTTCAAATTGATGTGCAGTGATCTCAGGCTGAAGTCTTCCCAATCACTTGAATTCTGAACAATGGATCCAAATTGGGCAACGAGGTGGGATATTTCCCTGATACAATGGAACAAATTGGCAGACCTATTTGAGCCCTCCCCAAGCTCCCACATTTTCCCTCATAAGCCCCATCTCGTCCCCCGACCCATGAACCCCCAGGCACCCTTACCTGATGGCTGCAGCTGCTGGGCTCCATCAAATATGGGGCTCCAGGGAGAGTGCCAGACAAAGACAATGGCAGAGAAGGATGGGAGTTTGGGGACAAACCGCATGGGTGCCTCCCCTAACTCTCCGGGCTCCCCGCTTTAGGATCAGGTTGGTTGGAGGTGCCTTCCACCCCCACCCACCCTGATCCTAAATCAGGCAGCTCACCCGGGCTCTCTGCTTTGGGGTGGGGTGGAAGGTACCTCCAGCTACCTCAATTCTAAAGCAGGCAGCCCGAGTGGGCTCCCTGCTTTGGGATCGGGGTGGCTGGAGGTACCTTCCACACCAACCCACCCTGATCCCAAAGCAGAGAGCCCGTAGCACCTGTTTGGCTGCGGGGTAGGACAGGCATGCTGGTGGGTCTAAGCCTCGGTAGATCTCTGCCCCAAAGCCTGCAGGGCTGGTCTCTAGCCTTGTAGGCTTTGGGACAGAGATCAACATAATGGAGTACTGGCATAAATGGAGTACTGGCATATGGCAGGCCTAGTGGTTGCAAGCTGTAATGGATAAGAAGAAACACATGGCCTGACTTCTGTGGTGGGCTCCAAAATATTTTACTACCACACTGTGGGTGTGGCCAGGGGAAAAGCCCTGTGTTTCACCCAAATTAAGACTATTTCAAAACTTGGATGGGCGGGGTTAGCCAGAATTTCTGCTACCGGTTCTGGCGAACTGGTGAGAGCCTGCTGATGCCCACCACTGCAATCAATCCCTAACATTGGTGGATATGAGATAACAAGATAAAATCTAACACAGATGAAATGTATGTTTTATTTATTTATTTATTTATTTATTGTTCACATTTAGTATCCCGCCCCAATCGGGTGGGCCCGACTCCACCAAAGATAGATCATCCACCAATGCAACTAGTGCAGTTTCCGTACCATATCCGGGCCTGAATCCTGACTGAAAATGGTCCAGATAATCCGCTTCATCCAGGACATCCTGTAGCTGCCGCGCCACAGCCTTTTCCAAGACCTTTCCCAAGAAGGGTAGGTTGGACACTGGATGGTAGTTAGTCAGTACCGTAGGGTCGAGGGATGGTTTTGAATGAGAACACACACCAAATGTTGTCAGCAAGCTTCAGCTATCTTAGCATCTGATCAGAATATAGCCATAAACACCTTGGCCACATTTTTATTAAATTCTTGTGGCAGGAACCAAGTTTGAGCTGCACCTAGGGATGTAAATCCATGTTGGTTTGATTTAAAAATTCTTGTTCAGAGCAAGGATGAAAAATTGCAGGATTTCTCTCTTTGCTGGCAAGGGTGGCAACAGTCCAGTGCAATGCTATGCAATGCAATAACATTATATGCATTTAAAGAGTGATCATCTGACATACATAACAAAAAGTTTTTTTAAGGTTGATAGATGATCACTGTTAAACAGTGATCACCTATTGAATTTAAGAGAAAAAATGTACATCCCTGGCAATTTCCAGTCAATCAAGGAAAGTGTTTAATTTTATGGATCCAAAAATTTACATAGGAAGCAACTCTTTCACTCTGTTTATCCCATTCCCAGGGTTTACATTTGCTGGGAATGAAACGTAAGGAACCACCACAATTTAGGAGATACCCTGATCTGATGGAGATCCAGAATGGGAGAAGTTGGGGCGGAGTGACCAAATCCAGCACAAAAGGCATGCACATAAGATTTTTTACTGAGGACCAATTTGTCCCAAATCATCCAAAAGCACAAAAGAGTAGGCTATTATGCCCAGGTAGATAACATCTGGATTCAACAAATGCCCATTGTCGAGTAAGATACTAAAAAGTTATCTTTGGTTGGAACTCATCTGAGAATGCATTTTTCCTCTGAAGCTGGAAAAATACCATTGGCATGAATTTGTTTAAGGTGTATCCCAGCTTGCCATGAAGTGACCCACACACTATGATCATGGAGCCCTCTCCTGCAGAAAATATGAAATGAGACATGCAGGATTTAAAACCAGGACTACAATGGACTGCCACAGTCTTGAAGATATTATCAAGGTGTGCCTTCACAGCCAGTCCATCTGGCATGGCCTCTTCCACCTCCATGACCATTAGGAATCAGAGTTCCTCCTCCGCTCATTTTGCTGTTGGGCCCAATATGATGGTTTCCAGTGGGATTTCCTCCACTGAGGGGACCATCACCCACCTAAAGGGGCTCATCCCCCCATAGCCACTGGCCCCTTTAGGGAGTCAGGTTATTTACCATCACCTAACACTCGGCATTGGGTTGATGGTTGTACGGTCTGCTCCATTACTGTAGTGCGATGTCCGGCCAGAAAAATAAGGAACAAATGCTCACAGAGTTTGTAAAAAAAAAAGTGTCTTAGATCTTTACCACAATTCCAACATCTATAATATTCAGAGGACAATCATATGTTCTTTCTTCAGATGTTTCTGAAGTACTTTTTATTTTAAAATGCAGGGAGATGTTATGGTTGAGTGTTTTTCTTTGGGGGGAAACCCCTCAAAATCCAATAAGGCTTCCCATGAGCAATCCATTATTCTCTTAATCTGTATTTAAATTGCAAAGTTGTTTAAGGTCATTGTTACTCTCAGCTCCCTGCCAAAATGTTATGTTGGCTTCTGGCTATGCAGAGTTTCAGACAAAAATCTCAACAGTTGAAGGAGGAATAAAACTTCAGCAGCTGCGAGGGTCCAATGTGAAATCTGTGAATATAATAAGAGCAAGCCTGCATGAAATATTTTTAAGTCCACATGAACAAAGGAAAGGGGATAGGCAGGCACTTGATGACTATAATCTAATACATACTAAATTGTGGGACCATAGCGAAACAGAGAATTTAAGAAAGAACTTTTAAAAGACTTAATAGTTTAAATATTGTAAAGCTGCAGTACAACAAGCCCCTTGTTGATTCTGAATGTGGCAGGAGACAGAATCCACTTCCTTTTTCTTCATGTTGGTATGTTCAGTTGTAGTAAAGCTATCAATACATTTTGAAACTGAAAAGATATGGGAGGACTTTGGGGGGGGGGGTGACAATTTGGATCCCATGTGTTCTTTTTGTTCTTTTTTAGGATTAAAGGTATGGGAATAAATTTTCAAATCCTCTCGATATTTTCTTTCTCCATTGTACTATCTTACTTTTAAAATAAATGATTTAAAAGCAAAGTACACTATTTACTCCTTCTTAATAGCTCCTTCTCAATGGGGTAACAAGTGGAGTACCACATGGCTATGTCTGAGCCCTGTGCTCTTCAACATTTCCATAAATGACTTGGATGAGGCAGTGGAGGAAATTGTCATCAAAATTGCAAATGACACGAAATAGGGTGGAACAGCTAATACCTCGGAAGATAGTAGCAGAGTTCAGAAATATCTCAATAGTCTTGTACACTGGGCTGAAACCAAAAGAATGAAATTTAACAGGGAGAAGTGCAAATTTTATACCTAGAAGAAAAAAACCAGGTGCACAGTTACAAGATCGGGGATACATGGCTCAGTAATATTACAAGCAAGATGGATCTTGGAATTGTTGGAGTTTACAGGCTAAATATGAGTCAGCAGTCCAATGTGACTGCAAAAAGGCCAACTCTGTTTTAGGCTGCATTAAAAGTATAGTCTCAAAACCCTGTTAGATACTAGTCCCCCTCTATTCAGCACTAGTTCAACCACATCTAGAGTAATGTGTCCAATTCTGAGCACCACAAACAAATTAGAGCAGGTACAGAGAAAGTCAACAAGGATGATCAGAGGACTGGAAACCAAGCCAAGGCTATATATTTAACCACCTCCATCCCATCATTATGTAGTTCATGCTAAGCTTTTTTCTAGGTTGTACTAAAATTATGGTCGTGCAGAAAATAAATTGCAAGGCTTACAGCAATAGCCACTTTGTTTTTATTGAATATTTGTCTAGGCAAATATTTAAATTAATGTAGGTCTCCATTCTAAACTTGAGATATAAAACAAGAAGTTAATTTATGTGAACACATTTGTAGATATCAGCTGGAAAAATACCCTTAACTACTTGCACTAGCGAATCAGTTATGAAATGATTTTAGAAACTGTGAAAAGAAAGAGAGGAGACATTATCCTGGCAATAGCTAGAAAACTCAAGTTCACACAAACGGTTGCTATAACTTGCCCTATCTGTCATCCTATAAAGGGACAACCAGTTTGAAAGAGAAATAATACATGATGTTTTGTCTAGCTGGCAAGATGAAAAGATAGTACTTAAAGGTTGACCTTCTTCCATCACCAATGCTGTATAATAGTCTCAGTTCACTGCTTTATTTTCCTTGATTCCCTTCAGAACGCCTCTAAATAACAGCATATGTATTAATTCAGCTCAAACTGCACATTTTGCCTAAGGTTTTCCAAAAGAGTTGGCAATGATATGAATAGGAGTGTCACAGCTGTTGATGGAGTTTGTTTCACCTGCTTTGGATAAATTATGAAGTCTTTGAGGACCAATGACAGAAGATTCATAGTAAATGCCTGTGTTAAAAAATTAACTTTACCCTCAATGTGTACTGTAGTCATGATACATAACAGGTGATGGCATGCTTTACTCAGCACTTAGAATACATTTCCATTGACCCATTTCAGGCAGGGCACTGTCATACTTTGCAGCTTGCATTAGCAGCAACAATCCAAAATTTTATCTAATTTGAAGTGTATTAAATAAAGCAGGTGTCTATATATGCAGTTGCATATTTGAAGGAGTAGATAGTAACAGTTTCCAAATCATGTGGAAAAACTCTGTTGGACAGCCACTTGATCACAACATGAAAGCAATGAGATAAAACTTCTTGTGCCCTCACTGCCACACAGTAGGCATGGTTATGTGTTCCAACATATTTCCTCAACTTCACACTGAGTCTTACTATACTGATGATATAGAATCATCCATCCTGTTCTACTGCACAGCACTCTCTAGAGAAACAGAGAGCAATCTGATCTCTACAGTGTTGGAACATTCCAGTAAGCAGATAACTCATTATATCTCACATTTTACAGTATGACTATAGCCTTGACAGGTTTGCCAACTCTTGTTACTGGGAAAGTTTTCAAGTTTTCAAAAATTCATCAGCTTCCATAATTTTCCAAGTAGAGACCAACTTTGTAATCTCCCTCACCACTTTTTCAAGGAGAATAAAATATGACATATCATCAGACTAATGAGGTACTATTGGTGAATTCTTCCAATATGGGCTGTCAGCAATCTACAAATGTATCTAACAGTAGTGTTGCCTAATCTAGGCTTAACCAGCCTGTTTGCAAGAATTTTGACCTTGTCAAAAGCCTTGGTGAAATCAAGATATTTTACATACATGCAATCCTCAGCTCTTCCATAAGAAAGAGAGAGATGTTACTCTGTCAAGGCTTGTTTTATAGAAGCCCAATTTGACTTTTATTTCTTAGAACATTCTTTTCTAAATGTTCAAAGACAAATTATTTAATGAATGTTTATAGAAGCTTATCTGATACCAAGTTGAAGCTAGCCATCAGTAATTTTACAGGTTCTGTTTCATTCTGGTTTTCTCTTCTTTTGAAGATGAGAAAAACATTCTCCCCCCCCCCTTCCTAGTCTCCTGAGCTATTGCCTATTCATTGACAGTTCTCAGGCTTATAAGCAGAAGTTGTGTTTTGCTTGTGTGAGTTCCTGGACAGAGTTCTTGTGGCTCTGAAGAATTGTGTTCATTTAAAAGCTACTAGGTACCTGTTTCTAACACTTTACTTATCCTGAATTGCAATATCCTCTCTGCATCATTTATTCTGTTTAGAAAAGTTGATCACCATCTTCTTTTCTGGTGAAAGTGGAAGGGGCAGTCCCAGGAAGAAAGGAAGGAAGGAAGGAAGGAAGGAAGGGAATAGACAGGTTGTTGAACAGTTCCATCTTCTGTGTATCATATATCAACACTTTCCCATCTTCTCTATTTAGTCTATATTTTCCGTGCATTTCTTCTTTCTTTAGCATAATTATGAAGCATTATAGCTATTAGTTGCCTCTCTTATAAGTCTGAACTCTTTATGAGGTTCAGAGCTGACCTTACTCTTCCACATATGTGCTACAAATTTGTACTTCTTTCTGGTAAGGAGTTGCTCCCTCCACTCTTATTTATGACTCTTTTACATCACAAAGAATTTAATTCAATTTTCAGCATAATAAGGCATTCTGAAGATCTCACATTCGATTAGTACAACCAATAAAAACAATCATATATTATTGAAACAGGCTGGACAAGCTGGGGACTGTCTCCAACCTGGTTCCCATGGGGCCTCAGAAAGTCCACTCTCTTGAGCACCTGAATCCCATGATTCAAAGTGGGGCTCAAACATTCAATGACACCCTACAGGACTCATTGTTACCATCCTTCAATAACCACCAAATTATATCAAATTGTGACCTACTTCATATGGCACCATCTTATAATGTAAGAAACAGACTGAGACAGGCAAGGGTTCTTTCTCAGAATCTGCCAATGAGGAGCCTCTGAGACCCAAATGCCTATCTGGCCCCCTAAGACAACCCAGATAGCACATCAATTTGTCAAAGTGATAGAGGCTGTCTTTGGGCCAGGGCAGGCTCATAAAGCTTCATGCCCAACCCAGCAACACGAGCTGATGGCAACACTGCTGTGTTCTTAGTCTTCTACACTCAGCACCACTGCAAATGGGGAATACCCCCTCCCTTCCAGCCACATATTGGTGGGAATATGGAAGTGGCATTATACTATATATTATTTATACATTACACATTATGTAATATTAAATGTTATTTTGGAGGATTGAAATTTTTACCTTTTTTGTATAGTGTATTCTTATTCGACTGATTTATTCAAAGCATTTTATTATTGCTTCAAAAGGAGCTGCAGTTTTCAAATAGAAATCTCTCTACTCTTGACAATTAAAATTACTTGTAAGATGATAATGTTAGGTAAAGGTAAAGTTTGCCCTTGATTGAAAGCCAGTTGTATCTGACTCTACTAGGGTTTGGTGCTCATCTCTGTTTATAGCCAAAGAGACAGTGCTGTCTGCATGTGCAGACATTTGCATTGACATTTGACAGGAATGACTAGACCAGGAGTTCTCAACCTATGGCTCACAGGCCGGATGCGGCCCATGGCACCATTTCATGTGGGGGGCCCTCTGCTTCCTCCACACCTGGAAGTGCCATGTGTGATTCCTATTTAATGTACAGGGGGCCCCCATCGTGCAGGCAGGGCAAAATGGTTATCCAGTCCCCAAAGCTGTATGAGGTAGTATGACCTGGGCCTAAGCTTGAAAAGGTTGAGAACCCCTGGACAAGACAATGGAGTGCACAGAACTCTGTTTACTTTTCCACCAAAGTGGTACCTATTTATCTACTTGCAATTTCTTGCTCTCAAACTGCTAGGTTGGAGGGCACTGGGACAGAGACAGGAGTTCACTCTGTCATGCAATACTTGGGTCTCAAACTGCTGACTTGCTAACCTTCCAGTCATGAAGTTCAGCATCTTAACCACTAAGCCACTACAGTCCCATGATAATGCTGGAGAGTAACAAAAACCAATAATCTTCCTAGTCTAAGGCCCCAGCTGGACTCATGGATATTTTTACAGCTGCATTGTTAGTTGAACCTTCACAACCTCAGGAACTAATAATTAAGGAAATATTTTCAGGTAGATCTATAAGACATATTTTCCTCTTGTTTTCCTTACTTTTTAATTTCTCAGAGATCATTAGTCTGGGCATATAGCCAGCTGTTTTGTTTAGGTTGATCTGATCACATGCACATGGCAATGGGACCAATCCTCCCTGGTCATCATAAGAAGTTATCACTGCTGGTTTGGGATCAGACATTGTTGCTCCAATCTGACCAGGTGCACAACCTGGAGGTCCTCCTGGACTTGCAGCTTCTGCTCCAGGAACAGGTTACGGCCGTGGCCAGGAGGGCCTTTGGGCAAGTGCATGTTATTAACCAATTGCACCTACTCCTGGACTGGGAGGCCTTGCTCATGGTCACCCATGCCCTGGTCACCTCCTGTTTGGACTATTGTAATGTGTTCTACATGGGGCTGCCCTTGATGACCATCCAGAGACTGCAGTTGGCCCACGCAGTGGTGGGATGTAGTTGTTTCACCCGTGCCTCGCCACTGGTGCGGGAGCTGCATTGGCTGCCTATATGTCACTGGGTACAATTCAAGGTGCTGGTTGTCACCTTTAAAGCCCTTCATGGTAGCAGACCAGGATACCTCAGAGACCACATTGTGCCTAGGACATCAACCCATCCCACAAGAGCAAACTGAGAGGGCACCCTTCAGGTACCATCTGTTGGGGAGGCTCGCCTCTCCAACATGAGAAAAAGGGCCTTCTCAGTCATAGTCCCTACACTATGGAACCTTCTCCTGGTAGAACTTCACCTCCAGGCCCAGTTGCTACCATTTAGGAAAGAACTGAAGATATGGTTGGCAAAATGGGTATGGGGGCAAAATGGGTATGCCAACCTAGCAGTTCAAAAGCAAGAAATTGCAAGGAGATCAATAGGGACCACTTCAGTGGGAAGGTAAACAGTGTTCTGTCTGTTCCGGTGTCTAGTCATGCCTGCCACATACTCAAGGAAATGTTCACAGAAGCAGACAGTGCTGGCTCTTTGGCTTTGAAACAGAGATGAGTACTGAACCCTAGAATTGGATACAACTGGCTTTCAAGCAAAGGAAACCTATGCTGACATCACGCTTCAGTTAAAAAAAAGAATTATGGAAAACAACATCTGAATAATTTAATAGAAATGGGGGGTAGTAGAATTAATTTCCATAAGTGGAAGAAAGATAAACAAATCAGATTTAAGACTCTAAACAATAAAATAAAAGATTGATTCCAATTAAGGAGGAATCTCTGGCTAATCAGTCCTTGGGTGTAAATTCTCACAGACAGTCTCTCATCCCAATGTTCTGCTCTTAGACTCTCCTCAGAACTCTCTCCAAGTTCTTAAGACTAAATCCTTCAGACCTCTTGAGCAGCTTCTAACAGTTTGCCACACTCTTAGGGAAAGTGAGGTGGCTCCTTTATGCAATTGATGAGAGTTATGAAGGGTGAGCTAATTGTTAGTTTTCAGTGTATTATTATTCATTTCTACTGCCAAGGCAGAGGAGGAGAAATGGCAGCCATGGGATTTGTGCCTCAGGTTGTAAAATAATGTAACTGGCTTTGAAAGTTTATGTAATTTGACTTGCAAGGTAGCCTTGAGAGACTGTTGTTCTGACCTAGGCTGCTAATGTCTTGGGATTGTTCTGTGTAAATAGTGTCTATTTTGAGTCAAATGTTTTCAAGCAGACAAGTATCCCAAGATTCCTGATAAATTGCAAGAGTATTCTGATGAAGACAACATTTTCATCACTGTCATTAATTTTGCTGATTTTCAAAGCAAGTAATGCTGATTACTTGATGATTAGCCAGAACTTCACCAGACAGCTGATTATGCTCCTATTGTTCTATGGAATACTTTGCATTTCCTTTTGTAAGGAATCATCCTGGCTGAAAAATAAATAACATCTGCTTCTAATCTCCTTACATAAAGCAGCATTTAATGCTGGATTATCAGCTTTTGCTACCCAGTGTCTTCTAAGCAGTTTGTGAATGTGCATACTAAGTTGAAATTGAAGTCTTAGTCATATAGGCCTTATCCTTCCATCATTGAGCCATCAGTATGAATCACCTACTCTCTAAGATTTCATAGATGAAAAGGGCTTTAACAAGTACCCCTTGTGGACTTGTAACACCCACATCCTATTTTATTAGTTAGGCTGAGGGAGGTAACTGGCAGACTGAATTCTATGACAAGGGAACAGATTCTTAGTTCTTTAATTTGCTATTCATTTTGGCTCAGGAAAAATGTCCCACTGACATCAAAGGGAATTTCCCTCTCAAGCAAAATAGCACCTGGAGGGGGAAGAATCTTTATTAGGACTCTAACACTGCTTGCACAATTGCTTTCCTTTCAGAAGATTCAGGATGAAGTGCATTATGGTAAAGGGTTTCATAATAAGCCACTGTGGAGGAGGCAGCATTTTGATGAATAAATCATATCCCATTATTATTCATTTATTTCTGTATTAACAAATAATTTCAGCAATAAATATCTTCTAATATTATTGAAAATTGGTACAATAATTTGTAAGTGAGAGCCAGTGTAGCGTGCCTGGCTAGCTCAGTAGTTAGGTATCTGGTTACATAGCAAGAGGCCGGAAGTTTGATTTCCCCCGTGGCACCCAGATGCTGAGTGTGAGGTCTGAAGATGCTTCCAGAAGAAAAGATATTGGTATCTAGGCATGCCTTCTACATGTCCATGGAAACATCTGCAAATGCAGACAGTGCTGGCTCTTCGGCTATAAATATAGATGAGCACTGAACCCTAGAGTTGGATATGACTGGTTTTTGAGCAAGGGTGATGGTGACCTTTACCTTTACCTTTAAGTACTCCATGCCTTGAAATCTCTGGAAAATATCATCATAAGTCAAAACCGACCTAGCCAGCCAGGGCCCAAACATTTCTGGTTACAGAGTCTCAGAGACACATAATTGCCCTGGCCCAACTTGAGATGCCTAGTCATTAGAGTGCATTTATGCTAGCCTGCTGCCAGGCTCTTCCTTCCTATGCATCTGCCCTTTTTATAGAGACATCTGGAACAAGTTCACATCTCTGCTGCTCTGCAAATATTCTGGCTGGTCAAACAGCACATACACCCACTGTCTGTTATTTGATGAAATCCCACAGCACTGCTAGGTTCTGTGCTGCAGCCTGTAAGATCAGAAGAACAATCCTGGCAGATCCTTTCGCTAAATAAACTATTACTATATCATACACTTCATAATAGTTGTAGCATCATTAATCTTAAATACTAATTTTATTACTCTTTTAACTCTGAGCAGAAACACTCCTCTTAAATATATATTTTAAATATTCCAGTTTTAACTTTTGTTTCTTGCTGGTCTTGGACAGTAGTAGTAGAGATGGATTTGATTATAAATCAGAATCAGCTTGAAAGCATGCAATTAAAGAAATAATAGTGCAGTGCATAGATTAGGAGTTCTCAACCTTTTTAAGTCAGGGCTGGGTCACACTCCCTCTGACAGTTTCAGGGGCTGGATGGCCATTTTGCCCTTCCTCCATCACATGGCAATTCCTGGTGTGGTGGAGGCAGTGGGGGGCACATGAAATGGTGCTGTGGGCTACATCCAGAGATGGGATGTAACAGGTTCTCACCAGTTCTCCAGAACTGGTAGTAACGTTTCCCAGTGTCCCGGAGAACCAGTAGCAGCTTTTGGGGGGAACCACTTTCGGAGCTTACCTTTCCACTGGTTCCCCCACTGCGCATGCACGGCAAGCACTTGGTGTGCATGCACGCCTACAGTGCTTGGTGCGTATGCATTGCCTCCTTGCTGTCCTACCAAGCTGGGAGGAGGAAGAGAAGCTGCTAGCCTGAAGCTCCCTATAGCCTGCTCCCCAGGGTAAGTGACTCACCTTTGGATGTGGTGTGTCTGTGTGTATTTTAATGTGTATTTAATACCTTTACTTATATTGATGTACTACCACAGTTCCTAAAAATTCCTGGCGTCCTGGTTTGGGTTTTTTAAGCAAAGTCTTGGAGTTACCTCATTAATAAGCTACACCTGTGCTGTTCCAATTGCTGTTCCAATTGGAGAACCCTTAAGGAGGTACAGCTGTTTTACATTTACATTAAGGGATATTATCCTAGAGAACTGGTTAGGCAAAGACTTAGTACCTAACTTCTTTAACTGTTGAAAAGTTGAAAAGTGCCAAAATGAAGCCATCTTGTGGTGAGTTCGTTGTGTAGTTCCTTCCATCTGACCTAGTGTGAGAAAGATTAGCCAGAATAAGCTTTAAGCGCTGGTTTAAAAGCTCTGTTTGTTTTGTGTTTGGGGTGGGTGGGTGAGTGTATTGTAATGTATTTTTTATTTTTTTTAATTTATTTATTTATTTATTTATTTATTTAATTTATGAGTTTGTGTTGTGGGTGGGTGGAGGGGTGTGCGTGTGTGTGCTTATTTTTATTTTATTTTTATTTTTAATTATTTTTATTTTTTTCCTTTGGCTCCGCCCACAACATCATGACATTGGTTTTGCCCATGATGTCATGATGTCATGACATTAGCTCCGCCCACACTGTGATGACATCTCGGTGGGGTAGTAAAAATTCTGACATCCCACCACTGGCTACATCCAGCCCATAAGCAAAATCTGGCCCGTGATCTGCAGGATGAGAATCCCTGGCATAGATAAATGCACTAGAACTCAAAAGACCTGGTTCAACTTTTGCTTGCCCGTGGAAACTCACTGGGATAGTAGCAGTGGTAAAAGTTTAAATGTCTAACATACCTTTGAAATGCTGCTAATGTTACCATAACCCAGATAAATAAGCAAAAGGAGAATAAAATAGGAAAAGAGAGAATAAGTATGATATTAGTTGAGACTGATAATAACCAAAATGATAACCATACTTTAAAAATATGTGAAGCAGATTTGAGAGAGGAAATGAGGGTTGATTAGTGAAAGAAACTATGCAAGAAGGAAATTTTAAAGGTCATGGCTGTAAGGATACAAATATTTTTTTAAAAAAAATAAAGTGAAATGGAGATGTTATTTAATATGGGTTAAACTAAATAGTTTTAGATTCTAACCATTCCAGTATGGGCTGGAAATGTGACATAACAACAACAACAACAACAACAACAACAACAACAACAACAACAACAACTATTATTATTATTATTATTATTATTATTATTATTATTATTATTATTATTATTATTATTATTATTATTATTATTATTATTATTATTATTTCGTGTCAGAAATTATTCTGGGTTGAAAGGATTTTTTGCGGAAGAAACTCTGCTCAGGGAATGCCCAAATGAGGCTCCTTTCATGTCCCCAAGAGCAGGGACAGAGATGTGTGCTCAATCCGTCATTCAGTACCTGGGTCTCAAACTGCCGGTTTGCCAGTCTTCCAGCTAACAAGGTGAGCTTCGTAACCACTGAGCCACTGCAGCCCCTATGTGACCTGATGTAGGACATTTACTTTCATATATGATGTAAGTGTGAACCAATTAAAATTTTCTGGAAATTAGAAATGAAATGAGGAATATTTTAAATTCAAGGATGGTGGAATGTCCCAAAATAGTACAATTTATGAAAATGTGCAATGGGAATGGGCAAGGAAAAAAACTGATTTTTAACCTAGTTATAGTAGCAAGATTATTTATTCCATGAAATTGGAAAGTAAAATATGAATTTGAATTGACTGAATGATATACTGAAGTTTTGGATATAGCTATTAAAGATAAATTAACGAGCTATGACTCTGGAAAATTCATCTACGATATATTGATAATGGTTATTAATTTACTTTGGATGTCATCTAGGTAGGTGTTTTATTCTTGTCATGTGCTTTTGGTCACTTGGTAGTTTATTGAATTATGTAATTGGCATCTGGCTTCGATGTGAGCCACCCAGAGTAGTGCTTGCACCATTTGGGCAAGGTATAAGTCAAATAAATAAAATAAATAAGCTCACATCTATTTTTATTATTTTATTTTTTTGCAAAAAAAGGGTGAGTTAAAGGAGAACAACTTAATTGATATACAGTATGTAGAAATGTTATTGAATATGTTTTAGTTAAAGGAAAAACAAATGTCTGAAAAGGATGTATATTTTTGATGTGGTATGGGGCATACTAAAAATTTGATGTGGAGGTAGAATTATGTCTCTGCTGGTCCCAGTAGTGGGTGAACTGTGTTTTTATTACTATATTGCATTTTTAACATTAGGGGGGAGCTTTGAGTAATAAAATAGAAATTAAAGAAGACAAGAGAAAAGGCTCCCTACAAACATTAGAGAGAATTTGTGTCCACCCTGCAGGTCTTCAGTAGAGCCCAACAGGTTCCCAATTGGTCCACCACCCATTTTCTCAACAATATCACCAACTATCCTGTCTGTGCTCTCCTATTATGGACAATATTTGTTCAAAGAAAAAAGAAGCAGCTTATTTTTCATCATACTTGGAAAGAAAGCTGAGTGGAAGGTAGGCATGTTATTAGGGAGCAATGTGAATGGGGGACACAAAAAAGTGGTTGAATAGGTAAGAGTAAAGGAAGGTAACAATATTGGTGACTGATGAATGAAAAGGAGATGTTTATAGATGTTTGCACACCAATAAAAGATAATTAACTTCATGTAGTTTGTTTTATTTTCTTGATGGTAATAATTATGTGCAATCAAGTAGATTGCAACTTAACACATAACAACACATTTCAGAATTATTTTCTAGATAGTGGAGTACTCAGAAGTGGTTTAGTAGCTCCTTCGCCTAGGGCAGGGGTCCCCAACCTTTTTGGGCAGTGGGCCAGTCATATGGTTTTGCAAGCCACTAACATGGTTCCTCCCATCCAGAAGCAGAAGTAAAATGCACCCACACGTGCGCAGAATACATTTACGACAGCCATGGGTCATTTATGGCAGCATTTTGTGTGTGTACATTTTACTTCCACTTCTGGGAGTAGCGAGGATGGCGAGGGCCGGATGAAATGGTGTCAGGAGGCAGGGCTGGGGCTAGCCCATGGGCCATAGGTTGGGAACCCCTGTTCTAGGAGCTCTCCAGGCCTGTGCATTTGGCCTAAGTCTACGTAGGCTTGCTTTTCCCTGGGACACAAAGTGATGAAATGATTTCCCAGCTACTATCTGCCATATACTGTATATGCTGGTGTATAAGACTACTCCCCCCCCTCCTGAAAAACATGCCTCCAAGTGGGGGGGGGGTTGTCTTATACGCTGAGTGCACTTCAGTTGGGATAGACATAGCTGCCCATAGTGGCCTCCTGATTCCCGCCTGGTGCCCATAGTGGCCTCCCGATGCCCACCCACCTCATTCTACATACCATCCAGTATCACACAGTATCCAGCGTGGCTGTGGCGAGCATCAGCAGCGAGACAGGGGTGCCAGTCTTTTTGGCGTGAACGGCCCATTCTGTTCAGCAGGAAGCAGCGGTGCTCCTCCCCGCCCCTTGTCTAAGCAGAACTTGCACATGCGCACTTGCACACTAGTGCCAGCCACAGGGAGATGTTGAAATCAAATCTGATGTTCTTTTATGTTTTATTTGGTGTGTGGAAGGTGTGCAGAAGAGATGGTAGTCTTATATGGAGAGTATATAACCAACTCTATATTTTGAGTGGAAATGTTGGGAGTCATCTTATACGGTATATACGGTACTTAACTTACTGGACTAATCAGCCAACCATGCTTTCTTTAACTTTGTCTTAATAATTTGCTATAATAAATGGCTTTATAACTAGGTTTTGTTTGAAGTTTTAGCTTTCTTCTAGCAACATGCTTGCATATGGCTATAGCCTGTGATGTGTAGCCCTTTGGCTACACAGTGAAGCCCAGCTGGTATTGTAACAGGTGTCTTCCTCCTCTCCCTGGGTTCAATTCACAATTACAATACTTTCTATGAGTACAGCAATTGCTGGCAATGAAGAATATAGCAGTGGTCTTTTGACGTACATGTAACCTCCAGTGGAAGCTGGTGGGCATATTATCTTGCTTACTCTCCATTAAGGGGAAACACCACAGGAGATTCCCCTGCATTTTGCCTTCAGTAATGCAAAAGGTATCACATAGCTATGTTCCACCTGTCTGAGCAGGTGGCTTATAACAATTTCAGTAAAGCACGTTGCTATCTGAAAAAAAGAAGAAGAAAGAAGACCAGTGTTTGTTTGTAAATCCCAAGGCTTTTCAGAGATTTGTTTTTCTCAGGTCTGTTTGTCACAAACCTACAGATTCTTTTCTCTTTCCTGGAGATTGTGACATGATATATGTTCTGTCACAGAAAACAATTTAAATTGGTTTTCAGCAGATAACTCCAAGACCATGAACCACCTAATGGATATTCATTTTCAGCACTGCTATACGGCCTTGCACATAATTATTTCATCAACAGTTCACTTGAAGTACTCTCCCCTCCCTTTCTTAAAATAAGATTTTGATTTAACACCTGTAGGCTTAAATGCATGTTGGCTTGATCTCTAGTCAATTCTGCCTTTCTGAAAGGACAAATTATGTGACAGGAAGTAGAATTATGAGATAGATGCACCTCCACCAGTGATAAAAGTGCCAGCTTCAGGACACGGCAAAGAGGAACCATTGTAACATGCAAGCCCAGTGTCAAAAAAGGATGGTCTGGCTGAAGCATATAACAGATCAGAATTTAAAGATACCAAATATAGATATGGTGATTCCTGTCCAAGACGTCAGGACAACAAAATAGCTCATAATGTGAACCGGTAGTAATCTTTGATCTGTGCTGCCAGGATGACTGTATGCTATATTTCTGTAGGACATTTTTCTAAAGGATTCTAATGATATTGTATATCTCTGCTTTGCCTTTTCCTTTGGGAGAAAAATAATCTATGCAGTGATGAAATATATAAGATTAAGGAGCAGAAGTCTGAGTGTAAACACAGTGAAGAGTCTTAATTGATCACATTTTTAGCCCACTCTTTCTGCTAAGAATTAGAACTGCGGGCAGCAGCTGTGCTCTTTTATTACTGCAACAATCTCATGAGATAGATTAGGCTGTGAAACATGGATTGATCTATGATCAATTGGTACATTTTGTGGCTCTAGCAATTTACCTTTTAAAAAAAGTACAACCCAGGAAGTCTAATGAAAGTTTGTACCACAAGCTGCTGGCTCATGTCTCTTCAAACTAGCCCCTCCTTTGAAATCACTCACTCTTTGTATCTTCTGACCAGTTCCTCCTTTAAGTGGAGGAATCTTGTCCAGCCTTTCTCTTCATCAAAAGTGGCAGGAGCTGGCTTACTCTCTCACTTGCCTCTCTGGTTGCCTGATTAGGATGGTTTATGTCTTCTTTGGCTGCAGTGTTCTATTGCTAAAGCCTGGGAAAGGAGGAAGCGATGGAGTAGAAGCATGGTGTAAAGTTTAAATGTAATGAAGGGACCCTGTACTTCTGTATTTATTTATTTATTTTATATATATATTTGTTTATCGCCCTTCTCCCTGAAGGGACCCAGGGCAATTTCCAACAATTTTAAAAACACTTAAAAAATTAAAAACTTTTAAAAGCTTAAAAACTTAATTAAAAGCTAGGTATTATAACTTGGACATACTGGGGGTCAAACCATCCAACTGGCTGGGGAAACTGAACCATCCACTCCCCAGACCAGACCTGCCACCCAGGTTTTCACTCCTTTCCTAAAGGACAGCAACTCCGTCTGCAGGCGTAGCTCTATCGGGAGGAGGTTCCAGAGGGCTGGAGCAGACACCAAGAAGGCCCTCCTTCTAGTGTCAGAGAGATGCGCCTCTCTGGCTGATGGCACAACCAGAGAGCCTCTCCGGTACTCTCTGGTGGTCTGGGTAAATGTCCTTGGGACGATGGAGTCTCTCAAGTAACCTGGACCACTACCATAAAGGGCTTTAAAGGTAATAACCAGCACCTTGACTTGCACCCGGAGGCAAACTGGGAGCGAGTGCAGCTCCCTCAGCAGCGGTGAGGCACGGGCATAACGCCGGCATCCCAACACTACTCGTGCAGCTGCATTCTGGACCATTCTGACCAGTGGTGGGATGTCAAAAATTTTACTGCCCCACCATGATGTCATCACAGTGTGGGAGGAGCTGACATCATGATGTCATGGGTGGGGCCAAAGAAAAATAAATAAAAATAAAATAATAAAATAAAATAATAAAATAAAAATAAGGACACACACACTCCTCAACCCACCCACACAACACAAACCAATGGTGCTTTAGGCTAGCAGCTTCTCTTCCTCCTCCCAGCTTGGGAGGACAGCAAGGAAGCCGTGCATACGTGCCATGCACTGTAGGTGTGCATGCACACCAAGTGCTTGGAGCACATGCACAGTGGGGGAACCAGTGAAAAGGTAAGCCCTGAAGGTGGTTCCCCCAAAAAACTGCTACCGGTTCTCCAGGACACTGGGAAAAGTTACTACCGGTTCTGGAGAACTGGTGAGAACCTGTTACATCCCATCACTGATTCTGACTACATTACTGAAAGCTATCTAAAATACATAGGTTAATATCTTGTTGGGGATTTCCAAGCATCCAAATAACACTGCGACAAATACCTCACCCAAACTCCCGACCAGCTGCACAGCATTAGATACACACAGGATGTCCTAAATAGATTGTTGGTCATAACAATAACATAATAAAATAAAACATTAAAGTATCAAAATACAGCAATGATCTAGGGCAGAGTTTCCCAAATGCTGGTTTTTGGACTTCAATTCCCAGAAGCCTAAGTCATTTCCCCAAAGCACTGATCAGCCAATGTACTGACTTAGGCTTCTGGGAATTGAAGCCCACTAGTGGGCTGTATACCCCTTGTTGGGAACCACTGATCTAGGGCAAGTTCAAACTACAGTAATACCTTGGATAACGTTAACACTTGGATCCACAAGTCTTAACGTTATCTGATTTTTAGCCAACCCACACCATCCTCATAGCTCCCAGAAGCAGAAGTAAAACTTACTGCAGCTTCTGGGAGTGACGAGGACTGTGTGGGCCAGATGAATTGGTGTCATGGGCTGGATCCAGCCTACAGGCCATAGTTTGATTACCCATTAAACACGTGACTGGTGCGTAGCCTGAAAATTTTGGGTACCCCTGCTGTTAGCTTTTAAAATGGATTCCTGTGCACATGGCTCCAGATGGGTCCCCAAACTATGGACTGTGGGCTAGTTCTGGCCCATGACACCAATTTATCTGGCCTGCTCCACCCTCATCACTCCCAGAGGCAGAAGTAAAACTCAACCTACTTCCGCTTGTGGGAGTGATTACATTGGAGTGTGCTGGATGAATAGGTGTCATGGGCCAGATCTGGACACCCATGACCATGTGACTGGCCCAAGGCTTGAAAAGTTTCAGCACCCCTGCTGTTAGCTTTTAAAATGGATTCCTATACACATGGCTCCAGATGAATGCCAAAACTATGGCCTATGGGCCGGTTCTGGCCCATGATGCCAATTCATCTGGTGCACACCACCCTCGTTGCTCTCAGAAGCTGAAGTGAAACTCACCCAACTTCCACTTCTGGGAGCGACGAGGGTGCAGCATGCCGGATTAATTGGCGTAGTGTGCCAGATCCAGCCCATAGGCCATAGTCTGAACACCCATGACCACGTGTATAAAAGCTATACACTTTTAACAATATTTTTAACTTTAATCTCACATGTCAGTTAATCATAAATTTATAAATCGCTATATTGCAAATTGCTTTATACCATCCAATACATTGAAACTCATATCTTAACTTTCCAATTTTTGGTTACAATTAATCTCACTAAAATTTCCAAAATTGGAATTAATTCTTTCTTTCTTTCTCTCTCTCTCTCTCTCTCTTTCTTTCTTTCTTTCTTTCTTTCTTTCTTTCTTTTTTGTCATTTCAAGTGAACATCTCCAAACCTGAATATTAGTGCTATTTTTAGACAAAATTCATTTCATTAAAATCATTTTTCATTTTTTTCTGAAGCTTTTCACATTCCCACTATGGATGGTAATAGGTACCAACCTCTTGGTTGTACCTCCAACATTTTGCAGAATATTTCAAATTATAACATTTCATTCTACTGGTGATAAATATCATGTCCGTATTGTTTTACAACAATTCTCTTTAATCCTTACAAACATGTTCTTTACAATTCTTTTATTCCATAAATTTCTCAATTCCTCCTTAGTTATATCACTATCTAATTCTATTTCCCACATAATTCTCAAATTCTGTTGTTGATCCTCTGCTTCTACCAATATTATATAAATTTTACTTATTAATAGTTTTCATTGCTTATTTTCATCATCCATATCCCCCTGCATTATTAATTCTACAACCTTTATTAGCTTTCTACATTTTTCACATTCTTACCCCATTTTTAGTTCATCTATCAAATTGAATCATACCCTTCTATCCTTTCTCCCTCTCCTATGTCCTTTATTTCATCTCTATTAGATAGTTTGTTGACCCAGTCCTTTCCCAAATTATTTAATACTCCAATAACAGGGAAGTTATTGAACTAAACATTTTCTTATATTTACTACATATTTGTAAGAGGTTTTTAAACAAGATATTTATCTTTTTAATTTCTTGTTTAAAAAGGGTTTTTTTACAATTTCTTTTCAGTTTCATGTAATTTTATACTTCCCCATATTGACCCATTTAAATGTATTATAATAGTAGGAATATTTCTCATAACATAATAATATGTAATATTGAGAATAACTAATCCTCCTTTTTTGTAATAAATGCCATAATTTTGTTTATTCTTGGTCTTCTATCCCCACTGCATCATGATCATCATCATCATGATCATCATGATCATGATCATCATCATGATCATCATCATCATCATGATCATCATCATCATCATCATCATCATCATCATCCAATCCATTACCTCTACATCTGTTACTTTTATTTGTAACATCTAAAACACAAATATAGTCTTGGGTATAATTTTCATTTTACATGTTTGTTTGTTTATTTATTTATTTGATTTATATAATGTCCTACTCGGTGAAACTGACCTAGGGCATTTTACAGAACAAATATATAATTTAGAGATTATACACAGTCATAATAAACATCACAAAACATAATAATATCGACAAACAAAATATACAATGAATACCCAATGAAACAGTCAATTACAAACAACATATATAGGATAATTCAGAGTCGTAAAGTGTACATATATATATAGTAATAGAGGTAATTAAAAATATACAATATTCAGATACATAACAGTACAATCAAGCAATACAATATAAAGGTACAATCCAAGAATACAATGTAATTCAATGTAATACAGTGTGGTAATCAGTGGTGGGCAGCCAAAAAAAATACTACCACACTGTGGGCGGAGCTGACATCATGGACGGAGCCAACATCATGATGTCATGATATCATGTCATTGTGGGTGGAGCCAATGAGGTAGGTGGAGCCAAAGTAAAAAAATAAAATAAAAATACACTACACATAAAAATAGAAATAAAAACACATAAAAATACAAATTAAAATAGACATTAAATACACATAAAAGCACACTACATAAAACACCCACCCACCTCAACCTACACAACCACCCACCCACCCCAAACACAAACCCTAGCTACTTGCCCTGGGGTCAGGGAGCAGCAGTCAGGAAGCAACAGCACCAGTGTGGCGGCCTGGCAGCCCAGTGTGGCCTAGCCTGCCTTGGCACAATGGTGCAGTGGCAGCAAGGGAGCAGTGTTGGTGGTCAGTGGTCGGCAAACGAGCAGCAGCGACGGACGAGCAGTGGAGAGTGGAACAGGCACAGAGGTGCAGGGTGGTGGCACAGCATGGAAGCATGGCATGAGGTGACTTGAGGGAAGGCCGCTGCCACTGCTGCTGCCGCCGCTGCCCCTCCAAAGAGGCCACTGAGGGCCTCCACAGCCAGCCACTGTGCTCTTCACTGCAGCCCAAAATGTCTGCTGGTAAGTGTGCATGCATCAAAATACCATTTGACGCATGCGTACCTTCAGTATTCAGCATGCATTTATGATCAGCCATTTTGGGCTGCAATGAAGGGTGGCCGGAGAGGTGACCGAACTAGTCGCCTAAAAAAAAAAGGTATCTACCCCTGGTGGTCTCCCAGGAGACCGGTTCAGTAGAACCCATCCGAACCGGCTGCTGCCCACCACTGGTGGTAATACTATGTAAAAATACAGTCCAGGGATACAATGTTGCAATTCAGTTAAATATACATACAGTGAGGTCTGGAGGGTTCCTCCTCATCTTCAGCTGACAGCAGACTCTTCACCTCTGGGCAGAGATGGCAGGGCCCAGAGGGGGGGAGGAACAATTATTCCAAAACCATGATATATCTAATCTTAACTATTTAATTCTTCCTTCACTTCCTGTTTCAGTTTATTAAAGTAATCTTCAAATATTTCATATTCTTAATATTTTCCCTAAATTCTTAAAACTTGAATTTGTTGTTAAATAAAATGATATTAAATTTATTCCAATTTATTTGTAATCCTGTTTTTTCTTCAGGATTTTTTTCAGGAGCTCTTTAATAGTCCCCATAGACATAAGTGGAAAGTTCTCTACCTGTTGCCTAGTAATGAAATTTACACAAGTTGGTATTTTTTCCTTCAGATTTTCAAAATCAAATTTTCATCTTTGTCTTCATTTTTATCTTCTAATCTACAAATTCATTTGATAATTTGCATTAGATCTCACCTTTCTTCTATGAAGGAGACTTAACCAAGGCAGTTCACAACAAAATTAAAACAGACAAAATTAAACTGAGCTCTCTCTCTATATATATATATATACATATGTAAAAAGACATTGAAAACAATTTTGAAAGATATAACATTAAAACATGATTGTGTTTTTAAGAAGATATTAAAACGCATCAATAAAAGAGACACAAAATCTCACAGCTTGCTGCTTACAACTAAACATAGCACTGCAAAACTCAGTAATTTATTTCCAAAAAGTTTATTTCTTTTGGCTCCTGCTGATTGAAAAGATTACTATGACTGCAGTATTTTGGTAGTGATTAAGATGAATGCTTTTTCCACTCCAAAAAGCAGTATTTACAAAACAACAACAACAACAACAAATAATTATGCCCTAGGTTTTGAGACTAATCTTGTGTTGTTTGATGATTGGTATATCTTGAAGTTTCATGCTTCGGCAGCTCCACTGTTCTTTTCCAGTAGCTGAATGGGAATAGGTTCCATAATCAGAATGTAACAATCCTTTAGAGAAGGAGTTCTCAAACTTTTCAATCTGGGAGCCAGGTCATGCACCCTCAGATAGCTTCAGGGCCAGATGGCCATTTTGCCCTTCCTCCACTTTGATTTTTGGACTTCAATTCCCAGAAGCCAAAGTCAATTCCCCAAATCACTGATCAGCCAATGAACTGACTGGGGCTCCTGAGAACTGAAGTCCACTGATGTTCTGCAGAACATCGTTTGGCTTGGGAAACGCTGCTTTAGAGTAAAAACCCACACTTAAAGAGCAGCAAGAGTTCGCCTAAAAGGATCCATTATTTTACTTTGGTAATGCACCCTCCCCCCCAAGTGAACCAACTTACCTAGTAATTTATGGGGCTGCTTTCCCCCTCTGACACTGGAGGAGAGGCTGGTGCACAAGCTTGTGGAGTTGCAGCCATGCACCATGGGGTAGTGGTGACCTGAGCTTATGTAGCAGTGGTTGCAAACCTATGGCACGTGTGACAGAGGTGGCACTCGGAGCCCTCTTTGTGGGCACCCGTACAGTCACACTAGCACAGAATTTTCCCCGCTACTCTACCAGCAGCCCAATAGGAGCACTTCCTCCTTCAGCACAGAGTTAGTCCCACCCCTCTGCCCAGCAGCCCAATGGTAGCATTTCCTTCCTCCCCTGTTGCTGTGTTGACACTTTGCAATAAATAAATGGGTTTTGGGTTGCAGTTTGGGCACGTGGTCTTTAAAAGGTTCACCATCGCTACTATATAGGCTCGCCACCTTCCTCCAATCAGCCTTTTTGAAAGCCTTAGTAATGATGTGACTGCAAAGTTGTTTTGATGAGGCCTGCCATCACGTTCCTGTGCTGAGGAGTTGGCTGTAGCTCTTTCAGGGCGTTTCAATTTTATTACTTATTTTAATTTATTAGTAACTAGTTGGTGGGGTTGGTTTAATTAGTTGTTTTATAGTGGGTAGGAAGTGAAGGAGTGCACGAGAGGGTCCGACTGCCATTTTGTGGCATGGGTGTGTCCGCGTTTTTCTTTGCTCCATTTGGTGTTTGGAGAGGACACGCAGGGGAATCCTCTGAGAAATGAAAACATGGGTGTCCTCAAATGGATAATTTTTCCTGGAACACCCCCCCCCCCCAAATAAAATTTGCCTGAACTGAGTGTCCAACATTGCCATTTTAAAGCCTTTATGTATCTGTGTAAGGGATTGCAGTGGCTTAGTGGTCAAAATGCTCAACATAACATCTGGAAGTTCAGTAGATCAGCAGTATGAGACCTTAATGTTGCATGGTAGAGTGTGCTTCTGTCTCTGCCCCAGTTCCTGCCAACTTAGCAGTTTGATAGCAAGAAATTGCAAGTAGATAAATAGATACTTTGGTAGGAAGGTAAGCAGTGTTCCATGCACTCTGGCATCTAGTCATTCCTGCCACATGTCCATGGAAACATCTGCAGATGCAGACAACACTGGTTCTTTGGCTATGAACAAAAATGAGCATTGAGCCTTAGAATCAGATACAAATGGGTTTCGAGCAAGGGCAACCTATGCATCTGCTTCCTCTCTCTGTGCCTGTATATGTTTGAGTTCATTTGAGTATAGGTGTCATTTCCATTCTTGTGTGAGTGCAAAATATCATGGCTGCACTTCCAGGAAGAAAAAGGTTACCAAGCAAAGGGCAGCTAGAATGTTGACAACAATATCAGCAGCAGTCAAGATGGTTCTCTACTAGAGACATTAAACAGGGGAAAGTCTCACAAGCTAACTCTGCTTTTAATCAGTTAATCATTTTCACTCAAACACAATGCAACTATCATGAATTATTTTATGAGAATGAACGGCAGTGAGCACAAGATGAATCCGGGACCATGCTGTAAAGTCATGTGTGCTTAAAAGGCCAGTGCTTTCTCCCCTGACCCATGCTGCATCAATCAAAATACAGATGCAGACTCAATTTCATTTAGCACGTCTCATTCAATCCTTTGATGGCACCTACCAGGATATAATAAAATAAAATAAAGATTAAATGGGAAAAAACCTGAAATTTTCTTTTTGGTTTATTTTATATTCCACTTTTCTTAAAAGCTGCTGAAGACAGCATCCATGGTTCTTTCAGCAAATCTCAAGATAGAGATTTACAGCTTGGTGAGCAAAATCAACTAGCTTTCCACCTGTCAAGAAAATAAATGCTAAATTAAAGGGAAGCTAGTGAATCAGCAACAGCTATCTTGCTATATCTGTTGAAAAGAATATTCCTTCCTCCCCCTGTACCATGGCTCATACTACAGAACACATTCAAGCCCTCACCCTAGGGACCTTCCTACCTCCTACAAACTACTTCATTCTATACAGCTCCAACCAGGGCAGTAATTCAAGAGACTCTTGGACATCACTAGAAGGTAGGGTGGCCAGCCTGTCATCACTTTGTTCTAGGTCTCTATCATCTCAATTATCATGCAAAGCATTTGGTTTAATTTTTTTGTTACTTGCCAATTAGCAAGAAATTGGGGGAATGCAAATACAGTTTCAAGGTATGGTCTTATGATTTCTTCATTTGGAGGAGATGCATGAATCTCCATTATCAGAGTTCCTTTAATTTTGCATCTAGAAGGCTTTCCTTGAACCTACACTTTCCAATGTGCTTTATTATTTGCTATCCACTCACATTTGATGACTCCTGCAAAGAAATATGGAATCATTCATTCTAAAATATTCTCCTCCTCCTTCATATCTAAGCCAGATGTGAAACTGCCAAAATAAAAGCACCATTTGGTGAGTTCATTCTGCAGTTTCTTCTGCCTGATTTAGTGCGAGAAAGATTAGCTGGCAACACAAGGTTGCCATTACCAAGGTATGCCCAATTGTGGTTCCAAAATACCACAATCTTTGAGGAGGCTCTTTCTGTGTACCCCAACATACAACTGATCACACAACTTAGAATTATTTGATTCTCAGCATGATAATAGGAAGGTGAGGGTAAGAAAAAAAAATGAATGAGATTTAACATTAAAAGTCTGCCAGAGGAGACATGAGGAAAATCTAGCCTTCTTCCTGCTATGTAAAGGAAGAACATCTGGTAGAATTTCTACATATTCAAAGTGATGAGGGAGGAGACTTTGGAGACTGTTAAACAGTGCATAGCCTTTTTAGAGGAAAAAGCTTCTACTGAGAATAACCCAGAGTTATAAGATGGCTGATCTTGTGTTAAAAATGAGTGTTTTAACTTTTGAATATTTCTACAACTACTGGATGGATGTGATGCAAGAAGGAAGGAAGGAAAAACAGTGGTTCTCAACATGAAGCCCACACCCCACAAGGGGACATCAATTCCCAGAAGCCTAAGAAATATTGGACTGTCTACTCCCACTTTGATATATTTGTTGCTGATCTAAAGCTTAGGTAAAAGTTACAATATTTTTGGTTGGGCACCTCCAATTTTAGTATTGCCTTGTAGAATGTTTTGCTCCGCCACACAGTATGTTCCCTGCACTTCCACATTGTGATGATGTACAGTTTCAACTTCTACAAGGACATTTTCGATATTAAATCTTTTCTCCTATCCAATGGGTATGGTTGGCAGTGCTGAAGCTAATACCCTGATCCCTTCCTTCTCCTTTTTCAAAACTTTACTGTTTACATGTTGTTACCATATATTTTATGTATGATTTCTGATCTTGATGAAATTGGACTGAATTGTAGATACCACCATATTTGGGACTCCAAGTTGCTTTATTGTTTGTGACAGAAAGGTAATAAAATTGCAAATTAAAAATGTAGGGGGGATGAATTATTGACTGCTGTCTCAAATCTGCTACCATTTTTTCTCCACATTGCCCTAGGCACCAATCTCAAGGCAGGCACTTTCAGGAAAACAATGTTTAACTGTTGAATATGGAAGGGCAAGCAGTTTTCAAACCCATTGTGTTTCCCACATAGTTGACTCTGCAATCTTTATAGCTGCATCAGCATTTTTTATTTCCCAAACTCGTAACTTGATCACAGAAACATACTCTGAGCTATGTGTCAAAGTCTAAAAAGATATTTTCAGATTTATTGATTTTGAAATT
Organism: Furcifer pardalis; assembly: GCA_030440675.1. Lineage (NCBI taxonomy): Eukaryota > Metazoa > Chordata > Lepidosauria > Squamata > Chamaeleonidae > Furcifer > Furcifer pardalis. Next base: position 28,403,059 of record CP126892.1, read on the forward strand.
TATAGTTGTAAACATAGTTTTCCCCTCACCAGTGCTATTCACACCCTTCTGCTGTTTCTGTAGAGGGCAGAAAGAAAATGCTTTGTGGTATTCTCTACAATTCAAAACTGATGTATGTAGTAAATTTAGCTGCTGGGTTTCATTGTCATTTTATTAATTTATTTTCCCCAACATTTTATGGGTTAACTCATTGTTCTTGTCAGTAGTTGTATTTAGTGTTTAACATAGCTGGAATCATTCAGTTTTCAGGAATATAAATGAAAGATTGCTTCCCCTGAAAAACATTTATGTTAATGAAAAGGTTTATTTGGAAAATACGTGTTGGCTAGAGGAATGCTACTGATCTGAAAATAAACACAATTCAAAAGTAGTCATGACCTGTAGATACCACAGTAACAAATTACTAGTGATGGAAAAGAAGGCATATATAGTGTTGTTTCTACAACTGCAGAATTATGTCCCAATTACTATATATGTGACCCTTAAAAAAAGATGTATAGATGTTTTAACATTATATCTATCTCAGATCTCTTTTTTTACTTAGTGCTTAAAACTATTATGCCTGATAAGGCTTTAAAAGTTAGCAGAACACCCACACCAAGACACAGTGCTTATGTTGACATAAATTCATATTAAACTGATATTAAGTATATACTTTTACAATCTCTTACTGGAAGAAATATCTACTGATCTCAAGAGAACTTTCTTATGAATAAAATATATATTTAGGGGTTCTGAATACTTCTCTGGTCTATTGCTGTTATTTTTATTTCTGTGGACCATTTGATTTTTATGACATAGAGGTTAAAGCACATTTGGTATCAACTCGGAAGCACATAGTATAATGGATAGAATAGCATAGGACAGATTCCCAGGGTTAAACAGGAATTTCAGCCCTGAAAACCTGGGTTGAAATCCCTGCTTGGGTATCAACATTTGTGGGAGGCAGGTAACAAGGGTCAACTAGCCATTGGATATCTTGCAAATATCAAAAACTGTGTGAGGGTTGCTGTGAAACAATTTCTCCATCAGTAGAAAGTAAATAGAGGGTTGAAAGATACCAAGATAAAGGAAGGACTGTGAAGGCACGTATGAGATTGAGACATACACCCATAAACTGAGAATCATGTCCTTGAGCTACTCTGTCTCAGACTGCCATTAAAATGTACATGCTTAAAAACTGGGATGAAAGTTTAACCCCTTTCTCCTGCCCCACCAATAAATGAATAAATAATCCCAGGGAAAATGTTAGATTAGAATTTACTTTTCTGCACACTTTCTGCATGCAGCCATTCTTATATAGAGGAACAGAAAATCGCAAGGCACCTCTCTCTTACATGTGCATGCATGTTCATATGCACGTTCACCATCTCACCTACTGCTTTGCAAGAATCTCACCACGGTCCTTTCCAGTGTATTCCACCAGACTGAAGCATAACTGGACTTTCAAGGAATGCCAATTATTTTCCATATTCCTTTCACAGCCGTGGTCTAGTTAACAGAATTGGGAGCATTGAAGGATTTCTTACTTATCCTTTCATAGCTCTTTGATCTTCTGCCAAGCTATTTGGGTTAAGCGCATTTAGTCTTCCTGACTTCAACAGGACTAAATTCTCTTAAGTTAAAATACTTTGGCTCCTCAGGGTTATGGATCAGTGTGCAAAGGAACAGAACATGTATGTCTACAAAAAAATATATGAATTCTGTAGTGTGTCTAACTGTTCCAAAGAACAACTCTGTCAGAGAGGTTTAATACCTTGGAAATATTTTCTTCACTTTTGGCATTTTGTGTAAACTGTTGAAGAACAAAGAAACTAAATGCCGAACAGAGAATAGGGAGATAAAGCAAATGAAAACAACTAACACTGTGAGCTATAGGTACACAGCTGTGAAATCTCTATTAAATGAGGTGAAAATATTAAGATTATATTGGATACTGGAAGCTATTGCATATCTTTGTATTATCACATTTGCTTGCTTTAAATAATGCTTGAATCTGAAGTAGCTTGAACAGATAGATACTGCCACTGAAATACAGTAATACCTCAGATATTGTTTGCCTCAGATAATGCTAGAATTGGATAACAATGACAAATTTTGGGGAAAAGTTTGCATTGGATAACGTTATTCTAGCGTTATCCGATGCATCGTGATGAGGAAGGAAAGGAGGCCAACCACGACCCGGAAAACCACAGAGACATGAGTGGAAGCAGCTTTTTCTGCTAACCCAGAAGGGCTCGTCTGCGCCTCCCCCGGAAGCCTTCCGTGGCCTTTGAGAGTGTGGGCACCACCTCAGACCAAACCCTGGCCTGCCCATCTAGTCAGGGCTGATAAGCCCTGCCACCTTCGTCATGGCTCTCCCCCCACCCGCCACGTCTTTCCATTCTGCTCCCCCTGAGGGAGCAGCTAGTGCCACCTTCATTCCTCCCAGAAGCACAAGTAAAAAAACACCTGACTGAACCTTTTCAGGCCATGGGCCAGTCACATGGTTCATGGGTGCCCAAACTACGGCCAGTGGGCTGGATCCGGCCCCAATGCCAATTCACCCTGCCCATGCCACCCTCATTTCTCCCAGAAACGGAAATTGGGTGAGTTTTACTTCCACATCAGGGAACGACGAGGATGGAGTGGGATGGATGAATTGGATTGGGGGCCAGATCCAGCCCACAGGTCATAGTATGACCCAAAATGGATGCCAACCATTACCATCATGCAAAGTGGCCATCTGGAGCCATGTCCACAGGAATGCATTTAAAAAGCTAACAGCAGGGGTGCCCAAACTTTTCAGGCCATAGGCCAGTTATGTGGTTCATGGGCACCCAAACTGTGGCTTATGGGTCGGATCCAGCCCCAACACCAATTCATCTGGCCTGCACTACCCTCGTCACTCCCAGAAGCGGAAGTTGGGTGAATTTCCCTTATGCTTCTGAGAGCAACCAGAGTGGAGTGGGCCAGATACATTGGCACTGGGGCTGGATCTGGCCCATGGGCCATAATTTGGGAACCCATATGGAGCTATGTGCACATTAATTCATTTTAAAAGCTAACAGCAAGGGTGCACAAACTTTTCAGGCCATGGGCCAGTCACATGGATCATGTGATCCCAAACAATGGTCCATGGGCTGGATGCCGCTCCAACGCCAATTCATCGAGGCCAATCCACCCTCGTCACTCTCAGAAACAGAAGTAAAAATCACCCAACTTCCGCTTCATGGAGTGATGAGGGTGGAGCGTGCTAGATGAATTGGTGTCATGGGCCGGATCCAGCCCATAGGCTGTAGTTTGGACACCCATGACCAGGTGACTGGCCTGAGGCCTGAAAAGTTTGGGCACCCCTGCTGTTAGCTTTTAAAATGGATTCTTGTGCACATGGCTCCAGATGCGTGCCCAAATGATGGCCGGAGGCCCGGTTCTGGCCCATTACACCAATTTATCCAGCCCACTCCACCCTCATTACTCCCAGAAGTGGAAGTAAAACTCACCCAACTTCCACTTCTGGGAGCGGTGGATCTTGCTGGGTGTTTTGACATCATAGGCCAGATATGGCCCACAGACCTTAGTTTGGACACCCATGACATGACTGGCCTAAGGCCTGAAGTTTGGGCATTGCTGCTGTTAGCTTTTAAAATGGATTCCTGTGCACAAGGCTCCAGATTGGTCCCCAAACTACAGTCCATGGGCCATATCCAGCTCATGATGCTAATTCATCTGGCACACTCGACCCTTGTTGCTCTCATAAGCAAAAGTAAAACACACCCAACTTCCATTTCTGAGACTGAGGAGGGTGGTGTGGGCTGGATGAATTGGTATTATGGGCCGAACCTGGCCCATGGGGAATTGTTTGGACATCCATGACCACATGACTGGCTTGTGGCCTGAAGTTTGGGCACCCCTGCTGTTAGCTTTTAAAATGGATTCCTGTTCACATGGTTCCAGGTGGGTGCCCAAACTATGGCCAGTGGGCCAGATCCCATTCCAACGCCAATTCATCAGGCCCACTTCACCCATGTTGCTCTCAGAAGCTGAAGTAAAACTCACCCAACTTCCACTACTGGGAGCTATGAGGGTGGAGCGTGCTGGATGTTTTGATGTCATAGGCCAGATCTGGCCCATGGACCATAGTTTGGATACCCAGGACGTGACTTGCCCATGGCCTGAAAAGTTTGTGCACCCCTGCTGTTAGCTTTAAAATGAATTCACATGCACATAGCTTCAGATAGATGCCAAAACTATGGCCCATAGGCCGGATCTGGCCCCCAATGCCAATTCATCTGGTTCACTCCAACCTCGTTGCTCTCAGAAGCAGAAGTAAAACTCACCCAACTTCCACTTCTGGGAGCGACAAGTGCAACATGCACTTGATTAATTGGCATTGGGGCTAGATCTGGCCCACGGACTATTGTTTGAACACCCATGAACCACATGACTGGTCTGAGGCCTGAAAATTTTGGGCACCCCTGCTGTTAGCTTTTAAAATGGATTCCTGTGCACATGGCTCCAGATGGGTACCCAAACTATGGTCCATGGGCTGGTTCCATCCCATGATGCCAATTCATCTGGCATGCAATACCCTTGTCACTCTCAGAAGCATAAGTAAAACTCACCCAGTTTCCATTTCTGGGAGCGATGAGGGCAACGTGGGCTGGATTAATTGGCATTGGGGGATGGATCCGGCCCACGGGCCATAGTTTGGACACAAATGACCATGTGACTGGCCTGTGGCCTGAAGTAGACAATTATTTCTTAAAGTTCTTTAAGCTTCCAGCATGTCTCCTTGACTTTCCCTTGAAGTCTGTGCTGTTTACAATGTATCTCGATGGAGTTGACGTTATCTGAGTCATCTCCATAGGATTTTAACATTATCCGTTGCATGGCTAAAAATCGGATAACGTTAAGACTTGTGGAACCAAGTCTTAACATTATCTGAGGTATTACTGTATTGATAAAAGCAAACACTGGAGATAATCTGAAGATTTCTGCTTAGATAAAAAAAATCTAAGGACTATTCGATAAAATCAGATGGATACACTATGAAACAAAATAATTTTTGCAAGGTGCCCAATTGGTTTCTGCACATACTCCAAACTCTCATCAGAGCTTATCTAAAGTTATCAGGCAGCAAATGAACCAAAACAAAGAAGACAAAAAAGGTCGTGTCACCTTAAAGACTAACTACAGTTGTACCTCACTTAAAGAGCACAATGCGTTCCACAGGATTGCTCTTTAAGCGAGTTTGCTCTTTAAGTGAAACACCATTGTAAGTGACCAATTGTGGGGGAGATTGCAAACCCCGATTTATTTGTTAAGCAAGTTTTGGGTTGGTTTTATTTGTTAAGCAAAGCGAACATTCAGAGAAAATTCTGCTCTTTAAGCGAGTTACTCTTTAAACGAGTCGCTCTTTATGCGAGGTTTGACTGTACTGTTTTTAATCTTAGGTTTTGTGAATCAAGTCCACAGAAATAAGACTGAGATTTCATGGCATAAATTTATACATGGCCTCATGATACAGAAGTGCACAGTGGTTGGTTAGTATAACAGATACTATTGCAAATCAGTGTGGTTTATAATACTTGGCAATGACGAAGTTCCTTGACTGATATCAATTTATTCACATTCATCCCCAGATTTAGATAGGTCAGAATACAAGCAATATTTTGCTGATCAAACTGAAGGCCTGTGTAGTATAGTATTCTGTTCCCACACTATCCAGAAGACTTTCTCATAACTGATATTGAGAGTATATTCCTAAAGAGTGTACTGTAAAACCTTGCATAAAGAGCACCTCGCTTAGAGACTAACTCACTTAAAGAGCAGAATTTTCTCTGAATGGTTGCTTCACTTAACAACTAAAACCAATCAAAAACTCGCTTAACAACTAAATCAGAATTCACAATTGGTCGCTTACAATGGTGTTTCACTTAAAGAGCAAACTCGCTTAAAGAGCAATCATGTGAAACACATTATGCTCTTTAAGTGAGGTACCACTGTATAGGACAATGTTTCCCAACCTTTGGTTTTGGAACTTCAATTCCCAGAAGTCTAAGACAATTCCCCAAAGCACTGATCACCAATGTACTGTTTTAGGCTTTGGGGAATTGATGTCCCCCACTGGAATAGAAGGAAATGCTCCCCCTCCCTTGCTTTATAATGCTTGTAACCTGAAAAGATAACTTTGGATGGTTAAAGTCCACTCCTATATTAGGTGAAATAGGACATGAAATAATATTTGTGGAATAAGTAGTAGGGTGGCTTATTCCATGCAATGCTTTAATTAAACATTTCCGAGGATCTAAGCATCTACAAATTCTTTATATGGAAAGGAAGGAAGGAAAGAATTGTGTGTAGAGCACAGAGCAGAGATAACAAGTTAGTAGAAAACACTGAACACTTTAGAATCCCAAAGTCTATAGTATACCATTGACAATCATGGGATTTGCTCCTCTTATTAAATTGGAGAATTTGATTTTTTTTAAACAAAGCAAAGGCTGATTCACATCCATTTGGTTTTTTACTCCCAATCCTTTTTTCTGCAACAGTCTGAGTGATCAGAATGCTTCTGTGCAAGCACATGCATGCACATGCACACACATGTGCACACACACGCATGCACACACATGCAGGTATGCATGCCCCCCCACACACACATGCATATGTACGTGTGTGTGCGCGCACACACACACACACACACACACACGCACGCACGCACACACACACACACACACACACACACACACACACACACACACACACACACACACTTTTATTAGCAGGAACAAACAAGCAGATATAAATTGATCTATATGGATATATATTTGAATAAATTTTCAAAAACTTATAAACTTAACTCAGAACTCTGTACATTTGAACTATCAAACCTGAACCATGACAATTAAAAATTCAGAGGCATCAAATTTCTACTTATGGGAATTTTAGTATATGACAAACTTTAAGTATTCTTAAAATATTATTTAAAAAGTGTATATGGTGTTTAGAAAAAACTAATTTATATACAATATTCAAGAAGAAAATTATTTTATAAAATATATTGTCTAAGTTGTAAGACTTTTCCAAGTTACAAATGTCACTGTTATAGACTGTCAAATAAGTCACAAAAATGTCCTAATAGAAAATATCTTAAAATGTATGAAACATGTCAGTTGTATGCACTATATCATATCAGTTATATATCAGTTATATCATATCAGTTGCACATATCAGTTACAGGCACTAGAATAACAAATGCCTTTCTTCATTTATTTGTCAATTCATTTCCCTGTCAGCTGTTTACAATTCTGGTATTTAAGATAAGAAAAGATCTTATGCCAATGTTTAGATTTAAAGTGGCTAAAGTAAACACATTTCAAGCCACGTTATAAGAGATGTTCAATTTTTTTCTTTTCTCTAATTATTTACATGCACAATTATTTACATATACAAGGTATTTCCCAAATGCTGACACTGGGGAGAATCTAATTTTTCATGATATAATGTTTTGATTGTTCTTTTTACCATGTAGTCAATGGTGATTCCTTCTTGTAAAGATGGAGTATGTGTCTTTAGGTGGTAATTTGGTTATGTAGGCAGCTGGGACATGGTGTTCAGGACTGAGAGAACATGCTCCCAATTCTGTCATCTCCCTTAACCATCTCTTGATATTTTTAAAAAATGGGATTAGCATTAGAGAAGACTTTTACCTTATCACTGGGTTTAGTAGTCTAAGAAGGCACAAGAAATTAGAAAGAATTTTTCAAGGACTTATCCCATAATTACAGGGAAAGGTGCCACCATTCAGATATGCAAAGAGCTTAACCTGTGAATAGGGAGAAGCACGGGGGTGTGTGTGTTATAGTGCTGGGCATGGGCTAGTTCACCCCAGTTCGCCCAAACCAGTAGTAACAATTCCAGGTGATCTCCCGGGGGGGGGGAGTAACTTTCCTGGGAGACCACCCAGGATTGTTACCTTTTTTATGATGTTGACTCTGCCCATGATGTTGGCTCCACCCTCAGCATTGGCTCTGCACATGATATTGGCTCTGCCCATGACATTGGCTCTGCCCACAGTGTGGTAGTAAAATTTTTGGCTGCCCATCTCTGGAGAGTTAGTGTGTTGTGTGTGTGCACATTTCAAAGTCATGACTGTTTCCCCTCTCCAAAAACTGTGAAAGGAGGAAGGGAAATGAAGCTGAACGTTTCGAAGAACCTTCCACAGATGTTCAGATGGGAACAGAGATTATAATTTGAGCAGTGTTTCACATTTTTATTGGGTCAACAATTGAGTTGGTCAGGAAGTCACAAAAAAAATGGAGCCCCCAGTAGATGACATCATTTTAATGACAGAAAGCAGCAATTACTTGAAATGACAGATCAATATGAATAATAATGAATCTGAGATTGTCCTACTTTGGGCACACCATAAGAAGGAAAGATTATCTGGAAAAGACAATAATGTTGGTAGAGACTGAAGACAGCATGAATAGTGGTAGAGCAACTGTGAAATGGATTTACTGTCTAAAGCAGGGCCACTCAAACTTGGGTTGGCATGTCCCTAACAGCACTCCATAGCAGGGTGGATCTTGTAAGCCTTACAACATTCATCCTGCTACAGAGTGCCATTAGGGACATGCCAAGCAGAGGAGGCAAGGATTGAGGCGGTGATGGCATTGACAGTGGCAGAAGTGGTGGTTGGAGCAAAGGCACTGGCTGAATGATTTGGTGCCAGTGACTGGATCTTGCCCATGGGTCATGAGTTGAGGTTCCCTGGTTTAAAGCAACCACAGACTTGAGTTCATGGGAACTGAGCAGGGATGTTGGGGACAAGACAAGACATTTTGGAGATCTCTAGTTCATAGTGTCACTATATCTTGGAGGCAATTTGATGTCAGTCAACAGGAGCAGCAGCAGTAAAAACAACACAGGACCATAAGTTGTTGCTTCTGTGTGACAACTTCTAATTCATTATTTATCAATTACACATGTAGTGTGAATTTTTGCTGAAGGTTTTATTTCCATTTCTACAAATATTTACTTTTTCAGTAAAACACAGATTTCTGGAGGTGTTTTGTAAATAGGAAATAAGACAGAAACACAACAATAGTTGAACTACAGTATTACATCTGAGCAGATGTATATAGGGTTGCACAGTTAAAACTATTTTACCATATAAACTGTTTAAAAAATACCAAGGAATTCAGGTGGTCAATATTTTATTATCTAATGTCTTTGCTTGGGTTATTTGCATTTTGTTTAAGGAGAAGCCATTGTCGAAATGTGAAGCGTTCAACTTAGTCTTTATAAAGTTTTCTGTTTTGCCTGAGAACATTTCTCTTTTGTTAGAAAGTCCCCAATCGAAAATGTTTGATCACAGTGACTCTTTGCCCCATGTGCCCTGTCTCGCTTCTTCCTTCCTAGGAATAGATTTTGTTTCCCTCAGGAGGCTTCATTTGAATCACAGGGTGGGCTTCAGATTGTGAAAGAAAATCTGAGTCAGTGCCATATATAGAGATGTTAAAGATGACCTTTCAACAGAGTTCCATCTCACTCTCTCACTAACAGGATTTTAAAAAAATAATAGCCAACTAAATTATAATGATCATGTTGCCACTCTTATATAATGGCAGATGTGAGGAATCTGCCTAATGTTATGTTTAAAGGAAAAGTGGGGTTACAGATCCCATTGTAACCAGAAATCTCACCTTTTCTTAGTTTGGAAATTAGCCTCCCACCCTGTCAATATCATGATCAATTCTGAACACACTAACCTGTTCATATACTACTGATGATCACTTAACTGCTCACAATGAATTAAAATCAGTTTCCTCAGGAATATTTCCAAGCCTGATATTTAATTTTTAACCATGTAATTCATTTAAACAATCTATCTTTATTACTGTCCAAGACCAACATAGTACAGCAAAAGGAATCAAAGTTAAAATGAAGATTATATATATATATATATATATATATATATATATATATATATATATATATATATATATATATATATATATATATATATATATATATATATATATATAAATATATATATATATATTTATATATATATATATATATATATATATATATATATATATATATATATATATATATATATTAAAGAAGCATAATTTACATCCCTCCCTCTGCCAGAAAAGACAGCTTCCCAAATAGGTAGTGCAGTGTTTTTTGTTAATGCTCATAGGATTTCGATGGTTGAATTATCCTGATTACTATTCATCCTGATCATCATCATTTTGATAATCCAGATCAACACGATAATTGAGTTGCTAAGCAAGGCTGGCCAAACCTGCTGGGCTCAGGTACTTTTAGGATCTGGAGGAAATAAGCATTCAATGGGTGGCAAGAAGCAAAGCTTTATTTGACAGGTTCTTCTACAAGCATACAGTTAATATAGAACAAGAGATCAAAGCATGCCCAACAAAACATAACAAGCAATTTTCTCCAATGAGCTGCCTGGGAAGCCAGTCAAGAAGCCCCTAGGCTCATAATGGCAAACATTGACACTCCAGGTGTTCTTGGACTTCAATTACCAGAAACCCAACTCTTGATGATTAGGGCTTCTGGGAATTGAAGTTCAAGAATAGCTGAACTGCCAAGGTTCATCATAAATGCCCTAGGCCATCAACCTACAGCACCTGGAGCCTAGTCTATGAAGAGCTCCAATCTGAGTGATCAAGCTCACCTCCTTTTATATCCTTGTGCAAGGATGTGATCTCACTACCTGGGCTCTAAGCCACTTGCTTTGCAATGCTAACATCTCATTAATTGCACCATGGGTGGACATTTTTGGTATAAACATCTTGCAAACGAGATTGGGAGAAGGCTGGTCTCACACTTGATTATCACAGAAAAGGTAGTCTTTTCAGTTGTGCTTAAAGAGCATAATGCGTTCCACAGGATTGCTCTTTAAGCGAGTTTGCTCTTTAAGCAAAAAAACATTGTAAATGACCAATGGGGGGGGGGATTGCAAACCCCAATTTATTTGTTAAGCGAGTTTTTGGTTGGTTTTATTTGTTAAGTGAAGCGAACATTCAGAGAAAATTCTGCTCTTTATGTGAGTTACTCTAAGCAAGGCACTCTTTATGCGAGGTTTGACTGTACAGTACAGTAATACACTGGATAACGATTGGACCGGATAGCGCTAGAATCGGATAACGATGCAATATTTTTGGAAAAATCTTGCATCGGATAACGATTGTTTTAGGGTTATCCAAGCCAATCTTGTGTGTGTGTGTGTGGGGGGGGGTTGGATTGGGTAGAACATCTACCCAATCCACACACCCCCAGCAATGGATCTCTGCTACTGAACTAGGGTCGGGCAAAAGGCAGGCGGGTGCCTGCCTTTCCCACCGACCCTAGTTCAGTAGCAGCGATTGCTGGACGAAGCCTAGCGGCGCACGGACTAACTAGCCCGAACGCTGCTAGGCTTCGTCAACAGCCTTGTCTCACCACCCGACACCAGCCTTAGCAAGTGCTAAGGCTCTTGTCAGGTGGCGAGAAGTGTTACCCGCTCACACACCACAAGGGACAACCTGCGGAGTTTGTCCCTTGTGGCGTGTGATCGGGAACCTTGTCTCGCCACCTGACACGAGCCTTAGCGCTTGCTAAGGGGCCAGTGCAGTGCGGGAAACAGGTACCCGCTGGTGCGCAATAAAGAGCATGAGTGGGTGCCTTGACTCACCACGCAACATGAACCTTAGGCTCGTGTCGGGTGGCGAGAAGAGGTTTGACCCCGAAGTCAAGCTGACCCTAGGCTAGCAATCGCTATCCTAGGGTCAGTTTGACTTCAGGTACAAACCGTGCTGTTTGTCCCTGATGTCAGGGCTTTTTTTTAGCATTGCTTGATGCATGTGTCGGACAACGCTAAAAATCGGATAACGTCATGACTTGTGGAACCAAGTCATAACGTTATCCGGTGTATTACTGTATTTACTTTATCTTTCCCTCTGCATTCCTGCAGCTCCACGTAATCTAAACATAAACCTGCAGGTGCAGATAATCAAAACATTTTAGGAAGTAAATTTAGGACAGCCAACTCAACTAATTAATTACATATAATTTTAACCATTTTGAGTCAAGAGCCTGTTGGAGGGATTGGGACATTTATTTTATTTATTTGTTTCAAGTTATATTGCCGCCCCACTCCAAAGGGAAGCTCACAAAAAATCAAAGGATTAAAAGGATACAAATTTACCAGATTAAAACTGTTAAGATTAAAAAGTAAAAAATAAAAATAAAAAGATTTAAAAGGTTAAAAGGGAGATAAGGGTTATCGAATCAGCCAACAGGGCAGGGTTGACACCTCAGCTGCACCCCACACCTACCCCATCAGCCAGGTCTTTACCTTTTCTAAAGGGTAGCAACTCTGTCTGGATACACAACTCAATTAGCAGGAGGTTCCATAGGGCCAGAGCGGACACTGAGAAGGCTCTTCTTCTTCTGCTAGAGATATGGGTCTCTCTAGCAGATGGAACAATTAGAGAGCCCCTCCAGTCTGCTCTGGTAGGATGGACAGATGTTCTTGGAGTGACATGGTCTCTTACATATCTCCATCAGAAAATCAGCAACACCCTCTTAAGCATTCCACTAGCCCTCTCAAAATAGCAAGTTTCCATATTAATCATTATCCCGTGGCAGTACAATAATCATAGTCATTCCAATCCCATAGAAAAATTAAATTCTAAACCTTAAAATATCTCTTCATGCTTTTGTCATTTATGTTAAATGTGCACTATAAGTTTCTCCCACCAGTATAAAGTATTCATGAATAACTAAAGTCACAAAACTATGGTAGAAGTCCTGTTGCAGTTTCAGCAAACAGTGTAACCATTTAGAAACAAATGAGAGTCATTGGGAGTCACGAGAGCCACGGTTCCACAAGTTCAGGGTTGTGAGGCCCTGTTCCTTCATTTGGCCCTAAGGGTCAGTTGGGAATCCTGCTCCTGTATCCACCTCCCTGCAGTATAGCAGATTCCCTGTCTGAACTCCTTGAGGCTGTCACTATGCTGGCATTAGAGATCCCCAGACTTATGGTGCTGGGGGACTTAAATGTGCCTTCATTGGGGGCTGGCTCTGAGGTAGTGCAGGAGTTCATGGTTTCCATGGCAGCTATGAGCCTGACTCAGGTAATTCAGGGCCCAACCAGTAGCAGTGGCCACACACCGGATCTAGTTTTCTTGTCGGAGTAGTGGCAGAGGTATCTGAAATTACAGCAAATAGACATAACTCCTGTGCCATGGTTAGATCACTATCTGGTGACTCTGGACTTTCTGGGGCTAATGTTTCTCCACAGGGAGGTAGGGCCAGTTAAATTGGCCCGCCCCCAGGGACTGATGGATCTGGATGGATTCCAAAGGGAACTGGGGTGTTTTCCTCTGGAACAGCAACATGATTCGCCCGAGGCTCTTGTTAACCTCCTGAATGAGGGGGCAATAGCGGCCTTGGACATAATTTCGCCACATAATCCCCATGGTTCATGGAGGAATTGAGGGAGCTCAAATGGGAAAAGAGATGCCGAGAGAGCCACTGGGTGAAGACGCAGAATGAGTCCAATCAAACACTTGCTAGAGCTGCCATTAAAGCCTTCCTTGTGGCAATAGAGATGGTGAAACATCAATATTTCACTACCCTTATTGCTTCTGCAGATAAATACCCAGCAACCCTGTTCTGGGTTACTAGGTCCCTCCTTGGTAGAAGGGTGGCGGGCCCTGGTTGGCAGGAGTCTGCTGAGGTTTTTACTGATTATCTGATGGAGAAAATCGCTTGGATTCACTCAAAGTTTAATCCTAGCATGGAAAAATAGGACTGGAGTTGACTGGATCAAAGTCTATCCATGTTATTTGGGATCAGTTTGATCCAGTTGTCCCTGAGGAAGTGGACAGGCTCCTGGGATCTGTTTATGCCACTGCTTGAGCATTAGATCCATGCCCCACCTAGTTAGTTAAAACTACCAGGGCGGTGACAGGTGGGTGGTCCTGCTATCCTTGCTCTTCTTGACCTCTCAGTGGCCTTCAATACTGTCGACCACTGTATCCTTTTGGAACCTTCTTTGTGGGAGGGGGTATTCCTGGCAGCATTGAAACATATCTTGGTGCACACCCTCCTGAAAAAGTCATCGCTTGACCCTACAGTACTCATCAGCTATCGGCCTGTGTCCAACCTTCCCTTTTGGAGGAAGGTTTTGGAGAAGGCAGTGGCAGAGCTGTTACAGGAGGTCCTGGATGAAGCAGATTATCTGGACCCTTTTCAGTCAGGATTCAGGCTCGGATATGGTACCAAGACTACATTGGTTGCACTGTTGGATGATCTCTGGTGAGAGTGGGATGGAGGTCATCCTGCTATCCTTGCTCTTCTTGACCTCTCAGTGGCCTTCAATACTGTCAACCATGGTATCCTTTTGGAACGGCTCCGAGGATTGGGGATCCAGAGCACCATGTGGTCCTGGTTTTCCACATTTCTGAAGGGCCAGACCCAGTTGGTGTGGTTGGAGAGTGAGAGGTCCAGCCTTAAGCCCCTTCAATATAGGGTGCCTCAGGGCTCAGGGCTCTCGCCTCTCCTATTAAATATCTATATGAAGCCTCTGGGTGAGATCATCCATTCCCACAGGGTGAGGTATCGTCAATATGCAGATGATACCCAGTTATACATTTCTGCCCATGGTGATCCAAGTGATGCAGTTGAAGTCCTATCCAGGTGTCTGGAGGCTGTAAGGGTCTGGATGGGAGACAATGGGCTACAACTGAATCCTGGCAAGACTGAGTGGTTGTGTGTCAGGGGCTGTGTGTTATGTCGGGAGCTACCCTCTTTGGTTCTGGATGGGGCTATTTTGCCCCGAATATACCCGGTGTGTAATCTGGGGGGACTCCTGGACTCACAACTCCTGCTCAAAGAGCAGGTGGCGGTCGTGGCCAGGAGGGTTTTTGCACAGCTTCTTGTTACACTGTAACAATCCAAATACTATCAATAGAATCTAAAATGGCATGCGATTCTTGTGCTCCCAAGCCAGAACAAAACACTGTGTACTCAGAGGTTCGTATTATTATTAATTTTCCATGGTGCTCTGTTAATTACTTTTTATTTTGATTCTTCTGCCCAAGCTTCCAGCTAATAAATAATTTTTATCATGTTTTGTTTGTAGTCTTCTTTCTCTTGTGAGTTGTCATTTATGGTGATATTCTTAATTAATACAAGGATAATTATGCCTTTACTTTCAGATGGGCAAGCAGATGGGGAGGTGAGTATTTTCAGTTTGTACATAGAAACAAGACATTTCCATAACAGAAAGAACACCATAATTTGCTTTCCTATTCTTTTATAAGCAGCAATTTAAGAATACTATCCAGCAGACATGTAATAACTGTTCATTCTTAACTGAGGATAGCGGGGTCTGTCCTTACCCTATTGTACATTGTTGCTCCTTTCCACCTTTCCCACCATTATTGTCTTTTCCAGAAACTCTTTTCTTCTCATGATGTGCCCAAAGAAAGAGAATTTCAATTTAATAAGTTTTGCCTTTAGAGACAGTTTGGGCTTGACTTGTTCTAGGATCTACTGCTTTGTCTTTTTTGACAGTCCAGGGTGTCCAAAAAGTTCTCCTCCAAAAGCAAAGGCAAAAGTTGCTCTTTGAAAGCCAGTCGTATCTGACTCTAGGATTCAACGCTCATCATTTATAGCAGAAGAGCCAGTACTGTCTGTGTCTCCAGATGCTTCCATGGTCATGTGGTAGGCATGACTAGACACATGGGATGCTGTTACCTTCCCACCAAGGTGGTACCTATTTATCTACTTACAATTTCTTGATTTTTAACTACAATCAAACCTCGCATAAAGAGCATCTCGCTTAAAGAGCAGAATTTTCTCTGAATGTTTGCTTCACTTAACAAATAAAATCAACCGAAAATTCACTTAACAAATAAATCGGGGTCCGCAATCCCCCCCACAATTGGTCATTTACAATGGTGTTTCGCTTAAACAGCAAACTCGCTTAAAGAGCAATCCTGTGGAATACATTATGCTCTTTAAGCGAGGTACAACTGTACTAGATTGGTAGGAGCTGGGACAGAGATAGGAACTAGATATAGTCTTTAACTAGAAATACTGCAGCACTTTCTTCTTTCAATTTAATTAAAAGTTTCAAGGAGTCCTGGTAGTGTACTGGTTCAACTTCTATACTGCAGCCAAATGTTGATCCTGGTCAAGGATCAAGGTAGACTCAGCCTTCCTTCTTTCTAAAATGAGTTCCCAGCATGTTTGGAGCAAAATGCTAATTAACTTGTGAACCTCCCAAAGAGTGCACTAAACACTATAGGGCAGTATATAAGTGTAGTTGCCTTGCTTTCAAGCCAGTGTTGTTTTCTGCCAGTAAGATGGTGTCATCTAAATATCTTAAATTACACTTCTCACACCTACTTCATTTGAATCTAGTCTGGCTTTCCATAGGATATGGTCAGTATATGGATTGTACAGATAAAGGAATAACATGTATCCTTGTCTGACACCTTTGCCTATAGGAAAATAGTCTGTCTCTCTGTATTTTGTTCTAATGGAAGCTTCTTGTCTAAAGTATATGTTGTGCATCAAGATAAGCAAGTTTTGAGGTATCCCCATTAATTCAGATATAGTAAATCTGTAATTTCTCATGGTCCACACAGTCAAATACTTTGCTGTGTTGTATCAAGCACAGGCTGATCTTCTTCTGAAATTCTTTGACATGTTCCAGTATCCATTGAATTGCAATGTGATCTCTAGCACCTCTTACTTTTCAGAATCCGGCTTGAACACCTACTCTGGGAATAATGACCTACTGTGCATACCACCATATATTTAGGAAAAATACAAAATATACTTAGTACATGTAAAACCGAACTACTGTTAAGTTATTTTTCTGACACAAAGCTTGGAAGGAGTTGCCTTTCTGAACTACAGTGGTCAGAATTCACAGAAAGGTTTGTGGCCATGCTGGCTGAAGATTCTGGGAGCCATAGTTAATCACTTTGCTCTGTCATTAATTTGAACTCGTGTATTTCTTCTGGTTTTAAAGTTGTGTATCACGGAGACCTGTGTATTCAAAACCATAGGAAATTGGCATAATTTGCTCATAAAATTTACGCTGTTGGATTTATAGTGGCATAAATATGCAATTGGATTCTGTCTAGTTTCTTAAGCCAGTTTTCATACCCTAACTAAAAAGCAGAGAGAACGGTCACTGATGTGGGAAGAGTGAAAGGCACAGTCAGCTTATCAGCTTAGAAGAAAACCTTTCCCATTCACCCATCAAACCAATCTCTAAAACTGTCAATATTCTGAAGCTGGCCTCCTCTGAGAATTTTAATATCCAAGCACATCTATTCCAAGGGAGGTAGACAGACCCCAGCAGTTTAGTACTTTAAAACCAATACTTTGAATTGAGCCTGCTAAGCAACTAGTAAGCAGTGCAGTGATTCATCATTGACATCATATGATCTCCATGCTGAAGTCAACACATTATTGTTTAGCATCAACATTTCTGCCCTCTGCATACAAGTAAGGCCACATCCTACATGCTTGACAATAAACATCCCCTCAAAGACTGATGGTACCATACAGAGTACCATCATTTGCACTTGATCAATGAACCAGCTAGCATTCCTAAAATCTTAGGCTAAAAGAATCTCTACAGTAGTCTGTAGCACAAGGAAATTATGATTTGTCATATACTCGACAGGTTTTCTCAACCTTGGGCTGCCAGGTGTTCTTGTACTTCAATTGCCAGAACCCCAAATCAGAACACCTGCTGATCAGGGCTTCTGGAAATTGCAGTTCAAGAACATCTGGGGGCCCAAGGTTGAGAAAAACCAATGGGAAATCTTTTTTCTTCTTAAAAATAGGAGATAAATGTATATATAACATCTGGGTATGGTTCTTTGAAGTATATTAAACTGATTATCCACCCCAGTTAAGATTGTATTGGCTACCAATGAAGAATTTTATTAACCAATTGCTAGAAATCCTTTGATTTAAGTTCTAATTTAGCATATTTTGGCAGGGGGTTTGGTAACATATTCCCTGGAGTGCTATGATGTTGGAATTGAACATGGTATATTTATTCTTGCAGTGCTATGTTTGATGTTAAAATACTAGCATAACATTTCTACTTGCTTGAGTATGTATGAGAGCAGAAAATTGTTTGCAACGGCATATCTGCTTTGGAGATTTGCACAAAAGAAATATGAATACAACCTGCCTTTTGAGGAATTTGATCTATGCATATTTCTGATCCTAGATGAATAAGGAGATGGTAACTCCTTATTCATTAGTTTCCCATAGCTTTTTGCACTTCCAAAATTTTCTTGTTTCTTGAGGTGTCCTATTATGTTCACTGAACCTAACTCACATTTATTTATTTTTATTTAGCATTTGGCAACCCAGTACACAGACCAGCCTATGCAGCATTGTAGCCATGACACAGTATCTCCTTTAAGCAGTTAGCTATGGAATTGAAATTATATACGGTATGTATATCTGTAACAGTGTGATTCTTAATCTTAATCTCTGCATTTATTTGTACAGGATTAGTTTATATGTATGTTTGTAAGAGAAAAATAGTTAGTTCAGAATTTGTAATATGAATCAGAACATATTTTGCTTTCACCCGTCTCCCTATTTCCAGATTACTCCTTTTCATTGGACTTGGTAAGAATTACCTCAAAGTGTGTGTGCTTAATCCATAATAATGAAGATGAGGTAGATAGGTAGCATCAGAAATGCTCCTGGGATCAGGCTGCATTAATTTTATTTTACAAATCAGTAGAAATATAAAAAATGGAAAATAGAAAATGTTTAGAAAACTAGGGAGGAGGGGAACCACTGTAGGATTCATGTGAACAGCAGTGTTTCACAGCTCGAGGGTATGATACATTAAAAGTTGTGACTTGGGAGTAGAAGAACAAAATTGATTACTTCATGCCAGGACTATGGCACTTCATTACATGGACAGGATGTTATTTCTGGGCAAGTGGCCATTTTGCCTGGCCCGAAAGATAGGAAATATGTAGTTGCTGCTTGAGGCTATAATTCAGGCTGTTAAACCATTGTTGAAGATGGAAGTGAGAAGATACAGCTGGGGCTAACATAATAATAAAACCACAGAAGTCAAGTGTTGATTTAGATGTTGTAGAGAGCTAATTTTAAAATTTTTTTTAAAAATAATAATTTGTACTGAGTCTTACACCACAAAATCCCCCAATCAACTGAGAAGAAGGTACTTAATGCTGTTGAAGGTACTTAATGCTCCCCAGTGGATGGAATAAGTGGCTCCCCCTGAGAGCTTGGACATGGCTGGTTCAGCCATACTTTATTTTATCCATTCCCAATATGCACATACTCAAGGGATGGGATAAAACACAGTGGGGTAATTTAGTTCAAAGGGTGGATGATGATGACAATAATAATAATAATAATAATAATAATAATAATAATAATAATAATAATAATAATAATAATAATAATAATAATAATAATAATAATAATAATAATAATTATCATTATCATTATCATTATCATTATCATTATCATTATCATTATCATTATCAACCATTTGGTTCACAGTCAAGGATGGGGATAAAATTAACACCAAAACTAAGGCAACCACGAAAATAAGGATTATGTCATTTGAAAGATTGTATCAGTGACTTGAAGAACTGGTATAAACCAAAAGTCAAAAATGGAACGTGATGACGTCATCGCTCTCAGAAGTAGCATTGGAAAAGTGACATTTTTGGTGGGGAGCCCGGTTGTCATGGGTCCAGCAAAAAAACTGCCCAACCAATTCAGAGTATCTAAAGTGTGTTTGAAAGAGGAAAGATTAGCATATTGATGACAACACACTCCAAATCTCTGGATGATCTCTCCCAGCAGCTTCGCATATATGTTAAATGGTATAGGGAAGGTAATCAACCTATGTGGAACCCCCATTGGAGTGTCCTGTCTCTGTCCCAGCTCCTGCCAACTTAGCAGTTCAAAAGCAAGAAATTGCAAGTAGATAAATAGGTACCACTTTGGTGGGAAGGTAATCAATATTTTGTGCATTCTGGTCTTTAGTCATGCCTGCCACATGTCCATAGAAATGTTTGCAAACATAGATGGTTTGCTATAAACAAAGATGAGCACTGAAACCTAGAGTCAGATAGGACTGGCTTTCAAGCAAGGGTGACCTTTATCTTTACCTAATTTAGTTCAACCTTTTATCAGGATTCAAAATGGAATTGATTGGGGAGGATTGGTCTGATTAAAGTGTAGATGCCATTGGATCATTCCACCTTAGTTTACTCCCTCAGACCAGCACAAAGAGCAGACTATATGCCCATGTAGACACCCTCTCTAAACTTTTTGGTTCAGCAACAGTGACCTGATACAGAGTTCACTCTTGCTTCTTGCTAAGCCCTGTCCTCTCATTGCTGAAGTTGAGAGCCTGTTGGCATTGAGGGAAGCTCAGTCTTCCTCCTCCTCCTCCTCTGTCTAGCTCGGACATGAAACTGCCAAAATGAAGGCATCTTTTGGTAAATTCATTCTGCAGTTCCCTTCGCCTGTCCTAGTGTGAGAAAGAATAGCTGGCAACACAAGGTTGCCATTACAAGGGAATGCCCGATTGCAGTTCAAAAACACCACAATCTTCAAGGAGGTACTTTCTGTGTACCCCAGTTTTAGAGAAGTTCTGGATCTCATGGAGAAGGTACATGAATAGTACAGCCCCTTGTTAACATGTCTCTTTCACCCTTTGAAGACAATTATGAAGGGGGAATTATGAAAGTATCCAGTCCATGGAAACCAGAACTTCTCTTTAAAAATGTTCTGGTTCACATGAGAAGAGTATCTGCTTATGGCAATCTTCCTCTCTACAGACTGTCACTTTCACATGTGGAAAAGGTGATAACAAAACGGGTGTGTCTAGTGCATATGAGCGCCGCATGCCTAGATGACAATTGTAAGGTGAAGGAATGCTAATTCTTCAGATAACAGTGCTCAGAATCCCACAGCTACATGGCCATCCGTCACCCAAGATAGTAATATTTCCCAGATATCTTGAAATGTAGTACCAATATACTATTCTTCAGTAGGGCTAATGCTAGCATACACTGATTTTTCCTTAATTTCTTTTCTCACAGAATGCTGCCACTTCATCCAGCTGCACGGCAGTGATAGCCTTGCTTTGTACTGACATACAATTCTCATTTGAAACCATGTGGCTCCTCTCAATTGGAATGGACTCACTGTTCCATAGACTTGCACTTTGCTCCATGTCTGCCCCTGCAGGAGTTACAGAAACTGACATTGCCATCCAAACGATTGAAATATACTTGCTGAAAGAGATAATGTTGCAATTCAGCTTTATGCATTGCATTTAAATTTCAGCATGGATAGAATTCTTATTATGATATTAATTCATCATTGTAGAACTAATACCATTTATGTTTGAAAGTTTTTAAATCAATCCAGGGAACTCACATACCATGCACCTTAAGAAGATGAGCTTTTACTGTCAAGTAATACATCAAAAGGAAATAATAATAATAAAATTGCTAGCAAGCTGCTATCCGACTCTGCTCTTCATAACAACAGTATTTTTATAAACACCTTAATGTTTATGGTAGTATTTTTTTTTTTTGCTCAGTATGCACTATGGTATAATGAATTTAAGGCTCTAAACTGAAATATATAATTCCCTCGCCATGCACAATCATTTAAACAACCATTGATTTGTTACCTGGTGCGCTAACACTTTATGATGAGTTTCTTCAGAACTGTCTTATCTTATTTTTTGGATAATAAATAATGCACAAAGAAAGGTGTATGTAGGAAAGCAAGAGTCTCCAAGAATTTTTTTAACTTTATTTCACATTGTGGTTGCTTAGTGACAAAGAAGTTTCTTTTGTTTCCTAGCAAATGGCCAATAATATTTTTAAATCCAATTTTTAATCACTTCTTCTTCAGTAATAGACGTCACTAATAAAAATAACAATAGCTCCAGAAATATAATATCCTGCAACACAGAGAATCTTTCTGCTGCCAGGGTTTGCAAAATACCTACATTAATTCACTTGCTGTTTCTGAACGAGTTTAAATTACAACGTTTTCTAGTCAGTTGTCTAGGTTACTTTCTCAAGTCTCAAGTACTCCAAGCCTTTAAATTTCACACAGAAATAGAAATGACAGAATGGAAAATTTAAAGCATTCTGTCTTGTACATCAATTCTATGAAAACACATTCATTACAATCCAATTTTATTACTTATAAAAATCTGTGATAAAAAATGTATCAAATGCACATTTCATAACTTTATACAGCAATGCAGGAGGGAAAGAATTATGCAGCCAAAGTGCTGGTGCAATATCTGCCATATATTATGTCCCCTTACCTGTCTAGCTGGACATCCCACTATGGTAATGGAGTAGACCATACAGCCAGTGATGCAACACCGAGTGTCAGGCAGCTGTTAACTAACCTGACTCCCTAAAGGGGCCAATGGCTATGGGAGGATGAGCCTTTTTAGGTGGGGTTGGGGTGATGGTCACCTTCAGTGGAGGAAATGCCACTGGAAACCATCATATTGGGCCCAATGGCAAAATGAGCAGAGGAGGAACTCTGATTCCCAATGGTCATGGAGGTGGAAGAGGCCATGCCAGATGGACTGGCTGTGAAGGCACACCTTGTCCATATCCTCAAGGCTGTGGCAGTCCACTAAAGTCCCTGTGTTAAATCCTGCATGTCGTGCTTCTTGTGTGTCGTGGGTGATGGCGCCGAGATAATAGTGTGTGGGTCACTTCATGGCAAGATGGGATCCACCTTAAACATATTCATGCCAGTGACATTTTTCCTGCTTCAGGAAAAAAATGCATTCTTGGATACGAGTTGCAGTCTACAATTATGTCCCCTTAACTGTAGGTATAGTACTGTGTTGTTGTTGTTGTTTGGGTTGCATTTGGCCTGCAGAACTGTCAGAGATCCTGTAAACCTGACAGTTCAAATATTTACATACTTATCTGAGCCCTGAAGGAACTAAATTAGACTTTTATTAGAGTCCCAGTATTTCATTTTATCTAAAAATGTCTGCATATACTGGGCTCTTCTTGTGACATATAATTGACAACTAAAAAGGACATGGTAGGTGTTTAGTGGGCTTTTAGAGGTTTTCCTATTAGTTGCTTTGTAGTTTGCCAGGCAAAAAAGACTTTCTGTCCTTGGTGGGAAATAGTAAGATAAATACACAAAATATAATTAAAGCTTCCTTCCCTACCAAAAATAAAGTTTCTTTATTGTTTTTTCTCTTGGACTTCTTCTTTTCTGTCCCAATCAAGTCCTGGACTGCCAAAATGAAGCCACTGCCTTGGCTTTGTCATTGTCCAAACTTAAGTCCTTGCCAGTGCATGTTTTTGGCAGTAATTGTCAGACCAGTAAATGAGCTGGATTCTGTATCTCTTCACATTCATAGCACATGTTATTGTCTGCCAGGAACCCCCACTTGATCATGTTGGTCTTGAACTTAGGGAGTCCAACCCTCAGCCTATTTGGACCTCCATGTTCCTCAGCTGTATTCTCCTTTAATGTTGTTCCTTGCCTTGGGAACACCTTCCTCCATCTTCTAATTTGGTTTTGCTCTTGTGTACCCTCAAGAATGTTTGTTCTTGCCATAAAGCTCTTCCTGGATCTGAGCCAGCAAACTAGAGGCTCATATCTGTTCAGAAGATGTCAAGGGTCATTAATTGCTTAGTTCTCTCAGCATCTGCTGCTACTTCTCTCCTGATCTTAGGTGGAGTGATACCAACAAGGTATATTTTCTCAGCTGATGTAGGTTTGAGGCATCCTGTCACTATATGCATGGCTTCATTAACAGTGATGTGTGTGTGGCTGTGCTGCAGATTTGTGGCTAAATCTGATGTATGCAGCATGAATGGTTGAGCTCCCCATTTATAGTTTATACATTCTCTTGTACTGCCAAAGGGTAGAACACCTGTTGTGATGAATGGGTGTTGCAGTGATGGATGGTAAGATCACAAGGTATACTGGGGCATAGTTCATGTCAGATTGTCAAATTCAGATTAATTGCAAAAGAGAAATCAAGCTGAGTTGTTTTTACTTATATGAAAGTATGCCTATGGCTAATGCAGAAGAGAAGCTGTAAAGTTTTATTCCCTTCCCAGCTACTTCCCTCCCAACAAAACTGATAAAATAAATTACATTTAAAATCTTCATTGCTACCAACAAAATTTCTTCTCTTTTGAAAACATCCTCAAGGGGAGGGAACTTTGGAAGTGAAACAACTGTGCAGCAACCTGTGCTTGCCATGTTCAGTGGTCTCAGTCATGATAAGGGGGATACACATTTTTATTAAAGTTACAAAAAACAAAACAAAACCCCAAAACCAACCAAACAAACAAACCAGAGACCTGTAATTAATGTAATTTCTAGCTCGAACCAATAACATACAAGGCAGGAGATGGCATTTTGAGATATGACATTATTGTGGAAGAACAAAAAGCATAAATAAAAATGCTCTGATTTTCTTTGCCACTGCATGCTGCACAGTGAAATTGACTGTAATGGAAAAGCCATTTTTAAGGGAGACTTGTCCAACATTACACATTTTTCTCATTTCAGAGGCTGCGATAAGCTTCTGAAGATGCCCAAGGATCCTAGCAACACAGGTTGAAAACCATTGCTTTTAGACTGTATTAAAATAGAAGTTTTGCTTTAGGCTAAGCCCAAGGATATATGGTTTTCTTATGCCATTACTAGTAAAATGACATTGCATCTTGACTCTTCAAGCATTATTGTAGTTTTCAATTTATTTGCTCTTGGCTTTTTAAAGAAAAAATATTACTAAAACAGCTATCTTCTGCTGGCTGCTATTTTGCCTAACTAGTGATGATGTCTGGCTTTTAAAGAGTTTTAAAGGCACCAGAAGCCTAGGCTATCCAAGTAAGAATCTGGTGGGCATGCACTTAGCATCTTCTTGCCTGAAAATTAGAAAGGAACTATTGCTGAAATATTGGAAATCAGAGTGAGAATTAGTGCCAAACAGAAAGGCAGAGGCTGCATTTGAACACAGCCAAAAATGACTCTTTTAAACTCCTGTTTAAATAAAGCCAACTATTTTCTTTGTTAAATACTATTAAATATCATTTAATAGCTTGGGGTGGTTGTCTCCTAGGAAAATTACCCCTTCTTAGATCTCATCCCAAATACTCAAGATGGAACTGAAAGGAAAAATATGACTGCTGAGAATTAGCCTGCAGCTCGACAATTCTGTTTGTTAGCTGTGCAACGCAGTTTATTTATTTGCACTTTAAATGTTTCCTGGAGATCTTTTCAAATTATATCTCGGCTTTTGAGAAGGAAAATTAATTAGTGCAAGACTAATTCATATACAGTTGTACCTCGCTTAAAGAGCATAATGTGTTCCACAGGATTGCTCTTTAAGCGAGTTTGCTCTTTAAGTGAAACACCATTGAAAGTGACCAATTGTGGGGGGATTACAAACCCCTATTTATTTGTTAAGCGAGTTTTTGGCTGGTTTTATTTGTTAAGCGAAGCGAACATTCAGAGAAAATTCTGCTCTTTAAGCGAGTTACTCTCTAAGCGAGGCATTCTGTATGTGAGGTTTGACTGTAGTTTAATTTTCTTTTAATTGAGGTAACTAAGCTTGGAAATATATAAAATCCCCAAAAGCTATGTGTAAAAATATAAAATTCTGGCCACTTGTATAAGGTAAATGCATGTAAATAGTAGTAACTTTAAAAAGAGCCATAAGCACATTAATCAATAGTATTATAAACCAAGTACAATAACAATAGCTGTCCTATCTTAGATAGTGTTTGTATGTAAATCCTCCTCTTCTCTCTCTCTCTCTCTCTCTATTTCAGCTCATTTTATGCAAGTTTTAAATAAAACAATCAACATAGCTTATTTTACTTCAACCAATAATCTTTGTAATTTCTTCTATTTATATTGATACTTGATCCCATTGCCAGGGTCCTATTCATAAAAATTAAAAATTGTACTGCATCCAATCATCTTCCATCTATTCCCAAGGTGTTAAGCAGCTAATGAAAATTTTATTTATCCAATTAGCTTTGATACTAGAAACATACACGTTTACTTTTGGCATGTGTTATCAAAAAAGAGTTTACTAGGACTGTTTCCAAAACATATAAAAATGTTGCCCTACTATAGTGCTTGTAGTGAGAGAAAGAAACATTTTCCTTTTTACCACATTGGTAAACATGCAGTACTGTACTTGCTACAGGTTTGGGATGGGTCAATTTACATTTTCTTTCCTTGGCCACAAGACGTAAACGGAAATATCAATTACTGTGTGTTTCCCTCTGTCTCCCGGGTTGTAACTCTTGCCTCCATCATTTCCATTGGTTTGGATAGTGTGATCCCTTGAACCAATGCAGAATTATCCTTTGCTCTCCATTATTTCTAAAATGTTGTATTTGCTGTTTTTTTTTTTAAAAAAAAATACATTTTCTTCTGTTTAAAAGAAAACCTGAGGTACTAGACACAATTTTTCTCAGTCAAAGTGAAAAAAAAATTCTTGAAAACCCTCCATGGTATGCTAGCTCTTTCCTTGAGCTGAGCACAGCACTTAGTCTTCAAGAGGTGGAATAGAAAGAGAGAAATTGCTAATCTCCCCTCATTTACATCTTATAAGGTAGTTCTCCTGTACCTGAGTTCCCTGCAGGACTACAGGAGAGCTACCTTAAAAAGTTGCAAACAAGGCTGTTTAGCCAATTTCTTCCTCTCCCTGTGTTGCTGGTTAACATGAGCAGACATTGGGAAACCTGAATTCCCCATTCAATTTCACAGTAAGTAAATTTGCAAGTGAATTTGTATTTCTCCCATAGTAATGTTGTACCATACAGAATTTTATGCTTATGTTCTTTGCCAATCTGCTTTAAAAATAACATAACTTTTAGTTCTAACATTTTATTAGCAATACCTGCAGGTCAGGGTTTAAATTTTAATAAAGTTGTGTCACAAGTTTACACTAAATTTCTCTGTGTGCTATCTCTTCATTTCAGGTTTGGGAAGGAATGATGGGATGTATTTTCAATGCTTTACATGAACATGATCTTATTAACTTTATCAGATAGGTGATGATTGCTCCATCGGGGAGAAGAAGGTGCTTGAATTAATCTTTCTTGTGCTGAGATTCTAATTAAATCTGATCACCGTGGCAAGGTAAAACAGCACCTGGAGGATTCTTCAATCTCTTTGAGACATCTTTGCTTCGGCTAAAGGCTGAGAGTAACTAAGTTAGACTGCATCCCTACAGTGATGCAAAGATCTCTCTGAATTGTAAAATCAGTTTATGAGAGATGAAGAAGAAGTGATTTGGGCCTGTGATAATCCAAAGATTCCCTCAGTTGTACTACTGCCACCATTTTTGAAGTACACGTGGGTCCTGACCATGAGTCTGTTTTTGCTGCTGTAGAACATGATATGTAGTGTACTCCTTTACATCCTTCCATTCAAGTCTTCAAAGACCTCTGGTTTTAAATGGTTTTTGTGCTTCTGTATCCACAAGAACCAAATCAAAGACCCCAGACATGGGCTGGGCCACCAGGACAGGGGGACTCATCCTAGTGCACCCTCGCCTCTGGTGCCCTGGGGTGCAAATAATAATTTTATTATTATTTTATCCACCTGACGTGCTGCACTTTAGATTAAGCCATTGCTCCAAGCTCCTTCTTTCAACTTGGAGCAATGCTTTATTCTAAAGTGCTGCACAGACCAAGTGAGGGGTGGTGACCAAGTGGTTCCCAGAGGTAGCCTTCTCCCCTGTCCCTTGGTTGCCACCCCTTGCCCCTGTACAGCATCATCCTATGGTCCCCCACACACCCCTGTAATGCCCCACTAATTTATTCCTAATCACTATGTGATCACAGCTGTAAAAGCTGGACAGTAAGGAAAGCTGACAGGGTAAAATAATAATCCTGTTTGAAATATGGAGCTAGAGAAATGTTTTACAGATATCCTGGTCTGTTAGAAAGATAAATAAGCAGGTAGTAGATGAAATCAAGCCAGACCATCTCTGGAAGCAAAATTCTCTGTAAAATGAAATAATGTTGGAAAAGGTAGAGATGAGCAGGAAAAGAAAAAGACCAAATGTGAGATGATCTTCATAAAGGAAGCCACAACTAGGTCCAAGCATGGCTGTTGAGGACAGAACATTTGGAAGTTGTTGAAGTGATAGGGCGTGTCAGATGCTGCAGACATATCGCACAAGAAATAAAGAAACTTAAAAACATCAAAAAATAAGATAAAACATTGTGGTGCCTTAAAAACTTGCTGCTATATTTGGAGATCACTCATGCAAAGGGTCACCATAAGTTTGAGGCAACTTGATGGCATGTAACAAAAAAAAATGTCAGAATGGGGGAGTGGAAATCACCAGATAAATTGTCTATGAATTTTAAATAACTATAAGCAAAACAAAAAAGAAGGGGACTGATATAATCACAGCAATAGAAACTACTGGGTCCTTTGCCTTTGAGAAGCAAAATGGACATACAGAACAATGGCTGATTAAAACAGACAAACAGAATCAGATCCCCACTGTGCTCTCCTAAATCTGTTATGGCTGTTCAGTAATCTCTTCTTCATAAGGATTCTGAATCCAAGAAATGTTCCTAACAGCTTTACCCATAATCCAAGGGAGTAGGGAACTTGTGCTAATTTATTATGGGATATCTCATGAAGCTCAAGCCAATGTTTTTTATAATGACTATGCTGGTTGAAAATGATTACAACAGAAATCAAAATCTTTGGAAGGCACCATGCTGAAGGAAATGATCTGAAGCTTCAACTGCTGAGGAAAGGACTTCTTCTAGGGATAAGAAAATATTCATCTTGTGGTTATATATAGTGATATGGATGTTAAAGAGAAATTGGTCAAAGGAAGAGAGACAAGTACACTTTTTATCACTAGGTAAATTTCCCAGATTATTAAATCACAGTAAAATTCTTATGCTATAGGCATAATGATTGATCTAGCACAGCTTTTTTGATATTAAGAATTTTCCTCACACTGCTTCATATTCTGCTTCTGCAATAAAGTTGATTTGTTGTATCTTGCGCTAAATAGAAACTCTAGCAGATGCTCAGACATCGTGTTTCCCGAAGGATTTTCTACAGAAATCTAAAATGAAGTTTTTAAAATAGTCCCTCTAGCCCACTAAAGGGTCAGATTGTCCTTTGGTTTCCTGTGAATTATAAACCCCTTTGATATTTAGTGTGACTGTCAACAGGATAGGAGTATGGAGGTAGAATCTTCCAAAGGTTTTATTTCACTTTTACAAGCACTGTTAACATGTGTAGGAAATGGTGATCTCAGATGGGGATGGTGGCTAGAACAAGATGCTCTGAATGAACATACCACTGTGTTCCCATCAAAGCTGAGTATTCTCTGCCATTTAGCTTTATGCCTAATCTGCATCATTTCTCAAGGTTGTTAATTATCTTTCTTTATACACTTGGAAAAGGCAAGTGAACAGGCAGCAACAAGAAATAGGATGAGAAGAAATAATAGCAGGGAGTGATCGGCATTCTTCTAAAATGTGACCCCTAGAATGTGCTCTATGATGCCTCCCTCTGACATTGATCTTGTCAGGGCAAGTTTGTTTATCCCTTTCTAGTTAGTAAAGTATGAGGAAAAACCAACAACAGAGGAAGAAGAAAATGTGTGAGATAATAGCTCAACTCTCATATTTAAACCCATTCTCATAGTGACTAGGCATTTGTTTAATTTTAAAAAACCCTCTAGGAATATTGAAGTAGAAAAAAAATATCTTTACTCACAGCTATGATCTGTAGTTACAATCAGAATGATAAAATGAACAATGTTGGAGTCTCTACCATGTGAGAGAGACAGCCTTCTATGCCTACTGTTTGGTTAGCAGGCAAGAAAGGGGAGAGAGTGGAAGCAAGTAGGCAAATAAGGGAAGGGACAAGCCAGAGGCAGGAAAAAGAACCTTACCAATGGGTTAATGGTCATGGGAAGAAATTTTATATTTGAAAGCCCCTACCATTAATACCCATTGATAGTGCATGCAAGATTGTTGCCATCCCAACAAACTTTGTTTGTCAAATAGAATGGCACATGAGAAAGCCTGTTTCATATAGCAGCAATATGAAAGTCAGCTAAATCTAATTCCCAGTGTCTTCCCCCAAGCTTATTCTGACGTCTGTGTGTCTCCAAATGTGATCTCTGTTCTCCACAAATACAGAGTAATGTGTGTATCTATTAATCAGAGTTTACTGATTTTATTTCCCAACTATTTGGATTCCATTCTTTTAAAACAAAATTAAAGTGTATTCACATTTCCAAACATATTGTTCTTGTTGTGTAAATCATGTTCTGGTCCAGAAAAAATACAGGTATCTGATGGTCACTTGGGTTCCTTTTCTTGTTCACATAGTACAAAAGAGGTCTAACTGCAACAAATTGTTGAAAGTACACAGAATGATAATTCCCTGCCAGCTCGTAATATAAAATCACCTCATTTCAACTAACAGGGATTCTCAAAGAGCAACACATGGTGTTTAGCTGTTTTCTCCACCTGATGTTAAAAATTAAAATCTGATATGTAGCCACTTTGATCTATAGAAACAGCAGCACTTCACGGTACATTGAAGGTCAATGAGAAGTCTGTTTTCCTTTGACTCAGGTTTGAATTTAAGGTAGGGTCACCGGGGAGATATCAGCAACATTCAGAAATATGTATGTGTGTTTCTAGGATGCAAGATTTTCAAAGGATACATAATTAAATTCCTGGTCCCCAGTTTATAAGAAAGAACATAGCTAATGAAGGAAGCCACTTCAGATCTGAATCAGAAAAACCCATCTAGCTTGAAATGAAATTGATCTCTGAGTTGAGGCACTACATTTAATAGCCAGTTCTCCAAGAACTGCTTGCATAACCTGAACGAAAAGAAGGTCAATCTATATTTTCTAAGGCCTTAAAAGTCAACTCCAAAACTATGTCTTCAGCATCCTGCCCGCACTGGAAATTGATTCAGCTTTCCCTTGAACTGATTTACACTCCTTTGCTTTTTATTATTGGCTCAGTGCAGTATGTTACTCATTTCAGCTACTATGTACAGACATTCAGCTTCTATTGCACTTAACATCTGAGTGTTCATCTGTATTTTAAATTAAGGACTTTTCTAAACAATATCTTCTCATGATAACTCACTGCACTTTTTCGTCTTCTTGCTTCTCTGTTATGAGGACTAGAATTTATTTATTATATTGAAAAATTGGGGTTGTAAACCAATAAAATGGCAAAACATGGCAGATCAAGTGAAAGAGAGAAAAAATAAGAATGGTATGTCTCACCATATTGTGTACTTAGTATGTGTACCAAGTGCAAAAAACAATGCCAACTGTCTTGAATGTTTTGATATTTTTATACCACACAATACTCAACACTTCCTCATCATGTCCATTGTAAATTAGATAGTTTAGTAAGAGAAAATGCTTCATATAATTCTTATTATATTGTGTAAACCACTTCAAGTGTGGAGGCATTCCTTATGTGGAAGTGAAGATATCTCACCACTGATAAGACCCTAGACAAGAGAATCTATCCCTGCATGTTGATATAGTGTCTTGAAGATTCCCAAGCTGCCTTGGAATATCTGGGTCTCAGTGTGAGGCAAAGATCACCAAGGATTGTGAGTTTTAAAATGTAATTTTAACAATATGGATTTTATTTCTGTGCAAAATGAGTGTATTTACTTGTTAGGCAGCTAAGCTGTGATAACCATAAATGCACTTAAACAGTTTTTCAGTGTAACTAGGATGCATCTCTCCATGTTCCTCATTACTCCTATGAGCAGAAGGGAGAAAGAAGAAGTGTCATATGCTATATCCTCCTAACTCTCCTTTTGCTGGCTATGTTGGAGAAGGCAGAATTCTTCTTCTTCTTCCATGTCTGGGCCAGATGTGAAACTACCAAAAGGAAGCCAATTTTGGGGAGTTCATTCTATAGTTCCCTTCATCTGATCTAGTGTGAGAAAGATTAGCAGACACAAGGTGGCCATTGCCACAACCTTCAAGGACACTCTTTCAATTGTATAATAATAGTTTAAAAAACCCAACAGCAGGAAAAAGCAGACCAGTCCCAAAAGAAGAATAGGAAGCCAAGGACTTATGGAGGTGGGGTTGTAAAAGAAGCTAATTTGCTTCAGGTGTTAAGAAGTAGAAATAAAGAGTTTAGCAGAACAATAGAAGCAACATGAGGTGCAAAATAATTAAAGAGTTTGATTTGTTTTGGATTTCGGAATGTGGAATGGAAGACATTTACTGTAGAATTCTTCAGCAGGGTGGACAATGAAGAGCTTGAAGTGGAATCAGAAATAATGAAGTCCAAGAATCTTCCTGGCTACATAGTAAACCCGGAGGATCAGTAACTACTGTATATGCTGGCATATAAGATGACTCCCCCCCCCCCCGAAAAACATGCCTCCAAGGGGGGGGGGTCATCTTATACGCTGGATGCACTTCAGTTGGGATAGACATAGCTGCCCATAGTGGCCTCCCGATGCTCGCCCGATGCCCATAGTGGCCTCCCGATGCCCGTCTGGTGCCCATAGTGGTCTCCCGATGCCCACCCACCCACCTCATTCTACATACCATCCAGTATCGCGCGGTATCCAGCATGGCTGCGGTGAGCATCAGCAGCAAGACAGGGGTGCCGGCCTTTTTGGCGTGACCAGCCCATTCTGCTCGGCAGGAAGCAGCGGTGCTCTGCCCCACCCTTTGTCTACGCAGAGCTCGCACATGCACACTTGCGCACTAGTGCCGGCCACAGGGAGATGTTGAAATCAAATCTGATGTTCTTTTATGTTTTATTTGGTATGTGGAAGTGTGTGGAATAGGGGGTAGTCTTATATGGCAAGTATATAACAAACTCTATATTTTGAGTGGAAATGTTGGGGGGTCATCTTATACGCCCAGTCGTCTTATACGCCGGCATAGTACTTACTAAAGCTGTTATCATTCACCTGAAAAGTTGGTGCTGATTATTACCCCAGGAGCTCTACAGATCTTTTGTAGACCATTAGAGAGAATATCAAGAACCTGTGCTTGTCACAGCTGGCATGCATCCCGATAAAGTTGCTAAATCCAGAATGAAATCGGACAACTATTTGTAACAATATCATAATTACTCTGGATATCAAAGTAAGTATTTTCAGTGCTGCAATAATTCCAGGCAACATCAGCTTGTCTAATTCTACAAACTTTATTTATGTTGTTTTATAAACACAGAATACTTCACAGTAAATAACCAAAAGTTTTACAGTCATGAAAAACCGTAAATGCAAATATTTTAAAATACAGTATATGAAAACTAATCATAAGTTACAGGCAAATACTTAAGTCATAATTCAATCCAAAGTACAGGAACATGAAAAGAGAAATTTACAATGAAATGCTTAAAACACAACATGTGAAAAGCTACAGGCTTGTCATAAAATGTCAGAAGCAGAAACGTATAAACATAAAAACACCAAAAGAAGCTTAAAGTTTGAAAAGTCACATTAGAAAAGCTGAAAACACGTCTCTTAAAATATCAAAGTTCTTGAAAGTAAAAATATATGCAGTAAAATATGTGGAAGAAAACACATTTGTTAGCCTTTAAATCTCTATGCAGTTTTCAGTGACTATCACACAGAAACAAAGAGAACCATTACAATAGTTACTGCAACTAAATAAAAAAGAACAACAAAAGGGGGAAAACAAGAGAGCAAAAGGGGGAAAACAAGACGGTCCAGAAAATCAAAAGGAAATTTAAACCTAGATTAGGAATGCTGAATTCACTCATTCATTCATTCATTTATTTGATTTGTATACCGCCCTACTCGGTACAACCGACTCAGGGCGGTTTACAGAAACAATACATATAAGACAATCCAAAGTAATATAACATAATCAAAGGTCATACAGTATAATACAATAAATATAACAATGCAGTACAGCAGTGCAATAAAACAAAACCACACTGCAAAATAAGGTTACAAAATACAATTCCAGTTACATATACATAACATAGTCTCAGTAATACAATACAATATAAAAATACACTACATAATCCAACAATGTCAGGGCTCTCACCCTAACCACAAGCATGCTCTGACGGGGCTGGGGGGAGGGCAGGAGCGTTGCCTCACTGCCCGCAGCTGTTTCGGCATCTCCTCCGGCAGGATGGTGAGTGGGAGAGGGAAGGTGGGAGAGTCCTCACTCCACCGCCGCTGCCGACAAACTTTTATTCAGTGACTAGGAAGCAGGGCTCCAGTACCCTTCGTGGCATCCTATCACCCTTGCGGAGCAAGTCTATTGAAACAGAACTGTACGAGACTCCAGCCTTGTACTGAACCACTCTCTTCTGGCACTCACAGGCAATCATGAAAGTGACGAAGTATGATGATGAACAGACAGGATACAATCTCACCACTGTAGCTTCGTTAACTGGCTTTGTACCCTTTTATAACTTTGGCAACATCACACTTAGGATCAATGCTTCTGATGTGTTTCGGATGAGCTGGGTTAACTTTGACTTTCCCCCCAAACAGCAAAGTGTGCTGATTAAGAAGCATTCTGATTGAAATGCGACTCATGAAGAAACGGTCTAAAAAATACTGCACATTCTGATTGGTCCCTGGATCAACACCGTAGTGGTCTTTATATTCTATCACACCCTGCACCATGGTAGGAATGACATCATTGTGACGATTCCGAATTGTGATGACAGTATCTGTAAAATGATAAATTGCTTCTGAATCATCAGCACTTTTATCCTTAAAATCAAGGATTTCCTGAAGACTCTGGACATACCAACATTGGACGAGTTGAACTGAAGGTGTTTTGAGAAGATTGTCTGGAAGCAGACTTATTTCTTTCATGATGTTTGCTAATCGCACAGGCAGCTCTTGTCGCAGAAACATAAATGATGTTTTCTCACAAACATTGTCCAATCCGAAGTCGAGGAACTGCTTCATAGAAAGGGGGGACGGGGAAAACCGGCAGTAGAAATCCACCTGCTGCGGGATGGTGGCCGGGGAGACGCTTCTCAGCAGCGCCCGGAGCAGCCTCATGGCGACCCTTCCAGAGCGCAGGAAGGAGAGAGAGAGAGAAAGGCTGCCCTGGGGAAGCCGTGCGGGGCAAGCCTCACCTTCCTTTCCCCCGAATTACTACCAGGGAAGCACACTATCTGAGCAGGAGAAAATAAAGTGGCATTTTTCCTGTTTGTCATTCTTTTTTCTCCATCAACTGTGAAAATGATCTTCAGGAAAAATGTGTACTCAGACATGAGTAGCAGCCAATGATGACAATATACTGCAAGACAGAAACACAGTTGAACCTCGCTTATAAAGAGTATAATGCATTCTACATGATTGCTCTTTAAGTGATTTTGCTCTCTAAGAGAAACACCATTGTAAGTGACCAATTGTGACTTCTGGTGTGTGTGTGTGTATCGCGAACCCCAATTTATTTGTTAAGTGAGTTTTTGGTTGGTTTTATTTGTTAAGTGAAGCAAACATTCAGAGAAAATTCTGCTCTTTAAGTGCGTTACTCTTTAAGCAAGGCACTCTTTATGTGAGGTTTTACCGTTTATTCACTTACCAGGAAAAAATGACCTAGAAGAACTAGACAGCTTGTTAATTTGTGTTTGGGATCAATATAGTAAACTATTGTGCAGGCTTCAATTGAAAAAAACATTTTTTCAGAGCTTCTTTCTCTACACCCTGTGTAATTATTTTAATATTCTGTACATTCACCGTCTCCTGCCAACCTAGCAGTTAGAAAAAAAGAAATTGTAAGTAGATAAGTAGGTACCTCTTTGGTGAGAAGGTAACATCATTACATGCACTCCGGAGTCTAGTCATGCCTGCCTGCCACATGACCATAGAAATGTCTGCAGATGGAGACAGCACTGGCTCTTTAGCAGTAAATGATGATGAGCACTGCACCCTAGACTCAGATATGACTGTCTTCCGAGCAAGGGTGACTTTTACCCTTACCTTACTTGACACTGTTAATGACTGCAAACTTGAAGAATTTCAGATGAACTGTACTGATATCTGGCAGAATCATACTTAACTTTCCTCTTCAAGTTCAGATGCTGATCTTTTTCCTGGAGCAGATCCAACCTGACAGGATGCTGTCCAGGCCTCTCCTACTGTAACCCAAACACGTACAGTGGTACCTCAAGTTATTAATTTAATGTGTTCTGCGGGACGTTTCATATTGTGAAAATTTGTAACCTGAAGCACAATGCAGAACACAATGCATTATCAGAAGTGGCCACTAGAGGCCACTGTGTACCATGGAATTTATAGGGAAACTTGCTTCATATTGTGGGGAAAAAAAGTACTTTGAGGCATTATTTCATTCATATTGCAAAAATTTCATAACATGAGGCGTCCGTAACTTGAGGTACCACAGTATTACCTATTCTAGTGGAGGACAAAGCCGCAGGTTGGGTCGGGCAGAGGAAAGGAGTGTGCTGCCGACCCAGCGCCCCTTCGGCCATTCTCATTTTGGCCGGAGGGAAAGCGAAGCAAGGAGGACAAGGCCGCGGGTCGGGTTGGGTCGGGCGGAGGAAAGGAGCGCGCTGCCGACCCAGCGTCCCTTCAGCCATTCTCATTTTGGCCGGAGCGAAAGCGAAGAGAGGAGGACGAAGCCGCAGGTTGGGTTGGGCGGAGGAAAGGAGCGCGCCGCCGACCCAGCGCCCCTTCGGCCATTCTTATTTGGGCCGGAGGGAAAGTGAAACGAGGAGGCCAAGGCCGCGGGTTGGGTCGGGTCGGACGGAGGAAAGGAGCGCGCCACCGACCCAGCGCCTCTTTGGCCATTCTCGTTTTGGCCGGAGGGTAAAGAGAAAGAGGAGGAAGAAAAGCCACAGGTTGGGTGGCAAAAAAGACTCGTGCTGCTGCATGCATATGATAAGTAACTCATTTACACTAACTTAGTTGACATTAGAGACTTTACAAATAACTGACTCGCACAATACTGAACTTACAGTAGAGACTTATAGTGAACTTACAGTAGAGACTTATAGTGAACTTACAGTAGAGACTTTATATATTGGACTTCATAACAAGGATACTTAGAAACTACTGACTTATAACTTCATATTATCAATGCTAATTAGCTATTTTTAGTCTGATATTGTTTAAACTGTGATAATATGCATGATAATACTTTGTTTTAAACTGTGATAACATGTATGATGAGAGGATACTGACGTAGAAACTGGCAAACCAACGTCAGGAATTTTGCCAAGAGAACCCTATGGACCAAAACAAAAGGCAAAACAAATTGGGCAATTTAGATGTAATAGGATGCTTAGAACAGCAAATCAAAAGAAGGGGAGGGACGGGAAAGGGGGAGGAGAAATACAGTGCTGCAAGGAACAATACTGTATAGGGACATGGAATGTAAGATCTATGAATCAAGGAAAACTGGAAGTGGTAAAAAAGGAAATGGAAAGAATAAGCATTGACATCTTGGGAATCAGTGAGTTAAAATGGTCAGGGATGGGCGAATTCAGGTCTGGAAACCATCATATCTACTACTGTGGACAAGAAAACCTCAGAAAAAAATGGAGTAGCCATAATTGTCAATAAAAGGGTGAGAAAAGCAGTAATGGGATATAATCTCAAAAATGATAGAATGATGTCAGTCAGAATACAAGGCAAGCCATTCAATATCACTGTAATCCAAATATACGCACCAACCACTAGTGCAGATGAAGCTACAATTGACCAGTTCTATGAGGACCTAGAACACCGCATAGAACAGACACCAAGCAATGATGTAAACATTATCATAGGAGACTGGAATGCCAAAGTAGGAAATCAAAAAGTAAATGGAATAACAGGCAAGTTTGGTCTTGGAACACAGAATGAAGCAGGCCAAAGACTGATAGAGTTCTGCCAAGATAACTCACTGGTCATAGCAAACACTCTCTTCCAGCAACACAAGAGGAGACTTTACACATGGACAGCACCAGATGGCCAACATAGAAACCAGATTGATTACATACTCTGCAGTCAAAGATGGAGAACTTCCATACAATCAGCAAAAACAAGACCAGGAGCAGATTGTGGCTCAGATCACAACCTACTGATTGCAAAATTCAGGCTTAGACTAAAGAAAATAGGAAAAAAATTAGGCCAGAAAGATATGACCTAGACAACATTCCTTGGGAATACACAGTGGAGGTGTGGAACAGATTTAATGGCTTGGACCAGATAGACAGAGTGCCAGAATAATTAATTTATTTATTAGTTCAAATTTATATTGCTGCCCACTCACCATGGCGACTCAGGGCGGCTTACAGACAATACATTACATTACATTACAATACAATACTTTGCTGTGGGCACAATTATTATTATTATTATTATTATTATTATTATTATTATTATTATTATTATTATTATTATTATTATTATTATTATTATTATTATTATTATTATTATTATTATTATTATTATTATTATTATTATTATTAGGAACTCTACAGAAAGGACCTCAACATCCCTGATAATCACAATGATGAGAACATTGAACATGAGCCAGACATTCTAGAGGATGAAGTCAGAAAGGTGCTAAAAAACACGGCAAACAACAAAGCCAGTGGAGTTGATGGTATCCAAGTTGAACTTTTCAAAGCCCTACAAGATGATGGAATCAAATTATTGCATTCTATATGCCAGTAGATTTGGAAAACACAACAATGGCCACAGGATTGGAAAAGATCTGTATACGTTCCACTCCCCAAAAAGGGTAATGCCAAAGAATGTTCAAATTATCGAACAATTGCGCTCATCCCTCATGCTAGCAAGGTGATGCTCAAGATAATACAGGATAGACTGCAACAGTATGTGGAGAGAGAATTACCAGAAGGGCAGGCAGGTTTCAGAAGAGGCAGGGGGACTAGAGACCACAATGCAAACATAAGATGGATCGTGGAAAAAACAACGGAATATCAGAAACAAGTCTACTTCTGTTTCATTGATTACACTAAGGCTTTTGACTGTGTCGACCACAACAAAATGTGGCAAGTAATTAAAGAGATGGGAATACCAGAACACCTTATAGGCCTCATGAAAAATCTGTACATGAATCAAGAGGCAACAGTTAGGACAGAAAATGGAATGACGGAGTGGTTTGGAAAAGGCTGCATTTTGTCACCCTGCTTATTCAGCTTATACACAGATCACATAATGTGCAATGCAGGGATGGAGGAATCACAATTTGGGATCAAAATTGCTGGAAGAAATATCAACAATTTGAGATATGCAGATGATACCACCCTAATGGCAAAAAGTGAGGAGGACCTAAAGAAGCTCCTGATTAGGTTGAAAGAAGAAAGTGAAAAAGCTGGCTTGAGACTCAATATCAAGAAAACCAAGATAATGGCAACAGACCCTATCAGTCCCTGGAAAATAGATGGGGAAGAAGTAGAAGCAGTGACGGATTTTACTTTCTTGGGATCTAAGCTCACTGCAGACGGTGATTGCAGCCATGAAATAAAAAGGCGACTGATTCTTGGGAGACAAGCAATGAGAAACCTGGGGAGCATAGTGAAAAGTAGAGACATCACATTGCAAACAAAAATTCGC
Source organism: Furcifer pardalis (assembly GCA_030440675.1). NCBI lineage: Eukaryota > Metazoa > Chordata > Lepidosauria > Squamata > Chamaeleonidae > Furcifer > Furcifer pardalis. Next base: position 28,442,752 of record CP126892.1, read on the forward strand.
ATAGTCAAAGCAATGGTATTCCCTGTGGCAATGTATGGTTGTGAGAGCTGATTAGGAAATCTGAGCGCAGAAGAATAGATGCCTTTGAGATGTGGTGTTGGAGGAGAGTTTTGAGAGTCCCCTGGACAGCGAGGAGAACAAATAGGTCAATCTTAGAAGAAATCACCCCTGACTGCTCCTTAGAAGGTCAAATAATAAAGATGAAGCTTAAGTACTTTGGACATCAAATGAGAAGAGAGGATTCACTTGAGAAAGCCTTGCTGGTGGGAAAGATGGAGGGCAAAAGAAGAAGGGGATGGCCCAAGATGAGATGGCTAGATGGTATTGTAGAGACAATGGGCACAGAGCTGAGCGAGTTGAGGGGGATAGTGGAGGACAGGAGTGCCTGGTGGGCAGTGGTCCATGGGGTCGCAGAGGGTCGGAATCGACTGTGCGACTGAACAACAACAAAAGTGGAGGTACTCAGGCACCTAGAATGTTGTCATAGTTTTACATAGAATCATGAATACTGTTGATAGTAGAGGTCCAATGGAAGATTGTGGAAAAATAATTCCAGAGAACGATAGTGGAAGGGGACATTGGCACTGGATGACATTATAGTGAGCTATTGCTGCAGATGACAGTAATGTTTATCAGGTAGTGGTACTGTGTAAATTTGATATATTTGCTGCATAAACTCATGTATGCATACTTTCTAAATTTCTCCTTGCATGTTCTTGCTGGGTCTGTAAAACTGCTAAATTAGCAAGCATGATGGGGAGGGGAAATAGCCAAGTAAAACCAGAAGAAACTGGAGGAGGTTCAAGAAGAAGAAAATGTGGTGCAGAAGGGCCTTGATCGTTGAGCAGAGAAAAATTGGCTGAATAGAGTGGGATGAAGAAACCCAAGACACCTAAATATTGACACCTAAATATTGACACCTAAATTAGGTAATCGTTCAAAGCCTGTACTAGAAGATCCAACACATCCATGTGCAGACAGTCTTACAAATTTAACTATTCAGGGGAAGGAAGTATCAGTTCAGTTTGTACTATCTGGTTAATACTTTTTGTTTCCTTTCCCTTATTTCTCATAGTGTCTCTGTTTAAAAAAATGAAACATGCAATGTTTTCAAGGCTTCAAATGCTGGTTTATTTTTTCTCAGACAGTCCTGGTTCATACCCCAGCTACTTCTTTCAATGTCAGTCATCCTCCAAATAAATACAGATACTTTGACTTGCAATTTGGCATACACAGTAGCATGAGTGGGTTTCAGCCACCCGGGGCATAAGCCAAATTTGCTGTCCCCTGGGCAGGGCCTAGGATGTTGGCTCCCGCTCCCGCTGGGCCTTCTGGGAATTGTAGTCCAATAACACCCATATGCTCAAAAAGTCACCCTCCCCGCTACACTTCTGGGCATACATCAAAATCCAGGGTGCAGCCTTAATATCACATTTCACTTAAGGAGCTACAGAATGAACAACCTCTCTCTTTCTATCTGTAGAGTACGAAGGACAGATCTTGTGTTGACTAGAAGTGACCAGTAATAGTATAGTTGGTTTGGTATAGTTGTCACATCTGGAAAACATGAGACTATAATTATTCTGCATTTATCAACTTCTGGAGTTTGAACATCTCATTAGGATGATTTGGAGGATTTCTATTTCTTACTGCCCATCCCAGGTTCTAAAGTCCTCAACCACTTCTTAAGGACCCCACATCTTGCATTGTTGATAATATTTTAGTGCTTCAAACTTGTTTTAGGAATTTTCTCATGGGTTTGACAGCTGTCTTTCTCTTTGATATTGTCAAGAGAGGTCAGGGGGGGGGGATCAGTTTAGAGTCACCCATTCACAGATTTTTAGCCCCCCCCCAAACTTTGGATCTTCCAAGCCCCTGCCCCCAACCCAAAATAACTGAACATGCTTTCTACATTAGCCTCCAAAGATCACCCCAAATCAGACACATAGTTTTAAATATGTATCTGTGTCTTTGTTACTTAATTAGCATTCAGCTTGTTATTGTTTACTACTGAAATGCCTGGCAAAGCTTTATTATTTACATTTATATCCCACCATTACCTGTACAAGCACATAGAAGGATCTCTTCCTTCCCACTAACACTCACTTTATCCTCATGACAATGGACCAGTCAAGAAGAGAGAGAAGGACTGTAAAATTAAACTTCAGTGATTCTGGATGATTGGATAGATGTGTTTTAGAAATACATTTCTAAATCAAAGAATAAAGCTGTCTCAAATAAAGTTCTTAATTATATCTCCCCACCTTTATTTATTTCTACATGGATGTCAGATGTAAAGACACAGCTGTTGTTGCTGTTTTTGTTTTTTTTTTTGTAATATAGATCCATCATAATTTTTATATATGACATGGAAAAGGGCCACTTACTAGAGCTACTGAGTACAAGAGTTTCTTAACCCAGTTCATCCCATCAGAACTGTACTGTATATGCTTACTTGGCAGCACTTCAGGAGGGCAGGGGGGAGCTGGATTTCCCTTATTCTGCAGCTTTTTTCATTGTGCCTTTCTATGATTCAATTTCTTCCTCTGATACTAAATCATTTCACAGTTTCTCTTCCCAGCACCTTTCCTTCATTGACTAATGCTGATGTATTACTTGAGAAATATCTATGCAAAAATTCCATTGCAAGTCAACCATTTTTTAAAAAAATGCATTGACTAACTACAATCTGTTTGTGATTCACTCTCTGTAGAAGGAGCCCTGTACTCCCCAAAAGAGTTTTTAATTGTTTTGAAATAGCCAATAGTCCTGTCTGAGGAGTACAACTGTCAGTGACAGTGTCAAGGATTTATGGCCGTATGTGTGTTAACATAGCAGACTAGCGGTTAGCTATTGCGACAGCGGAAGGTTTGGGTGCAAAGACACACATACAGTCTCAGTGAATAGTGCAGTTTACTTCTGGGTGAGGGAAACACAATAGACACAGAACTATATACACAGGTACCAGTCTATCTTTAAGCCCCACAGTTGAGTTAGGGCTTGGAATCCCGAAGGCTCAGATCTACTGAGCACACACACAGAGTCCTGCCAGCAAACACTGACTGCAGTTTGTCCAAGTCAGTGTGCTCTTCTCAGCAGTGTAGAGTACCTGCTAGTTCTTGGTAGAAGCAGAGCTTCAAGCAGCACATCTTCTCCCTCATAAGTCAGTTGTTGTCTCAGTCAGAATATCCTCCTCAGAGTAGCCCATCTCAGGTGGGCTATAGTTATACTGTAATGCTGCTGAATCACCCCCAAGGTGTCACAGCTGTGCTCAACACTGAGTCACATCCCCAAGCAATCACAGCTGTGTAATCAGTCTATGCCTCAACAGCTAACAGCTGTGTCTATAGCCCTAAATGTCTCTTAAAGGTATGTTTGCACAGTGGGCAGGAATCTTGCTACAATACCCATAAAATCCCCTAACAGACAGGTTATTCTCTTTCTCTCTCTCTCTTTATCTGATATGCATAGGTTTTATCTTCTTTTTTGCTTCCTCTTTTACCCCATCAGGTGTCAAGGGAGATGCAAGTTTCTTGTTCTGGCACTTCTAGCAGCCTCCACCTGTGTTATTTAGTGTTCCTGTAGTATTTATTTAATGCTATCGTTCCACCTCCCTCTGGGTCTGCCTTGTGGACTTTGTCATTCTCCTCTTTCCATGTATGCCTTGTAATGTATGGGATTCTAAGACATTCTCTCCAAATGGGCAAACCAATTCATAAATTCTTCTTCGAAACTGGAAGTGACCAGCCCGTCTTTTCCTGTTCTGGAAAGAAGGTTCGTGAGCATTTATATCAGGCATTAACCGTGATGTCAACATGTTAATTCTGATTTATGGTGACTCTTTCCAGGGTTTTCTAGGTATAGAATACTCAACGTTGTTTGCCATTACCTTCTTCTGCAAATAGGCAATCGATAAGACTACACACATGTGCACTCACACACACTTATTCCTTGAAGTAATTTGGAGTTGGGCACAAGTTCCTATGGTGATGTGGGATGGTAGGAAATTCTCAGTAGTCATAAAGCAGAAAATTGTATGTAGCTTATATATAAAGGTAAGTGTTCAGTCTGCTAGGAACGTAGCTCACCAAAATTCATTTCACTGACAGCCTTAGGCATCTGATGAGAATAAGATGTTCCAGTAAAAGATGCATTTGACTCTGGCCCCTGAAGTGAAAGGCCAATGACTAATTTTCCAAGTTCATTGCCTGAGAGTGTTCTCTTAGCCATTAGGAAAGAAACTACACAACATAAAAGTAATCTCAAGAATGTAGGTCACTTGAAATATTGCTGTACAAACACTTGTAAAGAAAAGGGTCGCAATGTATTTTAAAAATTCAAAGGGACTTTTATTTAGCTACTAATAAAAGAAGTCAGAATGCTGTTAGCAGCCAATTTAAATTGACTTATCATTTGTGGTGGTTAAAAACAGCAGGTTTCCTTGTTTTCACAAAAAGCACATAGCCCTTTCTGTTTATTGAGTTCTTCAAAAAGCCTCCAGCTTATGAATGTGGGATATTGCACTTCTGTTTCTTCAATACAAAACATCAGTAAATTGTCCAATATTGATGTGTTGCCAACAAAAATAAAGATTCCAAGCTTTACATAGCAAATGGCAAACTGAATGTTGACAACACCAATGGTGGCAGTCAAGATGGTCTATACCAGTGATGGTGAACCTTGGCACTCCAAGTTATGGGGTACACAGAAAGAAACTCCTCAAAGATTGTGGTATTTTTAAACACAATCAGGCATAGCCTGGTAGCAGCAACCTTGGTTGCCAGCTAATCTTTCTCACACTAGGACAGGTGAATGGAAATGAAGATTGAACCCACCAAATGGTGACTTCATTTTGCCAGTTTTATGTCTAGCCTAGACATGGAAGAAGAAGAAGAAGAAGAAGAAGAAGAAGAAGAAGAAGAAGAAGAAGAAGAAGAAGAAGAAGAAGAAGAAGAAGAAGAAGAAGCAACAACAACAACAGCAGCAGCAGCAGCAGCAGCAGCAGCAGCAGCCCATGTCAGCACTCCTGCTGATCAGGGCTTCTGGGAATTGAAATTCTAGAACATCTGGAGTGCCAAGGTTCACCATCATTAGTCTCTACAATATCCTTTTATGTTCATTACCACTACCTAGTGTCCTTCTTTCCTCCCTCTTTGTTGGGGATGGCTCTTTGTTGGAGATGGCAAAGAATCTAGAGTTTACATTGACAGCCTGTGGTCAAACTATGCTATCTCTTAAGAGATGAGGTTCAACCTCTGATTAATTTGGTACTTGTGCATCAATTTCACAAGCCTTTGTAGACACCTACTTACCCAAATATAAAACAATTGCCATTGCTATTTACCATGACAATAAATAAATATATTGTCGCAGTTGTTTTCCAACAAGGGTAAAAAGCAAACCTCAGTAACGAAACAAATAACAAATTAAAATACAGCATTATTTTATTTTATTATTTATTTATTTATTTATTTATTCAATTTATATGCCGCTCTACTCGGTGCAACCGACTCAGGGCGGCTCACAAAACTCAAAAACATGACATTCAACACTATAATGAACAATATATTACATAATCACAATAAATTTGAAATTAAATATAATAGAAAATACAATATGATACAATACAACAAAACAGAAAAATAACAACAAATACATCAATATTATCAGTGTATATCATAGAAACAATTACAAACAATCACTCCCCTCCAGGCAGGTAATTATAATTACAAAGCAGCAGAATAGCAGCAAATACATTAATATCATCTGTACATATCATAAAAAAAATTGCAGTGCAAAACAATCCCTTCCCTCTGAGCAGACAGATAGAGTCACCTCTCTCCAAATAGACAGTTTTGGTCACTTCCATCTGAGTAGGCACTGGGCAAAGAGATCCTTCCCCAGCCCCAGGAGGGTGGGACCCAAGGCCAGCTGGGTGGTTATATTTGGCCACCCAGCAAATTCCATGCATTTTCCCAACCCCGGGAGATTCCCCAGCGTTGGAAGACTCCACTCATGGCTGGCAGCAGCATGGTCTTAAAGCCTCCCGGGCCCCCGCAGGTGTTGTCTTTCTCCCCATCACCGGGCTGGTCACAGGAGCGTCTGGTGAGGCTAGAGGCAGCGGCAGCGTGGTCTTAAAGCCTCCCGGGCCCCCACAGGTGTTGTCTTTCTCCCCCTCACCGGACTGGTCACAGGAGCATCTGGTGAGGCTGGAGGCCTGTTACATTATCTGCAAAAGGATTATAATATCCTCATTTCCCAAAAAATATTTTGTTACAGGTGTGGTTGTTGGCCAGCTTTCTGTCTTGCAAGAATTTTGGCAGCAGTATAGTAAGAAAGTGTTAGAGTTGGCAACAATGCTGGGTCCACTGAGAGTACCTTTTACAAAAGCTCCCCACGTATGGATTCAACACCAAAGAAGCAAAGAGTCTCTCTGTCAATGCAGAGCTATTTTCAAAGTGGAGGTTAAGGACAAGAAACATATGGATGATAGAGAAAAGGAAAGGATCAAAAAGAGAATGGCCGATAGGATTTGGCTTAACTGGTTACCTGGGTTCTATATTTATGCAACTGGTATTATCACGTTGCAGCCCTGGCAGGCTTCTGCTATGTTCCAGTACACCAATTTGATATTTTGTGTGTATGTTGACTATTCAGGTCCTGTATAGATGCTCTATGATGAAACATTCAGGTGTCACACTGCTAAACAATCAGCCCTTTGCTGGGATAGGCAGCATCAGGAAGTATGGCTGCAATTTATGACTCCAACCAGGCCTCTGTAAGGCAACTGTACTGACAGTGGACATCTTGTTAGAAAATACAATGTGACTGAAGGTCCTGACTCAACAGCAGGACAATCAGTTCTACCCTCTCTCCCTCTGTTGGAAGTAAGGGACCAAGGTTACTTGCTCTTTCATGCTGCTTTAAGGTTGCCCACCTACCTATTCTTCAGGCTAGACTATTTAAGGGACACATTCAGGGGGCAGATATGATATTTTTGGGCCTAGCTTACTGAATGGCAGAATTTAAGAAAGGATTTTGGGTCCTTTTTTTGCCTAGCCCACTCTGATGCTGCATGGCACTAATGGGCCTTTAGGAGTGGTGTCCTTAAATATATCACAATAGGAGTATGTCAGGTAGTGCTGAGTTAGGATGGCAGCAGTAAATCCATCAGGACGTCATTTGATGAGGTGAATACTACATGCTCGACATGCTTCAGTTGAATTAGTACTGAATTTTGTGGTCCCCATGAGATAGCACAATAATATGACCAAAATTCATTCATGGGAATAGAGTTAGAAAAGATTACAGTGATGCCTCCCTAACTCAACCAGCCTTGCAGTAGCTGGCAAGGATCAACAGAGCACAGAGGCTATAGATTTCCCAGGCCAAGCTAGAGTGATGAAGAGGCATTTACGAGGTCGAGTACCAGGTTTTGCACTACCAGTACCAGGCCCCTTCAAAGGTCAGGGAATTTACATTTAATTACAATAAAATTTTAGTCCAAGTTTTTGCCAAATTTTCCTGTGTGCTGCCTGTTCATTTCAGGGGTTAGGTGGATGGAGGTGGGGGAAAGCTGTCTGATATTGTTTGCCATTCCTCTGGCATTTGAGCTTTGCTTCCAAAATAAATGGCAAATGACATTATTAGACACACTAAAATATAACAGCTGCTTTCTGTTTTAACCACTTCAGTTTGTGACATAGTTATCCCCTCTATTCTGAAATAATGGTGTACGTATTTATTCTCCTATTCCTCAGCAGAACCCAGTCTGTGATTTCTTGTGCTACCTACAAAAAAAGAGAGAGAGAGCAGATCATTTCAAATATCAAGAAATGCTATGTCTTCTTTCACAGTTACTTTCTCTGGAAATTACATCATCCTCATCATTCACTTGTTCGTACTATCCTTCTCCCTCCCTCCCTCCCTCCCTCCTTCAGACAGACAATTTCTGCCCACACTCTTCTTTATCTTTGTCACCATATGTGTGCACTAGCTGGCTCTTTGTTGGAGATGGCAAAGAATCTAGAGTTTACATTGACAGCCTGTGGAACAGACTGTTTATGCTATCTCTTAAGATATGAGGTCCACCCTCTGATTCAATTGGTACTTGTGCATCAATTTCACAAGCCTTTGTAGACACCTGTTGAGATTTCTGTGCCAAAACTGAAAACCCAAATAGAGAAACAAAACAGGAGATTCATCCTGTGAAATTATTACAAAGAGTGATGGGTATAAGAAGAAAACATGTCTCATATGTTTTGGATGGAAACACCAAGGCAAAATCCAATCTTTATCCCACTCACATTAAGGAGGCTTCTTATAGTGATGACAAAGAAGTGCCTTTCTTTTTGAAGGGTCTACTTTAGTTGGGACAAAAACTGTATTTATCTCTAAATATCAAAATTTGCCAAGGGCCAACCTTACCTCAAGCAAAATAAATAAATAAATAAATAAATAAATAAATAAATAAATAAATAAATAAATAAATAAATAACCTCAAATCCACTCTCAGTTATTGAAATGCAATATGCACAAACAGAAAATTTCCAGATGATTTTCCTTACCAATTTCATCAGTTATACCATGGGATAATCCTGTTCTTATGAACTCATCTTTTTCCTTGTTCAAAGCATGTTGCTGGACCCCCACATGTGGGTACTTCAAATTGTTGTTCCTGCAAATGTTGATGGCCCAGGCAACTAGGCAGTCTTTCTTCAATGTGTCATGTTTTTTGGTCAGTCAGTGGTGTGATCTCCCTGGATGTCCACCTTCACCTAGATATCAAAGGTGGTATGGCTTAATTCCCAACATGGAAATAAGACTGTTTTGGACTCATCATCTAGAATATCCTAGCCAGCACATACTGGGAATTGTAGTCCCCAAAAAATGTAATATGGCCAAGCTGTTGTATGTCTTCTTGGGTACTTATTTAAAGACAAGCAACACTTCTAGGAAAAGATCTCATGGAAGAATCAAGTAGGTGATCCTCTGCTAATTTTGCCCCCCTGCTAAGGTCACTTTGCTATGGTCTTGTGGTATGCAGGGATTGTTCTCCAACCTAATGTGGGGCAGTAAAGAACTCTCTTATATGTTACAGTATCTCATGTCTTATTTCCCTTCCTCCTTCTACCTTTTCCCCTCCTAAAGGCAACTTCCAGTTTCCAAACTCCTCTCTGTCTCTCTCTCTCTCTCTCTCTCTCTCTCCATCCTGCATGCATTCAGAGCCAGCCTCTCCTACAGTTTCATTTCTTCCAGTTTAACAACATCCCCAAGCCATTTAAATGTCCCCAGGCTAGTGGCCAACTATAGCCCTTTTCTCCAAGGCCTGCTAAAATCCCTACTTCAGCCAAATGGCAGGTCAGCCAGTGTGTGAACAGTGCTCATTTGTTATATAGTTCTTCCAACTTGTCTTTGTCGACAGCCAAAAGAGAGACCATAAAGCATCAGTGAGCCTCAGTAGCTCACTAATGTCTATGGTGTAATTTGAATGTCTCAAATTTTAATCCCATTCCTTAACTACATAGACAAATATCCAGTTCAAGAAACATAGAGAGCAACACCTTCATCATGTAGCATTCTCTGTGCTCTCCCTCCTGCATCTGTGCAACACAGTGGTCACATCATTGAAGATAATAGGGATCCTGCCTATTTAGGGCATATCCATGTTATAAAAAAATGGGTGGGATTTTGGCTTTGCTATTTAGCTGAAGCAAAACGGAAACAAACGCTTGCAAGTTTATGAATGCATTAAATCAAATAAGGAAGTAAATATCTCTCTTGGGCTGTGGGCTGGTCACATGATCCAAGGGGCCAGTCACTAATGGCCCAAGGGCCTGGGAAGCCCTTGTTGCTCCCGGGAGTGGAAGCAAAATGCACCCGGGAGCAATGAGGGATTTGTGGGCTGGATGAATTGGCATCTGGGGCCAGATCCAGCCCCTAAGCCATAGTTTGGGCACCCCTGTCTTAGTCTATATTTTGTATACTTTTCTCTAAATCTCACTGACCTTTTATGTGTCCTTGCTTCATATCCATTTGCAAGGCTTTGTTTCTTCCCACACGGAAATCTCTGCATGTTTGTACAGGACTTTTTTCCTAATATCCATGCTTAATTAATGATTTTATCCTATTTATGCATTTGTCTCATTGACTAACGTGTCTGTGTGCATTTTTCAACCTTGTACATTTTAGCTATTCATATTTGAAAAAGTGTGCATTGCCTTTTATGTGCCTTACTGCTTCAGATCACCCATAGATCTTGCAAGTACTTGAATCCATGAGGCAATGAGCCTCAAGATGAACAAACATACAAGAAGTTAAATAAAAAATACTACATTCACAGAGACCGTTGAAATGAAGAACCTTATTTTTCCTTCATAGGAAACAACCCCCATTGAATATTATAGAATGTGCCTTAGCAGTTAAGACACTGACCATGACAATTGGAAGGTCAGCAAGTCAGCAGTTTGAGACCCGAGTGCTGCATGATGGAGTGAGCTCCTGTCTCTGTCCCAGCTTCTACCAACCTAGCAGTTCAAAAGCAAGAAATTGCATGCAAATATATAGGTACCACTTCAGTGGGAAGGTAAACAGCATTCCTTGCACTCCAGTGTATAATCATGAACACAGAAATGTCATCAAACACAGACAGTGCTGGCTCTTTGACTATAAATGGAGCTGAGTACCAAATCCTAGAGTCAAGCAAGAGTGACCTTTACCTTTATTAAACATGCATAGGATTGGATTGCATGTACTCTTTACCACAATTACATGAATTTCTCCCCTGTTTTATTTCCCCTTCATTTTTGCTTTCTTCTTGTGTCTCTCCCATACATATCAATGGTACTACTTAAATAATAATAGTTCACAGTTTGGTTTGGTTTCTAGGCATACATAATTCAAAGTCACATTCTAAAACCTCAGTATGGTGTCTCAAAGTTGTTATACAACTTGTGCAAATCTTTCAATATACAAAATCCAACCTAGTATTTAACCTGATAGTGAGGTAGCAGATCTGCATGGAAGTTTCAGGATAAAAAGGTGATTCCACAATTGCTACATATAGAATTATATTAAAATGTCTTCATCACAGTTGTACAGTCCCAAAAGGCACCATGTCTCTGGCTCATTATCTCATATTTTCCTCTCAGAGAGATGCCTCTTTTGTTTTAATTTCACTGCTGCTTTCTTATCTAGGTTGCGGCCAAAAGGAGAAAAATCAAAATCAGTGGAGCAGACATTTTATATTTAGAATCTTCATTTTGAAACTTAATGACTTGATACAAGAGCAAACATCTGGCTATGTGCAAAAGTAGATTAACACGCTTCCTTTGATGTCTTCAGGACAGGTGTAACAAGCTTGAGGGGAAAAGTCATGCCAGGTTCCTCATGGTTCTTAGTCAAGTGTGAAGAGATGAATACCAATAAAAAAGATGTAAGAGGTCACCTCTCTTACCAAGGACTACAACTGGTAAACTTGTATTTGAAGGTTCTGACCAATTCATTACATGATGATACATGGGAGGTAATTGGGTTTTGTATGGTTTTGTTAGAAAAGTGGAAATAATGTGCCCCCTTGGTTGTTGCTACTCTTGCATCTGAAGATGATAAGATAGAACACTTCACCATATGGGTATTTAGAGATGGGGAAGTCCTTTTTTTTTTTTGGGGGGGGGGGGTTGACAACATCCAGAGTCTCACAGCCAACATATGCACTGCCTGTAGATTCAGCCCCAAAGCAAAAGATGTTCCCCTCTGCAAACATTTGTATTATAAAATTTATCACATCTGCATACGCTAGTGTGCCCAGAGAAATCTCTTAATCCTAATTCTCAATGATTTTTGCAGGGCTGTTGAAAGGATGCTCTTCTTAAGGCAGGAAGAGAGCGCTGATGTGGAAGCTGGATTCTATGTTCCTTCTGTTGCAGGGCTGTGGCAAGTATATAGCATGCATATAGAATGCTATGCAGAACAGGATTACATAAAATTAAAAGAAAAAAAGGAAGGTAGCACAGATGCACTCCATGTCTTCATCACATTTATTTCTCATTGTATATTTCTCGATGTGGTAATGTGGAACAAAGCCTCAGTGTTAGAGCCATGCCACAACAATAGTAATGCAGCAAAACTGACTTGAGGAGAGTGGGATAATATTATCACAAGTAATTAAATGTCCATACTTATTCAGTGAAGGAAAAAAAGAAAAAGGCTTTAAATTAAAATGTGAAGACTATAGAGACAAAGGATGCAAATTGATTCAGAGAAGCACAGAAATTAGAACAAACATTTTTTGGGGATTAGATTTACCAAACAAACTCCATCTAGCAAGGCCAATAGATGAATAGATTAGTCTCAGATCCATAGTCCAAAAAAAAGTTTTTTTTTGAGGCTTTGAAATTAAGACAATAACCACACCCTGTTTCTATTTTCAAGAATATTCAATTCAGTGGCATATTCTCTTTGAATCTGGAAGCTTCTAGTAACCATCATCACTAGCATTATTCCTCCATGAATTGGTTGCATATTTTCCGAATTACTGTATATCTAAGGATGAATCTGGAAGCAGATCATATAAAGTCATTCAAAAATATCAATTAGGACAAGAAACTCAGGACTAAACATGAGGAATTCAGAAGTAAAATCACAAGGCAGAACAGATTTCAGAAAGACAGGATCATATCAGTGGATTAGTCAAACCAGGTATTCTTATTCTTCTTCCATATCTGAATCCAAATATAGGTGATCATCATGGTGATCAGCCATGAAGACTGTCCTGAGACTATAATACAGTAGCCTACTATCCTTCTGCATCGCAGGGTGACACCCGTACCACTGCCAGTTCTGCAAGTCACTTACTGATCCTGAGCCCTTTTGTCATGCAAAGTCTTCATCAGCCCCAGGCCAGTATTGATGAAGTTGCTGCCCTCCATTACGATGGATTCAAGTGGGATTTAATCACCCTTCCCTGTGGGCTTCAGACCATTAGATCTCAGGGTGGTCAGGTTAGTTGACCACCGCCTGACACTTGATGTTGGGTTGCTGGCATTATTATCTACTCTATTACCATAGAAGGATAACCTGGCCAGATTTAGGAGACTGAGAACCAAAGAACACATAAGCCATGTTGATTCTTCTTTGCAAAGACTTGTAATATATTCACGTCCCTTTGATCATTATGCAGATCAGACATTAAACTAATTAATTTGTAATTCTCTATAACCTCCCCCCACAAGATACCTTTAAAAAAATCATGGTTACATATGCTCATTAGAAAGCCAGCAATTTTACGTTGGAATATTTTGAGATCTCATTAGGTCCTAAGGAAACATGGTAATCATTTGATTTTTTTCAGTTGTCAATAAGACCGAGAATTTATTGGTTAACCCTAAATGCACTTTGTAGCACTCTGTCGTATGTTGATAATGATGATCATGCCATTCTATACATCATAACCTATTAAACACATTTCAAAAGGAAAGAATTAAAAATTATTACTTGAAATTATTATTTAGAATATGATAATGAGGTGGCCTGAAGGCTGCCTTGTACTAAACTTTATCTCTTTTTATATATCCTACTTGATGTTGGTTGAAAACTCAGTAACTGGTCCTATAACTGGTCCATTACCCAAGTATTCTTTGGAGGGATGGTGCATCATCATGTTTTGTTGCATTTATCTGTGACACACACTGAAGCACTATAGTGGCATTTGCAAACCTATTTAACAATGAGTGTGACAAGAGCTGCTATTACCTGTATGAATAGAGACACTTGGCCAAAAGAGAGAGAGAGGGAGAGAGAGAGGCATTTATCAGAATCTTCAGGTATGAATTACAAAAAGAGGGTCAGCATGTTAGGACTTTAGTTATTGTCCTGAGAAAACAGGATCTGATGACTTTGCTAAAGAACATGATCTAAACTATTTAAAATTGTCACCACTTCCTGTCTCCATTCTTCACCTCCCTGTTCTAAACAAGTCTTCTGTAGTCCCAAGCTTCAGTGTTTATTACGAGTAGCCCTATGAATCATGGTAACATGTAGACAGTTGAAAACTATTGACATACTCTAAATGTAATGGTAGAAAGAACAGAACACCTGAAGAGAGATCCCATGCAGTCATGATTCTGAAAAAGCTAATATTACTAGCACATTTTACCTTTTCTTCTGCTATGTCAGTTTCAGAGAGAAGCTGGCTGTGTCCCTGTGTGAGCACATGTTGTGCTCAGAGTCACTGTTGCTTCTTCCAGGAAGGAACAATGCCTAAGGATTACTACAGGCTGATGAAAAATGACAAGCCAAGCCACATGCTGCATCTCACCATCTGCCAAGTCACTCTAAAAAGCCCTCGCATCAAGGAAAGTGAAAACATTCACACTGTGATAATGAAGCTAGTTGAAACTGACATCTGATTATTGAATTCCCCACATTATAGTCACGGAAGTATTCTACAGACATAGGTGGATATTGATTTCAGAAGAACAATTAAGCAAATGCTCATATATTTGTGACTGAAAAACTCCAGATGTATTGTGTCATTTTAAGAAAGATAGTTATTTCCCCCCGACAACAACATCAAAACCCCAAACCAAACCAGCCAACCAACAAAACAGAAGCAAAGGCCAGAACTACCAGGAGTGATCATGCCTAAATTTCAAAGTCCCATGATCTTTTCAGAAATGTCTGTGTTTTCCTGTTTTGGGATCCTCAGATAGGTGTTCATAGCGAGGTCTTAGTTATATTTTGGATGTTTGTGGGGCCAGAGATTTGGTTCACACTTTGGAAATCAGATGATTTCTGCTTAGAGTGTTCCAAAGACATTTTAGTTTGACCAAAATTTATTTATTTATTTACATTTTTATACCGCCCTTCTTGCCGGGGCGATGCAGGGCAGTTTACAACATCATAAAAGCATAATAAAACCCAACCCAGACCCATTGTTAAAAACTTCAAAATTACAATTATAAAATTTAAAAAGTTTTTAAAATTTATAAAAATCCACAGGTCCCAATAATAATTTAAAAAGTTAAAAACTTAAAAACAAAAGATTAAAAAGATTAAACGACGAGGGGGGAGAGGAGCTTAAACAAGCCAGCGAGCTGGGGTCATGGTACCGCCAGGATCCCATACCTGTCCCACCAGCCATGTTTTTAAGTTCTTCCTAAAAGACAGCAAGTCCATCTGAAGATGTAGCTCAGTTGGCAGGAGGTTCCATAGGGCTGGAGCAGACACAGAGAAGGCCCTCCTTCTAGTGCCAGAGAGATGTGCCTCTCTGGCCGATGGAACAACTAGAGAGCCTCTCCGGTCCACTCTGGTGGGATGGACAGATGTTATTGGGGTGATGCAGTTTCTTAAGTATCCTGGCCCACTACCATATAGGGTACCATAGGGTACCATATAGGATACTAAGTAGAAAGTCAGATGTCTGAGGGTTTATGCCTCTCAGTGACAGTAATAATTAACAAAACAGAAGAAAAACATTGTTGGAGAAAATTTACATGGCAAAATTAGATGAAAAATATAAAATAAAAAAGTAAAGTTTGAGATGAACCTTTGTGTGTTTATGCGTGTGCATGTACTGTGGAAGAAGAAGAAGAAGAAGAAGAAGAAGAAGAAGAAGAAGAAGAAGAAGAAGAAGAAGAAGAAGAAGAAGAAGAAGAAGAAGAAGAAGAAGAAGAAGAAGAAGAAGAAGAAGAAGAAGAAGAAGAAGAAGAAGAAGAAGAAGAAGAAGAAAAAGAAAAAGAAAAAGAAAAAGAAAAAGAAAAAGAAAAAGAAAAAGAAAAAGAAAAAGAAAAAGAAAAAGAAGAAGAAGAAGAAGAAGAAGAAGAAGAAGAAGAAGAAGAAGAAGAAGAAGAAGAAGAAGAAGAAGAAGAAGAAGAAGAAGAAGAAGAAGAAGAAGAAGAAGAAGAAGAAGAAGAAGAAGAAGAAGAAGAAGAAGAAGAAGAAGAAAGTGGTGGTGGTGGTGGTGGTGGTGGTGATGGTGGTGGTGATGGTGATGATGATGATGATGATGATGAAAGTCACACTTGACTTACAATGACCTCAAAGGCTTTTCAAGGTAA
The DNA here is from genome assembly GCA_030440675.1 of Furcifer pardalis. Taxonomy (NCBI): domain Eukaryota; kingdom Metazoa; phylum Chordata; class Lepidosauria; order Squamata; family Chamaeleonidae; genus Furcifer; species Furcifer pardalis. The sequence continues at coordinate 28,458,810 of CP126892.1, forward strand.
GTGAAATGTTATGGGAGTAGTTTTACCAGGGCCAACTCCAGTGATGTTCCATTTATTTATTTATTTATTTATTTACATTTATATCTCATCCCTTTGATACAAGCCCAACTCTGGTTTCTTGAGCCCTAGTCCATCATGCTAACCACTGTAATCATACTGACTCTAAGTTTATATAGCTCTAAGACAGGGGTTCTCAATGTTTTCAGGTCATGGGCCTGACCACACCTCCAGATAGCTGATCAGGCCAGTTACATGGTTCCTCCTACTGGAACCAATAGTAAAACACACACCGCATTTACAGCAGAGTTCTGAGCATCCATGGACATGTTTTACTTCTGCTTCCAGGAGCAGCAAGGGCCAGATGAATTGGCATTGGGGGCTGGGGCCAGCCTACAGGCAGTAGGTTGCACATGTCTGCTCTAAGATTTCATGCTGTTTACCTAAAAATGATAAATGGGAGTGAAACAAACATGCTTCTAAACATGGATATTACAGAGGCAATAGGCTTCTTACTGAATATATACTCTTCTTGGCAAAAGTAATCAAGTATTTCATAATGTGTAGAATGCTATCTTGGATACAGCACAATTGATTCTTACACCTGTGGGTGATTATGGACCACCAATTCATTTCTTTCAGGGATTCCTGTGGGAATATCTGCACTAAAAACTGTAACCTACAGTATTTTTGAATGCATTGTTTTCACTAACGTACCAGCCCAGTAGTTCTGAAGGTAAGAAAAATGTTGCAACAATACTGTATTCTTAACTATATTTAAGAACAAACTATGTAGTAATAAAAAAAGTAAAGGACGAAGTTTGCAGTACAATTACTAAAGGTTTATGATAAAGCATTAAGAACATTAAGAAAAACAACATCACTAAGGAAAAGCTATGCAACTTTAAAGATGGCAATGGAGAAATTGAGAGAAGGAAAGGTTTTGTGTGTCTGTGTTTAATCATCAATCCAAATAGAGACTACAGCCAAGAAATCAGAAGACGATTGTGTCATGATAATCACAAGAGTTTATTTCATATTTTAGTTTTCTTTACATTTATTAAGTGTTAAGATTCATATAGTACATTCTCTGTAGGTTTGAGGAAGCTAACTCTCAAAGGAAGATATAGATGTCATCTGCATACCAAACACATACCACACAATAATATGTCACTATTTCGGTTGCTAACTAGCAATGCCAATCACTTAGACACCTGTGAGGCAGCTTACACTTGCATAAATAGGGGGATTCCCAAGGTTACAATTGGTCAATCACCCACCACCTTAGAAAAAAGGAGAAAGGTGACTTTCACATAGAAGTGGATTACCGGATATCCAACATCTGGGGATAGGGTGACAGCAACACCTGCACAGACACATGAGAATTTGAGGTTACATCATCCCATGTCTGGGAATTTGGTTATATCATTGACACCTGTTTGGTTAAACAACACTTAGTCAAAACACTGAAGTAATCTCACTTGCTTAACATTCCAGAGGGGAGATGTGAGAACCCCAAAAACATATTTAAACCCGAGAAATTGTGAGTTCAGGGGAACCTACCCCAGGGTAGGCGCAAACCTATGTCCTTTCACACCAGCATCATGGACCCATAGGGAAGAAATCCTAAATAACTAAATTATTCAAATCACCAATGAACTGGCTATCAAGGAACATATTATATTAAAAATATTATACATGTACTTCTCAGTGACAACATCATGTTTCATTAAATAGCAAGAAAGAATTTGTGATCTATGATGCAACAAGGCTTACAGCCAAAAATGTAACCAGGACCCTGTTAAATAGCAACACATTGCTGCCAAAAATGAAGCAATTTCACATCTCTACCTCTCCAAGTTGATTGTGGCCTGTGTGGATTATGAGGCATACAGCTAAAACTCTTCTAAAACTCATGAAATTAATCACGCTAACATTCATTATAGGAATTTAACACTTACAGATCCCCCTCACCACTTGTGTGGAGTTTAAATAGGGAGGATGTTTTCATTAGTGATACTTGATATTTTCAGTTGTTGTTTTTTTCCTGGTCTGCCTATTGCTGCCAGAGACATGAAACGATGAGGACTTGTGTTTTAGCAATAACAAGGTGAAGAAATTGGCTTTACTTTGGCGTCCAGGGTTTTATCAGGACACGAAAGAAGTATTTTTTAACCTCCGTATGTTCAGGGAGGATTTGGGGAAAGATGCAGCTATGGAGACAAGTTTAGATCTCTGATGTTCATGCATAGAGGCCTCGATCTAGAATACTAGCTTACTTACAAATAAAGAGAAAAACAGATGTTTCACTCTCAAGTACCAGGCCTAAGGAAAAAGCAAAACAAAACCTCTTTGAGTCCTTAGGGAACTACTGCTCAAAAGACTGAGCTGGATAGACCAATGATCGTACTAACTATAAAGAAACTTCAAGTGTTTGTACATTTTCTTTGATACACACTAGGGATGTTTACTTTGGATCAGTCAATTATTGATTTAGGATTCCTGCTGCTGTTTGATATATTCTTTAGGAGGGCTCTATCCCCCTCTCTCCATGTAATCTTACTCATTCTTCCTGTCACAGAAATTTTTATACCAAGTATTATTTCAAAGCAAATGTTGGCATTCTTTCTAGGGCAAAACATCAGGAAAAATATTTCAACAATTTTAGGGAAAGCCAAAAAAAACTTTTCTACACTTCTTTGTAGAGAACTTGAGGTAACAAATTAAGCTGAATAATATATCACTTATTTTACCTTTTTTTCACTGTGTTTTTAAAGCAGGGGGACTATACTTTTTTCTGTTAAAATTTGCCCTGCTTCTGCTAATACACAAGAAGAGATCTATAACACTGGAATAGTGTACTTTAGCTAGAAGTTGTCTCAAGGGCAGTAGCAGGGTGGAAAGATGCCACATATAAATTCTGAGCCATTGGAAGAGAGCGTGTATCCAGAGAGTACCAGAAGCTATTTATAGGTAGTTTAGTCTGATTTCCTCCCCCAAATTATGACAGATAAATAGTAAGACAGGAAATAATATTCAAGAAATGAATGCACATGCAAAACAGAGGGAAAGCATGGAATTTCAGGTAAAATGTAATCCAACAATTAAATTGAAAGTTTAATAATGAGATAACATGGAAAATTAACCATAGTACTAAGACTTCTAGTTGAAGCATTGTATGTTCTCATTCAGCAATCTATGAGTCAGAAAGAAATACTCTCTAGGGAACAGGTTTGTGAAAGTTCAGGGAATACAAAATAATATTTTATCAAATAAAATTTACATGAGGAAATTAAAAGAATATAAAATGAAATAGGATTGAGATGAACCTGTGTGTGTGTGTGTGTTTGGGGAAGAAGAAGTTTCCGCATTTTGATTGCGTGCACCCACACACACAACACAAGTTGACATGCTGTGAATGAAGCCATGCATGTAGTGACAGGATGCCTCAAACTTACACCAGTTGAGAAAATATACCCTTTTGTTGATATATCCATCTAAAATCAGGAGAGAAGTAGCAGTGGATGCCGAGAGAACTAAGCAAGAGAATGACCCATGACATCCTCTGAATGGATATGTGCCGCAAGTCTGCCAGCTCAGATCCAGGAAGAACTTTATGACAAGAACAAGGATTCTTGAGGGTGTGCAAAAGCATAGCCAAAGTAAAAGTTGGAGGAAGGATGTCACTAGGCAAGGAACAACATTAAAGGAGGATATAGCTGAGGAACTCAACTTCCCTTACTTCCCTTGGAGGACCCTAAATAGGCTGAGGGTTGGAGTCCCTAAATGTAAGACCAACATGCTGAAGTGGGGGTGGGGGTGCTGGAGGCGAACAACATCCTGTGTGAATGTGGAGAGATACAGAATCTGGCTCATTTACTGGTCTGCTGATTACTGGCAGAATCATGCACTGATGAGGACTTAAATTTGGTCAACAACAAAGCCAAGAAAGGCTTCATTTTGACAATCCAGTTGACTCTTTCTGAAGTTCTCAGAAATGAAGGGCCATGGTTTCCTCTACTGATATAGTCCATAAATCAAATCCAGTAGCCTACCCCATATCAAGGATACGTACTAGTTGCTTTATATATCTTGAAAGCCACTGAAATAGAAATCTATACAGGTAGGAGGAAGAATTATACTGTAGTAAGCATTAACTATTGTCTGGGCTTAGCTCATCTTTTAAGAGTAGGTCAACCATAGAGCTATATCAAAGGAACATTTGTTTCATTTTGTTCCTTTGGAATAGTAGCCGTGTTACTCTGTGGTTCAGGCATCTCAGAAAACAAAACAAAACAAAATAAACAAAAAATATTTAAAAACACAGTAGCACTTTAAAGACTAACTGCTATTTTTTCACTGTTAGCTTTCGTGGATCAAGTCCACTTCATCAGACAAGGAATTTTGTTCCGTAATTTATTAATGAAATAGTGAGTTCAAGAAGTTGTCTTTTTCTTTTTTTCTTTTAAATAATCTCTCTGTGCCTTGTATAATTCTTTTCACTGCCGTATCACAGCATAGGTTTCTGGTCTGGGCTTCCATTCACAGTACCACTAAGTACTGAAAGCAATAACATTTTATTTGCAACATAAAACTTTTATGAACTAGTAAATTACCCGTTTCTTTACTGTGCATTTCTTTCTATGTAGGCTAGATTTGAATACTTGGACACATTTCCTTAACACAGTATATAGAATGAACAATAAATCCTGCCAAACTTATATATGAAAAAATCCATTTTTAAGGGAGACACTGAAAGAGAAAACAATAATTCTATGCTATGAAACATTAATGTAATAAAAAGAATTCATTTCAGAAATATAATGGTATTTTCAAATTTAGTCTATGGCAGGTATTATATTTATATTCACAATTCAAAGAGGTATAATCTTGGAGGTGTAAGTGGCTATCTGGTGATGTGGTCAAGTGCCCAGCAGAAGACAAGCACTTTACCAAATAATTGCTCCTGATTTCAAGACTATAGTTACATGTGCAGTAAACACCAATGGATATATATAGTAACAGGTCCTTAGATAGGTTTGTAATACTTTTAATAAAACTCTAGCTAAGGATTCACAAACAAAGGGTTATCTCCAGTGGTAATTTTTCAGCTACACAATAAATGCCACTGTGGTTGTTACATTCCATCATGTCTTCTCCTACTCTGGTGATCCTATGATTGAAAAATCTCCAAAATCTGCTAACCTCAATAGTTTTGCTCCTTTTAGTCTCCTTTAAGGACTCAGCACATGTCACATTTGGTCTTCCTCTTTTCCTGCTGCATGTAGACTGGTTTTCATCTTCTGCATGACAGACTGAGCTCCTGTCCTCTGTCCGAGATCTGGCCAACCTAGCAGTTCAAAAAGCAATAAATTGCAAGTAGATAAATAGGTACTGCTTCAATTGGAAAGGTAACAACATTCTTTGCACTTCAACATCTAGTCATGCCTATCACATGACCATCGAACCATCTGTAGATAGTGCTGACTCTTTGGCTGTAAATGGAAATGAACATGACTTCCTAGAGTTGGATATGACTGCTTTTCCAGCAAAGGACACCTTTACCTATACCTTTAAGCCCACTGCCTCACCTAACTAGTGATTTTAGTTTGGTCCACTTATGTCATGCTACTTCAGGATAAAAAGGCACAAAATCCTTCAACTATTTTCAGAGAATCATTGTCCCAAGTGATTAGGCTCTGTTCTCATTGATGGAGCTTTATAAGTTCAGCTGTACATCATCATCATCATCATTTTAGAAATGCAGAATTGGTAGGGACCTTGTTGTTGTTCAGTCACACAGTCGAGTCTGACCCTTTGCAACCCCATGGGCCACTGCATGCCAGGCTCCTCTGTCATCTGCCATCCTCTGTAGCTGCCCAGATCTACACCAACTACATTGACGATGCCATCTAGCCATATCATCCTCTGTTGCCCTCTTCTCTTTTTGCCTTCAATCTTTTCCAGCATCAGGTCCTTCTCCAGTGAGTCCTTTCTTCTGGCATAGCCCATAGCCTCATCGAATCCAGCAAGCCCTGTTGCCAGAGCGAGGGACCTTTTTGTTGTTGTTTTTCAGTCACAGTCTAGTCTGACCCTTTGCAACCCCATGGACCATTGTGCACCAGGTTCCTCTGTCTTCCACCATCCTTCTCAGTCTACTCAGATCTACAACCATTGCATTGATAATGCCATCTAGACACCTCATCCTCTGGCACCCCCTTCTCCTTTTGCCTTCTATCTTTCCCAGCATCAAGGTCTTCTCTAGTGAATCCTCTCTTCTCATTTGATGGCCAAAGTACTTTAGCTTCATCTTCAGTATTTGTCCTCCAGTGAGCAGTCAGGGTTGCTATCCTTCAGGATTGACTGATTTGTTCTCCTCCCAGTCCAGGGGACTCTCAAGAGTCTCCTTCAGCACCAGTTCAAAGGGGTTTTATGGATAATCAAACTTTATGGATTATCAAATCCAGTCCTTGTTAAGGAAGCAAAGTAAGGAATCAAACTCCCAACCTCTAGCTCCACAGCCAGATACCTAAACCACAGAGCTATCCAGCACCACAAAGTTATTGCAGGCCTTCCCTATCAAACTCAATAGGTTAGGAATGGAGAGGCCAGGGCAGCTCACTCATGTATAAATTTGTTTTGCTATAGAGTTTCTGGAATTAAAGGCCAAGATTACCAGATATTCTCTTCATTTAATCAAAAGATATCAGCTACTCTAACCTCACATTTTAAACATTTATATGCACGACATAATACTGCTCAAGTGTTGTCTTCAATCATATTTGATCAACCCAACCAGCCTTGCTCTACTGTTTCCTACTGGAGGCAAAATCAAAGTCACAAAATACTACTGTGTGTATGCATGTCCCTCAGCTAACAAGAGCTCTGTGTATCAGGTACTAGTTATAGGGCTGATCCTTGGTTTGGAATAAGGAATAGTGGACATTCTACAATCAGTTCAAAGGTATTTCTGAGCAAATAAAAAATTCATATTTAGTTCTAGCTCTCTTGAAATGAAATTGGATAAAACATATTAATGGTACAACCCAAGCTCTCTAACTAGGAAGTAGCACCTATTTAGCTGTTAAAGTTGTTTTTGAAAGAGCATCATATTTATGTCTGCTCAGTTCAAAATAGCACGGAAGCTCATTATTTATATATCAGGGCAGAATGCATAAAGATACTCATAAGCAAAATGTGGTTGTTCTCAGTGTACTCGGAAGCTCTAATTTTTGGTCTAAATAGAAGAATGAAAATTCATGTTACTAACTCAGGTTCTCCAAGGATACATAATTCAGTACTGCTAGCCACATACCCTGTAAAAGTTTTATGTGCTACTTTCCCTTCAAATAAGCCCTATAGCTCACTAATTGTATTATCTTTACTGTTTCACATAATTTTCCAAGACATTTCCAGAACTATTGGTGATACCCAGTATTTAGTAAACACTCTGTATTCCTGTTGAGTTCTGTATATTTTAATAGTTATGGTCAATAGCTAGACAATACTTCAATGTATCATTTAATTGATAATACAGTGGTGCCTCACATAAAGAGCATTTCGCTTAAAGAGTAACTCACTTAAAGAGCAGAATTTTTTCTGAATGTTCGCTTCGCTTAACAAATAAAACCAACCAAAAACTCGCTTAACAAATAAATCGGGGTTCACAATCCCCCCACACACACACACAATTGGTCATTTACAATGGTGTTTCGCTTAAAGAGCAAACTTGCTTAAAGAGCAGTCCTGTGGAACGCATTATGTTCTTTAAGTGAGGCACCATTGTACTGACATTTACAAGAAAGAACACACTCAGAAAATGTGTATCTGTGGGGAGACTGCAGATATTTTTTCCCATACCAGTAAATTGTGGAATATCAAGAGAAAAACTGAGGTTTCTGAACTATCCAAAGCTCTTCAAGTACTGTCTCTAAGAAACTGTGTTAAGATCAGTACCTTAAGAGGGAACATACCAATATTGCTTCCAACGGGAAAAACTTTTATTTTACAACTAAAAGCTTTTCAGCATTACACAAGAAAGCAAAAACAGCTACAATGAAAACACAATTTTAAAGACTTCAGAGTGCGTTTCTTATATATACACAGGCATTTCACTCAATGTTTCTGAAGACATACCATCTAATAGCTAACATTTTAGAAAATATATTGTCAATTTTCAATTACTTTAGGAGTAAAACATTTCAACAAGGTGTAAGTCAACACTTCATTTGATGTACTAATTGCTGTTTATAAGCACAAGGAGGTTACACAGAACTGTCCCAAGTAAGGATGGGTAGAAACTTTTGGGCAGGAATGGACAACAACCAATGGCTTGACAACCAGTTTTGCTTTCTGACACACCTTAAAGAGTCACATCATCTCTAGCTGATAACTTCTGGGTTTCCCCCTCTTTTTAAAGTAATTATAAGATGTTAGATTGGATTTAAATGACAAACTGCATCTCCAGACATTTCTGGTAATGTAGCAGCTGAAGAAACTAGGCAGGTCACCAGGGGCTCTTAGGAACAAACATGGCTGGCTTGAGACTCAATATAAAGAAAACAAAGATCATGGCAACAGGCCCTCAGTCCCTGGAAAATAGATGGGGAAGAAGTAGAAGCAGTGACAGATTTTACTTTCTTAGGATCTAAGCTCACTGCAGATGGTGATTGCAGCCATTAAATAAACAGGCAATTGATTCTTGGGAGGCAAGCGATGAGAAACCTAGGGAACATAGTGAAAAGTAGAGACATCAAATTTCAAAAAAATAAAAAATAAAAAAAATCGCATAGTCAAAGCAATGGTATTCCCTGTGGCAATGTATGGTTGTGAGAGCTGGACCATTAAGAAAGCTGAGTGTAGAAGAATAGATGCCTTTGAGATGTGGTGTTGGAGGAGAGTTTTGAGAGTCCCCTGGACAGCGAGGAGAACAAATAGGTCAATCTTAGAAGAAATTAACCCTGACTGCTCCTTAGAAGGTCAAATTGTAAAGATGAAGCTAAAGTACTTTGAACATCAAATGAGAAGAGAAGATTCACTTGAGAAAGCCTTGATGCTTGGAAAGGTCGAGGGCAAAAGAAGAAGAGGGCGGCCAAAAATGAGATGGCTAGATGGTATTGTAGACACAATGGGCACAAAGCTGAGCGAGTTGAGGAGGATGGTGAGGACAGAAGTGCCTGGAGGACAGTGTTCCATGGGGTCACAAAAGGTCGGAACTGATTGTGCGACTGAACAACAAATGACATGTTGTTCACTCCTTCACTAGCATTATTCTAAGCCTTGGGTAAGTCTCTTTAAGAAAACTTTGGGTTACATGAGGAATATGAACAACTATAGCTTCCAGTAGGGGACCAAAATCCATCAAATTTATGAGTGTTTTGGTTGCATTGGAAGAAATGGAAAAACAATCTAGGACTAACCAAATTCTGTTGGCTTCTGGTTGGCCTTTTTAAAATAATAGGATCCATTCTCATTTGATGCTTCACCATTTTAACAGACCATGTTTCACCACACCATTGTAGACATTGCTTTAGAGACATTTGCAAAGAAATATATACATTTTCCAGAGAGTTGCCTAACTCTGCCCTGCCTTGAAAAGAATAGGGTGTGAAAGTCTTTCACCAATCTAGTTATTCATCTCTAAATCTAGATCCAACCTGTAATATTTCCTTCATTTACTAAAAAATAAGTTGTACGTGGTACCAATAATTAAAATAATTTCCAAAAATTGATTTAAAGTGTTTTTTGTTGTTGTTCAGTCGCAAAATTAATTCTGATCCTTTGTGACCCCATGGATCACCGCACACCAGGCACCCCTACCCTCCACCATCTTCCGCAGCCCGCCCAGCTTTGTGCCCATTGCATCAACAATGCCATCTAGCCTTCTCATTCTCTGGGACCTGTTGATTTTTATAAATTTTAAAAACTTTTTAAATTTTATAATTATAATTTTGAAGTTTTAAATAATGAGTTTGGGTTGTGTTATGTTATGCTTTTCTGATGTTGTAAACTGCCCTGGGTCACCCCGGTGAGAATGGTGGTATAAAAATGTAAATAAATAAATAAACCTTTCTAGTCCCACCCTTTATGACACCATAGACGATTGTGCGCCAGGTTTCTCTGTCCTCCACCATCCTTCTCAGTCCACTCAGATCTACGTCCATTGCATTGATAATGTCATCTAGCCACCTCATCCTCTGGCACCCCCTTCTCCTTTTGCCTTTTATCTTTCCCAGCATCAAGACCTTCTCAAGTGAATCCTCTCTTCTCATTTGATGTCCAAAGTACTTTAACTTCATCTTCAATATTTGACCTTCCAAGGAGCAGTCAGGGTTGATTTCTTTTAAGATCGACCTATTTGTTCTCCTTGCTGTCCAGGGTGCTCTCAAAATTCTCCATCTCAAAGGTGTCTTTTCTTCGGTGCTCAGCCTCCCTTATGGAATTTTGTAATTTTGTAATTACAAAGCAGAAAATAAAGATATCCAGACCACAGACCAATCCTTGTTACTCAAAACATGAAGATGCTTGTTTGCCATTTTTGTATCTTAATAAATGTCTCATGTAAACACTACAATCCACTAGCCACTAGTGCTATTGAAGAGTTGAAATGAAAGATAGGGTTTGACACTGCAGCAGTAATATCTATTTAATTTATATTTAGGGAAGGAAGTGTCACTATGGTTGATGACATCTTGCCAAAGGAAGTACAATTCTCTCTTTCCATCACACACCCCAATTCTCTTTAGGAAATCAAATAATGGAAGCCATCTCCTGCCTTTACATGGGAAGTTAATACACAAAGGTGCATCAATGTGCCCATATTTTGGATTACAAAGACAAGGTTGTCAGCTGGATTTCTTTTTCCTTCAGTTTCAACCATAACTTTTTGCTCTGAACCATTTCTTTTTCTTTTTGAGAGTGTTGCTGCATTTTGCACTGTAGAAACATATAGACATCTTATGTTGGTAAAACATAAGATAAAAGAAAAATTGGTGGATATAACTGTATTAATTTTTTAAAAAAACCTGTTCACATGAACATAAGTCAGACTTAGAGCAGAAAGTAGACCAATTTATACAAGCCATTTGTGCCTGAATCTCTGAGGAAACCACATCTACTCACAAATGAAACAAAGTTACTGTTTAAACTTGTATGTCAAAAGGACGATTGTTACATTCAACTACAGTCAAACCTCGCAGAAAGAGCGCATCGCTTAAAGAGTAACTCACTTAAAGAGCAGAATTTTCTCTAAATGTTCGCTTCACTTAACAAATAGAACCAACCATAAACTCACTTAACAAATAAACCGGGGTTCACAATCCCCCCCACCAGTCACAATTGGTCACTTACAATGGTGTTTGGCTTAAAGAGCAAACTTGCTTAAAGAGCAACCCTGTGGAACACATTATGCTCTTTAAGCGAGGTACAACTGTATTGGGTTTTTGCTGCTCCAGGTTTCCCCCTGGGAAATGCAGCCCAAGATCAGATGTGTTCTACCAAAGACTAGTCTGGCTCAAAGGCAGAGGCTATAAATTAACATTTTTAACTAGCAAATAACACTATACAATGTCAATTTGGATAACAGTCAATAGGTAGGGAGGAAGCATGTTTTCAGAAGGTGTCAGGATTGAAAGATAAAACTGTACCATCCATGAATAATGACCATTACAAAAGGCTTGTTAAAAAAAAAAGGAAGGAAGGAAGGAAACCCATAGTCTGTTTCAAGGTGTTCTTAGACTTCAATTCCCAGAAGCCCCTGATCAGAAGTTGTTATAACTTGGGCTTCTGGCAACTGAAGTCCAAAAATACCTGGAGAGCCAAGTTTGCTGACCTCTTGTCTATACTATTTGCTTTTATGGCAGAAATAACATGGAAGCAAGTAATCAAACACAAATGTACAGCGGCTAGACTCAAATATAACATTGGAATCAGAGCTATTTTTCTGTTTTATATTTCTAAAACAAAATAAGTGAGAATAATTAAATCAATATATTTTGTTATTAAGAGTATTTAATGTTTCAAGAATTGAAGTTGAGCATACAGAAACTTGTTTAACTCTCCAACAATCTCCACACACACACACCAAATAAAGAGGCAAAACACAAAAATTTGGTGTAAAACTAGGGGCACAATTTATTATAATTTATTCAAACCCTTGATATGTGGAGGGGCATGGATGTACAAATCCTGGTGCTAGAGCAGTAGGTCCTCCACAGACCCTCTAGCAGATTCCTAGCCCCTAGCCAGTGCTGAACCTCAATAGCTACTGCCAGGCTAGCTCAGTTGGGGAGGCATCTTTATAGGCATTTCAAACTGTATTCACATGAACAGAACTAAACAATAGAATAACCCTTGACAACCTCTAAACCATGGGTTCCCAACCTTTTTATGCCACAGTCTGGACCATGCCATCCGGATAGCTGGTCACGTGGTTTTGCAATAACTGTGGGTCCATTAATGGCAGTGTTTACAGCAAGGGCGGGTGCATTTACACATGTACAGACACATTTATGGCTGTCATAAATGCTTCTGCTTCTGCTTCTGCTTCTGCTTCCGCTTCCAGCAGTGGTGAAAGTGGTTTCGGCCATATGAAATGGTACTGTGGGCTGGGTCCATCCCTCAGGTGTAGGTTGACCACCCCTGATGTAAATGGATATGAACCTCAAGTCCACCAGCTCATATCCAGAAACATTCATGAGGGTACACAAGAGCAAAACTGAGTTAAAAGATGGAGGAAGGTGCTCACTGGACAAGGAACAACACTAAAGAAGGATATAGGAGGGTTGCAGTCCCTAAATGTAAGACCAATATGATCACTCAATATGGGGCTTGGTGGGAGACAACAGCACACTGTGTGAAAGTGGAGATAGACAGAATCAGGCTCATTTACTGGTCTGCCGATTACTGCCAGAAACATGCACAGATGTGGACTTAAGTTTGGCCAACAACAAAGCAAATCACCAGCCTGAGAAGCTAGTGTCAGCACTCAATATGAACTGATGCAGGGAGATGGGGTGCCTGACAACCAACTACATCAAAGAGTCTGACTGAGACAGGGCAGGCCTTTAATAGGATGCCTAAGCTCTGCCCATGCATTGCCTTCCTTAGATGTGAAGGGGGTAAAATCCTCCTTCATTCAACCTACTTATCAGCAGGACTACAGAGGAGCCAATTTTGCAGTGATGAGATGATTTATATGCAAAAGTATGACATACAGTAAAGTGGTGATTCATTGCTCTTATCCATCACTTCTCAGTTCAGTGTTCTGCAGTCTTCATATAATTTCAGGAAGATAAAGTGTTACATAAAGAAAACCCAGCGTTTATCCCCCCCCCCCCGCATAATACATATTTTGATCTTATTCATTGTGTGCACTGCCATTAACTCTTTTATCCTGGAGTGAAGATTTGGTTATTGGGTGTACAATTCCTGAAAACTTGACTGTTAGGAATTAATTTAGCTACGGAAGCTGCTTCAGAGTGCAATCTTATACATGTTTACTCAACAATAAGATTTACAAAGTCCAGTTAGCTATGACTGCAGCCTCCATAGTTAGCCTGTCTCACCCCAAATTTAATGGGATCTGTAGTTCTGAGTGGACTAATTATTTTTAACAGAAGTTCCCTGCGTTCTCATTAAAATTTGGTACCAAGAACTTTTCAGGAGAGCACAGAGGATATTTTTCTATTTAGAAAAAGACATTTCAGTGATTAAAAATGGTGGGCAATCCTCCACTGATGCCAGTGTAGGATACATTCACTCTTGACAGCCCACTTGTTAATAAACAACCAGTTCAGAATAATGAAATATCACCACTGGTCAGGTTTAATATACCCTAGTCTAGGGGTCCCCAACCACCAGGCCATTGACCAGTGCTGGGCCATGGCTTTCCTTGAACTGGGCTGCTGGGGAGGGATGGTCCTGGGAGTCCTGGTGGCAGCCTTTTGCCCCTGACATGCTCCGCTGTGTCTGCCCAGTGGGTGGGGTGGGGTAATGGGCTTCAGACACAGTGGGTGGGGGAGGCCAGGCCCCTCCTCCACATCATTTAACTGTGGCAGGGCTCCACTCCCACCTACCCCTTGTGCAGTATGATGCTTCACTGCCTGAGTAGGGTGGTGTTGCTGGCAGGTGACTGGGCCCCTCCTCCTTGTTTTTTGGGCCACAGTGGGGCTCCATCCCCACCTGTGCACAGTGTGCACTATGCCATATTTTGTTGTGCAGTATCACCATCTGGTCCTGCAGCCCCCACTTGCCAGTCCATGGAGAGGTTGTTCGGCATGAACCCAGTCTGTAGTGCAAGAAAGGTTGGAGACCCCTGCCCTAGTCTATTAACATATTTTGGTATTTGTAATCCTGACAGCCAAAGACCCTATACTTCAGCTAACTGCTAAAAGGAAAATAAATAAATAAATAAATAAATAAATAAATAAAGGAATATATCTGGGATCTTTGAAACCCAGAAGAAATAGTCCATGAACATGCATTAAATACTGTGCAGGAAATGTGTAGTCTTACATGCTGGGAACTTTTTAGTTATAGCTCCCTTTGCAGCTTTAGAGCGGTTGTTAGCTTTAGGATTATTGTGCATAGCAGTTGGACTATAATATTGAATTTAAAAACATCCAAACAATTTTTAATATAAATAAATAAAAGAAAATGTAGCTTCTTAAAGACTACTATATTGCTATATTGCAATATTAGTATTTGTGGATATATCCACTTCTTGTCTAAAGATGTGGATTTTTCCATAAAAGCTAACACTCAAATATAACAGTCTTTATGGAGCCACAAAAGTATTATTTTTTTAAAAAAAAATGTTTTATTTTTGTCTGGATGTGCTCACCCAGACTAATTAGGCTATATGAAGTCAAAAATAGATGCTGTATAAGCTGAAGTTCCCAGAAAGTAATCCAGACAGGAAGAGAAAATTCCAGTTGGTAGATATTTTTCATTTCATGTTTTGTGTTTCTGGTCCCATATTAATGTTTCTGGTCCCATATTATATTGGATTATAAGATGTATCAGAGTATATGAATCACCCCTTTTTAAATACACAATTGGGGGGGGGGATCTCCATTTTTTCATGTATTTCAGCATGGAGAGCCTTTGGAAGCCCCTTCACCCTGATCCTGGCAATCAGTGGTGGTTTCCACTGGTCAAGTTCCTTTCATACACACACACATAGCCCTCAACGGTCACCTCGGGTGCCATCATGTGCCTATGCATCACAGTCCCGCTCCACGCCTCATGGTTCCCTCCAAAGTTTCCCTCCTGGTATGTCTGGTCCCAACCCCAACCCTCCATAGGGACCCTCATCACTCCCTGTCCAGCACCGGCCTAGAAACATTTAGTCTAACTCATGGAGACTTTTCTACTCTCCTTTTCCTGCTTTCAGCTTCTGAGCTCTCTTTTGCCCTTGGAAAGTTTTTGATTCCCTCTAGACATGTAGGCAGGGTAGGAAATTTTCCAAGAGTTTAAATCAAATTTTTCGAGTGCTGATCCAGGTGAATTATTTTTTTCCCTTCTTTATTCTTGAACTGAATATTTTTAAAAGAGTCTAGACTGACTCAATATCTCACATTTTTATTCATGTTCAGTCACTGGTCAGAATAATTCCTCTGTCAGCTATTTTGAACCATTCACATTTCCTAGCTATTAGTAGAACTGCAATAAAAACCTGAGAAACCTTGTTCTTTTAGATACACTTAAGTATCAAAAAGAATATTTTTTCATATTCACTAAGCATCATTAGGCTTATCATGCTTGTATAGGAAAGAAAAGCCACATAAAATACATCTATTTGCATAGAACTAAATACAAATTGTTAGTGACGGTCTGTATTTTCAGATCACCAGCCCAGTGAAATAATCATATCACTGTGTAAAAACTACAAGCAATATTTTCTTTGCATTTGTGCAGTGGTGAGCATAAAAAAATTCCTACCATACTGTGGGTGTGGCCATGTGATTGGGTGGGTGTGGCCTATTGGCCATGTGACTGCTCTTTGCTATATTGCTATGAAAATAGAAGCCTCTTATGTTTTCATCACTCGAGTCTATAGTGAACCTCTGAAGCCATTTCCCCTTTGTCCAAAGCTTTCCCAAGGCTTTGTTTTACACAGAAGCACCTCCCCAGCCACTCTAGAGTAGCTGGGGATGTACTTTGGGGTGAAATGGTGCCCATGAAAAGCCTTGGAGGAAGGGGAAAATGGAGCCATCCCCCTCTGAAGCCTCTTCTAGGAGGAGGAGGAAGTAGGCGGGGCAGGGAGGTGGGAGGGGCCAGCCATTTTTACTACCGGTACGCATGTACTGGTCCAATTCAGCTCATGCCCATCACTGCATTGGTGCCATCACATCCATAAACCAAACTATTGTTTTGCTGTTGTCATGGCCTCTTAGGACAATAAGTCATAGTTTTCACTATGAAATACAACCTAACTTTAACATATCAACACCAGACAGGCACCGCAACCCCTTGTGCCATTAAATGTTTATTAAACAGGTCTTTCACATCAAGCAGAGCTAAAATGTTGAAAATAGCCTATATTCATATTAGATACCATACTATAGCTCCTTATTGAGTAAATGAAAGAATGGCAAGTCTTCAAGACTTTGCTATGTGGAATTTGCTTTCTGCCAAGAAGAGGACCAGTCGAAATAGCTTTTGTGCTTTATCAGGACCTTGAGAACTGTCCAGAGCAGCACTCCAAATTCTCCTCAGGCTTACATTCTCCACTACAAGGAGGTACTTAGGCACCACTCACCTGCATTTGCTCTGATAAGTTTAACTTGGCCATCAATGTCACTATGCATGGTTGTTAGGGTGTTCTCTTCTTCAGAGATGGCAGTCAGTCCGAGATAGCTGGGGTAGTAATCTTTTGTGTGTTACTTTATTTTTAAAGAACACATTTCCAGGGAAACGTGAGGAGCAAATGCAGATCAGCATCACTCTCGCATCTAATAATGAAATGTAGTCATGGCCTTGATACAATTATTTTCAGGTTCACAGTATATTTAAGGTAATAGTAAACGTTTCCCTTGCTCATTGTGTGTCCTTGCTCATTTAAAGCCTCTGATTTTTACCTAATTCTTGCTATTTAAATGTCTCTTTTTTTTGTAAGTTCCCATTTAGTCTGCTAAAGTACAGTATATAAGCCTTCTGAGGCAAAAAGCCATCTGCAAACAATTAAGAATTCATCACATTTTGGGAGGAAAGGAAGAAAGACATCCTGTGGTGAACTTTAATAGGTGATAGAGCTGCCACAACTCATGTCACAAGCTGCATTCTCAAGGTCCTGTTCTGCTTTCCTGGGTCTCCACACTGAAATAGATGCCTCCATGATCACAGCATATAGGTCACTTCATGGCAAGCTGGGATCCACCCTTAAACAAATTCATGCTAATGGCATTTCCCCTGAAAATGCTTTTCAGAGGAAAATGTATATTTGGATACGAGTAGCAGCTGCCACCAATCTTAAAGCCCTAGGCACTTACTTCCATCTATTCTTAGCTGATACTTTGTCTTAATTACTCCTCCAAAAAGTGTTTTCAGAAATGTTGTAATTTCTTTCCTCCTAATTTATCACGCATTGGTTGCCCCATCGCAAGGGCACCTCCTTATCAGTTTCTGAGCCTCATGCTCATTACTGGAACTTAACCCTTGCCTCACCACTTCTGGGATAACCGAGGAGATTAAAAAGGAACTCTTACTTTGAACATAGAGCAAAACAAAGGAGGCTTCAGGTAGCGTAGCGTTGGTGTGTATGTGCTAAGAAAAACAACAATCTTCAGAGAAAAACAGCTGTTTTATTCTCCAGGTTCATTGATAGTAAAGTCCATAGAAAAACACAGATTAGAGGGTCATAACCATGAGTTCAGTCCAATAAAAAACAGTCCAAGTTCGTTAGGTAATCATAGTGAGAAAAAGAGAAATAACAGATCCATAACCCAGACCAGGTCTTAATCCATGGAGAGACAAATACGAACTAACTAACTGTTCTCCAAAATGGAGAATTCCTGATCAGGTGATTTACTCTTAGTCAATCAGGTAACAGAGAAAACTTTCTCAACACAATAGTTGTTTATACACATGTGTAATCAGTGTTCTGGCCTATAGACAAAACATGGATCTCAGCTAGTTAGAAAGATAAGAAATACAACAAAACAGGCAATCTTGTGACATGAGTTCATGAGGCAGAGAGAAGACAAAGGATTTCTGAGGCCTATCTGAAAAATAGCAATTTCAAGCCTTGGGAAGCATTAGGAAATAGGTCTTTTCCTGACATAATTCTTGCCTGCTTTAACTCTCTCTTCCATATAGCATTGTAAGACTTGAAATCCTGGACTCATGTTTTGAACCTGAGTCTTAGGAAATGACTTGTTGATGGCCTAGCAACCTTCCAACTGAATGGAATACAGTACACCTGCCTTCTCCCCACCTCCTTGCAGTATGGCCATCTTTGCAGTGTTAGTTATCACAGATGGGGAACTACTTCGCCCACCAGATATTGTTGGTCTATCACTCCCACCAAACTTGGCCAGAATAAACAGTGAGGAGATCTGATGAAGTCTACAATATCATGCAGGCCACAACTATTTCCTTCCAAGTTTAGATGTGGAATGGCATCTAGGAATGGAATCCTTTGGATGTGGATACTGAGTATCAGGAAGAGGAATTTGAGTAACATAGAAAATCACCTTTTGGGAAAGGTATGATAGATTGGTCCAATTGAGATATAGAGGCTAAGGAATGTTATTCTACCATTGCCCATATAATTTGTGCTTGCCATCCAGTTTCTTGATTCATATATTACAGCTCTGTGGAAGTAACTTACACTTACTTTATTTAAGAACTTGTTCTCATTGTGACCATGTATTCTTTTAGTATGCACTGCATGATACATAAAACTTACTAAAACCAAAAACAATATGGTCATTAAGCATCTGCGCTACATACTCAAGTTGTCTCAATATCTTTTATATCCCTAGTGTATGATTTAGCGGCTGGCTTCCAAAGAGCTACTTTAGTTTAGCCCAATGCTTATGCACACCCTCTGTATTTATTTAAAACAACAGACAGCCATGTCACATTGCCAACTGCATTATCTTACTCCCTGTGTCTAATTTTCGTATATAATAAACCCTTTGCTGTTCCATTCTGGTGCTTTCTTCATCTTCCTAGAGAAGATGTACTACATCAGTGCAAAAACAAAAGCTTGGCAAGTGATACCAATGGACCTTATATCTAAACCAATGTGTTTTACGGTTGGGGTGTAAAATGATTATTCATCCAGTTAAATCTGATCTTTCTGCCTCATGTTTTTAGCTTGCTTAGAATGCAGATTGTACATAACATATGCTCCGTTAGTTTAAAGATGCTTTTGCCATTTTCAGCATTAAAAGCAGTAAGTTCTTTGGGCCAGTTCACCTCATTAACCTTCACTATTTATGGGGTGGGGGTGGGGAATTTGGAAAATCAAATACTGTATGTTACTTATTCTTCAAGTTTTAGTTGCTTTCCATTTTAATAACATTTAAATGAAGCCTGATAGCTAGACCAGCAGATATTCCCAGGAATAATTTTCCCTATCATATTGTTATTAATCATCCTTACAAATTCCCCCTTTTTGCTTAATTAAGAACTGGTATTTCAGTAGATAAGTGTGCCATTATTATCTATAGGAATACTTGAGTTTAACTTTTGTTATACAGTATGGGCATTTATCAGGGTTGAGGGCAAAAGAAGAAGGGGGCGGCCCAAGATGAGATGGCTGGATGGTATTGTAGAGACAATGGGTGCAGAGCTGAGCGAGTTGAGGGGGATGGTGGAGGACAGGAGTGCCTGGCGGACAGTGGTCCATGGGGTCGCAGAGGGTCGGAATCAACTGTGCGACTGAACAACAGCAAAATCAGATTATGGCATCACAATTTCCTAATGTTTCTGAGTAAGTCCACCAGAAGCGTGGTACGTTATGTGTTCTATGATTACCAGTTGAAGGAATTTGACAGCTTGGAAATAGTAAATATTACATGAGGCATAAAACTATTTCTAATATTTAAGAATTCTTGCTTGTATATCATTAGTGTCTATTAGGGATGGCTGTATGCCTCTGGTTTTGTTTGTGAATGTTCCATGAACTATTTGTGTCTTGAAACTACAGTAGTGAAAAGAAGAACTTTGCAATAATAAAATGCACCCTTGCAGTAGGATCAACAGCCCTTTTTGTGTTGTGCTGCAATCAATATATATATATTGTGTTTACATGCTCATGAATAACTTGAAGAAGTGGATAGAATGAAAGTGGGGTTCATGAAAAACTCCAGAGGTAGAAATCAAGTCTACCTTGAAAAATACAATGCTGTCAGGTTCTTTTCCTCTCCAAAAAACCCCAGACATTTTAAAATTCCCAAATCCAAGGAGTTGTTGAGACATGGAGAACTCTGAAAATGTAAATAAATGATGTAGAAGTATAAGACCATTGAAATGAGAAATAACAGGGAGGGATCAGGTTCAGTTGATACGAAGAGAGTCTGTAACAAAACATGACATTATTTATATTTGTATTTCCTCAGAGGGATGTGATAGAAGAGGGATGTGTGGATTTATTTAAACAGTAAGCACATGCTAAGCCAGCTGGTTCAGTCTGGCGAGAAAGAATATATGGGTCAGCATATCTCATCATCAGCATTTCTTCTCTGGTGATGTACCTGCTTGAGTAAGCAGACAACGTGGGGCCCCAGTACAACAAAATTACATTATTAAAGAGACAGCTTTCCAAATTTGTGTCCTACATAGATATATTTTTCCACAGAAACCAACTAAACTTTGTCATGAGAAAGTCATTTTCTATATAAACATACTTCAAACAAATATCTCATTCCTTTAGCTGTCACAGAAATATGAACAATAGCATAATTACTAGCCACAATAGACAATCAACACATGTGGTACTCTGTTTACATTGTCTGACATAATTTATTAATCATTTCTATACATTGTTTTTATTTGCAACTTGCTTTAAGTTTTTTCTCTCCCATTTTTTCTTTGCAACAACACTGACTGGTTTGTTCAGCTATGAATGACTTTTCAAACACTAACTGTTGAATTTAATGTCTAAGGAGGGCAGGAAGCAGGACTTGCTGCCTTGGACTCAGCCCCAAACACCGGCTGGGTTCAAAAGAGCCTCCGCGGCCTGGCCGGCTCCAGCACAGCCTTGAGGGATATGGACATAGTGGGTGGGTTGAGTTTGGGAGGTTTTTGTGTATTATTTATGAAGTATTTTTGAAGTGGTTTTTAAAGATTTGATATTGTTATTGTGATTAGGGATGTTTTGAATTGCCTTTGAAATGTTTCTGTGATGCAATATCTTATAATCTTGTAACTGTGATATATTGTTTTTTCTCTGTTATTGTATACTTTGTATCTTTGTTAGCCGCCCAGAGTCACTTGGGGAGTGGGGCGGCATACAAGTTGAACAACAACAACAACAACAACAACAACAACAAACAACAAACAGCAACAGCAACAGCAACAGCAACAGCAACAGCAACAGCAACAGCAACAGCAACAGCAACAGCAGGTATAAAATGTCACACTTCCATTGCCTTAGTAGTTATGCAAGAATCATGTGGATGTAGCTTTTGTTCCCTACATGCTATAACAAATGAACACATACATCTCTCAGCCCTTAAAAGTTGGTAGCACTGTTCATGGACATCTGATCGACATCTCACTCCAGTTGTGTGTGCGTGCGTGCGTGCGTGCGTGCGTGCGTGCGTGTGCTTTTGAATTGCCCACACATTTTAGCATAGTGGGCTGGCAAAGCATCAGACCTGCTGCAGACAGAGAAGCCCAGTAAGCTGAAAAGTCCTTATGCATACTTTGTAGAGATTTAAGGGTTGCCAGGTCAACAAGAAGCATTGTTTGAGATTCCAGGGCCAAAACCTAAGAGCAGGGAGTGGTCCTTGTAATGTCACACAGATGAAGAAGGCAAGGGGGAATTCCAACCTTGGCAAAATGCTACACTGGTTAGATTATCTTTGTATAAACTCAATGGGCCCTCGTGTCAGCTGAGAATCAGTATTATTTTAACAAGGAGATCTAACCTGTTCATGGCCTCAAGCAGTCAGATTCAAAGGTGCTTAGAAAGAAAGAAAGTGCCAGTGCAAATGAAGACTGTAAAATCTCCAGAATACAGACATGCTAAATGGGTAATATAAATGAATCATATAATTATCTGAAAACCTGTACATGACTTTTAAGCTGTATGGGCATACAAGGTATATTTCACTGCATTCTGGGACAAAGGTCTCCAATTATTTGTGCTTGCTTTGTTATGAGAAGAAACTAAGAGCTAACTGATGACTCCCTGGCTCTATATGCTCCTTGGGCTCTTTGGAGAACATGATTTAGGATTGTTCTTGTTGTTTCTTTGACTTTGCATCTCCCAAACCAGTTTTCCTAGTTGTTTGCTAGGATTCTCCTGGCTAAACTTCTGCTTCACCTCTTGACTCTGATTCTTGACTCCCCTGATTGGTTTTGGCAATTGCTGTTCTTGCCTCTGTTTGCCAAGACTTTGCCTTTGGGATGAAGCTCCTTGGGAGCAGGTAACATTCCACCTTCCTCTGAGGTTTCATTTTCTGCCATAGCTGAAAATGCATTTTTTTTCCTGCATCCAAGCTGCATTTTCAGGATGAGTACAATAAGATTTAGTGTCTGGCCAGAAATCCTGCTACAGTAATGAAATAGACCATCCAGCCAGCAACAAAATGGTGAGTATTGGGTGGTGGTAAATAACCTAACTCCCTAAAGGGGACAATGGCTATGGGTGGATGAGCCCTTTTAGGTGGAGTGGTAGCCCCCTCCAGTGAAGGAAATGCCACTGGAAACCATCATATGGGGCCCAGTGACAAAATGAGTGGGGGAGGAACCACTTCACTTTAACAAGGAGATCTAACCTCTCATGGAGGCAGTCATGGAGGCAGAAGAGGTCATGCCAGATGGAAGACACACCTTGTTAATATCCTCAAGGCTGTGGCAGTCTTTGCAGTCCCAGTGTTAAATCCTGCATGGCTCATTTCATATGTGCTGCAGAAGATGGCTCCATGATCACAGTGTGTGGGTCACTTCATGGCAAGCTGCAATCTACCAAATTCATGCCAGTCGCATTTTTTCTGTGAAAATGATTTTCAGAAAAAATGTATACTCAGATAAAGAGTAGCAGCTAATGATGGCAGCAAGTTTCCAGGAATAATCTTTCAAAACTTTATTCTGTCACATAAATCTCTATATTGCACTCTACTGTTCCAAATATAGATGAGGCGTAGATACTAAATGGTAATAAATGTTTCACATAGCAAATTGTTGCCATGTTTCAGTTGCCCATAAACTGCAAAATGTCATTGAGAAAGTCTTAAGCAAATAAGATTCCTGAACTTTAAACTTATACCAGAATATGAGCCCATAGGTATATTTGATTTTAAATGTGACATATGTCACTTGATTTCTCTGCAAATGATGATCCACAGCTGAAATAATCTATGCTACTCACTGAAATATCATTTTCTGTGGGATGACATCTGGTGATATGAAAGTTCAAGCTGTGATAGTTCATTCATATACTTTGAAGTTCCAGTAATCATGTGAACTATCACTTAATGTGTGCCACATAAATGTGTGACTTGTCCATTGAGAGGCATTGTGTTTGTTCTACTGTGTGAAAATGAGTCAATTAATAAAATATTGTAAAAGCATCCTTCATTTATACAGAAATATAACACACATCATAAACACAATGCAATAAAAACAGCCAAAGGCACAATTACAATAAAACAACAACAAAAAATAGTTTACACTAGGACATTGCTTTTGAAAGAAAGTTATCTTGGGAGGTATAGTTCCTTGAGAGGCTCCTTCTATGCAGCCTAATAGGAAGCAACACTATATTTTCCAAAAAGTTCTAAAGCATCCTAGGAAATAATCAGTCAGGTTCATTTTTGAACAGAGAACAAGGACTGAGGGGTAAAAATCAAGACCCAGATGAATCAAATGTAGATGTCTCTGGGTTGGAACTCAAAATTCAGCCTGGAAAATTCTTGAAAGATTCTGGGAGTTGGGGTTAAAAAGGAACAATAACAAATTGCACACCTCTATGAACTACTATGGTCTGAATGGTTTTGCTCAGGAATGATTATATCTGGGAAACAAGTTGAAACTGGTGAAAGGCACTCTAAGCCATTATAGCTACTGTGCAAAGCTGGACCTAGTTATTTTCACAAGTTATTCCCCACTTGTAAATTGAAAGGAATGGCACACATATACACCTCTCTCACACACATTTTAGAGTACCGTATTTGCATTTCCAAAAGACCTACTTATCCATCTTGGCCCAATTTAGCTTTTGCTGATTTGCCTTCTGTGAGCTCATTACCAAAGCCAGAGACTATATGACCATTGCCTGAGTTCTGTTTTCATGTCAGAAATTATTCTGGGTTGGAAGGATTTTTGCCCAAGTGGCCTCACTTGACTTAAATGATAGGGAAAATATGAAAGTTTTGTCAAGTTAACATTTCTACATTTATAGTTGCAAATCAGCCAATATTGCTGTGTTGGAAAAATGGAAGACAATGTGGGAGCCACCTTGAGAAGTTTGAGAGCTATAAAAATGGAAACACATGTGTCTGATCAATCTCTCTCTCTCTCTCTCTTTATCTCTCATCTCTATATATAGTTCCCGTTGGCCACGGATAACGATCTGCATCGGATAACGATCTGTTAGCATGATCCAATGCAGTAGTTCGCAGCAGCAGGATGGCTGAAAAGCTGAACGGGGTTCTCCGTTCTCTGTTCAGCTTCCTAGCCACCCGCCCCTGCCTCCGCAACTGTGAGGTGGCTGGGAAGCCAACGGGGGAGCCCCCCATCAGCTTTCCAGGCACCCTGCCCCTGCCTCCACAGTTGCAGGGTGGCTGGGAAGCTGAACGGAGAACCCCGTTCAGCTTTTCAGTCACCATGCTGCTACGAATGACTGCATCAGATAATGCTAACAGATCGTTATCTGATGCAAAATTTCTTTAGAAATTTTGCATCATTATCCGATTTTAGCGTTAACTGATGCAGTTGTTATCTGAGGTATTACTGTATAGATATATAGATAATAGTGGAGTATTAATTTGTTCTCTACAACTTGACCAGTTGAGTCCCGTCTGCACCAAGGGCAAGATAAGTGAAATGCAGAATTAGTAGTAATTGATTTCTTTCAAGAAGAATATCAAATAACACTTAAAAAAATAACAACTTTGAGTCGGCAGTTTAACAATGATAATTATGGATACATTTTGTAATACAAATTGCACAAAGACTTAATTTTTTCCACTTCAAAAGGTTTTCCTTTTTCAGGATTGATTTAAAAATAGCCAATGATAAAATGAAACAAATACATACACAAGACAGACACATGTGAGTCGTAGGGTTTATAGCATGCAATTAACAATGGAACTAACATTGTGAAAGAAAGAAAAACACAGTTTTAAAGTTTGCAGACTAAAATTATTTTTTAAAAGAAAATGATCAAACCATGAAAAAACAATACATACTGATGTATTGATTTTTTACGATACAGTTTCATATGAACTATTTTTCTGAGTTTTCACTACGTGCGTTTCTGGAAGACATTCTCTAATAGGAGCTGCACAATAGACAGAGGCACATGTACATACCAGCACGGTTGTTCATATGTTGATCACCTCCATATATTGACTGCTTTCCTTCAGTCCCTTGGGTGGTCAACTTCCAAGGTTTTACTGTACTTAAGTTGTACAGTTTACTGTACTTAATAATAATAAGTACTTAATAATAATAATAATAATAAGTAAATAATAAGTTTACTGTACTTAATAATAATAATATTAAGTTGTGGCTTCACAGTTGATTTTTCCGGATGGAATTGCGTGTATAAAATAAATCATGCCTACTTAATCTAACAACTATCCCAATAAAAAAATGCCCACACAACAACAACAAAGAAAAGTAAGCAAAACAACACCTTCCAGAAAGAAAAGTATTTTGAAATAGATGGGCCTTACAAAATACAGCATAGACTCAGATAACAACTGAAAGACCACATGAAAATCTGAAAGTCAAAGCTGTTCTTACAGGAATCAGTTGTTACAGATTGGATTGCAGTGAATGGTTCTAATACTTTGAAGGCTAGTTGAACATATAGGTTTTGTGAATTCATCAACACATTTATGTGATAAAAAAGTCATCCAAGACACAATGTTAGCTGCATATTAATTTCCAAAACAAATCACCACTCTGCAAAAATGATGATTGATCTTTTCAAATGGAAACAAAAGAAGTGTTAAAATATAGATGATATTGAACACTTTCCTGAACTATTATAAGCCATCCCCAGCATCACCATCAAATTGATCATTTCTGCATATGAATGAAGAAGGCCACATTTTATCTTGATTGATGTTGCCGAGTCTGCAGTAGGAAAATTGCAGAGGAAAATGTGTTTTGGCAGTGGGTTTTCTATAACTTTGGCAGCCATATAAATTTCAGCAACCATATTTCTGCTGGCATTATGATACTAGAATGTGAAACATGATAGACATTATTAAAGGGAGAGGTGGAAGGAAGTGGCTCCTATTGGATTATTTGTTACAGTGAAGTTGCTAAGCTCCTGTGTGTGCTGGCATGTTTATGCATCAATAGATTGTATGTAGACCCACATATCCTCTATATACGAATACAATCTGAAATTTAAAAAAATGCTATGGCAGGCTTTGAGTGTGTGCATGTATGTATGGGTGGATGTGTTGGACTGCATAGTGTAATGCTAACCTAATTGTGCAGGCAGCACACACCACAACACAGTGTACTGCATATATTCATTAAAATAAGAAATAATGTAGGAATTCTACTAGGTAAACAATCATATTTCAATTAATATCTCCTTACATGACCTCATTCTATTGGTCTGCATCACCCTTGGAAAAGGGAAAGCACTCAGATCTGGTGGTTCCCATTTTATGAGGATGATGAATCTACTCCAGATATTAATCCAGATTTTACAAAAATTATTCAACATGTTTGATCCAAAACAGGTTCTGTATTTTGGACAAATCCAGAACAAATACACTCCCATGTGACAATGGAGTCACCAGCACTCACTGATGGGAAAGAAAGCAGAGGTGGGACAGTCTTCTGCTGCTGTCATGCTGAGTTTCAGGGGGCAGTGGGGGTGGAGAAAAATATTATCTTAGAACATCTCTCTGCCCAGACTACAGACAGTTCATTGTCCCTCAGCTGTTTAATATGAATGTACCTTCTCTCTCTCTCTCTCCCATTTCTTTCTTGATGTGCATGTTTCCATCATATTACCAAAGGCAGTACTCGCCATTTATAAGAATTATCTTTTCCTCCAATGTCAAATTGCCGATATCTAAGATGGCAGCAAACACCTTTGGGTTGATTGTATCATCCTGACAGACTCAGCTTTTTATAAGGATTATTACTTGTTTCTTAAATAAAGTGATTTGTGCCATATATCTCTCATACACTTCTTTGAGAAGACTGATATAGTGTGATCCACTATATGATTCCTTGTTTGTAGAGTACTTGCAGCATAGTGTTGGTTTCAATAGAGTCAAAGGCTTTCTCATAATCCACGAAGGTGAGAACCAATGGCAATTTATACTCTGTCATTGTGTCAACTGGTTGACTGTGTACTTATCCCATCTTCACTTTGCTGATGATATAGTATTAATATCAGAATCAGTAGAAGAAGCACAGAATATGCTCCAAGAGTTACATTCAGAAAGTTGAAAGATCGGCCTGAAGATCAACATGTCAAAATCAAAATATATTCAGAGTGCCTCGACAAATGCCATAGATATGAGATGTGGAAAGAGATAGTAGAAAAAGTTGACTCAAATGTATACGTTGATCTAATGAAAGAAATTTCTAGAAGAAGGCAAGCAGGATAGACAGCTTTTAACTGCATAAAGGATGTACTTAATGAATCAAAAACAAGAAAATTACAGGCTGAACTCGTCAACACCACCATTCTGCCTGCTTTATTATATGGCAGTGAAACATGGGCATCTACAAAAGCTGACACACAAAAATCAATGTAACACAAAGAGTAATCGAGTGAAGGATGCTGTTCATCAAATATCAAATGAAGAACTGTGTATAAGATCAGGTGCAAAACAAGTGTCAACATTGATTGAGTTTGTAAGACATTGGTGGGCCAGGCATGTGTGCTGCTTCAAAGATGCCAACAAATTTTAACAGCTGTTGTTAGGAAATATTTTTAAAGAAAACTACATCTGAATTATAAAGGAATTTGCTTGTTGGGAATAGGAGGGGGCAGAATGGTGACAACCTTTAATGAAATTCATATTGGTTGATCAGTGACTTAGTAGGAGTGAATTAGTCACATTAGGAATGTAACAAAGATGAAGAATAATTAAGTGAGAAATCAAGGCCATACCCCTAGGGCAGCTTGAAACAGTATTGTAGTCAAGGGCAACACTGCCACATATTACAGTGTACTGTAGCATCTCTTGGTTTTTTTGTTTAACTTTCTTGTTTCCCCTCTTTCTGATGTTTAATGTATGTGGCATATCAAAGCATACATTTGGTATCAAAATGCTAGACCACATTGGATAAAATTTAACACACACACCCTCCTGTGTGTATTAGAATGGCAGTAATGCCATCCAAAACATTTGTGAAGTGAACTTAAATGAATGTGTGTGTGTGTTTGAAATAGAAAGGGGAGGAGATATATGAGGATGAAACCAATATTTTCTAATGTAGTAGCAGAACAAGAAAGTCTGATTACTGTGGGATTACTCACTTTAATAAGTCACAAAATAAATATGAATTTGGCCCCAGTGAATATTCTCTGGGGTCAAAGTAACATTAGGGAGATAGAGTACACTGCATTGGAAAATAAAATTGGGATGTAAATATAATCATCATTAGTATGATTAATCCCTTTTGCCTATATCTGTGCTCTATTTCCCCTTTTATTCATTTCTCTCTCTTTCTCTCTCTCTGTTTAACATTCATAGTAACATAGTGACACACACACTGAAGGATAGATCTCCCCCCGCCCAGTCTAAAATTAACCTATTTATTTTGCAAATCCTTTGATATTCAAATGCATGTTTTTGTCTTTGGCAATTTTGCCACAGCAGACAGTACTCAAAAGAATGTGACATTTCAGTTAGTACAATTTTTACAAGTTTCATTTGTCAATTTAATCAGTTTCACACCAGCCATGGAGCGTATCAGCTTTTACAATCCCAGCTGTTCCACCATACTTTTCCTGACAAAGATGAAAAACATTTACAGCTTTCCCCACTTTTTCCATGTATGCAAGTATTGCAGAGAGATTCTCCCACAGCGTTTTTCTTGGGACAGAGCTGTGACAAAGTCGAATTTAGCCTGTGCTTTCCTTTAGCAGTAATGAACCCAGGGAGTCAATCCTCTGAGTCTGAGTAGAGAAGGACACTCTGACCCTTTTAATTCCACCACCTTTTCCCCACTCAACCTGTGGGGATAAAGAGGCGAGATCACAATATTTTGGAGAAAGGCATGGCCACATTTATTTAAAATTCACCCTAACCTATTGTGTGTGTTTGTGTGTGTGTGGTGTGGGCAGGCTGGTAGTGCTAAACCTGGATCCCAAGCAGGGGAAGCTATTCTACCCTTTCAGGTCCTATCATGTGAATCCTTGCCACTGGCCAGTGCTGATCCTTGTCAGCTATTGCCCAGGTCAGCAGTCAATTGGGGAGACCTCCTTGACGCCATTTCCAATTCTGTCCTCAGTTGAGTTGAAACCCCTCAGTGAACCCCCTGTTTTACAGCAGAGAAGTCAACTGCAGGGGGTGGGAGATGTCAGAAAACAATGCTGGTTACACCTCTCTGGATTGGGTAAATATGTTATTGCCTTCTGACTTTGATTTAGTTTGTTATGCTTAGTTTATGGATAAAGTGAAGTAGTCACTGAGAATGGAAGCAGCTGTGGTTTAAGTACATGCCTTTTACATTCCCCCCCTCTCACCGGTCTCTTGGCTGCCTATATTTTGAAACAGTAGAAGATGTACCCCAATCTGATTCTTATTTCTTTTTAACCATTTTGAAGTTAAATGTCTGGGTAAGGCTAAAGCAGATCTAGAGGGAGGCTAGGAATCTGTATTTTCTGGTAAACAGCAGGAATATACCTTGTTCCACCCACCATCCAACCCACCCAAAATTCCAGGGACAACAACAGTACACAGATGTAGTACAGCACTTTGTTTGGTGAGTTACATGCAAGGGCATGTCTGAAGTATATAAAACCACAGAAATTGGGGTCAGGTTTCCAACATGAAAACATTCCTGCATCTCAGCATGATTCACCAGGTTCTTCTAATAATGATGTCGAATAATCCTCTTTACAATATCTTAATTTATTGGGGAGATGTTAAAGTTTAATAAATACTTACATGCTTCCATGGTCAAATGAAGCCAAGTTTTTTTTAAATTTTATTTTTAAAAAATTAGGAGGGAAATATGAACATAAACTAGCATACCATGTTCACTGTGTTCATCAGCTTTGTTCCAGAGAAGATTCAATCAGCTCCATGCAAAGTTTAAACTAACCTGTTTAGAATCCTGTCTGAATGTGAGGAATTTGTTTGTTCAAACTGTGGTTTCACAACAGACAAGAATCTTAAACCTTGCTTGGAAGTCAGCTTGTTTTTACTAATCTCATTTTAAAGAAAAAGGTGGAACTACCCTATTTTAGGCATACCTCTTATAGTTAAACTTTTCAAACAGCATCAATAGTAGATTCAACCAGCCTCACCAATTTGGGGAGCAATCTACTGTAGGCTGGATATCCCCTCATAAACTACCACTGTGCAGCTTAAATTCAGAGGCAAATTACTCATTTTGAATTGGCTTTTCTGATTTGATTTTATTGGAAACTTTTCATTTGTTTTGTAAGTTTGATGATGCAATTTTTCACCAGGATGCAACATCAAATTTTATTAGCTCAATTTGTGGGCTAGGGAAGATTTGGGAGCTGCACAAAAACCAGTTCCCACCCCTTGTACTATGAGACTAGGAATGCTTCATTTTCCACATCTGAAGCACAAAATGGAGCTTCCTTAAATTGAGTATCATCGTCATCATCATTGTCGGCTACAACTCATATCTAAGTACTGTATACATTTTTCCTGGAAGTCATTTAACAGTTGATGGATGTGACTCTGGTGACTCAGTAAACTGATCCTGGCATGAAACATATGACCACATGCATTACACTGAATTGATGGCGGAGTGCATAGTTGAGTTTGATGAAACTTCCATGCTTGTACTTAGCCTCTTCATGTCTGTGCCATTCTTCTTCAAAGTGATAAGTAGCAGCAGAGATGGCTTGGTGCCAAAGTGGACGATCTATGGCTGCTGCCTCCCAGATTTGTGGGTTTATACCTGACACCTTCATAGTTTGTTTTAGATGGTCCTCATAACAGTGGCGTCGCGCAGTCTTCAGCCGCCTGGGGCGAAAAGCAAACTCGCCGCCCCCCCAGCTCGCCGCTGCCGCCACCCCTCCCCCTCCCAAGGCAGAAGGTGCCCCTTGCTGACTAGCGGCGCGCGCGCAATTGCGCGCGCGCCACACACACCTCCGTCCGCTCGCCTGCCAGGGGCCTTCCGCCACCCACCCCCGACGAGCGCACCTCCGTCCGCTCGCCCGCCAGGGGCCGTCCGCCACCCACCCCTGACGAGCGCACCTCCGGCAGATCGTGAGATGAAATGATATAGTAGAGTGCTAGAAAGTGGCTGGCTATGGCCACACCCTAGAGTGTGAGAGTGTTTGCTGTAGTAATAGACAAAACAAACTTTCAGCTTGGGTTGTAGGAATTCTCTATTTACACTATATACAAAGCTGTGCACGAAGTGCAAGGTAACACATGTCTTCAACTCAGACTATGTGGTGCAGCAAAGTCTATAAACAGTCTTTGAGAGCTTTAAACTTCTATCTTCATTAAAGCAAAGCAAACACAGTCCAAACCTTATCTGTTCCTTCAAGGTTGGCTTTGAAGATAGTCAGCAGTTCCTTTTAGCTCTATTCCAAACAGAGTCCTTGATTAAGGCACCACAATGTGGCAGTGGTATGTTGTCCAATGTCTTGCAATCCGGCAAGGCAAACATACCAGGAAACGACGAAGCAGTCCAACAGCTGGCTGGCAACAGTGGCAACAGCAGTGGCAGACAGCAGGCAGGCAACAGCAAGCAACAGTGGCACAAAGCAAACAGTGGCATGAAGCAAAACAATGGCACGAAGCAAACAGTGGCATGAAGCAAAACAATGGCATGAAGCAAAGTGGCTGAGAATGTTGCCTGAATTTATGCTACTTACAAACCCTTAATGATAGCACCTGGCTGGGGTAACATGCAGAGCCTTAAAGGTACAGTCATTGGCTTGCTCTTGTTGCAACACTAGCTCATGTATCCTAACAGATCGCCCGCCAGGGGCCGTCCGTCACCCACCCCCGACGAGCGCACCTCCGGCAGATCGCTCGCCAGGGGCCGTCTGCCACCCACCCCCGACGAGCACACCTCCGGCAGATCGCTCGCCCGGCTGGCCGTCGGGGGCTCTCCGTGCGCCGCCTGCCCCTGGCAGCAGCTTTCAGGGGGCGGCAAATAATGTCCCCTCCCCACCCTTTTGCTGGCGAGCGTCCTGCGTGCGCTTCGCCGCTTGCAGGCGAAGAGGAGAAAACGGGGTTTTTTTAAAGGCAGACAATTCAAGGAGGGGCCCGCCCCGCCCGGCTGGCCGTCGGGGGCTCTCCTGGAGGGCGGCCCGTGTGTGCGCGCGCGCTGCCCACCTCCTCCTGCCCAGCCAGCTGCCAGGGGCTCCCCGCCACGGCGCCACCCACCCCAGACGAGCGCCCCGTCTCACGGCAAGTTGGGTGGGTGGCTGGGCAGGCGGAGGCGAGCAGCGTGCGCGCGCACGCGGGCCGCCCTCCAGGAGAGCCCCCGACGGCTAGCCGGGCCCCCTCCTTGAATTGTCCGCCTAAAAAAACCCTTTTTCTCCTCCTCGCCTGCAAGCGGCGAAGCGCACGCGGGGCACTCGCCAGCAAAAGGGTGGGAGGGGACATTTTGCCGCCCCCTGAAAGCCGCTGCCCGGGGCATCCGGCCCCCCCCATGCTACGCCACTGCCTCATAACACTTCAAAGGAGCTCCATGAGATCTTGTACTAGAGCTAATTTCCCCATAAATATGATGAGTATGGTAGATTATTAAAATCAGAAGTGAATTTTTTCAGTCTGTTCCTTAGTGTAGGGAGAGGTAGGTTGGCTCTCAATCTAAAGGAATTCTAAAAGTTTTCTGCAGCCACTGAGATGAATCTTCATTGTGCTCCCCCCCCCATGTGTCCCAGTGTTGTTGTAACAAAGTAGAATGACATCCCTGAAAACCTTAAATTTCTGTGGTATGGTAGTCCTTTAGGTAGTTCAAAGAAAGTTGCCTGAATGTCTTTCTTACATTTAGAATGTCTGTAAGGTCTGAAGGACTCTAGGGTTGTACTCTACCAGAAGCTGTTCATATTGTCATTCACATCTCTGCATCCTAGTCAGTTTCTATCAACCTGATTTGTCTCAGACAGAAGCCTTTTGTTGTCCATTTGGAGAGATCAGTTTGTTTTTATCCCCCTGAATAGCACATTACAAAAACCATTATCTCGCTTCTTATCCCTAATTATTAACAAACAAGTTTAAAAAATGACTGCTCATAATTTGCAAGCTAGAGAAGGTGGAAAGCCATAAAAATGTGGTGATTCAGACAAATCCTAAAATATCTGTTTCTCTTGCAGCCTTCACAGTACTGGAGAGAACTCTGGATTAGCTGTATGAAATTACTTGAGTTGTACTGGGGCTTAATTTAGTTTTTTCAGGTGTGTGATTCTCCTTAGTCTCCTGGCACTACATTTTGAAATGCTTTTCCTGTAGGTATTATGTGTGTGAGAGCAGATGCATGCAGAATCTAAAGTAGCTGGAGGTGGTGAAATAAAATAAAAAAACCTCACCAGTATGGAAGCAACACTACAAGGGAAGGGAAAAAATAAGATTAAAATGAAATAATTACTGGTACAAACTCTTTGATGTATGAGTTGTTGATATATACTCAAGCTATGATTTCTCTTACTACCAAGTCAAGAGATGACGTGTTATAAGGAACAAGTAGGAAAAGTTGAAGGAGAAGAACTCATGTTACTTTGCAATATATTGTAATACTTAAAAGCTAACGTTTCATCTACGTAATCTGGGCAATTTGCCATAGTTCTCTAAGGTGGTAGTGTAGGTAATGCAATTTTAGAATTCTGGTAGATTAAATCATTTTAATGCTTGGCCAAGAACAGAGAAGCCTGTCTCAAACCTCTTCAGTCTAACTGGACACTCTATCCAAAACCTGAAAGTTACAATTCTGGAACAGAAAAATCACAAGACTAGGATTGAAAGGGAGATAGCAGAAATCAAATACATCCATCTGTTAGACACCCATCACAGGGGATTGAATATTAGTGAAGGGTTTCTGGGGCATTATCAAATTTGATACACAGATTGCTATATGCTGCTAGATATTTTATATACTATATTACAACCCTGCCGATTCTCTTTAGCAAAACAGGAAGTAACCAGGTACAGTGTTTTTGTTTGCAGACCAGAATGGGCTTTCTCAGAGCCTTTGATCTTGAAAATGAGACATTTAGAGCTAATCTGAATAATCTATTGTTACTGATGGCTGTGGGAAGCTGTATTGTTGTGCTTGCATCTTGTCTGTCATTTTGCTTGAACAAACCCTGCTCCCTTTGACCCCTGATTTTGGTGTATAAAAACAATGCCTGTAAATTTCACTCCTTGTCTGAAGAAATGGGCTTGATCCACAAAAGCTAACAATAAAAATATAGCAGTTAGTCTTTAAAGTGCTACAGTGTTTTTAATTTTGTTTTGTTTATTTTGTTTTATTTTCTGATATGCCTGAACCACAGACTAACATGGCTACTATTAAAAATGTATATAAAGAATTATCTACTTCTAAGCACCTTTCAGATGATCTATAAAAGATGAGACAAACTTAATTCCAAAATTTCTTTTCCTTGGCTTACAGAATGAGTGATTGGTTGATCTAAACATAATATTTATGTTATGCCGAGATTTATAAATAAGAGACAGACATGCGGACAAACCTCTGCTCATAAACAGTTGTTGTAGAGATATTCATTTGACCCATTTGAACTATAATTCATAGATATCTGTTGTAGAAGCTTCATAATGCTTAGATTGGAGATGAAAAAGGTATGCATGAAATTCTTCTTTTTGCTTTAAGCTGCGTCAAAGCACCTTGACAAGAAAATTTAATGTCATGCAAGTTTCCTTTTCTAGTCAAAAAGTAGAGTAATGGTTCTTTCACCACCACCCTCAAGGTGGTTATAGTGTGTTAAAAACATGTCTAGTGCCCTTTTTGTGAGAGGCAAATGACACATAGACAAGCTAATTGATAAGAAAGGTACCGATAGCCCATTTAGTGCTTCAAATTATCAAATAAAGCAGCAGTGACCATGATTTTGGGCAACACACATTATTGTGCCAATCCTTTACATTGTGCATATAATAAAAAAAACCCCAATGTTATGTATAATTTGGAATCTTTTGCACAATACAGGAACTCCATCAATAGTGCTAGGGAATTCCTTGTCATCTTTGTCATGGGGGGATTTGCAAAGCTTCACCCACTGATGAGATAAGTGAGGATTTTCATCTTTAGCTTGGATTTTTGTCAAGGTTTTAGAAACAAAAAATGTTTTAAGTACAATAAAATAGAAATGTATAAAGGATAGCTAAGGCTGGTTAATGTTTGACTTGGTCAAACATTTGGTGATATTGAAAAGACTATTTCTTCTTTATTCATATAAAAGAAATGCACAATTTAGAATCATGGATGTATATGAATTATAAGTAAATTTGAAATCAAATGAAAATGCTAAAAAAAAGACTATTTTTGTCCAGAAAAGGGCCACTTCTATAGTGGTAGCCATTTACGAGATTTTCCTTTGTGTATATGATGAGGCATAAATTGCATGCACATAAATACCACATTGATTAATTTCTCCACATTCACAAAAAATTGTCCTACATCAAGGAGCCTCATCTTACTTGATTATTCTTTGGTTTTCTTAATTTACTTTGAAGTCTATTAAGAGACTTCCAGATGGTCCAGCCAAAATTTTGTCCTAGTGGGAGACACTCTTTGAAAGTATTCCATTCAACAAGATGTGTTGTTTTGCTATCCATAAGTTTAGCCTAGTCTCTTCTGGTTTAATATTTAGAGCTTGAGAGGTGTGTAGATTTTTTTTTCTTTCAAATTTCAAGTAGATAAATAGGGACCACTTTGGTGGGAAGGTAACAGCGTTCTGTGTGCTCCGATGTCTAGTCATGCCTGCCACATGAACACAGAAATGTCTGCAGAAGCAGACAGTGCTGGTTATTTGGCTTTGAAACAGATATGAGCACTGAACCCTAGACTCAGATACAACTGACTTTCAAGCAAGGGAAACCTTTACCTTTATCTTACCATATTTTATTATTTGCAAGCATCTCTTGATGTACATCCTTTCCACTGAGCATTTCTTGTGTCCAAACCATTTAATCTCAGTAGAACAGTTTTACTAGGCAAATATAGAATGATAAAGAGAGGGGGAAGTTGCAAATCAACATTGGTTAGCACCTTGCTAACATGGTTTCTGCTGCTTTAAATGGAGTAAGTTATTTGACCAGATCTGATAACAGTTTTCTCATATAATCATATAAAAATTCAGAGCATTAATCAAAGAAAAAATAAAAAGTAGACTTTGATTCTTCTCCTTTCTTTCTTTATTCATGTCAGATGCACCACCAGCATATAATGACACACAAAGCTAAAATTAACACATCTATAAACAAAATAGAATTTAAAAAGGCTTGATGACATCTGCCCAATATTGGGCCACATCAACAGCATTTCCTCTTGCTAACATAAGGTACTCCTCAGTGCACACTGAGGGGCATCGTTTGTCCCATTTGGGAGATAGTTTGTACTTCTCCGCATTCACACAGGCTGTCATCTACAGGGAAACCCCACTTTCTCAGATTAGCCCTTGATCTTCCTACCCCTGCTCACAGTCTATTTAATGCTTTCCACACAAGCCATGGTTGTTTTGGTCCGGGCGGTAGAGAGTCATGTGGTTCTGTTTTGACCCACTTTTTCTGAGCAGCACTTTCTTGACAAAATTTTGATGGAGGGATGCCAGTTAAGTAATGCACTTTTGGGTATTGAGGTTGGTCTTAGCCATCCTGTGACTAATCTTGCTGTTTCATTTAGGGCCACATCCGCCTGCCCTGCATGCTTTCATCTGCACCACACTGGACTAGCATACTCTCCTGCAGAGTAACATAAAGCTAGCACAGAAGTTCTTAATGTGTGTGGAAATACTTGTCCTTGAATGTGAGCAACAAGGAAAAGGCCATCGTGGCTTTTATCATAAACAATGCCTTTCCTGGAAGAAGCATAACTCTGTTTTCGTTGTTTCTTTCTTTGTCACTCAAATTTTTTGACTTGTAGTAAAAACAACAACAACACAAGGACAATGAGAAGCAGAAATAATGAGGTAATTTTCTCCCTCCTATTCTCCCTCTCTCTTCTTTTACCCCTTTTTTAAAAAGAAGAAATATAAAGATGCCATCATACACTCATGTATATTTAAAATATATTTGCTCAATTTTTCAAAAGCTGAAGGCAATAAATCAAAACCAAACACAAACAATGTGAAACAATAAAAAAAACCACTGCAACAGTAAACACACATTTAAGAAACCAACAGCCCAGTCTTTACATATGTCTACAGCTGAAGTTCCATGGAGTTCAACAGGGGTTATTCTGATGTGTATGAATATAGCGATGTAACCTCACAGCACAATATTGAACTGAAAAGTTCTTTTGACCAGTATCTAGTGATGTCATATTGCTAGTGCAGGTGTCTTAACTGTAGTGATATCTATTTTTTTTAGCTAGAGGGAATTCCAGTGTAGCCTCCACTTGTATGTTTCTTTCAAACCAACACACACACACACACACACACACACACACACACACACACACACACACACACACACACACACACACACACACACACACACACACACTAATACCTCGGATAACGTTTACCTCAGATAACGCTAAAATCGCATAATGTTAAGTAATGGGGGGGGATTGGATCGAATAACATTAAGGTCCTATGGGATGGATCGGATAACAACCACTAAAGCCTGTGCAGTTACAATGTATCTCTATGGAGCTTTAACGTTATCTGATGCATTCCATAGGATTTTAACTTGCATCGGATTACACTAAAAATTGGATAACACCAAGACTTGTGGAACCAAGTTTTAGCGGTAACTGAGGTTTTACTGTATATGCTTATACATCAACATCCACTACAATTTTAATACAGGTGGGACAATGAGGATCGTGAGAACTGCAGGTGCAGTCTATCTTTTCCATTATCACAGAGTAGCTGGCACACACAAACATTTCCTAATGCTTGCACAATTAAAATATCAAGTGAGATTTCAGTACTGTATTATTTTTTTCCTAGTTGGCTTGCAAAAAGAATGCACTATCTTCACCAAAGCACAAAATTGTGCATGCCTGGCTGTGTTGGTGTAGTACCAGACTACATCAGCATCTCCTCCCCAAATAGACGTTGGAACAATTTAAATGAGTAAACACTTTATTCCACAGATGGGATACATTAATATGAGTTTTCTCAGCTTTTATGAGCTTTAG
The DNA here is from genome assembly GCA_030440675.1 of Furcifer pardalis. Taxonomy (NCBI): domain Eukaryota; kingdom Metazoa; phylum Chordata; class Lepidosauria; order Squamata; family Chamaeleonidae; genus Furcifer; species Furcifer pardalis. Next base: position 28,497,690 of record CP126892.1, read on the forward strand.
AGGAGGCTCTTCTCTCTGTCCTATTGGCAGTGCAGGTGGGTTTCATAGGGACACAAGATAGAATCTTCTCTGTGACTGTTTCCAAATTGTAGAATGCTCTTCCTTGAGATGTTAGGTGCCCCCCTCTCTTTTATCCCTCTGCTGATAGTTGAAGACCTTCCTATTCCTTCATGGTACCCAAACCATTTGCCTAATTTTCTTGTGGTACCCTAAGGGATTCACTGTTAGCACACATCCCACCTAACCCATCACAGATGGTCCAGCTCATACTTGGCTCCCATACTCCACCAAGCTATCAAGAACAGTGATATGGTCACTCTAAAGGTCCTCCAACAAGGTGTCTGCACTCTTATCTGAAAGATTAATGTCATCCCCCTAAAACAATTCAGTGCAATCATATCTGATATCCATATGGTTAAGGAACAATCTCCCAGTCTTAACAATCTATGTCTGAAGATCTATGAGCCTGATCCAAACATCAAGGATCACAGTCCCTAATGACCAAATAATGGTAATGCCAGACCATATTTCCATGACCTCAGCCAGGTCCTTTATAAAGCTGTTTGTCTTTCATGACACCAATATTATTGCCTCAAAACGAAAACAAAAATGAAAGCGAAAGCGAAAGCAATGACGCACCGCCACTGCCAACAACAACAACAACAACACTGCAGGAGCACAGATTATAATCTTCAAAATAGTGTATAGTCATCCATGCGACATGACTACGGAAACATCTGCAAATGCAGACAGCACTGGCTCTTTGGCTGTGAAAATTAAAGGTTAAGCTGCCGTTTTCTCTGCTTAAACTAGGGGTGGCTTAAAGCTGGGATGGCCAAACTATGGGTGCATTTTACTTCCACTTCCAGGAGCAATGTGGGCAACACGGGGCTGGATGAATTTGCATCAGGGCCCAGATCTGGCCCACAGGCCATAGTTTGGGCACCCCTGGCCTAGATAAATCTTTTGTCTGTGAGCAAATGGCTGAAATCTGACAAGTTTGCTGCAATAATGAAACAAACATATGAACAGTTGAACATATCACTAAATAAACTATTGTTTTTTTAAAAATGTATTTATTTACCTAATATCCTTTGCTTCTATTACAAATCAGCAAAGATATTACAGATTGTCCTAAATAATTGACATTGCAAAGTTTATGTTTACTTCAAAATCATTTAAAGAATAAGATACATATGAACAGGATTCTGATTAGTAACTTTATGGGTTTAACTGGAATTTAATTAATGCAATTAAGCTTTGAAAGAAGTCACAATGCAGCAAGTAAAAGTCTCCTTTGCTAGGGGGCAGGCTCATCTCTATTTACAGCCAAAGAGACAGCACTGTCTGTATCTGCAAACATTTCCATGCTCATATTGTAGGCATGACTAGACACCAGAGCACACAAAAGCAGTAGCTATTTATCTACTTGCAATTTCTTGCTTTTGAACTGCTAGTTGAGCAGCAGCTGGGACAGAGACTGGAGCTCACTCCCTTGTGCAGCACTTGGGTCTTGAACTGCTGACCTGCCAACCTTCCAGTCATTAAGCCCAGAATCTTAACCACTAAGCCACTTTGGCACAACATATACAGTATTTCCTATAATTGTGTCTATATATCTGAGACAATGCTTTCCTTCATCTCTGTGTGTGTTCTGGAATAAAGAGGACAATGATTTGCAAACTTCCAGCATCTCCCATTCTGCAGAATGTATTTGTTTGCATGCCTTTCCCCTTCCTTCTCTTCCAGGCAGATTTGATTTGAATAGGGAGCCTGCCAGAGGTATGCAGTCCTTCAAATTAGCCCCATTTAACAATCTGTCTTAATATAAGTCTTTTAGCCATTGAAAGGGTATGGAGAATCCATTCCTGCTGGCCAGAAGATATTTTTCAAGCAGGCATGTCATTCAAAGATGTTGCCAAAACAGAATTAATTAATTCAAAGTCTTTGATCCAATAGGGAATGTCAACTGAATGTAGCAAATCACATGCTCAAAAGATCTTGGGGGGGGGGGGGTAATAAGATGCCAGGAGTTAGCTGAAGTTGGCAGCTCTTTATTGAAGAACTCTTGTGGAGTCCAATACATAGGTTTTGCTGCACAAGTTGTAATTTATGAATCATAGGTAAGGCAGAGGTCAAATTCATTTTTGTTATGATTCCTTTCTAATTGATTAGGCCTGATTTGATCAGCTGGTTGGATAGCACAATGGTTTAGGTCTCTGGCTGCAAAGCCAGATGTGGAGAGTTTTATTCTACATTGCACCTCCTATTAGAAGACCTAGCCTGTGTAATAAGCTACATAATCCTAGGGTTCCCCAGAAGAAAGATGTGATAAACTATTCCTAGCACTTTCTGTACCATATTTATTGATTGTCAATAAAGTGTTTATATAGTGAGTTAGTTTAGAAATTTTATCATTCAATAAGCACTTCCAGAATTGGGAGTGTATCTGTGTGAAGCACTGCCATACCTCTCCATCTTGCAAAGGCTAATAAATCATACCTAACATGCATTCAAGCGCACAGAAAAAGCATAAGGTGAACATTATTTCTCAAAGCTTTATTCAGGAAATTCACACAGGCTTCCTCCCTATCATGAAACACCTGGAGTAGGGTGAAATTTTCATATATTGGCAGGGCATTTGAGTTTCCAGATCTTAATACAGTCAAACGTCACTTAATGAGCATTTCACTTTGCGAAAAACTCACATAAGAAGCAGGTTTTTCAAAAAGTGATCCAACTTCCCCTATGGAAATGCTTGCATAGGGAGCGTTTCTGTGGGGGGAAACTCGCATAATGGGAAAAATTCCGCTAAAAAGCTCATTATGCGAATTTGCGTAGCAAAAAACTCGCATCGCGAGCAGCCTCGCAGAATGAATTAAATTCATTATGCAAGGTATTACTGTATATATCATGAAGCCCATATGCTGATCTGCATTTGTCACAAGTGTTTGGTGAGTTGGTGCTATAATTATTACAGAAAATAAAGTAAAACTGAATCTAAGTAAGGTGGAGATAGGTGTACAGTTGCACCGCCAGATCCCGAGACTTCCACCTGCTCTGGCATCCCGAGACTTCCACCTGCTCTGGCGTCATGGTCCCTGCCCCAGGCTTGGAGGGCCGCTGCAGCTGTGCGCAGCAGGACTTCGCCATGGGGTGGAGAGGCTGGGGTATTGTTGTGTTGATGCTCTGTTTATGTATTTTTGAAATGCTTTTTATGATGTATCGATATAGTATTTTGTAATTGTTTTGTTATCTGCTATTTTGTTATCTGCTATTTGTAGCTGTGATATATTGTTTTGTTGTGACTCCTGCTCATTTTGTAACTTTGACTGGGGATTCTTTGAAATGTTCTGGTTTTTGATACTTTGTTATTTTTATTGTAACTGTGATGTATTATTTCATTGTCAGCCACCTAGAGTTACTATAAGCAATTGGGATGGCATATACAGTAATACCTCAGATAACGCTAAAACTTGGTTCCACAAGTGTTATCCGATTTTTAGTGTTAAAATCCTATGGGAGGGATCGGATAACATTAAAGCTCCATAGAGATACATTGTAACCACACAGGCTTTAGCAGTTGTTATCCAATTTTATTTATTTATTTATTTATTTCTCATACTTGCTATCCCGCCCCAATCAGGCAAGCCTGACTCTGGGTGGCTAACAGCATAGATTTAAAACATATCTGTATTAAAATTTAAAATTCATAAACTAAAAACAGTATCTGGGGTGTCGTCAGAAGGGTGGTTATCCCTAGACTAACCACCCCACATGGGATCCCCCATCCCTAGAACCCCACACTTGTCCTGCCAGCCAGGTCTTTAAGCTCTTCCGGAAGGACAGGAGCTCTGTCTGCAGGCGCAGCTCAGTTGGGAGGAGGTTCCAGAGGGCCGGGGCGAACACGAAGAAGGCCCTCTTCCTGGTGCTAGCGAGGCGAGCACCAACAAGAGAGCCCCTCCGATCCACCCTGGTGGGACGGACAGATGTTCTTAGGGTGACGCGGTCTCTTAGGTATCCTGGCCCACTACCATATAGGGCTTTAAAGGTAATGACCAGCACCTTGAATTGCACCCGGAGACATACTGGCAACCAGTGCAGCTCCCGAAGCAGTGGTGAGGCCCGAGCATAACGCCCGCGTCCCATCACTACCCGGGCTGCCACATTTTGGACCAGCTGCAGTCTCCAAATGGTCACCAAGGGCAGCCCCATGTAGAGCGCATTACAGTAATCAAGTCTGGAGGTGACCAAAGCGTGCGTGACCATGAGCAAGGCGTCCCGGTCTAGGAGCGGGCGTAACTGGCATATTACACGAAGTTTGTGCAAAAGCCCTCCTGGCCACGGCTGCCACCTGCTCTTCGAACAGTAGCCGTGAGTCCAGGAGGACCCCCAAATTATGCACTGGGTCTGTTTGGGGCAAAGCCGCCCCATCCAGAACCAAAGCTGGCAACTCCTGTGACAACGCAGGGCCCCTCACCCATAGCCACTCAGTCTTGCCGGGATTCAGCTGTAGCCCGTTTTCCCCCATCCAGACCTTAACAGCCTCCAGGCACCTGAGAGGACCTCCACTGCGCCGCCTGGGTCCCCACGGGCTGAGATGTACTGATGATACCTTACCCCGTGGGAACGGATGATCTCACCCAGCGGCTTCATATAGATGTTAAATAGGAGAGGAGAAAGTACCGAGCCCTGAGGCACCCCATATTGCAGGGACAGGAATGAGGAAAACCAGGACAACACTGTGCCCTGGATCCCCAGGCCCCGGAGCCTTCCTAATCCATCCCATAGGACCTTAACGTTATTTGATCCAATTCTCCTCCCCAGATTACTTAACGTAATGCGATTTTAGTGTTATCCGAGGTAAACGTTATCCGAGGTGTTACTGTAAATGAAACAAGAAGAAGAAGAAGAAGAAGAAGAAGAAGAAGAAGAAGAAGAAGAAGAAGAAGAAGAAGAAGAAGAAGAAGAACAACAACAACAACAACAACAACAACAACAACAACAACAACAACAACAACAACAACAACAACAACAATGTTCAGTAGTGCAACTTCCTGGCCTAATGTAGATGTGTAACAAGGGGTGGAGTGGGTCTCAGTCTCTTTGAATGAACAAGCTCACTGTTTAAAATTCTGGACTTAATTTTTACAATCACAACACAGGTAACATTGACCTCAAGAAGATTCTCTTACCATTTTTGAATTGATGTGCCAACTGTTCTTGTACAATAGCTTATACTAGTGACATCCAGACCAAACTATCATACACTAGTACCTTGGATAACAATGAGACTTGGTTCCACAAATCTCCTCGTTATCCGTTTTTTTACGTTGTGCGATGCATTGATCGCACAACATTTAAAAAAAAGTCCTGTTCCCTTTCAGAAGAGGAAAGGGAACAGGGAGGTGATCCACCTGCCTCTTTGGAAAGGGCAATGGTGATTCCATGAGTGGAATCCCCACTGCCCTTCCCAAAGAGGCAGGCAGATTGCAGCTGCTCTGGTCGGGGATTGAACTGGGTGCATGCTTGTTCAAACCCCTAACCCAAGCGCTGATCACACTCTATGACAGCAGCACCTGGGGAGGTCTGGAGAGGTTGGGAACAGTGGAGATCAGGTCCCACAACCTCCCCAGAGGCAGCAGGGACTCCAAAGAGTCTGAAATGGGCAAAAATAACTTTTTGATTTTTTCACCCATTTCGGGCTCCCAGCCACCTATAGGAAGGTTGGGGAACCCAATCCATGATGTTCCTGATGTTCCCCAAACTACCAGGCCAGTGCAGTAAGCCAAAATGCCGGGTTTTGAATTCCAGTGTTTTGGCTTACTGCACTGGCCGAGTAGTTTGGAGGACTTCAGAAACAGAATGGATCGGGTCCCCCAACCTCTCCAGAGGTGGCAGGGATCCTGGAGAGCCAGAAATGGGCAGAAAAAAATGGAAGTTCTTTCCCCAATTTCTTTCCCCTGCCGTCTCTGGGGAGGTCAGGGGACCCGATCTGCATTGTTCCCGACCTCTCCAGACCTCCCCAGGCAGTGTTGCAAGGCAAAACACCGGGGAAAGAACTCCGGCATTTTGTCTTACAGCACCGGCCAGGTAGGTCTGAGGACTGTGTTCCCTTCACAAGCAAAGGGCTATCTGATGCTGGGATAGCCCTTTGCTTGAGAAGGGAACCCCTGTGGGTGCAGCTGTGGGGTGGCTGGGGAAGCCAACGGGGAACTCCCCCGTTGCTTTCCCCAGCCACGCCGCAGCTGTGGAGACAGGGGGAGGGTGGCTGGGAAGCTGAATGGGGGACTTCCTGGTCAGCATCCCCAGCTGCCTCACCCCTGCCTCCGCAGCTGCAGGGCGGCTGGGGAAGCCAATGGGGGAGTCTCCTGTTGGCTTCCCAGCCATCCCGCCCCTGTGCCTGCAGCTATGGGGTGGCTGGGAAAGCCGACGGGAGAGTTGCCCATTCAGCTTCCTAGCCACCATGCCCCTGCCTTTGCAGCTGCAGGGTGGCTGGGAAGCTGAACGGGGAGCCCCTGTTCAGCTTCCCAGCCACCCTGCTGCTCTAAACGATTACCTCAGATAACGCTATCAGATTGTTATCTGATGCAAAAAAAATAGCATTGTTAACCGATTTTAGCATTATCTGATACAATCGTTATCTGAGGTATTACTGTAATGTGTTGCATATGAGTATCTTTGACAGCTTCATAGAAACTTCACCTGGTGCAAAGTACACATCACAATAGATATGGTATGATCAGTGGCCATTGCCCATTAGCAATTACACTGATTTATTTTTAGACTTTCAAAACCCCATTTGTTTTCCTCATGGTTTGCTGGTGCTACTGATGGTTTGCTTTTCCTGATGGTTTGCTGGTGCTACTGATTCATGCCCAGTGAGCCCCTCCAAGCTTCAGCTTCTGCATAGAAAATTCATCTCTCTGCAATGAGGTTGGAAATGTGGGTGGCTTTATCACCTAAGACTTGGCTGCTGAAACAAGTCTATGGTCTATAAATTCTAGCCAACTCTGTCTGATGTTTGGCTTTACATCTCACTTATACCTCAAGGTGCTTTCCAGAGAAGGTGTTCAACCTATGATTGCTTGAAGCCAGGGATTTTAATCCTTTTCATGAAATTCAGGCCTCCAAAACTGTTTCCATTAGCTAAACTGACTTTTCTGTTGTTGCAGATGATTGCATTCTGTGAGGCTCTGCCCATTTTTAGTCTCGTCATTGTCTCCAACATCTTCTCTTGTGGGAAGCTATTAAGTGTAACCTTCTGTTCTGTAGCTATTTTAGACTGATTTTGACATTAGTTTGTATTTTATTATTGTTGCATATAAACACAGAGTTATACCCTAAATCAATGTTTCCCAATCTTTGTTTTTTGTACTTCAATTGCCAGAAGCCTAGGTCAATTTCCCAAAGCACTGATCAGCCAATGTATGACTTGGGCTTCCGGGAATTGAAGTCCACCAGTGTTCCATGGGACATAGTTTGGAAACGCTGTCCTAAATAAATGTCAGCATTAATAAATAGTTAAATAAATAGTCTTCCTGCATCGCAAAGGTTTCCCATAAAGACCACTAATCACAAGTATTATTCACTCCATGCATACTTACCCTAAGAAATAATAATATGATGAGCTGGCAAGTGTTCTCTTACACAACATGAATGATATCATCAGTAGGTCCACATTGCCTCTGATTGAAGACTTCACTTCTAAAATTTCATCTCATTGTGTGCAAGTTTTGTTCACCTAAAATCAAACAAAAATATTTAATTAGTAACCATCTTCTATAAATCCTGCTGGGTTTTGAAGTGCAATATTTTTTTCTTCTCAACTGGTAATCAAACACTTTTTACCAAGTTTTTATTTTAAGTTTCTTACTCATCTTAACTCCTACTTCATTCAGTTTCCTTGTAAAGGTTACAATAAACATCCTCAATATAAGAAATAATATAAAATAAAATCCTTCATATAAGAAATATGACATTTCTGCTTTTCAACTCAAGGAAAACATTGTTTTGAAACAGGTGACCCAAGCTTTTGCTTTGATGAAGCTTTTCCCTTAATTAATGTGTTTATTCATTTTGTATGCAGCACAAATGATGATTTCCAACTGTTGATTACTGACCCACGTTGCTCAAAAATAAAATAAATTTTAAACTTAGAAAATTCATTCCCCTGGTCCAGGTGCAGCAAACGGCAATGCATTTGATGCTTCTGATGGAAAGGTTGCATATTAATAGCACCATCTAATATTGGCTTATCTTTAAACAGTGACATTTGAGCAAATGGAATATGTTTAGCGAAAAATAAATAAATAAAAATAAAATCTCTGCAAGTGAGAGATGATGCCTGGCACCTCTGAATCACGTGTTATGAGTCTTCTTCCCAGCTTGACATCACTATGTAAAATAAGAAAAAACACTCTAATGTTATAAAATGTTATCTATTTAAATAAATAAAATGTAATTATTGTCCTATTATTATTTGCCAATAATATGAATAGCAGATTATAACTATAATGTTTATGGAAGACGGATTGTAGAGTGGCTACAATAGAGTTTTTGGTCATGTTATGCCTCACTTTATTTTGTCAGTCTGCTGTTCTGTACAGCACTGTTTATCTGCTTCTTCTGTGTCTCCTGAACATGCTGCATAGTGACAAGATGGTTCAGTTAAAGTGGTTTTCTAAACCACATGTTCAATTCTTCAGCAGCACTCTCTCTTTCAAGCCCATACATTCTTCTTCTGAATGTGGTCTGTCTTTGAAACTTTGGGATAGATGCAGAGTGCTTCAAGATAGACAAGCCTGAGAACTGGGAAGAAAATGCTCTCCAGGAAACTGCCTGGTTAAATGGGAAAGGAGAAGATGAGACATTTGCTAGATTTCAATAGAATGGTTTCACATCCTTCCATTAATAATATATTTGCTGTGAGCCATCAAATCAGTTGTGACTTAGGTGACCCTATCTAGGTTTTCCGACACTTGATTTACCATATCTTGTGACGGAACATCTTTCCCAAGGTTCCATGAGCAGGATCCTCATTTGGGTGCCAAAACCTTGACTCCACAGCCAGATATCTAACTCAAAGAGCTTATTTAGCCAGCTCTTTTATCAAATGCAGTAAGATATAAAATGTAGGGGACAAGTAAGAAAACTTCATCACGCCAAAAGTCTCTTTGGTCCAGAATTCAGTCCACCTGTTGTCAGTGAAAACAGACAGGACAACAGGGTAATAGCACTTCTAGTATAGATGGTAGATTATAGGCAATATGTCTTGTTGTCATTGCCACTTCATCTTTCATGAATTTGTATTATCCCATTTGTTGCTGTCTAAGTCAGATGCCATCACTACATCTTCCTGTAGTGGATTCTGCAACTATGCGGTCAGGAAGAAGTCTCGAATACTGTACCATTCAGCTTCATTAGAGCACACCATGTTTTAGAACAGATTAGAAAAGATAGCTTTCCTGAATCTCACAGTCAGCATGTCCAAAGCTTTTCCAAGTATTAAGTTCAAATATCAAAAGAAAAGGAGGAAATGGTCTACTTAACTCCCTGCTACACATAGTGCTCAGAGTATCATCCTATCTCTGTGCAGCTAAGTGAGACTTTGGTGTTTTATTATACTCATAGTTGTTAAAACTAACATCTCAAGCTGTGCTCAGAACACAATGAGGTTTCCTTCTAACTGAAAACCTGAAAGATTATGCCACTGGTGTATTACTAGTATATGCAGTTTTAATATATTAAAAGTGGGAAAAGTTAAACACAGTAGGAAAAAAGAAGACCGATTATCTTCATCAAGGAATCCACAGCCTTCAGTTTACAATTGCTGAGCAGGGCTTTTGAGGACAAGACATTCTGGAGATCCCTCATTCAGAGAGTTGCCATAATGTGGAGACAATATAATGTCACATAACAATATATGATACTCTTTCTATGATTACTTTATATTTCCTGCCAATGTTGACAAAATTTCCTATGTTCTTTCAAGCTTACAAAGCCAAGCAGAGTTTTATCTGTCCTGCTTTAAATATGCAAAAAGCATAGTCTCATGCCAATTACATACAGTGGACTTGACAGCTTATTAGAAACCCACTTTACTTGGCAATTTGAAACTCCTTGATTTTGCCTCCATTACTTGCCAAGCCATGTCATTATGTAATACTGTATAACCCTCACATTTTGTATTGCTTATATATAGCAATAAGTTGAAGGGAAATTTAGGAAACAATAAAGATGTTTGGGAAGTTTGTGATAAAAAGGGGAGGTTTTTTTAAACCTGATATATTATGAGGATGACATGTCACACCTAGTTACACTAGGTGTCATGTTCCTTTGCCTTGCTGAACCTGTTACCTTAATCAGGGCTGACAGTTCAGAAGATTTCAAGTCTTAAAAGCCACAAATGGAGCTAAATGCTTTATATTATCAGGTAAAGATTTTGCTTCTATTCATGAAATTTGGTTCTACTCATGAAAGTCAAGTAAATAGTATTTTCGAGCAGACTCCGTTTTAGTTTTCAGTCAAATAATAAAGCTGTTTGTTGCCTGTCTCCTCTAACTGCTTCCAGGAATATGGCTTCTTCTTCTTAGCATGCAATATGCATATGAAGGTAATAATCATGTGCTGTCAAGTCAGATCTGACTTATAGTGACCCATTTCAGGGTTTTTCAGATAGAAATCCTCTGAAGCAGTTTATCATTCCCTTCTTCTGGGGGGATGTTGGGACTGTGTAACTTGCTACAAAGGCATGAATACAGAGGCTGGCTCTACTAAAAGGAGTAGAACTCTTAACTTCTGGCTCTGCAGCTAGATACCTAAACCAATGACCCATGTTAAATACACATAGAGATACATATATGTTAATTTTTTGCATGTAAAAATGACCATGCCATATAGAAAACCATGCTTCCAGTTAGAAAATTAATCTGCCTTGGTGCTTGTTAGAAGCTTCCTTTTGAATTTGAAGCTAAATGGAGCTAGGTCTATGACAGACCTCAAAACCTTCCTGTTTAGGCCATTCTTCCAGGTGAGTGACTTTTAGATGTCTGCAAGTGTTTTTTTAACTAATGGGAGTCCCAGCATGCAATTTTTGTATTTTTTTTTTTAAAACTACTAATGGCACATCCATATTGACAGTCATACTTCTTTAGCTCTGTAAAAGGTGGATATAGCTGAAGATCTCAATCTCCCCTTTGTCAGTGGGAGGACCCTGAATAGACTGAGGGTTGGAGTCCTTAAATGCAAGACCAACATGTTCAAGTGGGGACTGCTGGTGGACTACAACACATGACATGAATGTGGAGAGACACAGAGTCTGGCCCATTTGATGGTCTGCCAATTGCTGCCAGAGACATGCACCGATGAAGACTTGCGTTGGGCAATGACAAAGTGAAGAAAGTGGCTTCATTTTTGAAGTCCAAATTTTGATCAGAACAAGAAAGAAGCAGCAGCAGCTCTGCAATTTGTGCTCATTGTTTCTCCCAGTGTATTTTATTTTGCAGACATTTCTTCAGTTCTATGTCTCACACTTGATCATAATCCACTTATGAGACCAGATGAACCATATGAACTGAGAAAGACGAATAGGAAGACTGAAGCAGAAAATAGTATAGCAACAGTACATCCTGCATCTCAGCATTTGTCCAAAAGTGGTTCTTCTCATCATTTCTTTGCCCAAGATGAAGAAAGCCAGCATGGCTTTACTCAAGTTGGAAAAAAAAGGCATCCATCCCATGGACTGAAAGAGGAAAAGAAACAAAATACACCCTTTATGTCTCCACAACGTGAAGAAGAGAGAAGAAATGCAAGCTATATACAATACAATGCTCACTCGCAGCCACACTTTCCATTAGATTCATGCCGGCCCTAAGATGCACCAAAAATCCCCAAACCTATTTCACATCCCATCACTTACACATATGAGGTTGTAGGATCTGGGATTTTATCTTATCCTTACAGATTTCATATACTTTGTGTTCTCAGTTCTCTTACAATATATATAATTTTTGTTTTGCCTAAGAACATACTTTTCTACACATTTCCCTCATTGATTGAAATTAATTTAATGGTACAATGTTTAAACTACAGAACTGCAGCCAAAACTCTGCTTGCAATTAATTTTCTATTCTGATGACCCAGTCTTCCATCTTTCAGAGGTAGCTAACATTGTTCAGATCTTCCAAGATATTTTATACAAAACCAAATATTTTGAATATACTGTACTTTAGAAAAAGGTTAATCTTTGGGGGGAGGGGAAGTGAATTAATTATGGTATTGTTTAATGAGATGTTCTCCAGAGAGTCTGTAGCATTTCCCCTTGCCAAACACCAAACAGATTTCTTCTATTTAGTATTCATAACTTCATAAACTCCCCACAATTTTTAGAACATGAACACTTATTATTTACTTCCTACCTAAGAGAGTTTACTGGCAGTTAGAAGTTTAACCTTTTTGTTATTTGCTGAGATAGGAAAACAGTAATAAATCTTCACAAGTTGCTCTATTAACCAAAGATAGCTTTAAAGTACTCTTAGAATTGCTTTTAATAAGACAATTAACATTAAGTACTTAAACAGCCTGGTGACTGTATATGAAAGCAGTGGAAGGAAGGAAGGAACCTCTGTATTTCTCAATTCCTCAATATTTTAGTTTCCCAAAGCAATTAGATGAGAACTGAGGACATTAAGTCTACCACCTTCATAATGAAGCCCAGCATTATTAGCTAATGTGAATGATTTTCTTCAGTACAGTATAGCTTTCTGTCACACTCCTCTTCCTTCTTTTAAAAAGATAAATCCAATATATTATTTCAGCTCCTAGTCTCAACTGCAGTTGATTCTTTGAATTACTCAGATTTGCATAAATGTATAAAGTTATGTACAAATTTTCCAAAAAAAAAAAAATCATAGTAAGAATGAAGCAAAAGAAAATGCTTACACTTGGCATTTGCTAAATTCAATAGGTATTAGTATTTTATATGGAAAAAAAAATCATGGTGCAGCTGTCTGCCATAGAGTTAGCAACTTGATCTCCCCTGAGGATTTGGGATCTGCCCACAGCGAGCCCAAATGGCTCCCTATTTGTGTAACCTGACTCACCCTCAACAGCACAGGGCCTTTTCACTGTCAAGGTTTAACATTTTGCCCTCTAGCTCCTATTTGGGAGATTCAATAAAATCCCATATGGTGATAGGTTGTGTCCTTGCAGGGCCCAAATGTGTTGAATCAGTTATCTATGTTCTTTTCTACTGCTGTTTTTACAAGGAAATCTGCTTCAATTACCTAGAACCTTTCTTAACCAATTTTAGTGGACTCTCAGACTCCTCTTGTTGCTGCTTCTCTTGAACAATGGCTCCACTGATTACATGGACTGAGTGGCTACCTTCCTGTCATGTGTCATCTGACTTTGACAATTTGGCAGGTTTTCCATGTTTTAATTGTACCACTCCTCATTGTCTTAACCATTTTTGATACCACTGGTGCTTATAGTGTCATTGTAATGCCAATAAATGTGTTTGTATGTATGTATGTATGTATGTATGTATGTATGTATGTATGTATGTATGTATGCATGCATGCATGTATGTATGATGGTGACTGCAGCCATGAAATAAAAAAGATGCTTACTTCTTGTGACACAAGCTATAACTAACCTAGGCAGCATAATAAAAAGCAGAGTTATCACCCTGCCAACAAAAGTCAGCATAGTAAAAGCAATGGGCTTCCCAGTAGTAATGTATGGCTGTGAGAGCTGGACCATAAGGAAGGCTGAGCACAGAAGAATAGACACATTTGAGCTGTAGTGCTGGAGGAGTCTCTTGAGAGTCCCCTGGGCTGCAAAGAGATCAAATCAGACAATCCTGAAAAAAAATCCTTACTCCTCCTTGGAAGGACAAATGCTGAAGCTGAAGCTCAAGCACTTTGACTACCAAATGAGAAGAGAGGACTCACTGGAGAAGGCCCTGATGCTGGGAAAGATTGAAGGCAAAAGGAGAAGGGGATGGCAGAGGATGAGATTGATAGATGGCATCATTAACACAGTGGGCATAGATCTAGATGCACTACGGAGGATGGCAGATGACAGAGGAACTTGGCATATGGTGGTCCATGCAGTTGCAAAGGGTCAGATTCTACTGTGTGACTGAACAAAAAAAATGTATGCATGCATGCAGTTAGCAGAGAAAGACAACTAATCACAAACACATAGAAGTGATAATTTAAAGTAATTGACAAAAGCACTGATGATTCTTAGACATTTCGATATCAGACAGAATCCTGCAGGCAGAAGCTGATGACATGATCAGAGTCAGCAAGTAAAATTTAATTTCATTTAATTAAAAGCTACCAATCCTTAAATTTTAAGTCTTTAGAAAACCACAGCTAGATTGCTGAAGCTAGAATGGCAAATACTTATAATTGGCTCGTGGTCAATTATTGGCAATTAAAGACCTCTTTCCTGTCCTGAGTTTCTTTCCCCAAAGGAAAAGGGAGCCCAAGACACATTGAAAACTAAAATAAGAGGTCAGGAAATTTTTAAATTAAATTAAATTAAATTTAGTCTTCAGCTGCTGATGACATTATCAGTGTCTGCAGTGTAAATTTATACCAACAGGATTTTGGCCATAGATTTTAAAGAGTGAAACACTCTAAAGCCCTTTGCCTATATGAGTTAACCTATTAACATTGCTTTTTCAAGAATTTAATTTTCTTAAAAATATATCTAGCTCCGTCTCCCAAATTCATGATTTTTTTTTTTTTTTAGTTCTGGAAGCTTTTTATAGAAGCTGTTGATTTCTCAGTGAATATTTGATCGTGAGTCTTCTATGTTGCTATTTTAAATGCAGGATCAACAGTGAACACTGAGAGATTTTCAACATTAGGCAGCACTTGAGGGCATACAAGAGCATTTAGTATGTGGAAATATTCATTAACAGAAACCGACATGCATTTACAGTGCGTATTAGGCAATAGCTTGCATGTATCCAAAGTTACCTGAAATGAAATAAATGCTGATATATCATAGAATTAACTGAAATAATGGAACTTGGGGGCTGAAATCTTTTACTGGCATGTAAAATTGGTAACTTCTGGAAGCAAATTCCTTCAACATAAGACATTTCCACAAATTTCATCTGTTGCATGATGATTTCTGCAATTAGTATGTAACAGATAATGTCTACAGAAATGTATTCACATGAAGCAATTTACCTCCAAATCTTAAAACTTATGTATACCATCGCATGATGCTGGGAAAGATTGAAGGCAAAAGGAGAAGGGGGTGACAGAGGATGAGATGGCTAGATGGCCCCATTGATGCAATAGGCGTAGACCTGTGTGAGCTGCAGAGAATGGCAGAGGACAGAGGAGCCTGGCGTGAAGTGGTCCATGGGGTTACAAAGGTTTGGACTCAACTGTGCAACTAAACAACAACATACTATCACGACACTATTTTGGCCAGTACATTTCATAATACTTTCATTCTATTAATTAATGGAAATATATAGTTTTTTAAAAAACAAAGCAATGTTCCCTTTTCAGTAATGGGCTTTGTTTTGCTCTTGGATCAGCTTTTTTAAAATAAAACCTAAGGTTTATAAAGTAGGGTATATGATTTTAATTATAGAGGACTGCAGTGGCTCAAGTGGCTAAGACAAGACATTGACTGGAAGGCGGGAGGTCAGCAGTTTGATTCCCAAGTACTGCAAGACAGAATGAGCTCCCATCTTATTTTAATATTCTCTACATTCACCATCTCCTGCCAACCTAGCAGTTTGAAAGAAAGAAATTGCAAGTAAATCAATAGGGAAAGTAAACAGTGTTCCGTACGGTGGCTAGTCATGCCTGCCACATGGCCACAGAAACATCTGTAGAAGAAGACAGCACTGGCTCTTCAGCTTTGAAATGGAGATGAGCACTGAACCGTAGAGTCAGATATGACTGGCAATCGAGGAAGGGAAACCTTTACCTTTACCTTTAAAAACAATTTGAGATGGCAAGCTTGTGTAAGAAATGGCTGGCATATGAAAGCTTGATTAATAATAAAAGGAAAGCAGAGGAAAAGGCTAAATACACTTTAAAAATGTGACATCATACCCCCACCCCTCTCTTCTCATTCTATCACTGCAGCTAAGATATTTCCATGAATGCAAGAATTGCTTGCTGTGAGCTGGATTTCTCCTGCTGCTCATTCCTCCACTTCAAGTCCTCCTAATCCTCTTTCTGCAATAGCCCAATTGGTTGCCATGGCGTTTTTTATTATATTGTCACTAAGACCCTCTGAGAGGAACAGAAACTTGTGGATCTCACCCAGAACATTTCCCCCCCCAACATGTGTATTTGATGACTACTTTCCTGCTTCTCCCTCATTTAAACATCCTCCCTCTCCTATTTTTTCTGCTTCTTCTTTAATTAGGATAAAAAGAGAGAGAAAAGAAAGGAAAATGTTCCCTCTTTACATTTGGCTGCAATGTAGCCTGGATGGAGGAACTTTATCCTCATTTGGCAGAAGAGGCAGAAAGTAGTTTGTGAAGCTTTGTTACTGCTTGGAGGTCAGGGGACAGGCTAGAGCAGCGATTTCCAATCTAAGACCTGCAGGCCAGATCCAGGCCATGGTGCCATTTCATCATGTGGCCCCCAACCCTCCAAGGGCATTCAAGAAACAAAATGGCCATCGCTTTGAAGCTGTTGGGAAAAATGGCCACCCCCATCATTTAGGCAGGGCAAAATGGCCACCTGGCTCTCGAAGCTGACTGAGAGAGTGTGACCCGGCCCTTGGCTTGAAAAGGTTGGGAACCCCCGGGCTAGAGGTTTGGTTTATTCCCTGCCCTGCACCATCAGGCCTCTTTGCCTGTTTGCAGTGATAAAACACTCTCCCAAAAGCTGATTTCTGCATGACAAGAAAGGAATTTAAGGTTAAAACTCATTATTTTAATCAGTACAAATATCAAATGCTTCACTCAGTAAAAAAATAACTCAGTATAAATAATAGCTTGATTTTATTGAATTGTTTTATTTAAAGGTCATCCTATAAATCTTCACAAGGACAGAAACTGGCAAAATTTTGAGGATCCTGCTGAATGGCATTTTTTTTAAAAAAAGTTACCAGTTAAGGAAAGTTTATTTAATGGTAAATTCTGAGATTACTAAAATAGATCAGGTTAAAAATTACAAATGTGTTTCTTGCAAATTTACAAAGCATTCTGCTAATTTTATTGAATATTTTATTTCATGCACCATTATCATCTTATAAAGAATGTGTTCATCAGCTCTATTGATCTAGATCTGTGGTTATCAACAAATGCAACATGCACTATCCAGAAATGCCCAAAATAAAGTACTCTCTATGGGAGGCATGACTTTTTTATCTCCATGTTCTACAGCAAGTGTGATTGTGTCATTTGTAGCCAGTGTTACCAGTAATGGAACTTCTATCTGTGATCTTTTGGAAGCAGTATCAGACACTCCACATCTTTGCTCTATTTCCTACCAGGGCTTAGTCACTGTGCCTTTACTTCTTCCCATACCTCAAAATAAATCTTCGTGTCATATATCCCACTGATCCATTTTTACAACCCTAAAACTTATGTGTATCTGTATAAAAGCCTGTAAACACACATATATATTTCAGGGTGAAATGGCCTTTTCTGATCCCATCAGGTTGGGGTCCAAGTTCTTTGACGCAGTGATAAATGGGACACAAAGCTGAAATATTAAAAGAACCAGTGATCTAAATCACCTCAGTACTGCAATGATATGGATGACTTCACTCAAGCTTGCTTTAGGGTGGTAACATGCTGAACTTCTTGAAATGGCAGAGGAGACAAAGGCTTTCCCAAGCCCAGCCAAACTTTGGAGGCCAAGTGTTACCATCTCCTCCACACCATAACTCTTTCCTTGGCTTTTAAGACCAATTCCCTCAATAGGTCACTACGGTGGAAATAGCTTTGGAGGAAGGAGAGAGACTGCTGGCTTTCTAATGAGCATATGTAACCATGATTTTTTAAAAGGTATCTTGTGGGGGAGGGTTATAGAGAATTACAAATTAATTAGTTTAATGTCTGATCTGCATAATGCTCAAAGGGACGTGAACATATTACAAGTCTTTGCATAGAAGAATCAACATGGCTTATGTGTTCTTTGGTTCTCAGTCTCCTAAATCTGGCCAGGTTATCCTGCTATGGTAATAGAGTAGATCATACTGCCAGCATTTCAACATCTAGTGTCAGGCGGTGGTCAACTAACATGACCACCCTGAGATCAAATGGTCAGAAGTCCACAGGGAAGGGTGATGGTCGCTAATTGGATTAAATCTGACTTGAATTCAGTACTGGCCTGGGGCTGATAAGGACTTTGCATGACAAAAGGGCTTAGGAGAAGAAAGTGACTTGCAGAACTGAATCATCCTATAGGTGTCATGCTGTGATGCAGAAGGCAGAGGAAAAGCCACTGCATTATATTCTCAAGACAGTCTTCATGTCTGATCACCATGAAGATCGCCAATACATGGATTAAGAAGAAGAAGAAGAAGAAGAAGAAGAAGAAGAAGAAGAAGAAGAAGAAGAAGAAGAAGAAGAAGAAGAAGAAGAAGAAGAAGAAGAAGAAGAAGAAGAAGAAGAAGAAGAAGAAGAAGAAGAAGAAGAAAATTTTATTGATAAAATCCTTACTACAGTACCATCTGTCGAGGTGAACTACATAAACTTGTCATCACTTTCAGAAACTTAGCTCAGTAAACATAGTTACATATATAGTGATTGTGGAAGGAAATATACAGTATATACAATAACAAAAAGAACAATAATATTTACAATTATACTGTCATTTACATGAAACCTAACTTTTAATATTCTCAGTTATTCCCAAATTTCTTTCTGTCAACCACTGCCACCATTTGTATCTGTCGGGTTCCTTCTGTCTCACCATCATTATTTTAGCATATACTCTGAGCCTTGCCATCACACTGCCCACCGCTTGTTTGGGATCTGCCACCTTTCCCGTCTTCCTTTCCTGTCCCCTTTGGAACATCAGAGCGCTTAAGGCAAACAGAATGATTAATCTAACCAAGGACCAGGGCACTTTCCAGTTCTCCAGCTTCTCTTTCTTTCTTGGTCCCTTCCACCCCTTTCCTGGCTCTGTCCCTGATAGAATCGTCTCTGCTTTCTGTTCCTTTAAATAAGGCCAGTCCAATTTACTTGCCAGAGCTCCCCAAATTTCTTGCGATGAAGGACATTTGCAAAATGCGAAATGCGAACAGGTTTCTCTCGGGGGTCTCTGGCCTGTTATCCCACCTTTAACATTTTGGCATCTTATCCTCCTGCACTGCTGTTCCTCTTCCTTTTTCCATGGGTAGATCGCTCCTACATTAAGTACCTGATGATCATTGCTTCTTAAGGAACTCTAGTTATCCCAGAGAGGCTCAGATGCTGAATGCTGTAGCTGGGTTCTTCTCTTTGACCTGTACACCTGCAGATGTGTGCTGGGTGGGACTCCAGCAGCAAGCAAGAAAATAACCTCTGTAGCTAAGCTCTGTAAGCTGTTAGAAGCAATTTGTTGAAAGGCTTTTTGTCTCATGTGTATATGTTTGAAGTCTTTACTATGGACTGCCTGGATATTTGGCCATTTAGATGACTTCTTGGACTGTGACTTTGGATTGCCTGAGTTCTTGCTTTGTGGAGCTTTGTAGTTCACATATGATCTGCTTCATCCTTTTCTTGGTCTGGGGCTTTACTAACCAGCAGATTCACTTGCTTCTCCGAGTGAGGAATAGATCAGGAAAAGGGTTAAAGATTTTGCAGCACAACATTATGAGTCCCATAAAATTGGTATCTGAACTATGCACATTTCTTCTTCATCATCCATGTCTTGGCCAAACGTGAAACTGCCAAAATGAAGGCACCTTTGGGTGAGTTCATTCTGCAGTTCCTTTTGCCTGACCTAGACAAAGATTAGGCAGCAACAGAAGGTTGCCATTGCCATGGTATGCCTGACTGTGGTTCAAAAATACCACAATCTTCAAGGAGGCTCTTTCTGTATATCCTTCATCAAGATGTCTGCTTCTAAAGATATGAACCCTCCATCTTATATTTGGAATTTTTGAAACAATAACCGTGTTAGTCTGTGTTTCAAGCATAGCAGAGAGTAAACAACAACAAAAAACAAACATTGTGGCACTTTAAAAATTAACTATTATATTTTAATCTTAGCTTGCATGGATCAAGTCTACTTCATCAGACATAGGAGGAGACTTGGTGGCATCAATTTCTGTACATCAGGTACAAGGGTACAGAGTGGTTAGCTTAACAGATAAGTATACAGATAGTATTGTTGTTTTTACAATTGGTAACACCTGTTATTCAGATTAGTTGGGGAGCTTCCCCTTTGTTTAGTAAATGGATGCAAGAAGGACATTGTGGCATTATACATTTGCTAATGAGTTTACTTTTCAGGCAAGCATCTATTGCTTGAATGGCCCAGTCCAAACACTAAGTTCTTCCTTTGTTTTGAGAGTTAGCCTGAGGTTGTGGATGAAGTTTCTACTGAAGTAGTTTCTGTAAAAGTGGTATAATATAACAACATATAACATATATAGCAGCATGTAACAACCTGTTGGTTGTGGTGTATCAAATTTGATAATGTCCCAGAAATATAAGGTTTAAAAGTCAACTTGATACATGAAAGCTAACATTATAATACTGCACTTAGTCTTTAAAAGTGCCACAACATTTTTATTTTTGTTTTGTTTTACCTATAACTTTTATTATTCTTAAAGTTTTAAAAGTGCTGAGATGTTTTATTTAAGGAACAACCTCTGGATTCACTTCATATTCTAGTAAGAACTTTATAAATTAGGGTCTAATGAAGCATTTTCTTCATCATGCCCATTTTAAATTTATCCAAATAGGCATCCACTTTGGGGTATAATACCAGAATATGTCCTCCATGTCTCTGTCCCATCAGTTCCCATTTTTTATGCCAGATGGTGATTGCAGCCATGAAATAAAAAGGTGACTGATTCTTGGGAGGCAAGCAATGAGAAACCTGGGGAACATAGTGAAAAGTAGAGACATCAAATTGCAAACAAAAAATCGTATAGTCAAAGCAATGGTATTCCCTGTGGCAATGTATGGCTGTGAGAGCTGGACCATTAGGAAAGCTGAGTGCAGAAGAATAGATGCCTTTGAGATGTGGTTTTGGAGGAGAGTTTTGAGATTCCCCTGGACAGCGAGGAGAACAAATAGGTCAGTCTTAGAAGAAATTAACCCTGACTGCTCCTTAGAAGGTCAAATAGTAAAGATGAAGCTAAGGTACTTTGGACATCAAATGAGAAGAGAGGATTCGCTTGAGAAAGCCTTGATGCTGGGAAAGGTGGAGGGCAAAAGAAGAAGGGGGTGGCCAAAAATGAGATGGCTAGATGGTATTGTGGACACAATGGGCACAGAGCTGAGTGAGTTGAGGAGGATGGTGAAGGACAGAAGTGCCTGGCAGACAGTGGTCCATGGGGTCGCGGAGGGTCAGAATTGATTGTGCAACTGAACAACAATAACAACAAAAAAGGTAAAGGGCAACAACTTGAAATTTAATCCTATTTGTGGCAGAAGGGAAGAACTTTGACCTTGTTTTCCATTTATCCTTTAAATTCTAAGGCTTCCAATTTAGAGTAACTTTAATTTTGAGATTTCATCCTATCATCGTGACATATAAAAGAGAGTTGATCTTCTTACAGTTTCAGATGGAAAGCTTTAAAAAAAGGGAGGACTTTAAGAAGGAGTTTTTGACACTGCTTATAAAATTAGGATGTAGCAATCTTATTTCTTGGCAGTGAAATAACATTTTATATATTACTTTCAGTCAAACTGTAGACAAAAGACTAACAAAAATAACATACATCACCGAATCTTGAAGACAACAGTCTTCAGTTTACACATTTTAATACATCGAACAGAATTTTTGCATCCATTCAGTAATATTCAGTGAGGTCAGTAGAAGATTTCATCCTCTAACTGCCAAGAAATGTTGTAAGCAACGGCAGGGATGATGCATATACAAAAAAAAAAGTAGAAGGAGAAGAAAAGAAAGAAGAAGAAGCTCAAGGAGGAAGCAAAAGAGAAATTGTTTCACATATATAAGTGTGAATCTACTCTTAGGAAGTAGCTTGAAACATTGCTAAACACCACTGAACTAACTGTGCTTTTAAAAATGAATGACTCTCCACTTTCCTATTGTATTGAGGATTGGTTGTGATTGATAGGTTATAAATATTTGTTGATATACTCTGAACTGTGCATGATTCAGGTCTCTAGCCTGAATTACCTTGTTTAACTTGATTCTGAAGGATGGACTGCTATGTCACCTGTAGGAGCACAACCTAGATTCCAAGCAGAGACTCTTAATTATTGGTTGATAATTAGTCTCCATTGTGATCTTTCATTCTGTGTGATTCTAATCTAGGGCCTTCATGTGTGGCAGGGCCAACTTGAAATAGTAGCTGCTAAATAAGAATTCTGGCTTGGATTTCAGGTGTTACTACAAGTAACATCATTTTCTCTATGCTGATATTAAGTAACAGAAAAGAATTTCATCTATGTTTATCAAGGCCTCTTTTTTATTATTATTCTGGAAGCCTTGTCATTAAACATTTATTTGAGTCTCCCGTAACTTTTCATTGCACATAGTTGCAATATATTACTGGAAATAAAAGGTGCCTAGCGGATGACTGAGTTCAACCTCCTGCTCGGTGCAAGAACCCAAATTAAAGTGGATCTGGATTGTGTGGCTGTTGTTGTTCAGTCGCATAATTGAGTCTGACCCTTTGCAACCCCATGGACCATTGCATGCCAGGCACCCCTATCCTCCACCATCCTCCTCAACCTGCTCAGCTCTGTGCCCATTGTATCAACAATACCATCTACCCATCTTATTCTCTGCCGCCCCCTTCTTCTTTTGCCCTCAACTTTTCCCAGCATCAAGGCTTTCTCAAGTGAATCTTCTCCTCTCATTTGATGTCGAAAGTACTTTGGTTTCTTCTTCAATATTTGACCTTCCAAGGAGCAGTTGGGGTTGATTTCTTCTAAGATCAAAATTCTCCTCCAACACCACATCTCAAAGGTGTCTATTCTTCTTCACTCATTTCCTTATGGCCCAGCTCTCACAGCCATACATTACTACCGGGAATACCATCACTTTGACTATGCAGACTTTTGGTTGGAAGGTGATTTCTCTACATTTGATTATGTTTCTCAGGTTTCTCATAGCTTATCTCCCAAGGATTAGTCACCTTCTTATTTATTTGTGACTGTATAGCTTCCTTTTGAAGACCTCTAGTGTCAGAGAGTTCACAAGTTGCTGAGATAATTGGTTCCATAGTTGTACTGCTCGAACAGTTATGAAGTTGTTTTTTTTTCTGATACTAAGTCAAAAGCTTGCTTCTTATAACTTGATCCCATTATTATGTGTCATGTACACTGAAAGGATTGACAACGGTTCCTGTCATTCCTATGTATGACAGTGTTTCAAGTAACTGAAAGGTACTACCATATTGTATTTTCCCTCATTCTTTTTTTTCTCAAGGCTAAACAATCCCAGATCTTTTCGTCTTTCCTCTGATCATCTTTCTGCCCTTCCCATCATCTGTTTCAGTTTGTCTGCATCCTTCTTGCAGGGCAATGCCCAGAGTTGGACACAGTACTCAAAATAAAGCATAACTAGTGCCAAAGAGAAGAGAACTAGCACTTTATGTGATCTGGAGACTATATTTATGTTAATACATTCTAAGATAGCATTTAGCATTTTTGCAGCTGCACCACTTTATTGGTTCAGATTCATCAAGTGATCATCGAGTGATCTATATGAGAAGGAGTGATCCTTCTCATATATAGCATTACTGAGCCAAATATCTCCCATGTTACCACTGTGAATTATTCTTTTTCTTGAGTGTAACTTATCCTGTTAAATTTCATTGTGTAATTATCAGAAAACTATCAGGATATTTTTGGATTTTGATTGTTATCTTTGTTAGTTGGCTTCAGCTGATGTTCAGTGTTTATGTCTCTCCTTGTGTGAAACCATTGGGAATTTCCCTCATTGTCTCTTCCTTTAACAGTCTGCCTAAAGGGAATAAGGTGGCAATTTGTGAAACAGGAAAAAATGTTTATTCTAGCCATTGGGAATAAAAAAGACATGACATAATAATTAAAAGGGCAAGCAGTTCAGCAATGGAAACACCCATCAAATGAAAGATCTGAGATCCGTTTGCTTGATGTGTGAACAGAAATAGTGTGGTGTGATAATTAGAAAGAGCAGCAGCAGTCAATTCATTGAGGTGTCTTTGCTTGGGGAGAAACAAAATGCTTTAGGCACACAATAATGTTTACTGAGACAAGAAATTGACTGCGGCCATTGTGTTAACTACACTTACTTGGATGAAATGTGTAAGTAAGGCTACAGTTTGATATAGAGCTCTTTGGGAAATGTTTTGAAATAAACATCCCCAAGAATAAATATAAATCCCTTTGAATATATGGGAACTATTTTCAAGTAAACATTGTGAGGATTGTGTGTGTGTGTGTTACATAAGTAAATGTAAGTGTGTTACATAAGTCACCCTTGCTCGAAAGCCAGTCATATCTGACTCTAGGGTTCAGTGCTCATCTATATTAATAGCCAAGGAGCCAGCATTGTCTGCATTTGTAGACATTTCCATGGACACATGGCAGGCATTACTAGACACTGGAGTGCACAGAACACTGTTTACCTTCCCGCTGAAGTGGTAACTATTCATTTACTTGCAATTTCTTGCTTTTGAACTTCTAGGTTGGCAGGAGCTGGGACCAAGACAGAGGCTTACTCGGTCATGCAGCACTGAGGAATTGAACTGCTGACCTGCCAACCTTCCGGTCATGAAGTTCATCATCTTAACCACTAAACCACCACAATCCTATATATGTTGCATACCAATGTACACATCTCTTTTTACTAACACAATAAGATGTACAAACACTATACCTATTTCAAGTAATGTAAATATGTATTAACATTGCTTATTGTAATCAATGGCCACCAGGCAAAACATGTCCTAAACTAAGGTTTCAGTCACATACTCATTTGTCTTGGGCTAAGCTCCTTGGAAAAGAGAAAGACTTAATTCTAATACTAAGATGTGTTTCCCAGTGGGGAGCAGGGAGAACTTGTCTTCCCTTTAACTGAGTCTTCAGAAGTGTTCAGATGCTTGTCAGAGAAACAGCTTAGCAACCCTTTCTAAGAAAGGACAGGGCAGGGTTTGGCCAGGCTGGGCCCACCCTGAGTTAGCAGTTTGCCCACCCTCAAACTCCTGGTTGCTTATATATATGACATACACATATGACATGTTGCCTATTCTGAAAAAAATATTCACCCACCCATATCTAGAATCCTGGCTATGGCCCTGAGAAAGGAGTTCCATACCCAACATGTTGCAACACTTGGTGCAGCGATGGGATGTAACAGGTTATCACCAGTTCTCCAGAACCAGTAGTAATTTTTCCCAGTGTCCCGGAGAACCGGTAGCAGCTTTTGGGGGCAACCACCTTCGGGGCTTACCTTTTCACTGGTTCCCCCACTGCGCATGCACGCCAAGCACTTGGTGTGCATGCATGCCTACAATGCTTGGTGCGTATGCACGGCATCCTTGCTGTCCTCCCAAGTGGAGAGGAGGAAGAGACCAGTGGCACCCTCACTCCGGGCCTCGCCATTTCGGCCTTGCCATCTCAGCCTGGAGCAGAAGAATGCTGACAGCTGTGGCTGCCCAGAGGACATTCCCGCCACCTCCAGTCTTCACCATCAAAGACCGTCGGTGGCAGGTATCGAGAGGACGCTCCTGCTGGCGAGAGGATGCTCGCACCCTCACTCCAGGCCTCGCCATTTCGGCCTCGCCATCTTGGCCCAGAGCCGAAGAATGCCGACAGCTGTGCTTTTATGATGACCTGATATTGTGTAATTTGTAATTATGATTGGGGACTCTGGGGATTTTGAACTGTAACTGTGATTGGGGATTGGGGATTTCTGATATGTTTTTGATTTTGATTTTGTATTATTTGAAGTGTTGCTGAAATGTTTTATTAATTGATTATAATGTTGAATGTTATATTTGTGAGTTTTGTGAGCCGCCCTGAATCGGTTGCACCGAGTAGGGCGGCATATAAATTGAATTAATAATAATAATAATAATAATAATAATAATAATAATAATAATAATAATAATAATAATAATAATAATAATAATAATAATAATAATAATAATAATAATAATAATAATAATAAGAGAGGCTGCTAGCCTGAAGCTCCCCATAGCCTGCTCCCCAGGGTATGTGACTCACCCTTGGATGTGGTGTGTCTGTGTGTATTTTAATGTGTATTTAATACCTTTACCTATATTGATGTACTACCACAGTTCCTAAAAGGGCCTGGCGGCTGGCAGGTCTGGTGGCCTGACTTAGGGATTTTAAGCAAAGTCTTGGAGTTACCTCATCAATAAGCTACACCTGTGCTGTTCCAATTGCTGTTCCAATTGGAGAACCCTTAAGGAGGTACAGCTGTTTTACATTTACATTAAGGCATATTATCCTAGAGAACTGTTTAGGCAAAGACCTAGTACCTAACTTCTTTAACTGTTGAAAAGTTGAAAAGTGCCAAAATGAAGCCATCTTGTGGTGAGTTCATTCTGTAGTTCCTTCCATCTGACCTAGTGTGAGAAAGATTAGCCAGAATAAGCTTTAAGCTCTGATTTAAAAGCTCTGGTTGATTTGTGTTTGGGATGGGTGGGTGGGTGTTTGGGTAGGTGGGCGTATTTTAATGTATTTTTATTTAGTTAGTTATTTAGTTTATGAGTTTGTGTTGTGGGTGGATGGGTGGGTTGAGGTGTGTGTGTGTGTGTGTGATTATTTTTATTTTATTTTATTTTATTTGGTCCCGCCCACAACATCATGACATTGGCTCCACCCATGATGTTATGATGTCATGACGTTAGCTCCGCCCACACTGTGATGATGTCACGGTGGGGTAGTAAATTTTTTGTGCTCCGGTGTCTAGTCATTCCTGCCACATGACCATGGAAATGTCTGCAGAAGCAGACAGCGCTGGCTCTTCGGCTTAGAAACAGAGATGAGCACTGACCCCTAGAGTTGGATATGACTGGTTTTCGAGCAAGGGAAACCTTTACCTTTACCTTACCACTGACTTGGTGTCAAAAATATTTTCATATATTTAAGGTATAGCCTTTTTTGACTGGATGAAGTTTAGACTAGGCAATCAGGAGATAAAGCTCAGCTTTGTTGGTGGTCGAGAAGTGCTGCAATGCAAATTTTGGCAACATTAGTACAGAGGCCAACCAATCTGGCAAATTCATGAAAACTGTCTATTTATCCTTAGCCTGTGGCATTTGGAAGGCAGGGGAAAACCTACATGAGGAAAGCAAAACAAAATGGAAATGGAAACATTAACACTGTAGAATAGCTAAGACTAACAGTTTTATTTCAGTGTGAGCTTATTTGGATTGCAGTGGACTGTCCATAGAAGAACAGTGTAATTCACACACAAAACCCACAATAAATCAAAGCCATTTATCTTCAACATGCCACAATATTCATGTCTTTAGGTTTGCTTTGTTTTGCTTCCACTGTGTCCACAGGAGAAAGAAGCGCTTCTTCAACATATGCTGGGTTTGTCTGTTTTAGGATGCACATATTTGGAAGCCATTAGGGTCTATGTGAGTCACTGGTCCTTTTCCACATAGATTTTATGAAATACATTATGGGACTGAGTAAGTGAGATGGATGGTGTGAATGGCCCACAATTCCTTTCATTTGGCACTGACGTATATCAAATACAAGTGCACAGAACAATTTCCTCATGCACCATATGGCTCCATAGTCCCCAAGGCCCAATCTGCTTTTCAAATTTCTTTCTTTCTTTTATTTAAGCAAGCAGGGTATGTTAGGAAAGCAGCTGCACAGCTGTACATTAATATGAGTGTTCTCTTTTGTGGGGACTTCTGTGATTAGATCTGTAATAGACTGAAAAAGACTTTATATAAGCAAATGGAATGGTAAGATGGCAAAGGCATAACCAAACCTCTGAAGTGCATCGAACCTTTGCCAGTTTGTTTGCTTCTAATATCAAATGAAAATTAATGAAAATGGTGGCTGCTGAACCATAATGCCATTTAGTGGGTACTTTTTAGCAAAAGAGAGGAATTGATTTTTCCACATATAAGAAATTTCAGCAGACTGTGGTAGCATGCATTTGAATGTAATGAAGTGTTTGATTAACGTTTTTGGTTTATTTATTTTCTTCCTTTCCTCAATGAACCATAGGAGAGGATGCTACTGAGACAGACAACCATCCTAGGTCTACATGCAGAAACTGAAGCTGCTCTTACGATATTTCAGTGGAGCTGGTGGGAAAGCATTGCTATGGTTAAGTTTGTCCTACAGTCAAACCTCGCTTAACAAGTGTTTCGCTTTGCGAAAAACTCGCATAATGAACGGGTTTTTCAAAAAGCAATCTGACTCGCATAACGGAAATTTTCGCGATGTGAGTCGGACTTTCCCTATAGAAAACTCAAATAATGAGCATTTCTATGGGGAAAACTCGCATAATGAAAAAAAAATTGTTCTGCGAGTTTTTCCTCTAAAAAAGCTCGTTATGCGAGTTTTTCCATAGGAATTTTCACTGTGCGAGTCTGACTCACATAGCGAAAAACTCGCATAACGAGCACCCTCACAGAATGACTTAAATTCATTATGTGAGGTATTACTGTAGCTTGATTACTTTGTATAAGTTGACAGTTGTTCTATAACAACAACAACTTTAATATTTCTTTAAAGTCTGTTGCTCCTTTTTCCTCTAGCAAGTCATACGCAGTACAATGTCTGGCTGGAAACCTAGGAAACTGGGTGTTCTGTTTTGGGTGGCTTTTCATTTGTATGATCCCATTAGTTTTGCCTTCTGTACCTGTGGCTAATCATCCATTGCATCTCTAGCCACCACATAGGTATGGTTGATGAGATTTTTAAATGCAAGTTCTAAAATATATATATATGGTGGAGACTGCCCTTCTTTCTGTTTCTTGGGCAACTTTTTAAACCATTATTCAAACACTGCATCTGTGCCTCTCAGTCTTGCTACCATCTGCAAGCCTGAAATTTTGCTTGTGTCTTTTACCCAAGTGAATAATATTCAGCGACAATTATGGAATGGAAATCATGATTTCTTGCCTCCTCCATTTGAGAAACAATTGTTTTTAGAACAGCTGGGATATATTTCTCTGGAGAAAACATTGAGCAGCACACCAAGTGCTCATGGGAAAGAAGATATGTGTTGTGTACCAGAGGCATAGCTACCGCCATATCAGCTGTATCAATTATACGGGGGCCCCGGGCTACGGCGCCCCCCAACGGCAAAAAATAAAATTTAAAATAAAAAAGAGCAAAAATTTACTGCGCATGCGCAGAAACTCAATCTGATGCATTGCGCATGCATCAGATTGAGTTTCTGCGCATGCGCACTTTATTGGAGCCATTTTTGGCTCCAATTTTTTAAAAAAAGCCAGAGTCGGAGAGTCGGAGTCGGAGCCGCAGCTTTTAAGCACGGCTCCGATGGCGGCCGTCAGAGGGCCAAGGTGCAGCGCGCGGACCCGTAGCTGAGCTGGCGAAGGCAAGGGGTGGCTCGGCTGTGGAAGGCGAGGCGAGCGAGCGCAGTGAGGCAGCCCCGACTCCGAGCCCGAGGCCCTCCCCCCGGTCGCCGCGGGGGCTCCCTGCCTGGCTGCGCCAGCCTGGGTGGCGCTCTCCACCTCGACGCTGGGGTGGGAGTCCAGCGCTGCAGGACCAGCTCGCACGCCCCGTCCCACAGGCGGCAGGTGACAGGTCAACTCCAGGCGCGCTCCAGGTGGCTGCGCCAGTGTCGAGGTGGAGAGCGCCGCCCGGGCTGGTGCAGCCAGGCAGGGAGCCCCCGCGGCGACCGGGGGGAGGGCCTCGCTCAGTCGCTCGGGGCTGCCTTGCTGCGCCCACTCGCCTTCCACATCCGCCCCTTGCCTTCACCGTGCGCGGCGAGGGAGCGATCGTTCGCGATGGCGGCAGCAGCGGCGGTGACAGCAGAGGCGGCGCGGCGGTGACAACAGAGGCGGAGGAAGAAGAGGCCCCAGGATTAAGGTAAGTGAGGTTTTTGTGTTTCGGGTGGGTGGGTGGGTGGGTTGAGGTGTGTGTGTGTTTTTTTTTTTTACATTTTAATTCTATTTTATTTATTTTATTTTTATTTATTTTATTTTTATTTTGGCCCCGCCCATGACATCATGACGTTGGCTCCCCCCACGACGTCATGATGTCATGACGTTAGCTCCGCCCCGCATATAAAGGGCCCCCAAACAATGTTTATACGGGGCCCCACCAAGGTAAGCTACGCTTCTGTTGTGTACAGAAACTCTCTCTTTAAGAGAGATTTAGAAGATGGCTAATGTCTCCTTTTTTACTGGGTGTGGTTTAATTGAAGGCTAGTCAGATACATCTAGCTATTTGGGTAATTTTGGGTGTAGTATTGTTTGCTCTATTTTCTGGAAACCACGTGGATTTTCAGTAATATCAGTCAATCCTACCACTTTTGTAGCTGTTCTTCTCCTTCCTGGAACAGTGCTAGGGTAGCAGTTTATTTGATGTGATAGAAAGAATTCCTATTTCATTCTTCAGTCCTTGTGGTTGGTTAATCTACTCTAAAGTATTGCTGGGGGTGGCTTTCTCCATGGTGACAACACTGATTTGCTTAATTTTTGAGTGAAGGCAGAGGGATGAAATCAATGCAGACAGCATTTCCCAACTTTTGTTGCCATAGCTTCAGCCATAACATATGCAGAGGGCTGTGACATTAAAAGGGATGTCAGAGACACCCCTTCCTCCATTTTCATCCCTTCTAATTTATCATTTAACATTTTATTAACAGATGCAGCACAAGTCTAGGTAAGGGGCTCACCAATACAGTACAGTAAAACCTCATATAACACTAAAACCTGGTTCCACAAGTCTTGGTGTTATATGATTTTTAGTGTTATCTGATGCATGTTAAAATCCTATGGGATCCATAGAGATACATTGTAACCACACAGGCTTTAGCGGTTGTTATCTGAAGCATCCCATAGGATCTTAATGTTATCTGATGCAATTCTTCCCCCCAAATTCCTTAATGTTATGCGATTTTAGTGTTATTCGATACTAATGTTATATGAGGTATTACTTTACTTGTATTGTATCTAATACAGCACTGATCCATTGGGGTGTTTTTTTAAAGGAAGAAAGTTGTGGGTGACCAAAGGGAAGGAAGCGGATAGGAAAGGAGTATCAGTAACTAAAAGTGGGTAAAATTAGAGCACTTTAAAGTACTATCAGGACCCTTCTTATGGAAGAAGAAACAGTTCCTATGAATGCAAGGATCACTCAGGTGTAAAATAGATTGCACTAAACATAAGAGCCTTTTTCAGTGCAAATTGCATCACCCCAACTTTCCCTATTTAGAGGGACCGTTGGAGATATTATTGGGAGATTCTAAAGAATTCAGGAACTTTGATAATGTTTACTCTTTACTTTATTCATGCAACACCTTAAACATTTAGTAAATGCAAAGTTTATTTTCCCATATTTGATGTACATGTGTTCCTGTGATTAAAAATGTAGTGGCATTACCAACTAGGGAGAAGATGGGGTCCGAAGCATAAAAAGTTATGGCTGAAGCTATGGCAACAAAAGTTGGGAAATGCTGTCTGCATTGATTTCATCTCTCTGCCTTCACTCAAAAATTAAGCACATCAGTGTAGCAGCCTTGTAGATTAATTTCTAGGCCAAGTAAATACTACAGTATAATCCCAGTAGTAACCCCATTCCCTATATAACATGTATTTCAGAGATGTGGAAGAGAGTAAATGAAATACAAATTTGGATCATGACAGCATCTCCAAACAGTAGATTTGTAGAGCAGTCCTCCTTGCAGTGACATAATAATTACTAGTACAGGCCACAATTCATCTTACGTTTAATGGACATAATCTTACAGTTTTGCTTGACCTTGTTTCTGTTTTATTATTTACTTTACAGAAGCAAAACATGGAGCTGGCGTCTTGCATACACTTGAGATGAAAGTTAAGTTGCAAGAATGAGGCACTTCTGTATTAATATATTTCATGAAATCAGGGTTTGATGTGTGAATTCCTTACCTCTTGGAGTGCAGTTTAAAACATAGCTCTTTACTTTAAACCCAAAGATTTTGCATTCTCATTTTGAACTTTTTTTATATTTAAGAAAATATGATCATCACAGTGTTTTGTCATCCCAGAGAAGAAAAATGCGTTCCTAAAACCTCTAAGGCAGTGTTTCCCAACCTTTGGTTTTTGGACTTCAATTCCCAGAAGTCTGAGTCAATTTCCCAAAGCACTGATCAGCCAATGCACTGACTTTGGCTTCTGGGAATTGAAATCTCCCTGTAGGGTGCGGGGCTGACATTGGGAACCACTGCTCTAAGGTCTCTTAGTAGCAGCATTTATGATGTTTTCAATGACTTCATATTCTCTCTCTCTTTTTTAATTCACTGAGATATATTTCCTAATGATCAGCAGTAAAAAGGTCCATGGGTTGTGTTCTAGAGAAATTCAACCCATGTCATCCAAATGTTTAATTGAACCTTGTTGACAAATTATCTCATTATGGCTACTGGATTAGAGGGAATAGTCAGATGGGGAAAATTGGAGATGCCTGGTTCATACTTGTAAGGTTCTTATCTTTATTGCAACCTGCTTTATCTCTCTCTTGAGAAATAATACTTCTGGCCATGCTGACTGATGTTTTTTCTTCTTCTGTAAGAAGATTTCAGACAGATCTGTGGATCAATTCAATTTCACTTTCTTCCCCACAGCTGTCATTCAGCAGGCTGTGGTGACCTTCCCTCCCTTTTTTTTGTACAGGTAATATATAGTAAGTGGCATAGTGAAACAGCAATGCATCTAGTACTACTAATACCACCAATGTATTTCATTTATATAATATAGCACTGTATCAGTAGGAAAATTGTCTTTTTTAATTAAAAATGGTAGAGTAGATTAAAAGAGAGGTACAGGTTCTCTGCCACCCATTTCAATGCCATAATCAACCAAATATGTCACTGGGTTTTCACCTCGGATAACTCCACCCAAAGTTATATTTGGATACAAGCTAATCATCGATATGGCCTACAGGAAAGAATAATTAGGAACACTCTTAATCTTGTCAGTGACCCTAGCACAGAACCAAAAGGGAGTTGGGCAGCTCTGAAAACAGATAAGATAGATCACCCTAAGTCAAAACACAAGTGGATGCCATAATTTGATTTGAAGTAAACAACACGAAAAGCTGGCCAATGAACTATATGCCCATCTGGACATGTTCAAAGTTTCTCAAAATCATTCTGTTGTGTCTGTCATTTCCTGCAGTTCTGAGAAATATGTAATTATTATTTCACATGTCATCAAACGTAGATTATAAGCTCAAAAAAAAAAATTCAAACACAGTCAGGGACCAAAAATCTTAGCCAAGAAGATGAACCTTTGATACATTCCTTGCTATCATATATTAGTTACCATGTTTTTAAAGGAACTAACCTTACAGTTTTTGGAATGATATCCTTCCAGGTTAATCATACTAGTTGAGACACACTGGGATGGTGGGGGGAGTATTTTTCCAAATTCTCTATCCTTCACAGTGGAAACAAAAATGTGAAACTTCCTGACTATTCAGAACAGAATGGTTACATCTAGGTATTTGCAATCTGGAGATCCCCCTAGACTCACGACTCCTGCTCCAGGAGCAGGTGGCAGCTGTGGCCAGGAGGGCTTTTGCACAGGTTCACATGATTCACCAGTTGCACCTGTTCCTGGACTGGGAATCCTTGCTCACGGTCGTTCACACACTGGTCACCTCCCGGTTGGACTATTTTAACTTTACATGGGGCTGCCCTTGATGACCATTCAGAGACTGAAGCTTCTCCAGAACACAGCTACCTGCACTGTGATGGGGTGTGGATTGTATGCCTGAGCCTCACCCTTGGCTGCACTAGTTAGAGATGTGGTGTTGGAGGAGATTTTTGAAAGTCCCCTGGATAGCGAGGAGAACAAATAGGTCGGTCTTAGAAGAAATCAACCCTGACTGCTCTCTAGAAGATCAAATAGTAAAGATGAAGATGAAGTACTTTGGACATAAAATGAGAAGAGAGGATTCACTTGACAAAGTCTTGATACTGGGAAAGGTGGAGGGCAAAAGAAGAAGGGGTGGCCAAAAATGAGATGGCTAGATGGTATTGTGGATGCAGTGGGCACAGAGCTAGGTGGGCTGAGGAGGATGGTGGAGGACAGAGGTGCCTGGAGGACAATGGTCCATAGGGTCGCAAAGGGTCAGAATCAACTGTGCGACTAAACAGCAACAAATTCTGTTTAAAAGGGAGAGAGTGTTCCTCCTAAATTAGCCAGCAGGCAGGGGTCACCATGTCATGGATACCCCATACCTGCTGTGTTAGACAGGTTTTCAGGCCTTTCCTAAAGGGCAGCAACTCTGTCTGAAGACACAACTCAATTGGCAGGAGGTTCCATAGGGCTGGAGCAGATACTGAGATGGCTAGATGGCATTGTTGACACAATGGATGTAGAGCTGAGAGGGCTGTGGTGGATGGTGGAAGATAGAGGTGCCTGGTGTGCAGTGGTCCTTGGGGCCTCAAAGGATCAGACTTGACTATGTGACTGAACAACAACAACATATAGCTTACTTGGTAGCTCACTTGGGCAAAATTATTGGCCAATGTTGCACTATAGAGGCAGAACCAGGTTGTTGTTGTCTTTCTACATGAGAAAGTTAAAGACTAGCCATGGGAAAGATGATCAGTTTGAAGGCCACATATTATAGGGATCAGATTATTTTGAAGCCTCAAGCATCAGATGGAGGCACAGAGCAAGCCAGTGTGATGACATCTGTGAAAAACAGAATCTTCAGTTGGGAAATGAATCCATTATGACACCTCTCTGAAGAAAAAAGATTGATCTTCCCAACTTAAGAGAAGTTCTATCTTAAAGACAAATCTGACAGCTAATCCAGAAGGATGAAAAGACAGAATTTGATAAAAATAGCTGAAAAAGAACAAGTTGGAACCAGAAGTGGATGGAAACCTTTAAAAAAATCAGTTATATGATGAACTCACTTGTGATCAAGTGCAATTGATATAGGTTAGAGTAAAACACTACTAATATACTATGGACCAAATCCTTGTCTTGAATTCTGGTTAATCACCCATAAAAGTTATCTTTCTACTACTATTCCCCATCTGTTAGATGTTGGGTCAGCATGCACATAAATCCAATTGATACACCAGGACCAGTCAGGACTAGTAGTAGGATTAGGATGTGTCCTAAGGAAATAAAACTCAGGAAGAAGATAATTCTTTTCATATAAACTATTCTTACATTATAGGAATGGCCACTTGCTGTATTTTTCATAAATAATTCAAAGTATCCAACGTCCCTAGGTTTAATTAAAACAATAGTTGAATAAATACTGGAAAATAGGTCATTTGTCATTTATGGGAAATAGCCATAAATTATAAACTGACATGCAAATTAAAATTAAAGAAAGGTATGATAAAGAAAAATGATTTTATAGAGATATGGAAAGAGTTTATTGATTTTTTTTAACTTCACAGGGATAAAACAAGTGCATGAATACTTACATTTTTTGGAAACAGAGGATAAGAACAAGTAAATGAAATTCTTGTTAAGATTGCATGGTAAGAAAATAATGTCCTGTTGGTGATGGATGCACATATTTGTAGATGTAAAGTTGTTGTTTTGTTAATTTTATTGTTGTATTTTTGTTTTTTCTGTTTATATTATCAATACAATTTATTTTAAAAAGATGTGCTGATCTGTATCCTGACAAATTTTCTTTTAAATAGAAATCAGATAAGCAACCATTTGTTCTCACAATGTTATTTTGAAGTTAGCAGGCTAATAATTGCTTTCTTTATACCAGGGTTTCTCAACTTTTTTAGTTGCGGGTTGGACCATAACCCCTCAGACAGCTGAATGGTCCAGACTTGTTGGTTCCCCTGCCATAAATGCTGCCGTAAAACACATTCACGGCTGCTGTAAACATGTTTACAATGGCCACAGACTCATTTACAGTGTTGTAAATGCGTTTATAATGGTCGTAAATGAGTCTACAGTCAATTCCAGTGGCAGAGATGACGGGGGTGGTGGGGGAGTCTGGTGTGAAGTCAGTGCCAGATTATTTGGTACCATGGGCCGGATATGGCCCACTGTGGGGAACTAATGGTGGCCCCATATTACAGTGATGTCCAAAGACTCCTGGTGTGGGTGCTTCTACAGGTTAACCCTTGTACCCCAGCAAGTAAGCCAGTGCACATCCCTGATCCAGTCCAAAGGTCTCCTGCTTTTGGGTTGTTTTTGACTGTCCCAGGTCATGAGATTGCATACGTGTCTGGAGGTTGTTTGTTTCACAGTTAAGTCATGAGACTGAGTACTATAGAAGGCATGCATACAATGTATTAACCAATCATGTAGAAGTCCACCCTAACATGACCCAATCACGGCTAATGTACTGAGCCTAAATAGCCAATCTGTGATTTTCTATGTAAGCATTTCCTTATACGATTGTAACAATAAAAAGGCTCCTTGAACGTGAGTTCAAGGAAGAGTTTGTGTTCTCGGCTAGATCAGAGTGTTGTGTGTTTCATGAAGCTTCATCCCATTCCCCCGGTCGCCCCAACAACCCACAGGCCATAGGTTGCAAACCCCTCCTTTATACAAATACTGTACTCTGTTGTTAAAGTCAAAGTTATATTTCCAATTGCTGTTCATTTTTCATTCACAATTGTAATCTTCAGTGAATAAGATGTATGTGGGCTAGAATATATGATATGACTGTGAAGAACTTATTCCTCCCTTGTGATTTGTAAGAGCCATTTTTAACATAATGTATAACACTTCAGTCAAGCCTATGAATTTTGACAGAAGCATCTCTCCAGCCTTTCCAGCTTTCTTATTGGATGGGCCAATGAATAATCTGGAGATTCTCTAGATTTTGCTTTGCCTGTTGACTTAGTGACAGTCTGGTTCACTGACCTGGTTCCAGAGTTTATTTATTTATTTATTAGTTCAAATTTATATTGCCGCCCACTCACCGTGGCGACTCAGGGCAAGGTCCTCATCCTGCCCTGGCTTCTTCTTCCCCTGGCAGTTGGTATAGGCACAGGGGGAAGGGCGGCAAGGTCCTCATCCTGCCCTGGCTTCTTCTGTGCATTGCGAGTGGGGCGGCATACAAGTTTAACAACAACAACAACAACAACAACAACAACAACAACAACAACAACAACAACAACAACAACAACAACAACAGACACAAAGTAAGAAGGGCTCTGTCCATAATAGACTACTTCCTTACAACTCTTTCAGTTAGAATGCCAAAACACAAACAACCCATTATCACTTTTCTGTTAGCAAATACGGTAAGTGTGTCCCTAGTCAAATACTTTGATGTTAGGCAAAGACTAGCTGAGGAAATTAGAACAGGAACCACCTGCATACAGTGCATACTGCCCCAGACTGAACTGAGTTCAAAAAGAAATAACCCCTCCTCACTGTTGCTTTCTACAAATAATAATAATAATATTTTTTAAAATGACAAAATTATATCCAGCTTGTTTTTAAGGCAAGCAGAAGTTGCTTCCTCTTCTCTTTCTATTTTTACATCAGTTAATAAATGCTTTTCTTTTAAAAGTACATTTTAAAATGGTAAGCAATTTCAAATACACTTTCCTCAATATATGTACTTTTGCAAGCATTTTCCCCAATATATGTTTTTTTTCTATGTAATTTTCCCTAATGTACTCAATTTTGCACATGACATTTGATTACGGTACCAGGCTAGGACTAAAAACAAAAAGCTAATTCTGTTCCAGTTTATATACCTGTTTAGGGAAGTCATGTTAGTTTCTGAGACTTTGTGATGTATGGCATCCATTCACAGGAGGAGGTGCAAAGCAGAGTTATTTTGGCACACCTTTGGAAAATAGGAACTGCTGTTCTTCCACTTACATGGCATGCAGTTTATATGCTTTCATAGTTGTCCTCTTTCATCTTATTTTACCATTCTTATGGAGTAGTTTATTGTAATATGCAATGTTTTTATTGTGTTTCATTCTAATTCTCATTGGAGAGGAGAAAAGCATATTAATGTAAGTAATGATAATAGTGGTTTATATTAACATGCAAACCACACAAGATTTTACCTTATTTCTATTTCTGGTCTTTAGTGGGTGAAGAGCTTCCATAGGCTGACTTTGAATAGAGCCATCATAATTCTAAAATAGTACAAGGCAAAGTTAGAAGAGCCAAGCCTTCCATGGATCACAACCACCTTCCTCATGATAGAAGATGGTTCACTTGCCCTCTTTTCCCACAAGCTGCAAAAAGATGCCATTATTTTCACTAGTCTCCTGTTTAGAAAGGCTCTTCCTTAAAGCAAAATGGGCATTCTGCCTCACCCCTTCTGCTGAGGCTTGGAGCCACATGATGATAAACCTACCTTGCCTAGATTTACAACCCAGTTAGATGAAAAACTGTATACTTATCTTCCATGAGGTGGATCAGGAACTCTTTTTTGTTGTTCAGTCGCACAGTCGATTCTGACCCTTTTCGACCCCATGGACCACTGTCCGCCAGGCACTTCTGTCCTCTACCATCCTCCTCAACTCACTCAGCTCTGTGCCCATTGTGTCCACAATACCATCTAGCCATCTCATTTTGGGCCGTCCCCTTCTTCTCTTGCCCTCGACCCTTCCAAGCATCAAGGCTTTCTCAAGTGAATCCTCTCTTCTCATTTGATGTCCAAAGTACTTTAGCTTCATCTTTACTATTTGACCTTCTAAGGAGCAGTCAGGGTTGATTTCTTCTAAGATTGACCTATTTGTTCTCCTCGCTGTCCAGAGGACTCTCAAAACTCTCCTCCAACACCACATCTCAAAGGCTCTACTGTCTTGAAAACCCTGAAGAATACCACAAGAATTGCCATTTTAAAAGAGGGCACCTTATTTATTTATTTATTTAGATTTATTATCCCACCCCTATCAGGCAAACCTGACCCTAGGTGGCTCACAAAAAAGAAAAAATTACACAAATGAGTGCAAACTAAACAATCCCATCACACCCCCACAAATCCAGAAACCAAATTAACTTATAATAATAATAATAATAATAATAATAATAATAATAATAATAATAATAATAATAATAATAATAATAATAATAATAATAATAATAATAATAATAATAATAATAATAATAATAATAATAATAATAATAATAATAATAATAAACTATAGCCAGGAATTACATACCCCAACCAAAGTGCACCCCTCCTTGAACTGAGAGTGTGGATTTTTCCTTCTCCTATGCTGAACATTTCTAGTTGACTGAGCTCTATTCAGAACATGTTATTTGGCAAGAGGAAGGAGGGAAGAAGAGGGTTTAAAATGAGCTCCCTCTTCCCTAAAGGCCTCTTGCAATTAGGTGCTAATGGCCCTCCCTTACAGTTACAGTGTGAGAAGGCTGGTCACTTTGGAGCCAGATAGGAATTTTTGCACCAGTTCTAGATTGGCTAAGAGGGACAGGTACAGATGTAGAGGGAAACAAAAAAATTTACCGAGAGTAAGGTAAAGATAAAGGTTGTCCTTGCTTGAAAGGCAGTTGTATCTAACTCTATGGTTCAGTGCTCATCTCCGCTTGTAGCTGAAAAGCCAGCACTGTCTGCATCTGCAAACATTTCTGTGACATATGGCAGGTGTGACTAGACATCGCAGTGCACAAAATGCTGTTTACCTTCCCATAGAAGTGATACCTATTTATCTACTAGCAATTTCTTGCTTTTGAACTGCTAGGTTAGCAGGAGCTGAGATGGAGATGGGAGCTCACTCTGCCCTGCAGCACTTGGGTGTCGAACTTCTGACCTGCTGACCTTCCATTCATCAAGTGACCAAATTTTTTGGGCCAAGGGCAGGTCACATGGCTCCTTAAGCAATAAAACACATCAGTGGCTGTCGTAAACATATTCATGACAGACGTGGGTGCATTTACGGCAGTGTTGTGCACATGCGGAAGTGCATTATGTGCATTGGTAGGTACATTTTACTTCTGCTTCTGGGGGCAGCAATGGCAGACCGGGCCAGATGAATTGGTGCCATGGGCCATAGTTTGGGAATTCCTGCACTCTTTATAATTACTTCATAATTAACAGATAGTCACCCGGTGGTGTTTAGACTTATTGGAATTTGGAACCTTTGGTAAATTGGGGAACCTATTAAGGTGGTCTGCCTCCAGAGACCTATGGACTTAGTTGGTTTTCTGAGGTTAATGGGGAGTTTTACCACATCTTGGTACACCCCTATCAAGGCCCTGGTCAAGGGAAGTGGCCTGGGTGTTGGAGATTATCACTGCTAAATTAGGCTCCTGATTTAATAAGAAGCGAGTTGTGAAGTAATAAATGGTTCATAGACTAGATTGACTAGAGAACATGGAAGAAAACAAACCAAACATTAATTTGAGTACATTTGGAAACCTACTCAATAGCAGCATCTCTAGTGAAAAAAACATTCTTTTCAGCAGCATTTGTGTCACCACACTGCCTGGAAGCTCAGATGGTAATTATGTCCATTAGTGGATTTGCACTGTTAAAACTAGCATACCAGATTCACCTGTTCCTTGAGATGACTGGTTTTGCTTATGGCAGCGCACTGTAATTGGTTCAGATTTTGAAGACAGTTCACTAGGTAAAAAAT
Source organism: Furcifer pardalis (assembly GCA_030440675.1). Taxonomy (NCBI): domain Eukaryota; kingdom Metazoa; phylum Chordata; class Lepidosauria; order Squamata; family Chamaeleonidae; genus Furcifer; species Furcifer pardalis. The sequence goes on from CP126892.1 coordinate 28,538,567, forward strand.
GCTGAAGCCAGCCTGTTGACCATACCTGGTGACAGGAAGCAATATAACCCCCCTGTACAGTATTAGTACGTTCACTGGCTACTGGCTTATTTCCAAAGCCAATTCAAAATGCTGGTTATGACCCACGAGTTTTTATGTGATTTTGATCCAGTTTGACTATATCTGCCCAGATAACCATCCTTGGGTCTTAAGATCATTCAAAAGGCCCTTGCCCTTCTCCTGGTCCTATTCAGCAGCTGCCTCAATTTTTTTACCACCTCTTACTACTGCTGCTGATGTTTACTGTGAATATTATTATGGTTTTAAGATTTTCAGAGGCCATCTAGTTTTGTCTCTTTTGATTACTATTGGTTATTATCGGATGGTTTTATACTGATCTATATTTTATGTAAGCCATCCTGGGTGATGCTTGCATCAAAAGGGTGATGTGTAATATAAATGTGTAATGTATAATGTAAATGATTGTTGTACACTGCCCAGATCACTTGCCGAGTGGGCGGCAATAGAAATGTGACTAATAAATATAAATAAAATAAAATAGAATTACCTTTAAAGCCCTACATGGTAGTGGACCAGGATACTTAAGAGACCGCATCGCCCCAAGGACATCTGTCTGTCCCACCAGAGCATACCGGAGAGGCTCTCTGGTTGTGCCATCGGCCAGAGAGGTGCACCACTCTGGCACTAGAAGGAGGGCCTTTTCTGTGTCTGCTCCGGCCCTGTGGAACCTCCTCCCAATAGAACTATGCCTGCAAACGGAGCTGCTGTCCTTCAGGAAAGAAGAGAAAACCTGGCTGGCAGGTCGGGTCTGGGGGATAGATGGAACAATATCCCCAGCCGGTTGGATGCCTCTTAGCTGCAACTCCTAGTTTTAGTCTTTTAATCTTCTTTTTAATCTTTTAATTAGTTTTAAATTGTTTGGTTGTTATTAATGACATGTTGTAAATCACCCTGAGTCACATCGGGGGGGGGGGGCAATAAAGAAGCAGGAATAATAAATAAATAAATAAAATATTGCAGAATGTTCTCCCCCATGAGACTTGGCTGACTTTCTCTCATTTATTTTTTTAAACAGTTAAAAACATTTTTGTTCATATTGGCATTTAGTATTTAATCTTAACCCAGCTAGGTGCCCTATGTCTATTTCTCTCTCTCTCTCCCTCTGTGTGTGTGTGTGTGTGTGTGTGTGAGAGAGAGAGAGAGAGAGAGAGAGAAAGCTTTTATACCTTTTAACCTGTTTTATGATGATTTAAAAATACCCATGTTTAACAACTTTTCAATGATTCCAGCATCTTGTTTTAATTTGTAGTTCTTTTAATTATTTATGAGCCACCTTACGTCCCACTACCTGATAGACAGAGGACATATAAGTGCAATAAATGAATGAATAAATAAATGCATACATACCGTCAAACCTCGCATAATGAGCACTTCGCTTAGCGAAAAATTCGCATAATGAGCAAGGTTTTTTTGCTAAGTGGTCTGACTTGCATAACGAATTTTTTGCCATGTGAGTTGGACATATCCCTAGGGAAAAACTTGCATAACGAGCGTTTTTATGGGGAAAACTCGCATAGCGAAAAATTTTCACTATGTGAGTTTTCCTCATAGAAACGCTCGTTATGCGAGTTTTTCCATAGGGAAAAGTCCAACTTGCATAGCGAAAAATTTGTTATGCGAGTCTGACTCGCATAGCGAAAGGCTCACATAGCGAGCAGCCTCGCAGAACGAATTAAATTCGTTATGTGAGGTATGACTGTACATACATTGGTACATGTGCACATGCAGATGGTCTGTCAATCCTGAGTGACTAGGCATAATAATTTCTTACTTCAGCTCTTTGTGCATAGCTGGATTTGAAATTTGTAAAGGCTTATTGTATAGCAATGTATGAATAGCCAAACCTTTCTGTTGCTTGTCGTGATTTGTCAGGTGTGTAACTTAATTCAGAGTGCTTCCTGCAGAGCACGTGGTGTCAGCAATTTCAGTGTTGTGTCTGATTTATAACACAACAAGGTACAGGCCAGCTGAAATGTTAATGTGTTGTAAAGAGTGCTTTCAGCAAAGGAGATTGAGAAGCAGAAATCACCTTCATCTTAAAGGATTTTGGCATCCCACCTTGAACTTATTGGCTTTTCCCAAATGAGCAAATTAATGAGATAATATGTTTACAACCTATCAACCTTTTCCTGAACATGTTCAGGCACTCTCATCCTTTACTGATCTCTGCACAATCACAGGAAAAGTCAGGCCTAGTCTACAGTTGCAGTTATACTCCAGATAATGTGTGCACTGCACAGCGTTAAAACATCAGGAAATTTGAGGAAAACTTTTGCACCACACAACGTTAAGTTAACGTTGTACAATGCAAAAGTTTTCCTCAAATTTTCTGATGTTGATCTCTGCCCCAAAGCCCACAGGGCTGGAGACCAGCCCTGCAGGCTTTGGGGCAGGGATCTCCGGAGGCTGGGGATCTGACGCTGTGATCCATGGCTTGCTTTGGGAGGAAAATGGGCAAGCACTTTTCCCCAAAGCAAGCCAGGGGTCAGATGCTTTGATCTGAGGCTTGCTTTGGGGCAAAGCAGGCAAACACGCTGGCTCTACTTCCCCCAAAGGAAGGCACAGATGGGAGGCTCAGATCTGTGCCTTCCTTTGGGGTAAGTCGGCCAACATGTTTGCCCGCTTTCCCCCAAAGCAAGCCACGGATCAAAGCCTCCAAACACTGGCTTCCTTTGGGGGAAGTCAGGCGAACGTGCTCACCCACAGCTTCTCCCAAAGGAAGCAGGCTTTCTTTAATGTTGTGTGATAAATGTATTTCACAACATTAAAAACTGCATAACGTTGAAGATTTTGGAACCAATCTTTAACGTTATGCGGGGTATTACTTTATAATAATAAGTGGTGGCTAACCTTGGCACTCCAGCTGTTCTTGAACTTCAATTACCAAAAGCCCTGATCATTGGGTGTACTGACTTGGCTTTCTTGTAATTGAAGCCCAGGAACAGCTGGAGTGCCAAGGTTAGCCACCACTGTAATACATCAGATATACTTCCTCTCATTTACCTCAGAAGCAGCAGTCAATAAATGGGTCTTCTTTAAAACCAGTATCCTTGGAGCTAGGTGCTAATTTTACTTATTATGATATACTCTTAACAAAAGAAAAAAAAATATTGCCAGCTGTGTGAAACAAAGTTTGTAAGATGGCTTCATCCATTTCTTCAACTCCTTTCCAGATAAACAAATAATGTAGATGAGATGCTACCATCTTAAACTGTAGACTGCAGATCTCATATCTTTTAAATTAATTGCTCATTAAATGGTTAATGAACCAACCATCTTAAGCAGCTGGTAAACACTGTTGTCAATAGAAGTTCATAAAGTTGACTAGACTATTCACAGAATAAACTTGTTCACTGTGATGTCTTGGTTATTTTCAATGTCCCACGAGGCTCAAATTACGGGTAATATGTTTGAGAACTTCTAGATCACTGTTTCCCAACCTTTGTTTTTTTTACTTCAATTCCCAGAAGTCTAAGTCAATTCCCCAAAGCACCGATCAGTCAATGTACTGACTAAGGCTTCTGGGAATTGAAGTCCCCCTGTGCCCCAAGTTGGGAACCACTAAATGTAGTTGTTAATCTGATTTACTAGAGCAGTGATGAAAAACCTATGCCACCCGTGCCAGAGGTGGCACTCGGAGCTCTTTCTGTGGCCACCCAAGCTGTCATCCTAGCACAGATTTTACCCTGCCCCTCTGCCCAGCAGCCCAATGGGAATGCTTCCTCCCTCCCCTTCACAGAGTTTGCTCTGCCCAGCAGCCCAATGGGAGCGTTTACTTCCTCCCCTTGTTGCTCTGTTGGCATTTTGTGATAAATGTCTTTTGGGTTGCAGTTTGGGCACTTGGTCTCTAAAAGGTTTGCCATCACTGCACTAGAGCTTTTATATTAAATTTTTATGTTAAATTTCACAAAGTCCAGCTAGTTTCCAGAGTTATAAAAATAAAAGAAAAAAGGCTGTTTTCTCTACTTCTTGAGTATTAGGTGTCCAGAGTTAGCTTTCCCCAGTTTTTCTTTCTCTTTCATAACAATGCTAGCATAATGAAGTTTGCCAATTCCTACTGTACTTCATAATGTTATTTGCCACTGCATGTTGTATTACGGTGCCATTGTAATGCAGTATTGTAATTTAATGTACTAGCATACTTCAGCAAGTAGCAGCTCTTTTATTTTATTAGTATTTGATATATAGCAATATTAGCTGTACCAAAGCCAAAAGCTATTTTGGGTAGCTGATAGCAAATTTTCTTGATACTCACTGTTCACTAAAAGCACTTTACATGCATCTTGTATGATCAGAGAAATTTGCTCAAGTGCTTCTTTGCAATGCCCAGTAGGTGTTTCCACACACATGTGTGCAGGAATTAAGCTGTTAGCTGGCCATCCTAGTCAAAGTTTGATTATAGTTTTGAGATATCTAAAAAGGACAGAGTATTTTATTCATTCGTTTGTTTATTTTAGGTTCTTCCACCTGAAGCTATTTCTACCCCAATCCTGTCTAAAGAGATATTAAACACAGGAAATACTAAGCATAGTCTTGTTGTTTTAAAATAGGTCTTCTGGCAATAAAAAAATATCAAAAATAATTGGATGAAGCTAAACAAACTGATAGATGACCAGGCTGATATTACACTCCAATTTACAAAATTTAGAAGACAAGATAAACAATGCCAAAAATATTAACTGAACCTTAACTATCTGTAATGTTTGGGGTGAATCATAGAATCATAAAATCACTGAGTGGGAAGGAACCTTTTAGGTCATCGAGTTCAAACTCCTGAACAGTGAGGAATCTGAATTAACACATTAGCCATGTTAATCTGTGCAGGCATAGCAGACAAGAAACAAAACAGAAGAAAAATAAGATTAACTCATTATGACAAATTGAAGTCTATATTTAATGTGAGCTTTTGTGGAGCAAGGAAACTGCAGTGACTTAGTGGTTAAGATGCTGAACTTGACTACTGGAAGATCAGCAGGTCAGCAGTTTGAGACCCAAGTGCTGCATGACAGAGTGAGCTCCCATCTCTGTTCCAGATCCTGCCAACCTAGCAGTTCAAAAGCAAGAAATTGCAAGTAGATAAATAGCTACCACTTTGGTGGGAAGGTAACAGCATTCCATGAGCTCCAGAAATGTCTGAAGACACAGACAGTGGTGGCTCTTTGGCTGTAAATGGATATGAGCACTGCATCCTAGAGTCAGATATGACTGGCTTTCGAGCAAGGGCAACCTTTACCTTTACCTTTATGAAACAAGTCTATTTCCTCAGTCAAAGAATGAAACAAAGAGGGGAGTACTTACAGAACATAAGTAGCTACCCCTTATGTTAAAACTGGTATGTGTAGACTTAAAATATAATGAGATGAAAAAACACAATACAATTTGAAGCAAAGAAAGAAGATTTGAGACTTTCAGCAGCCTATACTTATGGGCTGGTATTAAGTGAGAAGGAAACCAGCAGCTTCACTACTTAATGCACATTCTCCATTTCCTCTGCTCTCTGGCGTGAGGTAGGCTCTTTATGAGCAGCAAGTGTTCAACTGCATTCTCAAGCCAGTCCAGTTCTGAGTGACCATTTGTATCTATGGGTCAAGCTGAGAGGTCTGGTACAAGTAATTTGTCATCTGAAATTGAAAGGGACAGGCAAAAGGAAGTCATTAGACTGCCCAGGCCATAAATTGTTCCAAGGTATTCAGGTAAGCCAGTGGAAGACTGTTGATCAGTTATTTTTCACAAACTAACTTTCAGAGCTCACAGAATTTACAGCTCTCGGTATGTCTTTTCTGGGAGTCCATCTGTTTCTATTCAGTTTTCAAGAGACTCAAAAATGCTGATACTAGTGTTGTTCAAACATTCTGAGGCTAATCTTTCTCCCGGGCAAATGTGCCTTATGTCTGACAGGCTCTCCTCTTTCTCTGACATCTCACTGGCAGTCCTTGGCTTAAACCTTTCCCAGAAGACTTCCCCAAGGGTGTTGTCAGTTGGACCACTGACTTTCTCCTGTTCACACGACCAGTCCAGAGATCCCAGTAAGTTCTGCCCAGGTCTTGCAAAAATAAGAGATGTGGCTTGCTTTATTGAATCAACCCATCTTATGTCAGATTTTTTTTCCTGCTACTCCCTCCAATTTTTCCAGAATATCATCTGTTGTCAATTCTGTATTTTCATTATACTGCAAGTATAAGGTAGTATAGTCCCAATCTATTTATTTTTGCTCTAGTGACATTTCAAACTTGATTTGACTGAGCATTCACTTTTCTGCCATTCTTCCATTCTATGGAACAGGGAAAACACTGTAAAGCTCTCTTCTAACACCAGATTTCATATGAATAGGTTTTTCTCCTGTCCTTCTTCCCTGTCTTTATTTTACATAGTACGGCAATGCTCTCCACATGGGGCTCCCCATGTGTCTGATATGGAAAGTTCAAAGGGTACAGAATGTAGCTGCCAGGCTGGATACTGGGGTGAGAAAACTCTTACATATCTACCCAGTCCTGGTGGAATTGCACTGGCTTCTCATTGTGTTCCATGTCAGGTTCAAGGTGGCTGTGTTGACCTTTAAAGCCCTAAATGGTTCAGGACCTTCCTACTTGGTGGAACATCTACCCTTCAAAAATCAGGCCCACTTCACCTGCTCTTCTTAACTCCAGGTACCGACTCCCAGGTTTGCTAGAAAGTCTGTTACCCATCAGAGGGCTTTTTCAGGGTTGCCGCCGGCTAACTATAATGCCTGGAAAAACATTTTTTGCGGCGTCTGGAGAGGCGACTGAACCGGTCGCCCGGGATTTTACCACCACCACCCTGGTGACCCCTCCTAATGCTACCTGGGGAGCTGTGTTTAATTGACCCTTTAGGTTCCTTTAAGAAACAACTGATTTTTTTCCAAGGAGGCCTTGGACAGCTTGTTGAAGTTTAAATAGGAGACCCTCCCATTGTGGCTACTTGGGCTAGTGGTCCTTAGTGCTGATTCCACTGGCTGGGTGAGATTTTTCTATGGCCTTATGGTGGTTGTTCTGCTTTTTTAACATTGTGAGCCACCAGAGTGGGAGGGCATCCCAGATGGGCGTGGTATATGTCGAATAAATAAATAAATATAGATAAAATTGACCTTGGTCTCAAGTGATAACCTTTATTGAGTCGGGTCTTCCCGAGTGGGGCGGGGTATTAAATGCGAATAATAAATAAATAAATAAATTTACTAACTCTCATCTCTCTCTTTTTTAAAAATGATGAGGGGAGACTTTTGGAAATCACTCACACAACATGTTTGCAAACCCATGAATTTGGGATGTTGTGCTTCTGTATCCACAATTTTAAATGCCAGAAAATGTCTCAATATTATTGCACAATATATGCCTTTGTTGCCAGCAGGAAAAATGAGGTCAAACTTTCCATGACAAAGTGAGCCTGAATGGTGACAACACTAATGGCAGAATGCAAGATGGTATACACTCTACAAGATACCCTTCTTACCATTAACGCTTGTTCAAAAAACAACCATGACAATTGTGTTTTGGTGAGGAATGGTGAACTGATGAAAAGGAAATCAGTTTCTGGGATTTTCTTTTGCTTGATATCTCTATGTGAATAGTACTATGTAAATTATGCTATTCTTTGTGTGAATGTAGACCATCTTGACTGCTGCCAACAGTCAGCATTCAGCAAAGATTTTGGCCTTTGTTATTTCAAGATTGACATCCTTCTTCCTGCTGGCAACGCAGGCACAATACTGTGCAAAAATATTGGACCATTTCCTGGCACTTTAAATCATGGATCCAGATGCACAATCAGTGATGGGATGTTACCGGTTCGGACCGGTTCACCCAAACCGGTAGCACCCCATTAGGAGGGGTCACCAGGGTGGTGGTGGTAAAATCCCGGGCGACCGGTTCAGTCGCCTCTCCAGACGCCGCAAAAAATGTTTTTCCAGGCAGCCAAAATGGCTCCCCGGAACTGTGCATGCATCAAACCTCTGTTTGATGCATGCACAGTTCTATTTTTTAGTGTGCATGCATCAAATAGAGGTCTGACGCATGCACACTAAAAAAAAACTGTGCATGCATCAAACGGAGGTTTGATGCATTCACAGAGATTATTTTTTTAAAAAAATTATTTTTTGCTACACCCATGACGTCGATGATGTCATGGTGGGGTAGTGAAGATTTTGACAACCCACCACTGTGCACAATATCACACTTTCATAAACCAGCAGGGTTTTTTAAATGTGCATTTTGGCTTTGTGCCCATGCAACACCAATCTAAGGGTATTTTAAAAATATATACCGTATATGCCAGTGTACAAAACGACTGGGTGTGTGTGTGTGTGTATTCTTCTGAAGCTTTAAGACCACGCTGCCGCTGCCTCCAGCCTCACCAGACACTCCTGTGACTGGCCTGGTGAAGGGGGAAAAGGACAACACTTGCGGGGGCCCAGGAGGCTTTCAGACCATGCTGCTGCCAGCCACGAGCGGAGTCTTCCAACGCTGGGGAATCTCCTGGGGTTGGGAAAATGCATGGAATTTGCTGGGTGGCCAAAAATCACCACCCAGCTGGCCTTGGGTCCCACCCTCCTGGGGCTGGGGAAGGATCTCTTTGCCCAGTGACTACTCGGATGGAAGTGACCAAAACTGACTATTTGGAGAGAAGTGACTATATCTGTCTGCTCAGAGGGAAGTGATTGTTTTGCACTGCAATTTGTTTTATGATATGTACAGATGATATTAATGTATTTGCTGCTATTCTGCTGCTTTGTAATTATAATTACCTGCCTGGAGGGGAGTGACTGTTTGTAATTGTTTCTATGACATACACTGATAATATTGATGTATTTGTTGTTATTTTTCTGTTTTGTTGTATTGTATCATATTGTATTTTCTATTATATTTAATTTCAAATTTATTGTGATTATGTAATATATTGTTGATTATAGTGTTGAATGTCATATTTGTGAGTTTTGTGAGCTGCCCTGAGTCGGTTGCACCGAGTAGGGCGGCACATAAATTGAAACAGCAGCAGCAGCAGCAGCAGCAGCAGCAGCAGCAGCAGCAGCAGCAGCAGCAGCAGCAGCAGCAGCAGCGACGACAACGGCGACGGCGACGGCGGCGGCGGCGGCGGCGGCGGCGGCGGCGACGACAATAATAATAATAATAATAATAATAATAATAATAATAATAATAATAATAATAATAATAATAATAATAATAATAATAATAATAATAAATAGTACCTGAAATTTTGGTAAATCCTTCTGCTAGGCAATTCATCTGCTCTCTATTTGTCTTACACTGAAAAAGAACATTTGCACACCTAGATTAGCATTGTATATTGAATGTCAGTGGGTTCCAGATTTTCCAATAGAAATTGCTTTGAATCTTTTCTGGATCATCTGGAGATTAAATCTGGAACCTTCTATATACAAAACCAATGTTCTAGCAGTGCTTCCATTAGGATTGGCATATATCAGTGATAGCTAACCTTGGCACTCCTGGTGTTCTTGGACTTCATTTCCCAGAAGCCCTGATCAGCAGGAGTCCTGACTTGGACTTCTGGTAGTTGATGTCCAAGATCACTTGAAGTGCCAAGGTTAGCTATTACTGGTATATATAGACCAGGAGTTCTCAACCTTTTCAAGTTGCAGGCTGGTTCACGATTCCTCAGACAGTTGAGGAGGCTGGACTGGTGGTACCCCCACAATAAATGATTCCAGCATTGCTTGGAGCAAAGGCAGGGGCTGGATTATTTGGTGCTGTGGGCCAGATCTGGCCCATGTGCCATAGGTTGAGGACCCCTGATATAGACTGATCCAATTAAAAAACATTTCTCATGCTATGCAGTTCACATTTGTTAATATTGAAAGTGAAGAAACAACAGAATTCAGAAACATGCAACAGATACAATCCTGGGGGGGGGGGGGGTTTGACTGATATTTTGGTCCTTCTGTGCCAGTTTTGAAGTAGGCAGTGAGGTTTGATATGAAGCTCAGAGTTTTGACCAGCTGTCAATGCAAGGATTGTTTAAATTGTGAAACGATTGTGCAAATTGAAGTTAGTTAAAAATCCACATAAATACACACAAGCAAACAAAATCAAAATTGCAAAACTGAGAGAGTGGGGAAATTGTATCACCAATTCAGTGTGGATTTGCACATGGTATAGAATGAATTCAAGAAATCTAACAATCTTAGTTATATGATTTTACCATACCAGTTCAAGATGCTACTGTCTCTTCCTGATCTGATTCCACCACCCTGTAAAATAGCAGGGCAGCAGCAACCAAATGCTTCTAAAATTGAGCCATGAACAAAACATTTTAGCACAATATGAGTAAACAGTTGATAATCTCTGTAATTATTCTGTGGTAGGTTTTCACACCCTCCTTCCTTGGAAAGAAAAACAATGACAACATTTGGTTGGACTCAAAAGTCATATAAGATGACACATATAATTATTTCACATACATTCATCAACAGCTTATGTCCAATTGTTTTTTTAATATTTTGTTTTTATTACCCATCAATCTAATTTTGTTTGCTCGCTTGTACCATCATTCAGCATTCTAAATGCAAATGTACACTACTGGAAAACATATTATGCTGAACAGAATGACCAAATTTAATGTTTCAGAGAGATCTCTTTGTAGCATACTGTCATTTCACATCTTCAGAAGTATAATTAGGCTTTCTGTTAAATGTCCACTATTCCCGGGGATGGGAGAAAATATGATTTCACTGTTTTTCTACAAGGCTTTACCTTATATTAGAGAAATATCTCTCACAATTTTTTTGTTATCAGGAAATAATAAAGGGGAGGTGGGGAAGGGGGGGGACAGACTTTTCTTCTCACAGTGAGATTTATCTGCAGAATATTTTTCCTCCTGGGAAATTTTATGGGAAATAGAATTTCTCAAAAGTTTCATAATAGTTTTTTTTTCTTCTTCAACAAATGCTAGGCTGCATGGGATTATTTAAATTGCTAGACAAAATTGTTTATTTTCTGCACAGGAATAATCAAACAGCCTTTAAGCTGGACAGAATTTGGTGATTTCTCCCATCCAAACAATGGATAAAAAAGAGGAAGGGGAAAATGAAATGTGGGTCTCCATTTTGCAGAAAGGTGAAATATCTTGTTGATTCTGAAGGATGTCTTGCTGAGGACTCTAATCTCTGTTTGAGTAGACATGTATACTGTTTCATGGAAAAATATTAGTGTAGTGATACAATTAAAATAATTCATACTTCCCAACTGCTCAGCTCCCCACACAATTCCCTCTAAGCAAACTCAGAAGCAGTTCTGCTCGTCTTCCCTGGGCTGTAACCATAGTTACATGCAGTCTATTTCTCCCTAATGAAGCTCATGTGGCCCATCTCTTGGGCAAACCACAGGGTGGTAGGTCTCAGTTTTTGGAGTGGCACACTGAGGTTCTCAGGCTTCCAGTGGTACCATCTATTGTGGCTCAGATTGGGATGACCATCATCTCAATCCAAGCAGAGTATCATAGTCAGGGGTACAGTTTTATTTTATATCTCATACCCCACATTCTTGGAAACATACCCTGCATTCTTGGACTCTTTCTTCTAACCTAATCACTCTCATGTATACAAAGAAAATGGCAGGTGACTTCTTTCTTTCCCTGGACCAGTCATTCTGGCACCTTCTTGTGTTTGGGTTGTGCCTTCTCCGCATACTGCTGTAACTCTGCCCATTCTCTCCAACCAGCCTCTCCAGATGTCAATAACCAGTTACTGGCTAGCTCATGGGCAAATATAATGGGAGACATAGGGAGAAGTTCAAACTTGTACATTCTATTGACTCCATCACACCACATAATATACAATGACCCTGATTAATTCATATTTACTTCATATTTGTCTGAAGAAAGTACATATCAATAATACTAGAACAGGATTCCTCAAACTTGGCTCTACAGGTGTTCTTTGACTTATTTATTTATTTTTATTTATTTATTCAATTTGTATAGCCACCCCAATTGACATGTGACTCTGGGCTGCGTACATAAAAATCCCCAGCATTTAAAACTATAGAAACCCTTAAAATTCCTAAAAACACTGAAAAATTCCCTCCCACCCACACCAATTAAAAATCTAGTTAAGCACTTTTAAAAGCATTGGTGATCCTGCTCTAAATGAGCCCGGGGGGGGGGTGATAGTTGCTCCCTCTCCACCTCCCCACACCTGCCCTACCATCAGGTTTCCAGCTCTTTCCTGAAGAGCAGCAGCTCTGTCTGGAGATGTAGTTCAACGGGCAAGAGGTTTCATAGAGCCAGAGCAGATACTGAAAAGGCTCTACTTCTACTTCTACTGCTAGAGAGGTGTTTGGTATTTTTAAAGAGCCCCTACAATGATGGGGTGAATAGAAATAATAATGACATTCTATATAATCACTGTATATGCGAGTGCTTAATTTCATGTCCCCAATGTTACTAAAATATTTTCTTGAGTGAAGTTTAGACCTAGATGGTTTTCCCTATATAATGTTTGTTACAGAAATATCTACTGACATATAATAAGTGTTACAGGTAGAAAAATGCCTTAGCAGTTCTGAATACTGTAACATACAAAATGAGTCACAGCACAAGTATATTGGGTGAAATAGTTGATACCTCAAAAAGTGAAAACAAAACTCAAAGGGAGCTTGATAGTTTTGAACAGTGGGTTGAAAATTGCAGAATCAAATTTCAATAGGAATAAGTGCAGGGTTCTACACCTCGGAAAAAGAAACCAGATGCACAGTTATAAAATAGGACGACTTGGCTCAGCAATACTACATAAGAGAAGGATTTTGGAATTGGAGATCAAAAGGGCAATTTGGACCAACAGTGCAATGCAGCTACTCACAAAAAGACAAATGATATTTTAAGCTGCACTAACGGAAGTACAGTCTCCACATGAAATGCTAGTTGTCCTCTATTGACACTAGTTAGGCCTTATCTTGAGTTCTGTGTCCAGTTCTGGCTACAAAAGTGTAAGAAGGATGCAGACAAACTGGAGCAGGCATCAAATTCAAGATACAGTAAAACACCGGATAATGCTAAAACTTGGTTACACAAGTCTTGGTGTTATCTGATTTTTAGTGTTATCCAATCCATGTTAAAATCCTATGGGATGGATCGGATAACGTTAAAGCTCCATAGAGATACATTGTAACTGCACAGCCTTTAGCGGTTGTTATCCGATCCATCCCATAGGACCTTAACGTTATTCGATCCAATTCTCCTCCCCAGATTACTTAACGTTATGTGATTTTAGCATTATCCAATCCAATTGTTATCCAGTGTTTTACTGTACAATGACAAATTTTTAAGGCAAATAGTGAAAATACAAAAAAAAAAATTATAAACATCCAGGAAGACTGAGGGGATGAGATTGGGGGATTAGGTGCATAGTAGCCAATGGTAGGCTGGAAAAGTTGAATGTGCTCCAATGATCAGGCTTGGCTTGAAGACTGGAGCCAATCAGCATTGATGGAATTCCAAGGAATTGACTTATGAGACTTGCTTGAGGATGTACTCTCCATCCTGACTTCTAGGCAAAACTAATTGTCATTGTGTACATGTGTTAATTACAGATTCCAGGGACAAAAGACAAGATGGGGAAAACTCAGAAAATAATCTTTAGGCAATTCTTTCAGGTGTGACCCTTGTTTTTGTCTCAGGAAGCCTGGTTTTAGGTGAGAGGTTGGCTTAATTGTTTTGAGATAATCCCTTCTGGGAGAAAGTTTAGGCTGAAGAAAATACTTTTAGAATTTTCCTGCATGTCCAAATATGGTATGAAGAGGAAGTGAAGACATAGTGTGATGTTTGTGGACATGTAAGCCTAACCTTGAAGTGGATGGCAAATTAAAATAATGACAGAAGCATATTTTATTAAAAATAAAAGTATAATAGAAATGTTAATTTCAAAATTGAGGTTACATTAGTTCCCATTACAGTAATACCAAGCTCAAAATGTTGTAGAATGCTTACAGGATGGAAAATACCACTGACTTATTTGCACTCCTTTTTGAAATCATGGGGGTTCTAAGACTGGAACAATGGTCACGTTCTCTAGCATCAGCAAATTTGCAGTGCAGCCTTGTGACAAATGGTCGGGCGGCCGCGGCAATTGCCGCGGCCGCGCGCTTTGCCCCGGTGCCTGCCGGAAGTGACGGGCCTGGGGACGAGCGCAGGGGGCGTGGTTAAGCGCTGGCCAGTCCCGTTTTGACAGGCGAGCGAGCCGGGAGCGAGCTGGGTTTGTCCTTTTCTCTCCCCTTCTTTTGCAGCTGGGCGGCTTTGGCGGCGCTTTACTGTGGGCTGCTGCTGCGGGGGTGTTGGGTTGCCCCTTTTTTGCTGGCTTCTCCCCGTCGGTGGCCTCCTTCTCGACGGGGCTGCAGTGGTCCCAGGCCTTCGGCTGGACCGCAATTGCGACCGCCATTTTGTGGGCTTCGGTCCGCCATCTTGTAGTCATTTTAGTTGCGCCCGCCATTTTGGGCCAGTAATTTGGCTCTTGGCGGGGTCCCCGCGGACAGGGAGGCTTTCTTTCCTGGCCCTTCGGACCTTTTGGCTAGGTCCCCCTTAATTGCCTGGGCCTCTCTTGGGTGGCCCTCTCTCCTGCCCTAATTCCTTTTCGACCTTGTGGTGGTGGGGTAGGCCTTTGGCCCGGAAGGTTCAGGGCCTGCTCCCTTACTTCCATTTCGGAAAAACCTTTACTGGATTCATTTAGCTGCTTCTTGGCCATGGCTCCTAAGAAGCAGACAGCGCCTCGCCCTCGCCGCACCCCCTGCAGGGCTACTGCCGATGGGGGTCTCAGCCACCGCGCCCAGGGGCCTGAGTTCGCCCCTGTCAGTCCCGCGGCCCTCCTTGCCCGGGTTGCGGCCCTAGAAAGGGCTGCCGGCATGGACACGGCGCCGGGTCCTCGGCGGGCTGCCCAGCGGGCGGCCCAGTCGGTGTCGAATCCGACTGCTGCCGATTGGGGCGCGCTGGCTGTGGTTATACAACAGCGCATCGCCCAGCTCGAAGCCAATCTTCTGCCGACCCGGCCCGCTGAGGCCCCGGCCCCGGAGGGGGATGCGGGCCGGATTGAAGATGCGGGCCGGATTGAGGAGACTGCGCCCCCGGTCGTGGAGGAACCCGTGGCCGGGCCCAGTGATGTCCGTCCGGTCCTCGTCCCTCCGGCGGTTCCGGATGCTTGTGCCGGTGGTGAGTATGGAGCCGCCCCACCTGTACTTCCCGGCGCCTCGCCGCAGCCGCAGCCTCTCCCTCAGGCGCAGCCGCCCCCGGTGGCTGCGCACCTCCCCCCCATTGCACCCCAGTTTCCGGTGCAGTGGCCGTGGCCTGGTCAGCAGGCCGCGGCCTCGGCGTCGCCCTGGATGGCGCCGGCGCCGGGACTGCCATGGTTGCCACCTGCCCCGGCGGGGCAGGGGCCGGCGCCCTCGTGGCCTGGGTCGGCCCCGTCGGCTGCCGCACCTCCGCCGTTGGTGCAGCCGGTGCCGCCTACGTGGCGGGCACCTTATCCGCCGCCCCCGGTGGCTTCGCCTTTCGGCGCGCCACCTGTTGCGGCCCCGGGCTGGCCTTGCTATACATTCGGGGACACAGGCTATAATACGGTGTCTCGCGTGGCCATGCCGTACGGCGACCAATCGTTGCCGCTCGGCGACCACTTGCTTCCTGCGACCCGGGATAAGATCCTCCGCGGTGAGTATGTCGATTTCTTCTCCCTCCTCAATCGTGACTCCATGAAGGAGGAGAAGGAGAAGGCGGACGACGCGGATAATGAGAGGGCCAGGAGGAAGAAGCCTCCCCGCACCTGGGCCAACTGGCTCCCAGGTTTCATCATATACGCCGGTGTGCTGTCCCGGGCTTTTTCCCAGCTAGCGGTTTCCCTTTTCCAGTATTTCGACATTATTTACCGGGCTTATGTGGACTTTCCGGGGCAGGCATGGCTGGCGTATGATGAGGAATTTTGTATGCGCGCGGCCATACGCCCCGGCATGCGCTGGGATGAGATGCACTCCGCGCTCTGGATGCAGCTCATGACCCTGACCCGCCCGGCCCTTGGGGAGCGGTACGATTGCGGCCACCTGATTCAGCGCCCCGCTCCCTCTCAGGCCCCCCACCAGTTGGCGGGGCAGGTGGTTCCGGCCCGCCTGCTGTGCTGGGAGTACTCTGCTTCAGGTCGCTGCACCAAAAAGCAGTGCAAGTTCAAGCACGAGTGCTCGATTTGCGCAGGCGCCCACCCCGCCACCTCTTGTTTTCGAGGGGGTGTGGGCCGGGGCCGGGGTAAGGACCAGCAGGGGGCCAAACGGGCCAGGGCCGACAGCGCCCTTGGCAAAGGGCCCCAGCCCAATTAGGGTGGATGTCTTGACCTGCCTGCTGCGGGAGTATCCTTCGCCCACTGATGCCCAGTACCTTTCAGAGGGTTTCACCTTTGGCTTCCGTATCCCTGTAGTGGGGGCGCGGGGGCCTCAGGACGCACCCAACCTACGATCACTGGTGGGTATGGAGTCAGTGGCCAGGGCACAGATTTTTAAGGAGGTAGCGGCAGGCAGGGTGGCGGGCCCTTTCGACAGCCCACCGTACCCCAACCTTAAAGTTTCCCCGTTGGGATTGGTTCCTAAAAAGGCCCCGGGTGAGTTCAGGTTGATCCATCACCTGTCTTACCCTGCCGGATCTTCAGTCAACGACGCTATTCCGGACGCTTTGTGCTCGGTCCGGTATACGTCTTTTGACGAGGCCGTCTGCATGGTCCGATCCTGCGGTCCGGGTGCACTCTTGGCCAAATGCGACATCAAGTCCGCGTTTCGGCTTTTGCCGGTGCACCCCGACGACTTCGAGCTACTGGGTTTTAGTTTTGAGGGCCAGTATTTCGTGGATCGGGCCATGCCGTTCGGCTGTTCTATTTCCTGCGCCGCGTTTGAGCGCTTTAGTTCTTTCTTACACTGGGCCTTAGTTAGGAAGGCAGGTTCTGACAGGGTCGCCCATTACCTCGATGATTTTCTTTTTGGGGGTCCCGCAGGTACTGGGGATTGCATTCACCTGCTCCAGTCATTTCAGCGCCTGGCGGAGGAGTTGGCTGTTCCGTTGGCGCCTGAGAAAACTGAGGGTCCGGCCACTACCCTCACTTTTCTGGGCATTGAATTGGACACGGTGGCCATGACCTCTCGTCTACCTCTAGACAAGGTACAGCGCCTGGTCGACAGGATTGAGGCCCTACTGCCCAAGAGGAAGGTCGCCCTGCATGAATTGCAGGAGCTTCACGGGCATCTCAACTTTGCCTGTAGGGTGGTTGCCCCTGGCCGGGCCTTCGCTCGCCGCTTGTGCGACGCGATGGCCGGCCTGACCAAAAAGTTCCACAGAACTAGGCTGACCCGTGGGATGAGGGAGGATTTGGAGGTCTGGCTGGCGTTCCTTAGGGACTTCAACGGGGTTTCCTTTTGGCGCTCTGACCTTTTCCTCTCTTCCAGTTTTCAGGTCCATTCCAACGCATCGGGGTCTTGCGGTTTTGGCATCTACTTTGATGGCCGTTGGTGCGCCGGCACATGGCCGCCGCAATGGCGGGACTCCGACGTCGTGAGGGACCTGACTTTCCTGGAGTTCTTTCCCATCTGGGGGGCGATCAATATGTGGGGACGTCACTGGGTAAACTCCGTTGTCACCTTTTGGTGTGACAACGCGGCGGTTGTACAAGTGGTCAACTCGCAGACGTCCCGCTCCCCCCGGGTTATGTCCTTAGTCAGGCCGTTCGTCCTGGCTGCGCTGAGGCTTAACATCGTATTTCACGCACGCCATGTGCCGGGGGTGGTCAATTCCATTGCTGATGCCCTGTCCCGCTTTCAGATGGCGCGGTTCAGGGCGTTGGCTCCTGGTGCCAGGGCACATCCTTCGGAGTTGCCGGACGCAGTCTGGAACATTGGAGGGCCGAGGTGAATCGGGCCATTGGCCTTTCCCTATCGGGTCGCACACGCCGTGCTTATCGCCTGGCGTGTGAGGCTTTTACCACCTTTAGAAGCCAGCAGGGTTTACCAGAGGTTTGGCCGCTCCCGGTGGACCATGTGCTTCAGTTCATGGTTCATCTGCGGAGGTCGGGTCTTGCTCCACGTACCATCCAGGGGCGGCTGTCGGCCTTGGCCTTTGCCGCCCGGGCGAATGGTGTCCCCGACACCCTTGGCGATTTTCGTATTCGCCGGGTATTGGAGGGCTGGTCAAGGGAGCGTGGCCACTGCCCGGACGCCCGTCAGCCGGTGTCGCCGGCGGTGCTGCGGCGTTTGGCTGCGGCCTGGCCATGTCATTGCACGGACGGGTATGAGGCGGCATTGTTTCACGCCGCTTCTTCCGTGGCGTTTTTTGCAACCCTCCGGGTGGGAGAACTGGTGGTGTCATCCCGCAGGGACATGTCCGGCCGCGCGTTGCAGCTGGCTGACGTCGCGTTCACCGCGTCGTCGGTTAGGCTGACGGTCCGGATGTCCAAGACCGACCAGCGGGGCAGGGGGGTCTCCCTACTGCTACTGCGGTGTAGTATAGCCGATATCTGTCCGGTGGGAGCGCTGGGGCGTTACCTGGCCATACGCCCCTCTGGTCACCTGCCCCTTTTTGTACATCGCGATGGGTCCCCGCTCACTCGTTTTCAATTCTGGAGGGTTACTGGGGCGGCCCTGTCGGAGGTGGGGATCCCGGGTGCCCGTTACGGCACCCACTCTTTCCGCATAGGGGCTGCTTCCACCGCAGCCTCTTTCGGGTATTCCGATGCGGACATCATGAGGATGGGGCGGTGGGGGTCCGCGTGTTTTCGGACGTATGTGCGACCGCTCCTGCCATGACCTGCCTTGCTGCCGTTTGTTTTCTGTTTGTTTTCTTTCAGAGCTCTTCTCCCGGAGCGATGTGGCCCGTGTTTGGATCGTCGGCCACAGCTACATCTACTGGGCCGCCCGTTTTGCTGGAGCAGCCCCCTGCGGGATCCACCTGGGCCTGCGGCAGTGGGCCTTCCTCATGTGGCGGGGGGTGCAGGGGATGTTGTGGGATCAATTGATGCCTTTGTTGCTGTCGAGCTGGCATGTGCCAACCCCCCGATATCATCCTTGTGCACCTAGGTGGGAATGACCTTGGGCAACGGATGGGGTTGGATCTGTCCAGGGCCATTTGCAGGGATTTCCATTTCCTGCACCAGCATTGGCCGGCGACCAGGATTGTCTGGTCGAGTATGATACCGCGCGCCCGGTACAGGGGCGCGGTGGATTATCGGGCCGTGGGTCGTGCGCGGCGTGGAGTGAACCGCACTGTGGCACGTTTTCTTCATGCCCGGGGTCTGGGTACGGTGGTGGAGCATCCGCTATTCTGTATGGAGGAGTTGGGCCACCTGTACAGGAGCGATGGTGTGCACCCATCACTTGACGGCCAGGTTTTGTTCCTGGGAGCTCTGCAGCAGGGCCTGGTGACCGAGTTGTCGGTCTCGGGGGTGGGTGGGGCGGTGAGTAGTTTCACTCCCCCCGTGTGGCGGGTAGCACTGGTGTGGAATAAATTCGGTCCCAGGAGAACCGGGTAGGAACGTGTTTTGATCGGCCACTCCGTGAGTCTGATCAAAATGCGGACCGCGAACTTGGGTAACTGCCCAGCTCGGCAGCAGGCAGCCCCAAGATAGAGTTCGCCCGGTGTGGGGTCAGAAGGAGATAACAGCTGGTTACTTCTGACCGGGACAGTTAATTGTTGTGCGGATATGGTTGTCCGATATCCAAGTTAAGCTTGGAATGGATATCGTTGACCTCACCAGTGCTACTGCGGCCCTTGCTGCATTAAGTTACTGTTTAATTGGTTAAAGTTAACCAAGTTGACCTTAAATAAAGTGGCCCAATTTTTCAACCAACATCAATGTGGTCAGTCTGTTTTGTGCGGGCATAGGGGGGCAATGGTCGGGCGGCCGCGGCAATTGCCGCGGCCGCGCGCTTTGCCCCGGTGCCTGCCGGAAGTGACGGGCCTGGGGACGAGCGCAGGGGGCGTGGTTAAGCGCTGCCCTTATAAGGGCGGCGCGCACCCTGCGCTCGTTCGCCAGTCCCGTTTTGACAGGCGAGCGAGCCCCGCCCTCCCTCCCTTGGCGGCAGTGTGATTGTTTTTTGGTCACTTCGGGGCCGGATGGGAATTTTTGCTCGAGACCGTGATTGGCCTGCGGGTCTCTTGGCGTTTTCGCCCATCCCACACTGCCTTGCTGGGTGAGCCGGAATGGGTTTTTTGGTCACTTTAGGGGGTGGGTAGCACTGGTGCGGAATAAATTCGGTCCCAGGAGAACCGGGTAGGAACGTGTTTTGATCGGCCACTCCGTGAGTCTGATCAAAATGCGGACCGCGAACTTGGGTAACTGCCCAGCTCGGCAGCAGGCAGCCCCAAGATAGAGTTCGCCCGGTGTGGGGTCAGAAGGAGATAACAGCTGGTTACTTCTGACCGGGACAGTTAATTGTTGTGCGGATATGGTTGTCCGATATCCAAGTTAAGCTTGGAATGGATATCGTTGACCTCACCAGTGCTACTGCGGCCCTTGCTGCATTAAGTTACTGTTTAATTGGTTAAAGTTAACCAAGTTGACCTTAAATAAAGTGGCCCAATTTTTCAACCAACATCAATGTGGTCAGTCTCTTTTGTGCAGGCATAGGGGGGCAATCAGTAATGGTCTAAACCAGGGGTTCCCAAACTGTTTTTTCTTTGGCCACATCCCATCCCGCCTCCCCAGCATCTCTAAACTCCTGATGCCTTCCCACACCATGACATATAATTCCTATTATTCAAAAAAGGAACTACTCTTTACGTAGAGTAAGGCTAAAAGGACATTTACTGCTAATAAATCATTCTCGAATTGCCCCCCTTAAAAATCATACCACCACCACCACCACCACTCATTGGGAACCATGGGGCTAAGCACTGAGAATGGAGCCATGGCTAGAAAACTAGGAAACAGTTTAATTACAACTGCTAGTAAAGGTCAAGGTCATCCTTGTTCAAAAGCCAGTCATATCCAACTCTAGGGTTCAGTGTTCATCTCTGTTTATAACCAAAGACCCAGTGTGGTCTACATGTGCAGATGTTTCTGTAGATATGTGGCAGGATATGTGAAGGCTGTTTACCTTCCCACCAAAGTGGTACCTATTTATCTACTTGCATTTTCTTGCTTTTGAGGTGCTAGGTTGGCAGGAACTGGGACAGAATCGGGAGCTCACTCTTTTGTACAGTACTTAGATATTGAACTCCAACCTTCCAGTCTTCAAGTTCAACATCTTAACCACTAAGCCTCCAGAGTGCCATAGGAATCCATAAGTGGGATACCCCTATATGATCTTGTCCAATGCAATTAGTTATACACTCTTAGCAGTGGTTATTACAATTTTTTTTTTAAAAAACTCTATTTTTCTTTTTTCCAAAAGCAAATAATAACAGCATGATACTCCCCACTGGCCTGTGGTTCAAATACATATTCCCTGAAAGCCTTACATTTGGGAGCAATAAGCACAGTCCATATTGAAAATAATACATTTCTATTGCAAAGGCAAATAGGTTGTATAATGAGGTTGGAAGCTCTGTCTCCTTAAGGCTTGAAAGAGAAATTAGAATTTCTTCCCCTTCTATATCAGTTCAATAATTTCTATTTTAAAATACTGTATCTTAATTTCAACAAATACAATCCCAAAACATATGGTACTCTCAAATAAAAGAGAGGGATAAAACTAGAAAATGTGAAACTATTGCACCTTCTTCCTAACACATCTCCAGTTGCAATTTAGTAAAAATTCATAGACGTACGGTCAGATATCTTTGTAGGATTTGTTAACATTCTTAATGTACACAAGATGACCATAATGGTGGATTTGATTTATCTAAATTTTGGCATTTTATGAATGCATTTTATTACTGTAATCATAGCATTGCCCTTTCTTTATAATATCTCCTGAAAAAGATGTTGGTCTAATTGACTGGATTAATCACATTATTCTTGTTTAATGGGTGGAAACAAGGACAACACATTAGACATACAGTAGGATTTAGCTTTAGATATATCTACATTTTTTTAAAAAAAGGATCATTAGGATTATTTATTTTGAGAGCAAATTCACAAGGTTAGCGTGAAAAGATCTAGTTCATCCATAATGAACTAGATCATTGACCTCTGGAGCCAGGGGGCCGCAACGGCCTTGGATGTGATCGCATCACTATGGCCTCTCCATGCTTGGGGGCTCCACTCTTACCCGTGGTTTATGGAGGAATTGAGGAGACTTAAATGGGCAAAGAGACATCTAGAGCAATGCTGATTGAAGACCCAAAGTGATTCTGATTGAATGTTGAGAAAACCAGCCTCAACAATCAACACTGCAGAAATTGAGTCAGCAATCTTTGGATCCAAGTGAAAAAAGTCTTTATTAGGTTCCTCACGTCTGAAGAAACATAGGAAATGTCTTATGTGCTAGCTAGCTCTCTTGCTCTTTTGGAGACTGCTCATCTGCTGTTTTTGCAGACTGCCTCACATATCTCTAATACAGTACACACACAGAAAGAGATTTTTCAGCCAGGAGAAAAAAGGAGGGGGAAGATGGAGGGAAGAGGAGGGAGTTAGAGAGAGAAACACAACTATATAGTGTTCTTTAACAAACTGGCGTTATCTCTAACGCCGGCCAGAGCTAGGCATTTCAAGGACAGTATGCATTCCTTCAAGAGGCCCAGTTGTATTTTTCCAGTACAGTAATGAAATCTAGCATTAAAAACCTAATACAAGTATATGATCTATAACACAAGTATATAAAGGAATACAATCTTGATTAAGGCTATAAAATGAATCCCTACAATTGAACACTTGCTAGAGCTGCTATTAGGGCCTGTTTTGTGGTGATGGAGGTGGTGAAGCGTCAATATTTCACCACCCTCATTGCTTCTGCAGATAAGCACAGCAACCGAGTTGGTCCCTAATTGGCAGATGGGGACCTGGGCCTAGATGGCAGGGATCAGCTGAGAATTTTGCTGATTATCTAATGAAGAAAATCGATTGGATTCACTCAAAGTTTAATCCTAGCATGGATGGTGCAAGTCTGGAGTTGAATGGATCACAATCTTGCTATGTTATCTGGGATCAGTTCAATCCTGTTGTCCCAGAGGAGGTCCTGGATAAAGCAGATTATCTGGACCCTTTTCAGTCAGGATTCAGGCCCAGATATGGTACAGATACTGCATTGATCGTGCTGTTGGATGATCTCTTGTGTGAAGTAATCTGTCCGTCCTTGCTCTTCTTGACCTCTCAGTGGCTTTCGATGCTGTCAACCACAGTATCTTTCTGGAATGGCTCCGAGGATTGGGGATCCAGGACACGGTGTGGTCCTGGTTTTCCTCATTTCTGAGGAGCCAGATTCAGTTGGTGTTTCTGGAAGGCAAGAGGTACAGCCCTAGGCTTCTCCAATATGGGGTGCCACAGGGCTTGGTGCTCTCGCCTCCCCTATTTAACATTTACATGAAACCTCTGGGTGAGATTATCCATTCCCACAAGATGAAGTATCATCAATATGCAGATGATAATCAACTATATATCTCAGCCCATGGTAATCCAAGTGACACAGTTGATGTCCTATCCTGGTGTCTGGAGTCTGTTAGGGTCTGGATGGGGGACAATGGGCTACAACTGATTCCCAGCAAGACTGAGTGGCTATGGGTCAGGAGCCCTGAGTTATCCCAGGAGTTACCTTCTTTGGTTCTGTGTGGGGCTCTTTTACCCAAGACAGATCTGGTGCATAATTTGGAGGTCCTCCTGGACTCACAACTCCTGCTCTATGAGCAGGTGGCAGTTGTGGCCAGGAGGGTTTTTGCACAACTTCATGTCATCTGCCAATTATGCCCGCTCCTGGACTGGGACTCCTTACTTATGGTCACAAATCTCTAGTCACCTCTGCACTCTACATAGAGCTGCCCTTGATGACTATTTGGAGGGTGCAACTGGTCCAAAATGTGGCTGCCCGTGTGGTGATGGGGTGTGGGCATTATGCTGCATTGGTTGCTAGTGTGCCTCCAGGTGCAATTCAAGGTTCTGGTGATGACTTTTAAAGCCCTACATGGTAGTGGTTCAGGTGCTCCCCTTGTCTTGGAATTTATTTATTTATTTATTTAAATTTCTATATCGCCCTCCTCGCCGAAGGCGACCCAGGGCGGTTTAACACATCCTAAAACACACAAAAAGGCTAAAATTCTAAAAGTTCTCAAAAACTCACAGTTAAAACCAATTAAAACTATGACTAAAACGTTATATGATTTAAAACTTAAGAACTTAAGGGAGCATGGGAGGAGGTCAAACCAGTCAGCAGGCTGAGGTCGTTTTGCCTCCAGTACCCCAGACCTGCCCTGCCAGCCAGGTTTTTACACCCTTCCGGAAGGCAGCAGCTCTGCCTGGAGGCGCAGCTCAGTTGGCAGGAGGTTCCACAGAGCCGGAGCAGACACAGAGAAGGCCATCCTTCAAGTGCTAGAGAGATGTTCCTCTCTAGCTGATGGTACAACCAGAGAGCCTCTCCGGTCCGCTCTAGTGAGCCGGGCAGATCCTACGTGTTACATCTGGGGCTGCCTCCAATACTTAAGAGATCACATCACCCTGAGGACATCTGCCCGTCCCACTAGAGGAGACTGAAGAGGCTCCTTAAAAGTGCCATCAGCTAGAGAGGCTCAACTCTCTGGCACAAGAAGGAGTGCCTTTTCGGTATCTGCTCTGGAACTATGGAACTTCCTGCCAACTGAATTATGTCTCCAGACAGAACTGCTGCCCTTCAGAAAAGACCTAAAAACATGGCTGGTGAAGCAGGTGTGGGGCACTGGTGATACGGTAGCCCCTCCCCCCCACTGGCTCATACAATGTACTTGTACTTTTAGGTTTTAATTTCCACTTTTAATTAGTGGGAGTATTCTTTATCAACAGGTTTAAATGGTTTTAAGCTTTAATAATTTCTGTAATTTTAATGTTTTAAGAGTTTGTAATTTTCTGAGTGTTGTGATATTAACATTGTGAGCTGCCCAGAGCCACTCCGGCGAGCGGCGTGGCTATATGAGTTTGTGCAATAAATAAATAAATAAATAAATAAATAAATAAAGCACTACTGGGTAACTTGATAAAACAATTGATTTGTTTTTTTCTGTTCAGTTACTAGGAACTAAGAATCTTACTCAGTTTCTGACAATTTCTCTTTAGCACAATTTTAAGTACAGATTGTGTCAAACCTTGACCATTTTATGTTTCATTTATCCTGAACTTTAGGGATTTCCTCTACATACACAGACACAAAAGCCAGCATGAAAATCTACATGCATTTATGTTACTATATCAATTTTTACCTAGTATGCATGTTTTTGCTAGCAAATTAATTAATATAGTGCATTTTGAAAGTTACTTTTCCTTAAGTATATATTTCCTAATATACAGGGGTTTACGATGAAGCCCCACCCCAACAGCCTCCATCATAAACCAAAAGCCATAAGTCGAAGCACATTTCCCCATAGGAATGCATTGAAAAATAAACAATGGTCCCGATTGGACCAAAAATAATTTTAAAATACAAAAAAACACCAAGACACTAAAAAAAGGCCAGACACGATCATCCCCCACCCCGACAAAAAGGACAAAGCAATCACCCTACCTTTTCCATGCTGCTGCTTCTTCCTGAGCAGTTTGTCCGGCTGCCATGGAGCCTATTTTCCTCCTCTACCAGAAGCGGGAGAGTCTGGGAACCTTATACACTCAGTTCCAATCTTCATCCACATAACTAGAGCCAAAAATGAGCCTCCCCCAGGGAGATTGAAGGGAAAAGGAGAAGGGGGCGCAGAGAATGAGATAGCTAGATGACAACATTGATGCAGTTGGCCTAGATCTGGGCAGACAATGGAGAATGGCAGATGACAGAGGAGTCTGGTGTGCAGTAGCCCATGGGGTCTCAAAGGATTGGACTCGACTGTGGAACTGAACAATAGATTGTGTGTGTCAGAAACTATTATTCCACACAAAGAAGTATTACCACCTAGGACAACATTGCTATTGCTGTGGACGTAAGCAAGAATTGAGCAAACATGGCATGAGTTAATAGCTTGTTGATCAGATGCTTTGTTAACCCTCTCTAGTCAGCCACTTTCTGCAAATATGTGATATGTGCAAATATGCAATTATGATGTGGCTAAAGACAATTGTCAATTCTAACCTCCACTCTGAGACTCCATATTGGCCTAATATTTCCTGCTTATGGTCTGAGTAAGTTATCCAACATGTGAGGGCTGGAGCAAAATGAATAGCATCAGTGCTAGACAATATGAATGAGAGCCAGTTCTTAAGTAACAGAAAAGAGTCAGTTTTTGAGACCATCTTGAAATTCTAAGGAGAAACACAGCAATCAGTTAACATTCTCCAGGAACAAAAACCACAATTATATATTAAACAGGACCCTGGGGAAAAATACAGCTTGCACAGTGCATCATCCCATCCATATTCTACATAATAGAAGCAGGTGCATATTGCATTAATGATAGCACTGTAGTGCTCTGTTTTCTTTGTGCATAGAAAGAAAAGCCAGTGCTAAGAGTCTGAAGGACTTCTAGGTGTCATTTCTTTAATGTTGCAGTTTGGTTGTGGAAAGAACCTTAATGCCCCTCTGATATTTTTGTCTTCATGACAACAGAGATTATAACAAGAATTGTAAAGATATTCTTCTTCTGCTGTATCCAAATAGGTGACCCTCATGGCGATCATCCATGAAAACTGTCCTGAGAATATAATGCAGTGGTCTTTCATCTGCCTTCTGCTTCGCAGCATGATACCCATACCACTGACCCAGTTCTGCAAGTCACCTTCTGATCCTGAGCCATTTTGGCACGCAAATTCCACATCAACCCCATGCCAATATTGATGAAGCTGCCACCCTCCACCAAGATGGATTCAAGTGGGATTTAATCCACTTGGTGACCATCACTCTTCCCTGTGGACTTTGCCACCAAATGCCATTAGTCCTCAGGGTTGTCAGGTTAGTTAACCACCATCTGACATTCAGTGTTGAGTTGCTGGCAGTATGGTCTACTCAATTACTATAGTAGGATAATCTGGCCAGATTGGTTAGCAAAGATGTTAGTAATTTTTTTTTTCAAATTTGAGTTTCTGAGATGTTGTAATAACAGTTTAGATATGTTTTGGTATTTCAAATCACCCTCATCTAGAATAAAGAGAAAAAATGACAACCCAATAGGTACACCACCCTGCAAATAATTATTAAGGTCTATAATAACAGTATGTGTTACTATTTGGATCATACTAAATTGCTTTGATTAGGTGCTGGCTTCCCTTCACCCATCTGACTAACCTTCCTCCATATTAACTGTCTTCCAACTATTCTGAATGTAAACGTAAAAAACCACGATCACTGAACATTCAAAAGGCCTTCTAGCTCAAATTTGATTTGAATAAGTTCTTTATCAAGTGTTTTTTTCTTTCGTGTTTTTAAAGTGCTTTATACCTTGATAATCTGATATTTTGTAATTGATATATTTTTGAAATGTTTTTGTATTATGATAATTATAATTGTAACTGTGTATTTTGTATCTTTGTTACCTGCCCAGAGTCACTTGGCGAGTGGTGCAGCATACAAGTAGAACAACAACAACAACAACAACATTAATGAAAAATGAAAAAGCAGACACCTTTAAGTCTAAAAAGAATGGATTACAACACATTTCTCACTTATTCACACACAAAGATATCTGACAAAATTGCTTGAAACTCATGAAAATTGATACTAAAATAAATTGAGAAGTCTTAAGTGTTTTTGTTTTTCCTAAAACAGCTTAGGATACCTACCTATTTAGAAGGGAGTAAGAAATGAAGTTCTTTAGAACCATTCCTCCAGGTTCTGATGGTATTAGTGTAGCAGTGTAAAAAAAATGCTTAGTACAAATGGAGATCTCCTAACCTCCCTTTTCAGGTGTCTTTGGTTTATTTGGTCAGGAACCTTTCCAGTTTCATTTAATTCGCTAGAAGGTTTTGCTTGGACTGACCCCTCCCTATGTGCTATGTTATTTGTCAATGACTCACATTTGAGGAGTCTTGCCCTGAAATATGGGGTCATTTATTCTAACATGTTAAAATGTTATTGATAATCATATAGTGCAGAAGAATATGATTCTTAATGTGTTCACTAAGGGTGGGAGTTGAGAAGGAAAGGTGAAACATTTTGTAATAACTGAAGTGATTTTCTAAAATGAAAGGTCAGCCAGAGAAAACAGGATGAAAAAACAGACTTCCTGCTGGATAAAGCAGGATCTGGTTTGATTGAACCTCTCCTATTCAAAGTAAGGAGAGAGAAAACTTTGGAAACCTAAGCAGTGCCCTGCCTTTTAAGAGCAAAAACTCTTCAAAACTTTTCTTGTTCTGCTAATTCAATTGATCAGGGACTATACAGAAAGCAAGGACAAACAAATGCTTGTGAACTGTTGTTCTTTTTGGCAAGCTTCTGAAGAACATGTTCAGAAGTTACAAAATGGCTGGTTTTCCTGTTGAAAAGAGCCATTTTAAAATAACTGTTTTCTTCAACTAATAGATTCATTTGATGCTGATTAAAAGGGGAGGCTAAGATATATTTTTTCAAGATAAAGAGTTGGGTAAAATGTATTTTATTTCTTATCAGCTAACAGAATAGGTTGCCTATGTCTGAATGGGGGGAGGGATAAATCATATGTATACTTTAAAATCATGACTCTTAAACTACTTAACAACCTGTCACAAATCTGGCATAGAGAAATGTCAGTATGTCTATTCCTACTGTATCAAATTTGGTTCTGGTCTGAAGTACATTTTAAAAGTGTTTTTTTTTTTCATAAACTGCCCCTCTTTTTAGATTTGTCATGTAGACTGGATTTGCTCTGTCATACGGTATCATTTGTTGCATTTTTAAATGTCCTGCTGCCATGCGTATGCCCAAAAAATGGCAAACTGTGTTGGCAAGTAAATATGCATGAGATTTCCTGTAACCTCATGTTCATCACTGAAACTCTGTAGACATTTAACATAAATTTGATAGCCAACAGCAATCACATATGAAAGTATTAGTACTTGAAATTCAGTTAAAATTGTAAAAGGAATCAGAATGAAATAAACATGTAAATAGATTACAGGTGTGTTTACTTTCACCATTCCATTTAATTTGTGAAGAAACGGGACCTGCATTGACTTGTATTGTACAGTAAAACACCGGATAACGCTAAAACTTGGTTCCACAAGTCTTGCTGTTATCCGATTTTTAGTGTTATCTGATCCATGTTAAAATCCTATGGGATGGATCGGATAACGTTAAAGCTCCATAGAGATACATTGTAACCACACAGGCTTTAGCAGTTGTTATCCGATCCATCCAATAGGACCTTAACATTATTCGATCCAATTCTCCTCCTCAGATTACTTAACATTATGCGATTTTAGCGTTATCCGATCCAATCGTTATGAGATGTTTTACTGTATTTAGAATTCTCCATAGAGAATCATTAGATGAGTGCCCCTAGTGGCATTTACAATCATAAAGGGAATAATTTACCCAGGGACACTTTAGTACAGGTTCACACACTATTATCCCTAGAGTTCATCCACCCAAAAAGAGAGGGGGGAGGAAAATAATCCCTAGGCATCTTGCCAAGATTTGGCCCAATTTGATAAGAAAGCCCATGACCAATAAGAATCTGTCCTTGAAGGTGGGGGGGGGGTACCCTCAAGATGACAATCTAATCCCAAGGACACTTGACATTCCTAAGGGGGAAAAAGAGACACCTTTTGGGGATAAAATGAGACCCCCGGTAAGCTTAGAAAGAGAAGGAGAAGAGAAGACGGAGAGGAGTCACTGCCCATTGGAAGCTTTAAACCATTGCCAGGAGAAGCAGAGGAATGGGACTTTGAAGGAATGTGGCTTTAGGGCCACTCTTATCATCTAAGTCGGAGGGACATGGCTGGACTTAGTCATTTTTCCAGCAACAACACTTTGAAGAAAAACCTCAAGTTTGGGGATTTAGCCGAATTTCCAGCTTTCTGGGACTTAGTTTATTTCCTGGAATTGACTCTTAGAAATATTTCTAGCTTGAAGAAGCAGCATGTAGAAACTATCGCATTTCTTGTTTTCCAGAGTTTAAGTATTGTTAGGCTTTGCGTGTCTAGGAAATATATAGTTAACGAGAGCTATTTTAGAAGCTGTTTTAGCTTAGAAGCAGGACCCAGAAATTGACATTTTACTTTGGATTTGATTAACTTCATTTGCTATTGAGCCATCACCATGCTTTGCTTGTTGGACCAATGATTTGCCTTATGGAAATTATTTTAATAAAGGTAGATGTCTCTTTTCTAAAGACATTTGGAAGTGTTGTGTCCATGTTTTGGTGTGGTCCTAAGACATTGGATTTAACACCACCTGTTCCTGCTTACAATTACTTCTACACACAACCAGAGAAATCTTCCACGGCTCGTCTTTGAAGAGTGCACCGGAGGGGAGATAAGGGGGAGCCGACTCAGGCATAATGTACAAAGTTCCAGGGTGAGATATGAAGGAACTGTGGGATTCCAGAATTGCCCTGAAGCCTGAGAAAAAGAATTTTCAGCAGGGCTCTGACCCAGCCCCCCCATTCTATCTACTTTTTCCTTGTCTTTTCCACAATTCCTAAGTAAAATGGTGTGTTTAGGGTAAAAATTTAAAATGTATTTTTAAGGCAAAACATCAGATGAATGTCAAGGAGTGCTAACAGAATGCCAATAAGACCAGTAGTATTTCTCAGGAAAGGTGGTGCTTAGTATTCTATCTGATGAGCAGACAACATGTTTGGTTTTTAAACATTCACTGAATGCTTCTCTATGAATCTTGAAAATATCAAGCCAGTTACATAAATAACATGGCTGGCTTACTTTACTTTTTCTTGCTGATAAATTTTGTGTGTCTGCTTGTTGTGATAAGAATGGTTATTGCTAGTTTCTTAAACACCAGCAGTTATTACCTGTAATTTAATTAAAATAATAAAAGGAAACTATCAAAGCTAATAGATCTGGGTAACATAGAAGCAGTGATTATTTATAAATTAAGCCCTCGGCAGTAAAAATAACATGCATGACAATGGAGTTTTGAGGGTAATTATATTCACTTGTGATTTTTTGGGGGGTGGGGGTGGGGTGGGGAGTGCACTTACTATAATTCATTTGATGGTAAAGTTCCTATTCTGTTGGAATTAATCTAAAAAGAATTTGAACAACTTTTTGGGAAATTCCAGGAAGGGCACAGTCCTAACTAGCTAGACCAGGGATTCTCAACCTGTGGCTCACAGGCCACATGCAGCCTGCAGCATTATATTATGTGCTCCCCCTCCACCACACCAGGAAGTGCCATGTGTTGGAGGAAGGTCAAAATGGCTGTCTGGCTCCCGAAGCTGTCTGAGGGACTGTGACCTGGCCCCTGGCTTAAAAAGGTTGAACTAGACTGACATTAGACTAACAGAACAAGCTTTTGCTGGCTGAGCCTTTGTGGTATACAATCCCATCCCAGCTCAGGAGGGGAAGGACTACAGCTCTCTCTCTCTCCCTCTCTCTCTAAGCGATGTAAGATGGATTAGTAGGGTTTGTGAAATGTTGCCTTGACATGAACTAATAAATGTCTGCACTTATTAACTGATGTAACCATGTAATGTATTTTTATATTGTTCCTTTAAAATTTGTTTTTGTTATACACTAGAACATCGGATAACGTTATGACTTGGTTCCACAAGTCATGACGTTATCCGATTTTTAGCGTTGTCCAATGCATTGATCGAACATTAAAAAAAGCCCTGTTCCCTTTCCAAAGAGGAAAGTGAACAGGGGGAGATCAGGTTGGTTTGGGGAGGGAAAGCACCCTCCCTCCCCAAGCAAACCGGGGATCCATGGGGCTCAGGGGGCTTCAGGGAACAAACTGCACAGCTGGTATTTTCTCTAACCAAGCATGAGTTTTCTAAGTCTCCCTTGACTATTATTTCCTTTGCCCTGAGAGCCTGGAAATTGATGGGCTTGAACAAGAATATTCATGGTGTCCATGGGGCTCTCCCCAAGAAGGTTCTTCATGTGAATTAGATCCCTGATTTTACAGTGATCCAATTAGTTTTGAGAGCTCCTACAGATAGCTGAGGAATTCATGTTCAGAACTGTGAACATCCATGCATTCAAGATAGTGAAAATGGGAAAATAGGAAGGCTAAGTTACTTCCTGCTCACAAAGTGAACACTACAAATGGGATGATGATGATGATGATGATGATGATGATGATGATGATGATGATGATGACAGGGGCGGGGTCCAGGGGCTGGTTGCCTCTCCGACCCTGCCTCAGGTGTTTTCCTGGTGGGGGAAGTTCTCCCTGTCATTTTAAAGTTAAAAAACTGTAATGCGCTCTACATGGGGCTGCCCTTGGTGACCATTCGGAGGCTGCAGCTGGTCCAGAATGCGGCTGCTCGGGTAGTGATGGGGTGCGGGCGTTATGCTCGTGCCTCACCACTGCTTCGGGAGCTGCACTGGTTGCTAGTATGTCTCCGGGTGCAATTCAAGGTGCTGGTTATTACCTTTAAAGCCCTACATGGTAGTGGGCCAGGATACTTAAGAGACCGCATCGTCCCAAGGACATCTGTCCGTCCCACCAGGGCGGATCGGAGAGGCTCTCTTATCATTCCATCGGCTAGAGAGGCACATCTCTCTAGCACCAGGAGGAGGGCCTTCTCCGTGGCCGCCCCGGCCCTTTGGAACCTCCTGCCAACTGAGTTACGTCTACAGACAGAGCTCCTGCCCTTTCGGAAGGGCCTAAAAACCTGGCTGGCAGGGCAGGTGTGGGGGTCCAGGAACATGGGGTCCCATGTTGGGTGGCTGATATGATGGGACAGCCACCCCTCCCTCACTCTTTTAAACTTTTAAAATCTTTTTAAACCTTTTAACCTTTTTAAATCTTTTAGATTTTTGTAAATTCATGGTTTAATTCTTTTTTAATTGACTTTTAAGTAATTTATGAAACTTAAGGTTTTAATTTATGAATTTCTGTAAGCCGCCTAGAGTCAGGTTCGCCTGATTAGGGCGGGATAATAAATCTAAATAAATAAATAAATAAATAAATAAATAAATAAATAAATAAATGATGATGATGATAATAATAATAATATCTGCACTTTCTCCACTCCTGCCACACCAATGCTGTAGGAGGATAAAGGGCCACCGGGATCCCGGGGCTGCCAAAGAAGCAGCCACAGATGATCTGCGCTTCCGCCCCTCTGGCCACACCAACACCGGAGAAGGATAAAGGGCCACCGGGATCCCAGGGCAGCCAAAGAAGCAACCGCAGCCAATCTGTGCTTCCTCCCCTCCAGCCACACCAATGCCATAGGATGATAAAGGGCTGCTGGGATCCCGGGGAGGTCAAAGAAGCAACTGCAGCTGATCCATGCTTCCTCCCCTCTAGCCACACCAATGCCAGAGGCGGAGGACAAAAGGGCCACCGGGGTTCCAAGGCGGCTGAAGAAACAGCTCTAGTTGGCTGGAAGAAATTGAAATTGGATGAGTGGTGTGGCCAGTGACCTGTAAAAACTCCGCTGCCACTTCAACCACTGGACTCTAACCTTAGACTTTTTCTTGGCCACTTTCTGTGGAACTGCTCATATGGGATTTAGCAAATGTGGGTTTTGTTTTTGCTATTTTTGGAGTAATGCTGTGATATTGATGCTCTTTTATTGCTACTGTGATATTGATACCTTTGGAATTGTGATGATTTATGTTTAACATGATTGTGGAACCTGTATGATATGTTTATTATGACCGTGTGTAACCTGTAACTGTATATTTTTAATCTCTGTTAGCTGCCCAGAGTTGATGTGCTAGTGGGATGGCATACAAGTCTAATTTTTTTAAAAGTGAGATCATCCGTTTTTTTAATGGTGAGATCATCCGTTCCCACGGCGTAAGGTATCATCAGTATACTGATGATACCCAGTTGTACATCTCAGCCTGTGGGGACCCAGGCGGTGAAGTGGAGGTCCTCTCCAGGTGCCTGGAGGCTGTTAAGGTCTGGATGGGGGAAAACGGGCTACAGCTGAATCCTGGCAAGACTGAGTGGCTATGGGTGAGGGGCCCTGCGTTGTCATGGGAGTTGCCAGCTTTGGTTCTGGATGGGGCAGCTTTGCCCCAGACAGACCCGGTGCGTAATCTGGAGGTCCTCCTGGACTCACGGCTACTGTTCGAAGAGCAGGTGGCAGCCGTGGCCAGGAGGGGTTTTGCACATCTTCGTGTAATACGCCAGTTACGCCCGCTCCTAGATCGGGACGCCTTGCTCATGGTCACGCATGCTTTGGTCACCTCCAGACTTGATTACTGTAATGCGCTCTACATGGGGCTGCCCTTGGTGACCATTCGGAGACTGCAGCTGGTCCAAAATGCGGCAGCCCGGGTAGTGATGGGATGCGGGCGTTATGCTCGGGCCTCACCACTGCTTCGGGAGCTGCACTGGTTGCCAGTATGTCTCCGGGTGCAATTCAAGGTGCTGGTCATTACCTTTAAAGCTCTATATGGTAGTGGGCCAGGATACCTAAGAGACCGTGTCACCCTAAGAACATCGGTCCATCCCACCAGGGCGGATCGGAGGGGCTCTCTTGTTGTTCCATCGGCTAGGGAGGCTCGCCTCGCTAGCACCAGGAAGAGGGCCTTCTCCGTGTTCGCCCCGGCCCTCTGGAACCTCCTCCCAACTGAGCTGTGCCTGCAGACAGAGCTCCTGTCCTTCCGGAAGAGCTTAAAGACCTGGCTGGCAGGACAAGTGTGGGGTTCCAGGGATGGGGGATCCCATGTGGGGTGGTTAGTCTAGGGATAACCATTCTTCTGAAATACCCAGATACTGTTTTAGTTTATGAATTTTTAAATTTTAATACTGATATGTTTTTAAATCTATGCTGTTAGCCGCCCAGAGTCGGGCTTGCCTGATTGGGGCGGGATAGCAAGTATGAGAAATAATAATAATAATAATAATAATAATAATAATAATAATAATAATAATAATAATAATAATAATAATAATAATAATAATAATAATAATAATAATAATAATAATAATAATAATAATAATAATAATAATAATAATAATAAACAAATGTTCAGTTGCACAGTCGATTCCGACCCTCTGTGACCCCATGGACCACTGTCCGCCAGGCACTTCTGTCCTCCACCATCCTCCTCAACTTTAATTAAGAAGAAGAAGCATCTATGGTAGAATAAATTTGTTGTTGTTCCCATAGTGATTGGGGCCCTTGGAGCAGTACCTAAAGGACTCCCTAGATGTTTGGAAATTTTGGACATCTGATTTAAACAGTTAGGATCTGATTTAAATATCCTAAGTCTCCAAAAAACAACTCTACTGGGGACTGCATATATACTCATACATTACCTTAACAGCTCTTAGGTCCTTGGTTAGGGCTTGGACTGTTAATTTTATTCCATTCCTCAACTGTGAACCAAATGGTTGATTTTTATAAATAGGATAGAGTAAAGTAGTCAGCTTCTGGGTTTTTCACCTGTTGGTCGCTATGTAAATTGCATTATGTGAATGATATTATTCTCTTTTTGAATGCAGAGCACCTTGACTGCTGCCATTGATGTTGTCAACATTCAGGCTGCCCTTTACTATGTAAACCTTGGCATGCTTTTTTCTGCTGGCAATGCAGGCACAATATTGTGCAGTAAAATCAGGCCATTTCCTGGCATTTTGAATCATGGATAAAGAAGTTGATAATATCCACATTAATAAACCAGTGGTTTTGTGAAGAATTGAATTACCAGACATTTTGCTCTTCGTATTTAGAAACATGATGAAATGGTGTTCCTTCCCATCTGTGTTTACACATAACAAATGAATAGGACAAAGCAGGTAGCATCAGAATTGTAACAAAGGAGGGTAGATGAGGAAAGAATTAAATATCTTTCGTCATCTGTACCTGGTCCCATTTCTTCCCCATCTTCACCCTTGAAACAATACACGTTTGGAAAATTGCAAAATGTGTAACCGTTCTTTTGCAAGTAAGAACCAAATGACTGCAAATTCTCTGAAATCTTAGCATAAATTGTACTAAAGAGAAAAGATCATCATAGTCTCTTTATTGAAATAGCTGCAGCCATGAGATGTGTTCACCTAGTTTACATTCCTTTGTGGTATTGACTGCCTAACAAACAGCAATGTACATGAAAATTGCCTTTGAGAAAAATGGGTGCGATAAGCCGAAGAACATCTAAACTGGACAGGAACAATTTTGATACATGTGAACTTTATAAATGTTGTCCATGACAGCCTTTAATCAATATGAAATATGGTAAGGGTCTCCAAATGGTATCAGTGTACCTCTGAAAATGACAAATAATTTGCCATTGCTATTAGTAGCACATTTGTCAACTGCAGTTTGTGGAACAATAACATCTGCTGGGTGATGTTTTCCAAGCCTCAGTAAGACGGTGATGCATTACATAGCTTCAGTATCAACATTTTTTTCATCTTTTGATATAGTATGTTTACAAGGAGCTAAGATAACTTACTAATTGAAGTTTGTCAGTGATCTTTTTTTTTAAAGTATGGGGTGGGGGAGATAAACCTGCATTTTAAAAAGAAGGAAGCCTAAATAAACATTTCACAATCCCTGGATTACCATGAGAAGATTTTATTTTCACATTTTTTTAAAAAAAACTAGTATAAAACTAGCAACCTTTTTGAGAGAGTGTTGGGAGAATCTGAAGAATAGCCATTTGCACTGCTCCAGGTTCTCTAGAGGTGAAACTGGGAAAATAAAGCTGAAACATCAGTCAGATAAGTTAGATGTTCTCTGGACTGAGAAATTGCTTTCTCTAAATAGAGGATGAAACCATTTCAGGATAGGATTACATTCTCCTCTGAGGGTCAGTTACACAGCTTCTGGATGTTCCTGAATTTATCGCTGGTAAATTTCAGGGAGTATAATCTGATGGAAATTAAAAAGAATTGCTCAGGGGTGTGGGCTGTTGGAAATAAGATCCATGGTCTTCTTGGTGATGCTTACACAGTTTTGAAACACCTATCTAAATAATTTACCTTTGGTCCTAATGGACAGGCTTTAACAGGCTTTCACATGTGTCTTGAAATGTATCTAGACTAGGGTTAGAAGGATCACTACAAATTTCTCATTCTTGTTTAAGTTATTTTAGCATGAGATAGTTCCATGAGGAGCTGCCCCATGAGATACCTCACTTCCAGCCAATAGAGAGATGAGTTCTTCCTCCCTTACAAAACTCTCTATAATTTGTACAAAGAGTCCTTATATTTCGAAAAACAAAACACATACACACATTTAACAAGGAAAACACACACAAGGAAAACTCACAAAACCTAAAGGGAAAGGCCCATTCTCCAGTGCTCCTTTGCTCATTCAATATCATCACCGTCCCATTCAAGTTTGTTCCTGGGACATCATAGTGGGTGTCCTATCTCATTTCCAAAAGGACAAGTCCCAATTGTTGTTGCTATAGGTGAATTTCATGCCAGACCCATCCTGGAGGAACTGTGGAAACATAGAAACAAGAAATAGTCCAGAGAGCATTCATTTCATATGCTCATGCCACATTACAGGTACACAATTATTCTCTGGATTCTTTTCTCATGTTTCTGGGGAGAAAAGGACATCATTCCTCCCTGCCATCATCTGAGGCTGCCATCTGAGAGCACCTGACATCACACAGGACACAGGGCTGGACAGGCAGGACAATGGATACCCATCTGGTTACAGTTTTCTTATTCAGCCAGGTGCAGGGCTTCCCAGATCCCTATGGATCTTTTACATTAAACAAGAGACAGCTAGTTGGGAGTGGGGAGACCCTTTGGTTCTCAATGGGATCTTGCCAATCAGGCCACCCCATCCCAGTTCTTTGTTCAATATTGGGCAAACTCGGCAGGGTCTGCTGGTTTAAACACAAAGTTACCTATATATGCTGGCTACACATTTGCCACCTTTTGGGCTTTCAGGGTACAAGGTTTAGTGACTGGGTTGCAGTGAGGCACTTCATGGAGAGACTGTTACATGCAGGATGTTTGCATGCAAAATGGATGCCCTGCTGTTTTAGCATGTGGAGGATGATCTCAAGGCAACTGCATTGGTCGCATTGGTGGATGATCTCTGGCGAGAACGGGATGGAGGTCATCCATCCGTCCTGGCTCTTCTTGACCTCTCAGCAGCTTTCGATACCGTCGACCATGGTATCCTTCTGACAAGGCTCCAAGGATTGGGGATCCAGGGCACTGTGTTGGCCTGGTTTTCCTCATTTCTGTTGGGCTGGACCCAGTCGGTGTGGTTGGAAGGCGAGCGGTCCAGCCCTAGACCCCTGCAATATGGGGTGCCTCAGGGCTCGGTACACTCGCCTCTCCTATTTAACATCTACATGAAGCCACTGGGTGAGATAATCCATTCCCATGGGGTGAGGTATCACCAATATGCAGATGACACCCAGCTGTATATCTCAGCCCGTGGAGATCCAATTGATGCAGTAGAAGTGCTATCCAGGTGCCTGGAGGCTGTCAGGGTCTGGATGGGGGACAACGGGCTACAACTGAATCCCGGCAAGACTGAGTGGCTATGGGTCAGGGGTCCTGCGCTATCTCGGGAGTTGCCATCTTTGGTTCTGGATGGGGCAGCTTTGCCCCAAACAGACCTGGTGCGTAATCTGGGGGTCTTCTTGGACTCGCGACTACTGCTCGAAAAGCAGGTGGCAGTCGTGGCCAGGAGGGCTTTTGCACAACTTTGTGTAATACGCCAGCTACGCCCGCTCCTAGATCGGGACTCCTTGCTCATGATCAAACATGCTTTAGTCACCTCCAGACTTGATTACTGTAATGTGGTCTACATGGGGCTGCCCTTGGTGACCATTCGGAGGCTGCAGCTGGTCCAGAATGTGGCTGCTCGGGTAGTGGTGGGGTGCGGGCATTATGCTTGTGCCTCACCGCTGCTTCAGGAGCTGCACTGGTTGCCAGTATGTCTCCGGGTGCAATTCAAGGTGCTGGTTATTACCTTTAAAGCCCTACATGGTAGTGGGCCAGGATACTTAAGAGACCACGTCACCCCAAGAACATCTGTTTGTCCCACCAGGGCAGATCGGAGAGGCTCTCTTATCATTCCATTGGCTAGAGAGGCACATCTCTCTAGCACCAAATGGAGGGCCTTCTCTGTGGCCGCCCCGGCCCTTTGGAACCTCCTGCCAACTGAGTTACGTCTACAGACAGAGCTCCTGCCCTTTCGGAAGGGCCTAAAAACCTGGCTGGCAGGGCAGGTGTGGGGCTCCAGTAATATGGGGTCCCATGTTGGGTGGCTGATCTGATGGGAGAGCCACCCCTCCCTTGCTCTTTTAAATGTTTTAAACCTTTTTAAACCTTTTAAAACCTTTTAACTTTTTAAATCTTTTAGATTTTTGTAAATTCATAGTTTAATTATTTTTTAATTGATTTTAAAGTGATTATGAACCTTGAGGTTTTAATTTGTGAATTTGTAGGGGAATTGTTTAATTGTATTGCATTGTGTATAGTCTCTCCCCTTTTTCTGTAAGCCACCTAGAGTCAGGTTCGCCTGATTTGGGGCGGGATAATAAATCTAAATAAATAAATAAATAAGGTTTTCAAGGGACTCAAATTAACCTATTTTAAAAGGCAGACTTGCTACTCTAGCATCCAAAAATATGTGGTCTGATCTCTTTGAGAAGAAGGTGTGGCAGAGTTCTCAGGACCTGCAGAAAGTGGGCATTTCTTGCCAAAAAGGGACCAGAGCAGATGGTCACCTGGTGGTATTTATTTATTATTTTATTTTATTTACTCATATTTACTATCCTGCCGCAATCAGGTAAACCCGACTCTGGGCGGCATTACAACATAGATTAAAATCATAGGTTAGGCCTATGATCATAATAGCGTTAAATCTTTAAAAGTTCAAGAAATTAAAACAGCACAAAAGATAAAAACAAGACAGGAGGGGGTGGCTGTCCCTTAGATCAGCCACCCTACATAGGGTCTCACATTCCTGGGTCCCCACACTTGCCCTGCCAGCCAGGTTTTTAAGCCCCTCCGAAAGACCAAGAGCTCTGTCTGTAGATCTATATATTCTGGGGTGATATATAAATCAAGCATATAGACATGTCACATAAGATGGGTGGGGCATTTGGTTGGGGGTATCAGGTATCCGTAGCAGATTGGTTTCTCTTGCAGTTCTTAGGCAGGAGTTGAGTCATGCACAACTCCTTTGGAAGTCTGGAGTGACCCAAGGTCGTTGGAGGCAGCAAGTGGGTGTCTGTATGCCTTGCATGATAGAAGAGTCATGTAGTGGCATACACCTATGTGGTGTTCAGTGCCATAAAGTGGCTCATTGCCATAAAGTGCTATGGGTAGCCTCCTGGACCCTGAGATAGGCTAGGCTATGATCCTGTCTCCTACACCTTCATTAAAAAAGAATCTTCTATCATGCAAGGCTGTTTCTAATATGCTACCATGCTTTACTGTTATAGGTCAGGATCTACCTAGGAATCTTAATCACAATTTTCTGAACCTTCAAGTTCTTTGTTGGCCTACTACTGAGCAGGTCAGATCTATGGGTTTACCCAGCTCATTGGACACAAAAGGCACATAGTTATTGCTTACAGCAACAGTTTCCTTGGCCCAACAAGAAGAATGGATTCTGATCATTAGAAAAATCAAACGTTTTTCAATGGAAACCATTGTAACTCCCTTGGCTGTGGGAGGCAACCCAGGAATGGCCAAATGTTTTCCCAAGCAAAATCTTTGTATTCAAGAGATTGTATCACAGTATAGGGTGAGGATTTGAAAAGAATGGGACATTTGTCCTGATAAAACTTCATGGACTGAAACAGAAAATGTTTACTTCTGCCAACTTTTTATTAATGAGCAAAGTTATATGTGGTCATGCTTTGGTTGCTCTGAGACTTCGGTTGTAGTATAATTAAGAACAGAAGGTAATAAATAAGTCAGTATAGCACTATTTTAATATTTTAAAATTGCACTGGGAAGTAACCTCTTTGACTGGTCTTATGGGAAGTCATTAGGTATTATGCTTTGAAAACTCATAAGTTGCCAATGAATACCTGAAAGAAAATACTTTGAAAGGGATGAATATCTGGCCACCATCTTTTGCTTTATATAGTGTTGTATGGGAATCAATTGACATCCTCAAGCTTTAGGTTCATTGATACTCTGGTTCATTTGTGACTCTGCATTGATTACTGTCCAGGTGGTGATCACTCAAAGGTAAACTTTTTTCAAATACCGTAGTTTTAATAGAGGGAGCATAATGTGTAAAGAAAAGGCAGGAAGAATAATTAACTGCATTTGATCACTATTTCCATCAGCCTATGTAGAGAGTAAATGTATAAAGAAGAAAATTTCTTCCCCACCCCTCTCTCTTTCTCTCTCTCATGTGCCACCCTTGTCCTCATTCTTCACCAGTGCTTCCCAAAATGGGACCCATGCCCCACAGGAGGACTTCAATTCCTAAGAGCCTAAGTTAGTACATTGACTGATCTGTGCTTTGGGCAATTAACTTAGGCTTCTTGGTATTAATGTCTAAAAAACAATGTTTGAGAAACACTGGTCTACACCCTTAAGTTGCACATTTACTACAATTTGGTGTTTCCTTGAATTCAAAAGGTCTGGTTCCCTGTTCCATACAGGGGGAGATGTCAGTCCTGTCCTTTTATTCTCAGCTCCAGGAGTGGGTTGACTCAAATGGTGACTTTCAAATCAGAAAAATGTTGGTTGAGATAGACTATGGAGTAGGGAATAGTTCCATATATAAGGACAGCTATCTAGCCCAACATTCTAATGCCTCTAGTGCAGTGGTTCCCAATGTGGGGCTTATACCCCACAGGGGGACTTCAATTCCCAGAAGCCTAGGTCAGTACCTTGGCCTTTGGGGAATTGACTTAGGCTTCAGGGAATTGAAGTCCAAAAACCAAAGGTTGGGAAACACTGCTCTAGTTGGGAAAAGGTAAGTTGCTGGTATTTGACATTGCATATCGGAGGTTAAGGGTTGCCTTCTTGCATGATCTATCAAACATCACAGCACTGGTTGATTAATCAGCCTGTTGTTTTGGGCTTTCTATCTCTTTGTCTTTTCTTTTTTCTTTTCTTTCTTTCTTTCTTTTTCTTTTTTGCTATCCTGTTTCATCTAAATTCAGAACATACAAGAACCTAAAGACTCCTTGTCTTGTTCTGGCACTGAAGGTGAGAACTCCAAGGAGACCTTAGGAATTCTTGGCACACAATTTTATTTTTAAATTTTATATTGGACTTGTATGCCGCTCTACTCAGTAAAGACTGACTCAGAGCGGCTCACAGCATTCACAAATAACAATATTACAGTGCAAACCAAAATACACTAGCATATAACAAAACAATTAAATACAGTAAATACTATACAAATCAATACACCTACAATATTATAGTGTAATCAAAATACAATAAATAAATATTATCACAGCACAGTCCTCAATATACAATAAACAATTCAACAGTGTACAATATACAATACAGGAAAGAGAAAACAAAAAGTAAACCCTATTAATTCCAAATACGGCTGTAAAGAAGGCCTACAGCCCAGGCAACATCTACAGGGTTTTTTTCCACATCAACCACAGGAGGGTGGGGGCCTAAGGCCAACTGGATGGTGGGGGTCAATTCCTCCCAGGGAGAAATCCGGTAAAAGAGACGGCAGCAAAGGCAGCATTTGTAGCTGGCCGGCTGCGTCTTTCAGCTGTAGTCCTTTCCTCCCAGGGAGAAGCCCAGTCCCAGTCTTGTTTATCAAGGTGGCCTGAATCTATGAGAAACAAGATTTTTGTTTTCATATTTCTTCACATCTCACATACTGTGAAGAATTGTTGGTGATGTATCTTGTTTCCCATCCGGCTTTATGTCACAAGTTGTGTTTGACTCCTAGACCACTCCATTAAGTTCTTTGAAGAAACAACACAAGACTAATATAATAATAAAATAATACTGAGGCAGAAAACAGTTAACAGTTTAGAAACATTATTTAATATGAATTTTTATGGCTGCCTTCTGTTTATGGTAACTAATTTTACAAAACAATCATTGGCAATTATTACAGTTTGAAGAGCAGTAACAGTTTTATTTGTTAATTAAATACTTATTTAGAGTATGTCATCTCAAGCATAACAAAATATTTAACAATTCCCGCTATCAAAACCGTTGTTTGTAACTCATGAAAGCATCCTAAGAGTTTGTCTCTCGGGGAAGCTGGAATGAAAACACATATTTATTTTCCTTCTGTGGAACCTTGAACAACAAAGGGAAGGTGTACAAGGGGGGAAAAGGCACCTATGGTACTTTTTCAGAGGAAGTAATTTATAACCATTAAATCCCCAACAATTGCCCTAACTTTGTACATGTTGAATTCTGTCATCCAGTATGCATGAAGCATTCACATCATATAATATTGCAAATCAGCAATTGTGAATTTGGGTACTCCAGCACCATTTATTAAATTTATTGCACAAATATATTTACACAATATGAATTCATTTCAGTAGCTCAGCTCAACACAGTTGTGACCAACACACACACACACACACACACACACACACACACACACACACACACACACACACAGCCCCTAACTTCTATAAGCAATGTGCAGAAGTTATACTTTGCATTTTCTTTATTTTGTGCTATCTACCAACTATTTATGGAAAATTTATTTTAATTCCTTGAATGGCCTTAGAAGGCATTTTGTCCTTAGTTCATTAGTCTACATAGCTAAATACCATAGCCAATGGGATGAAACACAATAGAAAGGGACACTTAGTTGTCAATGTCATTGGGCTGTGAGTGAAAAAGAAATGTTGCTTTACAAATGAGGAATAAAGAAAACATGTTAAAACTTGGACATGGATGGTGGAAGACAGGGCAACAATATCTAGCTACCTAACTTCAAAAGTGGGGAATATCCAGCATTTCCCTGGTAGGATGCTCTTCCTAGATTGGTTCCTTTCATATATAGAAGTTGTAACATGCAGGCTAGAGTGTTTGGAGGTTGACATTTGGGGCCAGTTAGGAATTTTGGGGGCTGGTTTCTTAACTGGCAGGAAAAGAGACTGGGCTGTTTTTTTCCCTAACCCACTCTGGTGACTGTGGGATTTTTAGGTTTTATAGTTAGAGTGGAGTTTGTTAAATATGTCACAATTAGTTAGTGGGTAGTGCTGGGTTAGGATGGCAGAGGTGATTCC
This sequence comes from Furcifer pardalis, assembly GCA_030440675.1. Classification (NCBI taxonomy): domain Eukaryota; kingdom Metazoa; phylum Chordata; class Lepidosauria; order Squamata; family Chamaeleonidae; genus Furcifer; species Furcifer pardalis. The sequence goes on from CP126892.1 coordinate 28,582,920, forward strand.
CTTTTGACAATGACATGATTTGGGTGAATCAGCTGGACATCCACGACACAACATGAGACAGCAGTGCAGTCCAAACGATATTCTTTCATGTGAACTGAGTTATAAACAGTGATGGGATGTCCCCGGTTCCAGACGGATCCCTGGAACCGGTAGGACCAATTCCGGAGGGTTCTCCGTGAGGGGAGTCCACTTTTGAGGCGTCCTGTTCCGGACGCCTCACCGAAAGAAATTTTTTTAAAAAAATCGGAGCTAAAATGGCTCCAATTGACTGCGCATGTGCAGAAACTCAATCTGACGCATTGCGCATGTGTCAGATTGAGTTTCTGCACATGCACAGTCAATTGGAGCCATTTTAGCTCCAATTTAAAAAAAATTGTTTTACTGCTTTCAGGATGGCGGCGGCGGCGGCGGCACCAGCCCTCTGAGGAGGGCACCTCTCCCGCGGCACGTTGAGGGCTGCCTGGGCCGTCCGCTGCCGACAAGCCCCATGCCCTGGGGACACGCGGCGCACCGCTGCCTCCTCCTCCTCCGCCGGGTGCCTGTGGACTGGGTGCCTGCAGCTGCCGCCCCACGCCGCCGCCGCCGCCGGACCTGCCTGCATCCCTGTAGCCTCCTCCTTGGGCCGGTCCCTTTTTAGCCCGGCTGGAGGAAGCTGGAGGCGGTGCGGCATGGGGACGGCAGCCGCCACCATACCCACTGCTCCCCGCAGGCCCTTGCTGTCCGTGGCCGCCACCAGAGCCGGGCCGAAAAGGCTCCGCCCCGAGGAAGATGCAGGCGCCCGGCGGAGGAGGATGCGGCGGTGGCGAGCCCCGTCGGGCTTACCCAGGGCATGGGGGTTTGTCAGGCCCCAGTCCCTAGGAGGGCGCGGCGGCGGCGGATGGCCCGCGCAGACACCAACGTGCCCATGGGAGCTCGGTGGCTGGCCAGAGGCTGCAGGCGGCTGTGGCGGCCGTGGCCGGCGGCTGCAGGGCCGGCCGCGGCCTTCATAGGAGGAAACAGCCGCAGTCGGGGGCAGCGTGTCTTGCCGGGTGGCCCCGGGCCACATGGAGGTTCGTCGGCGCCAAGGAATGTAAGTGAGGCTTTTATATTTAGGGTGGGCGGGTGATTTATTTGTGTTTTGGGTGGGTGGTTGTACTTTTATTTAATTTTTATTTTATTTATTTCTTTATTTTATTTCTTTAAGTTATTTACGGGTCTGTGTGCGTGTTTATTTTTTTTATTTTTATTTTATTTTTGGCCTTGCCCACAACGTCATGATGTCATGACGTTGGCTCCACCCATGACGTCGTGACGTCATGACATTGGCCACGCCCATGACGTCCATGACGTCATGGCGTGGTAGTAGAATTTTTGACATCCCATCACTGGTTATAAATGCCTGCATTGATGTCTATCCATGCCTGGGCAGTATCAGGACCAACACTGTTAGGGTTTTGCCAGTTACAGGCCGGGGAGGTATGACTAGGCTCACCTACTCTGGTACCAGTAAAGCACTAACAGGCCCCTCCACATGTTGGGGTTTTTCAATTAAATAATGGGGTTGCGGAGGGTAGGAATCGACTGTGCGATTGAACAACAACAAAATGAACTGTGGCCCAAGTTTCCAACCATTATCTTTCTGTCTTGTCTCTTTATTTCTCATTAGGGTAGGAAAATACTTTCTATTCCACTGTTGTTGTTTTGCTCCATTTCATCCTGAAGATAATTTTACATTTTAGGATGGAGGAAGGCGGAAAGCAGAAAGTTTAAGCAAGGATTATTTTGAAAGCTGCCTTTTGAATAAGAGGGACATTTTTCATGCACACATTTTACAAAATGAAAGGATGAACAACCCCTTTCCAAATGCCACTTTGCCATTCCTAATATCTCTCACCTAGGTTTATGGTTTTCTTTGAATGAAAGACAAACCTGCAGATGTGTGTATTCTGTAATTTGTTCCTTAGAAGGCACTCACAAATGGCAGTATTTGAAGGAGGTGTGGTGAGTGGAGGGCAGAGAGGTCCCTGGGTTAAACGAATGACTGTATATATATAATGGTTGAAGGGGGAAATTAGTAAATAGTCCATGTTTTTGAAGTTCTTTCTCTATTCTGCCTTGATGAAATAAGATATCAATGTGTCTACTATTTCTAAGTATCAAGCAGGGATAAAAGGAAGGCAACACAGACAACATTAGGTCTTCACCCACAGCATTTACTCTGTAGAAACCGAACAAAATGAAAGAAAGACATCCAAAAAATACAAAGGGAGAAAAGTGTGTGTGGCAGACAGGTGGAAGAATATGTCAACATGGAATTCAATTTATGACAGCTACAATCCTGAAAGTGGCTTAGTCTTGCTATCTAAGACAAAATTGGAGGTGAATTTGAGATTCCTGCAGGGGAAAACCATCTGAGAAATATTGAGTGATGTTCAAAGTAGCTGTTAAGAGAATGAAATGTTACACTCTCTTCTTGAGTTTCACCCATTGTTGTTGGCCATAATAATCACTATAACAGAGGGTGGGTGCCCCCCCCAACTCAAAGATGAACCTTCTCTCTCTTTCAACAATAGCATTAGAGACATAGCCCAAAGCTGGCTACTACACTTTGTTCACCCTTGAGTTTATCCCCCCAACACCTAAGTAGGAATTGCTTGAAGGGATAAGTAAGAATTGAAATATTTCTTTGAAGCTAAATGGAAACAAAGTGCCAGATATATTTATCAACTGAAAAAGGCAATACACAATCGGTCTAAGTTTACAGGCTTTACAGTCCTCAAACAAAATGCAAAATAAAGTAGAAACACAAATACAAATACATGGATTAACCCTCCCAGTGTCTGTCTTAACACAAATGAACTGAAATAAAACTACAGTACATATACCAAAGTGATAAGAGTCTGTACTATCCCCTAATTGAATAGCAGCGTCTAATTTTCCAGCTATTTCTCTACTAAAATCTTCAATTATAGTCATTCCTAATATTTTTCAGGTCACAGGGCTGAAACCAAACAATCCATAGGTTTACAATATTATGAGCTTTTCATTGTCCACAATGGGGGGGGGGGGTTTGTAGCCTTTCAAATGATGGTGCACTGTCATTTCCACAAGATTTAGCCAGCACAGCCAGAGGTGAGAGATGATGGCTCTTGTAATTTAACAATATCCAGCAACCTGCAAGACCCAGGTTTAAATTGTTAATTTGATCTAGCTGGAACAGCTGGAGCAGCAGCAGTAGCAGCAGCACTAGTTATGGAAGCAAAATCTACATGTGATAAGAGTTCACTTTGTCAGAATTGAATATTGCAGGCCATAGTTACATCACAAAACTAGAAAGAAATAGTTATGGCTGAGAACATTGCCCCCTCCTCTGGGCCCACAACAACAGCCTGAAGAGAAGACTCCATGGCCTAGCAGTGGCTGAGAACATTGCTCCCTCCTCTGGGCCCACAACACCGGCCTGAGAGGATTTAGTCTGTGTTCTGGTTTGGTTGTATTTTGTATTTTGTGAGGTTATATTTTATAATTTTTATTGTATTGTTGCTGTTTTGACCGTAAGCCACCCTGAGTTGCCTCGGCGAGTGGGCAGCAGTATAAATCTGAATAAATAAATAAATAAATAAATATGTCTCATAATTAGCTATGTCTTATAGCAAAAAATGAATACATCAGGTAGAGAAAGTTGTAGAAATGGGAGAGTGGAGATCCTGTGGGACTTTAAAATTCAAATAGATAGATATCTGATTCACAACACAAAATATTGTGATTTGCAAATTGAAGAGCATTTATGGAGGAAGAAATCTGTTTTGTACCCATAATGACCTGAACCCTTGGAGCAATGCCTATCCTAAAGGATTCCCTAATACAGCAACAGTGGTACTAGTCATCATAGGAGTGCTTGAAGCAATCCCAAAAGAGTTGAGAAACCATCTGAGAGAAATTGACATTGATAAGGTTATGACAGAGCAGTTGTAAAGAGAAGCACTTCTAGGTACCAGCTTCATTACCATGTGATACATCACTGACCCTTAGATCTATTGCTTGGACAATGCAGTGGGGTTCCAAAACTCCTTCCCAAACATCTGATGGACCATGTACACCTTTGCTGATGTGAAAGCTGGACCTTACAGAAAGCTGAGCGCAGAAGAATAGATACCTTTGAATTGTGGTGCTAGAGGAGACTCTTGAGAGAATCCTGGACTGGGAGGAGAACAAATCAGTCGATCCTGAAGGAAAGTAACCCTGACTGCTCATTGGAGGGACAAATACTGAAGATGAAGCTCAGTACTTTGGCCACCAAATGACAAGAAATGACTCACTAGAGAAGAATTTGATGCTGGGAAAGATAGAAGGCAAAAGGAGAAGGGGGCACCAGACAATGGCTAGATGGCATTATCAATGCAATGGGCATAGATCGGAGTGGACTGAGAAGGATGGTGGAGGACAGAGGAGCCTGGTGCACAATGGTCCATGGAGTTGCAAAGGGTTGGATTTGACTGTGCAACTGAACAACAACAACAACAACAACAACAACAACAACAACAACAACAACAACAACAACAACAGATGTTGCTTTGCCACTGTTAAATATTTCTCAATTTTCCTAATGCTTCTCAATATTTCTGTTGAGTGAAAATCAGTATTTAGTTCTATACAACCTTTAATGCCATTAAGATAAACAATTTAGTGTCAAGGGTTCCATTGTGAGCATGGACTAGGCAATGACAGATGAGGAGCTATCTTTCATTGTCCACATTGTCATTCATCACAACAGGTAAAAGAGCACTTGTTAATTTTCATCACACATTTAGCAATAATTCATACTTTGCTAATGTTTTCAAATTGTTAATTAAAATCTTTAACCTTGCAGAAGGTTCCTCTCATAATCCCTTGGATGAACATTTGCAGAGACAAATGGAGGTGCAAGTCTGACTTTGCCAAAACACTATTCTCCCTAGAACAGTAAAAGTCTATTGCTCATACAGTCCCCCAAAAGATAATCATTGCTTCAGATATTTTGAAAAGCAGTTTGAACAAAGTACTAGAAAATATAATAGAGAAAATAATGATCTATGGGAAAGGGGAAGGAGGATGAGCAGATGTTCTAATTGGTCTTCCCCGACATTCATTTCAATGAATTGAAACTCTCTCTGCTTTATTTGATTGTTATGCAGTAATAAATAACTCATACCTAAATTATGCAGTAATGTAAATAATAATTCTTCTGCCCTGTCTAGGCCAGATGTGAAACTGCCAAAATGAAGCCACCTTTTTTTTTTGGGGGGGGGGGGTGCTCATTTTATACTTCCTTTCACTGACCTAGTTGTGAGAAAGATTAGCTGGCACAAGGTGGCTCAGGGTATGCCTGACTGTGGTTTGAAAATACCACAATCTTCAAAGAGGCTCTTTCTGTGCATCCCATGTAAAAAATACTACCTGTCTTTTGAATTGTACTTTTGGGGGAATGTACTCTGACTACCTCATCTTGCTAACACTTATGGATTGGGTTTACAATAAACCAGTATTAATTCCATCTAAAATAAAGTAAGGAATTTAGGGTGCTTGATAGTTTGCTGTAGTTTAAGTCACTGGAAATTAATAGTTTAAATGAGATACTTCTTAGCTCGTGTATCATGGTTTAAGTTGTCTCGTGGGTATCTTTACATCATTAGTTTGTGAAGAAATAGTCAACTGTATGAAATGTATCAGACACATGCAAATACATCATTAATGTCAAGGAGCAGCAGCAGATATAATCTAATCCTGGCAACACAGAGAACTGTGTTTAGTAAAAAGAACCAGACTGGTTAAAAAATTCTTACAAATGAGACAGTGATTTTTCTGATAGTGGCATAAATTCTCTCACAGTCTGATAAGTGAAGAAAAAGAAGTATTTTCTTGCACATAGATAAAGGTAAGTGAAGAGTTACATCTCCAACATAGAATGATTTCTTCTATATTTTAGTGTGTGCCAGTTGGCCATAATCATAATGGTCCAACATGTACAAAATCATGTCATTCAAGCACATGTTGTTTACTAGCTATGTTTGAAACAGACATGACTGGTGAAAACAGACAAGAACAGAGCAAGGAGGAGATTCTTAGCACTACAGCAGAGAAAAGAATCTTCATCCCTGGGAAGGGAAGCCTATTAGAAAGCTTCATGTTTGAAGACGCATTTCAGATTTGCATCTGTCTTTGTTTAGGAAGAAAAGGTGTGAACAAACAAGGAAGGAGACATGTCCAGGAACCCATAAGACATCACAATGATTATAAATTAGAGTGAAGCAGAATGTTATATGGTACTCCTTTGTCTGAGGAACCATCAAACTTTACTTGAAAGACAAAATCTGGGCCTTGCTATGGAAAAATAGGGATGTAGAGAAAACCATCCATTTTGATTTTTAATGTGCATTAACTCAAAAGATGTGAATTGTGCATATATTAAGAAGACAGTATGCAAAAAATGATGGGCTAGTTAAGATTTTATAAAAAAAATTACACACACTCATGCATGCACACATGTGTGCATGCGCACACACACACATGCACGCATGCACGCACGCATGCATGCATGCACGCACACACACACACACACTCACCAGTCATGGGACTTGTAACCAATTTTTTATATATGTTTGCCATTTACAGCAACACAGATATGTGAAATATTCCTTATTCTACAAATGCAGGAGAAATACAATAAATTTCTTGAGTCACACACAAAATCAAACATTATGTGAACTTTTGTGATTCAAGTTCACTTCCTCAGGCATGCATCAATTTTTTTGTGGATATTGCACGGAAATTCTTGATGAGAATCCATAAAGTTCATGGCATAATGTTGTGCCAGGCTTTGTTTCTTAGAATTGGGCTGGAAGAAATGGCAAGCTGGATCTGGTATATCTCCCATTCCACAACCACAGGAAACTGGGTGTCTTCATATTGCCCTCCAATATGCATATTATGTGAGGATTGCAGGTCTGTCTTTATTTGTTTATGGAATTCCTTATTTTGTGTCCCACCATGGCAGGTTGGGTCTGTGTGTATACCTGAAAGTATAAAAAGATTGTTAGTAGTAACTGATAAGCATATTTGTAGTCTCCAGCCTGCTTTGCCTGCCAAGATCCTGTCAGGACAGCTTGACAATCTTTGTCTACCTTTGCACCAGGAAAACACTGAAGCAGCTTTGCATAGCCAAAGAAAATGGAAGAGCATGAAAAGGCAGCTGGAGAAGGCAGGACTTCACCCCTGCCACCCGAGGGCCGCCTGGGGCTGGGCTAGGAGGCTGCCTCGACAGCTGCACCGGGAGCACCTACGTCTCCTGGCTCCCAGGACTCCACCCCTGGCCGGCATTTGAAAAGGCAGCCCAGGAAGGCAGGACTTTGCCCCCACCGCTCGAGGACCACCTGGAGATGGGGGTAGGATTTCGCCGCAGCCGCACCTGGACTTAATTGGGGTTGTGGTAGAGAGGATGTAGATTAACATTGGAATGGTATTCTGTATTGTACATTGTACATTGCCAAATTGATTATTTTTTTCTATTGGGTATTAGCTATTGATTATATTGTGATTTTATTGTTTATTCTGCACTAAATATTGTTTATGGATTGTATTCTGATTATATAGTGTGTGTGTGTGTGTGTGTGTGTGTGTGTGTGTGTGTGTGTGTGTGTGTGTGTGTGTGTGTGTGTGTGTGTGTGTGTGTGTGTGTTTGCACGTGCGCGTGCATGCATGACTGTGAGCAGCCCTGAGTCGGATATCCTCTGATTGGGGGGGGGGATAAATATAAAAAGTATATTAAATTAAATTAAATTAAGATAGTATATCAAAATGGAATCCAAGTCCAACAGTCAGGAGAAGTGCATATAAAGTGTATATATTTGATAAATCTTTCTATAACTGTTTTTAGGGCATATTTACCACATACAGTAGGGAGAGCTCTGCTCATGCCTTTGTTTGACATTTCCACATCCATTGCTCTGGAAAATTAGTGGACATTGAGGGTCCCCAAGGATAACTCCCTCTCTCTTTAGACTGGTCAGGAAATACTACGGTCTCAGCGGAGTGCTCTCCAGGGTAAAGGAATGGTGATATTTATAGTATAAATATGAATTGTTCAGAGGGAACAAACAATGGGCCTGCTAGCTGATTTTCCTAATGCCTGACATATTGATAGTGCAATATCACTCAAATGTCCAAAGGAACTGGACCAGGAGTTCATTGCTTCAGAACATAAACTCTATTAGCATCATCAGGAAAGACATGACTGTACTGGGCTTATTCATTTTGGTGACTGTAATGTTACATCCTGAGGAACACCAGTAATGGTGCTTCTGTCTTAAATATTATTTCCCTGATATGCCATGTGAAGTCAGCATGCCATTTTTGTCTTCTCCTTTTTTCATTTCATTTCCAATATAAAATAGATATAATTGCTAGACAAGGCTTCAAGTAATGAATGTTGCTTTAATCACCAAAAAAGAAAGCTCAAAGACTTTTCTTTTAATTACATGAAGCCACTTTATTATTATTTTTCTCCAGCTGAGTATTCCTGCTGCTCTCTGAAAATTATATATAAATTGTCCCAGATTTTTGAGGAGGTGTATCTACTGAGGTTTTCTATTGTCAGTTGATGAGGTGTATGTAATTAAAGAAACTAACTAAATCAGCAAATATAAAATGTTTTGCCCTATCCTTTGCATTTTTGAAGAAGCAGAGGTTTTAAAAGTTCTTAGCTATCCCTAGTGACATTATTCTTCCTAATTAGGCTTTTAGTGTTGTGAACTTTTTAGCAGGAACATCAAAGGGTAATATAATAGCTAATGTAGAGACTTTAAATATGAGTTTTGTTGAGTGTTAGAAAATAAGGTCCATTTGTTCTTTAAATAACATATTAGATAATTTGACCCTGAAATCAATACATGACAGAACTGATTCCATTACTTGCTAGTGAAGTATTAGCTATCAGAGATTCTAAGTATGGAATTACATTTGCTATAAGAAATGTCTGAAATTTAGGCTTCAGTGATATGTTAAAATTCTGGATAACGCCTTTTACATTCGCCTGGATATAGACAAAATTTCTTCACTCTGGAGAATACTCCGCTGAGACCATGGTGTCTCCTGACCGTACAGTTGGTGAGAAAGTTAGGCTTAGGGTCTATCTCCTGAACTGATAATTACTTGTGTCTCGGATGGGGCAGCGCAGGACCTAAGAGTCAATTACAGCAGCCTTATTTCTATAGTTCCTGCTATCCTTTTTTTCTGTTGTTACAAACAAATCAGATGGAGCAAGAGGAGCAAAAAGTGAAGCATCCATTTGAGAAACATGGTACATTTTCAGTATGCATCTCATTTTAGTGCAGAATTCTGCTCTAAGATGTATGAGGCACACACTCAGATTTGAGATAAAATAAATCTGGAAGTTCTGTGTATTTTTGTTACCATTGCACCTTTGTTACCATTGTCCATTGCTACTATTGCCCTTTGAAATCTGACCAGGTCATCCTGCTATGGTAATAGAGTAGACCATACTGCCAGCGACTCAATGCCGAGTGTCAGGAAGTGGTTAACTAACCTGACAACTCTGAGGACTAACGGCCTTGGCAAAGTCCACAGGGAAGGGTGACGATCCCCAAGTGGATTCATTCCAACTGGAATCCATCTTGATGGAGGGCAGCAGCTTTATCAATACTGGCCTGGGGCTGAGGAGGACTTTGCACACCAAAAGGGCGCAGGACCAGAAAGTGACTTGTGGAGCTGGATCAGTGGTACGGGTGTTACGCTGCAATGCAGAAGGCAGATGAAGGGCCACTGCATTATATTTGCAGGGCAGTCTTTGGAATCAGATACGGCACAAGAAGAAGAAGATTGCCCTTTGTGGGGTGTAATGGGATAGAGTAAAAGTCATATTTTCTTCCAAAAACACAACAGCCACATTATTTCTTCTCGTCCCCATGGTTTCTTCTATCAGTCCTGTCTTGGTCTTTTCTTCCATAGTAGCATTTTTGCCATTCTGGGTGCTTTGCTAGCTAGCAGAGCTCATAACATTAACATTTCTTCATTGATATCTGAATGTTTTGCCTTTGATCTACGAAGGTAGTTTAAATTTTTGGAAGATGTGGTGCTCATTAGACATTGGACACTCTAATGTGATCCCACCCCATGTTCTAGAAGGTTGGAAATCACTTCCTCTAGAGCTTCATTTTTCTGTAACTGTATTTTTAGGACAAGATAGATAGCAGTAAGAGAAACAAATAGGAAGGAATTCAAGGAATTTTGATTAAGCTCAAGGGCAATCCATGTGTTTCCTAGAGAGTTTGTGACAATTTGCTGTAAATAATGACAAATTCAAATGTTAAGGTGGATCAAGGACTATATTTGGGGTGGTGAATAAAATGAAAAAAGCTGAGATACCTTGTTACATGAGGTCACTTGCAGTGTTGATTTGATTCTGCTCAAAAGAGAGGAACAGATTATCCAAATTCAATTAAGATTCTCTGTACCTTATTTCACCTTGAATGCTAGCCTGTGTTATATTAATAACAATGAACTGAAATGTTAAAATGTGTTTGAAGTCTTCAGAAAGCATATGTAAGAACACTATGCAAACTGTCATTACTGCACAATGCTAGCACTGATGCTTGTTAACTCTGCACAAGATATGTTAGTTTTCAATTGAACTTACTATATAAAGATATAATTTAGAAAAATCATGATTATCATTAATGTTGAAAGAATTGCCTTAACATTCCACCTGGAAAAAAATAAATAACCAGGTAAAATGAGGGCTTATGCCTTGGATTCTAGAAATGATCAAACCAGGCAACTACAAAAGGATTGGTTGAAAAAAAGAGAAGACAAAAATGGCATGCTGACTTCACATGGCATATCAGGGAAATAATATTTAAGACAAAAGCACCATTCCTGGTGTTCCTCAGGATGTAACATTACAGTCACCAAAATGAATATTCAGATGATACTTCTAATTGGCATGGCTTGGTTACTGTGGAATTGTGGACTAGAGCACTGTGAATTTTTAATTTGGTGATCAGTCCTTTTTAAGGGCTAGTTATCTAGGTCACTGCTATTCCATTTTCATTTCCTCATTCCCCATCACATAATGCAACAATAATCACTGTTTTACTCATACAGGCCACCTACTTCATCTTACTCTTTCCATTACATTTTCCCCCATCTGAAAATGAGGTACCATCTCCAAAAAGTTGCATTTCCTTCATGAAAAATGAGGATACTGCTGGGTGAAGTGAGAACTTCCTGTTAATTAAAATTGAGGTTGCTACTATCCTCTTCTCCTAACAGCACCAGTGGAACAGCATGACTATACGCTGTAAGCATCCTTTCAGAAGTGGCTGTTGTAGTAATAATGCTAAGAAAATATTTTGAAGTGATGCTCTGAGGCCTGTTTTCTGGTGATATGGGCTTATGGGTAAAGTGAAGGACAGAGATTTTCATCAGGACAGCAGCTGAGTGTACATGCAACATCAGTTTGGGTCATAGGTGGCTGGCAAGCGACATGAAAACCAGGACCCAGGACAAGCAGGTAACAGGCTGAACAGTAACCGAGTCTCAGCCAGAGTCTAAGTCCAAGTGAAACCACAGATGCAAGATTAGTCCAGGTGATGAAAATGTAGCCCAAAGGAGCCAGAAGTCAGGCAAGCAGGAAAACAGATACAGTACTGCAAAGAATCCTCAGGGGCTTCTTCTTTTTCCATGTTTAGGCCAGCCGTGAAACTGCCAAAATGAAGCCACCTTTTGGTGAGTTCATTCCACAGTTCCTTTCGTTGACCTAGTGTGAGAAAGATTAGCTGGAAACACAAAGTTGCTGTTACCAGAGTACGCCCAATTGTGGTCCAAAAATACCACAATCTTCGTGGAAGCTCTTTCTGTGTATTGGAGCAAGGTGAGGATCGAATTACAGCAGCAAGGATTCAGGAAAGGCAAAACAACAGTCCATAGGAACCAGGAACAAGGCACAGAGTCTTCAGGAGCAGGAATGACACAGGAGATCTTCTGGAGCAGGAATTAGTAACAAAGCAAGAATCCAGGAGTGAAGCAATTGTCTTTGTTGCTGAGGTGGCTACTAACAGGAAGGGCCAGCTAGCTAAGCCACACAGGGTCTTCAGATGGAGCATATGAAAGTCCAGAACCTTCATCAGAGGTCTCAGTTGGGGGCTTAGCAGCTGAAGCAGGGTGAGGGTCCAGTTCTGCAGGATTTAGAGCAGCTACTTATAGGCTTAGGGCTCCAGTCCTGCAGCTGCAAATCCAGACAACTATCAACAATCCATGGCCATTTCCTCCACAATTTACATCTGATTGGCCATAGATGCTTTCAAATTATAACTTGGTGAGTACAAATCCTTTACACAATATAAAGCTCAATTTAGGGCTTCCAGACCTTTATGACTGGAAGGTCAGCAGGTGAGCGGTTTGAGACCCGAGTGCTGCATGATGGAATGAGTTCTCATCTCTGCCCTAGCTCCTGCCAACCTAGCAGTTTGAAAGCAAGAAATTGCAAGTAGATAAATAGGTACCAATTCAATGGGAACATAAACAGCATTTCATGCACTCCGATGTCTAGTCATGCCTTCCACATGTCCATGGAAATGTCTGCAGATGCAGATAACACTGGCTCTTTGGCTGTAAACAGAGATGAGCACTGAACCCCAGAGTTGGATATGACTGGTTTCGAGCAAGGGCTACCTTTGCCTTTACCTAGGGAATCATATTGCAGAATTATCTTTTTTCAATGGGAAAACATCATTTTTTGTTAAGCAAAAAATGAGTTTTCATGAGTGGTTTGACATAGCTTTTGTCTGCTTTCAACTCAGTGTGATCACCTGATCTAATGCAAAGGGGCACTTGGATAACTGCTGCTTTTGTACGAAATCTAATTCTCTCTCTTTTTCTCTTCTCTGTTGCTTTCCCCTTTACTTCTTTTTCACTATCCAAGCTGCTGCTGTGATGCATCCACCCTCACTCTCTCTATCTGTTCCATGTCAGCTTAGGGTTTTTTTATTAGTTGGAATGCCAGAGGCTTGGAGGCATAAGTAAATAAAGATACCTCTTGGTTTGTACTCTCCTTTAAACCTTTTTGTATCACAGAACATTAGCATGCCAGACTTGAAAACTGCCAATTAGCATCTTGTTAGCATGGCAGCTTCTGCTGTTTAAGCTCCATGCATCTGACCTGGTACCTTTGAGGTCAGATGACTGCAATGTAACTGTCATCTGGGGCCATGACTGAAGATGGTTTTGGAAACTGTCATTCAAACACAGATGTTAAACTGGGGCAAGGTTGCCAGGGGCACATCATACTAGTACTTTGCCAGCTTACATAATTCCTAGTCTATTAAAACACTTCAGAGTAGAGCCAGATTACCTGAAATATTGTTTCCTCCTGTGTTTACCCATAATGTGAAGTCTTCCCAGGTCTTTTTCTAAGTTGTGCTGCCATTTAAGGTGCAGATGATAGCTTCCCTTTCAGTGGCACTGCTCAGACATTGGAACATAGAGATGTGGCATTGTGGGAGAGCATTACAGATAGTGTGGATCACAAGGAATGCAAATAAATAGGTACTAGATAAAATCAATCCTAAACTCTCAGAGCCTAAAATATCTAGACTGAGAATACTATATTTGAGAGATATCATGAGAAAGGAAGACACACTGTAAAAAAAATGCTGGCAAAAGTGGAAAGAAGTGAGCAAAGAGCCTGAGATATCCAAAGCTTCCAGTTTGCAAGCTCTCATTAGATCAGAGGTAGGCACCAGCAGGTTTGCACCAGTTCACCAGAACCAGTAGCAGAAATTCTGGCTGGCCCCACCCATCCAAGTTTTGAAATAAAGTACAGTAATACCCCGGATAACGTTAAGACTTAATGTTATGCAATTTGTAGCATTATCCGATACATGTATTGGATAGCGTTAACATCCTATGGAGCTGTCTCGGATAATGTCAACTCTATAGAGATACATTGTAACCGGGGAATGTTCCCCATACCCTTTCCAAACACCGTGCGGGCTGGCACGCGCGTGTCAGATCGGGGTTGGGGAGGCTACAAGGAATTTTAATTTAATTTAATTTAATTTCTCAACTTGTTATCCCGCCCCAATCGGGTCAAAACCCAACTCTGGACGGCTTACATAAACAAATTTAAGAAATACATAGTGGAAGACCACAAATCGGTATACAATACCCTATTAACAGTTAAAAATATGAATCAATACAATATTAAAAGTTAAGCTAAAAAGGAATTAAACATTTCTAAGTTATAAAATTACACAAATTATTAAAAAAGAACAGGACCGGGTAAGAACAGAGGGTGGCTGTCTCATCTGATAAGCCACCCAACATGAGATCCGGTGTTTTTGGATCCCCAGACATGTCCTGCCAGCCAGGTTTTAAGGCCTTTCCGGAAGGGCAGGAGCTCTGTAGATCGATTGGCAGGAGGTTCCACAGGGCCGGGGCGGTCACGGAGAAGGCCCTCCTTCTGGTGCTAGAGAGGCGAGCCTCTCTAGCTGATGGAATTGCAAGGGAGCCTCTCCTATCCACCCTGGTGGGATGGACAGACGTTCTTGGGGTGACACGGTCTCTGAGGTATCCTGGCCCACTACCATATAGGGCTTTAAAGGTAATGACCAGGAAGATCTCCATAGCCTCCCCAAGCCCCGTCTGACACACGTGCGCCCACACGGTATTTGGAAAGAGTACGGGGGATGTACCCTTTCCAAACACCGTGCGGGCAGGCGCCGGGGGGGGGGGTTTGGATTGGGTAGATTTTCCAAAAATCTTGCATCGTTATGCGGTTTTAGCGTTATCCGGTACAATCATTATCCGGGGTATTACTGTAGTCCTAATTCAGGTGCAATGCAGGGCTTTGCCCCTGGCCATGCCCACCATAGCATGCCCACAGTGTGGTAGTAAAATTATTTGGAGCCCACCACTGCATTAGATCTGTTAGTGACAGGAGGGGTCACTAATGGAGTGTTTTAATTCATAAGGCTACAACAAATAGGAAGCTGTCTGTAAGTGCATAACAACCACCACCTCAGGATGGCTGATCTGGCATGTATACTTTCTTGTCCTTCAGTCACTAGAGCATTTTTCCATTTTTCTTGTTTCTACTTATTCTTGGCCCATTTTAATGAATGCTCTCAGATTGCTTCTATTTGCTCATTTTAACCTATCTGTTAATTCTAACTAATATTGTGTCCTTCCCAGAGATGTTCTAGATTTTTCATTCATTCATTCATTCATTCAATCTGGGAGTAAATTCCCACTGCACAAGTACACAAAAGACAAATAAAATATATTATAATAATAACCACCCCAAATGGTGACAGTATGTAAAAAAATAAAACAAAATGAAAAATATATACATTTAAAAATATCCCCCAAACAAATCATAGTTTAGTTAACTTTCTATTGGAAGAAGATCTTTATAAGCTTCCTGGTATATCTCTGTCTTTAGGAGTTTTTAAAATATGTTCAGTGAGGGGCCCTAGTGCAGCTCATGTGACATTGAGATTTATAATGTATGGACCACTGTTGTTAGGGACTGTCTGTCCATGTAAGGGTGCAGCTGGTCAATATGTCACAGTTGAAAAAAAAAAGTACAGTCCACTGTTCCAATTTGAGCACTGAATCTGAAATGACCCTCAGACTGCAAACCTGGCCCCTCAGAGGACATGCTATTCCAGATGACCTGCCCAATAGCAGGACTTCCATCTTGCTGGGATTCAATTTCAATTTGTTTAGCCACGATGGGCAAGAGTCTAGAGAGGAAGTGCTGCTTTTGCAATGTGCAAGCTCCTTTTCAACCTTTTCAGATATTCCAAGTTGAAACTGATCCCACAACACACAACCAGATGGTGCATTGGATGTCTCATCTTGAACCACTGTATTAACTACAGAGTCAAGGTCCCATCAGATGGCCTTGACCTGTGATCTAAAATGTGTTGCAATTGCTGACAAGTCAGTAAGTCTTGTCAAGGCCAACTTGGCCATGTACAATATGAAATAATTCCACTTGCTGATTTTTGGTCTCAGTTAACTTCATATCATATTCCTTCTTTGCCTTTCTGTTAGAACTTAGATATTTGCTGGTACCTTCTTTTACGAAGACCAAGTTATAAACTGATGAAGTTGTCTCCTACTTCTGTCTAGCCTTCCCCTTTGCTGTTCATTCACTTGGTGATTTTCCGTGATCCAAAGGATGGACAAACTCTATAATAGAGAGGAACAATTATGCCAGCCATCTGGCAATCTGGCTTTGACACAAACCAGATTAGCCAGAAACTGTCCCAAGGTATCCCAGAACCAACAGGATCTAGTAGCCTCTGGTGGTGATCCCATCTCCCTACAAGGAAAAGACACTGCCATCTGTCTAAATTTCAGTAGGAAATTATCTGACCGTGACAAGGAGATAGATGTGTCATATTCAGCTCATTGTTTCCATGCCCCATGAAGAAAACTAGTTTGAGAGTATGGCCCACCATAGCTGTGAGAACAGTCACATGTTCAGATATGCACATGAATGTTATGGAATATTTGAATATAGGTTTCTCTGGCTATCACAACCTACATGTTGATATTGAAGACTCCCAGGAGCAAATGGCCCCAATACAGCAGCAGCGATTAAGTCTGTTAGCACCAGAAGGAAGATCACTAGGACATAAAAAGCATGGAGTATAATCACTATTCTATCTCTATGGCTGATACATAGGTGGAGGGCCTCCCAACCCATGCTCAACATAGTGGGGATCCTGATTATAAATTTTAAAAAAATCTGTATAAATGACAGAAATCACTGCCCACCTCCCTCATGTTAGATGATATACCCAGGTGAGTATATTTGAGACAGAGCTATTCCATTTGCCCTTGCCCAGCCAGGTTTCAATAATATACACCAGGTTAGTTTCCCCTTCTAATATTAAGCTTTAAATGACCTGGGATTTATTTTTCATGGACCTGGCATTTAACAACATCAGGTTCAGGGAGTGAGGAAGGAAGGTTACTCTGAAATGATGGGTGTCGGCAGTTCACTTTCTGGGTCCACAATTTACTTCATGGTGGTATGATTCTATACTGTAAACCTCCCTGGTAATAAATGTGAAAGGTAGCTAATATAAATCTGAATAGCAGACAGCATAAAACAAAATTTAAAATGTAACTGTCTTTACATTAATGAAGGTCATATGTGAGTATCTGTCAAATATTTAACATTATGAGAACACCTAGAGGAAATCTAAGGGTTAAATTAGTAGTAGTAGTAGTAGTAGTAGTAGTAGTAGTAGTAGTAGTAGTAGTAGTAGTAGTAGTAGTAGTTGTTGTTGTTGTTGTTGTTGTTCTTCAGTCGCACAGTTGATTCCGACCTTCTACGACCCCATGGACCACTGTCCACCAGGCACTTCTGTCCTCCACCATCCTCCTCAACCTGCCCAGCTCTGTGCCAATTGCATCTACAATACCATCTAGCCATGTCATTTTGGGCCATCCCCTTCTTCTTTTGCCCTCCACCTTTCCCAACATCAAGGCTTTCTCAACCGAATCCTTTCTCATCATTTGATGTCCAAGGTACTTTAGCTTCATCTTTACTGTTTGACCTTCTAAGGAGGAGCAGTAAAGGTTGATTTCTTCTAAGATCAACCTATTTGTTCTCCTCGCTGTCCAGGGGACTCTCAAAAGTCTCCTCCATTACCACCTTTCAAAGGCCTCTGTTCTTCTGCGCTCAGCTTTCCTAATGGTCCAGTTCTCACAACCATACATTGCCACCGGGAATACCGTTGCTCTGACTATACGAATTTTAGTTTGCAAGGTGATTCTCTATTTTTAACTATGTTCCCCAGGTTTCTCATTACTTGCCTCCCAAGAATTAGTCACCTTTTTATTTCATGGCTACAATCACCATCTTCAGTGATCTTTGATCCTAAGAATGTATACTCTGTCATTGCTTCTACTTCTTCCCCATCTATTTTCCAGGGACTGATTGGGCCTGTTGCAGTGGTGGGATGTCAAAAGTTTTACTACCCCAACGTGACATCATCACAGTGTGGGCGGAGCTAACATGACATCATGACATCATGGGTGGAGCCAATGTCATGACATCATGATGTTGTGGGTGGGGCCAAATAAAAATAAAAATAATTTAAAATAATTTAAAATAAAATAAAAATAAGCATGCGTGCGCATACACCCACACACCCAAAACTTTGCTTAAAAACCCCAAGCCAGGCCTGCTGGCCACCAGGCCTTTTTAGGATCTGTGATAGTATGTCAACATAGGTAAAGGTATTAAATACACATTAAAATACACACAGACACACCACATCCAAAGGCGAGTCACTTCCCCTGGGGAGCAGGCTATAGGGAGTTTCAGGCTAGCAGCTTCTCTTCCTCCTCCCCGCTTGGGAGTACAGCAAAGAGGCCGTGCATACGTGCCAAGCACTGTAGGCGTGAATGCACACCAAATGCTTGGCGTGCATGCACAGTGGGGGCACCAGTGAAAAGGTATGCCCTGAAGGTGGTTCTCCCCAAAAGCTGCTACTGGTTCTCCGGGACACTGGGAAAAGTTACTACAGGTTCTGGCGAACTGGTGAGAACCTGTTACATCCCATCAGTGGCCTGTTGCCATTATCTTGGTTTTCTTGATGTTGAATCTCAAGACAGCTTTTGCACTCTCTTCTGTCAACCTAATCAGGAGCTTCTTTAGGTCTTTCTCACCTTTGGCCATTAGGGTAATATAATCTGTGTATTAGATGCTATGTATATTTTTTTTCTGCAGAGGTTCTCTCTCAAGTGGTGAAAGATCCTGTTTGCCACAGCATGTTCTCCCCTTCCAATATGTACGTGAGGTTTTTAGTCGGCCTTTGGAAGATTAGTTAGTTGGTTAGGTTCTGTCAAGTCAGAACTGACTAATAGCAACCTAAACAGGGCTTTCAAGGTAAATGAGATATTTAAGGAATAGGTTCCCCCAGTAAGTTTCCATGGTCAATTGGTCTCCAAAGTGCTTATCTTTCAATCTGTCCACTACATCATACTGAGTATCTTTGGAAGATAAACATAGGTTTAATTTCTAAGTTTAATTCCTTCTATTTGGGGGGGGGGAATCTTATGTGAGAGTAAACTGATTAATCTTACAGAAGATGCTGCTCCCTAAATGTTGGGTTTTATTTTAAGAATACTGGCATTTGCCAAGAAGAAAGTGGAGAAAATTGTTGGTAGAAAATTGGTTTAAGTTCTTGTTAAATGGATTTCATCAACTACAAGCTTGTTTTCAGATTCCCCAGTTCTTTTCTTCCTTCTACACAATTTTTTTCCTTTTCCTCAGCTGTTTCCCTAGTTGGTATTCATTTCTCCATAATATATACCTAGTTGGTATGCATCTCTGCCAGAGGACAGCTCATGTCACCTGGATGAGCTGACCTCTGGCAGACCTTACTGCTTCCCTTGATTTTTCCCAGCTATCTGGCCAGGTGTCTGTATACATAACAAAAGTCAGGATATGACTAAATAAAAAAAAAAAGTATTGTGCACACTGCTTGGTAAAAGTCTGATGCTTCTAAGCCAATGTTACATGTGGTGCTATTCTCAGAGGGCATTAGCAAAACAGTTATTTAAAGAATTTGGAGCAGCAACAAGTGACATTTGCTATGTAAGCAGGTCAACAGGCACAGGTGCTAAGCATAAAGTCTGCCTAGAGGAACCTGTGAGGAAGTTAATGTATGTCATTAAAGACTGGGCTTGCTTGCTGAAATTGCAATTGCTTCTCTGTGTTACGTAATAGTTGTTGACTGTAATGCTGCTGAGTAAGGATTTCATGACAATGGAATTAAACTGCCATTCAGCTAAAGGTGAAAAGTAGTAGTTAATGAATTATTCCAAAGGCAGTAAAAGGTTGGAGGAAAGGTTTTCTTAGCAAGACAAAACTATGGTGGAATCAACAATTTTCACTATGAAAATCCCAGGGCATTTTCATTTAGCAACTTAATGGACTGTGCCCAAGATTTGATGGGACTGAGAGGGGAAAAAAAAAAAGAAAACATTTAGGTAAGGCAGAACTGTTGGACATGCTTAGCTGTGAAATTGCAACATTTTCCTCTTTAACTTCTGTGTGTTTTTCTCCTGTAAGAAGGGCTCTATTTATTAAAACTGAAGAAAGAATGTAAGTGTGGCCTCTTGAAATTCTCCATTCTATTTCTGGACCAAGAAACTGGGGGATCATATCTCAGGGTAGTGGTGGGGATTTTCCCATCAGCCCCACACAGATGGTGTTCGCTATAACATCATTGAGGGGCATTTGGTGGGGAGAATTCCAGCCAGTCAACCAGAACACACTCACAACTGGAAGTTGCCTTCTGGAGAAACACTGCTGAAGAATTGTCACATTCCCCCATACATCAAAGCTGCTGATATCCCAAAGCACATGATACACAGGTGATAGTTTTGACTACTACTACCTCTTATGTACATGCAAACAGTGTACTGTACAGTTGTACCTCACTTAAAGAGCATAATGCATTCCACAGGATTGCTCTTTTAGCGAGTTTGCTCTTTAAGCGAAACACCATTGTAAGTGACCAATTCTGACTTCTGATGGGGGTGGTGGTGGATTGCAAACCCTGATTTATTTGTTAAGCAAGTTTTTGATTGGTTTTATTTTTTAAGCAAAGCGAACATTCAAAGAAAATTCTGCTCTTTAAGTGAGTTACTCTTTAAACGAGGTGCTCTTTAAGCGGGGTTTGACTGTACAGTAATACCCCGGATAACGATTGTACTGGATAGCGCTAAAACCGCATAACGATGTAAGATTTTTGGAAAAATCTTACCTCGGATAATGCGATTTTTAGCGTTATCCGGAACAATTGTGGGGGGGAGGTGTTGGATTGGGTAGAACATCTACCCAATCCACCCCCCCAGTGCCCGCCCACACAATGTTTGGAAAGGATACGGGGACCCGTACCCTTTCCAAACACTGTGCAGGTGCGCCCATGTCAGACGGGGTTTGGGGAGGATATGGAGATCTTCCCTGTACTTTCCCCAACCCCCGTCTGACACGCGGGGTTTCCCCGGCCTTGTAGCGGCTCGCTATGAGGCCGGGGAGTCCTGGGCAAGGAGAGGTGCCTCTCCATGGGGTCTCTCTGGCCTCGTAGTGGCTCGCTACGAGGCCGGGGAATACCGGGTGGCGGCGGCGGGTCAAGGCAAAGGGAACAACCTGAGCAGGAATGGCGGCAGCGGCGACTGGACCCAGGGAGGAACCGCTTCCACTTACGACGCCAGCGGTGGTGGTGCTGTTGACGCTGCCGCAGCTGCCACAGCTGCCCAACAGCAGCAGCAGCAGCAGCATCGTCACCCATGGCCGGCCAGGTGGTGGGTCCTTTTGTTCGGATGCCCCCAGACCGAGCCAAGGAAGGAAGGATGGAGTGGATTGGAGCGAGCGAGCGGGGGGGGGGGGGCCGGGCAGGCAAGCAAGCAGACAAGACCCGGGCTGGCGGGGCGGTCGGAGCAGGAAGCGCCTGTGCTCAGATCTGCTGATTGGGGAGGGGAGGGGAAAAAACTCTTTGGATCTTTATTCTGCTAATTAGTTTCCTGCAAAAAAATGGCTGATTAGTGCAGGGCGTATGTGCCTCATTACCCAGGTACGACGGGAAGGGCTAATTAGCCACCTTCTGGATCAATAAGATTCAGCCCAGGAGGCGGCGGGGGAGGGAACGAGCGAGCGAGGCAGGCAAGGGAAGGAGGGACGGCGGTGGCTGAGAGCGAGAGGGGGGAAGAGGATGGGGCTGGGAATGCGATGCGAGGGAGGAGGGGGGTATGCACACCCAAGAGATGGGGAAGAGGAAGGCAGGAGGAGGGAGAGCAGCCAACAACCCCCCCCTGATGCACACACATTCCTCCTCGGGGCTGCCTCCCCACCCCCGCCATGGGACTCCGCATTCCTCGCACATGGCACCTATGACAGCTGATTCCCCCAAAAGGGGGATAGGGACCTTGGAAGCCCCCTCTCCGCCATTTTCATGGGACTGAAATCAACCCTGACTGCTCCCTTGAATGTCAAATAGTAAAGATGAAGCTAAAGTACTTTGGACATCAAATGAGAAGAGAGGATTCACTTGAGAAGGCCTTAATCAGTGATGGGATGTCCCCGGTTCCAGACGGTTCCCTGGAACCGGTAGGACAAATTCCGGAGGGTTCTCCATGAGGGGAGTCCACTTTTGGGGCGTCCGGTTCCGGACGCCTCACCGAAAGAAATTTTTTTTAAAAAAAATCGGAGCTAAAATGGCTCCAATTGACTGTGCATGTGCAGAAACTCAATCTGACACATTGCGCATGCGTCAGATTGAGTTTCTGCACATGCGCAGTCAATTGGAGCCATTTTAGCTCCAATTTTAAAAAAATTGTTTAAAGCTTTCAGGACGGCGGAGGCGGCACCAGCCCTCTGAGAAGGGCACCTCCCCCGCGGCACGTTGAGGGCTGCCTGGGCCATCCGCTGCCGACAAGCCCCATGCCCTGGGGATGCGCGGCGCACCGCTGACGCCTCCTCCTCCGCCGGGCCTGTGGGCTGGGTGCCTGCAACCGCCGCCCGCCGCCGCCGGAGCTGCCGTTGGCTACATTCCTGTGGCCTCCTCCTTGGGCTGGTCCCTTTTTAGCCCAGCTGCGGCGCCTGGCGGAGGAGGAATGAAGGCGGCGGTGGTGCGCCATGGGGACGGCCCAGGGAGGCTTGGCAGCCGCGGCTGGAGCCGCGGCTGGAGCCACAGCTGGAGCCACTGCTGCCCACCGCCCCTGGCCATGGCCGGAGCCGGGCTAAAAAGGAGGAGGAGGAGGAGGCCACAGGGGTGCAGGCAGCTCTGGCGGCGGCTGCGGCTGTGGACGCAGTCGGGGTGCCGGGTCCCAAGAAAGGTAAGCGAGGGGTAATTTATTTGTGTTTTGGGTGGGTGGTTGTTTTTATTTTATTTATTTATTTATTTATTTGTGTCTGGGTGGGTGGGCTGAGAGGGAGGGGTGTGTGTGTGTATGTTTATTTTTATTTTTTATTTATTTTTATTTTTGGCCCCGCCCACAACGTCATGATGTCATGACGTCGGCTTCGGCCATGACGTCATGACGTCATGACATTGGCCACGCCCATGATGTCCGTGACGTCATGGCGTGGTAGTAGATTTTTTGTCATCCCATCACTGGCCTTAATGCTGGGAAAGGTGGAGGGCAAAAGAAAAGGGGGTGGCCAAAAAGGAGATGGCTAGATGGTATTGTAGATGCAATGGGTACAGAACTGAGCGAGTTGAGGGGGATGGTGGAGGACAGAGGTGCCTGGCGGACAGTGGTCCATAGGGTCGCAAAGGGTCGGAATCGACTGTGCCGCTGAACAACAAAACTCTCGTTTTAAACTCCCAAGAAACAAAACCTCCTCCTCACAGCCAGGTTCCAGACTAGTCCCTTCAATGTGGGTAGAAGAAGATGGACTCAATAGATTTTCTTTAGTGATGGTAAATTTTCTTGCTCTGGGTGTAGATCCTGGACTGGTTGCCTAGTCATGGTGTTTTTCACAGTAAACCAAAAAGAAATGCTGCTGTAAGTCCCATGGGCAATATTTCAAAACTAAGGAGGTTAATGCATTTATTGAACAACTAAAATTTGATATGTGTATGTGACCTCTGCAATTTTAGTATGCTTTTTGTTTTATTGATCAAAACAACCACGATAATACCACCAAACTTCAAGCTGATTCTTTAAGTTTAATATCAGTTGAGCCCTGGCTGAAGACGCTGCCCCAACTGAGCTGGTGGCTGACCATTGCCCTGGCTGTGCAAGCAGCTGAGGATGTCTCCACTCCCCCGGAATGTCTCCACCTGCCGGGGGGTTAAAAGGGATGCCTACCTGAACTTTTGAACTTTCACTAGCTTCCTCTCTTGTTGCTTTCTTTTTTCTGTTATCATCTTATGTATTGTACTAATTTTGTAAGCCGCCCTGAGTCGCCACGATGTGGAGAGTGGGTGGCTATATAAATTTGAACTATAAATAAATAAATAAATAGACTATAGAACTGTAACTTCAAATTGGGCTGTGGTGGCTCAGTGGTTAAGAAGCTCACCTTGTTAGCTGGAAGGCTTGCAAGTCAGCAGTTGAGACCCAGGTACCACATGACAGATTGAGGGCAGCTCTTGGGGACATGAAAGGAGACTCATATGGGCATTCCCTGAGCAGTTTCTCCAGCAAAAAAATCCTTTTCAACCCAGAATAATTTCTAACATGAAATTATTATTATTACCACAAATTCCAGCTGGGCTGATTTTGAGATTTCTCTGTTTCCCTTCCTGCCTACTTTAAAATCTGCAATACCTAGATGGTGAGGGATTCTTGCTGGCTTGGGAGGCTTACTTACTTATGATATTTTAGAAAATCAATACAAATTGCCTACCCCATTCCTAAATTTTCTACAGAGCTGTGTGACCTATGTTTCCTTTTTGCCTCCCCATTTGAACTCATGGTAAAGGGATGATTTGTCTATATGAAAATCATATGACAGATGGTTGTCCAATTTTCTCTTGAATGTTTCCAGTGTTGGGGCAGTCACCACCTCTCAAGGCAAATGAAAGACTGGTCCTCTTCGTTATGATCTGTCTGCCATGATTAGAATAGATGGTGAACTTATTTGGTTCTGGTGTTGTTCTGTTTTGTGATATTGAATGGTTTTTTTGTTTGTTTTTTATTTTCTTCAATGCGGACAATTATGTTGTATTTTTTTGTAACCTTTTGTTTGTGTTTCCTTATTTTAAAGATTAATAAAAATTAATTTTAAAAAAAATGATTAGAATAGATGGTGTACATGGTGAATGAACTGTATTTGTCTTGATAGCTCAGAAATTGTAAAAGTCTCTGTTTGTCCTTCAAAAAAATTACGCCTCGAGGTAATTTGTTCTAAATTGCTGCTTCAACACATAATAAAAATGCACAGATGATACAATTCTATTGAAGTCGAACAATTTAAATTGCATTGATTTCAGTAAGCAGGTGTTAAGTTTGTGTGACTTAAAAATCTTTAACTTCAGCTGAATCACATACCAAAGTGATGAAAATAGGTTTGTTATAAACATTCAAGGATTAACATTTAGACGATAGGCTGATGTTGGCTGAAGGCAGTGTTTGTTCCATTCAGTATGCCAGAAATGTCAACAGCAGTGGCATTATTCCCCCCACCCCATTAGCTGTCCTCACTATAAGTGAAACAACATCTGTAATAGCTGCTAACAACAGTAGGCCTTTTAAGAACAATAAGAGAAAATAATGGATAAAAGGGAACATGTTCGCACTGTTGCTTCCCTGGAGTCCTGGAAATAAGCAGAAGCCTAGTACACACAAAAAAGGAGCACATTATTTTCCTAAAGGAAAAACAAGATTTAAGTGAGGTCTTTACTATAGCAAAGGCACTTTACTACATGCCCTCTGGGTGGAGGGATATGGAGAGACATTTTCAGCTAGGCCAAAAATAAATGCAAAAACAAACAAAGGAATAGTTTTAAAAGCATTCATTTCAAAAGAAGCAATTGATTAGAATGAAATCGCACAGTGTGTGTATGTGAGCACACACACATGCGTGCATGCACACACATGCATTTTCTGACCCTGTCTGACTTTTTCCAGGCCTTTGGACTAGACATAGTGGCAGAAATCATAAACAACTGAATTTTGGCAAAGAGTACATTGTTTCCCCTGCCCCATTCCTGTGCTGTGGAAACAATTTTTTGATGGCCTTCCTCACTCTGTTGTGGGGCAGAAGTGAAGCTGATGTGTCCTTTTTGCACTAGAAGGAAGCCAGAGCAATGGAGCATTTCCAATTGTCCCCTGTTCGATGCTGGTTCTATTTTAGCTCCTTTCTTGGGACATGGGCTCTTCAGGACCACAAAAGAAGTTCTTCCTGCTTTCTTCACTAACTAACCCGTAGCCAGTTTCTTAGCATCCTTGTTGCTTTTTCACTCCAATGTGTTCTGAAGATTTGTCTCCCTCTCCCCCCTTTTTTTAATCTTCCATTTCTGATCTGGAGCACTGGGAGTCTGATTTCAAGAATTGTTGTGATGTAGCTATGGTGGTGCAATTTACGGAGGTGTGGAAATTACTCTTCTATTGTCCTCAAGTAAGATCTCTGGTAGTGGTTTCTACACCACAAACCTCTCTGTCACAATCCTATGTCTGCATTCCTTCTCAAGGCCTATTTTCAGCCACTTCAGTCAGGGGTGCATCTTTCCCATGGGATCTTCTTTCCAATCATCCAACCAATCAATCATTCAATCAAATCTTTATTATGGTCCAAGACCAGCATAGAACAGAAAAGGGTACAGAAGTTAAGATGGAGACACAGTTGTACCTCACTTAAAGAGCATAATGCATTCCACAGGATTGCTCTTTAAGCGAGTTTGCTCTTTAAGCGAAACACCATTGTAAGGGACCAATTGTGTGTGTGGGGGGGATTGCGAACCCCGATTTATTGTTAAGTGAGTTTCTGGTTCGTTTTATTTGTTAAGCGAAGTGAACATCCAGAGAAAATTGTGCTCTTTAAGCGAGTTACTCTTTAAGCGAGGCGTTCTTTATACGAGGCTTGACTGTACTTGAAATATAGCAAGAGACTTTAACAATCACAGTAGCTAGCACTATACTAGGCAATAGCTAACCCCTAGTGTCTCTCCATCTGAGAGAGAGCACTTTAACCTGCAGCTAAAGGGAACCTATTGATCTGGGAGTTTGTGTGTTTGCTCTCATGGCTTTTCCAGTAACCTGAAGTTAAGTTTTAAAATAGGAGTGTCCTAAGGAGTAGGAGAACATAAAGTATAAAACTGACAACTTTGCAAAGAAAAAGCTACAACACATCTCCTGCTCGATCAAGCTGTTATTGTCCAGGATCAGATCTCCTAAGATACACAGAAAGAGCCTCCTTGAAGATTGTGTATTTTTGAACCACAATGGGGCGTAAGTTTGTGTTGCCAGCTAATCTTTCTCACACTAGGTTAGGTGAAAGGAACTGCAGAATGGACTCCCCAAAAGGTGGCATTATTTTGACATTTTTAAAAATAGTAGCCATGTTAGTCTGTGGTTCAGGCGTATCAAAAAACAAAATAAAAAAACACCATCTGGCCTTGACATGGAAGTGGAAGAAGATCTCATAAAATGGAGAACAAAGAACTTTAACCAAGTAGCCTGAGCTACAAGTGCCTAATCAACTTTCTTGTGCTCTGTCAGTTGCTCCACACCTACTGCAACAGATATGCTGCTGGATATTTACCCCATGGCTTCTCCAAGAGATTCAGCTTCCTTTTCAGGGGCACATGAGTAGCTATTTCAGTACACATTCAGGTTTCCGTACAGCACACACTGGACATGGTTGACTTTTGCCTTCCCTGCTATGCATCATTTCTGGAGTTAATGGCCATGGTCAAAATGTAATCTTAAATCAACCTTTCTACTTCTATTTTTTGTCTGGGAAATTCCTATCTCCTTGGCTTTCCATTTGAAGGGCAATATTGTACTGATAAGACACTGCCCTCCTATTGTGCAACATTCAAGTGTTTTGACACCATGCTTCAACAGCTTTTGTATGGTCGATCTGAATCTATTACTATTGTGGATAGTTTTTTATTTATAGGCCCCGGGGGACTTTCTTCACTCTTCCTTTCAGTGAATAGGTCATTTTTTTCTGAAACGGCAAGCATATATGGATAGCTCCAAAAAAAGACAGAGAGTCCTTCGACTTGGCCCACATTTTGGGATATCATAATTGATACTGGGCCCCAATATAGCCATTTATCCATGGAGGAGAAAAAAAGCCAAGCCTTGCAGCCTCTGCTGCTTCAGTTGTGGAAGCAGTGTGGAAACTAGCATTAACCTGAAACAAATAATTCCAGGAGCTTCTTGCATGCCTGAGTTCTTTTTACAGAATGGTGTCTCCAAATATAATGTTGCTTCATTTCCTTGTGTGATGCCCTAGTCAGCCTCCAATGGCCAATGTCATGGTTCAAATTAGAGTTGATATATTTATATGGTAAACGTTTTGGATTATTTTATTTAAATCTCATTCTCATGATGGATCCAACTCCTGGGGTTGTGGGCATAATTAGATGCATATGACCCAATTTACTTTGGAGGTCTTTGGATAGTATAAGGAACATTGGTTTTTCAAATAGAATACTATGATAATAACATAAGCAATGGTATGTCACTCCAACCTTCTTACACTGCTGGCTGCTTCCCAGCAGGAAATTACACCACCCAACCTGTCAAATCTTAGCACTTAAACATGCAGCATGCCATGCCTACTGCCCTGCTTGCTAGTGCCAGTATTGAATGCAGTAGAATGCAGGAATTTGGCTGCTCATCTTAAACATCAGTTATAGTTTATTATTTACTTGAGGACTGAACATTTAGACAAGTAACAAGTTTCATCACTGTTTATTCATTCATATTTGAAGTTATTTTGTGCCCAGACTCTGCACTCTTAGTAACCCATGAGTCTTTCAGGTTTGGTGAAAAGCTGACTTGATCCAAATCTGATAAATCTGTTTCTCTATGGCTATGCAGCAATCTATCCATATCCATCAATTTGAAGTAATCCAAGATGGACCAGGGATGTGTGGTGTGACAGTGAGACTATCAAAGACTTCTTTGACCCTTCCATGCTTCATTAACACACTGTATATATACACTTAGCCCTCAGAAGCAAGAAAACAGCTACCTTTTTACGTATTTGTCCTCTTTCAATAGGTATCAGTTGGGGCAGTCCTGAATTCCATTATACTAAAAACTATAATTTGGCAAACATTTATTCAGAACTGATCCTGCTGAAATTCAAAGCCTGATAAGACCATTATCAAGCAGTTATAATAGGGGTTATTTGCATGTGCATCATATGTCAGGTCTTAGTCTATTTTAATCCCCATTTGGATCTGAATAGTTGCTATAGCAATTACAGTTTGCTAAGGTAGTCTATTGTTTTTGTGGGGGTTTTTTTTAGGTTCTAGTATACTGCACTGGCTTTGAGGCCCTGTGAATTTCTGTTGTTTCACCCATGTATTAAGTCTCATCCTGCCAACTCCATTCTGTTCTGGACACTTGCTACATCCATACTGATTTGTTTCATCAGTTCTCTTTATTAAACTGTAGGCAGATGTTATTTTCAATATTACCCCTTATGTGCAAGTCAGATTTAGTTATCAACAGTTGCTATACCCATCACAGTTGTCCTGTGCTGACCTGCTCAACACAGTCAGTTCTGGGTATTTGCTACAACCATACTTGCTTGCTGCATAGTTTTATTACAAGTGTGTGTGGAGATATGAAAATTATTTGGAAAACGATGCAAAGGAGGGCTATTTATATTTTTTAGAAACAGTCCAAAGCAAAACGAAGCTTTCAGGGGCTTTCCAAAGTGTCAAATATTGCTTCAGCTCAACAAGAGTTTGAAAAGACAGACAGAAAGAACAAAAATGAGAACAATACTGTAAAAAACACTAGGATGCTGGAAACAAGAAAAGCCAGCCCAAACTCTACTGAAAACACAAATCATGTAGCCCTTGGAAGAAATGTTACTGTCCCTATTATTGATGGCCATGTTGTTAAACCAGTAAGAGAATGCATAGATTGCTATTCACATTACAGTGGAACCCCGTATATCGAATGTATCATACAACAAAAAAAATGTACAACAAAGAGGATTTTGGAACAAATGGGTGCATTGTACAATGAAAAATTTTGTTGTACGATGCACACTTTGTTTCAAAATTCTCTTTATTGTATGGTTTTTCGTTGTATGTGTTGTTTTCGGAGGAGGTAGCTGAGCGGGTCAACTGCTTCCTTCGAAAGCAAGCCAGGGTTCATAGCCTTGAGTCACAGCTTGCTTGGGAAGGAGGGAGGCCAGAGTGTTGCCCCCTTCCTTCCCAAGCAAGCCCAGGGTTTGGGAACCCCTCCCTGAGCCCAGGCTTGTTTATTTATTTATTATTTATTTATTAATTCACACTTACTATCCCGCCCCAATCGGGCTTACACCCGACTCTTGTTTTGGAAGAAAGGAGGTGAACCTGGATCACCAAGGGGCTTAGCCACCCATCTGGTTGGCTTTTTGAGCAGGCAAAGGCTTTTCCCAGCCCCTCTGAAAGCCATCCAGTTGGATTGCTAAACCCAGCCAGTGGAACCCTGTATAATGAAAAAAACCTGCACATCGAAGAACGTAGAATGGATTGTTTTCATTGTTCGGTGTTCAATTGTACTTCAATTTTCTGGAGATACGGTGGGTGATATTGTATCAAAATTTTCTTCTTTTCTTTTAGGGAACTGCAGATATCAGTCAAATCAACTAGGTGCATGTGTGCGTGAAGTTTGACTCATCAGTAGGATTTGTGTGGAGTAGGTCAGAGTAGCTTTAAGAACAAACGCTAAGCCAGAGGTTCCCAACTTTTTCAAGCCAGGAGCTGGTTCACACTATCTCAGTCAGCTTTGAGGGATGGATGGCCATTTTGCCCTGCCACAAAGTAGAGGTAGCCATTTTGTCCCAACAGCCTCAAAGTGGCCATCTTGTTTCTCAAATGCCCTTGGAGGGATAGGGGGCCACATGAAATCATGCTGAAGTCTGGATTCAGCCCATGGGCCTTAGGTTGGGAACCCCTGATCTAAGCTATCTATACTTTATGGTTCCTGGCAGGGGTGGTGATTGAGGAAAGAAAAGGATGTAAAAACTGATAGGACTTTTAACAG
The DNA here is from genome assembly GCA_030440675.1 of Furcifer pardalis. Classification (NCBI taxonomy): domain Eukaryota; kingdom Metazoa; phylum Chordata; class Lepidosauria; order Squamata; family Chamaeleonidae; genus Furcifer; species Furcifer pardalis. Next base: position 28,613,658 of record CP126892.1, read on the forward strand.
TCTTTGATGACACTGAATGTCATCTCCTTCTCAGGTCAGAGCGCTTTATTTTTCCTATCTTCTTGTGTGCTTTTAAAAAAAAAAACTGTTCTGCTAAATAGTAATAACAATTGTGTACCTTCTAGTCAATTCTGACTTATGGTGGCTTTTTCAGTGTTTTTAGGTAGAAATATAAATCATATCACTTAAAATAATGATATATATTTTGAAGTAGATAGGCTAAAAATCCACTTGAAGCAAATCAGTTGTGATTTCTAAGACAAATAATTCAGTCTTACTCGAAGTGTATTATATTCACACAGCCCAGTTTAATTACTTGATCTTGCCAGATGGTTAAATCTTAGTCTTATTCATGCCCTCATTTGTGGATATTCATGGATCCTTTGGGCTCACAAAAGAACAAATGTCCTAACTATGGGAATAGAAGACTGGCAACATCAAAATGATTATGTAGGAGGGATATGCTTGGTTCCAGCACTATTTTTTTATAGTTTTCTATAAAATAAATAGTTCCTGATCTCAATACACTGTCCTCATGGGAACTTGGATTCTGTTTTGATCAGACATTTTGCTGTGACATATTTAACAAGCTGATTGATCACAGGGATACCAAGAAAGAGCCTCCTTGAAGATTGTGGTATTTTTGAGCCACAGTTTGGCATATCCTGGTCACAACAAACTTGTGTTTCTGGCTAATCTTTCTCACCAAAATGTGCCTTCGTTTTGGCAGTTTCATGTCTGACCTAGACATGGAAGAAGAAGACCAGGTAAACAACGAAGTAGGCAAATTCATTGCTTTCTCTCAGGACCTGCACTAAGCAGGTTTAGTAGATATTTCCTTTTTGAAAATTCACTCTCCTTGTGATGAGAGCAATGGACAGGGACTGGAACTAGAACTCTCTCATCACATGTGCAGATGAACCTTTTTCTAAATAAGGAAAATAAAATAATGTTTTATAAACTGTTTCAAGTGAACTATGTTACCATAAGCTTGTGCCATTTTTAATCTCCACCAGTCACTGAGAGGAAAAATGGAGGCATTAAAGTCAATCAGTCTAATACTTTTAAAATTTCAGAAAAGGACCCTGGTGGTTATTATGTGCCACAATTCATTGTCAAGATGAAAGAAGGGTGAAAGTCAAATGGAAATTTTATGTAGGACTAAATACTCTTGACTCTCCATTGAATACAGTTTTCTCAGGAGAAGTGTTATTGACAGTGAAGGTTTCTCAGACTTTCAGCCTTTGCAGAAGCTATAAAACATTGTGTCACATTATCTAATGTATTAGGACTCATTCACAGACTGTACTGAATCCCCTGTCCCTGGACAATAAGGAAAATTCAATATACAGTATTTGTTGGCATATAAGACCCACTCTCCCCCCCCCCTTAAAATACACTGGAAAAGTAAAGTGTGTCTTGTACTGTATATAGTGGCCTATAGTGGGCTATTTTGGTAATAACAAGGTGCATCTGATGCATCTTATACACCGACAAATACAGTAACTATAAAACTAATTGAAATGTAAGGGGAATCTGTCTAGCTATTCTAAGTTACCATAATTAAGATTTCCAGAGATAGGCCTAGTTGGAAAGCCCATCTCTGTATTGTCGATGTTTCCTACTTGACAACCATTTTAGAACTATCTCTCTGGCTCTCTGCCAGACCCTCGCCAGGTATGAAGTGAACCTGGGTAATCAGGCTACTTCCAATCAGATTCCAGAGTTGGGTAAACAACTCTGGTTGTCTTGTTTACAATGGGCGCCTCTCTGTCTAACTCTTCCCACTCTGGGCCCCAAAGTGTGAAAACAACCAAATGGCCCTTTTGGCTAGCACAAGAAGCCACAATTCTACTATAGACTAGAAACCTACTTAACTCCATTTTGAATATGTGGAAAACTTGGGGACTCATTTTATCACAATGATTTTTTATTTTAATTTTTTATTTTCATATTTTTCAAATTTCATATGATAGAAAGTTGTATGTTTCAAAATCCTTAATAATCAAAAATTACCACTGACTTAGTGAAAAGTAAAACATAGTGAAAAGTAAAAGCATAGTAAAAAGTAGAGACATTACATTGCAAACAAAAATTCGTATAGTGAAAGCAATGGTATTTCTGGTGGCAATGTATGGTTGTGAGAGCTGGACCATTAGGAAACCTGAGTGCAGAAGAATAGATGACTTTGAGATGTGGTGTTGGAGGATAGTTTTGAGAGTCCCCTGGACAGCAAAGAGAAAAAATAGGTCAATCTTGGGGGCGGCCAAATATGAGATGGCTAGATGGTATTGTAGACACAATGGACACAAAGCTGGGCGAGTTGAGGAGGATGGTGGAGGACAGAAGTGCCTGGCGGACAGTGGTCCATGGGATCGCAAAGGGTCGGAATTGACTGTGCGACTGAACAACAAAACCACTGACTTTCTTAATTTTTTTTAAAAAGGTACTAAAAATGTTTACCAAAGCCAAAACAAAGCAGGTCAAGAGATAGTTTCTTAGAAATATTTATCTGCACACTAAAAATCATTTTAATTTTGGAAATTATTTTAGCTGTCATGACATGAAAAGAGGTAAAGTATATTCATTACTTGAGCATGAGAGGAAACTTCTTGTCGATTTCATAGTATATGGCTAGAAAGCCTTAAACCTTACTGGCCATATGCTGCTATGAAGGTCAGATAAGGCAGTGTTCTTAATGAACAGAGGTAGAAAGTGTGGTGGTAAGTTTGCCAGTAGATAGAAGTAAGAGGGGCTGCATGACTACATGTTATATAGCTAGACAAGCTTAAAACAAGGTGTTTAATGCTTGGTGATTTTTTGACCAACTCTCAACCTTCAGACTGTGCAAAGTCAGTACTGAAGTCTAGAATATATCATTTCCCTGTGAAAGGTTTATAATTTTTTAAATTTGTTTCATTTTTATTATTATTATTTTTAATATTTTGTAAGCCAAATTACCCCAGATAAGCAGAAAATAAATAAATCAATCTTATTCAATCTTTACCTCCCTGGCTGTATTTAGAAGCTCTAATATGACTATTCCTCCTTCTTCAGAATTATTACCTCCTTCCTGTGAGAGTGACACATCTAAAAATGAGAAGTTCCATACACTAGTAAAAAGCTTGGAAAAAGCTGGGGTTATGTTCCCAGCTTCTAGGTGCACTGTTTCCAAAGGCAAGATCTTGGTACACTGAGGCACAATCAAAGCTCAAACACCAAGAGTCCACAATCAAGGTAAAGTGAACACAAAACCAAAGAGTGATCCATAGTCAAGCCAGACTATTTGTCTTGGAAGAATTTAATAATCCTAGACAAGCAAGGAGTCAACAGCAAAAGGTCTGAAGCAGTGGTTCCCAATGTGTGGCCCATGCCCCACAGGGAGACTTCAATTCCCAGAAGCCTAAGTCAGTACATTGGCTGATCAGTGCTTTGGGAAATTGACTTAAGCTTCTGGGAATTGAAGACCAAAAATCAAAGGTTGGGAAACAGTGTGTCTGACTCTATATCCTCAGCAGACAGGGTCTGGAGGAATAATAATTGCTGTTTGCAACTGAAATTCCACTGACAGACTATTGTTTAAATAGCTAAGCCAACTTCCATTCAACTAATGGTTTCCCTTAATGGATATCCTCCTCTCAAATAGACCCTTTCTCCTAAATAGTATTTTCCCTGCAACCCAACAATTTTGCTTGGAAGCTTCAGCTTATTTCACATGGTGTAGCCATAAATTCAGCCTCATCTTCTGACTCAACCATTGAAAATTCTTGAGAGTAAGGCTCCTGGGCCTCTGATGATTCAGGATCTGCAGGACCCAATGGTTCCTCTCCTTCCTTCCTTCCTTTGAGACCATTGATGATTTTTCTCTTCTTTCCACATGTCTTTGTCCCTGTAGAGAAAGTGATGTCAGGAAGTGTGGATGCTGGACACTATTTTGTGAGTGTTATTCTAAACCACCCAGAGTGGTGAATTTCCTCTTTACTAGATCAGTAATATAGAAATGTATTAAACAAACAAATAAATAAACCGTTAACAAATTAAGTAAGTTAAAGCTGAATAGGGCTGTACTCTTATTGGATGATCAATGACCAAGAGTACTGACAACACAGGATAGGTAAGGTACTTAAGACTGGCCATTGGGGACATTATTTTGATCTGCCTTTCATAGATTAGATAGAGTCATCAGTGACATAAACTCATAGACAACTCTGCTTGGCTACTTATTAAAGTTTGCAAAACTTCAAAAAGTTGGCATTTCCAAAATAGCCATGTGAATGACATGCATACTTCAGGAAAAATTGAGAACTGGGTGAGTAAGGGAATGGAATGCATTAACACTGAGATAGTAAAGGTTGACTGAATGGAATAGTATTCAAGAGCACTGCATGTTACAATGTACTGTGGGTTACTGAACTTACATTCCTCCTCACTTTGTCTGTATAATAGATTCAAGTCACATTTGTTGTGCACTGCAACAGTCAGCTACATTCAATAAGGCAGTCACATGAGCAATTGAACTATGTAAGATATATTTCTCGTTGATATTATCAATTCCTGACTGGAGGGCAATGCTATATTAAACCACACATTTCAATCAAAATAAAACATGCTAGCAATCATGTTAGTGTCTCTGAGTACACATCAGTCTCTCTCTCACACACACACATACACACTTTTCAGGAGATTGTGTATAGGTCAAATTATATGAAAGAAAATGGTTGCCCTGCAAAAGTTTTCTTATATTTCTATGTGGAAAGGAAAACAATGATAGCTAAATATGATACAATTCCTTGTAGAGCAATTAAATCAAAATGCAGTTGTGTTGTCAGATAAGATAATAGCAATATCTAGTTTTATGATGTAATTAATTTATGCCAGTCTTTTGTTCATAGCTTTTGTGAGCTGATGAATGTTAGCAACCCAGTGCATTTCACTGGTTAGGTGGAAAGTGAGAATAAATGGACTCCTCAAATATTGAAAAGAAGTGACAAGGAGCAGACTTTGAGAGGGTTATTATATGCTGCTTGCTTTATTGGTACTGTTAACAATGAGTGTATTTGTTCTTTTAAAGATATCACTTTCCTATCATATAAAAGCCTCACAGCACAGACCAAAGGAAACCAAACCTTCATCTTCCAGGTTTCATAGCCCTGAGTGGGAAGTCTAAATCCTTCTGAGTATCATTGGGCCACCATTGAGATTTCACGTTGTGTGCTTTGTGTCTTTCTCCTCATTAGGCACCACCACCCTGTCCAAACTGTGACCAACTTGTCTCTATAATATTGGAAAGAGGCACTACATTATTATACAGTGTATTTCTGTCAGATCTCAGTATAACGTAGGACGTAGGTTCAACTTCCAGTCTACGAATGTGGGATGCTGTGCTTCTGGATCCATTAATTCAAAATGGCAAGGAAAGACCTAAAATTGCCTTAAAATATCATGCCTGCATTGCCAAGAGGATAAGGATGCCAAACGTTTCATAGAAAAGCAATAATTCAAATAAAACTTTCAATATTTCAAATTTTATCCTCTTTCCCACTGATTATAACCACAGTGGACACCGGTGAGTAAATTCACTTCTTTCTATTTAAAGATTACATCCAGAGTAAAGTCTCTTTTACTATGGAAAGGTCTTAGTTTGTGTGACAAGGGAGAACTGGTAACTCTCCATATACAGTATCTGCAGTGTTCTGTCTTATAAAGGTAAAGGTTTCCCTTGCCCAAAAGCTAGTCATATCAGACTCTAGGGTTCAGTGCTCATCTCTGTTTCAAAGCCGAAAGGCCAGCACTGTCTGCAGAAGTTTCTGTGGTCATGTGGCAGGCATGACTAGACACTGGAGTGCACTGAACACTGTTTACCTTCCCACCAAAGTGGTCCAATTCCTACAACCTTTAACAAACAAAAAATTCCCAGTAGGATTGTGGCCAGTATTTTGCCCTTCTCTTTTGCCTGTTTTCTCTGGCCTAACTCTACCTAGTTCATTCACTTTCCTACTATTTATGTCCACCCATTCACCATCCCTCCCATTATATCACTACCAAGAAACCTTTTTATTTTAAAGTTTTTTTTCTGAAAACAATATTCCTCTTCTATTGGTTCTTTTAAAATCTGCCTTTCTCTTTTGCTTGATCAGTGTGTGAGATTTTCTTTGTAATCAACACTATTGCTGTTACCAGTGCCATTTTTCTGTCATTATTCTGCTAATTCTACCCATGTGTTGATATGATGCCCAGAATTTCTTGAGCTATATTGAGAGATTAATTATTGATGTATTGCCATTTTTGTTATTTCCACGGAAGATGATATTTTTATGAATCTTTGTTATCTCATTTACTAACAACTAGGGGCTGCTGTGGCTCAGTGTTCAAGAAGCTCGCCTTGTTAGCTGAAAGGCCGGCAAGTCAGCAGTTCAAGACCCAGGTACTGCATGACAGACTGAGCGCCCGTCTCTGTCCAGCTCCTGACAACTGAGCAATTTGAAAGCAAGACATAGCAAATAGATAAATAGAAGCCACTTGGGTGGGAAAAGATCTTGGGGACACGAAAGGAGCCTTATTTGGACATTCCCTGAGCAGAGTTTCCCCAGCAAAAATATCCTTTCAATCTAAAATAATTTCTGACACTAAATTATTATTATCTCAGTGGCTCAAGTCACTAAGACGCTGACTGGGAGGCGGAAGGTCAGCAGTTCGATTCCCGAGTACTGCAGGACGGAATGAGCTCCCGTCTCTGTCCCAGCTCCTGCCAACCTAGCAGTTCGAAAGCAAGAAATTGCAAGTAGATAAATAGGAACCACTTCGGTGGGAAGGTAACAGCATTCCATGTGCTCTGGTGTCTAGTCATGCCTGCCATATGACCATGGAAACATCTGCAGAAGCAGACAGCGTTGGGTCTTCGGCTAAGAAACAGAGATGAGCACTGACCCCTAGAGTCGGATACAACTGGCTTTCAAGCAAGGGAAACCTTTACCTTTTTACTATTTACTTTGATCATAATAAATATCTAGTTTGTTACAGTTAGTGGAGCTGCAGCACACATATAATTTTAAAGTATAATATTAAAGTTTGAGCTCTGCATTTGTTGAGCATAAAGAAAGTCATCTTCCCTGGATAGAATTTTAAAATGCAACTAATGAATACAGTAATAGCTCAGATAATGTTTACCTCAGATAACACTAAAATCACATAACGTTAAGTAATCGGGGGGGGGGGGGGAGAGAGAGAGAGAATTGCATCGAATAACGTTAAAATCCTATGGGATGGATCGGATAACAACCGTTAAAACCTGTGCGGTTACAATGTATCTCTATGGAGCTTTAACGTTATCCGATGCATCCCATAGGATTTTAACATGGATCGGATAACACTAAAAATCGGATAACACCAAGACTTGTGGAACCAAGTTTTAGGGTTATCTGAGGTTTTACTGTAATACCATATAAATGTGTCAAGTACTTCAGCATGGTATGAAGAAGCCATCTGAAGTTCTCTATGGTTTGACATTGGCGTATATCCATGAACACAATTTTCTGTATAAATATCCAGAAACATTTATAATCTTCACTGTATCAGTGAGCACAGTTGTTTCTTTCAACTGTCATTGTGCTAAAGAACGGAAGGAATGATTAGTATGAACTTTATGATTGCAAATTGTTTCCTCTTGTAATTACATGTGCATCACTGATATTATTGTACAAGACATTGCAAAACATAATGAGTTTTCCCAAGGAAACTAGCCAAAGGCCAACAACATAGGATTGTCCTTGCACAGATATTTTATAATAGGACACTTGGGATTGAATTATTTAATTAAATCACAAATGTACTCTGTCTTACCAGCTGCAGAATCTTTAAAGTGTTCTTTTATATTATCTGATGCCCATTGATTCTAGAGGTTTGCTTTGTACTAATACATGTTGAATGATGATTAGCAATGACATACTTTTAATGAAATTTCAGATAACTTACTAGAGTTCACATGACTATAAGGGACATTTTTGTCATTAAAATATCATTGTAGTCAACCTCTTAATTACATGAGTGACAATGAGTCATCCAATCAGCTATTAAAATTCAGACCACCACAATTGACTGAAATAAAGGTATGCTTTTATGCATTGATGAAGTTCCTTTTCATTAGCAGTATTTGTGTGATGAATCACAAGATAGAATACAGCAGGAGTTGGCAAACATTTTAAGTCAAGGGCTGGGTCACAGAGGGCGAACTGTCATGGTGGGCAAACTGCTAACTCAGGGTGGGCCAAGCCCACCCTGGCCACCCCCTGGCTACAGCCCTGATCTGCATCTGGTGGTGGGGGCAAGATGATTTGGCACCACAGGCTTGATTTGGCCCACGGGTCATAGGTTGTGGACCCCTGCAATACAGCAAACTGGTAGTGTTGAATTATCAAAAACAATTCATATTTGAATCCAAATACTGTACCTGTATTCAAAGTTAGCACTGGATCAACCAACAGAAAGGATGTGCCAAACCAAATGGACTCCAGGCTTAAAGGGATATGCAGAAACCTGGCAAACTTCTTCATTCTGTTTGCAACTTTCCTTTCTCAGGAAAGGAAAAAGAATATGTTCAAGGAAGGACACCATCCAGTTTAGGCAATATGAATTTATGAAAACAGGATTTCAGCTACTGAGTACCAATCAATGGCTGAAATCCTGTTGTTTAGCATAAAGAATCAATGGAGATTTGGGCCAATGTCCTCTATAAGTGAGTCAACTCCTCTATAAGTTCCACTGATTCAAATGGGCCTTCTTTAATTGTGATTTGCTATGCTAAGCAAAAGGATTTCAGCCCTTATGCACTAGAATAGTGATGGTGAACCTCTGGCACGCATGCCAGAGGTGGCACACAGAGTCCTCTCTGTGGGCACCCATGTAGTCACTGTAGCACAGAGTTTTCCCTGCCCTTCTGCCCAGCAGCCCAATGGGAGAACTTCCTCCCCCCCCCCAGCACAGAGTCCACTCTGCCCCTGTGCCAAGCAACCCAATGGGATTGTTTCCTTCCTCCCCTGTTGTTATGTTGGCACTTTGCGATAAATAAGTGGGGTTTGGGTTGCAGTTTGGGCACTCGGTCTCTAAAAGGTTCACCATCACTGCGCTAGAAGCTTCTTCTTCTTCCATGTCTAGACCAGATGTGAAACTGCCAAAATGAAGGCACCTTTTGGTGAGTTCATTCTGCAGTTCCTTTCACCTGATGTAGTATGAGAAAGATTAAAGGTAAAGGTAAAGGTTTCCCTTGTTTGAAAGCCAGTCGTATCCAACTTTAGGGGTCAGTGCTCATCTCTGTTTCTAAGCCGAAGAGCCAGCGCTGTCTGCTTCTGCAGACGTTTCCATGGTCATGTGGCAGGCATGACTTGACACCAGAGCACATGGAACACTGTTACCTTCCCACCGAAGTGGTCCCTATTTATCTACTTGCAATTTCTTGCTTTCGAACTGCTAGGTTGGCAGGAGCTGGCTCAGAGATGGGAGCTCATTCCATCCTGCAGTACTCAGGAATCGAACTGCTGACCTTCTGCCTCCCAGTCAGCATCTTAGTGACTTGAGCCACTGCAGTCCTTGTGAGAAAGATTAGGCAGACAAAAAAGTTGCCATTACCAGGGTATGCCCGATGTGGTAATACCACAATCTTTGAGGAGGCTCTTTCTGTGTACCCTTGCTAGAAGCTTAAAGATTTACTATACAGACTCCAGAAACCTGGTTTGGATGCATACATATAGTATTACAAAGATATAAAAAGTCTAGATTGAGGATTGCAGACCCCAAGTAGGAAGACATGATAATTTCATTTAGTTCTCCTTTGTGGATAAGTGTCTAACACTCTGCTAATATTCTTAAGTTTTCTCATAAGCTCAATGAAAAGAATATGAGATTTTAAAAATTAATTTTTCTTCATTACCTCAGTGGCCATAATTCTATTACATATGCTGCTGCCATTAAGTCCAGTGGGATAAATCTCAGCAGTGAATTGCCACTAGTTTAGAAGTCAACACTCACATTTCTGGTTGCACATAAGTCACACACAAAGAGAAATACTGTTCAATAGAACCAGTTTACTACTGAGATTTATGCCTTTGAAGTTATGATAATTCATGTAAAAATTCTGAGCAGTGGGAAATGGATGAGAATTTTCAAACTTAAATATGGTTGAATTTGGCAGAGCTGTATAAATGGGCAGAGAGCAAAAATTACCAGATGTTCTGGGTTTGGATGCTTGTGCATCGAAACATGATTGCTGTAAAGAATGTAAGCCTTCACACACACACACACACACACACACACACACACACACACACACACACACACACACACACACACACACACACACACACACACACACACCAGTCTCTTCAGTTTTATTGATTAATGCAGTAAGTACAAAATAGTACTTCCCATGCTTCCTTTAGCTGGACATATATTAGCTGTGACTTTATGATGCTGTGGTTTATTGATATTTTTATATTTGTATTGTGTTTTATCATATTGTGATATGTATATTTTCTGAGAGAACAGAAGAGAGAACAGTCATTTCCTCTCGCTCCACCAGAACAACGTGGTAATAATGAGAATATATTTTTTAAAAAAAATGCGATATTGGAAAATAAATACATAAATGGGAAGCTGAAAGTCCGCTGAAGAAAGCTGCTGGTGAGCGGGGCTCGGAGGCATGAGCACCGGGTGGCGAGGCGAATCGGAGCCTTGAAAGAGGACTCCGACTCAAACCGCTGCCCGTCGAGCCGGCTGGGAGCCGAAGCAGGATTTGAAGATAAAAAAAAGGCTAAGCATGGAGAAGGATCATGGTGCCGGAGTTTGCCTCGGGTTGGAAGTGGCTTTTGGTGAGATAAACGGGTTTACCGGGGACAGACGGGGCACCGTGAAAGAACTACGGGCTGTTGCGGATCTTTCAGCAATTTTAAAGTGGAGTTTTGGGCAAGAGCTAAGAGCGAGAGGAGAGAAGTGAGGATTGTATTCAAAGAACTGTGTTTAATCTTGCCAAAGAGAAAAGAAAGGAAAGACGGGATTTAACGAAAGAGACTGAGACTGAGAGAGGGGGAAGGAGGAAAGCTACGAAGTGAAGTGGAGTGGATTACAATTGCTGATGTCTTAAAAGAATAGACTTAACACAAGTTCACTGGATTTAAAAGGGGTAAAAGTAACACTGTGAAGAGAAAGCGGAGAGCAGAGACTAGATGGAGTGTCGTGGAGAGGCTTAAGGCGGTGAGAAAAAAGATCGGAACTTGGCTCTGCTTTGTTGCAACATTCCCAGAGGGAGAGGGGGAGAGATCCACTAAAAGAACTGAGACTTGGTTAAAAACTTTCTCTTTTTTTAAACTAAGTAACAATTTGCAGCTGAGTTAAAAGAAAGGACTATGATCCATTGTCTGAAGGACTGAAAGGGAAAGGAATAGAAAAGTTTGAGAGGTTACAAAAATGGTGGTGAAGATTGAAACCTAATTGTACAAATGTTTGTTGAATTTGGGAAATTTATTAACAAAGTGGATATTTTAGAGCGAACAATGGTAGACACCATGCAGGAAATGAAAAAGGAACTACAGATTAGTAATGAACAAATGAGAAAGGACATTCAAGCTAGTAGTGAAGAGATGAGAAAGAGTAGAAAGGAGATGAAGAAAAACAGGGAAGTTGAGAAACATAATTACCAGAGTTTGGCAGCAGCCTTAACAAATGTATCAAAGGAAGTAAAAGATAACACCATGAAGATCAATGCCATGATGTCAGATGTATATAAAAAAATGGGTGATTTGAAAACTGAAGTTAATGAATTGTATATTGCAGATAAGGCTACAGATGTTAAATTGATTGTACAAGAAAAAAGGTTGGACATGTTGGAGGAGGGAATGAGAAAGCAGAATATTGTAATTAGGAAAATGGAGGAATGAAGCGAGACCAGCTTAAGGAGAGAGTAGTTGATTGGCTGAATTCACTAAAAATGGGAAAGGATTTTGTTTTGGAAGACATTGTGAGTGCATTTAGATTGGGGAATAAAAGAGGGAAGAAATCAGATAGAAATGTTTTGGTCAAATTTGCAAATTGGGGGGATAAGTTTTAAGTTATGGCCTTTATTAAACAAGCAGGTTCTGGCATTCTAAAGATGGCTGGAGCTGATGTGGAAATCGATAATGATATTGCCCCAATGGAGAGAAATTGGAGATATAAGATGAAACCGGTTACAAAACTGTTGATGGTCAAGGGCATAACTTATAGTTGGAGATTTCCACAACAGCTAAGGTTCTTTGATAGAAAAATGCATGTGATTGATAACAAGACTGATGTGTTGGATTATCTATGTCAGATTGGGCTGATCAAGGTTGCCTCCCGAGAATGGATGGATTTAAGAAAGGCGTTACAGGAATCTGGAGGCATGGAGAGGGATTCGACCATAGGGGAGGAAATGGAGGGAGCAGTGGGGGGATCGGATTCATTGGAAATGGGCTTCTAAAGTCTGTTTAGGTAAGTTTTTGTTCTTTTTTTTTCATACTTGTTTTCTATGTAATTTTGTGTAGGGTAGGAGGTAGCACGTCTAGAAGGAGCAATACAACATATGTAAGGAGGAAGAAAAATGCTGAGGGATTTTAAGATACTATCATGGAATGTGAAAAGTACAGGTTGTATGTTGAAAAGGAAGAGGATATAATTAGCACTTAAAAAGGATAACTTAGACGTAATTTTTTTACAAGAGACCCATCAGAAATCGCCAGAGGTAAATAGATTATATTTGAGAGGTATGGAGATATATGAGATGGCGTTGGGCACATCTAAGGTGAGAGGCATAGCTATCATGATATCTAATAGACTGGGGTTTAATCTCATACAAAGTATAGCAGATCCTGAAGATAGATATTTAGTTCTCAAGGGGAAAATAAATGATGAAGATTTAACGTTGGTAAACGTCTACGCACCAAATACACACCAAGAAGAGTTTCTAAACAAAATGGCTAAGATAATAAAGAAGGAAGCCACACAGAATATGATAGTAGCGGGGGATTTTAATTTAAGACGATCAGAAATTGATAGTACAGGAGTCAGAAGGAGAGATAAAAGGGATGTATTAGAGAATTGGATTAAACTAACAGGTTTAATTGATGTGTGGAGAGAAATTAAAGGGGCAGAAAGAACATATACTTTTTTCTCACAGGCATATAATATGTATTCTAGAATCGATTATTTCCTCGTTACAAAGAACTTAGCTAAAAGGGTGGCGAAAATTGAGACAGGAATCTTTAAAGAATCAGATCACGCAAAGATAATAATAGAAATAAAACTGGGTAAAGACCAGAAAAAATCGTATAATTGGAGATATAACCCCAGTTTTTTCAGGGATCAGACTAGCAAGGAACAAATGATAAAAGAATGGGAAAAATACTGGGAATGGAATGACAATGGTGAAGTTAATTATAGCACAGTCTGGGACACTATGAAAGCACTATTTAGAGGGGAGACGATAAAATTAGCAAGTATAAAGAAGAAACAGGAGAGAGGGAGGTATCAGGAATTAGAAAAGCAACTGAAACACCTACAATTCAAGCATGTCAGAAACAAGGACACAAAAATACTTGAAGAAATAATAAAAATAAAAAAGGAAATAGATGGTAAAGACATAGAGAAAGTTAAGAGAGATATAATCTTTTTAAAGAGAGAATATTTTGAATATAGTAATAAAAACTCTAAATTATTGGCAAGAGCAGCCAAAGAGAAAAAGTTTAAAAGTCATATAGGAACTCTGATTGATAAGACAGGGAAAAGATGTAACAAAAGCGTGGACAAATTAAAAATAATTGAGAACTTTTGTAGTGAACTTTATTCAAAAAAAAGTGTAAACCTGAGTAAACTCAAAGAATATTTTGAAAAGCAACAAATTAAAAGAATAGGTGTAACACATAGGAATATAATGGAGGAAAAAATATCAGAAAAAGAAATTCGAGAAGTTATAGGAAGACTAAAATTAAATAAGGCTCCTGGGGAAGATGGGTTACCAGCAGAATTTTACAAGGACTTTAAAGGAATAGTGGTGGAGAAACTTTATAAACTATTCAATAAAATATTAGAGGGTGAACAAATGCCAAATTCATGGAGCAGGTCAATAATAACCCTAATCCCAAAACCAGGAAAAGATGTGGAAAAAATTGAATCATATAGGCCGATTTCTTTAATAAACCAAGATGCGAAAATTTTTACAACAATTTTGGCAAATAGGATGAATAGGTTTATAGGGGAATATATAAATAAAGATCAGACTGGTTTTCTGAAAAACAGATATATGACATATTTAATTAGGAGGGTATTAAACTTAATGGACCTTGCGGAAGGTAAAAAGGAAAAGATGGGATTATTAGCATTGGGTATATTTAAGGCCTTTGACTCGTTACAATGGGCTACAATACAAGAGATGATCAGCTTATATGGATTTGGAAACAAATTTCAAGGAGTAGTAGCCAAATTGTATCAGCAAGGCTCAGCAAGAGTTAAAATGAATGAAGAATATACAGAGGAGGTGAAAATAGAGGCTGGTACAAGGCAAGGTTGTCCACTATCCCCAGTAATATTTGTATTAGCAATGGAATTTTTAGCCAACGCCATATGACAGGATAAAGAAATAATTGGTTTGGACGGTAATAAAATAAATTTGTACACAGATGATATGTTATTAATAGTTAAACATCCAATACAGGCCCTACAAAAATACATCAGCATTTGGAGAACTTTGAAGAAATTATGGGTTTAAAAGTGAACTGGGATAAATCGGAGATGATACTTTGTAACGGAGATATAAACGAACAGGATAGGATTAAGACAAGATTCAAGATCCAAGTTAAAGATTCATTAAGATTCATTAAGAAATTAAATTACACAAAGGTAAAGAAAGAAATGGAAAGGAAAATTGCAAACTATAAAACTTTGAACCTTTTTTGGTTTGGTAGAATAGCTCTTTGTAAAATGATGTTGTTACCTAGACTAAATTTCTTATTTGATGTGTTACCAGTCCAACATAATGCTAAAGAACTCCAAGAATACCAAAACATGATGAATAAATTTTGCAATGGAAACTGCAGACCCAGGCACTTTGGTACTTATCTCAAAAGGAAGGGGGCTTGGCCTACCTAATATACAAAATTATTACAAAGCATTTCAAATAAGGAATGTCATTAAGATTCTAATGAAAGAGGAGATGACTTGGGAAAAAATTGAGATGAAAGAAATTTGTAAAATGGGTAAGGCAATTTTCTTAAATAAAGAAGGAAATAAATTAAAGAAAAAAAGGTATACAAAATAAGCTTCTAAAAACAACAATAGAAGAATGGATGAGGGTTAAAAAGATATTGGCACCAGGGATATCCCCAGTTTTAGAGGTGGGTGATTTCAATACCTTTCCGGTAAAAATAGATGGAAGACTTAGGAACATCTTAATAGATAAGAAGGCCTTATTGCTTAAAGATTGGGCTAAAATATGTACAGAACGTAATAAAAGAGATGAACTATTTCTTCAATTGGGCTTAAACCGGTTCCAGATTCTGCAGATAAATAAATGGAACAAAGATGTTATACACGTAGAAAGCTTAGAAAGAGAATTGACAGCTTTTGAAGAAATGGTAGCCAAGATTAGAAAGGAAGAGATAGGTATCAAAGGGATTATTAGCAATATATATACAATTTTGAATAAAACAGGAAACATACAAGAGATATTAAAAAACATGTGGGAGCAGGAATTGAATATTACAATTACAGAAAAAAATGGCAAGAAAAAATGGAAAAGAAGGATTATGAGAACCATGTCAGTACAGGTTAAAGAACATAATTATAAGTTGTTATGGCGCTGGTATCTGACCCCAGTCAAGCTGCACCAAATAGATAATAAGTTAAGTAAGCTTTGTTGGAGATGTAAACAGACAACGGGAACATATATACATATGTGGTGGAATTGTAATAGACTGAAAGAATTCTGGGAAGAAATAGAAATAGAAATAAAGAATATCTATGGACAGAAACTTGAACTGAGGCCGGAACTAGCATTATTAACAGATTTAGAGAAATTTAAAATGTGTAATGAAAATAACGAATTACTGATTATAATGATGTCAGCAGCTAGACAATGTATTGCAAAAAAATGGGAAAATGAGTTGAATATAAAAATAGAAGATTCATTTCATTTATTCATTTATTTGATTTGTATACCGCCCTACTCGGTGCAACCGACTCAGGGCGGTTTACAGAAACCATACATATCAGACAATCAAAGGTAATAAACATAATCAAAAATCATACAGTATAATGCAATAAATATAACAATACAGTACAGCAGTGCAACAAAACAAAATGACACTGCAAAATAAGGTTACAAAGTACAATTCCAGTTACATATACATAACATAGTTTCAATAATAGGATACAATATAAAAATAAAGTACATGATTCGATAATATCAGGGCTCTCACCTTAACCATAAGAAAACAACAGTTCATACACAGATGGATGAGTCCCGGGGCCAAACATGGAGATGGCCTCCCTACAGCTGCTTCAAAAAGTCATTGCTGCTTGAACGTCCTCAATGAGGGCCAGGCTCAGTGTCCTCTAACGCATCTGTGGCTTTTGAAGCCCTCCACTCTGGCTGGTGGTGAGGGCGGGAGGAGGGCGTCATCGGCATTGTCCCAGGCTCCAGCCAGCAGCTTTTGAAGCCCTCCACTCTGGCCGCTGGTGAGGGCAGGAGGAGGGCGGCAGCTTCGGCGTCTCGGGCTCCAGCCGGCGGCTTTTAAAGCCCTCCACTCTGGCCGGTGGTGAGGGCAGGGGGAGGGCAGCAGCTTCGGTGTCCCGGGCTTCAGCCGGCAGCTTTTAAAGCCCTCCACTCCGGCCGGTGGTGAGGGCGGGAGGAGGGCGGCAGCTTCGGGGTCTCAGGCTCCAGCCGGCGGCCCTTTAAAGCCCTCCACTCTGGCCGGTGGTGAGGGCGGGAGGAGGGCGGCAGCTTCGGCGTCTCGGGCTTCAGCCGGCGGTACAAGGAAATGTGGCAATTAGCACTTAACGATAAACTGACATGGGAACTGAATTTCAAAAAAGGTATAGTTTATGAGAATACATTTTGGAGAATCTGGAAAAGATTTGTTGAATATGTAATGATAAAGAATAAAGGTATTAAACCTGTACCTGAGCATGTTAATTTCTGGGAAAAATGAATTGTTGTACCTTCTGGACAATGTATATAGCACAAGGGTGGATTATGTTTAGCGTTAAATAAGAATGGAAGAGCAGTACTGATTCTGTAGTAACTATAAAAGATGTTAGTCGTAGTAGTAAGGCTCAAGCATATTTTATTGTTGTCTTACGTGGAGTTTCTTTTAGTTAATGTATTTTTTTCTTTTTTTCAAGCACGTATACTAAGCTGGTATGTAAGCTAAATTGTTAAGTTTTCTCTTCTGTCTTTGTATGTTTGTATTATTATTTGTATTATTTGTTTGTTGAAAAATATAAATAAAATTTATAAACAAATTAAAAAAATGTGAATCTTAGAGCTATCTCTCCCACTATACACTAATAATCTGAATGGTAAAAATACTCTAGAATTATGTTTAGTAGGAAAAGGTATTGTTACAGTTGGTCATTTGTAGTTATAGTCAGTAGGAAAAATGGAGTCTCCAGCATGCAGAAGAGACCCTTTAAGTTTGGTGTATAGTGGCTAAGTTGCAGACTGGAAGGCAGAAGGTCAGCAGTTCGATTCCCAAGTACTACAGGATGGAATGAAGTCCCGTCTTTGTCCTAGATCCTGCCAACCTAGCAGTTTGAAAGCAAGAAATTGCAAGTAGATAAATAGGGACCCCTTCAGTGGGAAGGTAAACAACATTCCATGTCTAGACAAGCCCACCACATGAACACGGAAACCTCTGCAGAAGCAGGCTCTGTGGCTTTGAAACAGAGATGAGCACTGAACCCTAGAGTCAGATATGACTAGCTTTCGAGCAAGGGAAACCTTTACCTTTACCTTTATAGTTGAAGGTCAGAAGAGAAAACCAGAGAGAGCAAAGAACAATGGAAAAATTAACAAACAAAAAAACAGGAAGAGAGGAGGGGCATAACTCAAATGCCAAAGGTGGTGAAAAGAAACATCACCAATGGATTAATAGCAAGGAAAATCACCCTAGGTTTCAAAACCCATCTCTCTCAGATCCTGCAGAGGGCTTGGTGATCCTTTTCAAGAGTCTATATCTCCATCATTAGAGTAAGACAAATACATTATTTTGCTGTGTTTTCCATCTTGTACAGGTTCAGCACAAAACTATCATTTAGATGAGTGGAACACAAAAAACAGGAAGAGAAAAGGTTAGGCTGACATATTAAAAAAAGAGCAAGAAGATCCATTTAATCCCATTGTAACTCTGTGCAAAGAAGCAACATTTTTACACTTTACAGCAGGGGTTTGCAAACTATGGCCTGTGAGCCGGGCATGGCCCCCAAAGACATTCCATCCAACCTGTGGTGATGGCCTCGGAAGCGGAAGCATGCATGTTTATGACAGTCATAAACATGCCTGCTGCGCATAGCGGCCAACCGTCACGGATTCTGCGGGACAGTCCCGATTTGAGAGGGGGAATCCCGAGTTACCATTTTTAGGAAAATGGTCACGGAATTTCCCCATGACGTCCCGGCTGTCCCGATTTCTCTTCGGCAGCAGGCATTTTTTTAAAAAAAGGAGCAAAAAATGGCTCCAAAAATTCAGCAATGTGATTGGATCTCTATGTCAGCTGACATAGAGATCCAATCACATCGCTGAATAGGGGAAACACCTATTCAGCGATGTGATTGGATCTCTATGTCAGCTGACATAGAGATCCAATCACATCGCTGAAATTTTCCCCCTTCCTTGTTTCCCTACCGGAGTTTTAAAAAAAGCCTCTGAGTCTGATCAGCTGTTAGTCGGGAGAGAAAATAAGCAGAGCTTGAAGGTAAGGAGAGTTGGGGGGTGTATTCTCTGTGTCCGAGCAGGCAGTATATAGAAATATAAGCCACCCCCCGAAAATAAGCCATCAGGCCATTTTTGGCCATTTTTTTTTTTTGGGGGGGGGAAAGAATATAAGCCATAGCTTATAATAGCCTATTATAAGCCATGGCTTATATTCTTCCCCCCCCCCAAAAAAATGGCCAAAAATGGCCTGATGGCTTATTTTCGGGGGGTGGCTTATATTTTTAGAGCCCCCCAAAAATCGGCACATGGCTTATTTTCCAATAAACTGTGCATGCGCAGAAACTCAATCTGATGCATGCGCAATGCATCAGATTGAGTTTCTGTGCATGCACAGTTTATTGGAGCCATTTTTTGCTCCTTTATTTTTTTGGCCCCGCCCATGATGTCATGACCTCGTGACGTTGGCCCCGCCCATGACATCATGACGTCGTGACGTTGGCCCTGCCCATGACGTCATGACGTTGGCCCCGCCCCACTATCCCGGATTCAGTTTTGTAAGGTTGGACGCCTGCCGTAAACATGCCTGCCATGGTTTGTGGCAGCATTGATGACCGGGGTGGCGGCGGCGGCAAATGTTTGGCCCAATCAGATGTCTGAGGTTGAGGGGTCTGGCCCATGACAAGGAAACCTTACTGACAAGGACCCAAACTGAGATTTGCATGCCTACATATGGCAAATAAACTGCTTGAAGCTGAAAGTGTTTCCTCCCAGGTCATAGAGAGTTTGGGACAAATCTTGCTTTAAACTAAATATACCATTACTTGCAAAGAGCAAAATATAGCTGAATATGGAGAATTCTGCTCAGGGAACAGATCTAAGGATTTTCAAGGGATGCTAAGAGAATTTTGATAACACCAGTACAATTTCTCAGTAGGGAGTAACACATCCCCATTAAGTTTGCAAGCCTGGTATTGTAAAGCATTTTAATGCTGTTGGCACTTAAGTAATGTGTAGGAAGAATGTTTCAGGATTAAACTATACCAAAGATGCTGGGGCATCTTATTATAGCCCACTGAGAACATTACTTCTTATAGCATCATTTCATTTCAGCCTGTTATTTTATTCTTTAACCCTATTGGAAGCTAGCTAGTGTTTAATTATTCTTATAAGGATTCTGTTCTGTTTTGAAAATGTGCCCATTAGCAGCTCCATTGTTGTAAAATCTCACTCTCAGCATATGGAAGACAGTTATTCACAGATCTTGGGTGAGCTGTGAGATTTGCAAGGCAGGAAATGAGTAGTTTTTGTTTGTTTCATTTTACATAAATGGGGAAAAGTAGCTTTATGACAGCAATAGGGTGACATTTATTGCTAGCTGATATTCTCACACAGTATCTGGTGTTTATAAAACGTTATGTAGTCTTCCAACCATCTTACCATATTGATCAAAATGGATTTTTTCTCATTTATGTAGGTCAAAACATCTGTATAGCTTCTGCCCCATTTTCTCCCTCCAGTATAGGGAGAAGTAAATACTTGTAGTGTAGTCTGACTTTATATAAAATAATCTGAACAGAATAAAATCTGGATTAGAAAATAATTGGCAATCAATATTGTGTAATAGTGGTGTGGAGTCCTCTAATATGTAGGTGGACACCATAAGGGCTAACTATTTACCGGTTGTCCTTATATTCAATCAATGATGACTGATTGGAGATACAATTAATTTGAAAAAAATAAGTAGTTTGGATTCTAGACAGAAGTGCAATTTGTGATGTACTTCAAGGGCAGTTGATTTATGTGATATCGCATTATTTTGAATTTGAGCCATTTTTATGCACTAAGACATGGCAAAGAACTGAGAGAGCTGTTTGAAAATATACTTTGCTGTTCTACCTATCTGATTAGGTAATTGGAGTCTGTGACATACTTAGTTTTAAACTGTTATGTGTTCCAAAAGAAATATTATCTATTCCTACCATAGAGAAACCTGTATGCCATCCATTTCTAAGATGTATTTTTAGGCCTTAAATTGCATGAGAGGACAACTGCCCATGATTTAAAAAAAAAAAAGTAGCTTCCTTAGATAAGATGATAAACTGGAGGATGAAATACAATAATGTCACCTTGATACAGATCATTACCCAATACTTCCTATATAGAGATATAGCACATCTGACCTATTGCCTCTTCAGGGATTGCTGTTGATATAAATATTTTATTTGCTGAAGTATTATTAACACTTCATTATCACCTCTCAGCGAGATTGCAAGTGTTAGCTTTCTCCTCACACTAATTCTATCACAGAAAATAGTACATTGTTTGCAGAATAATCAATGCTGTGTATTTTGAAATCATAGTCATTTAGATGTTTCTGCTTCTTAAGATTGTCAGAGTCAGTGTTGCCGCAATGTTGTTATTACTAAACTTTAATTATATTAGGTGGCGAAGGAGAGCTGTGCAATTTTTATTATTATACTGCTACATTATCATTGTCAATAAACTTCTGGAGTGTATGGAGCTTCCTAGGATGCTTTGGATGTCTAGGATGGTGTTTCCCAATCTTTGATTTTTGGACTTCAATTCCAAGAAGCTTAAGTCAGTTTCTCAAAGCACTGATTCCCAGAGTTCTATCAACCAGTGACTTTGGTTTCTGGGAATTCAAGTCCACCAGTTTTCCATGGAACATACTTTGGGAAATAACGATCTAGGAAATTGTAGCATACTACTCCTTACAGCGCCTAAATTACACAGTTTGTTTGTTTGTTTTTTTGCTGAAAGAGAAGGATGGGTCTCACATACTTTTAGACATGAAGTATGCCAAAATGAGTGCTTGGTGTGCTCTTTCAAGCTCTTAAGTGTCAGTTCAGGCATGATGTGTCCACGTTTTCCCCAGAGCCCAACCATGGAGAAAACATTCTCTAAGTGTTTCTTTTAGAACCCGCATGATGGGATTCTACTTTTTAAAATTGTTAGAAAATATGTGTCCCAAGTCCCTCTGGATGCTGGGATGCCATATACAAGATGAAGCAGTCTTCAAAGGCTGCTTCCTCTGTCAACGTCTGACATATTGACAGGGCTAATGAGTGGCTGTCAGCTGTGGTGATCAAATGGGAAAGGGGGGCAATAGCCAGTGTTACAATGATTGGCAAGGGGGGAGGATTATAATTTCCCTAGCTCTCAGTAGAGGAGCAGAACAAATGTCTTATTAACCCACATGGTAAATTGGCTCATCAACCACTTCACCATGTGAGAAAAGAGTAACTTAGACTGTTTGAATGAGGGGAATGGGCAAAATTATAGCTAGCCGCTCCTCCTCCTTTAGGGATCTTGAAATAAATGAGCCAAGACAGTCCCGTAAGAGGCAGTCTGAACATGCCCACAGTATCATTATTACAAGGTAATTTACCTTCAAATAAGAGTGCAAAGGCACCAATTCAATTGTATCTTTAGGGGATCCTCCAATCCAATCTTTACTCATACCTCAACAGGTATTCCAGAATTTGCAGGAAACATCTGTTCAAATGAGGAAGTGCAAATGGTTATAATTTTGGGACTACACAGTACCACAAATGTCAGTGATATGGCAGAATTTAAACAGATGTTTCAGCATGCTGATTTGCAGGCACATATTTCTAATAGTAGGAGACCATCCATCTCCATACTTCTTTCTTTCTTTCTTTCTTTCTTTCTTTCTTTCTTTCTTTCTTTCTTTTTTTCTTTCTTTCTTTCTTTCTTTCTTTCTTTCTTTCTTTCTTCCTTCCTTCCTTCCTTCCTTCCTTCCTTCCTTCCTTCCTTCCTTCCTTCCTTCCTTTTTTTCTACTCAGTTGCACAAATTCAGGAATAGATGTCAATTATTTTCAAAGTAGGTTGCCAAAAGTTAGATAATAATAATTTTGTGTGAGAAATTATTCAGGGTTGAAAAGATTTTTGTGGGAGAAACTCCACTCAAGGAGTTCCCGAATGAGGATCCTTTCATGTCCTCAAAAACTGGGACAGAGACAGGCACTCAGTGCAGTACCTGTGTCTTGAACTGCCGTCTTGCCAGTTGTCCAGCTAACAAGACGAGCTTCTTAACCACTGAGCTACTGCAGATGACAGTATATCAAACTGTTGCTTAGGTTATCAGTCTCCTTTTTCATATTCTAATATGAGCTAACTATGATGTACAGAATATGAAAAGGTTGAGTTGAAACTTAGGAACTTTGCTAGTGTACTAGTGACCACAGGATTAATAAAAACCAAATTAGGAAGAAGAAAATCAGCTAATTTGCTAAAATTCAAGTTCTAAACCAGGAGTGCCTAACCTGTGGCTTATGGGCTGGATATGTCCCGCAATGCCAACTCATCAGGCCCGTGGTGTCCTCACCGCTACTGGAAGTGGATGGGGACATGCCCACCAAAGTACATGTGTGTCCTGAACCACTTCTGTGAGTGGTGCAGACACATCTGTGCATGCACAGGAATGTCCAGAACCCCTACAGGGAGTGGTGCAGATGCATTTGTGCATTTGCGGGATGTCTGGAACCACTTCCTGGAGTGGCACAAGTGAGTTTGTGCATGCGCAAACTTGCCTATGCCACTCCCAGAAGTGGTTCTAGACATCCCAGCACATGCACAAATCCATCTGCACCACTCCCAGAAGTGGTTCTGGACATCCCCACACATGCACAAACACATCTGCACCTCTCCCAGAAGTGGTTCCAGATGTGCATGTGCAAACATGGCCATTTCTGGGGGCATGGTCAGGCCTGCTCAGCTGTTCTGAGGGCATGGTTAAGCCCCTGGCAGAAAAAAGTTTGGGAACCCCTGTTCTAAAACCACCCCAATCTCATACAAGAATGTTACCAGTACTATACATTATGGTATTAGTACTGTCCCAAATTTAGCAGCTTAGCTTAATGCCAATAAACAGTTGCCAAAGATTAATTCTTGGGAGGTAAGCTATAAGAAACCTGGGGAACATAGTCAAAATTAGAGAAATCACCTTGCAAACTAAAATTTGCATAGTCAAGGCAATGGTATTCCCGGTGGTAATGTACAGTTGTGAAAGCTGGACTGTAAGGAAAGTTGAGTGCAGAAGAATTTTGAGAGTACCCTAGACACCAGGAGAGTTTTGAGAGTACCCTAGACACCAAGGAGAACAAACAGGTAGATCTTAGAAGAAATCAACTCTGACTGTTCTTTGGAAGGTCAAATAGTAAAGATGAAGCTAAAGTTCTTTTGACATCAAATGAGAAGAAAGGATTCACTTGAGAAAGCCTTGCTGGTGGGAAAGATGGAGGGCAAAAGAAGAAGGGGGTGGCAAAAAATGAGATGGCTAGATGGTATTGTGGATGCAACAGTCACAGAGCTGAGTGGGTAGAGGAGGATGGTGGAGGACAGAGGTGCCTGGTGGGCAATGGTCTATGGGGTCGCAAAGGGTCAGAATTGACTGTGCAACTGAACAACAACAAAATGACAACAAAGATTTTTCAGTCTCTGATTACATCTCAAATTACGTATATATCTTCTTTACAGGATGTATTATTTTCCCAACCTTTCATGTCAACACACCTTTTATGAAAAATGTTTTTTAAAAAATCCCAGATGTAGGATTTTATCAGAATCAGTTCTTAGGTGTCCTGTTAACTCCATGATCAGCACAGAACTTTTTGCTCTGGGCTGTGGCAGATCCAAAATAAGATAGTTACACATTATTTAATGTATCAGTATCTGCCCAAATCTAGAGGTAAGGTTAAAAGTAGACCAGAACACACTGTAAGTCTGCACGAATCAACTCTTGAAATTCTCTATACTATTTGTGGGTAGAGAAAATGGATGGAAAATTTCACTAGATTTCTGCAATGAGAGAAGAAATTATCTAGCAGTTCT
This sequence comes from Furcifer pardalis, assembly GCA_030440675.1. Lineage (NCBI taxonomy): Eukaryota > Metazoa > Chordata > Lepidosauria > Squamata > Chamaeleonidae > Furcifer > Furcifer pardalis. The sequence goes on from CP126892.1 coordinate 28,638,463, forward strand.
TTAAAAGCAGATCTCATCCATTACAGTGGTTGTAGCAAAGCTTTGCTCTTCACCCCACATCATATTTTTTAAATATGTGACAACTTAAGTGGACTAAATGATAAATGTGTTGGAAGCCCAGCCACCATTTAACATCTTCCACAGTGCCTTGTGATGGCATATCTTCCATCATTCTAGGACCAGTGTGATGAAGATGGCTGGAAGTCTTTGCGGGTTTTTTTTGGGGTGGGTGGGGGTGGGGGGTGGGGATTGGTTGAAAGCTTTGGGGAAGCTATTTTACGCCCGATTGTGGCTCCAAAATACCACAGTCTTTGAGGAGGCTCTATCCTGTTCTACTAAGATTGTATAATCCAATTGCACAAACAAGCCATACAAACAGGTTGTACAGTCACATTGCACACATGAGTGTTTAACTGCTTTCTGTGCAACCATTCAGAGCCAGTGGAAGACCCCATAATACAAGCAGAAAATGAAGGCCTGTGGGGCTTAGAAATTTAGAGAGTGCAGCAGGGAGCAGTCCAAAGGGCTCAGGCCAGGGAAGACCCTGCATAACTTAGTAGTGTCCCAAGCCATATGCTTCCTCACCCGACGCTCGGGTGGAGACAACAGGCCACAGCTGTGTGGGGTGGCCGGGAGGCTTAAAACCTCACTCCCGCCACCTCCAACAACTCCGGACTTCCTCGCCCAACGCTTGGGTGGAAACAACGGACTACAGCTGTGTTGTTTGTTATCTATGTTGTTAGCCGCTCTGAGTCGCTTCGGCGAATAGAGTGGCATACAAATTTAAATTAATAATGATGATGATGATGATGATGATGATGACGATGACGACGACGACGACGACAAGAAGAAGAAGAAGAAGAAGAAGAAGAAGAAGAAGAAGAAGAAGCCAAAAATCCACTCTTAACATGCGAAAGAGGGAATACCTACGTGACACATATCAGTCCCTGAAGTCTGGCCTTTTTGCTGCTTTTTAATAATATTTTAATATTCCTTTCCAAAACATGTGAATATAAAAATGGATTATATAAAAGCCTATAAGATCTTTCTTTAATTGCTGTTTCTTTAATAAGCAGCTTAGGAAAATACCACTCTGCAGGTATTCAAGGCAGGAAATTTAACCTCCTTAACTTCCTATAGCTTGGTTGACAACATTTTATTTTATTTTTTACATTTGGTGTCTGTTCCCATTTAACACTACTCCTGCCACTTGATGACAGTTTCAGTGAACAGAAGGATGATGGGGGGTAGGCGGGGATAGGACTATTCAAGTGAATTGTGAATTTTTACTTCCTCACAATGTTAAGGATGATAGTATTCTAATGGCCATCTCTGTTTAGCTTAATTCTTGCTGATGAAGAAGGCCTTGGTCACAGAGGAGCTGAAATATGTCAGGGAGAATGGAATGTATATTCTACTAGCACAACACATACTTGTGACCATCAGGGTCCTTGTCATGTGTTCATGCCAGGTTGTATCTGTCCCAGTCATCAGTCTCTATGGCTTTTGCACAGTTTTGGGATGTGCTGCTTCTGCACATGAACAGGTTCATTGTTTACCTTTTCCAAAAGCCTATTCCTGCAGCAGAAAAGGCTGTGTTCTGTGGTATGGCAAACATGCCAAATGTGATAGGCTTGTAGACTTCAGCCATATATTACTTACCACTCTGAGAAATTTAATGAGCTTTACTGTAACTCCAAGAAGTATGATAGCCTCAGTCTGAGATGAACTTGCATTTAACAGGATTATTCACTGGTGAACCACTCATGATATACAAATATTCAGGATGCCTAGTGTCATAAGCAGTGGTATGGTGGATGTGGCCAGGGGGAAAACCCTGCATTGCACCCAAATTAGAACTACTTTATTTCAAAACTTGAATGGGCAGGGCCAGCCAGAATTTCTGCTACTGGTTCTGGTGAACTGGTACAAACCTGCTGATGCCCACCACTGATCATAAGGGATATGAGCAGACAACTCCTTGTTGAGGAGCATTTCTTAAGTGAATTGTGTGGCTCCTTATAAGTGTCTTGGTTGTCTGCACCAACTATGTTTTCTTTGTGCCATTCAGATGAGTGTGGTTCCTACATGTAAACTGATTAAATGTGTCTTCAGTCAGATTAAGCTTCAACCAGTATTTTGCACTTCATTGATGCAATTTTGCACTTCAGTAGTGATAAGATATAGAAAGCCACTATAGTGATGGCTATCTATATCTTACTACAAAATATGGCTACAACAGACTCTTTACATGATCTGGTTAGACAGTACATTAATCTGCCTGAAGTGCAAGTTTCCATATATCCTTCCTACCATATGAGATCATATGCAGGACAGGATCCCATCGCAACTGATATGTATGATTGTGTGTTTGAGAGCTATTCCAAATAGGACTCCTCTGTTCCCATCGGCTCCCAACCCATTTGCAGACCTAATTCCTGCCAACACAGCCAGTTTCAACCGTATAATTACAATGCACAACATTGCTTATGGGTGCAACCTTGAGGAAAATTTTGATATCTCTTACATAACATAGATTTATACAGGCATACAATTTCTGCCAATAAATCTTATAAGTGTCATTTTTTCATTATTGTGGGAGATGGAGCAAGTGCATTTCCATTCCTGCCAGCAGGAAATATGAAGGGTTATGTTTTATCCACCTCCACCAAAACTGTGATACTGTACTACTGTTGCGACAACATTCTGTCCCAGATTTCTAAAAGTCTTATCTCTCTCTGAAAATCTTCTAACTTTCTACTGCACAGATCCATTCTGAATTACTTTCAGTGACATATTTGAGTTTATAACTACAGTACAAGACAAACTCATGGAGCTCCTTTGAAGCATTATAAGGACCAGCTGAAACAAACCATGAAGGCATCAGGTATAAACCCACAAAACTGGGAGGCAGCAGCCTTAGATCGCCCACTTTGGCCCCAAACCATCTCTGCTGCTACCGATTACTTCAAAGGAGAATGCCATGGACACGAAGAGGCTAAGGTGACAACCACTGAAGCTTCATCAAACTCAACTATGCCCTCAACCATTCAGTGCAATGTGTGTGGTCACATGTTTCATGCCAGGATTGGTTTATTGAGTCACCAAAGACATATCCATCAACTGTGAAAATGACTTTCAGGAAACATGTATGCTTGGATGAAAGTAGCAGGCGCAGCTGCTGACAAGCATGGTAGACAGGAATTTTGTTTATTTACCATTACAGAAGGCTTTGCTATTATCTGTTGTATACCAAGTTGTGCAACTTAGTATACAACAGATACTGTGGATGGAGATTTCTTAATTTACAACAATTTTCTTCCAAACTTTGTGCTGTTAGTGTACCTGCACAACATGATTTCAGTGAATAAGCTACTTTCAGAAGATAACTTTCCTACCTTTAGTTGCCAGCAATATGGACAGGAATTGGCTGGAATCAGGATTATTTATCTCCACATTATACTCTGGTAACTGGTAGCTACTGGGCAAAAAAATATGACCCAGTTTTGCTGTTAAAGGCTCAATAGAATTTGAAGTCATATAGACAGCTATCTCATGTAGGATGGTATGATTAAAGTAAGTACAATAAAATGCTGTATGGGATGAGGGGGATTAAACATTTATTGTCCCATAGGGTGATGCATTTATTCTCAGAAGCATGAAATATATTTATCCTTTTATTAACATTCATATCAGAAACCTTGGTTGGCATAGAAATTCTAAAAGACTATAAAAGACCAGATATCATGCTTTTCTTTGACCTCTGGTTGCAGTGAATTCCATATGCTGTCTACAGCTTAAGTAGTTTTTGTGCACTTGACAATATCTGTTGGTTTGATTCCATTTCATATGCAAAGCATGAGTCCAAACCTGATTTGAAACAATAGCCTTTTCTATTCCTGGAGTGTGGGGGGAAAACTAGGATTATAAACAGAAACAGAGTAGGCCTTTTAAAAAGAACATTTCAGTTTCCAAAATGTTATTCCAACAAGGTGACTTTGCTCATGGATTAGTTAGCAGAAAAGCAAAGAGAATAAAAATTTGAAGAGGAGAAAAAGACTAATAACTTTTCCTTCAGTCTGCTCCATTTGAGATGTGCACTTTTGGATTTGTTTTACCATGCATGCAGCTCTTGAAATATCCAGATATTTTAAATATCAGCCTGCTGTGATCTTATGCTTAAAGCCAATTTATTAATAACATGCATTTATTTTAACTTGATTATATTATTGTGTTTTTATGTTTTTAATTATTTTTGTCTGATTACCTAAATAGCCTATTAGCCAATAGGGTGTGATGCGATTATCATTAATAATAATGACATGTCTAGCTAATTAAATATTGCAGCTTTTCTGTTAAACCAATAGAACATATATTTAATTCCCCCAACCTATCAAATAAAGAGGCAAGTCACAGTGTAATCTGGTAAACATGGGCCACTTGTATTAAATTTACTTGAAAACACCTAACTTGTGATGGAGTGGGTAGTGTCAAACCTGGTACTAAAGCAGGAGAAAATTGTTGCCTCCTCTCTAGCCCAAACAAATGAATCCCTTGCTCCTGTGCAGTGCGGTACCTTGACAGATACTGCCTAGGTCAGTTGAGTTGGGAAGGCATCTCCACAGTTATTTCACATGAACGAATGTTGGACATACCACAGAATTGTCTCCTGATGTCCACTGAATGCCCAACTGATTCATCCAAATCACACAAGGCACCCAAGTATTCACCTCATGATGCCCTGAGGGATTCACCTCTACCTCCCTAACCTAGTACTATCTATCTACTCACTAGTGATCTATTTAACTGGGACTGCCCTAAAACCCATATAGCCCCATAGAACTAGAGTGGGAAAGGCAAGAATCCAACTCATCATTCATTTTTTTAAATCTGTCAATCAGGAGGACTGGGACCAAAAATTGCTATCTGGCCCTGATAGCAACCCACAGTGCCGGTAGGCAGGGTGTCCAAAAAACAAAACAAAAAAAAAACATCACAAGAGGCTGGATCTGGATCACAGATTGGCCACATAGCAGCCAGAAATACCTGAGGAAAGAGTATCGAATCAATACGGTGCCCTTCTTCCTACAAAAATATGTTCTTCACCCTTACCTGGCAAAGCAGCAAGATCTTCAACAGCTTTTTGTACAAACCTCAGCAGGTTATTGCTTCAACTTTGACTTGCCAGAGGACCTGTTTGACTATTTCCACTTCTTTTTCATGGATGATTCGCATGATGGGGCTTTTTCCTGCTGGAATTTGCAAAGTCAGAGACTTGCTTTCTAAACCAAGAGTATAAGATTGTCCTGCAAACAGGTACCGGGACTTTGACTATGATGGTAGTATCATTGATCATTGTGTAGAACTGAATCTACTCTGCACAGAACATTGCAGACATAATTATTAGTAATGACAACAGTGAGCTGAACTTCCAGGTTAAGTTGCCCAATGACCCACACAATGTACCACTGGAAGATCATTTCCTCAATCCCCATTCACAATGGAGCAACATTCTTTTGACAGGGACAAATCGCGAACCAGGTCATCCAATTCGGGTTGGCTGATCAAATGTGGCTTTTTAATGTAACTGTCAGGATCATTAGTGTATTCCATAGCTCCAGCGTCACTGTCTACCTTCAGTATCACTTTCGTCATTGTTCATTGCATCGGATGAAGGAGGAATTGGTACCCGGATATGATGGTCAAGCAGAAATAGCAATCCGAATGGTAATCTTTCTGCTGCCGCCAAATCATGGGAACAGCCAAAGGCATTCGATTTCGCTTACCGTTTAACCACTGGGTTAGGCCAGAGTAACAGATGGTGCAACAGATATGAGGAGCCCAGGATTTTGTTTGATCTCCGATTTCACATCCGAAGTAATTTTTGTAAGCTATACATAGCTTTCTGGACATGTTCTTGCGTTGGTCAGACGTCGTATACTTGCCACAAGCAAAAGCAGTCCAGACAATTCACACAGCTGCACCTATTCATCTTTCATTTACTGAATCACCATGTACCAAATTACCAAATCATTTTATACGGAATCACTTAAATGCATGTTACTGTGACTGCTGATTAATAAAACACAGAACCACACTAGCATGAACTATTCTCTAGTCACCTCCAAATCAGACTGATGGACAAACACACACATACACACACGCTCACACAATCATACATCAAACATGGCTCATCGATGCAGCTACATATTAACCCATGTACAGGCTTTTAATGAGAGGCTGCTGCAGCGTCCAGCCCCGGGACTCTTCCCACCTGTCCCGGGAGGCTCCGCCTGGGCTGGGGGCTTAAAAGCCGCAAAGGCAGCAGGACTTTTCGCACCACTAAGAACACCTGCGGCCAGGCAGAGAGGCTTGGCAATTGTTGTGGGATTTAGTAGGTTTTTTTTTGCTTAGGTTTTTTTTTAAAGCCTTGTGTAAACTTGATGAGTTTTGTAATTTTTGATTGTTGCTTGAAATTGATGCCTATTGAATTTTTGATGCTGTAATGATGTTGAGATGTTTTGTAGTAATGATACTGATTGTTTTGATATTTACATGTTGTGTCTATGAACTTGCTGTTTTATCTGTGCTTGTGAACTGCCTTGAGTCGGTCCAACCGAGTAGGGCAGTATAAAAATTGAAAGAACAACAACAGCAACAACAACAGCAACAGCAACAGCAACAGCAACAGCAGCAGCAGCAGCAGCAGCAGCAACAACAATAACAACAACAACAACAACAATAATAATAATAATATGACTTTCCGCTATAACTTTAAATCCAGATGTCCTACAACATTTCTGATTACAAAATCGGAATCAGCACACCCTGTTACATAACAATCACGTTATTTTCACACAGTAGCAATTTTTTTGGTGCGTAGTGTTATTTTTTTATTAATTATTATTATTATTTATTTTTTCTTTGGCCTCGCCCACAACATCATCATGTTGGCTCTGCCCACGATGTCATGACATCATGACGTCAGCTCCGCCCACACTGTGATGACGTCATGGTGGGGTAGTAAAATTTTTAACATCCCACCACTGACTAAGTGTGTTGGAAATATGTCCTGACATACCGTATATTGAATATGCCAACAAAGTCAGTTGCCTTTTCTGAGAAGCAGGAAGCTCTGAGAACAACTATTGTAGGAGTGAAGAAAGGCTTCAGAAAACAGCACCTAAAGTGGTATTTGAGTCCTGGAGGTATCTGTCCAGTTTGCTTTCTCCCATAGTTTAGCCTTGTAAGTTTCAGGTTGATTCCATCTCACCAATGCAGGGCTGGGAACTCACCCACTGGGAGCAGGACAAGAGTAAGGAGGAATCCTCTGGCTCCACCCCAGGATCCCACACTATGTAGGCCCCACTGCAGAAAGGGAAGTGGGGTTGTTCATAGTTACAGTTAACAATTAAATAAAGCTGTAGCCCTTTACTTAATCCCAACCATGTTGTCTGTGTCTTTGTTTGGGATTGGAGTGGCAAAGTTAGGAGCAAGATACAATGCTCTTATAGGAACTTTTAAAACATTCTGTTTAATGAAAGGAAGAAGGTATGGCTCATGAATGACTTCAAAAGAGCTTATAGGGTGATTTCCTTCTGACACTTTAATGTTAGTTTTCTAATACTCTAATACAATACTAGCAGAATTTCTGTGCAGAAAATAAAAATAAAAATAATTCTAGATAAAAATGAAGAAGATCATACTTCATTCTGCAATTTATAGCAATCTTATATTCCAAAGGAATAAGACATTCTTGAGTTACTTGGTGTTATAGTGAGATCAATCACTCAAGTTCTGTCACTTTTCTGTTTGTTAGAAGTTAATTTCTTCTAAGATCTATTTAGATGTGTGCTATAAAGATGTGCCTTTGACAGAATGATTGACAACTAAATACTTGCAGAAATCTCTAGAACTGATGTTTGCTCTTGGAAAAAGTTAAGTGTATAGAATCTCAGAACAAGTTTAAAAAAGACATGAAGCTTTTAAAAAACTGAAAACTTACTGTTTCTGTAAGCTAGTATTTAACACCTCCAAGAAATATATGAAGTCAAAGCTTGGACATTGACTAAAGCATCTGAAAAGATAATCAAAGCTTTTGAAATATGGATCTACAGACAGCTGTGAAGGATATTGTGGGTTGACCATGTGACTAATGTAGAAGTGTTGTGATGAATGGATAAAGAACAAGAACTTTTTAAGACCATTAAGCAAAGAAAGCTTCAATACCTGACATATCGTGAGTGACAACATACAGAATACTCTAATTTGCTCTGCAAGGAAAGATCCCTAGGAAGAAAGGTCCTGGATGTAGATGGACTTTGTGGCTGAAGAACCTGAGAGACTGGTGTGGCATGTCCTCAGAAGAACTGTTCTGAGGAGTTAAGAACAGGAAGGCTACCACCATGATGAGAGCCAGTATCTGGAACTGATACATTACCTACAGAAGAAGAATAGAAATAATGATTATGTACAACATAAACATATGGTGTGAATGGATGGGTACTTGCCAATGGCTGGTATTGACCTTAGCATTTTTCCTGTCATTCCATAGTCCCAGGAGAAGTTCAGTATAATGCTATGAATGGTCTTCTTCCACAGACAACTGGGTAAAGGATACCAGAAGGCAGGAGGATGAAAAGAATTGGAGAGTTCCTGTGCAAAGAGTTTCCCTTCCAGCAGACGCTTTATAAAAAAAAGAGGTATTGGAGGGAGGAGAAGACATAGAGACAACTAGACAGCAAAACTACTTCCAGGGGAAAAAAACTGAAGAGGTAATAATTGTGTTTCCTTTTTCTTACCACCTAAATGAGAAGCAAAAGTAGAATGTTTGTTTGTTTGTTTGTTTGTTTTTTGCTCATTCTCACCAGTGTTTGACTCAGTGGTTTTTTCAGGCACTGGATTTGTTGGATGTGTTGTCCATTTGTGGTGCATTGAAGAGGGCTCAGTCCAAGAAGTGGCTGCTGAACATGCAAAGTTTCGCTCCCTTCCTTTCCCACTGCTTTCTACCATTCTCCACTGATACTTAATGCCATTAAGAATAGGAAAAGAGCAACAATAAACAATGTCCCTTGCTATGAGGAGAAATAACCATTGTAGTGACCATGGTAATAAAACTGCAGCAACATCTTTGCTGTCACTGCTCCTGTAGATGTCTGTTTTCTTGCTGGGATGGGATTGCTTTTGGGTCCCATTCAAACACATTGGCATTTTAGAGTTATGTGATCTATCTTTTCCTTTTGGTTTCTTTTTCTCTCCCAGTCATTCCAATATACACATCTTGGTACCTCATGTTCTGTGTGCATGTGTGCAAGTTGCAAAGGCAGAGAACCAATCCAAAGAACATGAAAGGAATGGATCCAATTATTTCCTTATCCAAAAAACAAAGGAGTAATTTGTGTCTTTCTCTCCCAGCCTCTTGACTCTTACTCCATCAGCTCAATATATATTAGCTTCAATGAAATACAAGGTTTCAATGAAATACTTGATTTAAGAGAACATATGACACTGATAAGATGGTGGGAAAATGCAACACTGTTTCTTCCCCTTTCTGTGTAAGAAGCCTGACCTTACCCTTTGCGCAGTGGCAGCCCTGCTAAGTAATTAAGTTCCACACTGCCTCTCATTAAAGCTACAGACAGGTTAACCCCACTTAAATAAACCTTGCATGACATTTAATGGAGGGGAAGATAGTCCTTTTCTAATGCTGGAAATAAGAAATCTCACAGGGTTTGGTAACTTCTCTCTGAGGTGGCTTATCTTCTTGAGACAGACTTAATCAATGAAAACAAGGAATCCTATAAGTATTCTTCAGATCTCTAGACTGTAGTCCTTACCTGAGGTGAAAGTTATTAAAAGAGATCATCACTAAGAGTTTGTTTAGAATTTGTGTCTGTGTGTGTGATTTCAGCTCCAACCATAACATCTTGCTTTCAACTAAGAGTCTTTCTTTCCTTTTCTTTGATGTACTACCTAAATTGAAATTTCACCTTCAGGGCCCAAAGATCTATGAATACAACAGACACTGTTGTCAAACAAAAATGACTTCAGGGCCACCTTTTGGGATCATAGGAAACACTGAATGGACTTTTATTCACTCACAAATTTACTTTACACCTATTTGAACTCAAAGTTCACTCTTGAGAAAGGGAACCACATTCAAAAGTCAGAAGTGGATGGAAATGACTAAAACAAAATGAATTTTCATGCGGTTATTTCTGGTTTTGATATGGTGGTTTATTTATAGAGGGATCTTCAAGGGTTCTTCCTCCCTAAAACAAAATCCCATATTTCTGGTTCACTCAAAAACATGTAAAAGAAGCATATATTGGTATAAATACACAAAAGATGATATATGTTGAATGGGAGGGGGTTACAGGAAGTCATGCACTAGAGGAGATTACCTCCCAAAATGAAATTATCGATGGAAAAATGCACATAAATAAATGCAAAGTTTCATGTTTGCAAAAGTCATACCCTTATGGGTATTTTAAAAATATTTCAAAACAGGTGCAAATATGGAATGAGCTGAAGCTGTACGTGAAAAATGCAAACACAGGATAAGATAAAATAAAGTGATTCTCTAATGCCTGTTTTACATCCAGTATCAATACATTTCCAAATAGATTCCATATTATCTTTCCAAAATGGCAGTCATTTGGACATTTATCCAGAACTGCTTACTGTGAAGATCAGTAAAATCTAAAAGGTGTTTTTCTTGATGTTCTCTCTTTAATGTGTACCTGCGTGAGATTATATGTTTTTGGCTTTTGTACATTAAAAGTGTATTTGTGCTACATTGCCTACTCAAATGTATAAATTGTATCACTATTGTAAGTTTGTATAGTCAGATGTAAGGCCTTGCAAACTCCGTAAGGCTTCCTTCTAGGTAAGTGGATGTAAGACTAAACACTTAATTGTTTTTATTTCACTATTGATTTTGTTTGACAGAACTGCCTTTTATTTTATTCAAAATTAAACTCAATTTCTAGTCAAGAAACTTTGCTCAGAATTTAAGGATTGAGTTCAATTCTGTCTGGAAAGAGACACCACTACTCCAAAATAATTTACTTCAGGCTTATTTTTGAGATATGGATATCTTTTTGACTTTATTATTACTCAAGGAGTCCCAATGCATCAGCATTTTATTCAACCCATAGGAACAAATTTGTTAGTATAATTGAACAACTCTGCACTAAAGTTATTAGATTGTTAAATGTACTAACTTTCCCTAATAAATAATGCACGTCATAAAGAGAGACTCTAGATCCTAATAATATTTTTGAAGTATAAGTAAGCATATAAATATATTTTCCCCCTTATATTGTGTTGCACTGCTGCATTAAACAGTGACTGCTTTGCTTATATATGAGAAGACAGAAGAGAATCATTTCAATAAGGCAAGCTTTAATTTCCAAATATAGCAATGCAGACCAGGCTTCTGGTTTGAAACTGAATATATCAGTCAAAGTTTTTTTCCATCTGGTATTTACTCCTCAGATGTAAAGAAGGGACACAAACATCAAATATTGCTAGACAGCTCACCAGGAAGAGAAAAATTGCTTTGTGATTTGAGCACATTGAGGGCTTGACCCTCTTTCTACTTTGTTATGGTCTTTTTATTTGGGTCTGCAAAGCAGCAAGGAGCAGTGGCCACAGACTACTTTGGACATGTGATTAGTTATCACTAGGGGTGCCTGCTGTGTTAAGGGCAAAGTGGCAAAATGGACCAAATGGAAGATATTTATGCAGGTTCAAGGTGACAGCAGGATGGAGAAAGAAAATGTTGTTTGCCCCAGTGAAGACTGGTATCTCCTCCAGATGAAGTGCTAAGAAAGAAGGAAATGGACAACTGAACAGTCATGGAAGCCTGCACCTTTTCCTAGACACTTAAGTCTCTGTGGTGTTCAAATGGGTCTATTGGTCAGTCTTTATAAATATTATTTTTTTCATTTTTCATGTTTGTATTCATTCTCAACTACCCATACTCATTTGTCTGCTATATTGGGATTGAGTCAGTGGTGGGATCCAGCAGGTTTGGACAGGTTTTGGAGAACTGGTAGAAAACTGGCTGGCCCCACCCACTGCCCTGCCCACCCACCTTCTCCTCCTCCACCTCCTCTGTCCCCACTCCAGACATGACTCCAACATCCTTGCTGCTAGGTCCGGGAGTGGGGTGAGGCTGAGCCAGCAGCTACTTTTCTGTTACTCTTTTAAGGAAAATTAGAGCATCAAAGTGTAGTTGCTAACTAATGGTCTGATGAAGTGGACTTGATCCACAAAAGCTCAGATAAAAATACATCAGTTTAACCATGCCCACCCAGTCACCTGGCCACACCACAGAGTTGGCCACACCCTCATAGTTGGCCATGCCCACAGTGTGGTAGTAATTTTTTTGATTTGATTTGATTTGATTTATTCGATTTATATGCTGCCCTACTTGGTGAAACCAACTCAGGGCGGCTCACAACATACAATCGAATACAATATAACAGTTCAATACAATATCATAATATCATAAAATACAGTACAACAAAATAAATATAAACACAGTGTAATCCACAATACAATCCACAATATGGTCCACAATACAATCTACAATATAAAGCAGAGATATAATCCCAAAATACAGTCCAATATACAATATAACAATATAACAATATAATCAATTTTTATGGTTAATCTTGGAAGTATGAGATGGAAACTAGTGTCCAGAGGTCTTTGGGAAGAAATGTGGAGTAAATGGGTGGTTTATTTCCCCAATGGAATGAAATACATTCCTGCTGCAAAAGCTCTTAGGTGGGGCAGCAAGGAAGTCCTCTGCCTCAGCAGTTGTTAAAGCCCCAGCCAGGTTGGGTCCCAGGAGCAGGTGGAAAGTGTCCTGGGCCAAGTGCAGAAGCCCAACACTTTTTGAAGCCCATCACTGGCTTGAACGTTTCTTTGTGTTTGACCATAAATAATTAACAATTATTATAATTGCTACTACTACCATAATTCTATGAACATTACTGAAGGATGGGACATAAGTCCCTAAGAAGCACCATTCTTTATAATGTAGAATATATGTCTTTATTTTCTGTAGATGAGTTTCAAAGCCCTGACTTCCCACCTCTGCATACTGAGAAGTGTATCAAAGTTCTATGTGGAATACTAATGAACATTTAAATGGATGCAAGAAAGCCCTTTTAGTCACTTCCTCAACATCATGCAGACCACAACTCTTCATGGATCATCAGAGAGGAAAAATGTTTTGGATCACTTGTTCAGATGATTAATTTGTGCCAAGTATTTTATGAAACTCATTTAGTACTCATATATGTCATGTCTGTTTAGTTTGCTAACAATTACCTGAATTGATTGTGTTAGTATATGATTCAACTAGAATATGGTTATTAACAAACAAGGTAATTTATCATCTGGCTATTCTGAGAAACAGTTGATTGTTACAAGCAGATATGCAACAAACAGAAAACCATATCATTGTAGTAGAATAACACATTCATTCATTAAAATAACACAGATAGTTAAAATTTGGATAGGAGATGGCTTACGATTTCATCACTATTTCAAAGTTGCTAGCAGATTACTATTGTAATTTTCAAAGCAGAGGAGTCTGCTCAGGAAATAAGAAAGATCTTTAGAATTTTTTGAGAGGAATTAATATATGATCATTGTAGTAGTAAGCAGTAAACATTTCTGTTTACCATCCATTTTGATTATAGTACGGTAATGTGAATTTATGATCTTGGTTAAAAGATATTTGCAACCATTCAAGAGGTAGAATCTGTTATGAGGTCCCAGGACTGTGAAAACATTTACTGCAGTCCCCATCTGAGAGACCCACCTTCACCCACAACACTGCCAGGTTCTGTGCCACAGCATGTAAGATTAGAAGAACAATCCTGGCATGACCTTCAGCTAAATAAACCACTAGTGCTACATCATAGATTTAGTAATAGTTGTAACATTATACTTAAATACTAATTTTACTACTCCTTAACTCTGAGCAGAAACACTCCTTTTAAAATATTTTAAGTACCCTCATTTTAACACCTGTCTCTTGATAATTTTAACTTACGTTATTTTTGTTGTACTATGCTGATCTTGGACCGTAATAAAGATCAATTGACAGTCCCCATCTTTCCAGGCAATTCTTAGGACTCAAGTGGCTACTCTACAGAAAAACCTCCCAGCCCTAACATAAAGTTCTCCTGCCATGCCTGGGAGCTGCACAAATCCTACTGCACTTTTAAACACTGTGGATGGAGTACCATTTTTAAACTACACTAGGGCTTGTGTCAAGTGCAGGGACAAAAGATGCTGCAAATTCCATCTGGTTCCTCCAAAGTGTTGAGATTCATCCAACAACTTTCAGGAAGTCTATAGATTGTTTAAATAAGACTACTACTGTATATATTTTTCATAACAATTGTCTAGGATCCTCTTCCTCACAAGTAAAGACCAGGACTGTATAATCATGTGTGGTTCCTGCAGCAGGGTGAGGGATTGGTCTTGCAAGGAGAATATATCAGCAACATTGTGCATGATAGTACTTGAACAGAAATAATATCTAATATAAATAGCATAATTTGCACAAAACCTGATTTTTTTAAAAGAGTAGAAGAATTAGAGAGGGTGTTTGTGTCCCTTTAAAAAAACCACGAGTCATTATTCTCAGCTTTTCCTCTTTGTATGTACCTGCCTTGCTTCTGAAAGTGAGAAGACAGATATTTTGCTCAGACAGTTTCCAAAAGTACTGGAAACCATGAAAAGGAAAATAGCACTCCTTGTTTCAAAGCTCATCTCTAAGGTAACTCATCAAGTCCATCCAGACAGAACCACACTCCCACATCTCCAAAGGGAGACATCCATACCTCTTTAAAGAAATCCTAATATAGTAAGGCTATTCCGATGAAATTTGGCTGCTTTAATGCCTTCCGAAGGGAAGAATGTCTTTCCAAATTTCAGTAATTCCTTCCAAGAAACAAACATTGATTACAAAAGGGTCTTTTAAAAAGCCATGAAACAATAACTGCCACACATATTTGCTGCAAATACTCAATTAAAGGATTACTATTCTAGTCAGTTTCATCAAATTATGACAACCATTAAAAAAGTGGGTTTTTTTAAAATTTCTAACAGTGAAGACTAATTTGTTAAGATAAGTGGGATATTGTTTCCCACAGCTAGAAAGGGGGTAGAAGACATAATTTTTTTCAGAGTGGGAAATCCTTTTCTGAAAGGCTGACATTGAGTTAGGTCATTAGAAATCTGCTTGTTCTTTCACTCACTTCATTTCATGATGAGAAGAGAAGAAAGGCAAGCTTGTCAGCAGTCATGGCAAATTCCTGTAATATCCTTCAGTTCTACATTAAAAGTTGAGCAGCTCTCTCTGATTCTCCCCTGCAAGGGGGAGGGGACACCAGTCCAGCCCACCAACAGTCTGAGGAGGCATGATCCAGCCCCTGGCTTTAAAAAGTTGAGAGCCTCTAAGATAAATAATGAGAATAGGTGGATGGTGATGTGGGCACTCAGGAAAGAAATCCTCCACTTTTTTTGTTTTGAAGACAATTTAATTATTTTTTCCCTGGACATGGTCTGGTTGGTCAGAGGTAATTTCCTCCCAGTCCTGCTGGAGTCTAATCACATTGGTTCTCCTCTTCAGCTGTCACAGGGATGTCTGTTCATGTCCAGGGCACAAGTAGCAAAAACAACACTTCAAACCAGGGAAAATAAAGAAACACAGTATGCATTTATGCTTGGAAAGCAAACAGCTCTACCAGCCTATGGAAAATGAAAAAGCATCTCATTCCACTTTATTTCTTAAACTGTTTCCCCTTCCTGAACTTGAACCTAAACCTGTTTCTTCCTACTTCTTCACTGCATCAGCTCCATTCTCTTTCTCCCTGTGGTCAGTGTGTGTGTGTATTTCTGCAGGAAATTCGTGTCTGCTGCTGATCTAGCATGAACAATTCTGGGATAATACAAACAAAAATAGTAATAATAGAAAAGTCAAAATGGAAAGAAGCAATTAAGATGAAAATGAAATGAGAAATGTTTTTGTGGTATGTTTGGAATGCACTTTTACACAACACACTGAAACCTATTACCATCATCTGTGTTAGTCTCAAAGAAGCAATGGTCTCTATGAATTCTGAGGCTGGTTCAGTAGCTAACACCTCTCTGTGGATGTTGAAGTCCCCAAGGAGAACAAGCCTGAGGGACCTCAACAGCAATATCAAGATGAAGTCCACCCCATCCTCTAAGGAAAGTACTGGGTGACATCGAGAACAGTAACCGGTACTATCCACACCCTATGCCAAAGCTCCATAGCCACATGCAGGCACTCCAGACTTGATCTCAACAGAGTGGAGATTCTGTGGTTGTAAAACATGTGGTTGTAACAGGTGTCTTCGTGCTAGAACAACATGTGGGGGGGGGAGGTTCAGAAATGAGGATTTTCTCTTCCTTTCTTCTCTGCATTAAGTTTGTTTTAGTATGAATTTGTACTGAGGCAAAGATCCTCTTTCCTGTTTCAGAGTTATGAATATTGTTAAAAGACTTTTTCAGTTAAGCAGCATAAGTATAGGCATCATGAGGAGTCTCCTAGAGTCTATCCATCATCACATCAGGTACTTAATATAACAAAGAACTCTAAAAAGGTATCTTGATTAGAAGAAAAGATATCTTTACTCATAGTTTACCTTGGGTACATCAGAAGGAAAAAAAATCAAAAGGTCTAAAAATCACCTGTTGTGGGCGAATAAAAGGTAGCCCTTACGGTGCCTCATCCTTTGACACTGTGGAAAGCTTTAAATAGACTGTGTGCCTGGGAAGGAATATCAAGAGCTAATCTGAGAAAGTAAGGTTTCCCTGTAGATATTAGCCTGTGTGAATGTGGAGAAGAACAAACTATTGCCCATATGATACAATGTACACTATGGCCCTCAACATGCACTGA
Organism: Furcifer pardalis; assembly: GCA_030440675.1. NCBI lineage: Eukaryota > Metazoa > Chordata > Lepidosauria > Squamata > Chamaeleonidae > Furcifer > Furcifer pardalis. Next base: position 28,655,423 of record CP126892.1, read on the forward strand.
GGATGACCTTATGTTGACAAGAGGAAATGCTGTTGATGTGGCCTGATATTGGACAGATGTCATCTAGCCCTTTTAATCCCTTTTTGTTTTAGATAAGTTAATTTTAGCTTTCTATGTTATTATATGCTAGTGGTGCCTCTGACAGGAATAAAGAAAGAGAGGTGAGAAGAATGGGTGTGTCTGTGTGTGTGAGAGAGAAAAGCAGGAAACAAAGAAGAGGAAAAAGAATTCCCTCCAGATTGGTGGAAGGAAGGACTCTGGTAATTGCTCAGTAAGAAAAGCAGACAGAGTGGCAATTGAGAAACTGCTCACGCAGACAGTTCCGATCGACCCTACAAAGAAATATGAAGGGGAAAAAGTTTTACACAGATAACTGATGTAGCACTACAACAATTTACTAGAAGATGGTAAAAAATAATTATACTTTCCCTGCTGCCCCACAAAGATGAATGTATTTGTTAATTTGTTGTATGTCTATACTTCAGTTGTATGCAAACAATATAAATATGAATTATTCTCCATAAGCCTTTTATATTACTTTATGCTTGTATGTTTATTAATCCTGATTTTTCTCATTTCATATAGAGATTTTTTTTATGATGAGTCAGAATGCTCTTGTCCTAATGGCAATCATTTCACACAGGCACAAACTTGGAGGTCAATAGGATGTCTGTCATATATTTCCAGCCTAGAAGCCTATTTGCAAATTCTGGGTTCATTGTTCAATGCATATCACAATATGGAAATAGGGATACTTTAAGGAAACAGTTATAAAGTTAATTATCTATCAAATACAGTGTTTACTGCTTCTTTTATTATGAAGAATTGTATCACCCTGTGGATCACCTGCTGTCAAAGAGGCAACATGATTAATGACACATTTTGGAAACTTTGATTAAGATAATAATCTAGTCAAGATATAATATATGGTAACATCAGTGCTACTAAAATCTATATTCTAAGAAGTCACCTTCATTCTCTAGGCAAGTATATAAGCCTCCCATAAACAGGTTGCATCTCTTATGATGGATTAAATTAAACTTCATCTCCATATTCATAACATCAACTTTTAAAAAAAATTATTAAGGGTTTTTTAACTACACTATTTAGTATGGAAAATGAACATGCATTGGCTGTTCATCTGTTTTGCACCTCATCTCTAAAAATGCATACTTAGATTTCTCTATGTGCAGAATAGATTGCCTGTAGTCAAAGCATGATGTAATGCCTATTTGTAGTGTTCATATATCAGAGTTCATTTGATAGTTACTAGATATTTATTTATTTATTTATTTAGATTTATATACTGCCCCAATCAATAGACTCTGGGCAGTATACACAGTCCAGTGAACACCTCACTGGCTGCTCAGCAAAACTTAAAAACAATATAAAATCAGTTAAAGGCCCTTCAATAAAACCAATTACAAGAGGGGGGACCTCAGACAAGCCAGAATGGAGAGCTTGTTGACAATCCCGGACCCCAAACCCGTTTCACTGCCCGTATCACCACAAGGTGGGCTCTAATAGAGGCTCTAGCTCGTGTTTGATCCAAGACGCTCTGGGATCTCCTCCAGTGGCACTCTAGGCATCTCTTTACACATTTAAGATCTCTGAGCTTCTTGGAGAACCAGAGTGGCCCAAGGCCCATCTGTGTGGAGAGTCCACAACGGCGTGATGCTGTCCAAGGCTGTAGCAACCCCCTCATTCCAGAGGGCGACCAAGGCCTTGGTAATATTATCCAGCTGATCCATAGGAAACTCCCCCAGCTCCCTCTGGAATCCTTCTGGCTCCATCAGGTGCCGACGGTGGGCCAGAATAATAGTCCCCAGCTCCCCGTGGTTAGGAGTTCCTCCTAGGAGCTCCAAGGTCACCAGATAGTGGTCCGACCATGGCACAGGAATAATGTTTGGGTGTTGTAGTTCTGGACCACTTTGCAACGGGTGTGTGGCCACAGTCGGGTGTGTGGCCACAGCTCTTGGCCAGGCCCTGAATTACTTGAGCCAGGTCCATGTCTGACATGGAGGCCATGAACTTGCTTGCCACCCTGTGCCCCAGTCCCAGGGAAGGCAGGTTAAAGTCCCCCAGCACACTAAGTCTAGGGAACTTCACCGCCAATCCCGAGACAGAGTCCAAGAACTTGGGCAGGGAATCAGCTACCCTACAGGGTGCAGGTATAGGAGAAGGATTCCCAACTGACCCATAGGTCCTAGGTGCAGTAACATGGCCTCACAATCCGCTATCTGTGGTGCCATTGCCCTGGTGCCTCTCAGAGACTCCCTTCCCAAAACAGCAGCTCCACCACCCTTCCAATCCCCCCTTGGCTGGTCAAACGTGGCTGGACACATCTGGGACAAGGGAACCCCATCCTCGCTGGTCAGTCAGGTCTCGGTAATACACGACAGGTTAGCCCGCCCCTCCAAGATGGCATTTGCAATTACAGGGGCCTTATGTCTCTTATGTATATAATGATAATGAAAATGTACAAATTTGACCACATTGTATGGCTTTGTTGCCCCTATATTTGAATGCAATGTTCATAAAAAAGTTATAATTACTGCACATGCAGAATTCAGTGGAATTTATATTGAATTATTATTTATTATACAACAGATATTTCCCTAATAATGAGTTCATACTGGTCTAAAGAAAGCTGCCCATCTTCTAACTCCTTCCTCCAACTACCAGGACCTTTTCTTTATTTAGAGACAATTTGGGAGTAATGTATCATTCTTGTGAGATGCACAGTTTCTGTGTGTATATATGAATCCAAATGACTAAGAAGAATGTTCAGATTCCCATTCAGCCCATATAGGAGAAAACCCCACTTTTGTTCACACTCTTTCTGAAACTGTCCAAATCAATCCTTTTCGATCTCGGGTTCATCTGAACCTAAAGGAGAACCCAACTGGTGGATCAGGCAGAGTATGCAGGGAAACTGGTGTCAGAATATTAGTGCTGGAACTATACAAAATAGTCAATTACTCAATTATGAAATGTGTGTGTGTGTGTTTTAACATATTGGATGTTTCCAGTGCAGTGTGTTCATGGGACAATTTCTCTCAAAACTATAGTATACATGTTCAGCTTTCTGATGTGTTATTCTTCACTTTACTGTTATTGCTCAGGATCCATCTCCAGTGCATCCAAAACTTTGCATACTTGTTTCCTTTTATTTCTTTACTGTTTTTTAAAAGTAGAACTAATCATTCCTTGATTTTAAAGTTAAGACTTAATTTATAACCTTTTCTAGTAGCCATCTCCTAATCATGATTTAGCAATTAATCTTGAGATTATTAATTACTCTCATTGCACCTAACCTTAATTAAACTGTGTTCCGTGGGAGTGTTTGAAGAAAAGAACTTTCAGAGGAGTATGCCAGAGAGGAATTTCAATGAAGCTGAAATGAAGCAATCATCTGGCTGAATGAATATCATATGTCCTTTGTGATTTCTACCCAGTATCTTACTTATGCACTGTCTTTGGTTAACTAGGATGCTGGATGTGACCTTTGCTAAACCCACAGAGGAAAGCTAGTTAAGTGAAATTAGGTAGAGTAAAGCAGTTGTTTCAGACAGCAGGGGTTCAGTGGCAATTTGTTTGTTCTTAAATTAGTTTATTATTGCTATTTTTATGGAAATGGGACAGATGCTTGGAAAAAATTATATTTCATGCCAAGCAGGTTGATTTGGGTCAGTGGACTTCCTGTTGAGTGAGAGCATACGCATGGCATAGCAAAACATTAAAATGATCACCTCCTAGGTTGCCAATGTCTTTGTTTCCAAGTAGTTACACACACACACACACACACACACACGTGTAGTGCGAAGCAAAGCTGTTCTCATCTGCACTTCGTAGACCAATGCATAAATAAGACTACAGTTATCATTTGGATTTTATAGTTGTCCACATTTTATAATGTAGTTCTTAGCTTTAAAAAGAAGTGTATGTATATGTGTGATCTCTATTCATCTGTTTGAAAACATATGATTTGAGATAAAATAGATCCTCAGGTTTTTGTACATTTATTTATTTGATTTCAGACTGTAACATATTTGTTTAGTTTTTCTAAATCTTAAAACTTAAACTTAAAACAGTAGATTATTATAGACATATCGTAGACACAATGGGCACAGAGCCGAGCGAGTTGAGGAAGATGGTGGAGGACAGAAGTGCCTGGCACACAGTGGTCCATGGGGTTGCAAAGGGTCGGAATCGACTGTGCGACTGAACAACAACAAAATCACAAAAGGGATTTAAGACTCAACACCTGGAAATACCATTACTAACCACAGCTAGAGATATCCATCAAAACTCCTCAATACCTGCATGTGGGTGTGATCTGACAGAGATGTGTCTTCTGGTTTCATCTGGTTTGGGGATGGGCTAGTTCAGGGGTCCTCAAACATGACTTTCCAAGTATTCTTGGACTTCAATCACCAGAAGCCCAAGTCAGCACACCTGCTGAATTGAAGTCCAAGAACATCTGGAGAGCCAAGTTTGAGGACCCCTGGGCTACCTCACTCCGTTCCCCAGCAACCATGTGACATAGAGTATGTGCCATTATGAAACAACCGTCCTCTGTTTCATACCTACCTAGAATTTTTGGTTCGATCAGGGATTACTGATTACAGTGTATGTAGCCACCAGGATTGAATCAAGATGGATGGCTTAAACTGTCTGCTTAGGTTGCTTCATGGTCTTTGGAAACAGAAACTTTCCTAACACTCCTTTTTAAACGGAAAGGAAGAGGAAGCAAAATTATTATTACTGTATATACGTGAATATAAGCTGACCCAAATATAAGCCGAGGTACCTAATTTTGACCTGAAACTCAGGAAAATAGATTGACCGGAGTATAAACCGAGAGTGGGAAATGCAGCAGCTGCTAATGAGTTTCAGTAATTAAAATACATTAAAATACAGTAATATTAATTATTTTATTGGTTTTTTTAAACTACTTGCACCACCCACCAGTGGTGGTGCTGCAGGTAAAGTGGATGGGTAGGTCAATTGCACTGAGGCAGGAAGTGTTGCTCTAGCCTAGCCTCTTGCTCCCCCTGCAAGGAAGAAGCATGGCTTTCTCCTCCATCTTGGGCAGAGCAGAGACAAAGACAGAAGGTACCAGTAAGTGAAATCCTTTCTTTTTCTCCACCAGTTTGAAAGGGAGACAGAATTATAATGTAGAACTTCTTTCTTTATCTGCAGTTTTCCATAGGAATTAATTGAAAACAAACCAGAATATGAGAAATTGGTTTTCAATATATTCTAATGGGGGAAAAAAATCAATCAAAATTTGTTCCCTCTTGTGGTCAGTTGTGTAATTACACCTCAGATTCTTTTGCTGCGAAAGTCCCAAAACTTACTTTTAAAAAACCCATATTTTTAGACCTCATGGTTGTTGACCCATTTATAGGCCATGTCCAGTTTTTGGACCTCATTTTTGGGGTTAAAAAACTTGGTTTATATTTGAGTATATACGGTTTTATTTTAAATCCTGTGTAAGGCAATATTGATGCACTGTGTCAGTCAGAGTACCATATATACTTGAGTATAAACTGAGGTTTTTAGTACCAAAAATGAGCCCCACAAAGGAGTCACGGCTTATACCTGGGTCAATAACCATGAGGGTCCCAAGACCACACCAGATTGAGAAGTGCCGACAATTTAGTTAATTTTACCATATTTTCATGTATTTTGATTATTGAAACTCACTAACAGCTTTTGCGTTTCCCACCTTCGGCTTATACTCGGGTCAATCTATTTTCCCGTGTTTTCGGGTCAAAATTAGGTACCTTGGCTTATATTCAGGTTGGCTGATACTCAAGGATATATGATATTTGCTTTAATTGACAGCTTCTTCTCATTGTCTCACAGGAGATGATAAGGAGAGCTCTCTGGTATTTTTATGTTTTACCACTTTTGAAGGTAGCAAGGGCCAAGTAAGGTTCCTTGAAATGTAGTGCAGTTTCATGACCTGAAACCATCTCATGGTTTCATGTGGATACAAGGCTTCCCACAATTTACCCACTTCACCGCAAAATACCCCTGTTTAGAACAGTCTACCACAATCCAGGTCAAGAAAATTTGTCCTTCTAGACCACGGGTTCTCAACGTTTTCATGCCATGGGCTGGACCACTCCCCCGCCCCCCCAGACAGCTGAAAGGGCCAGACATGTAGTTTCACCTCATTATAAACATTGCTGTAAATCACGGTGGGCATATTTGTGAATGACCGGCCCCTTTTACAGCTGATATAAATGAATCCACTTCTGCTTCTGGGGTCATTGCAGTGAGTTAGATGATTTGCTGTTGTGGACCAGGGCTGGCGCATGGGCCGTAGATTGTGAACTCCTTTCTAGACACATCCTATATTAACTTGTAAAGTCCTAAGTATTTTATTCTGGGAGGTCATATCACACTCTTTCTTGCACATCATTCTAAAGATTTAGAGCCATTAATGAAAACCTTCTTCAGTTGTCATCACCCTCGAGCTCAGATCTTTACAAGAAATAAAGTTGGCCTTAAATGTTGGAACATATTTGAGTATTAATATTTAATAACCTTTATTTAGTCTAAGAACTAAACACCATAAGCTGTTTGCTTGGTTCCATGGAGTTCCAGAATTAGTTAAGATTGTTCACTCTTTATTTCATTTTCCATTCCAAAACTGCTTACATATTTCTTTTTCCTGTCAAATTTGACGAATATGTTAGAGCTTTGTAGATTTGACAGTGGCAAAGTGGTTTGCAATGTGATCTTCTGCACTGCTAATTAGATGTGAAACCCACTGTATTCAGGAGACCTACTTCTCTATAAATGCATTTGGCTCAACCTGGATCCAGACCTGCAATACTGTAATATACTTTCCATCATCCCCATTCTTCACTGCTATGGTTCTTGGAAATGATAAAAGTTGTCGTAGAGGACATCTGGAGTGTACTAGGTTAGAGGAGATCTCTTAAGAGTCTTCCATACAAAATTTAAAAAGTGGAGGTTGTGCTAAACATCATAGGAAGAAAAAATTCAAGAATTTTTGTTTGTTTGTTTAAGTTATTTATTTATTTATTTATTAGTTCAAATTTATACTGCCGCCCACTCGCCGTGGCGACGGGGCAGCTTACAGAAAATACATTACATTACATTACAATATGTTGGGATGGGCACAGGGGCAGGGGCAGCAAGATCCTCATCCTGCCCTGGCTTCTTCCACCCCTGGCAGTTGGTATAGGCACAAGGGGAGGGGCGGCATGGTCCTCATCCTACCCTGGCTTCTTTCACCCCCTGGCAGTTGGCACAGGCACAGGGGGAGGGGCGGCATGGTCCTCATCCTACCCTGGCTTCTTCCTCCCCTGGCAGTTGGTAATTTCTAGAGAAGGAAGAAAAAAGTTTTTTATATATAAACTAATAAACTTTTTGTACCAATCAGACAGAAAGGCAGTGGAGAGATGATATATGTAATTGAAGGAGACATGATCATCTTCTCTGGGCTTGTAGTCAGTAAGTGCTTCCCACCCACATATTATATACAGAATTGTTCTATCACTCCAGAGGTGGGTGAAACATCAATCACAACACCTGCTAAATAAACAATTTATTTTTAAAATATATATATATAAAAAAAATCTGACTCTTTTTCCAGACCATCTTTTTGTCAGACTGATGTAGTCCTGGTGCTAAATCCACATAGTGCAAGGAACCTTGAGGAATATAAGCAGTGGAAACAGTTGAAACTAGGGGTGCAAAGTCTCATTTGTCTTGTCTTCATGTACCAAGAAGAGGAGCCACTTTTTCCTTTCCACCTGTGAGGTATCAAAATATTTTCTGGCACCACTAAGGAAAGTTCTCAAACTGAAGAAAATGATTTTTGAATTTAAACATGTAGACATTGTTTTTTTTTTTTTGGTATGAATTGAGCAGCTGTATGTAATTATACTGACTTTTGCTTTGTTTCTTGAAAGGGGTGTGTGTGATAGCATTGGGGGTGTGGTGTCTTTTCAACTATCAGCCAATCCTTCCCAGGTTGTCTTATTTGCATTTTGTTTTTGTTTCTCAAAGGGAAAACAGTCAAGTCTTGCACAACACATGTTGCTCAAATTGTACAAACCTTAACCTCTCCTTCTCCCCCACCAAAAAAAGTCCCCACACTTTCTTCATTATTTGGAGACAAGTAGTCTTATGTGACCTGAACAATCTTCATGGAGATGTCTCATTGTGTTCACACATGCACAATCAATAATAGCAAGAAATTTATAAATATTATCTACAGCCCCAGAGGGGAATAGAGTAGATTGCATACCTAGATGGCAAACTAGCATAGGTAGTCTCATGGGAGAGGCATTGGGGAAGGCAGCGATCAATCTGAATTCAGTTTGATGGTGAAGACCTGCAGTGTTCAATGCCTTCTGCTTCTGGCTAAGCTTTTATTATTGCTGTTGCTAAAAGAAGAGAGAGGGTTGAGGAAAGAAGAAAAGGAGGTCAGGTATTTGTATATCAAAAGTATCTCTATACTACTCCCTCCCAATATTTATGTTATTATTGGGGAGACATGCAGTACTGTTTGGTGATATATGATATTGTATGAATTTAGATGACTACGATTGACCTTTCAACATTTTTGTAGTGTTAGGTGTTCTGAATCAGTCAGAAGTGAGAACTGTCAGACCAGGCACTAAATGTTTGCTGTACAGGTTTGTTAGGGATTGTTGAGATTATGTGAGAAAGTAAAGTAATACTCTGTTTAACACTGTGGTTGTATTCATAGAAAATTGAGAATTAAGTGAAACAGTGTCGAATGGGGAAATTTCACATGGTTCCCTATGGAAAGTACAGTGGTGCCTCAGTTAATGTAATTAATGTGTTCACTGGGACGTTTCTCACAGCAAAAATTACTTTAACTGAATTTCACATAGGAATGCATTGAAAACAAAAATACATTAACCAAAATGTGGTTTCCCATAGAAATGCATTGAAAACCAATCAATCCATTCTGGGGGAAAATCGGTAGACCAAGCCAATATTTTCTATGGACTTCCTTTTGTTATGCAATTTTTATGTTAATCGAGGTTCCACTGTAATAGGTGATTTCAAGGTTTGATTGTTGTAGTGTTTTGTACATGGAGCTTCCCTTAAAATTGGCCCAGAAGCTTTAGCTGGTACAGACTGATGCATCCAGGTAACAGAAACACCACTGTCAGCATAGCATGCATGTGTTTAAGTATCTTCACAGGCTGCTTATTTGCTACTGAGTCAGGCGTAAAGGTTCTGTACTGGCATAGGTAAAGGTAAGGGTAAAGATTTATCTTGCTCAAAAGCCAGTCATATCTGACGCTAGGGTTCAGTGCTCATCTCTGTTTCAAAGCTGAAGAGCCAACACTGTCTGCTTCTGCAGACATTTCTGTGGTCATGTGGTAGGCATGACTAGACACCAGAGCACATGGAACGCTATTTACCTTCCCACCAAAGTGGTCCCTATTTACCTACTTGCAATTTCTTGCTTTCAAACTGCTAGGTTGGCAGGAGCTGGGACAAAGATGGGAGCTCATTCCATCCTGCAATACTCGGGAATCAAACTGCTGACTTCCTGCCTTCCAGTTAGCGTCTTAGCCACTTGAGCCACTGCAGTCCTTGTATAGAAAATCTTAAATATTTTGGGACCAATTTCCTGAAATGTTTTCCTTACCTGTGTTAGGATGTGAAAGTGTTCATCCTATACCCTGACTAGTTGCAAGGCATATTGTGATTGTATGCCTTTAAGACCTAGCTGCAGGAACACACAGGTGTTGGGACTCTACCCTGGTGTGTCCTGTGGACCAGTGTATATAGATTCAGGCTACTGGGAGCTTGGTTGAGCTATCTCCAAAAGTAGCTTCAATGCTGCTTCAGAGTTGTTCCAAAGCCGACTTCCAGAGTTGCTTTGCTCCACAGATGTCAGCTCATGTGTTAATATTGCTTAGCTTCAATGCCAACTTTGACCGAGAGTTTTCTGCTGTCAGTTATGGACAAAGGGTCCTGCATGTTCTACTTTAAGGACTGAATGTCTTTTGCCTGACAAGCCACTTTCACCTACCGAGCAGAGAAGGATTTGGGGAAGCCTCCATCAGGAGGACGGAAAGCTATTGAACTCTGTTGCTTGACTTGTAACTACAGCTTGTACCATTGGACTGGATGGTATAGACTTGTGTATAGAACCCATGAACTGTTTCAGTGAACTTAACTGAACAACCGAGAGACCACTCTGCTTTGTGTTACACTGTATGTACTTGCACTTTTACCTCCTGAATAAACCAACTTTAAGTTTGCCTTTGCACCAAGAACTGTCTGCCTGTTTTGCCTTTTTACACCAGGGGCCAACCTTGCCATGTGCTTACCACTTGCAGACCGCTGCATGCTTCTCTGCTTACTGCTTTACACTAACAGCCTGGCCCATTCAAGGTTAGCATCCACCTGAGTGAACCTGCTCAGGGTGGGAGCTTTTTACCCATCTCCCAGGAAAGAGAGTTGGACCGTGTGGGGTGAAACTAACAAGGCTTTCCACAATGGAGATGGTGGGCAACAGAGCTTATATTAGGTGGAGCTGAGAATTTTTTGGAAGTGTCAGAATTGGCATTTGCTTATAGAAATCTTATTGTTAGACATTTTTTTCATGTAGTTAGAAGATTTTATTTGTATTTTATTCATTTCAGTGAACTGTCATCGTTGGTGTTTTTTAAATGAAGTCATGAATCTCCTCTACATTGTCCCAAAGACAGCACTTGTTGCATTTCTTCACTTTTCAATGAAAAATGTTTACCTATGAGGCTGCGACTGATTATTCTTCCTCAAATATGTAGCATGAATGTGCCAAGGCAGTGATGGGATGTTACCAGTTCTGACTGGTTCATCCAAACCAGTAACACCCCATCACGAGGGGTCGATGGGGTGGTGGTAAACCCCCGGGCAACCAATTCGGTCGCCTCTCCGGGCCCCCTCCAGAAATGTATTTCTGGGCAGCCAAAAGGGGTGCCCAGAAATGCGCATGTGTCAATCCTCTGTTTGACGCATGCACAGTTCTATGTTTTAGTGTGGATGAGTCAAATATATATGTTCCGCCCACGACGTCATGACGTCATGATATCGTTACGTCGGCTACGCCCACAATGTAATGACGTCACGGTGGGGTAGTAAAGATTTTAACAACCCACCACTGTGCCAAGGTATGACATTATAAGTAGTAAAACAAAATCACTTGTTCTAATTTACGGGATTATGATACCAATTGTCAAAACCAGAGATGAGAATGTATGCAGGGAATGACCACATATTAAATGAATAGTTAATAAGCTTTAAAAGGCAGAGCAATTATATTTCATTTCCATTGAAAAGAATTTGTCTTTAATATTTGCATTAATTTTTATTGGCATTTAAATTTATGTTGTGTTACTATGCTAAAATCCTTACAAGAATGAATGTGAAAATGTCTGTGGTTTTATTTCTGTCCCACCTTTGGCCTGCTTTGAGCTTTAAAGAAAAAGAAACAACTAAATGAATTTCTGAAAATCTTATTTCCCCACCAATACTTATTTAAAAAGCTTGTTATTTTAGTTTTCTTCTTTCCCCTTACTGTTCATCAGCTGAACAGTGTAGAGGAGGGGTGCCCAAACTATGGCCCGTGGACCAGATCCAGCCTGTGACATCAACTTATCCAGCCCATGCCACCCTTGCCCCTCCCAGAAGTGCAAGTAAAACATGCCCACACATGCACAAAACGCTGCCATAAATGCACCCGTGGCTGCAGTGATGGGATGTTATCGGTTCGGTCTGGTTCGCCTGAACCGGTAGCACCCATCACGAGGGGTTCACCAGGGGGGGTCATAGAACCCCGGCTGACCAGTTCGGTTGCCTCCCCGAAATTTTTTCCAGGCAGCCACAATGGCTGCCCGTAACTGCATGCGTTAAACCTCTATTTGACACATGCACAGTAAGAAATAGAACTGCACATGCATCAAATAGAGGTTTGATGCATGCACAGTTTTGGCTGCCCGGACAGGAAGCACTGGCAGCACTTAAAGCGGTGGTGGCGGTGGCCTTTCCTTGGTGTGGCACGGCACCAGGCCACTGCAATGGATTGCCGCACCGCCATCGCACCTCCTCCTCTTCTGCTCCCGGATGAGTCGAACAACCCAGGGTAAGTGACCCAGGGTTTGTGTTTGGGGTTTTTATTTGTGTTTGGGGTGGGTGGGCGGGTGGGTTTATTTGTGTTTGGGGTGGGTGGGTGTTTGGGTGGGTGGGTGTATTTTTATTTTATTTTTATTTTATTTTATTTTATTTTATTTATTTATTTATTTATTTAAATTTCTTTAATTTATTTACAGGTTTGTGTTGTGGTTGGTTGGTTGGGTGGGTGGGTTAAGGTGTGTGTGTGTGTGTGTGTGTGTGTGTGTGTGTGTGTGTGTGTGTGTGTGTGTGTGTGTGTGTGTGTGTGTATTTTAATTTTATTTCATTTATTTTAATTTTTTAACTTTTTTTATTTTTTTGGCCCCATCCACAATGTCATGACGTCATGTCGTCGGCTCCGCCTATGTCATCATGACATTATGACGTTGACCACACCCATGATGTCCATGACATCACGGTGTGGTAGTAAATTTTTTGTCATCTCATCACTTTGTGGCTGTCATAAACATGTTTACAACTGCCTTGGGTGCATTTTCAGCAGTGTTTTGTGCATGTGTGGGCATATTTTACTTCTGCTACCAGTGGGAGGAACCACGTGACTGCGGCCCACTGAACCACATGACTGTCCAAAAAGTTTGGGCACCCCTAATGTAGAGGGTGAGAAAAGTCTAATATTTTTCACATCCAAATGTTGAGGCATTAGGACAGGGATCCGCCATTACTGCCCCCAACACTCAGCTGGGGGGCCAGAAGCATGGTTGCTCCCAGTGCTTATGTTTGCACCAGTGGCAGCAATGACAATCACATCATTTTTTTCAGCTTCATGCACAGCTTCTGCCACCTCCCAGGGTGACATGAGGCTTTTCAGAGCATTTTTCCTCCATTTTGAGAATTTTTTGCTGTGTATCTGCTGTGTTTTGCCAGCTCGAATGCGATGTTTGGGCACTTCCTGGTTCTGCACTTGGAACCCAGGCACCAGAAGTCCCAAACTAGTGCATTTTAGCTGCTGAAATGCAGCAGATATGTAGAGAAAAATTTCCAAAATGGAGCAAAAGCGCTCTGAAAAGCTTCCCAGTGCTATGGGAAGCAGCAGAGGCTGTGCCAGAAGCAAAAAAACAAAAACAAAAACAAAACAAACAAACCAGCATGGCTGCCACTGCAACCACACAGTAAGTGATGTTTTTGGACTTCCAGCAGTGGTGTTAGCTTCTGGTGGTGCCTAGGTGGCCACCATGGGCCATATTAATGAGCTTCATGGGCCGGATTATGCCCATGGGCCATAGGTTGGGAACCCCTGCATTATATTTTTAATATTATTTTGTTATTAGTATGTGCACTGTCCAGAGTGGGAAATATCCCAAATGGGTGGTAAAAATTGCAATAAATAAAGAAATAAAGAAAGTTTAATTAAATATCCTTTCCAATATTACTAGTGTGATTCAGCAACAAAATGAAAAAGGTTTGGCACCTTTATGACTAACAAATTTATTACAATCTTCACGTATGTTTCCTCCTTTAAAAGTGGAGATGGGTCACATCTGTGTGATGCCAAGTGTCACAGCAAATTCTTAACCAATACCTTAAGGAATCTCCAACTATAGATTCTTGCAAAAAATCCCAAACTCCCAATTAAATTTATGACCAAGCATGCATGGTAAGACTTATTTTATAGATTTACACCCATTTCATTTGTTAGAGAAGACAATAATGATCACAGGAGTTAGTTTTTTCCATTTATTTAACTACATATGCATACATTAAGATATATCAGTACAAGAAAATCAAAGCATATATTTCGAATGAATAGTGAGACATCTTCAAAAGAGAATTTGTATCATAAACCAGCAATTAACTGAACAATCAAGTGTAACTAAATGTAGTTCTGAATAATGAATTACTTTAACTGGTAAGTTATAAAAAGTAGGTGTGCTTCAAAAGAAATCACTGCATATTAATTAGAAAACTTACATGTTTAGTAAGAAAATCCAATAATATAAAGTAACTTTTATACCTCTGTGCAATTAAATGTAATATGGTAACTTAACTTATTTAAGCAGTAAGAATATATGTATCTATAACATTAAGGCAGCTGTATATGGCTTAGCATAACAAAGAGGGCAATTATAACAACTTGATCAATTTACCTGTGTTGCCTGGATAGAGGGCAAGCTGGATAGTAAAAAACAGGTGAATAAAATGTAATATTCAATCTGTTAGGCAATACTCCATTTCATTTCATTTCAGAGTCCTTTCTTTTTCTGCCAACATAGCCACTCTATCAGAAGACAGATAAGCAAACAGCGGCTGGACTTAGTTTGCCAGCTGGCTCAAAGAGGAAAAGCATCAATTTCAAACTCCAAGCTGCAACAAATCAACACTATAGTTTAAAAGTAACTTGACTTATGAGCTAAGTATCATAATTATAAAGAAGCACTCCTGTAAAAAGTCACACAGAACAGTTAAATTACAAAGAATGCAACTTATCTTACCCAAGCAGTCTTGAAGTTCTGGGGGAAGGGGGGGAACCCTAGGCCAGGTGTCCTCAACCTTTTTAAGCCGGTGGCTGGTTCATGTCCCCTCATACTATTTGTGGACTGGACTGATGGTCGGGCTGCTGTCACTACTCCCCCCCCCCGGTGCTGTCACTGGCAGGACCACCCCAACCCCCCGGCACTACCACTGCTACCACCACCAGTTGTGGTGGGACCACCCCAAACCCCAAATATTCCCAACACAATCACCGGCAGTGGTGGCAGTAGGACCACCCCAAGCCCCCAACAATCCCCCATACACTGCTTCCCTGCTTACTGGCAGCCACATACGTCTACTGGAAACAGTCTCATAGTGCGGGTTTCAGCCTTCCGGGATGCAGGCCAAACCTGTTGCCCCCTCATCTAGGCTCGCCCCACCCTCACCCCATGGCACCCGTCCCTATTTTCCCCAGTCTGACCTCACTCCTCCCTGCCCGCTTGGGTCTGTTCGTCCCCAAGGCAGCAGAAACCCCTGCCAAAGTGGACTGGGGCCTTGTAAAAAAAAATTGTTGTGTCTCCTCTTTGAAATATGCGATGTTAGGGACCTCGCGGCAATGACCACATTTCCTAGACTCCTTCAGTGGTGCAGGCCAAGGGAGTCTGGGAAATGTAATCATAGCCGTGAGGTACCTAACACCGTGGATTTCAAAGAGGACACAACAACAAAAATTTTTTACAAGGCACTGATCCACTTTGGCAGGGGGTTCTGCTGCTTTGGGGATGAGCTGTAAGTGAGGTCGGGCTCTTGGCGGTGGGCCCCTGTTATACCCCATCTCCAGATGCTGGGCTGTTTCTCCCACCCATCTGCCCACCCATCTGCCCACGCAAGGCAACACCAGGCAAAGGGAGGCAAACCAGCCTGCTGAGACCAAGGCAGCACCCAGGAGCAATGCCGCCCCCAAAAAAGTGCTGCTGGGGCAGGTCTCCCCCCTGGGGAAGAATTAATTACCTGCTGGAAAAGTCACTCTTGGCCAGAACGGCTCCTGGGAAATATGTGGGCAGCCACATGTATCCTTCACTTCTGTTTCCCCCACTGCTGCCTCAATCCTTGTCCCTTCTACTTGGCTTGATGTGTCCCTAATGGCACTCCATAGCAGAGTGGATGTTGTAAGCCTTCTTACAACATTCACCCTGCTACGGAGCACAATTAGGGACACACCAAGCCAAGTGGAGGGAACAAGGCCTGAGGAGGCAGCAACAGTGGTGGTAGAAGTGGAAGCAGTGGCTAGGGTGAAGGCATGGGCCGGATGGAATGGTGCCACAGGTTGATTCCGGCCCATGGGCTGTATGTTGAGTATCCCTGACCTAGGCCATAATGCAAATAAGAAAACCAGTTTCAAACAGCCATGAAATTTCAGGAGACGTCCTTTTCTGGTCAGTAAGACCTCTTAAATGGATTAATTGCTCAACAAGCAAATTCTATTCTTTCATACATATTCATATGATTTTAACCATTTTAAACCTTGGAGGTGGAAATGGGAACATCACTAACTCCTTGCAATTACAACCATCTTCTACAACAGCGCATGTCTCAGACAATACAGGTGAAATGAATTGTCAGGATGGATAACCAGTTTCTTGACCCAGGATAAACATTGTCTTATGTCCTTTTGCAGGTTAAATGACATATTATTATTATTATTATTATTATTATTATTATTATTATTATTATTATTATTATTATTATTATTATTATTATTATTATTATTATTATTATTATTAATTCAATTTATATAGCGCCCTACTCGGTACAAATGACTCAGGGCGGTTTACAGAAACCATACATATAACACAATCAAAAGTAATATAGTATAATCAAAGGTCATACAGTATAATACAATAAATATAACAATACAATACAGAGGGCAATAAAACAAAACAAGGTTACAAAAATACAATTCTGGTTACATGTACATGACAGTCTCAGTAATGCAATACAATATAAAAATACGACAACGACAACGACAACGACAACGACAACAGTAACAGTAACAGTAACAGTAACAGTAACAGTAACAGTAACAGTAACAGTAACAGTAATAATAAATACAGTACATGATCCAAAATATCAGGGCTCTCACCCTAAACACAAGCATGCTCTGGAAGCCATGGCAGCAAACTTGCTACAGCTATCTTTTAAGCCCAGTGTGGGGCGAGGCTCGGGAGCGCCGGTAGGTGAGACAGGTCCAGGTGCTCCCAATGAGAGTCCTCCTTGCCCAGCTCTTCCAACGTCCAGGTGGCAGGGAAACATCCCGCCGCAGTGGTCTTTTAAGCCCAGCGTGGGGCGAGGCTCAGGAGCACCGGCAGGTGAGACAGGTCCAGTACAATTCATTAAACAATCTTGAAACTAGTCCTCTCAGCTCCAGGTGTCCATTGGAGGAGGCAGCAGATCTTACAGTTGCCCGCACCAAGCAACAGCTGGGCTTGCTCTCTCCGGACCGGACAAGGCTGGAAGTCCATTGGGGGGCAGCAGATCTTATAGCCGCCCACGCCAAGCAACAGCTGGGCTCGCTCTCTCCGGGCCGGGCCGGACGAGGGCTGGAAGTCCATTGGGGGGTGGCAGATCTTATAGCCGCCCACGTCAAGCAACAGCTGGGCTCGCTCTCTCCGGGCCGGACCGGATGAGGGCTGGAAGTCCATTGGGGGGCAGCAGATCTTATAGCCGCCCACGCCAAGCAACAGCTGGGCTCGCTCTCTCCGGGCCGGACCGGACGAGGGCTGGAAGTCCATTGGGGGGTGGCAGATCTTATAGCCACCCACGCTGAGCAACAGCTGGGCTCGCTCTCTCCGGGCCAGACATCAGAATATATTCCTCACAGCCCAATATCATAGATATTAAAGGAAAAAAGAAATCTTTTCTTTAGTAACATTCACCAGCTACAGCAGCAATATATGTTATAAATAACATAAATAAATCAATAAAGTTGTGACCCTTTCTACATCTCATCTCTTGTGTCTTGCCATTTTGTTTCTATATTGGGAGGCAATTCTGATACCAAACACACTGAAATTATAAAAATATATCAGTACTCCAATAATGGGGTTGCCAAACTACTTTATGTATTTTGATCATAGAAGGAATAGCTAGCTTGCTTGCTTGCTTGCTTGCTTGCTTGCTTGCTTGGTCATGCTAAGAAGAAGCCCAAGCTTAGAGGTCACTCAGGATTATTATTGGCTCTCTGAATGACTTATGCTGCAACAATGCCTTATAACCAAACATTTTTCCACATTAGCCTTAATATGTCAATTCCAAAAAGCAAATCCACTATTTCCAATATACACTTATGCTTGGGATGCACAACATGTGATCCACAGGTTGCTTGCATCCTCCTAAGCTATTTTTATGCTCTCCAGCACCCCAAAAAGTATTGATTTTTTTAAAAAAAATACAACTGAAATATCTGAATCTGAAAATATAATGGCATTATTGGTAAATGTGTTGATCAAGATTGGACAAGAATATCTTTAGTTAACAATTGTTTAAGCAAGAAAACAATTAATCCCTGATCATTTTTAAAGTCTCAATAATTAATTTTACAAAACTGTATCTCTTTCTTTCTTGAATGGTAGCTTTTATTTTATTTAAACATCATGCTTCCTAAAACATCACAACACTTCTATGATGACAGCATGTCTGAAATTTTCCATGTGTCTATGATCTGTTGACCAAGTCCTCCACAGACCAAAGAGCCCTGAAACTGCTGCTGATGCTTCCTCTTATAGTGTTCTACCATAATGAGGAGATTTAAGTAAATGTTATGTCCAAGGTTGATCTGAATTTTATATTTTTGACTAGATATAATGGTTTTAATTTATTCTAAAAAGTATTTTATTTTTCTTCTTCTTTAGTGAATAAATAATTAGTTATGAATTAAATATAAAGCAATCTTTCAAACTAATCAGTAATGAAGTTTTTTCCCTTCCAGACAAATATATTTCCTGGATTTTAATTAAACATTTTGAATGGATTTACAATTAGTGAAATATTTAAATAGGAAATATGGAAAACGAGGTTCACTGTCACTTTTTACTTTCTCTTTAGATATTTTCCCTCCCCCTTCAGAACTATGGTTCCAAAGAGTGAACCAATAAATTTATTATTTAACTAGAATGTGCAGAAATAGATGTGTATTGTTCATTATTGTGATGTCTAGCACAAATTTTATCATTTACTTTTATGCCCCCACCTTTTCAAGAAGAATGGCAGCCAATAACTGTAATTATAATGGAAGGGAACATTATCATGCTACTCTGTGGAACAGGAAACCAGAAAACACAAGTCAAGATCAATCAAAAGTTTGCCTGAAAAAGAAAGTTTTTCTTGCTGATGGAAGAACAACAGGTGGAGTGACAATCTGGCTTCCTCAGGAGTAACCATTGAAAAGGTTCTTTCTTTAGTCCTCATCAAATGTATCTGTGAGGTTGATGGAATACAGACAAGAGCCTCCCCAGAAGATCTCAAAAGATGAGGATGCTTTTATGAGGTGAAACAGTTCTTCAAACAGCATAGACCAAAGACAACACATCTTATTGGGCAACCAAAAAAATCAGTGCAATGCATTATAACAAAATTAACATAGCCAAGAGTTTATCGTCTTTCTCAGGGCTTTTGGGAATCATAATCTACAGCAGTGGTTACCAACCTTGGGTGCCCAGAAATCTTGGCCAAAATAGCTAATGGTGTAATCAAAGAACATCTGGGGCTCCAGGGTTGGGGGAAAAAAACCAACCAGAGACTACCAAAAGTCCCAAGGGTGATAACCATTATTTTATAAAGGTTTAGTTGCAGTCTCTGCTCTTTAGCTGAACAGCTTTGCTTGAACATATGGGCCTGAATAAAATTAGCCTCTGAAAGCTCATTTATCTATCTATTGGTGCCTTACAGCCTCAGCAGTCAGTTAGTAGCAATAAACTCTTGTCTTTGCTAAGTCTTCTGGAGTTATTTCCAAATCTTTTTATAAGGCCAAATCAGGGCTACTTTATATAATTCTAGGTTTAAAGAGAGGTATAGGTTTATTTCTCCTTGAGGATAAGGCATAATTAATTTTTTAATCACCATGGCAAAGACATTAATTTAACTTTTTATAGATTTTTGGCAAGTTAATTTCCCAGTTTCTAACATGTAAACCAGGGGTTCTCAACCTTTTCAAGTTGGAGGCTGGGTCACACTTCCTCAAACAGTTTGTGGTCCAGAATGGTCCTCCAACTGCCACGCCACCACCTCAATCAACCGCAGACTCATTTACAGCTGTTGTAAATGTATTTGCAGCAACCATAAATGAGTCTACGGCTGTTGTAAACACATTTACAACAGCCGGAAATGAGTCAACAGCTAATTCTGGCAGAAGCAATGGTGGCAGCTGGAGTGAGAGTGGTGGCTGGATTGTTTTGTGCCATAGGCCGGACCTGGCCCATGGGCCATAGGTTGAGAATCTCTGGTGTATATTGTAATGCTTTAGATCAGTGGTAAAGGTTTCCCTTGCTTGGAAGCCAGTCTTATCACACTCTAGGATGTGGTGTTCATTTCCATTTACAGCCAAAGAGCCAGCACTGTCTGTGTCTTCAGACATTTCCATGGTCATATGGCGGGCATGACTAGACACCGGAGCACACGGAATGCTACCTTTCCCACTGAATTGGTGCCTATTTATCTACTTGCAATTTCTTGCTTTCAAACTGCTAGGTTGACTGGAGAGGCTGACCTGCCCACCTTCCAGTCATCAAGTTCAGCATCTTAATTACTAAGCTACTGGAGTCTCATGGTCTAGTCTGCTAGGTTGCTTCAAATGATGACATATCCTGCAGTTACCACTAAAGGTAAAGGTAAAGGTTTCCCTTGCTTGAAAGCCAGTCTTATCACACTCTAGGATGTGTTCATCTCCATTTATAGCCAAAGAGCCAGCACTGTCTGTGTCTTCAGACATTTCCATGGTCATATGGCGGCCATGACTAGACACCGGAGAGCACGGAATGCTGCTACTTTCCCACCAAAGTGGTCCCTATTTATCTACTTGCAATTTCTTGCTTTCGAACTGCTAGGTTGGCAGGAGCTGGGACAGAGACGGGAGCTCATTCCATACTGCAGTACTCAGGAATTGAACTGCTGACCTTCCGCCTCCCAGTCAGTGTCTTAGTTGCTTGAGCCACTGAAGTCCCTGCAGTTACCACTACATTCTGACTTTTTTTAGATGAACGCATTTCCCTGTTGGATTTATTTATTTATTTATACACCACTCTTGCTTTAGTAGTTTTCATGACCTTTAATCATAACCTTCTAGGTGGCAGACAATTACACTTCAGGAGCTCAACTCTCTTTTTGAGCATGTTTCATTTTAATAAGAAAACCAATTCCCTTCCATGTCCTTGTAAAAATTTCTTTTAAATTACTCGGCTTAGAAATGCATTTATCCAATCGCACAGGTATTCAAATCAAGAAACAGTTGAAGGGCAGAATGGTAGAGACTTTCAAGGAAGTTGGACAGAGTAGGAAAATGCAAGGAATTAGGACAGATTGATAGGCAGGCAAGCAATTAGAACACTACAAGTCAGAGATAGGGAGATGAGACTCCAGAAGACATGAAATAATGTGACTGATGAAGAATAAGAAGGCCTGCTATGACAAGGCCAGTTGAGCAAGAAGATAAGGTGGAGTTGAATGGAATTAACCTGTACTGGTTTGGATGAATGAATGTGTATCCATATGGTAATATATGAGACCAAAAAGGCAAATATTAGGGAAATCAAAACAGGCACAGATGAGAATGGTTAGCTGTAACCACACATTTTTGTAATGTCAGTGTTAATTTAAACATCTATATAGGCATATAGGAAATATTTGCTAATTCTTTTCCATCTTGGCCAGGATCCTATTTTGTCATTATTCTGACACAGCTCCAGTTGCACAGTAGCTTGTACTTTCTCTGCATATGTGCAATCCCTAACAATCTACAAAGGGATTACACAAATAATGAACTAAAATGTGACCTGGCTAAGCTTGCTCCAAATCAGTGGTTTTCAATCTAGGGCCTGCGGCACCATTTCATCCAGCCCACACATTCGCTGCTGCCGCCACTCCCATCACTGCCACCAATATCTGGTTTGGTATGTCCCTAATTCTGCTCCATAGCAGGGTAGATGTTGTAAGAAGGCTTACAACATCCGCCCTGCTACAGAGTGGTGTTAAGGACACACCAAGCCAGGCAGATGGGACAAGGATTGAGAAGGAGGAGGCAGAAGCAGAAGCATGGGCAAGGACAGTCAGGATCCTTCCTTCACCCATGGTAGGCTGGTAAACAGGGAAGCAGCAGGGTGGCACCATGGGGGAATGTTGGCAGGGTGGACTGGTGGTGTGGGATGAGAATTGGTGGTAGTGGCAGTGGGGAAGGTGTAGTGTTGCTAGACTAGACTGGCAGGATGGGGGAAAAACACCAGTGCTGCTTTCCACCAGTATGAGAGGACGTGATCCAGCCTCCAGCTTTAAAAGGTTGAGAAGCCCTGCTCCAAATCAACTGAGTTTGACAGACTGAGCTTCTCAAGACAGTGGCGTAGTGTGGGTTTCAACCACCCAGGGTGTAGGCAAAATTTGCCTATAATCTTCATGGAAGAGTCACATCCAAGTAGCAATGCTTACAAAGAATAGATACATGCTGAGGTCCATACCCTGCATACCTTGTGATTTGACTGATGAGCTTTCCACAGTTCTACTTTTATATCCCCTCCTTTTTTTAGTATGACTGTATTCTCAAGATATGCAATGATAAAAAGAACTTGTGATGCACTATCCCTCTTGACTACTATAGATTTGTCTTCATTGTATCTCTGGCTCAAGGCTGCAAGGTAAGCCAATCTGGACATGTTTGAGAAAGAACAACACTTTTTCTACAAAGAATGAGGAAGATAGAGGAATATAGGAGATAATTGTGTCTCGCCAGACATCCCTCTATGGTAGTGGAGTAAGCCATACAGCCAGTGATGCAATGGTGAGTGTTGGGTGGCAGTAAATAACCTGACTCCCTAAAGGGACCAATGGATATGGGTGGATGAGCTCCTTTAGGTGGGATGATGGCCCCTCAGTGGAGGAAATGCCACTGGAAATCATCATATTGGACCCAAGAGCAAAATGAGCAGAGGAGGAACCACTTCACTATTCTGATTCCCAAAGGTCATGGAGATGGAAGAAGCCATGCCAGATGGAGTGACTGTAAAGGGACACCTTGTCAATATCCTCAAGACTGTGGCAGTCCATTGTGGTCCTGGTGTCAAATCCTGCATCTCTTATTCTATACATGGTTCCAGGATCATAGTGTGTGGGTTACTGCATGGCAAGCTGGGATCCACCTTAAACAAATTCACACCAGGAAAAATGTATACATGGACATGAGTAGCAGCTAACAATGACAACAGCAGCAACAGATAATCATTGCAGAGAAAGCTTAGTATGTCTTGTCAAGCCATTTGGGCTTCTGTAGTTGAGCAGATGCCATCACTTAGAGATGTAACAGTTGCCTGAGATCTCAAGCTAAAAGCTAAAAGTAAACAGTCTAATGAAACATTTTATACCTTATACTTTATACCTTTATATTTCTAAGAAGAGTGCCTGGCAGAACCATCTTGCCATGAACTTTCATTGATAATTTTCCTGATGTATTCCTGCTTGATGAAGAGATCTTGAATCTCAAAAGCTCGCACAATGATTTATTTTTGAGTGATTTGTTTTCTGTATGGAGAATATATGATTTTAACCTTTATGGCCAAGGCAGTGACATGAAAGAAAGGGAAATTCACATCTTTCACCAATTAAAATCATAACTTTCCTCAGTATTTTAAAAAAGAACCTATTATTGTAAGGCATAAAATTTTTAATCTATCTGGGAAATCAAGAGTAATTACACTTTACAAAGTAGATTTGTTGTACTTCTTTGATATTAAGAAATTTAGGCCACAATAACCAATGGTGATCATATTCTCCATGTGTCTAAAAATCCTTATGATACATTGTGCCATCTTTTCTTAATATAATTAACTTCTCTCAGGACTTCTACATAAGAGATCAGTGACATTCAAACTGTGGAGCCGAATGTCTACTGTGTATAACATTAATCAGACAACTGTTTTAAATGGGGTGGGATAGGTGAAAGCCTATCATTTCTTCAAGCATCGTATCTGTTTCGAATATCAGCTGTCATCATGGTGACAGGCTTCCTGCTCTTAACTCCATTTATGTCCAGGGCCTCTCTTCTCATGAAGATTGTCCTAGGAAGAACATAATGCAGTGGTCTAGCTCCCACCCACCTTCCGTATCACAGCATGAGACCAAGTACCACTGATTCACTGAAAATTGCCCTTAAAATACCATTTACGTACAGTACAGTAATACCTCGGATAAAGCTAAGACTTAATTCCACAAGTCTTGGTGTTATCCGATTGTTAGTTTTATCTGATGCATGTTAAAATCCTATGGGATGTATTGGATAACGTTAAAGCTCCATAGAGATACATTGTAACCGCACAGGCTTTAGCGATTGTTATCCGATCCATCCCATAGGACCTTAACGTTATTCGATCCAATTTTCCTCCCCAGATTACTTAACGTTATGCGATTTTAGCGTTATTCCGAGGTAAACGTTATCCAAGGTATTACTGTATTTTGAAAATCTTTTATGGAGAATTTGAAGAACTATCTGTTCTTAGATATACGTGACTTCTATAAATTTCTCTGAATACAGAAATATGGTACTGGATATATTTTCTGATAGAATATCTTAGCATGTGGATTGACCTCAAGAGTTCCAGAAATTTTTCAAAAAGGGGTGTGAGGGTGAGAGAGAGACAGAGACAGACCAGATTCCTGGAGCTGGCAATAATGTCTCTTTTTTAAATCCCTTTTAAGGAACATTAGAATTAGGGTTTGTTATTAACAGTAACTGTCAGTAGTGAGCCTTGGCGGCTTGGAAGGATAACTGCCCTGAACTTCTTAATGTGCTATGTGTAGAATGTTCAATCATTTCCAATAAAAATATGGTGGTGTGCTTAGACAATAATAGCAATAGACAATGCTCATTTCTGTCCCTTGAATAGTAACAGTTTGTAGGCAATTATTCTGAGGTAGGCTGGAAATAAAGAAATATGGAACTAACTGGTTAGGGCTAAAAAGTTAGTCACACCCAAAGGACAGACCAGTAGACTAGATCAAGACACAAGCCAGAAGTGAGAATCAAAGAACAAACTGCTGGACTTTGGGTGTTTAATGTCCCGCAGTATCTCTTTGACAGAGAACATACTGAATGATCCATAGAGTCCCCTGCACTTCTATCCTTGTTATTATCAAAGGTATACAGCATCTACCAGATGTTTGGATTGTAGTTTCGGAACCCCACTGCTTGAGCCCTAGCCCTTGACCTAAGAGTCAGTGAGGTATCACTTGATAATGTACCTGGTACCTGGTAGTGCTACTCTCCGCAACTTCTCTATCATGATCTTATCAATGCCAGTTACATTTAGACTTTTTCCAACCCTTTTGTGATTATTCCCACTGCTTCTATCACTACTGGTATTGCTGTTCCTCCTTTTTTCAGGTACATCAGTTCTAAAATTCTGATACGATACCTCATAATCTTTCACTCTCTTTTTCTTCTGACTCACTGTCACCTGTGATGGTCACATCAGTCAGCTTAACCAATTTTTTCTCAATCACAGTATTGTTTGGAGTGTTGCGTTCAATCTTCTTATTGGTTTGGATTGTAAGATCCCACAAGATCTTTACCACCTTATTCTCATTCCCAACCAACTTTTCAGGTTTGTATTCCTCCCAATATTTTAAAGATGGTATTCCAATTCTTGCACAGATTCCAATATAACATTGCTGTTACTTAACCATCCCCTGTGCGATTTTATTGCATCCACTGATAATGTGGATACTCAATTATTAGTCCTATCAACCTTTGATGATGATATTGTTGTTGATGATGATGATGAAACATATAATATTTATAAAAAAAATAAATCAGGGTTGATAAGAGAATGTTTAAAACATGAAAAAAAGATCAAAGACCTGGAACATGAAAATACCATTTACTGCAAATAAGAAGATAATATTGTCCCTTCTCATTATCTCATTATTATTTAAATTTAACATTGTTGGATTCTAGTTTTTCAAAACACAATGAGTTTTAGGTAACAAGGGTATGTAATTGAGATGATCTCATCATGCCAGTAAGAACTAAAAAATAAACCTGAACACAAAAATGCTGTTCTTCTCTTTCCTCTTTCTGAAATAGTTGTGGATCTTTGTAAAATGAGTACACTGAAAATTGATTTGCTGTTTTTCAACAAAGTTTAGTAAACTGCAATTTGGCTCAAACTGTGAGCAGAGAATTTAGGAAAGAAATGAGTTAGCCTTTCTCAAATTGCTCCACAACAGAGCTGAAGGAATAGAAAATCAAATCAGCCTGCATAATAAAATTGTTCATTGTTCTCTGTTATGGAACTTTAGTATTTAGAGCCTTGCCATTTTTAAAAGAAAGGATTTAGGTGGCATTTACAAAGTTAGGCTACACAGATATTGAAATGCTTTCAAGACTAAGGGCTGCTATTGAAAGAAAGGAGAGAGAAAATCCATCACCCAACATTTGCAAACTTTCTTATATCTGATCAGACTACTTGTTATTTTTCCTGATCAGATTATTTTTTTTCCTGGCAATTGCTTTGCATATTTTCATGCAGAGATCTTTCATGTGCAGCAGAGTAAATCAACATTTTACAAGGCAATTTTAAAAATGGGGACAGAAAAGTGTAACCTTTACATACACCTTCAAATCAACACACAAATTAACATAGTAAGGTTAGATAGGTTTATGTTCTGTGTCAAAATTAGGTGATGTTTGTTCAAGTAGTTTTAACGTTATGATTACTCTCAAGTGTAGAGGTTACACTCTTTCTCCAGATGCAAGCCAAGTTTATCTTAAGTAGAGAATGAATTGTTGAAATATATTTAAAATAACTAACATTTTTATCTTAAAAGCTCAGCTGCTTCTTTTTATTTGCAACAAATTCATCTCATAGTTAGGAAATTAGAGAAAAATTAAGCCACCCCTTCTTAACACAAAATCATCTAGTAGCAACTTGACAGAAAGATGAAAGGTTAGTAAGCATTTCCTCCAGTGGTGGGAAGCAACAGGTTCACACACACACAGGAAGCAAAATTGGGTGGCCTCTGGGCAGGGTGGTGGTGAAATTGGGTGGCCTTCGGGTGGGCGGAGGGGAGTGAAATTGGGTGGCCTTGCCCACCTCCCTGCCCTGCCCCATCAGGTTTTGTCCCTGCAAGTGGTTCAAGGTCTCCCTTGCTCAAAAGCCAGTCATATCCAACTCTAGGGTGCAGTGCTCATCTCCATTTACAGCCAAACAGCCAGTGCTGCCTGTGTTTGCAGACGTATACATGGCTAAATGGCAGGCGTGACTAGATTGCCCATGATGTAGGCTCCGCCCACAATGTAGGCTCCGCCCACAACAAAGATTCCACACACAATGTGGTAGCAAATTTTTTTGCTGCCCACCACTGATTTCCTCGTCCCCTACATTCTGGTATAGGGCCTCAGATATTGAATGATGAGAACATAGGAGTCTATGAGAACATAGGAGATTTGCATTATTTTATTTTATTTTTTGCTGTTAAAGGGCGAACATTTCCTCTATTTTTACTTTGAACTGGCAAAAAATCAGCCTTGCCTTATTGAATAAGAAGGCTGGTTTTTCACTTAAAATATCCTTTCTTTTGTTTGTTTTTTTAATTTAAAATTCCGTCTTCTTTTATTCTCATCCCACTCCCTAATGATCACTTACTTCTGGACTGGGTCATTATCAATAGCATTTAAACATGTTAGAAATAATGATTCCATAACTCCATAATGTATATTCTTTGCCATGAACTCACACTTAAGGAAGTCTGCCCAGAAATAATGATTCCATATTTCCGGGAAGAATTATTTCAATGTGAGAGCATGTCAAAGAATATAGCACATGGATGAGGCTCAGTCCAAACAAAGTCTTCTAGCCTAAGTAAATATTACAAGCATAGTTCTGTCTAATTTTTCTCTCCTATGGATGGAATAAACATCACTACTGGTGCTTAGCATCAGTTGTGGGATGTCAACAATTTTACTACCCAACCGTGATGTCATCACAGTGTGGGCGGAGCTAACATCATGATGTCATGACATGGGTGGAGCCAAAGAATAATAATAATAAAATAATAAAATAACAATAAGCACACACACACACACACTAACACACCCTCAACCCACCCCCCACCCCCCACAACACAAGGACAGCAAGGAGGCCATGCATATGCGCCAAGCACTGTAGGCATGCATGCACACCAAGTGAAAAGGTAAGTCCCGAAAGTGGTTCCCCCCAAAAGCTGCTACCAGTTCTCTGGGACACTGAGGAAAGTTACTACTGGTGAGAACTTGTTACATCCCATCACTGCTTAGCATACACTGTTGCACAGATGAACATTAAAAAGAGTAAGGAATGTAAATTTGTGATTTCCACAATGGACGGATGCCTTATAGTGAACCCTGATTACAAGTGCCATTTTAACAAGTTTGCCAAACTCAACAAAAACCTAGGTATCAGTTCTGCCAAACGGGTGTGAACCTGCGGAATCCCACCACTGATATGATCTACCTCATAGTATTATTGTATCATAGCTGTTGCCTTCAGTGATGTGGAGGAGAAGTGGGATATAAAATGAACCAAAAAGTATATATAATTTCATTTCATGCCATTGCACTTGTTCTTTAATGTATACCAGTAAAACCGTGGATAAAGAGTACCTTGCTTAGAGAGTAATATGCTTAAAGAACAGAATTTTCTCTGAATGGTTGCCTTACTTAACAACTAATACCAACAAAAAACTCACCTAACAAATAAATTGGGTTTCAAAATCCCACCCACCCCCTGGCAGAAGTCACAATTGGTCACTTACAATGGTGTTTCGCTTAAAGAGCAAGCTTGCTTAAGGAGCAATCCCGTGGAACGCATTATGTTCTATAAGTGAGGTACTGCAATGCATTATGTTGTTGTTCAATTAGTACCTTGCATAGATTGAACAACTAATGTCAAAAGGAGCTCCAGAGATAAGCTTTGCTAACTTCCAGTTCCTCATTTTTATTTCAAAAGGCAAATAAATAACTACATACATACATACATACATACATACATACATACATACATACATACATACATACATACATACATACATATTTCAAAAGGTAAGGGGACATATTTTGCAAAATATCCTGGCAAGATATTAATAGGGCTTTTCAACCTATGTTTGTTGTCTTTTTAAATTAGGTTGTCTAGCCCAAGGAAAGGGTTTGGAAATTGAAAAATAGCTTTCTAATATACATTCTGCTGAGCTGGTTTCTCAATATTTGTTTGCCTGAGAAGTTAAAGAACATCTATGGTTCTCTGTTCTATGTGCTGCACTTACCATTTTGCTTCACCATTTCATTAAATCCAAAAGCAAAGCAAATGAACCAGCACTGGGGATAAAATACACACCTGTGCTGGCTTTGCCTGCTTCCCCGGCAAAAAGATGGGTGTTCTCTAGCAGGCCTTGCCTGCATCATGTGTTAGGGAGGAGCCAGGAAGCCTTTATAGGTGGTGGCTCCTTCCTGCTTCACCCACTTCGTTCAATTTAGGAGAAGCTAATCCCACCCTCCTTCCCTCAGTAGCAGTGTGATGTTCAGTCGCTTTAGGGCTGGATGGGAATTTTTGCATTACCCCAGTCTGGCTCTTGGAGGCGTGGTTTTTTTCTCCCATCCCATACTGTTGCTGCAGGCTGAGTTTTTGCTGGAGGTTATTTCAGTCACTTTGGTGGGTAGTGTGGGTGATTTTAATCAGAATGGCCAGTTTAGCTATTGGGTTGGGGTCTCGGTTAATTTGGGAACTCGGACTGCACTATTACTTGGGGTGCCTCACTGCTTCTGGATTAGCCAGAGCCTTGGAACAGCTGATCAGGAAGCTTTGCCAGCTTCCTAGTCGCATAGCTTGGTCCCACTATTGGGCACAGTGCCTGCAGAGGTTTTCTGCTGTCCCTATTATTTGGGATCCAAATTCTCTGGTATTGAACCGAGATATTTTCATGCAATCACACTACTTCATCCCCAATGCAATAGTTTGCAACAACTTATTTTGGATTAATAAAGTGCCCCCATGTTTGAACCCATGACATGTGTCCATCTCTTCACTTGGGGGGTGGCAGACAGAGCAAAGCAATCACACTTATATACTGCCCCATAATGCTTAGTGCACTCTAATTTACAAGTTAATTAGCATTTTGCCTCCAACATGCTGGGTACTTATTTGACTGACCTTGGAATAACGGAAGGCTGAGTCAACCGTGATCCCTGGTCAGATTGAACTCACAACCTTTTGGTTGCAGGACAGCAGTTTAACCACTGCACCACCAGAGCTCCAACCTTTCTTGTTATTTTGACACAGAAGGATTACAGCCACATCCTAGATATTATTGGGTTTGCCCTTCAGCAGCAGCCATAGTACAGCTAACGTGTTATTGTGGCTGTTTTTTATTCAATACACTGGGTAGTTACTGTTGAAATTCTTGTGTATTGCATGTATAATTAAATTTCTGTTTTAAAAAGCCAGAACATTCAATTCTTGGGGGGGGGGGGGTTGAGAACCCTCTGGTTTCTTGAATATGGGATATTGTGTTTCTCTATCCCTGGTTCAAAAATTAAACCCAGGCTCTGAAACTTGATTAAGATATTAATTGAGTAAGATGCCCTTGGTTCTGATTTATAATTATGAAGAGCCCTGGTGATGCAGTGGTTTGCTCTAGTACAGCCGAAACATCCAGGTTGACTCAGCCTTCCATCCTTCTGAGGTCAGTAAAATGAGTACTCATCATGTTGGGGGCAAAATGCTAATTAAATTGTGAACTACCCAGAGAGTTCACTAAGTGCTATGGGGTGGTATATAAGTGTAAGTGTAATTGTGATTGTCCCTCTGTTCTGGTTGTGTTAGAGCAGTGATGGCAAACCTTTTAGAGACCAAGTGCCCAAACTACTAACCAAAACCCACTTATTTATTTCAAAGTGGCAACACAGAAACAGGGGAGGAAGGAAACACTCCCATTTGGCTGCTGGGCAGAGGAGTGGTGCAAACTCTGAGTGACTGAACAGATGCCCACAGAGAGGGCTCTGAGTGCCACCTGTGGCATGCGTGCCATAGGTTCACCACCACTGTGTTAGAGCATCATGTTTGGCTACAGTTGGAAATCTTCAGCATAACTTGAGACCTCAAATCTTGTTTTCATTTATTTCTTCTGTTCTTTTCCTACAGAATTTATGTCATCATTGTCTCATCCATTATTTGCATGTTAGTCTTTGAAACACTCTGCTAAATGCAAGCAGTTTGTCAAAATCCTGTCTTGCTCAATTCTTTGTAATTGAAATGCTAATTATGCTAGGGGTAATCATTATTGATGGAATTGTTCATACCTGCTATTGAAGTGTTCAAAGGGGTCAAATAATGATGAATTAGAATTTAATAAGTCTATTCAACAATAGTTAATGATTTCTCCCTTCCCTGCCCTATTTAATACTTCAGCATCCTCTAGATAATTTAAATTGATGCACCTTTTGTGGAGGTTTAAATAATAGAAATGAGAATGACTCTCATTTTCAGAGGTATGACTGAGTCTGCAGTTTTTGTTTGCACTTAATCAAGAGCAGGTGTAAAACTGCCAAAAGCTAGAATAATATAATTAATGTTTGCCCTAGAAACCTTAGAAGCTTGTATTGTTTTTTTAAGCAATCCTGGACTTCCTGTATATTCTGCAGTTTAGTGCAATTGAGAGGAGATTAAATTTGATTTGCAGGAAAATGCTATGCAAAATATTGTACTGTAGATACAGATCAATACATGTACTTCTAAGTATGTTAACTGGAAACCTTTGCAACACCCACATTTCACAAACCAGTAATGAAAGTGATTGGCTTTAATTTAGGACCCTTATGTTGTTACCAACCCTTATGTTGTTACCAGTACAGTAATACCTCGGATAACACTAAGACTTGGTTCCACAAGTCTTGGTGTTATCCGATTTTTAGTGTTATCCGATCCATGTTAAAATCCTATGGGATGGATCGGATAACGTTAAAGCTCCATAGAGATACATTGTAACTGCACAGGCTTTAGCGGTTGTTATCCGATCTATCCCATAGGACCTTAACATTATTCGATCCAATTCTCCACCCCAGATTGCTTAACGTTATGCGATTTTAACGTTATCTGAGGTAAACGTTATCTGAGGTATTACTGTATTTCATATTTGAAACCAGGCATGGACCTGTCTATCCTTCTGATGGTTCTGGAACAAAAGAAACTGCTCAGAAGGGCCAGATTTTGTGGACATGAATCCTTTCTTCTTAATGTTCTGTTAACGTCTTCTTCCTCACTTCTCATGAGCTTCAAGAAAGATAGTCTAAGGGGCAAGATAAAAATCCTCTAATAAAGAAAAGGCCACTGCATTATATTCTCAGAACAGTCTTCACAGCTGATAGCCATGATGTTCACCCATATTTGGATTCATATATAGCAGGAGGAGGAGGAGGAAGACTGTTTAATTAGGAAACTGCAATTTGTACCAGAAATATGCAAGGTGTTTCTGGGTTGGTGATGCTTCATTTCTTATTAGGCTGGGTGATAATGGGCTACTATTATTTTAGCATGTCAGCGCTACTGCTAGCTAAAAGGAACATGAGTAATGTTCCACTGCTGGCCATCTCATTCGAAAATGGAAATTTCTTAATGCCTTGAAAAGATGATGATAGCCAGGAAGAACAGCAGTTTCTGGAACTTTTCTGAAATTCCTAGTTGAAGCTTCCTCAGTCTTTTTTTAGACTTTGTGACTCTATCTAGACCAGTATTTACCAACCTTTGGTTTTGTGACTTCAGTTCTCAGAAACCTAAGTCAGTACATTGGCTGAGTAGCGGTTTTTTTTCAGAATTGACTTGTTCTTCTGGGAATTGAAATCCAGAATCCAAAGGTTGGTAAACCTTGACCTAGATAGACCTAAATGACACACACACCCCAGCCAGTGACATCAGAGAATGAGAAATCATGCAAGAAGTTTCAGAATCATTGTAGCAGTCTTTGGGGTAGGTGGTGGGTGGGGAGGAATCTCATTTTCTAACAGGGTACCCAAATGGCAAAGAAGCATTGACACTGGTACCACTAAAAAAGAGTGCAAAAGCCCTTCTTCCTCCAGAAAGAGAGGTGGCCTAGAGTGATTTGCAAACAATATATACTCTGCCTCTTCGATCAAAATATCCTGTTTGCCTCAGTGGTTCCTACAGGAAGAAGAAATAGACCAAGACTCTCCTTGATAACCAAGGGAATGGACCATATCAAATTACTGTTAAAATACTAGTGGGGAAAACATGCAAATCACAGATTATAAATAAAACAGGTTATAAAACAGATTCTAAATAAAACAAACTGGTGTAAGTACATTGCATTGAAAATAGCCAAAACCAAAAACATTCTTCTGAGAGAGAGAAAAACAAAGGAGCAAGAAGCTTCATAAGCTACTTTCTGGATAATAATATATATGCTCTGCCATAAAGGTTGTCTGATAGCAGATTGTAATTCACGGAAGCCAAAGATTAATCACAAAAAGCTAATCAGATGATTTTAGCATGAGGAAAGTAGTGTGTGAAAAATGAATCTTGAATAGAAAGGAATACACGCAGACCAGTTCTGGAGTATGGAATTTTTGGTCTTCCATAGGTTGTTGGAGGGACTTTGGTGGCTTAGTGGTTAAGATGCTGAACTTGACAACTGGAAGGTTAGCAGGTCAGCAGTTCACGACGGAGTCAACTCTGTCTCTGTCCCAGCTCCTGCCAAACTAGTAGTTCAAAAGCAAGAAATTGCAACTAGATAAATAGGTATTGCCTCAACAGGAAAGATAACAGAGTTCCATGTCTAGTCATCCCTGCCACATGTTCATGGAAATATCTGCAAATGCAGTGAGTGTTGGCTCTATGGCTATAAACGGAGATGAGCACCAAATCCTACAGTTGGATACAACTGGCTTTCAGGCAAGGTCAACTTATAGGTTGTTGGACTGCAGCTCCCATTAGCCAAAGGTGCTTAATCTCAATACAGCAGTTATAGAAAGTAGCACTATTAGGTACCAGCTACATTAGACACAGTGATGGGATGTTACCGGTTCGGACCGGTTCGCCCGAACCGGTAGCATCCCGGAACTGCGCATGCGTCAAACCTCCATTTGATGTATGTGCAGTTCTATTTTTTGGTGTGCATGTGTCAAATAGAAGTTTGACACATGCACACTAAAAAAAGAACTCTGCATGCATCAAACAGAGGTTTGACGCATGTGCAGACATTTTTTAATCTTTTATTTTTTTTTGCTCCACCCATGATGTCATGACATCATAATGTCATGACATCATGACATTGGCTATGCCCACGACAACGATGACATCATGGTGGGGTAGCAAAGATTTTGACAATCCACCACTGATTAGGCAATACCTCACTGACACTTAGGTCCAGGACTAGGACCTGAGAAGTGGAGTTCTAAAACTCCGGTCTCAACATCTGGTGGACAATAATGATAGTAATCCTCTGAGTTTTAAAACAACAATTTGAAATATTTGAAAATATCCCATACACTTACTCCTGCAAGTGGACATGAACAGATAGAAGGAGCAACCACAAGCCAATTTAGTTTACTCAAGGAACTTGTTTCTTTCAGGAATTAAAGTGTGTGTGCGTGTGCATGTGTGTGTGTGCACGTGTGTATATGCACATGCATTCGTGCGTGCATGTGTGCACGTGCACACACAAACATACAAAATACAAGATTTTGTGGCAAAATACAAGATGTTGCAGCAAAACAACACTACTATTAATTTTGAAGAATAAATTTCCAACATACAAACAAAACAAAAAATAGACCAAATTTTTATAAACTTATCCAGCAAAGTTAAAATTACTTTTTTTAAAAAATTATCTCCTATGATAAAGGAGATCACTCTACAACAAGAAATGAGGAGAATGTATTTCTTGATCTTGAAACTAAACCATGTGTCAGAAATACATTCTTTTTGATAGTGATAGTATGCTGTTATTTGTTATTTTATAATAACAATGTGATCAGAGCTATATAGATGTCCTATAAAACATTCTGCAAGGAATGGGAAGTGTGAAGTTGGGAAGGAATGGACATATCTGGAGCGCTGGAATCAATGCACATACAAATGCAAAAGCTGACATGGACTGGAAACAGATCCACACATCAGTCCTAACTCTGAACACAATTTAAAGCAGTTGCTGAAGTATATTAGCAGAAATGCATAATACATTGTACATAGTGCATTGCTCAGTTGCACAGCAGTATTAGAAATATGGCAGGCACACCCCTTTAAAAAATGTGTTAGCCTTTCCATTTTGTTGTGTGAGACATCCTGAGATTGAGATTTTTAATGGAAACCGACAGAAGGTCACCTTGCCTTGCAGGAGACCTTTGCTGCAAAGTGAGGTTTTCAACTTGATTATTCATCTTTGAATGCTGAAGCATGCAAGAAAATATACTGTGATGCACTTAAGGAATGGCAGGAAACTGAATTCCATGTCCTGAGAGAGCTGTGGATGGGCAGGGGAGCCAGACAGAGAATAAATGAGAAAGTAACCCGCATGAGAAGGTGGGAGTATATGGAGGCTTGAAAGTATATATAATCTGATTAGGGATGCAATTATATTTAAAGAAATGAACTGATGGAATCTCAAAACTTTACATTTTTAGTAAGGTAGGATTTTATTCTCTTCTTTCTTTCCCATCTTTATTCTGGCTCTGTTGGTACCTCAAAGCCACAAAGGAGTGGAAGGAGAAAGATATTTAAAACTAGACACACAAAAGCATCCCTGTCAAATTCCATTCACATCTGTAGAATATAAATGTACTTTCACATGACAGATTTGCACCTGCAGCAAAAAGACAGCTTTTATTTTATTTATTTCGCCCTCGTTGGTGTCTGATAACCTGCAGTCTGGAGACAAAAGTGCAAAGGCTCAGCACAATGATATGCCATGGCCTTTCCCAACAGCAGTTAGGTAAAAGAACGGCTTTCTCGCATGCAATGTTGGTGCACAACATTATGACAAGGGGTTCTGCCCATGCCAAACTGGACCCAGACAAAAACCAGCATCCCCTATGCAAACTCCACAGTAGACAATTATCCTCTGCCCTTAAAACCCAGAGTTGCCCAAACCGTAAATTCTCCTAAGAAAATGTTGTGTCTCTAACATCGTTCCATAAGATGTTCTCAGATATACATCCCTTTTACAAATGGATTGTAACCATTTTACAACTATAGAGAGGCAATGAACACAACAAAGAAAATACTCCTTTTTAACATTTATTTAACATGAGCAAATGTGATTTAATGAAATATTTCAGAACAAAGTTTCATATATGTGACAAAAGCAATATTGAAAGGTAAACATTACTTACCCACCGACTCATCAAATAAAGAGGCAGGACACAATTAAATTGATATTAAAACTTGGGGCACATTAATTAAAATTAATTGAAACTTCTGACCTGTGGAGGGCCTGGTAGTACATACCTAGTACCAGAACAGGAGAATGTCATTGTCCTCTCTCTAGCCTAGATGGGCGAATCTCATCCCCCTTTGGCTGACTCAGTTGGGGAGGCATTTCTGCGGTCGTTTCCAACTCTGTTCAGGTGAACGAATGTTGGACATATTGCAGAGCTGTTTCATGGTGTCCACTGCATACCCAAATGATTCACCTGAATCATACCAGGCACACAGTATTCACTTCATCCAAAAATACTCTGAAGGATTCACTGCTACCAATATAACCCACCGCTACCCACCAAGCCCATGCTTGGCTCCTCTCGCCCCAACTGCTTTCAAGGACAGTTGAAATACCCCCCCCCACACACACACACACACACATGTCTTGCAAATGAAGTGGAACAAATAATGACCAGTTCAAGCCACTGCTACTTTAGTTTGAACCACTGCTCCTTTAGCTCTGTGAGATCCCTTATTACATGTACAAAAAGGGTCTTACCATTCAAGACTGATATCATAACAACTTTCAAGCAGAATTAAAAAAAACATTCAGGGATCACATGTAACTAAAGGGACTCAGGCAAAAAATCTGAAAACCAAATTGTCATTTTCATTCTGGGTTGGAAATTTGTGTGTGTGTGTGTGTGTGTGTGTCTTGCAATTATATTCTATGAGTAAGAAAAACCCAATTTTCATTTTCCAGTTTCAAAGAGTTCTATTGAAGTAATTTTAAAAACTACAAAATATCTGAAGGAATGTTTTTTGGTATTTTCTGTTGCTGTTCTTCATCTTGTAATGTATCCAATTCTGAATATTAGTGACCATGGCATCTCTTTTGGCATCCACTTGGGAATCAGCACCCTTCCCTGTAGGCTTCACAAAGGCTGTTAGTCCTTGGAGTAGTTAGGTTAGTTAACATCCACCTGATTATCAGCATTGAGTCATTGAAAGTATGGTCTACTCTATTACTATAGCAGGATAACCTGGCCAGGCTTGTCTCTTGCCATAAATGCTACATTTCAAATAACACTAAAATGATAAAAAAAAAGGCAAAACTACCAAATGGATGGCATCTAGGAACATATAATGCATAGGATCCACAGTTCATTTCCTTTTCTGGTCTACAAATTTGTGTTCTCTCTCTGTAGCACCTTAGAACAGCTGTGTTTAAATAGCCCAAACAAACCATATTGGTCAACCAAATATAACTAAACAGGAGCAGTGCAACAAGTGACAGAACCCATCAAGGGCAAAAGTCTGTGCTACATATAAGCTACCTACTGAAATATGGTTCTGGTGAATATTTTGTGGTTTGTTGAAACACTGCCACTGAGTCCTGTATGACTGAGAAATGTGGATGTCTTTTCCTACTCAGAAGTTACAATTTCAAGCTTTTTCTAAAATGTGGATTTTCAGGTTTGTTGTCAGGTTTCTTACATCAGTCACATCCATTCTAATGGGACAGATGAATTTATGTCATTGTGTTGTCTTACTCATAAATCTACCTTCTGCTCTATTTTGTGCAACATGAATTTGATGTCCAAAGCTGGTGCTGGTACATAGCTCCTAAGACATTTTTGGTACCTTGATGCACCAATTCCTCCTAATCTGATGGGATAGAAAAATCTGATATGTTACCTTACTTAGGCATTGCTATTCCACATTGTGTTGCACTCTATAGATATTCTGCCTGGAGCAGATGCTGGAGCATGATTCCTAGGGGTGTTTTGTGGCTCACTGCCTCAGCTGTTTTTAATCTGATGAGATAGGTAGATTTTGTTGGGTTGCCTGCTCAGAAATCACTGTTCTAAGCTGTTTTGTGAAATATGGGTTTTCTGTCCAAACTGAGTACTTGAATGTTGCTCCTGGGGATGTTTTAGGAGTTATTGCAGCAGTCCCAACTATCCACATGTGAATAATGAATTTAGTTGATTTATCATACTCAGATATTGCAGGTCTGGGCTATTCTTTTCTATCCAGGTTGATTTAGTGGAAGTAATGAGTCAATAAAAGAGGAATATTTGTGGTTTTGAGTTCAAAAATATTGTTCTGGTGTGTTTCCATCACATTACACAACTGTTGACACATTTTTCATAAGTGCCTATTCTGACTCTTCTGTTCTGTTCGGGTTTTTAGCTTATCTTGTCTTTATGCTGCCAGAAGACTTTCTTGTATTTGCTTAGCATGATGCTATTCATCATTGTTAATCAAAAGTACCTGCACTTTAACCATGCCTTCTCCATTTCTACAACACCACTGCTGAGAAAGCATTGATAGACTGCTTAAAGTATTGACAATCATTAAAAAAACAACCAAGACATCTGATCTTTAATTTAGCTGATTTCTTGCTATCACATTTAGACTTTTATTTTTATTCAATTCTATGCACTTATCATGTGCATGAGATAGTGTTATTCCTAGATCTCAAATTATTAATGTTAAATATGTTTATGACATTGGTATTTTGTCTCTCTTCCATGGAATACTGGTAATATATAAGAATTTATCATTTTTGTCTATACAGCATCGGTAAAAATGAGTGTCTAACCCCAAGTCTAATAGTCAATTCATTAGGTCAGGGGTCCCCAATCACTGGGCCACAGACCAGGCCATGGGCTGTCCTGAACCAGGCCGTGGAAGTGGTGGTGCTGGGATCCCAGATGACAACCTTCTGCCCGCAATGTGCTCTACCAAGTCTGCCCAGTGAACAGAGTGAGAGGACAGGCTTCAAACACAGGAGATAGGCAGGTGGCTGTGCCCCTCCTCCACATTGCTTAACTATGGCTCTTATGGTAATTATGCACTTTATCATACTTTATTATGGGCTTGCACTGTCCAATCCCACCACCACCACTTACCAGTCCATGGAAAAAATTGTTTAGCATGTAACCAGTCTATGTTGCAAAAAAGGTTGGGGACTCCTACATTAGACTAAGGTATGATCTTAATTACTACAATGGTTCTGGAAGATAAAGTGTGCTATACTCTCCATATCTATGAAACTAAACTGATGGAATTATTTGTCAGCTTATTTACCAGCCGTCCTACTCTACCTCAGGGTCTCCCCACATTCTTCTTGGGGTCTCTATCTTTCAGAAGCCCCTTTAAGAACTGCCCCAGGGCCTCCAGTAGGAGAGCTGGGCTGCTATACCAGCTAAAAACCTTAGCTGCACCTCCGTTCTGGTCTCATTCAAAACCATGAAGGAGAACTTAAAAATGAATAGGGAGATATTTGGTAGCGTGTTCTGTGTGTGTTTGTTCTGAGTTACCTCTTACCCACAAAAGAGACGTTCTTCTTGAAGCAAAATGTAGTTTATTCGTTTCTTAAGCATAGTCCATTAGAAGCGTAAATAAAGCTCAAAAGTGTTAGAATCAGTCCAAAAGCAAATTATAGGCCTAGGTGATCATTTTGGAACAAAAACCAATATCCCCA
This sequence comes from Furcifer pardalis, assembly GCA_030440675.1. NCBI lineage: Eukaryota > Metazoa > Chordata > Lepidosauria > Squamata > Chamaeleonidae > Furcifer > Furcifer pardalis. The sequence goes on from CP126892.1 coordinate 28,695,194, forward strand.
GGCATGTTATTCCATAGACATCCAAAACAGAACTGAGAACTCCTCTCTCCAAAATGGAGTTTGCTGACCAACGTGATACTCTCTGATCCAATCAGAGTCTCTCTCTGCTTTTCTAGGAGAACTTTCCCACAGCATGAAATTGTTTACACACCTGCAGAGCCACAGCTCTGGTTAGCCAAAACAAGGCCTCTTCTACTAGCTAAGAGATAGAGAAAGGAATTTCACTGTACTGGAAAACAACCAGTCTATTTGACACAGAGAGAAGAAATGATTTTTGGAAACTTGTAGGGAACCAGGGTTCCTCCATTTTGGGCACGTTAGGGAATAGGGTCTTCCCATGACATTATTATTATTTAAGAAACTGTGGCTTGGTGACTTAATTCTATACCTGCAATGTGAGCATGTGAAAGATTTGCTATGATTATAATTAATGCAATTCTGTACAGAGGCATAATTTTTAAATGATATGCCTAAGGGTGCTCATTTTGCTAGCCTGTATTTCTTTCAGTAATTAATAAATGGAATTTCTCCTTGAAAAAAGAAAAATTCTTTTATTACAACACATTTTGTGTTTTTTTCTTTTAAATCAGCATAACTGTCATTGTCTGAAAGCCTATTCTGAAATTTAAACCACCTAAGGCTTCTGATGTCATTGGTCATGGCAATATTTGAAAAAGTTAAAAACAAATTCAGATTGCTTCATCACAGGTCCCCAAGCTTCCTTGGTTTCCCTTTCATCATGAAGAAGCTGCTGGGGGTTGTGATTAAGGTTAGGAAATATTTAATTTTCAAAAATGTCCACCTCTGATAAAATCATCCTGCCAGAAACAACTTTTGGAAATTAAAAGCTCCTTACCCTCAACCTTCCACGAGTCCTCCACAATAAAAGGGATCTTACGGAAGCCTCAAGACATTCAGGAGTGCAATAAAAAATCCAATAAAACACCACAGCTGATAATGTCATCAGTCTTGCAGTTTAAATTCTGGCAATAGGATTTCAGCTTGTATCTTTTTCCATCTATAATAGAAAATACATGTACTGAATGCTAGCTTTGTTCTTGACAAATTCTTGTGACAGTTAACATATAGTTCACCATTATCAGATTTTTTTTTTTTTTAGGAATCTTATCTGTATTGTCTCTCAAAAACATTAATTACTAAGGTGAGCTGCAATGGATAACTCAAAATTGCATATTATTATTTTGTTTCTGACTAATGGCAACCTTTCCAGAGTATTCTTGGTATAGAATACACAAAATAGGTTTACTCTTCCCTTCTGCAGGAGCACTGGAAGTGTGCAGCTTGTCCATGACTATCCAGGCTGCTTCTTCTTCCAGGAGGCACAGTGAAGAATAAAACTCCCAACCTCTGCTCCACAGTAAGAAGCTAAGCCTCAGCTATCCAGCCAGCTAACATCACTACAGGAAGCACATTTTAACAGCTACAGAGAAGGGCAAAAGATGTAGATATGTTGTGCATGTGGACATATGGAAGTGGGGGGCATTTAAAAAGAAGAAGAACTGTTTCCTTTTTAGTATTGAAATTGGTCTAGTCTGGCCGATCATTCCACTATGCTGGTGAAGTAGACCATACAGTTAGCTACTCAACGTTGAGGGTTGCACGGTGGTAAATAACCTGACTTCCTAAAATGGCCAACAGCTACAAGAAGATAAGCCCCATTAGGTGGTAATTGTCCCCTCAGTTGACGAAATGTCCCTCAGTGGACGAAATGCCCCTCAGTGGACGAAATGCCACTGGAAACCATAATATTGGGGCCCAAAGGCAAAATGAGTGGAGTAGGAACTCTGATTTCTAATGGTCATGGAGATGGAAGAGGTCATGTCAGATAATATCCTCAATACTGTGGCAGTCCATTGCAGTCCTGGTGTTAAATCCTGCATGTCTCATTTAATATGTGTCACAGGAGATGGCTCCATGATCATAGTGTGTGGGTTACTTCTCGGCAAGCTTAAACAAATTCACACAAATTGCATTTTTCCTGCTTCAGAAAAAAAAAGCATTATTGGATACAAGTTGCAGCTGACGCAGAGGCGTAGCTACTGCCGTATCAGCTGTATCAATTATACGGGCCCCCCGGGCTACGGGGGCCCCCAACGGCAAAAAATAAAATTAAAAATAAAAAAGAGCAAAAATTTACTGCGCATGTGCAGAAACTCAATCTGATGTATTGCGCATGCGTCAGATTGAGTTTCTGCACATGCGCACTTTATTGGAGCCATTTTTGGCTCCAATTTAAAAAAAAAAGCCGGAGTCGGAGCCGCAGCTTTTAAGCGCGGCTCCGATGGCGGCCATCAGAGGGCCGAGATGCAGCGCGCGGAGCCGTAGCTGAGCTGGCGAAGGCAAGGGGCGGCTCGGCTGTGGGAGGCAAGGCGAGCGGGCGCAGCGAGGCAGCCCCGACTCCGACCCCGAGGCCCTCCCCCCGGTTGCCGCGGGGGCTCCCTGCCTGGCTGCGCCAGCCCGGGCTGCGCTCTCCACCTCGACGCTGGGGTGGGAGTCCAGCGCGCCTGGAGCTGACCTGTCACCTGCCGCGTGCGGGACGGGGCGCGCGAGCTGGTCCTGCAGCGCTGGACTCCCACCCCAGCGTCGAGGTGGAGAGCGCCGCCCGGGCTGGCGCAGCCAGGGAGCCCCCGCGCCGCGGCGACCGGGGGGAGGGCCTCGCTCGGGGCTGCCTCGCTGCGCCCGCTCGCCTTCGCGCGCGAGCTGGTCCTGCAGCTGGACTCCCACCCCAGCGTCGAGGTGGAGAGCGCCGCCCGGGCTGGCGCAGCCTGCCAGGGAGCCCCCGCGGCGACCGGGGGGAGGGCCTCGGGGCTGCCTCGCTGCACCCGCTCGCCTTCCACAGCTGCCCCTTGCCTTCGCCGTGCGCGGCGAGGGAGCGATCGTGCGATGGCAGCAGCGGCGGCACGGTGGTGATAGCAGAGGCGGAGGAAGAAGAGGCCCCAGGATTAAGGTAAGTGAGGTTTTTGTGTTTCGGGTGGGTGGGTGGGTGGGTTGAGGTGTGTGTGTGTGTTTTTTTTTTTACATTTTAATTCTATTTTATTTATTTTATTTTTATTTATTTTATTTTTATTTTGGCCCCGCCCATGACGTCATGACGTTGGCTCCCCCCACGACGTCATGATGTCATGACGTTAGCTCCGCCCCACATATAAAGGGCCCCCAAACAATTTTTATACGGGGCCCCGCCAAGGTAAGCTACGCTTCTGAGCTGACGATTGAAATTGGTATGGATTCTGCCATCCAAAAAATAATAATAATCTACAGTGTCCATAATCTCTTACAGTTGAACATATTTAGGCATCTGACATTTGAATCCAATATTTATGAAGGGTCATTTTTCCCTACCCCTGCAGTAGACAAAAGACCATTTTTTGAAAAACAGAAATACCTTATATTTGAATGGACATTTCCAGAAGATCCTCATACATAGAAGCAGCAACAGTTAAGAACGTGAACATTATCTGTGATATACCTAATGTGACCAGTAAGATCTGGGAATGTGAAAGAAAACAAGTTTTCTCCCTCAAATGATGCTGTCCAAGTCCCTGGAATGTCTGTCACATCCAGTAGACACTGGAGCCAACAAACCTGTTGCATCTGCAGCACCTGTGTAATATAAATGCATAAATGACTATGTGAGAAATAGGCTTTCAGCTGTCAAAAACAGTCTATGTTGAAATATTAAATATTCCTTAGGGAATAAGGTCCAGTAAACTGCAGACCGTAAAAGCACACATGAATATGTCAATGATGGTGTCCACTATGCAAAGAAACAGAGACAGTTGAGCCTGAAGAAGTAATCAGAAACTAGAATTGTAAAATTTCTTAATTTAGAGAGAGTTCTAATTGTTTTCTTTTAAAAGTTAATTCAACTATCACATGATTTATATACTGGGCCACAGTAAACAACAACAACAACAACAACAGCAACAACAGCAACAACAGCAACAACAGCAACAGCAACAACAACAACAACTTTACTGAGCTTTAGCAAAAGTTTTATAACCCATTATGTATCAAATTGCTGTCTGGCTTAATTTAAATATTAAGTTATTATGAATATGTGTCTACAGTACAGGGAGAAGTGGTTGCCAGGTCTCTTGCTGAGGTAATTATAACCTCTAAAGGAACATTACCTTCAGAATTGATGTTCATCATTGGAACTTCAGTGTAGTCCCTGCTCTCCTAGACATTTTATGCTCAGTTACCATTCTTTTTCTTCTCAGAAGATGCAATCATGAATTAAGAACGACTGCTGCTCAAATAATTAGGTTCTGTGGTGCTTAAGGATTATTGCCATTAAAGAAGTATCATGGCATGACTAGTGTCACTGCAAGCTGTGAACTATAGATACACAACGTTCAAAGACAGCTGCTCTCCTCCTGCTAGGTTGGCCTTACTTTGGCAAAACAAAATCCAGGAGAAATTATTTTCATATTGGATGCTTTAAAATAGATTCTATTTTAAGATGGTTCATCTTATTCTGAGGGGACAGAGTGAAATATTTCTTATAAATAGTCAAACATTTTCCTCCCCCCTTCCCCCCCCCCTTTTGCTTCTTTTCTGGGAAAGCTCCACAAGTCAAGTCCTGCTCAAGAAACCTGCTGCCCCTTCCCATCATAAATATTTACTTTGCCTTTTTAGAAGGACTAAAGCAGGGGTTTGCAACCTACAGTCTGCAGCCCTTGCCGGCACTGCCGCCAGAAGTGGCAAAAACAGCAAAAGTGCACTGTAAATGCACATGCACTGCTGAGGTGCGAAAACGTTGAGAACCTCTGGACTAAAGGCAAGAAATGTTTTTATAGAAATTTGTCACATTTAGAAAACATATTAATTACACAAACCTAGTATTGTTGTTAATACTTAAAGAGTCCATCTATTCTGTGATGGTCAACTCTGGCCTTCTGGATTTTGTTAGACTGCAAACTTCAGTGATCTCTCACTGGTGGTTTTGACTGTTGGAGTCTGGAATTAAAAAAACTTCCAGAGTACTGCAATTTGCTACTCTGGTCTGATCCATCATTTTCAACCTCAAATGGCCATAGGTCTTTGGAAGTTGATGTACAAGTCATGAAACTGTACCTTGCAGTTAATCTTCAATAGTTTGCACACAGACAAAGGTGTTATTCATTCTCTACAATTTTATCCAGTGTCATCCATGTAGTTAACTTCTGCTTTTTTTCAATGTTGCTTCCTCCATTTAGGTATTAATAAGTAGGAAGATAATCAGTTCCAATTCATATGTAGGCTGAACTCCTGAGCATGAATTCTGGTTGCATCAGAATACTCAGAATCTGTGAAGAAGCAGAAACTTTACTCTCCACACTTGCCACTGCTTCCATAGAGAAGCCAGTAAGAGATAAGTATAATGATGGTTCTGGAGAAAATAACCCATGAAGATGTCTGTAATATATTCCAGTTTAAAAACTTCACCTGCATAAACTGGAATCATGATATAGTAAAACCCTGGCTTGTGACTTCCCTGGTTTACATTTGCTGTGGTTTACCTTTTTTTAAAATTAAACCTGGGAATTCCCCATAATCCAAAATGGCTGTGGGGGTATTTAAGACCACTCTGGGTAACCTTGCCTTGCATGTTCACTGCGCCTCTTCCAGAACCCCTGCTAAAAGCACCAGATTTAAAAGATGTCCTGTGCTTTAGCAACGGCTCCGGAAGAGGCACCATACACACACAAGGCAAGGCTGCCAGTGGGCTGGGCTTTCTGTGTTCCCAGTGGCTCCTCCTTCACTCAGCTGCCTCCTCCCAATGGGGTGAAGTTTTGCTTTCTTGCTGCTCCATGAGGAAAGCTTTTGCCATGCAGAACAGAGGGATGGAAGAAAGAAAGGGCAATGGACAGAGAGAAGGAATGGGGCAGGGGGTAATCGGGATTGGAGAACTTTTCAAAGTTCATGGAGGAGGAGGAGGAACTGGGTGGAGTTGCAGAAACTGGCCCATTGCCTGTCTGTCCCGGGGAGAAAAGGCTGGTCTGGGGAAGAGCATGTGCTCTTACCTGGCGAGGGTGTTCCAACCAAAAGCAGCCCCAGAGTCACATCACCCAGGTCCCTCACCTCCTGGCTCATCTTCTGCCCATCCTGATCACCCCCTGGCCCTTTTCTCTCTCTCTGCACCCTTGCGCTTTCTTTCTTCCCTTCCTCTACCTGGCACAGCAAAAACTTTCCTCCTAGAGCAGTGAGAAAGCAAGACTTCACCCGATTGGGAGGAGGCAGCTGAGCAAAGAAGGAGCCCCCAGGAGTCCAGAGAGCCCGGCCCGGTGGCCCCCCATTACCCCAGAGGAGGAATGTGGTGGTGGTGCCCCTTCTTGGATTTAAGAGCCAGGGTGAGTGGGTAGACACTCCCCCCCAAAAAGCAGCCCCTCACACCCACTTGGCCACCCTTGCCAAGGCGGTGTCACCCAATTTCAGGGTGATTGGATTCACTCTCTGGCAGAGGTACTAGAAAGACCCAAGAACTTACAATGAGGCAGGGTTTTCAGTCAAAACAAAATATGGTTTATTGGGAGCAAAAGCAAAGGCAAGCCTATTCGGGCATATAGTCTGGCCAGACCTATAATTCTAAATAGCTAACCTTCCCGCAACCGTTCTGGGGAAAAGACCCCCCTTGTGATCCCTGCTCACAAAATTTGGTGAACAGAAGATAACCCCCACCCACCTCTAAGGGCTTATATCTGCTATCTAGACTAGCTTCTAGGTGACAAGGGAGAGGGGATTGCAACTGGGAAAGAGGAAAGGCAATTAACATATTTTAATTACATGCAAACATAAAACAAAGGCAGCTCTGAGGTCAGAGAATTTAGTTACACAAAAGCGGCAGATTACAGCTATTGCTAAAAAAACCGGTTATAGAGAGTTTACATTAGGTCAAAGGAGCATATTTGTGGTTGACAGGAATAACCAATTGCATGTAGCGGCGGGAAAACAGTGGATTCCGGCATGAATGGAGCCTCCGGACGCAATTGATTTAGCGTCTAGCGTGTAAGCAAAGAAACAAAGAGAGATGTTAGAATCAATATGCCTTAATCATTTAGTTAATGGGAGACCTTTGAGGAGAGAGGTCACCTTTTGTTTTTTCCCTTTTAATCCTCTGGCTGTGTACGTGGGAGACGGGATGTCCGCTTGTCCCTGTGCTTGTCATTTTACTTCGCTTGCTTCCCCCCCTTTTTCCTGATCAACTTTGGGGTTGTTCCCCACAGTTTTTTGCTATGTTTATGCTTGGTCAGTGTTCTAATCAATGTTTAATTGAACTTTAATCAAACCAGAGGAATGAGTCATTCAGCTTCCTTTGTGAAGGAATTTCTGCTTATCAGAAAACGTCATCAAACCGGTTTTAAGAACAATGGAGGCAATCAGGGCCATGTTTTACATTCCTTGCCAGAGTCTATTGACTATTGGGTAATCCCCCTTCCTCCTTGAGAGCATTCCAATCCTATGATTTAACTTTTGGCTTCTACCTTATTTTCTATGTGTGTGTGTTGTGATTTAATAAACGTTTTGATTAGTTATAATGCTTTATTCAAAATTTTAGGTAACACTCCTTCCCTTCTTCTCTTAAGATTTCGACTGACCAGTGGGCAGTCGTATCTTAGGCTGAGTGGGTCCTGGTGTGGTATGCCCCCCCCCCGGGGGCCCTGGTCACGTGGGTCCTGGTACAGCGTTCTCAGGGATTACAAAAAGGGGCACACACACACAAATTAGAATTATAACTACAGCAATCCCAAACCCCGTCATGAATAAATGTTTCCAACATCTGGGAGTAGGCCAATTAGCCAATTCCCCAGTGAAAACCCAGTGTTTTACTCTCAGTGGTGAGATTGTGGATGGTTTCGTCTGCCTGCTTGCTGTTAAATTTAGGCAGCACATCTATTTAAAATAAGGGGGTTGTCCAAACTACCAAATGAACATCCTAACATTCTATACATTCTACACATGTTTAGAAATTTAAACTAAAGAAAATACAGGAACACAGTTTGCTAGCAATACTTTAGAGAGAGAGAGAGAGGTAGAGAGAGAGAGAGAAGGGGGGGTCGAGAAGAAATGAGGTGGTAGGAATACTAATAATAAAAGACATGATACTCCTCCATTGAATTTTAGACATGCTCTGGAGCAGTCATCCGTTCACTTTTGGGATCCAACACAAGGCTTCCACATCTTTAGGTTTTCCTGTAGTGAGGGAGAGAGAACACAACATATCTCCCCAAAACCCTCCCACATTTACTTTTAAACTTTTATTCCTTAACCCTAGTAACAATAAACGACAACAAACATGCTTTAATGTACGGTAATACCTCATATAACATCAGTATGATGCATTAAGATCCCATGGGATGCTTCAGATAACCGCCAAAACCTTTGTGGTTACTATGCATCTCTATGGCTATGGCTCCCATAGGATCCTAACATGCATCGGGTAACACTAAAAATCATATAACATTAGACCTGTGGGGCCAGGTTTTAGTGTTATATGAGGTTTGACTGTACTCCCATTACATTCACTGTTTCCTGTGGATTTATGTAAGGGAATTCCTTAAGATTCCAGGTTTAGTAGGAGAAGAGGGCTTTTATTGTGCAAACCCCATACTTACTCCAGAAGCCACTAATGCATGATTCAATTGCAACTGTGAGTGCTTTTTTTTTTTTTTTTTTTAGAGGCAGGAATTTACCTTCCTGGCCCAAACCAATGTAAACCAAATTAAATACTTTGAGCAAACAATTGTTTCACTCCCATCTGATCTGAGGAAGGTGCTGCTTCCCTACCAAATTCAGCCTCCCCCTCCCCTTTGTGAGTCTGGGAGTCTCCTAACTAATTTCTAAACTGGCCTCATTGTGAAATCTATTTGTTTACCTTTACCCTGTTTTCCTTCTGGCATCCTGTATAATAAGAATGAGGGTTTAACAAACGCACTGCAGATGTTTCTGAAATAACTTTATTGTTGGAGTTGCAAAGCAATCTTTATGGTTCAGTTTCTTTAACTAGGATTCTTAACTGGGGACGGTGCATAGGGACACTCAAATTTCCTTAAGATTGTGCACTTAGTAGGATGAGAGGAAATTTCCCATGTGCGATGTTCCAACAATCTTCAGAAGCCACTCACACAACACACATGCAGACAAGACAAAATACAGCTATGCAATGACAGAACAGACTATGCAGGGGCAGGGCACCTCTCCTGCCTTCCTTAAGGGAAATTTTGACAGGGAGTTTGCCCAGAAATAAAAACATTTAGCTTTATTACTTTTGACTGTGCAGCCATTCTTTGTGATGTTAGAGGCTTACAGCTGCTCTTAAGGAGCAAGCTACTATGTGCTTATTTATTTACTATGCAAAACTTCTCCCACCTTTTTCCGGAACTCTTGTTGCAAGGTCCTGGGTTTGAATCACAATTTTTAAAAGCAATTTTTTTTTCTTTTTCAGATCGAAAATCAAATGTGCTTCCTGGGGCTTTTGCGATTCAGTTAATTCAACCCCAGTACATGTGTGTATTGAGCCACATTATACAAAATCAAATTTACAGCAACCATTTCAGAAATGCATATGTTTTCAAAAGGTTTTAATAGGTTTATGTTCAAATTAACTTTTCACTATGGAGCAGCAGTTTCCTTCTTTAAAGCAATTCAGACAAGCAGAGCTTTGCACAGACATGATTCCAAGTTTCCAATTTAAACTTATCCAGATTATAACACATGCATAGCCCCTCTGTTTAAGCAAGTATCCGATTATACAGGACAATGTTCCATTTCCCCTGTGCCACACATTAAAGGTTCCCCTTTATTTAATATCCATCCATTATTTTCTACTAGGCCATATCTCCTTTTATTTCTGAAAATGGGTCTCCACGTGCCACATTTAGAGACTGTTAAGGTATACACCAGACAAACCAAATTCTGAGTTAGCATGGCCCTTTTGAGATGTGGGCCAGATTTTCAAAATACAGTTTTGCATTTTAGGCAGATGCTTCTTGGCCCCCCTTCCCACAAAACTGGGTTCTCAAGTGAGACTCCAATTGTCCTTTTTCCCAGGGAAAAAGACAAGCCAAAACCTCCATTTCCGCTATCTTCATGCCCTTTCTCGGGACAGACACTGGGGTCACCCAGAACTCCAGGATTTGCTCCGAAGGCTTTCTTGGGGTCCCTTGCCTATCTGCAAGTTTTCCAATTCAATTATAATATTGCCAGGTTGAGCTGAGCACTTTAAATGAAGCCGGGTAAAAGGGTGGTTGAGGTGATTTGCCTTCTTGCATTGATATTTTGTGCAGGCCAATTCTGCCTGCGGGGAGTACCCTAAATTTCATCCATATGTGGGGCGTATGGCCAGGTAGCAAACTTATGTTTTAAAATTAGCCTTTCATCAGATGAGGCTCCTTATTTCATATTTGTCAGCCTTGCTGGGACAGCAGGGTGACACAGATTAATTTGAGGCACAACGAAAAGGAAGAAAAAGTCCCCATTTCTTTGCCAACTAGGGCAGTGGAATCAGAATTTGGGTGGGGCAGTGCATATGCCTGTAATCTTGGACATTATGCGACTCTGTTTACTTTAGTGGCCAAGCAGGAAATTCAACTGATGGCCAAGCTTAGTGGAAGAGGAAGGAGGGGCCGCTTTCCCCCCTTCAGGCTATTGTGAATGGAATGTTTTTTTTTTCTCAGCAGGAGGCAATTTCTTAACTTCTCTGCAGTGCTACAATGTTTGCACTCTGCACATGTTCTATGGAAAGTTCGATTTTTTTTTACTTTGGAAGCCATTTCTTTAAAAACAAATGCATTTTCAAACACATATTGGTTGCAGTTGGCTTTGTATGGGAAAGAGGGACCTTTCTAATTAATCTGTCCCAATTTCCAGCCTTTGCCAATCTCAAAAATTTTTTTTAGATATACCAATCATCAAGTTAGTATATTTGTTTTGTTTTCCAATTAATTCCATTTTATTTGCTGCATTTTTCCACTATTTCTAAGTTCCAATTCCTAATTTCCAAAGCCTTTATTGCTTGAACTACCTACGTTTTTGTTTCAAATTCTGCTCAATTCTCCTTTGGGTCCCTTTTAAAGGGATTTTCCTGTAACTTCTGATACTTACTTAGTTCGATTTCGAGCCTTATTTAAAAGGCAGCAATGCATTTGAGCGTTGCTAATTCACTAGCCTTATAATACTTTTGCCATGTCCCAATCTAAAGGACAACAATAATCCCGATTTATACATTTCCAATCTCTGTCTTAAAGTTTAAACTAGACAGAGAAAGGGATAACATCATTTTGTTAACCATACTTTTTATATACTTTTTACAATACACATATATACAGATCTGCCACATCTCCAGCATGCATCAGGCCTGGGTACTCTTTGGAAGCATAACTTCTTAAGGACATGCTTCCTTCCCCTTTAAAGCCTTCTGCAGAGCATGTTAATACCTCACAATGGCAGTTTAAAATTTCTAAGTTCCTAGTCCTCATTATTTACACATCACAAAAATGCAGGCACACATTTATTTCGTTCACACACACACCCAGGGTACCCTTATTCATTCATTCATCATACATGCATATTTACATATATTACACATTCATTCCGTTTTCAAACTGTGTATTAGACCTCTTTTTTTTTTTTTCCTACAATGTTCCACGCAATCGCTAGAAAAGCAAGGGAAAATGCCATGCTTTCTCAGACCTTAAGGGCCATGTTTTACTGTGGTTCTCAGGAGGCTGGAATTACCTGCCACCTGGGCACAATGACTTAATCTTATTGCTAATCATTCTTATAAGCCATTCCCAGGCTGCCTCTTATGGCAATAGCCTGGGATTCTTCCAATTTGGGCTGCCCTGTGTTCGAATTCAGTTACAATTTAACAGATTGCTTTAACTTAATTGGGGCTTTCCTTTTAGAAACAACGGACAAGTTAATTTATGTGGGTGCTGGGCTACCTTAACCCTTTGTTTAATCTATGACTGCTGTCCCCTTCAAGCCTCTCAGCCTGAATGGATTGCAGTGGGCTCAAATTTTAAATGCTTTTCTGTTCTGGTTTACTCTTTTTCATTCTGCTCTATTTAGCACCCCCCACTCAGCTAGCAGGGATGGATGGCAATAAACTATTTCTCCTTCCCTTTTCTCTTTTGGCTGAGGAGTCCTGTTCTGCTTACTGGGTCCTAGCTTTCCCTTTTCCAACGAGTCCATTGAGATTGGCTCACTGTTTCAATTCGAGCTTTTAATTTTTACCTTTTTCTTTTTGATTTTATAGTGCCCAATTTTCCTCATGATTTCCTTATTTCACTAAGGACGCCTTCTATCATTCCTTTCAGCCCGCTCACTCCTGCAACTCCAGGAACTTCCATCTGTTCCCAAGGTCCGATTTCTTCTACAACTCCCCTTCCCAACATGTCCCGCTGGGGCATGTCTGAGAGGTCCAGTAGGTTTACCTCTGCGGTTTAACCCACTGTAACCTGGGGGGGGGGCTGCAAAGTTACGGACCCCAGACTCTCCCGACTGGATTTGTTCCTTTTGCTGGCAGGGGTGGTGGGCATCAAGGGCTGAGGGGGCGCCCCAGATTTACAAGGATACCATGAGCAGCGGGTTTGAGGAATTAAGGAGCCAGAAGGTGCAATGGACCCAAAACGGTCCTCTTCAATCCTCCTCAATTGCCTCTCTATACTTTGGGGATCCCCAAATTCGGGAGGAGGATTAGCCTTCTCCCATTACAATATAAAGATTGCCCTCGCAAGGGTATCGTTCAAGGTTTTGTGGGTACAGCCTCACGGAGAGCGCTGCGTGCTCCGAGTCCCCAGATCTCCCCAGACTCGCTTCTAGCATTCTAATAAATTCCTTTAGGTGCCTTAAACTTAAGTTGCCTTCTCTAGGCCAGGCGGGCCTCAGGTCCCTTTGAAAGGGGCCGGTCTTGGTTGCTTAAAAGTTTTAACCTCCATTTGCTCAATTTTAGACTTGGGTCCCACCAAATTCTTCCAATTCTTGAGGACATTGCTGCGTGGCGTCCCACCAGCCTTTTCCTTCTTTCAGCCCAGCCTGAACTCTCAAAAAGCTCCTCCCATTAGCTTGCCTTAGGCCTAGGTCTTGGTGCTTACCGAGTTACCCCGCGCAGCGCACTGGCGGGAGCGGACCACACAGTTTCTTCCCTTGGTGTCTCTCACCGGTAATCACCCGGCTATCTTGAGACTAATTTACCCCGGTCTCACGGACGACGAACCCCGCTATCTTGACCAGGCTATCCAATCCGCCACGTGTACTCAGGTAATTACTTCTGGTACCCCGTGCCTTTCGAGATTCCTCACCGGATGCTATCCGGCTATCTTGGAACTCTGCCCAATCCGTAAAGACCCCAGTGATAGGTGATGATTCTATCCACTGGACCCTGCACTTAAACTAAATTGCTCACGGGTGGACAATTCCCGTTCTTGCTTGATTTCTAGCTGGCGAGCGAGGCCAAACTAGTATTCAATTTGGTGTGACTTAGGCTAGTCAGGCCTCTTGTCACCTTAGGTGGGACTCGAACCCACGCCTTCAATACTCGAGCTGCCACCCGAGGGGAAGTTCAGTTCAGTAGGCTTTTTAAACTAACTTGGCAAGAATTTCAAAGGGACCCCAAAATCAAAATTATACGTTACCGATCCTGAAGTTTTCAGTCGCAGAGACGAACCGCAGATGAGTCTCTCAAAGCCTGATTGAAGATTTCGAATAGGAGGTCGTTCTGGTTTTTCTTTCCCTCTCTTTGTGCCCTGCACCTCTTAAGGAGTTTGCAGGAACCAGAGGCATCCCGGCACGAGCCCCCAATTATGTCACCCAATTTCAGGGTGATTGGATTCACTCTCTGGCAGAGGTACTAGAAAGACCCAAGAACTTACAATGAGGCAGGGTTTTCAGTCAAAACAAAATATGGTTTATTGGGAGCAAAAGCAAAGGCAAGCCTATTCGGGCATATAGTCTGGCCAGACCTATAATTCTAAATAGCTAACCTTCCCGCAACCGTTCTGGGGAAAAGACCCCCCTTGTGATCCCTGCTCACAAAATTTGGTGAACAGAAGATAACCCCCACCCACCTCTAAGGGCTTATATCTGCTATCTAGACTAGCTTCTAGGTGACAAGGGAGAGGGGATTGCAACTGGGAAAGAGGAAAGGCAATTAACATATTTTAATTACATGCAAACATAAAACAAAGGCAGCTCTGAGGTCAGAGAATTTAGTTACACAAAAGCGGCAGATTACAGCTATTGCTAAAAAAACCGGTTATAGAGAGTTTACATTAGGTCAAAGGAGCATATTTGTGGTTGACAGGAATAACCAATTGCATGTAGCGGCGGGAAAACAGTGGATTCCGGCATGAATGGAGCCTCCGGACGCAATTGATTTAGCGTCTAGCGTGTAAGCAAAGAAACAAAGAGAGATGTTAGAATCAATATGCCTTAATCATTTAGTTAATGGGAGACCTTTGAGGAGAGAGGTCACCTTTTGTTTTTTCCCTTTTAATCCTCTGGCTGTGTACGTGGGAGACGGGATGTCCGCTTGTCCCTGTGCTTGTCATTTTACTTCGCTTGCTTCCCCCCCTTTTTCCTGATCAACTTTGGGGTTGTTCCCCACAGTTTTTTGCTATGTTTATGCTTGGTCAGTGTTCTAATCAATGTTTAATTGAACTTTAATCAAACCAGAGGAATGAGTCATTCAGCTTCCTTTGTGAAGGAATTTCTGCTTATCAGAAAACGTCATCAAACCGGTTTTAAGAACAATGGAGGCAATCAGGGCCATGTTTTACATTCCTTGCCAGAGTCTATTGACTATTGGGTAATCCCCCTTCCTCCTTGAGAGCATTCCAATCCTATGATTTAACTTTTGGCTTCTACCTTATTTTCTATGTGTGTGTGTTGTGATTTAATAAACGTTTTGATTAGTTATAATGCTTTATTCAAAATTTTAGGTAACAGCGGCAATGGAGGGAGATAGTCTGAAGCAGTTCCCCAACAAAATCCTGAGAAAAACCCCTCAGGGAACATGGCATCAACTCCATCCACAAGTGGAGTCACACCAACTCCATTCCTCCCCTTTCAATGCATTCCTATGGGGAAATGTGCTTCAGTTTATGATTGATCCATTTTTTGACAAAGGCTGTTGGAATAGACCAAAATCGTAAACCAGGGTTTTAATGTACATTCAAGCACAATTAAACAAAAACCATAGGATCTAACTGCAAACTATATAACACTTCTACTTGCTTGATTCCAAAATACTAATGCAGATATTTAATATGTTTTTCTTTTATTGCTTTCTATGCTATTCATGTCTGTTACATTCTCAGGATCTCATCTATAATTCCACATAATATTATTTGTTAAGTCTTGCTCTGCTTAAATCTTCAGCTTTCTATTGATTATATTCATAGCTACTGCATGCAACAGCAGCCCTGCTGTTCAAAATCATATAAAATTTTAATGGAAATTCAGACACAATCTAAAGCTCCAAAGTTTTAAAATTATCTTTTCAGAACCTTTTGCTTATTTTTAAAAACTATTTAAAGGTAAAGGAAGTGGTCACCAATTTTAGATCTGCAATGCTGGATGTTCATTATGTAGACTTACTAAGATGTGCTATGTAGCATATCAGTGTTGGGCAAGAACTTCAGCATCCTGCCATGCAGTTTTAGGGTCTTTGAATATGGTCATTAAATGGGATACACAGAAAGAGCCTCCACGAAGATTGTGAATACAATGGTGGCAACCATGCCAGCTAATCTTTCTAACACCAGATCAAACCAAAGGAATTGAAGTATGAATCCACCAGAAAGGTCTTTGTCAAGACCAACCATAACAGTGATCTCAAAAAAATATTGAGGTACTTTTGAGTAATAAGAGTGTCCTCCTAGAGGACATGCACAGGAAATAGAAATGCTCCAGGAAACACATTGGGGCAGAAGAGTACAGATCCAAAGTGGCTGGAATGGAACTAGTGATGAGAGACCACATTACCAGTATGGGAGAGCAATTTTTGTCAGACTTGGCCTCAGTATAATATCACCTGCACTGGCAGTATTGAAATTCCCATCATCCGAACACCACAATTCTCTGTTACTTCTGTCTCTAAGCCAGCAGAAGCAAAAATTACTTTTAATGAACTGGATATTTTTACTGATGACCAAATGAATTTTTTGGAATTGTATCCATGTTAGTCTGTGGTTCAGGCATATCAGAAAACAAAAACAAAAACAATAAAATAAAATAAAAACACTGTGGTAGTTTAAAAACTAAGTGCTATATTTTTACCATGAGCTTTCATGGATCAAGTCTACTTTTCTGATATGCACAAATACATTTTGTTACTGGGTATTTTAATTATCACAAGGAGGCTTGGGGATATAACCAGCCCAATGAGGATTGTGCACGTCTTGTATCTTGGGCAGACACCAGTGACTTCCAACTTGCCCATGATCCAAAACAGCTTCCATCCTTTCGCAGTGTTAGATGGAGAAGGGATCATAATCCAGATAACATCTTTGTTAGCAAGAAGATAGCAGGACAGTGCATGAAAGTTGTTAATGATCCGATCTCACACACTCAACATAGTCCCCTCATGTGCAAAGTAAATGCTGCAGTGAAACCTCAGGAGGTGCCTTTTTGCAGATGTTTTAACTTTAAGAAAGTTAAATGGGTGAATTTTCCAGAGCAGCTGGATAAAAGAATGGAAAAGATTCCTCTGCACCCAGATAAATATCATGAATTTGTCTGGTGAAATAAATGTCAAGGAAAAATATTCCAAGAAGATGCTGCACCCAATACATCCAGAGCCTAAATTACAACATGAAACCTTTACTGGATAAGTATCTGGCACTCTACAACCAGGATCCTTTCCAGTTCCTGACAATATAAAATTGTTCATCTACACCAGGGGTGCCCAAACTCTGGCCTGCGGGCCTAATTGGCCCCCCCTGCATATAATTAATGTGGCCTGTGGTGAGCACACGGGCTTCACCACAGACTGCCCCCCATCCACCCCTACCCATCCCACCACCTTACATCAGCAGTGGTGGTGATGGAGGCAGCGACTGCGCTTCTTCCAGGCTGCTCTGAGCAGCTTCTCACTCGATCCTTTCCCCTCAGCAACATGTGCTGAAGCCAAACGCTGCCTCGGGGGAAATTTTGGAGCCTCCTGCAAGTCAAAATTTGTGAGGCTAAGAGAGCCCCCTGACGCGCTCGGGATGACACCAACCTGAGTGCACCAGGGGGCTCTCTTAGCATCACAAATTTTGACTTGCAGGAGGCTCCGAAAATTTCCCCGAGGCAGCCATCGGCTTCAGCACAGGTTGCTGAAGGGAAAGGATTGAGTGAGAGGCTGCTCAAAACAGCCTGGAAGAAGCGCAGTCGCTGTCTCCATCACCACCACTGCTGACGTCAACACTGTCAGCAGTGGGGGCAGCCATCCTCCAGTCCCCGCAGCTGTGTGTTGGGGGAGGGACTGGCCCACAGGAAAAAAAGTTTGGCCACCACTGATCTACACAGATGACACATCAATGGCCATTCAAAGAAGAAGCTTTGATGAGGTAGCTGGAAAACCTACTGGATCACTTGAATAATTAGGACAGTATTACAACATCAACCATTTGAAGCCTAACCCAAGCAAGACTCAAGTGTATACTTTCCACCTTTGAAACCGAGAGGTAATGGTTGAGTTGGATGTTATGTGGCAAGGGAACCAATTACACCATTGCACAGCACCAAAATACCTGGATATGATACTTGACAGTACATTCTCTTTTAAGCAGCACTGCCTGAATACCAAAGCCAAAGTTACTACAGGGAAAAACGTCAAGAAACTGGATGCAAAGCACTTTCCATAGAGTGTCCCCAAAGTGATCTCTTTTCCCTGCCCTAGTTGACCCATCTTGGGTCTACAAAAGAGGTGGAAAGTGTAACATCTCACAACTTGAGAGCCCTCCCCAAACTGTCAGCCCACAAAGTGGCTACTAAGTCACTAGTTCACATGGCTCCAAAAAAAGTCCAGGAACATAGATGTCTGAAATAGCAAACCTTCATAAATATTTAGCAAACCTTCATGAATATTTTATGATGTTGTATTGTGGCTCAAGTGGTTAAAACACTGAACTTGATGACTGGAATGTCAGAGTTCTGTTCCCAAGTACTGCCCGATGGACTGAACTCCCATCTGCAAATTGCAGGAAATGCTCCACTGGCACTGGTCAGCTTAAAGATATACTAATGTGAGTCCAAAATGACTCAAATTCTTCCTAGGCTGTAGTTGTGCCAGGTACTTGCGGCTACTACTAAACTATCTCTATCCTCCAATATTCCATACTTGTAATGGTAGATTTTTGTCTGGGCATATACCCCTGGGTCCAAAGCCCTGAACAGAGAAATCTGTTGGTGGGACAGATCATCAGCTAAAGACTTATCAACCCCAGATATGTGACTTTGCTTTAATGGAGGCATCATTTAAAAAAGCCCTGACCAAACCCATAACTCCAGTAGACTTAGACATTGCAGAATTAGCAATGTGCACAAGAGCCAAATTTGTGCACCAAAACGCAATGGAAGAGTTGGCCCAAATGTCTGTCCATAACCACAATGCCCCTACATATGGAAAAAGAAACTCTAAACACATAGTCATGTATAAGGACTCCTTCATGTCAATGATGCTAACCTAGAGAGATGTAGCTGCCTGTTTCACAGTATCTAACTCAATCTCTAAAAATGTCAAAGTTGTTGCTGTTTCCCCCTCTAAATCTTTGGTTAGATCCTGAAAGGCTATCAGGAGATGCTTGCAGTTCCCACACCATGTTTTCTTTTAAAAAGGAAAAGTGTACATCAGGGCAGTCTACTACTTGTGGCAAGCCTAATTTTTTTTTAATGTATACTACAGAAAAATACCAAACAGTTCAAAGGCTGAACAGGAAATTGAAAAGCCTGTGGACAGAGCCCGTTGAATGTAATTTTTTTTGTAATATAAGGAATTTATTTATTTATTTATTTATTCAGATTTATTATTTCGCCCCAATCAGGCGAACCCAACTCTAGGCGGCTTACAGAAAAAAAGAGAAAGATTATACATAACAAATACAAACCAAACCAAACCAAACAATCCCATTATACCCATACAAATTCAAAAATTAAAACCCAAAGGTTCAAAATTAATTAAAAAAATTAGGAAACAGCTTCTGACAGTTTAGGTAGTACTCAATAGACTCAAAAGTTTCCTCCTGGACTGTCAGGGCAAGATCATCAGCAGAGATGAAATTCCTGAGTATGGAAACATTGGTTGGCCATGTATGTAAAAGTTAAAATGTAATGATACCAAGATACTGTCCTCTGGTAGATTTTTCCTTTGATTTCTCCAACAAAGACTTTTTGGGTTTAAAGGATAACAACAGTCATTTATATTAATTCATTAACTTTATTTTGGAGGTAGAGCTTTCTAAGGAGCAATTGATGGTGGACAGTGTTATATGCTGATATAAGACTGACAAATGTAACTCCAGTTATTTTTATGTGTTTCAAAACCATTTTCTATATGCTTCGTTAATTTTAAGATTTCATCTATTCAGCTCTTGCCAGATCTAAACAACCAGCTTATTCTGGAATTAGAAGTGACTTAATTTTAGCAGCTAGAGAATTTTATATCATTCATTAAAACACTTTGTATGTGGCAGAATACAGAGACTGGCCTGTAGCTTTTGGGATCTGATGGTTTTTGGCCTGGTTTCAGTGTAGGGATTACTTTTGTTTTACTTCATCTTTCTGGGATTTATTTGCTTGCCCAACAGATCTTAATGTGTTGGAGGAACTATTCATTTCTACTTTTCCCAGAATGTTTAATTTGCTCAATTCAGATATCATCTAGTCTTCTTGCTCTGCCATTCCTGCATCTACTTATGTCTTCCTTTAGTTATGCCAACAGGCACTTATTTATTTATTTATTTATTGGATTTCTGTACCGCCCACCTTGTTTGTCACCCTGTTGGAAAGGAGGCAGGAGAAAAGTACAAAATGGAAGTTAGAAATTGATATAGATTTTTAGTTGAGAGGCACTCTAAAACACAACTGCATCTAGCATTATTGTAAAATTTCCCAGTTGGCTTTTTGGAAATTAAACCTCGTACAGAATGGTTTAGATAGAGGTCAGATGGCTGAGTAGATATGACATAGGATGGGTCTGTACTTAGTGTTTGGAAGTGAATCACCTACACTTTTAATGTCTCTTGAACTAAAGGCTACCTAACAAAAATTAGACTTGGATTATATCGTTTCTTCCACCTGTCACACTTACATTAATTGGGTAATTTAGTATAATGTCCAAGGTTCATTGAATGGGATTCTGCCTAATTTGTAATGGCTTTGCCATTTTCGTCATCATGCTCATAGCTATAAATTTTGCGATAGTTGTTGAAATTTCAAAATAGAAAATAAGTGTTTGGGTTTTCCATATTAGACAGCTGATTAAAGCAGCATGATACAGTTTATTCGATGGTTTATAAATCAATGTTATTGTAAACATAGCCAGCTTGATCATCAAAATTTCTATGTTCTCCTCTTCAGTACACAAAAATAGCCATTTGCACATTGTTACCCAGGGACATTGAAGTGTAATCCTTTCCACTCCTTGGAGACACTCCTTCTGTGTCTCCCACTTATTATATGCAATTATTTTAAGTCAACACCATTAAAACTGCCTAAAAATGGACAGCAAAGAAAGAAAAGACAAAGAGTGGAAAATCCTTCAAATTCTGAAGACCTGCTCCAATTGATATTTGTATCATGGAAAAAGAGCAGATTGCTACAAACAGCTCCAGCAAAACAACCATCAAAGCTATAATTCTATAACCACTTACTGACAGAAATTACTCTTGAATAGAAATGTGTAGGATTGCATTACAAATATTATTTAGCATTCTGGCATGTCTCGTGACATATCAGTCCAGACAGTTCAGTCCTTTCAGTTCATAGTCTCTCAGTTGACGAACTGTTTTGACAGAAAAAGAGATCCTCATATTTAGTGTTGTCAGGGATCTTAACATATATTCTCATCCAAGCATTTGATATGGTTTGGATTGGGTTCCAGGAAGCAACCAAATTAAGCCATAGGTAATTTGTTTTCTTCTGCAGCTCATCTCCCCCTCCCCCCCGCAGCCTCTTGAGTACGGTGAAACAGTGAATAATGGCATTTTGGCCGCACCTTGGAGTGCCATTTCATGCAAATCCCTCTGCACTTACTGATAAAGTACTAGCAAAAACTTTCTAAATCCCTAATGAGATGGGAGAGCAGTGTTGGCATTTGAAGAATGAACATTCTCCAATTTGTAGCATGTGCTTTTTGAAACTGTGGTCTTAACTCTGATGCTATCACTGCAGTGGCTTGCGCAGCATGCAACTAATAAGCAGATTTATCTTGAAGGCCCAGTCCTCACAGTGCGCATCTGTTCCTAGGAAGATGAATTCACATATGCATAGAGCAGCAAATTGTGGCTTATCATCCCAATCAAATCTCAAGCAGATACAAAAATGAAGAATATTGCTTTTCCCCCAGAAATTATTCTGAGCACACAAGGGAAGATACCCATATATTTGAGCAGTAGCAGACTGAACATCTGAGATGTCATTTCAAACATCCAGAGTTTCTAAGCCAACTTTCTCTACAGGCCTGTTCCTAGTGAATTATCTTGGTTTAAAAGACATTTTTAAGAAAATGTTGATGATGTGTCATTCTTTCCTTGTTCCCATTTCCCACCTCAAGTTGCCAGCACATTATGTTCTTAGAACATATTCAGTCTTCGTAAGGAGATTTTTTTTCTCACCTACCCCTGCTAGTTTCTCCCTCCTCTTTGAAGGTATTTATATTTCTGAAAACTTAGTCTCCCCTCAAGTCTCCCTTATATGTTTGTGTGACACTGTTGTGACTGCATAACTTGCAGTACTGACACCTCAGCATTTAAGAGACAGAATGATTTTCATGGAGCTTACTATATTGCACTTAAATTGTTACACTTTTAAAATAAAATTTGCCCTGGTCTGAAGTAGTATTCACTATACTGCTGCTGGAACTGAGAAGTTTGCTCTCTCTTTTTTTTCCTTTCTCTTTCTCTTTATTTTTTGAAAGTGTTCAAAACTTCAATGGGTCCAAAATATTACAGCTACATTGTTAACTGGAACTTCTAACAGGAAAGACATAACACCCCTGTTACAATACCTCCACGGGTGTTAGTCCACTTACAGATATAATTAAAAGTGCTGGTTGTGACTTACAAAGCCTAAATTTCAACCCACCCCAAAAAAGACTGCATTGTCTTTTGTGAGCCTGTATGAATTTTCAAATCATGATGGAAGACTTTTCTCTCAGTCCTGCTACTCACAGTCCTGCCACACGCACAAGTACGTTTGGTAAGAACATATGAGAGAGTCTTCTTTGCCACCCCAAACTGAGAAATAATGAGATATATATGAGTGTTGGAATTTCATTTAGGTCCACAGCTTTATAAACTATATGACTTGGTGAACAATCCCATCTTGCAGTGTAGTGGGAGCTGGGAGATTCCCTTTTACCTGACCTTTACAGGTAAGTCTCACAACCCCATCAACATGCTATCAAGTGATGGACCGCTTCTGGTCAGCAAAATTTGGGTGACTTGTCTAGGGAATGTCCATTACAGGAAGGGCACCCTCTCTACTGATGGTGTGCTGCTAGAATCTGAGAATACACCATAGGCTCAGTGGTGGACAGCTATCGGTTCGGACCAGTTTGGCTGAATATTTTAAGTTACCTGCACAGGCAAAATTCACATACCAGAGGAAGTAGTTTTTATTTTCTATTCATCCTTCTATTTACAATTCAACATATGGCAGGATTTAACACCAGGACTGCAATGGACTGCCACAGCCTTGAGGATATTATCAAGGGGACTGTGGTGGCTCAGTGATTAAGAAGCTCACCTTTCAACCCAGAAAGCACCTTTGTGTGCTTCTGACATGATTAAAAATATTTATATATCAAGGTGCACCTTCACAGCCAGTCCATCTGGAATGGACTTTTTTTCCTCCGTGAATGTTGGGAATCAGAATAGCGAAGTGGTTCAGTACAACTGTAACCATATATAGTGACCTTGAAGTCAGTTGCACTTAATTCAATGGTAGAAGCTACTGATTGCATTTTTTACATTTGTGTCAGAACCATTACACAATTGCAGTGGGTTGGAGGAATTGACTGCTTTTGCTCCATTCATTGCCCACTGTACTTGCAATGCTTTTCACTCTTTGGTGACACTCTTTCTATGTCTACTATGTCCTTTTACTGACCTCATAAGTTAAACTTGTAACCAAAGTTGCAATATAATATAGGCTCTTTTGCCAGTTTTCATCTTATGCTTTCATTTAGAAATGCAAATCTTTTGCCAAGATGTGTTACTGTCAGAATTGCTAGAATAAAATAGGAAATAGAAAGAAATCACTTGTCATTGTTTGGTTATTATCCTATTTCTTTTGTTTCCTTTATTCTTATAGGTCACAACCAATGACATCCTCATTATCACTTCATTGGATTGTGAGGACAAGAAGAATCCTTCAGTTGTGGTGGTGATCTGATGCAGAACCTATTTTTTCCTGTTGTGGAAGATGAAGCTCCCTCACCAAGCCTTGTTTTCCTCTATCTTCATTCAGTAACCCATTGATTAACTACTGCAAATTTCTCACCACAATACAATAAACATGGGAACAGTAAGGAAGATGGAAGAGGCTTGCTGAGTGAAATAAGTGAATGACAAAAGCTCATGTTGGTAATCTGTAAAACATGTATTAACAGAAAATACTAATCTCTGTGAGAATCCCCAGTCTCCAAATAAGCATCCACCAACTGTTGGCAATGATAAGTTTCATGTTGAGATAGAGAAAGCCCATTGGAGGAAAGTGGATGGTAATATATTCTCTCAGTTGTATAATATGAAGCCCAACTGGTTAATTAATGATTCTGACATTGAGACACATGGCTCTGGACCGAAAATGTTTTGGCTGATGATTGCACATAACTACAGTTTAGCCCTGACTAGAGATACTGTTCCTTTTTTGCACAGATGCTAGCACTTTGCATAATAAAATAACTATATAAATGATTAAAGTAGAAAAAATATAATTTTACTTACAGTTGCCATCTGTAGTTAAATAACAGGACAAAGATGAAAAATGGATTTTCAGCTTGTTGCTCAGAGGAAGGTCAGAGAAAAAAGAGGGCCTATCAATAAAACAGTTGAAACAAAACCAAACAAGTAGGGGGGCTGAAGTTTGTCTCAAAAGCCACAGGTGGGAAGAGAACTTTACCAATCAAGTTACTGGCAAGGATACCCTGATACCCTATGTACACTAAATTGGTATAATTCCAATAACTTCTGGAGTAATCTAGTATGAGTGGAGTAGGTTGCATTTTTGATAACTGGGGTCTGTACTACATAGAGCAGTGATGGCAAACCTTGGCACTCCAGTTGTTCTTGGACTTCCAAGAAGCCCATGTCCATGTGAATCCACACTTCACAGGGACTTGGGCTTCTGGGAATTGAAGTCCAACAACAGCTGGAGTGCCAAGGTTTGCCATCACAGACATAGAGATTACAAACCTTTTTCTTATGGATCATAACTGCAAGAATCCCTCAAATCATGTTGACTCAGATCAGGTTGGAATCAGGCTGTATTAGTTGGGGTGTTATTTTAATTGTGGTCTAAAAAAGTAATTTTAGGCTAAAATCTTATTTCTTACCTGGCAGTGCTACTTAATTCAGTGTAACTTCTTAGTAGGTATAGAATTGTTCTGCACATTATCATAGTTAATATTATATTGCTAGTGCCAACAGAAATTAACCAATTCAGTCAAATGCTGAATGGTAAATCAGCAATTATGTAAATCTGACTGGATTAACAGGCCTAGTTTACCACATTTTTAATAGTAACCCTTTATGGACATGAGGTAAGGCTTTAAGAATTTATTGTCAAATACTGCAATTCTTTTATGTGAAGATTAAACTTGTATCAAACTGAATGGAGAGAAGATAAACCATCTCAGGTTTGCAGATGATATAGTACTAATTGCCAGAAGTGCTCAAAGACTCCAAAAACTGCTTTGCAAGCTTGACACAGAAAGTAGGAAAGTTCACCTAAAACGAATGACATGAAAACAAAATATATGCTGTTAAGCAACCAATGGAAATTCCAAATAAAAATCCAGAATGAACCCATCCAGCAGGTCTACCACTACATCTATCTTGGACGTCTGATTGGGATGGACAACAGTCAGAGAAAACTAAAAGAAGAAAGATAGTGGGCAGCATTTAACTCCATCAAATAAATTTTGCTAAGCAAGAAAATCAACAAGTAACAACATGCCAAACTTTTAATTCAACAGTACTACCTGCAGTCCTCTATGGGAGTGAAACATGGTCATTAACAAAGGCTGAGGAAGAAGAACTATCAAGAGCCATAAGGGTCATGGAAAGATCAATACTAAAGTTATACCTTCACGACCACATCCCCAATGGCCAGATAAGAGAACAAAGCAGAATCAAAGAAGCTGTTGCTGACTATCACAAATGGAAATTGCTCTGGTCTGGACACTTCTCTCGAATGACAGATGGGCGTTGGACAGCAGCAGTCACCAAGTCGTATCCCAGAAGAGTAAAAAAGACCCCTTGGCAGCTCCCCGCAAAAGATGGGAAGACCCAATCATGAAAAGTTTTGGTTGAACCTAGAGAAGAAGAGTACAGCAGCGAAACAAATGGAAAATGAGTTGCGACCAGCAGGAACATATCCCTTGACAGTCTCATCAATCAAAGAAAAGTTCTTTCCTAAATGAGTGTTCTTCCCCTTAACAAGGAATCAAAACAGGTTGGTATAAACAGCAAACATAATAGAGGAATGATCACCTATAAGCAGCAATGACGTTCTTAAGCTGGCTGTCAGGAAGAAGCAATTATGCAATTCTAATATGTGCCAGGGATGTGGCATTTGGTTTTTTCTTAGCTGCTCTTGTCAACATCATTATGCGAAGTTTCTGCATGAAGGTACTCAAGTATATAATAAGTGTAGATGCAAAGAGCTGGAACATTTTGCGCCGGTCATTGTTTGAGTAAGCTCTGCCCCTGCTTCGCTCAGCTGGAACACCATTCACAACATTGCCCTTTGAATCTGAGCAGTTCATTTATTTCTGTCTCTCCTGTTTCTCTCTCATGCATACACTTACTTGTGATCAATTAATATGAAACAATATTGTGGTTTTTTAAAAAAACCAACTTAGTAACAAAGCAGGAATATGGAGTGCAAGTTAACTGTATTTTCTGTTTCTTCTATATTAGGTAACAGCCAAAGCTACTCATTTCCTGTTTCCCTTCCATTCTGCGACATGTAGTCCATTTTTCTTTGACATATTGCTAAAAATGATAAGCAGTATCTTATTATTGAAATAATGTACTGTAATATCTCAGACAGCATATTTCATAGGGATATAAGTATTTTTTTTCTCTTTCTCAGTGATTTTCCCCTATCTCATTTAACTGGGTTCTCCTCTAAAACTCCTCTCACTTCCATGAGGTTTCTGCTAGACTGCAAAAAGTGGAACATGGATCTTTCTCCTTATTCATCTTTGTCTTCTTTTTTCCCCCTGATGTTCCTTTTTTGCACATAAAGCACAAAATATTGTATAAGATGAATGTAGTCATCTGCAAACTCTGCAGCATCATTGTGCAGTATGTTGTATCACCTATGTTGGGAGAGACTTCTGTATGAAAAACAATGTTAATGGAGCTTTCAAATATGCCATGCTCCAGCTTCTACGTGGCAGAAGTGAATTTTGCACAGAATATACTACAACAAAAACATGTTTATTAATCTGCAACTGAATGACTCAATTAGACCTTGGGGGGAATTTTGACAGTATTTTGGTAGAAACAAGGAGTAACTGAAAAACATCATCAGTGAGGCCTTTGGAGATGCCATTTCTTACCTGTGCAAGGAATTTTGCACAGGATGCAGCAATCTTTCTGTGAAGAAAACTGAGAACATTACTACATTTACTGCCCCTGCCCTTGCCACCAAATCATGCTTTTGAGGGCACTATGATAGGACAACTTCTAACAGAAGTACTTGAAGTCTTTGCATGCTTTTACATCAAGATTCAATTACATGTCATATACAGAAAGCCAAGTATATAGGTAAGAAAACACAATTTTGCTTGTAGTGTAGGCATTTACACCATTTTCCTGCCAGGGCCTAGACCCACCCCTGACAATTCCCTCCAGGGGCTGGAGGCATGTTTACTCCCTGGACTTCCATTTCTGTCATCATTGGCAGTGTGCGGTGGCGGTGGTGGCAATTGCACATTTCTTGAGGGGATTTATCAAGCCTCCACCACTTCCCAGGGTGGCAAGAGCCTTTTTGGAGCATGATTGGTCCATTTTGAAAATTTTCTAATGCTTCCCTGCTTTGTCCCAGCAGCTAATCCACGGCACTTGGATACTTCCTGGTTCAACACCAGGAAACCAGTTGCTGACATCAGTGTTGCGCACCAACAGAAGTCTCCAAGCACCATGGATTAGCTGCTGGGACCATGCGAGAAAGCAGCAGAAAATTTTCAAAATGATTATGCTCCAAAAAGGCCTGGGAAGTGGCACAGGCTGTCCAAAACTCCTGAGGAAATGTGTGATTGCCACTGCGGTAAGTGATATATTGCAACTTCCTCTCTGCCAGAGCACAACTTTGTAGGGGCGGGGGGGGCAGTTGTAGAGGTGGCCAGGGGGACACCATGGGCCAGATTAATGAGGTATGTGGGCCAGATTAGGCCCATGACAAGGGTTGTGAATGGCTGTTGTAGTGAAATCATCCTTGGACTTTGAAAAAGAAGTTGTAAATGTAAAATCAGAGCCTGTTATTTTGCAGACATTAGTAAAGTTAGATATCTGTAATTGACAGAGAGGGAATGTGGCAAAATGGACCTAATTCATGAACAGGTGGCGTCTTCATTCGTCCTTCTATCCCATGGAAGGGCAAAATTGTAATGGAAAAAGGTTGGCCACTCCTGACGTAGTGTTTGGGCTCACTTGCTGATCTAATTATAGACCAGGATGGGAGGAACAGCAATAAAATGCATACTATGTTGGGGTGGAGAAAAGGAAGAACAGAAAATCAAAGCAAAGAAATAAGAACAGAACAATACTCTTCAGTATAGACAAGGAGTAAGAACAAACACCACATGGCTCTCTAAATCAACCATCAAGTTTCTAGCTTGTTACTTCCTGTTTTGATTTTTTGTTGTTGGGCTATAAACAGATTGGGAGATGTGACATGATTACTCTCACCATATAGGTTTCTATGGCTTTATTTGTCTTTGGGAGCATTAAGAGTGTGGTCCTCTTAAGACTGTGCCCTCTAAGTCAATGTTTCCCAACCTTTGGTTTTTGGACCTCAGTTCCTAGAAGCCTAAGTCAATTCCCCAAAGTGCTGATCAGTCAATATACTGACTTAGTTTCTGGGAATTGAATTCAGGCCTGGGCCCCATATTGGGAACCACTGTTCTAAAGTCTGAAGGAGGAAAAAAAATCTCCCTAGACCTTTAGTCATTGTCCAGTCCTGCACTGGCATCTGGCATTTAAAGAAATTCAGGTCAGAGGCAGAAGCCTATTGAGCTAATAATTCAGGTCAAAATCCACTAAACTTTGTGAATACTTCTGCTGACTGTGCCCTGACAAACCATTTCTGCAGCAATTAACCTCCTTTATTTAATTAAAACACCAAAGGGGAATGACTTAATGGATGCAAACTGTCTGCTGAACATATGAACTCTTCTCACAGCACTCTTATAGCAATAGAGGGGGAAAGCGTTTGGGATATGGCTGCTGTTCTAAAGATGAGGGAGCAGGTGTTTGGGCATGGGTGTAGCAAGGCTGCTAAGCAAAATTACTTCTTGGTTTTTTTAAAAACAAGCATTTAATATAATATGCTTGGCTAGGGAATACATCAAGGTTTGGAATGCCCTATCAACCCCTGGAAAATAGATGGGGAAGAAGTAGAAGCAGTGACAGATTTTACTTTGTTGGGATCAAAGCTCACTGCAGATGGTGACTGCAGCCATGAAATAAAAAGGCGACTGATTCTTGGGAGGCAAGCGATGAGAAATCTGGGGAGCATAGTGAAAAGTAGAGACATCAAATTGCAAACAATTCGTATAGTCAAAGCAATGGTATTCTCTGTGGCAATGTATGGTTGTGAGTGTTGGACCATTAGGAAAGCTGAGCGCAGAAGAATAGATGCCTTTGAGATGTGGTGTTGGAGGAGAGTTTTGAGAGTCCCCTGGACAGCGAGGAGAACAAATAGGTCAATCTTAGAAGAAATCAACCCTGAATGATCTGATTGACCAAAAAGACACAAACAACTCACCCACAGTTACCATCTCACCTATAAGGCAAATATTATCGCATAGAACTACTTCTGCTCTCTGCTTGACTGAACACTATTGGTATAGGATGTGTACACACAGGCAGTGAAGAAGGATGCCTGGGTCATAACTGAAAAATATTATACTCATCTTGTGGATAATTTGCCACAAACATGTATGAGAGGAAATTTTCATAATTTGGGAGGAAATCCTGAAACAAGTGATTTCCTTCCGTCTGTAAAGTCTCCATCTATTATCATACTTGTAGGGTTTCCTACCACATGTGCCCTATGTAACACATTCCTAGCAGAGCAGGTGAGTTTGGACCCCTGCCTTACAGATACAAAGAAAGTCTCGTCCAAAGAAATTTCCCAATATGCCTGCTGTCTTATCTCCCTGAAAGAGACAGTCAAGGATCATAACCAGTAGTCATAACTGGGGCTGCTGGTGGTCCTATCTTAAACTTGAACTTATTGTTGCTTTCATTGTAAAGGATTTATTGTACTGGAGTGCTGTAAATAAAATCACCATATTACCATAGGAAGACTGTCCACAACAGTTACACATTAGAAGCACTATATAAATAAGGATACCTGCAAGCCAGTCCACCCAGTTCCTCGCTATCCTATTCTTTCTCAACTTCTTCTTACGCTTGTCATTCATTACATCCTTATCCTTCTTCCACGGGTGCTCATAACAGATACCTGGATATTTCAAAAAGTCTTACAGACTCAAACTTTCAGGTCTCTGCTTATGCTTCTGATAAAAACAACAACAACGAGAATTCACTCACAATCTTTCTTACCAGAATGCCTGATTACTTTAATTCTCAGTAAAGGCCTATCGGATATGTAGCTTTTAAACCCTGTTCCTCCTTCCTGAAAGCCACTAAGCCTGACAATTAGGGAATAAGTCTGAAGCCCACTTCATGGGAATAGTTTTTGGGGAGGATCAGAGAGCAAAACCAACAGCAGCCACTTCCAGGTCTCTTCATCAATTTACCAGTTAACAGGATCCCAACAGCTTTCAGGCACAAAGGACTACTATCTTGCTAGTCATGTACCCTAGCCTCAAACTGGCACCCTCACCTCCAGAGAGAGAGAGAAGGGGAGTTGTCACATCTGGTACCCAATAAGGTACACCTCTGCCTGCCTGGAAGGTTGGGACGTACCAGACTTCAAGCCACCATCAGGCTTGGGAATGTGGGACCAGACAGTCAAACCTCTTTTGTTCTGAGCAACCCTTGCCAGTACAATCACCATGTTAGCAGTGAGGCCATGTGGCTGTGCTAATGCACCAATGCTCTACCACTCCAGTTACTTCTGTACCTATCTATGTCACTTCTTTGCTCTATCTTCTTTGTATCTACCAAAGACCTCCAAACTCAAGCTTAATGAAGGAAAGGGCCCACTGATGTGGCGAGGTTTGCCTGTAAGGCCTTGCTTTCCCTCCAGATGCTGGGAACATCATGATGCATTGTGTACTTGGACATGCTCTACCTCCTTCCATGAGCAGGGCAATGCTCTCCTCCCCTTCTGCAGTGATAAAGCATATATAGAGGAGGCACTGTGTGCTTATTCTCTACATTTTCTGATGATCTTTCACAGTGATGGAAGTTGGAACACATCAGCAATCTGGAAGGCAAAGTTACCTATCCCCCACCTGCCTTGGGCAACCAAGAGGTACCAGTGGGAAGAGGTGCAGGAAAAATGTACAATCCACTGCTCACATTTCACTGTCTGAGGCAAACAGAGGAGCACTGTCTATTATAAGCTTATTTTAGTGTACACTAAATATTGATATACTGATTATTCTATTGCTGTAATTTATAGTACATTTATAATTGGTTGTCATCATGAGTAAATGTTCATGATTTTGTCCTATCATAAAACTTTGAACAGTTTCAATTATGTTAATTTGATGACATTCTGTTAGTCCAGTCAAGTCACACAATACTCAGGGTGAAGACCATACTGAATAATGTTCCTAGGGCATGATACATCTGGTGAGTCCCATGATCTTTGCATAAATAAAACATCAGATAAATATTTCACTCATCACACCATTTCAGAGTGCCATATGCTTGCAGTACTGCAGGTTTTCCTGCACATAGTGCCAAAGAGAAGTTTTGAGGGAGGGTATTCATGTAATTCTGTTGCAACAAGAAAAACAGAGTCTTTTGGCATAATAAAAAACGGACAGTTTTATTGGTATAGGTTTTGAACAACTTAATTAAATGGACAGAGCTCAACTGATAGTATTTACATACCACCAATTAAGAGATCCATTTAACACTTTTTGAGAGGTTTATCTAGATTCAGTCCCAAATTTCCAGATAGCTTAAAAAACAATACAAAATGCAACTTCCAGAACTAATAGGCAAGTGGGACTTGATAAAACTAGAACAAATTTGGAATTCAGTTCTTAATCTAGAAAAACGATCTTTTCAATTTAATGTATGAAGAGACAGATAAATTACTTTAAAATACCACTCAGTAGCAGAAATAGGAAAATATGGTTTGCTGTGCATCATACCGGAGATGGGATGGGAGAATGCCAATACTATCTGTAACAAGCAGTTAATCACTATAGAAATAAATGCAAACCTAAACTGCATTATCATAATACAGTACTATGATATTATGTAATACTAAATCTTATGTAATATGTTTAAGTTTCCATCCATTCCCAGTCTAAAATTCTACTTTAATGTCTGCTCTTTTTATATCAATAACAAAGAGCTTCTTCTCCAATCTGCCAGGGTAAGGTTGATGGGGAGAGGGGAAATACTGTAGAATGAAAGGCTGGATTCCCTATCCTGCCACATGACATTGGCTGGATGTCTCTGGGGTTAAAAGTCCATACTCTTAAGTCATTGGTCCTTGGATGATATTCAAAGTCTTTCCTCATCTGAATGCCTATTTAAGAAAACTTTCCAATACAAAAAGCCCATCATCATTTCATTTAACATATCTTCAGTGATATCAGCCAAAGTTTCAAAATTCTTGAAAATCGCAATTCTTAATGGCTGATGTATTTCTCAATGCAGGATAACCAAAACACACCACATTTTCCTACCTAATACTGTGGTTAGATTTTTAAAAATGAAACAAAACTCCATGTGCAACATCATATTGATATTAGTATATTGTTGGTCTATGCTCATTCCATTCTGTAACTGAATTGGCTGAAAAATATTTATCAATAGTACTTGTTGCCCACTGGATAGTTTGATCATGGAATAGTAGCTTTGGTTACATTTATGGTATCAGTTGCATAGAAGTTGTACATCCAAGGAACAATAATATCTCAGATTTAGGTCCACAATGTACCACAGGCAGCTATTCAAAACAAGAGTTGTAGTGAAGGCAGAACTAATAACTGCACAGGATACAGAACTATAACTATGCTGCCTAAATAATACATCCACATTACCTAGAAATCACAGATCTTAACTTATGTGATTTATTTAAGGCTATTTAGGCTTAATTGAACAAGGAAAGGCTTAAAAGCAACATACTAAATCAAGTATTTGCAACCTGCGGTCCGCAGGCCTAATCCAGCCTGTGGCATCAATAAATTCAGCCAGTGGTGGGGACACTGGGGACACTGCCACCACCACCACCACCACCGCTACTGGAAGCACCAAAAATGCAGTGGAAGCATGGAAAATGCAGCAAAAACGCTGTGAAAACACAGTGAAAAAAGCTACAAACCTGGCAAAAACACACCACCCTTGCTCCTGCTGCCATGGGAAATGGTGGGAGAAGCAAAAAAATCCTGAAAATCCACTATCAATGCACCTGCCGCTCCTGCTGCCCTTTCTGCCACCAGTGGAAGAGGTGGAAGCAATGGGAGGAACAACACCTCCCCCCACCTGTTTGAGGGGTGTGAGACCAGCCCGTGGCGCAAAAACATTGTGAACCCCTCTGCTAAACTAATGAGACATGATCTTGTGTGGTGTAATGTCTCTGCAGCCAGACCATCCCACATTTGTGCAGTCTGCAAAATGTTTAAGAGCAGCAACTAAAATTAAATTAAATATAGTTTGTAAATATGTTTACTTTTTTTAGTGTGTGTATATATTTGATGAGTATGTACTTATGTTATTTATTGTTCTATGTTGGTTGTATAACACAGTAATTTTTATATACTTCTTTCAAAGGCATATTGCTAATGCAAATAAAGATTATTATGCCTACACATCTCTACAAAGGCCATCCTGTGAGTGCAAATTCTTTAAATGTTACAGCAGCAAATTAGGATGAATAGCTCTGTCTGAAAGTCTACCTCTCACATTGAAACATATGTTTGGATCAATTTTCATTTTTGATGATGATCTTTGTTTGACTCCTGATTTTATTTCTACATTTTGGACACATATTCCATTTAAGACTTTTCAGAAATAAATATTGGGTAAAGCATATTTGACAATGGAAAAGGCCAGTCATTGCCATCCCAAAATGATACTTTGTGCTGGTTCAGTATACTTCAATATTAAAAATGGGGGAAAATGTGCCCTACAAATGGAAATTAATTAATTAATGGGGCTTACTTAGTTGGTAATATGAGTACACTGGCTCCTCAATTTTGAAACAGAATTAATTATCCAAAAAATGTTGACCGCAATAAGAAGATTCACTACTCAAAATGTTGGTTCAGATTTTAGACCTTAGGTTTTTTTTAGCATGTTAAAGATCAGTGCTTTTAGGGAAGCGAGAAAATATTTGATCTGAATTCAAACACTTTCAGCATTGGATTGGTTTGACAATATGCACAATATCATCATGAATCTGCCCAAAACCATTTGTCAGTTTGCTGAACTCTGCTCCTCATCCGAAAATCTAAATACAGGTACACCACTTATTTTTTTAATATGAAAAGTAATTTGCAAAGCATATGTAGACATAATTAGATGTTAAAACGAGCAGTGTCATCTCTATAAAACTCTTGAGACTGTTACATGGGTGTTATAATATCTGATTGTTTAGTGCATGGGTGGCCAACCTTTTTACACCATGGGCGTATCATGCCCCCGGACAGCTGACCGGGCCAGATCATGCCCCCCAGAAGCAGAAGTGGGCACATTTATGGATGTTGTAAATGTATCCAGTTCCGCATGTATGACAGTTGCAGACGTGTTTACACATGTGTGGATGCATTTTACAGCTGACGTAAATGTGTCCACTTCCACTTCTGTGAGCAGTGGTGGGCTACATGAAATGGTGCCTTGGGCTGAGTCCAGCCTGTGGACCATAGGTTGGGAACCCCTGGTTTAGTGAGTCAGAACTAAATGTGGGAAATAACTCAATAGAAAATGTAAAGGAATTTGGATTAAGTAAATATAAATGTTCTTTCTATGATGATTAATCAGTGATACTTTTTGCAAGTTCCAATGAGAAATGAGCAAGTGAGTTCTTCATCTGTCACTTTTGTATGTATGCAGCAGTTGTGGGCAGCAACAGGTTCACACACCCCTGGGAGGGGGTAGCAAAATTGGATGGCCACTGGGCAGGTGGGGGTGAAATTGTGTGGCCTTCGGGCAAGGGGGCTAGCGAAATTGGATGACCACACCCACTTCCCTGACCTG
The DNA here is from genome assembly GCA_030440675.1 of Furcifer pardalis. NCBI lineage: Eukaryota > Metazoa > Chordata > Lepidosauria > Squamata > Chamaeleonidae > Furcifer > Furcifer pardalis. The sequence continues at coordinate 28,730,212 of CP126892.1, forward strand.
ACCCATCAGGTATTATCCCTGCAAGTGGTTCAAGGTCTCCCTTGCTCAAAAGCCAGTCATATCCAATTCTAGGGTGCAATGCTCATCTCCATTTACAGCCAAAGAGCCAGTGCTACCTGTGTTTGCAGATGTATACATAGCCATATGGCAGGCATGACTAGATTGCCCATGGCGTAGGCTCCACCCATGACATAGGCTCTACCCACGGTGTGGTAGCGAAATTTTTTGCTGCCCATCATTGGTATGCAGTCGTAAGTCAGTTATCTTCTGCCTCTTCATTGCTCTGCAGTTTTTAAAAAAAATCTAAAATGGCATTTCATTTTATGTGCTGTTCCCCAGTCCTCCTGCATCACCACCACAATGGGTATCTAAATAACACGTTATATGTATTTAAGTTATTTATTGTACAATTTGATTTATTTGTTTTTGAACTGCGAACTAGTTTGGTATAATTGGAGGTCACAAAATCAGGCTAGTACTTAAATGTTGCTCAATACAATAATCCAAAAAAAAAAAAAGGGGGGGGGAGAGACATCAATTCACACCATAGTTTGCAAAAGTCAAATATCTCCACTCATCTATGTGCAAACAAATATTTTAAAATGTCTTTCAGTAGCAATTATGGATGACAACCAGGAAAACATTGTGATAAATTACAGAGTTCATATAAGAACAATTTATGTTATGTGCCTTTAACTGAGAACTGACTTATAACAATCCTATTAGGGCTTTCAAGGTGATATATTTAAGGAAAGCTTTCACCAGTACTGCTCCCACAGAGATTTTCCATTGCTGATCATGAATTCAAACCCAAGCTTCCTGAGACCTAGTCCATTACTTTCTCCACCAACCCCATTGGATATCATAAATAAAGTTAGAGCACCATTATGCAAGCTTTTATTTATTCAAAAGGCATCTTTTATGATATAACTCCCTGGATCTGTAGCAAGCATGGACTAGAGACCATGATGGCTGATGGGGAAATCAGAAAATAACATACTTCAAAAGCTTTATTCCTTTGTGAGAAGAAGTTTTGATCAAGGCATTTCTTATGGACTGATATATCTGTGACCACTCCAGGGTATAAAAACTAATTGCCTTTCCTCACCCCTTTTATAATTCTATAAGTCTTCCAGGTAACATTTTCTCTTATACTTATTGTGTCTGTGTACATCTCAATAATGAACATCTTTTAAAAACAGTCCCTGCCAGCCCTATTTCTTCTCAGCTAAGAATCTTCTCACTTCCACATAACACAGTGCCACCCTGACATCTGAAGAGAATTATCTAAAGTGCTTCATGTCATGAATCAAATTGCAGCTAAGTGAAATTGTCTTCCAGTGAGATGATGGTTTTCTTGCAAGAAATAAGGAAGGAAGGAAGGAAGGAAGGAAGGAAGGAAGGAAGGACTAGTTCATTATCTCTTCAAATAGCTAAGGTACTGTATAATTATTTATTGGAACCGTGGTCAGAATCAAATACAAGCTATACTAAGATGTAAATGTAATTTAATTCATCATTGATTCTGTACTTTCAATAAAGAAATATACCATTAGTGCCTGAAATTTTTTTTAATCCCATATGTTAACAGGAATGACTTTTGTAAAAAAACAATAATTGACAACTAACACTTGTTGTTCAGTCACACAGTTGAGTCCGACCCTTTGTGACCCAATGGACCACCACATGCCAGGCTCCTCAGTATTCTGTCATCTTCCATATCCTGCCCAGATCTATACCCACTGTGTCAACTATGACATTTAGCCATCTCATCTCTGCCACCCCCTTTTCCCTTTGCCTTCAACCTTTCCCAGCATCAGGGCCTTCTCCAGTGAATCCTCTCTTCTCATTTGGTAGCCAAAGTACTTCAACTTCAGTATTTGTCCATCTAAGGAGCCATCAGGGTTGATTTCTTTTAGGATTGATTGATTTGATCTCCTTGCAATCTAGGGGATTCTCAAAAGTCTCCTCCAGCACAACAGTTCAAAGGCATCTATTCTCCTGTGCTCAGCCCAGTGATGGGATGTAACAGGTTCTCACCAGTTCACCAGAACCGGTAGTAACTTTTACCAGTGTCCCAGAAAACTGGTAGCAGCTTTTGGGGGGAACCACCTTCAGGGCTTCCCTTTTCACTGGTTCCCCCACTGCACATGCGTGCCAAGCACTTGGTGTGCATGCATGCCTACAGTGCTTGGCGTGTATGCATGACCTCCTTGCTGTCCTCCCAAGTGGGGAGGAGGAAGAGAAGCTGCTACCCTGAAGCTCTTTATAGCCTGCTTCCCAGGGTAAGCGACTCACCTTTGGATGTGGTGTGTCTGTGTGTATTTTAATGTGTATTTAATACCTTTACATATATTGACGTACTACCACAGTTCCTAAAAAGGCCTGCCAGCCTGGCTTGGGTTTTTAAGCAAAGTCTTGGAGTTACCTCTTCAATAAGCTACACCTGTGCTGTTCCAAGTGGAGAACCCTTAAGGAGGTACAGCTGTTTTACATTTATATTAAGGCATATTATGCTAGAGAACTGGTTAGGCAAAGACTTAGTCCCTAACTTCTTTAACTGTTGAAAAGTTGAAAAGTGCCAAAATGAAGCCATCTTGTGGTGAGTTCATTCTGTAGTTCCTTCTATCTGACCTAGTGTGAGAAAGATTAGCCAGAATAAGCTTTAAGCTCTGGTTTAAAAGCTCTGGTTGATTTGTGTTTGGGGTGGGTGGGTGGTTGTTTGGGGGGGGGTGTACTTTAATGTATTTTTATTTATTTATTTATTTATTTAATTTACAGATTTGTGTTGTGGGTGGGTAGGTGCGTTGAGGTGTGTGTGTGTATTTTTATTTTATTCTTAATTAATTTTTATTTTTTCTTTGGCCCCGCCCACAATGTCATGACATTGGCTCTGTCCACACTGTGATGACATCATGACATTAGCTCCACCCACACTGTGATGACATCACGGTGGGGTAGTAAAATTTTTGACATCCCACCACTGGCTCATCCTTCCTTATGGTCCAGCTCTCAGAGCCATACGTTACTACTGGGAAGACCACTGCTTTGAGTATACGGACTTTTGTTGACAGGGTGATGTCTCTACTTTTTATTATGCTGCCTAGGTTTCTCATAGTTTGCCTTCCAAGAAGCAAGTGTCTTTTTATTTCATGGCTGCAGTCACCATCTGCAGTGATCTTAGATCCCAAGAAAGTAGTCTGTCGCTGCTTCCATTTCTTCCCCTTCTATTTCCCAGGGAGTGATGGGACCGAATTCCATAATCTTGGGTTTTGTTTTTATGTTGAGTTTCAGGCCAGCTTTTGCACTCTCCTCTTTCACCCTCATTAAGAGGCTCTTTAGGTCTTCTTCCCTTTCTGCCATAGGGTACTATCATCTGTATATATCAGGTTGTTGATATTTCTCCCACCAATCTTAATTCCAGTGAGTGCTTCATCCAGCCCTGCATTATGCATGATGTACTCTGCATACAAGTTAAATAAGCAGGGTGACAATATACAGCCTTGTCGTACTCCTTTTCCTATTCTAAACCAATCAGTTGTTCTATATCTTGTCCTAACTGCTGCTTTTTGACTCACATGCAGATTGCTCAGAAGACAGGCGAGGTGGTTTGGTACTCCCATCTCTTTAAGGACTTGCCACAGTTTATTGTGATCCACACAATCAAAGACTTTGGTGTAGTCAATGAAACTAACATAGCATGGGTTCCACATTTTATTTTCAGTAAGGGACTGATGATTAAATCCTGGCTATACAGATGTTCTCATCTGCTTCCACACAGTGATGGGATTCAAATTTTTTACTACCTACTCTGTGGGCATAGTATGGTGGGCATGGCCAGGAGGAAAGCCCTGCTTTGCACCCAAATTAGGACTACTTTATTTCAAAACTTGGATGGGAAGGGCCAGTCAGAATTTCTGCTACCAGTCCTGGCGAACTGGTGCAAACCTGCTGAATCCCACCACTGCTCCCATAATTAGCCACAATTGTCTATGTTTAATTAATGGGCTAAGCTAAGAGCACTGGGACAGACAAAGACAACATAAATTAGGCCAAAGCAATAAGAGCAGAGATGCATGTAATGTAGCTAAAGATTACCTTTTTGTCCAAGCATATGAAGCGCTGGTCGAGGAGTAAGCCCCACAGAAACAGTTTTCTGCTGGCTCAGTCCTGTACAACAACCTTTCTACCTGCCTCAGCTCAGTTCTTTGAAAAGTATTTAATATTTCATAACCTTTAATCTTTGAACAAACATGACAGAAGAAACTTGTGAATCACAAATTGGGTTTTGACAATCAAAGTAATTTGACAAAAAATTTGTTTACTCCCCTGTATAGAATATATAGATGCATCACCTCTGAAAAGCAAAATTAAATTATTCTACATTGCACCCTTACCACTGGATTTGGAGAGAGCTGCTAAGATAGTAGTGCTATGTTGACAGTTGTCAGTCAGCAAAGTCGAGATCCCCTTCCCTACCTCCTGACCAAATATTTTCCTTTTGTTGTGCTATTTAGCAACATTTCAGGAACATGTTGTTCGGGTCCAGTTTAGGTCCAGCTGTTAAAATTGCCCTGAATCTGTTCAGGATTTAGTCCAGAATGTCAATGCCCATTTTAATCCCATCCCATCTGAAGGTATGACTTCAGCTCTCTGGCTTTAAAGGACAGCTTTTATTAACTACCAACTTTCCATGAAAAGCCATAACACTATTGAACATTGATTACTCTTCAAGTGAATCAGATTCTAGCAAAGGAATTCACTAAGATATTAACTCAGGTTCACTCACTTGTGATCATTAGGCTCAAGGCCAGTATCAGGAATCCAGTCCAGGGCCATCTTGGCCCAGATGTTCCTACTCTCAAATTTAGTACTGAGCATGGCAATGTCTTTCAAAAATTGGAATATTTTCTCTTCTTATGGACTGAGGATGTTGGCAAGATGCTTGAATGCATAAATTCAGAGACAAATTGATTGGACTCATTTCTATAAGACAAATATAGAAATTGTTATCCCCTTTTGCTTGGCTTTTACATTTTGGAATGTTCTGACATGGAATTTCTATTTTTTTAAATTGATTGTAACTGTAGATCGTGACTGTAAGTAAAGTTACTGTTTTTCTCCTTTAAGTGCTTCTTGTATTTTACCATACAAAGGGCAAATGGGGAGGAGAGCAGGGATTATAGCGACTGAGCTGATATCTCCATGTGCTGCTGGGTTTTTTTTAATACCTCGTACTCTGTCAACTAAATTTCCACAAGAAAGAGAAGCAGATTTTACCTGACTGCCATATAGGTGTTAAAATATTGTTAAGAAGTAAGAATTCAAACTACTGGGTTCTTTCTGAACAATTTTTCAGCTTCTGTTTGAACCACATTTGAAGTTTCTAAATTTCATTTTTTTTACTATATTGATTATAAATAATTTTATGAGCTTGGGAACATTTTTTTTATAATAAACAAATTGGAACAAATCTTCTTGTCATCTCTTATTTGAAATTCAGTTGCTCAGTTTTTGATCAGCTGATGGTTTGGGGCTACAAATTTGTCTGCCTTACTAAAATGTTTACTTGCCAGGAAAGGATATGTGTATAGAATAGTCAGAGACTTAGGTTTTGAGTGAAACTTCCTTGTTATTTTCCCCCCTTAAATTTCTGAAATGCATTGTAACAAAGGTACTTAGTCCTGATAATGAAAACATGAAAATTGTGCACTATTAAAGGATGATCCAAATCAGTTCTGACTTGCTTTCCCTACAGGCTACCTCCTGTGAAGCAGAAGAATGAAATCTTTGGACCACAGTAGTTTGAGATGCTATAAAGTGGCTTGGTTTTTCAACCTGATGACAGATGATAAAGGATCTAACTGAATATGATGAGAATATTACTGATCATTTGGTAGGTAATAACAATGATCACTTGCAGCTGATTTGAAATATGTACAATATTAATCTTAGAACAGCACTTTGAGCCAATGATTACAGAAGACTCTATGGAAATAAAGGCACTAATTGATTTTAATGGCTATTCTCAGAACAGAGAGACAGCATGCACCATATTTCAATAAACTCCCCACTGTTTTGAAGCCTCAGCTATTTTTGAGGTGGAGAGATATGTCTCTAAGACATGGTGAGTTCAATATCATTTCATGATGAAATTCCATGATCCTTTTAAAGTACATACTCAGCAGTGGCATGACAAGATTATTGTGTTAAAAAACATTTATATTACTGCTTGATACCATTATTATAAATGCATAGTGGCCTGCCCTCAACCCACTGGGAGGAAAGAGAAAGTGGCCGCAACTGCCAGTGTTTCAGAGGCTACAAAATCTCGCCTCCATGAGCTCCAGACGCTGGCACTCAACCCACAAGGAGGAGGGACATAGACTTTAGGAACTTTAGGAACTTTGTTGCTGTTTTGTAAGTCCTCTTCATTGGTTGAAGGATGTTGAGCAATGAATGGAATTTTTTTATCTTAATTGTGATGTGCTATGTTAGTCTTAAATTGTATTTTACTATGTATATTGTATTTTATGATTTTACTATATTGATGTATATTATGTGATGACATTGTTGTGAGCCGCCCAGAGTTGCACTTTGCAAGTGGGGCGGCATAATGATAATGATAATGACGACGCCGATGACGACGACGACTATGTCACCAACATTACAGTTCTCAAGAAGGCTCATCTAAATAGCATTGAAGTTTCCATCATAGGCCATTGTCTTGGATGGATAGGGCATGTACACTGTATGGACAGTTCCAGGTTTATTTTATTTATTTATTTATTCTTCAAATTTATACCCCGCCTTGCTCAGGCGAACCTGACTCTAGGCGGCTTCCATATTAGACAAAACAATATCCCACTAAATTATCTATGGGGAACTTATTTCTGGTACAAAAGCTCATGCTGCTACCAATCATTTCGAAGGAGAACACCACAGACATAAAGAGGCTAAGCACCACCACCACCACCACCACCACCACCACCACCACCACCACCACCACCACCACCAGCAACAACAACAACAATGTAAAGATCACCTTACTTTTAAGAAACAATATTGTTAAGAAAATGGATTATCTTGAAACTATGAATGGACCACATGGCTTGGGACATTATCAGAGAAGTTGGTTTCTATAATGATGAACATTTTTGAACTATGTAAATTAAGAATGTTGTCTCTCTGCTCTGCATGTAACACATTCTCCCTGAATTTCACACCTCCATCATGGTCTGCAAATGACATATATTCCTTGACTGTTACACCAGGCATAAAGCAGATTCACACTGCAATGTTCAGCATGTGGCAGGCTGAAGGCCAATCCAGGGTCACCGGCAAACAAACACTTTCTCTTTCGATAGCTTCTAAACAATTATATCACTGGATTTTACATATGTGTTACAGTCAACAGAGTGCACTCCACCTCTGTGCACTTTGTAGAGAACAAGACTAAAAACTGCATATTTTTCATTTTTTCCCTCAAAAAAGGAGGAAGAGTGATGAGAGGCTTCTTAATAACTGAGACCCTTGGGAACAGAGAAACTTCATACTGGGGCTGAATCTTTTGCTATATTGAACAAAAAGCATGAGCAGCGGAGGGGAAGGAGAGGCAGCCGTGGAGGGCAGCCGGCCTGAAGACCACACTGCCACCGTGAGACCTCCAGCCTTGCTCCAGTGGCCAGAGGGGAAGGGGAGGCAGCTGTGGACAGTGGGCGGTCTAAAAACCGTGCTGCTGTCATGAGACCTCTGGTCTTGCTGATGAAGTGGTATGGCAAGGTGCAAGCATGACTCTCCCACTCCCCCAACCACCACCAAGTGCCACAGTAAGATGGCAGCAGCAGCAACAGCGGCAGTGACTCTTCCATTTCTGTTTCTACCTGTGGCTGGGTTGGCATTGGGTGTGGTGGGCCTGGCATCAGTTTGATCTGCAGAGCAGTGGTGAGCTGGTGTCAGCTGCAGGTCATGGAGCAGGATTTGGTCAGTTGGGAGCTGTGGAACAGGTGTCTTGACCACATGGGGGCCGGTGGCAGGGGCCCTGGTGTGGCAGAGTTTTTGACACAGTGGGATTTCAGGATCTGTGGTCCTGGTTATGCCGTTCATGCTGTTTATGCCATGGACTTGGCTGTTGGGACGGATGTGAAGGACTGGTGTGAAGATCTGGCATTAAGAACTGGGGGGGGGGGGCAGACATCACCCCTGACCCTGACCAGTCTAGGCCTTGGACTCTCTTGTGGATGATTTGTTGGACTTTTATAAATGAATGACTCTTTTCATTTTTTTTCTTAATGTTTTATGATGGTTGTGATTTATGATGCTGTGACTTATATGATGTTGTGATTTATTTATATTATTGTATTCTATTTGTATCCTATTTCATTGTATTGTATATATATATATATATATATATATATATATATATATATATATATATATATATATATATATATATATATATATATATATATATATATATATATATATATATATATATATATATATATTCTGATATGATATGTGCAATGTGTATTAGATGTGGTATTGTTGTGAGCCGCCCAGAGTCACGTTGCTGAGAGGGCGGCATACAAATCCAAATAATGCCACCACCACCACCACCAGCAGCAGCAGCAGCAACAACAGCAACAGCAACAGCCAGTCCAATTAATTATGACAGAACCTGATAGTGGCCTAAATAGAAATGTGATCTATGTTCAAGAAACTTAAGCAAAAAACTCCCATCTATCAAAATATACATGGTTTTTCGTAAAGTCCTGGAAATAGAGTTCTGGATCTACAAACAGGTGTCGTTTCTCTCATTTCAAGTCAGGAAATGAACTGCAGAGAATACTTACTGAGAACATTTAACCTGTCAATGTGTTACTGAATGGGGTCAAAGAAAATGGCTTCATAGATACAGGAATGCTTCAAATTCTCCCAAGATTTCTCCACATGCCACAGACTGGGTCACTCACTACAATTCTGAAGCAATTTTAATATCACATTATGACTTTCTGATTTGCTCTAACCGGACATTGTTGGTGCCCAGGACGTGGGCTAAAACTGTACTAAAATAAAACCAGATTTCCCTTCTCCCCCATCTTCATTTTGTATTTGTGTTTGACCTCAGAGTAAGTTGTCTTCTGCTTGTTGTTTAACAGACAATAGGAAAGAAATGGGACAGAAATGTACAAGATACTATTTGGAATTGGGGTTTACACAGCAAAGTGTTTGGAATTGTTTTTATTGACATTTTGAATTTTAAAAATTACACAATGAATGCATCCCATAGAACATTCTCAATGTTCACTTCTAGATCTTCTTCTTTCAGTTCCAGGGTAAACTTTAAACTGCCAAAATGAAGCCATCTTCTTGGCTCTGTCATTGGCCAAACTTAAATCCTCATTGGTACATTTTTCCGGTAGTAACTTCTAGATGATAAATGAGAGAAAGATTGGTATTAGTTGGCCAGCTTTCTGTAAGTAAAGGCTTTTGTTCCTTTAAGGAAACACGGAGCCCTTGGCTGCAAAACAATGGGGGATACAGTACTACTCTACAGCATGATAAAAAGGGAGCACAGACTTTGAATCCCATGCTCACTGGTGCACAGAAATAACTTATTATGAATACAGATGAATCAATTTGTCTCAGTGGCAGGACAAAAAGGTTCTTTGCCTTTGCTAAGTGGCCGGGGGGGGGGAGCCCTAAAAGAAAGTTGAATAACACCACAGAATCCTCACTAGGCTAATAAAATAATCACAAGGGATTTTACTAGGACTACAGAGTAGGCAAACTGCTCAATAAACTGAGCTGGTGTTGTCAGAATGAAGGTCACCTGAGTGCCATTGGAGATTAAGAAGTCTCTGGAGAAAGGAGGGAATATGATTGGGTTAGGTCAAGTTTCACAGCAATCCATTTCTCTTCAAACTGCATTAAAAGACTTTTAAATGATACACTAATTAAAGACATACTTGGTTGAGAAAAAGATATCTTGTCATAGATAAGAAACATGCATACACACAAAATGGTAGAAAATGTTGGACAGTCCCTAATAAAGTTTTTTCTTCTGTATCTGGTTCCAAAGGCATAAAGGGCATAATCAGGCTACACAATCAAGGACATGACCATTAAGCAAGATATTGATCTTTGTATCCAAACTCTGATCTTCACTTATTAGGGTTTTCAATTCTGTTGAAATTTATGGTCCTCAAAGGCAAAATAGAGCAATTATGATGAATATCACAGTCCTATACAAATCTGACTAGAACCAGGTATGAACTGACAATATATTTCTAAAGGTGTGATTTTTTTTTAGTGTACAAGCATATCAGAGATAGTTTTAAGAAAGTTTAATATGTAAGGGAGGGCAGGATTGGGTTTATGTCATATATTTTATTTAAAATTTAAATAATGTAATTAAAAGGAAAAAAGGAATGAATAATTTTGTTACATTTTGCTTTAAGATGTATTTAGAAATTAGGCATTCTAACATGGCCAGAAGGATGGAGACCACTATACTAAATGCTTCATTTTACATGCGTTTATTCCTTTAGGCTTTGAAATACTTTAGGCAAAAATGATGTTTATTGTCAAAAAGGCACCCTGACAGATTCTAGTTACAGGAGGTGAAAAAGTAATAGAAATTCCTGTTAAAATATTTTTGGTGCATCAGGCTCCCATATTTACAAGTCCAACAAAATGGACTGGGTACAATCAAGCAGAGAAACCACTCAAACAGAAAGCCATCCCTCTTTGAAAGGTAAATATCTAAAAAACATGTGCTTGGAAAGATAAAATTATACTCCTGTATAATTTACTACAACATTTACTTAATTCCTTTGATAATAATGGAGAAACTCTTTTAGGATGGGGAAAAATGGTGGGCAAGGTCCATGCAAAAGCCTCCCAGAACAAACAAGACGATATGTATATTGTATATTGCAAAGGTATGAATATTAGCCAGGGTTTTCTGACATTATCAAATTTTAAAATGCCACAACTAAGGGGTTCCATTCACCTTGCAAAACAGACTTAAAAATGTGGGAAGGGGGATGTTTCTCAGGACAGTTGACTTTTGACTGTGCCCACCCCATAAAGATGCCTCAGTTGACTCATAGGAGATGTGCAGTGTTGCAATATTTATTTTGCAAACCTGTCTCCTCGGACTGGCTTCCATCAGAAATTCACTGCTGCAGAACGACAAACTGATTGCATTTTATTACTGGTTCTAAATAACTCATTGCCATGCACATCCATCTCCTGATCCAACCAACTTTGCCCAGCATCTATAGGCTGCTATATCAGATGTATAAATGTACACCATGAAAAGCCTCTCTTATGTCTGATGAAGAGGACTTGATCCACGAAAACTAACATTAAAATACAGGAGTTAGTCTTTAAGGTGCCACAGCATTTATTCATTTTTTGTCTTTGTTTTGTTTACACTGTAATATGCTTCCACAGATTAACATGGCTACCATTTCAAAAATATGTATATTAGCTACACTTCTACAGGATGACATGTACCTGAATGTGAAAACATTATTAAAAAACATTTCTTGGATGTGTTGCTGTGTCAATGCACAACTCCTCATAAACCTCAGACAACAAAAACCTAACAACAACAGGTGTGTCCTTGGAAATTTTCCCTATTGATCGTAATGGAAATTTATCTAGCTCATGTTTGATTTCAGTACTTGTTAGCAGCCATAGATGTTATTATGGTTTATGCATTTACTTATCCCCAGAAAAGGATTACTGGAGAAGCTACAGTCAATGTTCTCAGACAGCATTTTTGATTACTACTGTACTGAAATCTTCACTTGGACCAGCATTTGCAATCATAATGATGTAAACCTTTACAACACAGTGAGGAATCAGACACACTCTTGTAATCCAAGTTCAGTCACAGTCAAATGGGGGGGGGGGGGAATTGAGCATCATATATAGGAAATAAAGACAACAATGCAAATGTTTCTGTATAGAATATTGTATGGGTGTCTAGTACATGCATCTCTCCTTATTTTTATATAAAATAAAATCTCAGCTCCCAGAAAGTTACCCGTTAACTTCAGCAACCTCATTATTTTTAGTAAATAATTTTGGACATAAGCTGATGATATCAAATCCTCCAGCCTATAAAGTGCTGAATGGTTTGGGACCATGCTATCTTAAGGAGTGTCTCTTCTTCAGAAAGCACCCAGTTGCTTAAACTCTGAGTGATCACACCTGGAAATGTAAGGAAGGCAGGGACCAGATCGAGGGCTTTCTCTGGACTGATTTGCCAGTGGATATAAAATCAGCCTCATGAGTGCTAACATTTCTTTAGTCTCTGAAGATCTATTTATTTCTGCAGGCTTTCCATGGGTATTAGTCTCTGTTGGGCTGCAATACAATTTGCCCTGAAGTTGGACAATTTTCTGCTTTAGTATCCCAGTTGTGTGTTTTTTTACCTTTAATCAATGCTCATGCTGCAATTTTTGAAGACAGCTACAAATTTACAACTTCTATTAGCATGGGGGAAAATATTAGAGGGCTTGTTCAGTAGTCTAAGTTCCCTGAGAACTGAGATTGACAGGCTGTTGGGTGATATCAGACAAAATAAGGAATGGACTGCAAATAGTCAATGCCAGCCAAGAAGTTACTTTAAAAGAATTGTAGGAGATTATAAGCCCATTCAGCATTGCCTATACAACAGTTGCTCTTGTTGGGACCTTAGTATAGTAGGAAAAGTATACATATACTTAGTATAGTAGGAAAAGTATACATATGCATAGTAGGAAAAGGATACAGGTTTGGTTACTGCAGGATGTGGTTTAAGAGGTCTAAGAGGAATGATATGAGGAATTTATTTCTGTTTACAATGGAGGGTTTCTTTAAATGAAAGACATCAGGTTGCATTGTTAAGTGTCGCAGAGCAAGCCCTTGGGTAGAAGGCTGCATCAGCAGCCGGCTGAGAAAACCACAGATGATGATGATAATAATAATAGTGAGTGCAAAGAGATATTCTCACAAGCCTATTCTTTTAGGGATCTTGCCACAGCAGTATTCAATATATCACATATATTCTGAGTAAACAGTATAAACTTCAGATAAATTGCTGAAAGCAAAGTACCATAGGAAACTGAATTTAAAAAAACCCACCACCAATTGTATATTCTGAAACGTATGCACAGAAATAGTGAAAATCATAACTGCACCTGACTTTATATAATGCATTCAGTAAGTTTCAGAAGAATCAATAAAGAAATAATAAAGATCTTCCTTGAGAGTTCATAAGTTGTGGAATAAATTTTTGTTACTGAGCTTATTCATTTTTATTCATTCTGAGCCAGGGTTCCAATCTTTTTATGCCATGGGCCTGAGTGGGCCAGACTGGACCATTCCCCTGAAGCAGAACTAAATGCACCCACTTCTGCATTTACAACAGCCACAGGCACATTTACAGCTGATGTAGCTGCATTTGCACATGTACGGGCACGTTTACAACTGTTGTAAAGAGTCTGCTTTCACTTCTGGATGTGGCAGTGGTGGTGGGCCACATGAAATGCTTGTGGTTAAGCTGCTGTACTGCAATCCAAAGGTGGTGAGTTCAATCCTGACCAGGCATCAAGGTTAACTCAGCCTTCCGAGGTCAGTAAAATGATACACAGCATGTTGAGGGCCATTAGGAAAGCTGAGCGCAGAAGAATAGACGCCTTTGAGATGTGGTGCTGGAGGAGAGTTTTGAGAGTCCCCTGGACAGTGAGGAGAACAAATAGGTCAATCTTAGAAGAAATCAACCCTGACTGCTCCTTAGAAGGACAAATAGTAAAGATGAAGCTAAAGTACTTTGGACATCAAATGAGAAGAGAGGATTCGCTTGAAAAAGCCTTGATGCTGGAAAAGGTGGAGGACAAAAAAAGAAGGGGGCGGCCCAAAATGAGATGGCTAGATGGTATTGTAGACACAATGGGCACAGAGCTGAGTGAGTTGAGGAGGATGGTGGAGGACAGAAGTGCCTGGCAGACAGTGGTCCATGGGGTCGCAAGGGGTCGGAGTCGACTGTGCGACTGAACAACAAAAACAGAAGATGTACTTAATGGTTATTTTCATCCCCACGCGCCCCCCCCCCAAAGAGTTAAATATGCTTACACAGTTTTAAAATATATTGTTGTAGAAACTGAATAAAATCAATTCATGGTAGAATAAATATGAAATTAACATTTAATCAATAACATCTCATATCTTGGCATAGTTTGTATGTGACACTTTGATTTCTCCATCCTTGATATAAGCTGATGATGATGACAATGATGACGACTGACAGTGTGAACACATTTAAAATAAGATGAGGTTGCATTTCATACATAGGGTTCCACCTGTAGAGTCCTATCTCTAATGTCCATTCTGTATACAATAAAACCTCACATAAAGAACGACTCACTTAGAGACTAACTCGCTTAAAGAGCAGAATTTTCTCTGAATGTTCACTTTGCTTAACAACTAAAACCAACCAAAAACTCGCTTAACAACTCAATCGGGGTTCGCAATCCCACACACACACACTAGAAGTCACAATTGGTCACTTACAATGGTGTTTCACTTAAAGAGAAAACTCACTTAAAGAGCAATCCTGTGGGACACATTATGCTGTTTAAGCGAGGTACCACTGTATTACAACAACAATGCTGTAAATGTGCGAACAGGACTGAATCTTCTCCATTTTTAATTGAAAAACTGGCCAATTTTTAGTAACTTTGGTTTCTTATTTTCTCTCTCTCTCTCTCTCTCTGTTTCCATTGCATATCCTAAGCTCAATGTCTTCTGATAACCTGAACATATTTTGGGAGGCAGTCTTGTCTCCTTTCTTCATTTTTTCTCATGATTTTGCTTGTACTAGGGCCTCTTGCTGTGAATGGACTCTCACTGATGAAACAAAACAGGAGAGTAATGAAGTTACCTTTAACAGTCAGTCTGTGTCAATGATACCATTTCTGTCTTCATCTTGACAGGGCTTATCCCTGCTTCCTTTAAGGATGTACAAGATCTGTACACTGTGGTTTTCTGATGCATCTTGCTGCTAGTTCTGCTATAACATCTGCTCCTTAAAGGGTGGGAATGATTTACTTCTTACAGTTTTCTAATAACCCAAGTGTCAGAAGTCTCATGGTACTAAAAGAGATATGACATCTAGTAACGAAATGAATCTGGCAATACAACATGCAAAAGAGAAAGAGATTCATCAGCAGCTAAGCAATGATGAGATGCACTGTTTCTATTTCAGTAATGGGCACATAAATATTCTAAAAAGAGGGTAGGTTTGTGTGGGTATTTTTGAGCTCTCCTCATTTATTGAGCAAAAAAATCATTTCCCCCTTTTCAATTTCCAAACCAACCTTCTTAATTGTCAAACTATGTGTATTATCAGCTGTGTCATTTTCCTCTCTCATTTTCTTTTTAAAATGCAACTTTCTGATTTAGAAACTGCAGAGGAAAGTTGAAAGAGAGAGTGGAAATTATATTCCTATACACACAATCACATATACACACAAACACATTTTGTGAAAAGCAGCTTGAGGGGTGAAAGCCTCTTGGGAAGATAAAAATGTTTGTAGGGAAAATCCTATCCCCACATGATAATTTTGCTCTGCAAACGAAGGACTAGGAAACACTCACACCCAGTTATGGGATGTCCCCGATTCCATCCGGTTCCCTGGAACCGGTAGGAACAATCCCAGAGGGTTCTCCGGGAGGGTAGTCAACTTTTGAGGCATCCTGTTCCGGACGCCTCACCAAAAGAATTTTTTTTTAATCGGAGCCAAAATGGCTCCAATTGACTGCGCATGCACAGAAACTCAATCTGACACATTGTGCATGCATCAGATTGAGTTTCTGCACATGCACAGTCAATTGGAGCCATTTTGGCTCCAATTATATATTTTTTTATTTTCAAGCTGGAACCGCACCTTTCAGGGCGGCGGGGGTGGCACCAGCCCTCAGAGGAGGGCACCTCCCCTGGGGCATGTTGAGGCCTGCCTGGGCCGTCCACTGCTGCCGAGCCTCCCTGGGCCGTCCGCTGCCAAAAAGCCCCCATGCCCTGGGGACGCCCGACGGGGCGTGCCGCCACCGCCTGCAGCCTCCTCCTCCGCCAGGCACCTGTGGCCTCCTCCTCCTCCTTGGGCCGGTGCCTTTTTGGCCCAGCTCTGGCTGCGGCCACGGCCAGGGGCGGCCAGGGGCTGCAGGCAGCAGTGGCTCTGGCAGCTGCTCCGGCCACGGCCATTGGGTAAATGGTGGAAGGCTGCATTAAGACCTCCCAGCCTTTAGCATGTAAAAGGAAGACCCCCCAGCTTCTCCTGGCTCTAGAATGAGCCCCTTCTTCTCCTTCTGAGGATTCTGAACTGCCAGAGCCACCGCAACCACCACCTGGACCTCCATCCCACAACGCCCACACCCAGAGGCTGCCTGCCTCCGCCTCGTCTCTTACCACAGAGCGGCTCCGAGAGCGCTGGCACTGGCCAGGCTCTGTGGCGGCTTCTCCCAAACCAGGAGCCGCTGCACGGCGGCCGCCATCACCTCCCACCCTCGCAGGCATCACCTCAGCCGGGCAGCCAGGTCCAAAACCTCCTCTTCCTCTTCCTCTTCCTCTTCCTCTTCCTCTTCCTCTTCCTCTTCGTAGCCGGAGCCAGGCCAAAAAGACACAGGCCAAAGGAGGAGGAGGAGACCACAGGGCTGCAGGCAGTGGCAGCTCTGGCGGTTGTGGCGGCGGCTGTGGACGGCGGCTGCAGGCAGTGGCTCCCATCGTATAGTGTTCTCAAGTGAATATCAGCAGAGGATAATGAAGTTCAAAAGCCCACTCAGGCATGTGGCTCGCTGAAAGACCTGGATCCAACTGTCATCTCTCAATTTAGCTAGAAGAACCTGAAAAGTATCCATGTACACAACAGGCATGTTTCTAGATGTTCTAAATAAAGTATCTTGCTTTAAAAACTCCACACTCCAGGCTGTCAATTGGACTTCCTTGGGAGGCTATAAACATATTTAAAGCACTACACCTGAATACAATTATATAAAATGGGTCGGATTGGTTGGATTTATAGGCCACCTTCTCCTAATGTGGAACTCAAGGTTTGCTCACAATATTAAGAAGAATAAATTAAAACATAGTATTTGTACAATTAAGGTGGCCTTGCTCTTACCTGCTCTCTCATTGACGAAGGTGGATAAAATTAAATTAAATTAAAATCTCCCATTCATCCAGGCTGCATTGCAGCCAGATGTACAGGAGACCAGTGGTGGGATGTCAAGATTTTACTACCCCCCACCATGACATCATCACAGTGTGGGTGGAGCTAACATCATGTCATCATGACGTTGTGGGTGGGGGGCAAAGAAAAAATAAAATAAAATAATAAAATAAAATAAAAATAAGCACGCACGCACGCACACACACACACCTCTCAACCCACCCACCCACAACACAAACCTATAAAATAAATAAATAAATAAATAAAAATCACATTAAAATACACCCACCCACCCACCCCAAACACAAATCCGTCACTTGCCTGTTAGTATAAGTGCCTGGGCAGCACCATGTTGCAAGATGGATATGGTAATCATACCAGTTCTCTAGGATAATATGCCTTAATGTAAATGTAAAACAGCTGTACCTCCTCAAGGGTTCTCCAATTGGAACAGCAATTGGAACAGCAATTGGAACAACACAGGTGTAGCTTATTGCTGAGGTAACTCCAAGACTTTGCTTAAAAACCCCAAGCCAGGCCGCCAGGCCTTTTTAGGAACTGTGGTAGTACGTCAATATAGGTAAAGGTATTAAATACACATTAAAATACACACAGACACACCACATCCAAAGGTGAGTCACTTACCCTGGGGAGCAGGCTATAGGGAGCTTCAGGCTAGCAGCTTCTCTTTCTCCTCCCCGCTTGGGAAGACAACAAGGAGGCTATGCATACGTGCCAAGCACTGTAGGCGTGCATGCAAACCAAGTGCTTGATGGCATGTGCAGTGGGAGAACCAGTGAAAAGGTAAGCCCCGAAGGTGGTTTCCCCCCCCCCACACACAAAAAAAAATCCTGTTCTCCAGGACACTGGGGAAAGTTACTATCGGTTCTGGTGAACTGGTGTGAACCTGTTACATCCCATTATTGCAGGAGACCCATTCTCAAAAGCTAATAGCAAATAGCTAATAGCAAAATGTGAGTGCAATTCACATTTAGGTTAAGGCCAAAATTAAGGCTATTTCAAGTTGGCTAAACTTCCACTAAGCCAAGAAATTGGAAGGTAAGGTTGTTGCTTCAACAAATGTGCCACAATGTCAGGAAAGATTGTGTGCTTGCCTATAACTAACCTCCACAACCTGATACTTTCTGTTTGTCATTCAAAGCCAGCCACAAATGTGTGGGTTAATGTGGTTGGTAAAAAGAAATGCACATCTGTATTGCAATGTATGTTCTTCCCTGAGAAGCATCAATTCTGCCTTCATGTCATATGGAGTGAATATAGATATACAGTTTCCCCTATATTTACATGCTGATCAAAGCTGTGTCCTTCGTAAGTGTTTTCAGCCGTGTTTACATTGCTGTGCATGACAATGTCTGAAACAGAACATCTGGTCAGTGAAGTAAAACTTGCCATGAGCAGAATTGTACTGGATTACACCATTGGATAAGTTAAAGTGTAAGAGATTGTGCAATTGCTTGCAAAAAATATTGCACAACTAGCTACATGTGTAGAATTGTATTGGATACCAATCTTGTTTTTACTCTGAAAATGATGTGCTACTATAAATAGCATCATTGCATATAGTGAAGTACATATATAGATCCTCCTCCAAGATTGTGGTATTTTGAATCATGATCAGGCATATCTGTCACAACAGCAAGCTTGTTGTGCCAGCTAACCTATTATTATTATTATTATTATTATTATTATTATTATTATTATTATTATTATTATTATTATTATTATTATTATTATTATTATTATTATTATTATTATTATTATTATTATCTGGTCCTGAGCCCTTTTGGCATGCAGAGTCCTCCTCAGCCCCAGGCCAGTACTAATGAAGCTGCTGCCCTCCATCAAGAAGGATTTGAGTGGGATTTAATCCACTTGGAGACCATCACCCTTCCCTGTGGACTTTGGTGCCCAAGGCCATTGGTCCTCAGGGTTCTCAGGTTAGTTAACCTCTGCCTGACAGGATAACCTGGCCAGACTTGTTTCTCACACTAGATCAGGCAAAAGTAATGATGGTATGAATTCACCAAATGGTGGCTTCATTTTGGCAGTTTAAAGTCTGACCTAGACATGAAAGAATAATAATTGCATATTGTATCCTAAAATGTGCAGTGCAGCAAAGTATAGTCAAACATGTAGTCTTTCATTCAACAGTGAATGACTCCAAATCTCTGCTTTGTTTTGCCAATTGTCAACATTATTTCAGTTACATAGACCCAGTGATAGGATGTTACCGGTTCGGACCGGTTCGCCCGAATAAGTAGCACCCCATCAGGAGGGGTCATTGGGGGGGGGTAAACCCCCAGGCAAGCGGTTCAGTCACCTCTCTGGCCTCCCTCCAGAAATGTATTTCTGGGCAGCCAAAATGGCTGCCCAGAACTGCGCATGTGTCAAGCCTCCGTCTGACACATGCACAGTTCTATTTTTTAGTGTGCATACGTCAAATAGAGGTTTGATGCATGCACACTAAAAAAAGAACTGTGCATGCATCAAATGGAGGTTTGACACATGCACAGACATTTTTTATTTTCTTTTTTTGCTCTGCCCATGACATCATGACATCATGATGTCATGACGTCGGCTACACCCACGACGTAATGACATCACAGTGGGGTAGCAGAAAATTTGACAAACCACCACTGCATAGACCCAACAACAATTTTGAGATGATGCATAGTAAGATTATTCCTCTTGGTCACCCTGCCCAATGTTTATTTTCTATTGCCCTTAGATGAATCATAATTGGAACATATGGTTTGTACAAATTTATTCAGTGGTACAGGGTCAAAACTAAATCACAAGCAGCTGTCAAATCAATGTAGTGTGAAACAGCCCTATCTCATTTGTGGGGCAGAATCTAGAGTCTCTACGAAATTTGTAATACAGTACTGTATTTTTTATTTAATTAAGATTACCACCACCACCACTGCCCTCTGGAAAGTTTTTTAAATTGTTACTTTTTAGCACTAAAGACCATCTATAGTGGTCAAATTTATGAATGCCTAGGAAATAGTCCAGTTAAATTATCTGTAATAATAAGCATTCAGGTCAGAACGAATGATTGGAAAATGTCAAGACTGTAGATTCTGTTTCATTCTCTCTAAAATTAAGTAACGTGTCATAAGATGTGACAAAAACAACAAAGATTCTTATTTTATTTGACATATACATTATTGAGGAAATCAGCTGCCTACCCCAAAAAGTTACAATAATTAAAGTCTGATAGTCTAACAACTCTTTCCTGTCTTTTGGTGTAATGGACAACAGTCTAAGACAGCTGTTATCCAAAAATTATGCAATGCCATTATTCCTAGGTAGGCATTTGCAATTTTAGTAACTTCTACATAGAAGGATGACAATTGCTTATAAGCACTCCATCTCCATTCCTTCTGCTCCAATTCTATCTACTTCCCATGTGTACAGAACAATTGTCTATAGGACAGAGTATTTGATGCCTAATAGCTGAACTCCCACTGAGAGCCTCCTTGGATACAGGATACTCTCTGCTATCAACAGTCACACTCTACATGTGAGGTAATGAAAATAGGCATGGAAATCCTTATTCATGACCAGTCTCCTTCTATGTATGTAGTATGCATGTTTTTTTGTAAAGTGGGCACATGATGCTTATTCATGTTACCATTTTTAACAATGGTCCTTTAAAGGGACTGCAGTGGCTCAAGTGGTTAAGATGCTAACTGGAAGGCAACAGGTCAGCATTTTGATACCCAAGTACCGCATGACAAAATTAGCTCCCTTTTCTATCCCAGCTCCTGCTAACCTAGGAGTTTGAAAACAAGACATTGCAAGTAGATAAACTTGTGTGTGTGTGCTTATTTTTATTTTACTTTATTTTTTTAATTTTTTCTTCGGCCCCACCCATGACATCATGATGTCATGACATTAGCTCCGCCCACACTGTGATGATATCACGGTGGGGTAGTAAAATTTTTGACAACCCACCACTGGTCTTATCTCCTGGTGATAACACTTTTAAAGTGATCCTCATATTATTTTCTTCCATGGATCCAGCATCTTCTTTTCTGGCACACTCTTGTGGTTACAAACTTTAAAATGTTATCACTTCACTATGGAATGAAACCATAGAAAACTGGCTATCACAGCAATGTGCTAGATTGTTTACAGAGCTTGGAAGTAATGAGTTACAGGTAACACATTTATCCTTACAATGTGTTACCATGGGTGCAGCAAAGCTACATTCTGAAAATAATTGGAAGATAAGGTATAGAGATGAAATTGCTTTACTGATGTAAAAAATATTTTCTGACTTTTTTTGTATGAACATTTAAAGTGCATTTTTGAGGTATTGTGACAAGAAACATCGAGGTTTTATATCCTGTTCTCATCATGCCAAAAGTGAGTATTTTTCCAGTAATGGAAAAGTAATGAGCAATATGACAAGTAACTGTAATATGTGAAGGCAAGGACTTACTTTTCAAACATTTTTTGCAAGTAGAGGAATGAGTTACTATTGAAGAGTGTTTTTCTATTTTCTACTTTTTTTATTTACAGTTCTTAATTTTTCTAGTTGGTGGACCTGAGAATTTATTTATTTATTTCATTTCATTTCATTTTATCACATTTATATCCCACCTCATCCAAAGACTCAGGGTGGCTTACAAAATTAAAAACACAATTAAAAACACATTGATTGCATTAAAAAGTTAAAAAGTTAAAAGGGTTAAAAAGTTAAAAATATCAGGGAGAGAGGTGAGGGTTATTCAAAAGAGCAAGCCAGCTGAGCTAACTGTCCGGCCAGCACCCCACACATCCCCTGGCAGCCAGGTCTTTACCCCCTTTCTGAAGGGCAGTAGAAATTGTCTTAAACCTAGATATATGCTTATGTTAAAAATCCTCATGTCTTGATAGTTGCTAATTATTCAAACTGCATCATTAGAAGTGAAAAAAGTTGTCTTCTTATACATTATTTCTCTATTGCTCTGAGTCCTTCTTTCAAAGCATAATTAAACAAAATATAATTACTAGTATGTATGCCAATGTTGTGACACTAAACAGCTAACAGGTAATGTAAATTAAGTTCTGATAAAATGGGAGGAAAACCCCACACCATCAGAATTTATCTCTGATGTTCATGGCTATTATAGATATTTTATCTAAAGAGTAGCACAGGGTGAAGGTAGATTATATATCTGGCAAACATGTGAAGCATCAGAAAGCAGAAGATGCAAGTACCTGTACATTGATTTCACTTTCCCTTGACTAGGCTTATCTTGTAATAAACATAACTCTTGGAGTCTTCTTCTCTCTAATAGAATGATGGCTTTTTATATATCATGTTAATTACATTGTAAACAACTATATATGCTTAAAATATTTTGCATAAGGCTTTGCTAGAAATGCATCTAACAACCCAGTATCTTTTATAGAACATGAGTTTTTGACTTACAGTATATAGGTTTGGATGAAAATAAAAACATAGATAACATTTCTCTTTTGAATGATTGATACATAGCCCAGATAGGATGTTTGGAATAGAGTTTTTTCAAGTAAGTCTTCTAACCAGGCTGTATCTCAAATATTCAGTATGGGTCTAGTATGTATGCCAATTGTTTTATCACACAACTATAGTAATATTATCTTTTGGTGCATTCATTTGAAATACCTGGATGAATACTGAAGGCAAGTCTGTATACATAAATATTAAATGGATTCAAGAAAAACAGGGAAGTGTAGTTTTAATCAGTTATACTTATAGAAATCTTATTCAAAGTTAATCTCACTTTCTATACCAGTTCTTCCTAGTTAGTATATTCTTAAGCATTCTTTTTAAAATGTATGTATAATAGAGTGTTTTTGGCATTTGTCATGCATTTCCATTTAGGAAAAAAAGGTGTGATTTCTCAAATGCGCACAAGCTTCTTTCAGTAATAGAAAAAAAATATGATTTTAAACTGAGGCAGCGGTTTTTTGGCTCAGCATAAAATAATAACTCAAAAAGGGTTTTAAATTTACAAGACATCAGTTTTCTGAAGACTAGGCACTCAACCTCAAACCAGGATGGATTAGATGATGATATAGCATTCTTTCAAGAAAGCACCACAAGGATGGATGTGCCATATCATAACTGGGTGTAATCCATAGCCCACTGGAGTCAATGTCATATATCTAGTTGATTAGAATGGATGATGACTGCACTATATCTTCAATACAATATTTTACAGAATCTTCTTAAGCTGAGGTGATCCAAGAGCATTTTAAATCCTTTTTCATATTTCATATTATCAAAGATGTTGTCTCCTATTCACTCAGTGTGTATAATGCCCTTCTAATTTATTTTTAGAAAACAATCCATAATGGCAAAGCAAAAAAAAAAAAGGGTTCTATCTAATCTTGCCAAAATCATTCTCCTGGTTCAAAATATTACATACTCCTAGGACATCACTACTCCTTGGACATCACTTCAGGAACAAAAATGATTGGTGTGTGGATGGTATCAATAATAATCACTGGGTTCCACTAGACATAAATGTATCTGGATAGAAGGATGTCAGGATTTGCAGCTGCTGCTCTATGTCCTGCAGGACTGAACCCTCACCCTGCTCTAGCTGCTAAGCCCCGCCTGAGAGACATGGAGAAGGTTCCAGACCATCACTGGTTCTACCTGGAGAGCTTCAGTGGCTTAGCTATATAAGAATTGGCCCTTCCACCCAGAGGCTGCCTCAGCAATGGAGGTTAGCAGACTGACAGTTGTTTGGCTTCTGGATTTCTTGTCTTGTTCTTAGAAGCTCTCCTGCTTAGTTCCTATTGTGCCTGGATCCTTGCTCCAGCTCCTGAAGGTAGTCTGTTGTGTCTGTTCTCCTGGTCATCTGGCTTGTTTGGACTATGTGTTCATTGTTTGGACCAACCCTACATCTCTGGTTTATCCCAGACTTGGATTCTGCACTGAGATACAGTTACCATTGGGCCTGTTACTTGGTTACCCTGGTATTTGTGTCACCTGCCAACTGCTTATGCCCAAGATGGTACTCTGCTACAAATTGTGTATTAGCAAAAGTTGCATTAGTTAAATTGCTATACTGCAGCCAAAACTGCTGCTGGTGTTGTGAGTTTGATCTTAACAAGGATCACAGTTGACTCAGCCTTCCATTCTTCCAAGGTTGGTTAAAATGAGTACCCAGCATGTTGGGGGGAGGGAATGCTAATTACCTTCTGAACTGCTCAGATAGTACATTAAGTGCTATGGGGTGGTTTGTACTTATAATTGCTATTGCAATTTAATACTGAAAACTGGAGAGTTGCCTTACTACTGTATATCACTGGGCTTACTTAGGGTTGTAGGATCAGCCATCTAGCACACAGAATGGCATCAATGGGAAGGTGGGAGATTGAGGAGGAGCTCCTACAGTCACTGTTGTTTTTCCAGCCTCTGTAATCTGAGACAGATACATATAAAAGAGACTGTGCTTAATTTAAAATTCAATCCACCTGGAAAGCAATCTATACCCTGGCAGTGGTGAGTTCAGCCATAGGTAAAGAGGCAATAAATTAACACAGAATTCCAGTGAGGAGATTCACAAGGCAAATGTGGCATGAGAATGCTGTGTGAAACCATGGTAGAAACTGTTACCTACAATGGCCAGCAGTAGATAGCAAGTAACTTGAAGTATTTTCTTAGTGTGTCAGAACTCTTCCACAGCCAAACATGAAATGCTGCAGAGAGGTGTTTTCAGATGGTTTCATCTGCCTAAAAGAAATAATATCCTAGCAAAAGCAGAAACATTTTGTGTCCAAGCTATATACTCTATGCACTACATGAGCTTATGCGGCAAATGTATTGGCAGCATCAGTTAGAGAAAGTGCGAGAGCAGTAGCAAATTTCATTTCCTGGCACAACTCCACAGCCAAAGATATTGCCAATAAGGCCTTGGCAGGCTAAATGAGTGCAGTGACTGAATGAGGAGGGGTGAGAATTCCATTCATAAAATTCATAAACTTTAACAAATTCCAGAGAGAAGGAACTTGAGAATTAAACATTCAAATTTAGAAGAAGCTCAGATGTCCACATGAGATGTTCAGCTGCCATGTGTTTAAACACTGTCTGTATGTGTATTAATGCTGAACTAAGTTTGCCACCCTTTTTTTCCTGAGAAGTTCTTATATACAAAATGTTTCCTAACATGGGAATAGCTGTACATATTGGATTTGGCCAGTGGAGATAGGGGAAACTGTTTGCTTCAGTTCATTTATCAAGAATTTTCCCATTCTTGAATATTTAGGATAGGAAGAAAAGCACTGACTCCCCAAGGGTATCTGTCCTGCCCACTAGAGTGGACCGGAGAGGTGCCTTAGTTGTACCATCTGCCAGAGAGGCTCGACTTTCTGGCACGAGAAAGAGGGTCTTCTCCTTGTTCACCCTAGTCTTGTGGAACCGCCTTCCTCTGGAATTGCGCCTCCAGATGGGGTTACTGGCTTTTAGAAAGGGCCTGAAAACCTGGCTGGCAGGAATTGCAAAAATTGGTCCTTCTTCCAAAAGGGAAAAAGCCGCCAGATGATCCATCATCCTATCGACCAATATGCCTGCTGGATACAGCAGGTAAGGTACTCGAGAGGATTATTTGTAACCGGATGGAGGAGTTCAGCGAAGGAGTTCAGGGATTGTCCAATAGCCAACATGGATTCCGGAAGGCGAGATCTACCGTGGATGCCATCAACATAGTCGTAGACATTGCCCGCAAGGCTATAGAAGGCAAACGCTGGAAGAGAGGCGCCAAGAAGTACTGTGCTATCATCACCTTGGATGTGAGGAATGCGTTCAATTCAGCAAACTGGGATTGTATCCTGGATGCGCTGAGATTGATGGAGGTTCCGGAGTACATCAGACGCATAATTGTAAGCTACTTCACAGATCGAACCTTGATGTATAACACCGATGTCGGTCTTCAAACCTATAACATCACAGGAGGTATCCCACAGGGTTCAGTGCTCGGTCCCTTATTATGGAATATCATGTATGACGGGGTGCTCTGGTTGCCTATGCCAGTGGGGACAAGAACAGTTGGGTTTGCAGATGATGTGGCGGTAGTGGTTGTCGCTAAACATCTGGAGGAAGTTGTCCAAACTGCAAATGAGTGTGTTGCCAAAATCCGCCAGTGGCTCTCATTAGCTGGTTTGCATCTAGCAGATCATAAGACTGAGGCAGTTATCGTGACCAGTAGGAAAGCCAGAGAGACTATCACCCTTACTGTTGGAGGCTGCAGTATTCTCTCGCAACCGTCACTACGATATCTGGGTGTCCAGATAGACGCCAGGCTACACTTTAATGAACATTTGCAAATTGTGAGTGCAAGGGCTGGAGCAGTATGTAATGCATTAACAAGGATCATGCCAAATATTGGAGGTCCACGGCAGACTCGCCGAAGACTCCTCTCGAGTGTTGTTAGTTCCGTGTTGCTGTATGCAGCCCCGATTTGGTTTGAAGCCACAGCAGAGACATCATACATGCATCAGATAAATTCAATATACCGTAGGAGTGCCCTGCGGGTGGCTCGGGCATTTCGAACAGTCTCGTACGATGCCGTGTGTGTCATTGCTGATATGATGCCGATCCATTTGATAGCAGAGGAACGGGCAGAGATTTACCAGCAGAGGCGAGAAAACCAGGAGAAGGAACGACGCACAATTGCCATAGAAGCCAGGAAAGAGAGGATAACACAATGGCAGCAGATCTGGGATAAATCAACCAAGGGACGGTGGACTCATCGCCTTATCCCAGACATCAGGGCGTGGTCGACAAGTCAGCATGGAGAGGTGGACCACTACCTCACACAGGTGTTGACAGGACATGGCTGCTTCAGAGCCTATCAACACCGCTTCAGGCTGGATGATGATGCTTCATGCCCCGTCTGCCAGCCCGTGCAGGAAGATGCAGAGCACGTGTTTTTTCATTGTCCACGCTTTGATGCAGAACGGGAAATTCTACAGAGGCATTTTCGACAACAGCTGTCTCCAGAAGATATCATCAGTGAGATGTTGAGTAGGGAGACTACCTGGGTCGCGGTGTCCAATTATGCAGCCGGGGTCATCTTGGAACTTAGACGTGTGGAGAGACTGCGAAGAGGGCAGCCAGAGATATAGAGGAGAAGGAGGGCTAGGAGCCAAATTGGAGGAGGGTTTTTTAATAGCCATTTTGCCCCCCATGAAGTAATGCCTGACGGCGGTCCCGTGGGGTGGCAGGGCGTAATGGGAGGTGGTTTTAAATTTAAACACACACACACACACACACACACACACACACACACACACATGCTGGGTTATTTAACTTCCTTCATCTACCCTCCTATTCCTACCCCCATTCCTTTTAGTCGGTTTTTTCAGTCTAGCGAATGAGAGGCTGTTTTTTAATTGGTTTTAATTTTTATTTTGTTCTTTTAGTGTTTTTAGTGGTGTATTACATGCAGGTTGTGCTCCGCCCTGAGTCACCTATGCGAGCAGGTCGGAATATAAATTTGATTAATAAATAAATAAATAAAAATATGAACATGAAAGTGGAACAGGACATTTTACCCCATCCCTAATAATCTGAGCCCTACAGGTTTCATTCCATAATCTGTGGGAGTTTCTACAGAAAAATAACCATAGGTGGCTTATGATGAGTGAAGGTGTGCCAATCACTGACATTTTGCATTCATTTGCTGCCCTGGCATATTCCACCAATTTCCAATGGAGGAAGCAGCTTCATAAGACTCCTCATTTCTTTATAACTCTAAGATTTTAGAGTTATAAAATGGACTAGCATTAATGAAGGCTGAGGGAGAAGAACTATCAGGAGCCCTAAGAGCAATGGAAAGCTATCCCTTTGAGACTACATCCCCAATGCCTAGATAAGAAAACAAAGTGGAATCAATGAAGCTGTTGTCGAATATCATAAATGGAAATTGCACTGAGCTCAACACATTTCTTGAATGACAGATGGGTATTGGACAGCAGCAGTAACTGAGTGATAGCCCAGATGACTAAAAAGACCCCTTGGTAGGCCCCCTAAAAGATAGGAAGAACCAATTGTGAAAAGTTTTGGTCAAACCTGGAGAAGAAGTGTGTGGTAGTGAAAGGAATAGAAACTTAGTTGCGACCAGCAGGAATTTTCCCCTTGATAATCTGGTCAACTGAGGAATAGAGGGAAATGGACCAGCAGAACTTTTTAAAGATTTGGCTCCCCTTTTTTTTACCTCACATTTCTAAAGTTATTTGTCTCTTCTTCAAGGGCCAAAGGCAATTAATTCCATCAATAGAGAATCTTTCATTTGTAAGCGTATCTTTTGCCATGTCCACAGTTTAGTACCAGTAAAAAAACCAGTTTAAAATGATGGTCCAATCAATCAGTGGTGAATTACAGCACAAATCTCATATTAATACTTTTGACATCTGCATTATTAGCTAATTGGTTCATTGTGATGAATGCTATTACAAGAGAAGCCTTGTGATAATGAATATACATTTTTTGAAACAGTCCCTAACCCGGTGATTAGTTCTATTGATTTAATAATCTGTTAATCCTTCAGTGTCATGGACTGTCAGGATGAGATAATGCATACTTATAAAATGCAATACTCATTACAGATCTGAATTTGCTGGAGGTGGACTAGCAGAAACAAAAAAAATGGTTCCAAGAATTATATCATGTAGCATAAATTACAACTTTTGATTTTGTTTAGTTTTTAACAGGGCTGTAGCCAGGATTCTAGATGGGGGTGGTGGTGGTGAATTTTTTTTCAGGAGGGCCAACAATGTCACACACACATATATAACATTGGCATCTGGGGTGGGTTGGGGGACGAACTGCTAGCTCACCTCCCCCATGCACACACACTACAGCTGTGGTTTTTAAGCGATTAGTGTCTTGCTGTCACAAAACCAGCTGGCGCCCTCTGCTCTGGACCTCCTAAACCAAAGCCCCCAGAGGGCGAGCTGGCCGGCAATGCAGCTAAGCTGCTTCTCTTCTGCAAGGAGGTTTAATAGGTAGCATATTCAGAGGCTTGTGTGTGAATGCATTGCTTCTCTTATCCTTTAGTACAATGAAGAGACGTTGTTGCAGCAAACATAGGTATATTCATCAGATATATTGATCAGGTTCATAAAGCATAGGTCAGTAGCATAAAGAACAGTCCAGAAAGGCCAATCACTCAGTGTTTCCCAAATGCTGGTGTTTGGACTTCAATTCCCAGAAGCCTAAGTCATTTCCCCAAAGCACTGATCAGCCAATGTACTGATTTAGGTTTCTGGGAATTGGAGTCCACTTGTGGGGTGTGTACCCCCTGTTGGGAACCACTGCTCTAGGTAATCATTTTGAAGACAAAAAGGAATAGTCCCACAGGCCAAGATGTTATTCCCTAGACATCCAAAAGCGAACTCCTTCTGGTCTCCCCAAGATGGGGATTCTGCAGTCAGGTGGGATACCCCCAACCAATCAGAAAGAGATTTTAGTAAAACAGCAAGTTCCCAAAACATGGGAACATGTTTACACACGTGTAGAGACCTATAGTCATAACAGGAGATAAAGGTTATGCTGAACTGGAAACAAGCTGTCTCGTGAAAGGTAGTCTTATGAGACAGAGAGAAGAAATGATTTTTGAGTCCTAGTTAAACTAGGTCCTCTCCAAGCTTTGAGAACATTAGGAAAAAGATGTCATTTCATGACACTTGCCAACAACCAATCAGGCCTTAGGATATCTAGCCATTTGCACTTAATATATCGGAAACCTCAAATGAAACTTGGAAGGATCTGACTGGGGAAACCATTTATATAATTGTTTGGTTAGAACTAAATAGATAAAAATTGTTGGGACATTTCCCAAGAAGGAGTTGACAGGTTCTTCAAAAATTTCATCTGAAATCAACCTTACACTAAATTTTGGCATTCTTTAAGCATCTGCAAAGTATCTGTTGTTGTTCAGTTGCACAGTCGAATCCTACATTTTGCTACTCCATGTTCCCCTGTCATCTGCCATCCTCTGTAGTCTGCCCAGATCTATGCCTACTGGGTCAACGATGTCATCTAGCCATCTCATCCTCTGCTGTTCCTTCTCCTTTTGACTTCTATCTTTCCCAGCATCAGGGCCTTCTCTAGTGAGTCCTCTCTTCTCATTTGGTGTCCAAGTACTTGAGCTTCAGATTCAGTATTTGTCCTTCCAATGAGCAGTCAGTGTTGATTTCCTTTAGGAATGACTGATTTGATATCTCTGCAGTCCAGGGAACTCTCAAAAGTCTCCCCCAGGGCCACAGTTCAATGGTGTCTGTTCTTCTTTGCTCAGCCTTTCTTATGGTCCAGTTCTCACAGCCATACATCACTACTGGGAAGACCATTGCTTTAACAATGTGGGCTTTTGTTGGCAGGGTGATGACTGTACTTTTTTATTATGCTGCCTAGGTTTGCCATAACTTGCCTCCCAAGAAGTATGCATCTAGCAGCCTTGAAAGCAATTACCTTAGATTCATGAATATTTTCCATGCAACTTTTTCCTTTGTAAATTCAGAACAGGACAGCTTGGGCTCCCTTGGCTATACATTAGGATTTCCCATATTAGACATCTCCCATCTGGAGCCTTCTAGATGATCTGGTATCCTACTTCCACCATTCCCAGCCTTCGTGACTCTTTACCCAGACTATTAGGATAACCACTCTTGTATAGCTTTGTGGTTCTTGAAAGTGCATCAGAGGCTTGCTCATGCAATCACTGAACTATGCATGGAGAAATAAAACAAAACATTGACCTCCCATTTCTAACCTTGGTACCTCAGCTCCATAGGCATAGGATTTATTTATTTCTCCATACCCTTTTGGGAAGTAGACTTTCCTTCTTGGATGGATAGCTCTGCCCAGTTAACCTGTTAGTAAAGCACCAGCCTACAGAGAGATTTCATTTCACCTTCCCAACTGTATGAGGCCCTTCAATCCATAACACAAAGTTTACTGGGACATATTCAAATGAAAACCTAATTGTGTGCCTTTCCCCCCTGAAATAAAGCCTTACTAGCTAAGTGGTGTTTTCTTCTAAACAAATGTCAATTGAATCACATTCTAGGGTAGTAATTATTTATCAGTACAAGATGAAGTAATTATTTCTAAGGGTATGAATGAACTATTATAAGACAACTTTTCTTCTCCATTTTAATCTCTGCATTTTGCTGGCAATGTTTTTTGAATGAATCCAGTCCCCCTTCAGTAAACAAAAATAGAGACAAACATGAGATGTCCATGTTACTATGAACCAGTGATACCTGTGATACCTTAGCTTTCATCTATTCAACTTCTTCTAGTTGCCTCAAAGGAGAAATGCAGCAATCCCCAAAAAGAAAATCTTGAAAGAGTTGACAATATGTCTTTCACAGTCAAGTTGGAAGGACAACTGTAGGAGGTGAGTGAAGAAGTCTTATTCCTTTGTTTAATTGAGCAAGGAGTACAAGATTGAAAAAGCTTTAGGAAGATAAATAAGTCTCCCTAGGAAGCACAATGTCACTGTTCCTTGCTATGCATTTTCCCAATCTGAATGGCAAACCTTATTTTCCTAGTATCAAGATTTTCAGGCATTTAGAAAGAGCTGTATTTGTGCTGATATGTGTTTTGTGTAATTCTCATAGAAGAAAGCTGCTATGACTGATCCAAAGAGACTCTTTGTTGCTTGTTTGACACAATCTCCACACTTCCTAAGCAAAATAATGTTTAGAGGTATTAACACTTTCCTCTCGTTGCTTCAGTTCTGCGTAGTTCAGCTTTGTTATTGTCAAATGGCAACATTACTAGCTACGCAAACATCCTCCTGAAGTCCAGAAATCCACCTGAAGTTCTGTCATGCACTACACTTTTCTTCAGATAATGTGTTGGAGAAGGGGAGGATTGAGTAAGAGATGCAGCCAATGACTTTGTGTACAGTTCCCATGCCTGAAATTTGTTACCCATCTTCTACCAGTCCTGTAGCTCTCACTGTTTTTTCTCTCCTTTCAGGAAGGATAGTAATTTAAGTATCTGCTTTTAGAAGGAGCTAGGCATTTTTTAAAATTATACATGCACACTGACACACACATTTCCCCTCATCACCATACCACACAATGAATGTGACAGAAAAATGAAACCTCTGTGTTCAGGGGCAGAAAATTATACCTTTCTTCCACCCACCATTGACATTAAACAGCTGGGGGGTGGACAGCTGTTACTCACTCTGCTTATGATAGAAGCAAAACATCTTTCCAAAATGAAAAGTGGTGCAAGGCAAGGCAAAGGTGGTAGTGATGATGGTTCTTGTGTGGCAATGGAGTTCTGAAGTTTAATGTAATTTCTAAGCCATAGCAAAGCATCTATTGATAATAATATTTTTGTGTCAGAGATTGCTCTGGGTTGAAATGATTTTTAGGGAATGACCGAATGAGGCTCCTTTCATGTCCCCAAGTGCAGCTCTTGGGTTACAAAACCTGACCTTCCAGTCTCCAGCTCAGCATCTTAACCACTAAGCGGCTGGAAGAGCTGCTCCCTATAGACTTGTTGTATAGGAAGAATCCATTTTCATCTATGAAACACCTCACTTACTTTCTTCTTCAGCTTCCAGTTGTTGAGATTGCAAGATGATGAATACCTGCCTACTTTAACAGTGAAAAGAGAACTTCTACATTCAGAGGACAGACTGTGTGTGCCAATCCATATTTTTCTTCAAAAACCAGTGATGCTAAAAAGAATCAAAATGTCTGATTACTTGCACATGTATGCAGCTGCTGCTGGTGAAAATACTTGCTTACATTTTTGGTGTTGAGGTCCATTAACCTGAACATTTCTACCTTTGAAACAGAAGTAGTAAAAGATATATGCTGGATGAGATTGCCTGTGACTCCCAAACAAGGCTGCAACTTTCTGACATGCTGCCCTTTCCCTGGTCCAGCATAAGAGGCAGAAATTCATCCATCACACTGATGAAGAGGCGTATCTGTTGCATTTATGCTAGGAAATATAATTTCAAAGATGAAAAGTGTGTAGCTCAAAGACATTTAGAATTCTCCATTGTTCAAGAAGATTAATGCCATTCATGTAGAATGGGGTCTGGGGTTGGTGAAATGAACATGGTGAATCTCCATTTATTCTAAAAACAAAACGGTATTGATAAGACAACAGTGTCCTATATATGCTCAGAGGCATCCATTCCTATTTAGTATTACTTCACAGTATGTTCCATAAATGTAGCCTGGCAGTAAGTATAAAACTTTTCTTGGGGTGCATTGAAAACTATTTCCTCTCCCTTTTGGACCAAACAACTATCCCCACTTGTTCTCTTTTGTCCTTATATAATAAAGGAGAAATTGGAAGAATTTTCCTCCACATTGCAAGACATCATACCTTTATCTCTGCAAGTCTCAGAGAGAATTTCTTCATTCACAAGACTATTTTTATCCAGTTCTGAAGAACATTCAATAAATGTTCTGAGTGTTGCTTTCTATTCTGAACTAACAAATGCAGTAGTATTAAATGGGTTGTTTGTGTCTTTTTAATCACCCAGCCTATTTTTGCGTGTCTGCTGCCAATATGTGTGTGCCTGATTTCACAAAGGAAAAATATATTTGTTTGGTGCTGTTCCACCAAACACCGAAAATGCTGTAAAAACACTAGTTATTTCTGAAAGGGAGAATGTTCTTAGGAATGGAAGATTTCTTCACAGGATGTCTTGTTGTGTTGAAACAGTCTAACAAGAAACTAAAAACTGGCAAGATTGCTTCACACCCTGTCTCAGTTTCACAACTGCTTTTAGAAACCAATATGAACCTAGATGGAGGAGGGATATGTTTCCAGGATGAGGGTAGGATATATTTTAGGGGTGAAGGGGGGAGAAAGAGAGTATATATATAACATGGTGGCAAAAACCTAATTTACTCACAGGGGATAAGATAAAATAATGCAAAAATCACTTCAAAAACAAAGCTCAAACAAATCTCTATAAAAACAGAAGAATGACAATATGCATTCATTCTCTGAAATAATATCTTTGTAGCAACAGACAGACAGGTGCCTGGGTTAATGGTCAAGGTCTGAGAAAAAGGAATTTCCTCCTAAAGGCATGATAATCTGGGGCAATATTGCTGTCAGCTAGCCTACTCCAAAGTTATACAGTAATACCTCGGATAACGTTTACCTCGGATAGCACTAAAATCGCATAACGTTAAGTAATCTGGGGAGGGGAATTGGATCGAATAACGTTAAGGTCCTATGGGATGTATTGGATAACAACCACTAAAGCCTGTGCGGCTACAATGTATCTCTTTGGAGCTTTAACATTATCGATACATCCCATAGGATTTTAACACACATCGGATAACACTAAAAATCAGATAACACCAAGACTTGTTGAACCAAGTCTTAGCGTTATCAAGATAATACAGGATAGATTGCAACAGCATGTGGAGAGAGAATTACCAGAAGTGCAGGCGGGGTTCAGAAGAGGCAGGGGGACCAGAGACCACATTGCCAACATAAGATGGATCATGGAAAAAACAAAGGAATATCAGAAACAAGTCTACTTCTGTTTCATTGACTACACTAAGGCCTTTGATTGTGTAGACCACAACAAAATGTGGCAAGTAATTAAAGAGATGGGAATCCCAGAACACCTTATATGTCTCATGAGAAATTTGTACATGAAGGAAGAAGCAACAGTTAGGACAGAATACGGAATGACAGAGTGGTTTGGAATAGGAAAAGGAGTAAGACAAGGCTGCATTTTGT
This sequence comes from Furcifer pardalis, assembly GCA_030440675.1. Taxonomy (NCBI): domain Eukaryota; kingdom Metazoa; phylum Chordata; class Lepidosauria; order Squamata; family Chamaeleonidae; genus Furcifer; species Furcifer pardalis. Next base: position 28,765,192 of record CP126892.1, read on the forward strand.
CACCCTGCTTATTCAACTTGTACACAGAGCACATAATGCGCAATGCAGGGATGGAGGAATCACAATTTGGGATCAAAATTGCTGGGAGAAACATCAACAATTTGAGATATGCAGATGATACCACCCTAATGGCTGAAAGTGAGGAGGACCTAAAGAAGCTCCTGATTAGTTTGAAAGTGAAAGTGAAAAAGCTGGCTTGAGACTCAATATCAAGAAAACCAAGATCATGGCAACAGGCCCTATCAGTCCCTGGAAAATAGATGGGGAAGAAGTAGAAGCAGTGACAGATTTTACTTTCTTGGGATCAAAACTCACTGCAGATGGGGTTTGCAGCCATGAAATAAAAAGGAGATTGATTCTTGGGAGGCAAGCAATGAGAAACCTGGAGAGCATAATGAAAAGTAGAGACATCATATTGAAAACAAAAATTCGTATTGTCAAAGCAATGGTATTCCCTGTGGCAATGTATGGTTGTGAGAGCTGGACCATTAGGAAAGCTGAGCGCAGAAGAATAGATGCCTTTGAGATGTGGTGTTGGAGGAGAGTTTTGAGAGTCCCCTGGACAGCAAGGAGAACAAATAGGTCAATCTTAGAAGAAATTAACCCAGAATGCTCCTTAGAAAGTCAAATTGTAAAGATGAAGCTAAGGTACTTTGGACACCAAATGAGAAGAGAGGATTCGCTTGAGAAAGCCCTGATGCTGGGAAAGGTGGAGGGCAAAAGAAAAAGGGGGCGGCCAAAAATGAGATGGTTGGATGGTATTGTGGAGACAATGGGCACAGAACTGAGCGAGTTGAGGAGGATGGTGGACAGAAGTGCCTGGCGGGCAATGGTCCATGGGGTCGCAGAGGGTCGGAATCGACTGTGCGACTGAACAACAAAAACTGTATTGGGATTTACAGGTCACAAACAGCTCTTTGAATCATGTCCAAAGTAAACTAGTAACCAGTATAGTAGCAAAAAATGGAGTCACATGTTCCTTGCAACTGGTCTTGGACAATAGCCTGGCAATAATATTCTGGACAGACTGTGGTCTCCTCTCACGCCATGCTTAGAGGCAGCACAAGGCAGCCAAACATCACCTGAGTCACTATGAACAAGAGATTTCCATTAACCCCTCATCTTTCTCATGCCCAAGAACTGACACGTGGATCTGTGTGACACTCTCAAACCCTATACTGGAACCTTTCAGAGATGCTTCAACTAGGTCCTTAGCTGGCTGTATTTCAGTATTTGTGCATTTCTGGACCTTTAGGAAAAACACAAATCACAAGGCAATGTTACAGATGTAATAGCTAAACTGCACAGAATTGAAGGTACCAAAGAATTTGAGCAGGGGATGGAAATGGTGCCCATATATTGTTGATCTTACTGTAGTTTTTACTTGTGTACTTTTAAAGAAATATAGTAAAACCTGGCATAAAGATTGCCTCACTTAGAGACTAACTCGCTAAAAGAGCAGAATTTTCTCTAAATGGTTGCCCTCACATAACAACTAAAAAAACCAAAAACTTGCTTAACAACTAAATCAGGGTTCATATTCCACCACCACCACCACCAGAAGTCACAATTGGTCACTTACAATGGCAGTAGTGGCACTTTTTCAAGTGTTTCAATTTAAAGTGCAACCGACTTAAAGAACAATCCCATGGAACACATTATGTTCTTTAAGCAAAGTATCACTGTATCAAATACCTTCCCTTGCTAACTATGCTGACGCCAGTAGGACCATAGGGGGATGAACAAATTTAAATAAATAAATAAGTAAAGACTGAAGGACATGAGTTTTTAGAGCTGAATGCTTTGTAGTATTTTTTAGATCCCCTTCTCTTTTATTTTCCAGCTGCCAAAAGAAAGTCCTGATCTCACCAGGGAGCAGAGAAATTTCCTAAGGTAACCAGAGGAAAGGAAGTGTGTGAAAGACTTTAAAGAGCAGTAGACAGAGTTGTCTTTGATTCCTTCTCGAAATGGAATTTTCTTCCTTCTCATCACCTGGAACTTTATGACACATCTCTGTTTCTTGGGCTTTATTCCTCCCTTTATCAGCAGACACCTTTATTCAAGAAAAAAGAAACAAGAAGCTCATTTCTATTGAAAAGGAGAGATGGAAGACATCTCCCAGCCCTATTCCTACAGTTTTCATCCTCTTTCTGCCCATCCTACTTTTTTGTATATTAAGCAAAGTGTTCCTCTGTTTCCCTTTCTGAACTGTAGTTGTGTTGCATAGATACCAAAATTAGCATGAAAGCTCTGTAAGGAATGTCACTCAAGCTTATGAGGGCCTTTGAGCTCTGTGTTGTACTCCATAGTTGTCCAGAAATGCACAATGCCTCAGATATGGTTTCTATTTAAACATTTGTCCAAAGACTGTTCACATCCCTGACACTAACTGTAAAATCTGTAAGAACTATTTCCACATGGATGAAACCAAGATAAATGATGTCACTGGGGAGGAAGAACCCATTGGCACTTTTGTAAGTTTACCAGTAAGAAAACATCTAGAAGTAAGAAGGTTTCTAAGGGAAAAATCTGACATTATTAGTCTAACAGCTCCATCTCTCCAAGGTCTCCCTGCATGCAGACAAGGTAGCTATCAATTGTTTCCAATTTTCTGCTCAAAAAGCCTAAAGAGATACAATTTAAAGGTGATATATGTAGAAGGCAAGAAAGTTAGAATAGTACATCATTCCTATTATTGACAGTCTTATTTCAAAACAGTGGGTTTGGCAGGATGGAGTTATTTTTCCCTTCTTATAATTGGAGGCTTATAGATGGCTGAACTCCTTATTCCAGAATTTAGGTAAGTGACAGAACAGAGATTTCTGTCTCCCCAGAATCATTCAGTATTAAACAAAGGAGGGGAAAAGCTTTAGAAATTAGGTGAATTTTAATTAAAGCATTTGTGAAATTGATTTAATTCTGTTATTAGGATTAGTAATGCACGTAGTTCTATTTTTTTGTGGGGGTGGAATACTAAGAAATGAAATCTCTAGCTGAGCTCTAAGGAGATATATAGCAAAAAGTATCACAGCAGGTTCTCCAGCTGCTGTTTGAGTCCATCTTTCTTTAGTGCTTCAATTTAAACTACATCTGACTACCTGTCAATGTTGCTGCTTCCCCATGCTAGATCAGCTGTCTCCTTTTAAAAAAAAAACCTTACCTGTATTATCATATGATAGTGCAGTTATGTTATTGTGCAGTCAAGCAATGAAACCTTCTAGAACAAGGGTCCCCAACCACCAGGCCATGGACTGGTATTGGGACCTGGGCTGTCCAAAACTAGGCCACAGGGATGGGTGAGAGCCCCAATGGCAGCCTTCTGCCCTCAATGTGCTCTGCCAGGTCTGCCCGGCGAATTGAGTGAGAGCATGTGCTTCAGACACAGTAGATAGGTAGATGGCTGGGGCCCTCTTCCACATTGTTTAACTGTGGCCAGGCTCCACCAACCCCCACCCTCTGCCCTTGCACCATCCAGTCCCACCATCCCCACTTCCCAGTCCATGGAAAAATTGTTTAGCATGAAACTGGTCCGTAGTGCAAACAAAGTTTTGGAACCCCTCTTCTAGAAGACAATTCTAAAAATTCTGGAAGCCCAAGTGAAAAGAAAAAAAGAAATAACTTTTAAACTGTGCTCATCTCAGCCCCAAAGTTGGAACAGGTAGAGCAGACTGTCTGCCCTTGTTCCATCCCAAATTTGGAGAAGTTTGGGCAAAGGTCGTTTGAGTTATGTTTTTTTAAAACTATTTTATTGCTCCATTCAGAAAAAGACACCCCCATCAGACACAGATTTGAAACAGCTGATATAAATCTTTATCTTGAAAAAGAATGATTGGAATGTTTAAAATTTGGAAAGAATCCAGGCGGTAGGGGGAAGTTCCTCAAAAAGGCTTGGATGTGGACCGGAGATATCTGAAGAACTGTAGGGCAATTAATGGTCACAGAGAGAGTTAAAAGATAGATTTTCTTTAAAGAGTCAAAGAGTGCTGGCAAAGAGATTCAGTGTCTGATTGTAATAAATATTTAAAACATATTAAAAAGAGAATGGAGAATAAACATTCATTTGAGCTATGAAATTACTGGGTTTTGCTTTGTGACTGGAAATTGTCTTGCTTAACATTAACAAACCCCCTAGTGCCTATATCCTGTCATAGTACAAACAATTTTACCCATCTTTTCATTATACAATTGTTTTGGTATTTTAAAAATAAAATTCAATGATGCAATGTGCTATTAAGTTACTTTTGATGTGTGGTAACTATATGAGTTAATGACCTCCAAATTTCCCATCATTAACAGTTGTGCTTAGATCTTGTAAGCCAACACTAACTCATGTTAAGCTGTTCTCTTTTCCTACTGCCACCCCCTTTTCTAGCTGGAGTTTTCCAGTAAGTTCTCTTAAGATCTTGCAAACTAAATGCTCTGGTTTCTTTTATTGAGACAATCTATCTCATGTTATGCAGGCCAATGCTGGGGTGCCAAATTACCAGGACAGGCAACTGTGAGCCGCTACTGAGAATGCATAAGGGCCACACCACCTCGGCAGTTTCAGCTTTGGCTCCTCTCACAGGGCTCCCCTCAGCCCTGTGGGAGAAAGTCCGAAGCACTTTGGCAGCGGTGCAGAGATAATATTGTTATTGTTTCACTACTTTAGTAAAGCTTCCAGGATTTATATTTAATATGTTTTTTCCTATTTAACTTCTTTCATTTTTTTTTCCTGATCTGCACAGAATTAGTTATTCCAAGCCAGGATTGTGCTATTTTTGAACAACAATTGGGCATACCCTGGTAACTGCAACTTTGAGTTGCCAGCTAACCTTTCTCACACTAGGTCAGATGAAAGGAACTGCAGAATGAAAAGGGCCCTCCATTTTGTTAGTTTCATACCTGGCCTAGACATGGAAGAAGAAGAAGGGTTAGACCCAACTTTAAAGTCTGCCAGCCAGTGATGGCTGCCCAACAAGAAGATCTCGGAGACACCTGTGGTCTGTTTTGAGGTGTTTTATTATCTTGTATGCCATGATGTGAGGTCAGTGTTCCCTCTGTGGAGGTGTTTAAAACCTTTTCAGTGCATGAATGGATTGGTTTCCCCCCTCCTCCCTTTGCTCTCACTCTCTCCAATTTTGTTTCTTTGTCCTGCTGTTTAACTCAATCGGCTCTGGTGGCTGATATGATTTGTCATGTGACATAATGACTTGGGTTTGCCAGGACTCCCAGCATTAGCTGAACTCAAATGGAACGGCTGTGCTTCCCTGGGTCTCCAGCTGGCAAGCGGCAGTGAAAAGTTGAATTTGTATGAAGTGGGCTTAATGTCTCCAATTTTCCCCCCTTTGGGACCAAAGCATACTAATTCAGTGCAAATGTGTTCTTTTTGCAGACTCCCCCCCCCCCCCCGGCAAGGCAGAGAGTGGTAAATGTGTATCACAACTCATGAGACTTCTTATTACACAGACCTTAGCAACAGTCCTTCAAAGCCTGAAAAAATATAATCTGTGCATTTAGAATAAGCCTTCTTCAGCCCCCAACAGGAAAAACAGAGTTGGAAAATGTCCTGTGGAATTGTGAGTTATTATCACCGACAAGATTCACTTGAGAAAGCCTTGAGGCTGCAAAAGGTGGAGGGCAAAAGAAGAAAGGGGTGGGCAAAGATGAGATGGCTAGATGGTATTGTAGACACAATGGGCACAGAACTGGGTGGGTTGAGGAGGATGGTGGAGGACAGAAGTGCCTGGAGGACAATGGTCCATAGGGTTGCAAAGGGTTGGAATCGACTGTGCAACTGAATATCAGCAATCACTGTGTTAGCTGAATTGTATCTGGATTCTAATCCTATTTTCTCAAACTAACTCTGTTCTCTGTTTGACCATTGGTTTTTCTAGAAACCCTCTTACAAACAGTATGTTTTCTGGGGGCAACATATGGTGGAATGGAGCAAAAAGGGCCTGTTAGCCCGATATACACACCTCTAATCTAATCTGCAGTGGCTCAAGTGGCTAAAATGCTGACTGGAAGGCATTCTGTCCTGAATACTGCAGGACAGAATGAGCTCCCGTCTTTGTCCCAGCTCCTGTCAACCTAGCAGTTTGAAAGTAAGAAATTGCAAGTAGATAAATAGGGACCACATGACCACGGAAACGTCTGCAGAAGCAGACAGCACTGGCTCTTTGGCTATGAAACAGAGATGAGTACTGCACCCTAGAGTTGGCTTTCAAGCAAGGGTGACCTTTACCTAATCTGAGGGAGTGGGGTGCTGTTGATCTGGCTGCTCTATGAAACTGAAGCTACAGTCTTTTGCAAACTTGCAGGGAGGGAATAATTTGTGGTGAACCTTCTGGGATCTGCAAACAGAAATTCATAGGTTTGTGCTGTAAGTTTGATATCAATGCATCACAAGATCACCCACAATCATATCAAACAATATTATAAGCCAGAGAAAGCAAGGACAAGGAGGAAAAATAGCAGTAGCCAAGGAAAAGAGCCACATTGAAAGTATCGAATGAAAGTCTTGGCAAAGTGAGAAGGCTTTCTTTAAAGCAGGGGTGCCTAAACTATGGCCTGTGCGCTGGATCTGACCCTTGAAACCATTTCATTCACCCCCTGATGCCCTCGCCACACCCAGAAGTGGAAGTAAAACATCCATACACGGGTGTTGAATGCACCCTTGTATGTGCAGAATGCTGCCATAAATGGACCACATTGATGACAGCTGCAGGTCATTTGTGGCAGTGTTCTGCACATGTGTGGGTGCATTCGGCACCCATGTATGCACATTTTACTTCTGCCTCCAGGTGTGAGGAACCACATGACTGGCCTGCCCGACGACATGAATGGCCCATGACCTGAAAAGTTTGAGCACCCTTGCTTTAATGAGCTGTGCCCAATTTGTCATTCTACTACTACTATCTCATAATAGTTCTAAGACTCTCATCCACTCACTGTATCTCAGATATTCACATATCTGGATATTCAGGAAAAGATGGATCTGTGGTAACAAAACTGCTGCTGCTACTGGGATCTCCCATTCCTAGGGAACTGCTGTGTGATTTTGGTTCCCTCTGGAAAAAAAAAATCTGTCAAATAATCCCCCATTTTCCTCAGTTTCCCTGCCCCAAAATGGAGGGGTATAGGGGAATCTGTAAAAGCTACTTTGGGTAGCTCCAGCGTTTCCCCTTTTTCCTCACATTTGTTTAGCAATAGTAGATATTTAACATTTAACAGGAACACTGAAACTGGAACACTGAAATTACACGTAGAGAGCTAATTTTTTATTTACTGTCATTTTTGCTTTAGAGCAATAAAGAAAAGAGACATCTAACACCTAGGAGAGAAGGATAATCAAAATGCTGTCATGTCCCTGCTGTCAGCTACACTGCACTACTGCTGTGCACAATGCTAGAGGTCAAAGTGAGGTTTATTAACCTAATCCCTGGGTACAAATGATGCAAAGGATCCATTTTTCTGTTACAACCTACATGGTGTGGGCCAGTTAACAGCTGTGGAAACCCTACTATACAAAATAGAAATTCATTGCTACAGTGTATCAGGAGGCTGAGTCTTATCTCTTTAACAAAGCCTTGGAGATCTTTATGTCCAGGCAAGCCATTTTTCCAGTGATAAATCTCAACACGGAAGTTACAAATTTGACCTCTGCTGCCAGAAAGAGTGATTAGAAAGTGAAAAGGCACAGGGAGTTGATGTCTAGCTATGTACAGGGTTCTGAAAAAGCACACAAAAATGACAAAAGGAGGCTAAAACATGTCATGTGCAATCTAACAAGAGAGATGTGCAAACAAAACCAGTATGTTAGTTTAAAGCAGTTTTGTGCCCAGACATAAGCAAACTACATCACTTAAATCTCCTCTATACATTCTGTGTTTGATACCTATCCAGATACTTCCTGATTATTCAAATAACTGCTGCATGTTACTGTCCTCACCCACTCTTTCTGACACTGACTGGCAGGCAGGAGTGAGACAAGAACCATTGCTCTGGTGAAACAATAGTCAGCTCTTGTGAGCACTGACCAGATATATGACCTGTAAAGGTAAAGGTCACCCTTGATTGAAAGCCAGTCATATCCAATTCTAGTGTTCGATACTCATCTCCATTCATAGCCAAAGAGCCAGTGCTGTCATCTGCAGATGTTTCCATGCACATGTGATAGGCATGCCCAGACACCAACGTGCATGGAACACCGTTTACCTTTCCACCAAAGTGTGGTACCTATTTATCTACTTGCACTTTCTTGCTTTCGAACTACTAGGTTGGCAGGAGCTGGGACAGAGACAGAAGTCACGTCTATAGGAAGATCACCGGAAAATCAGCATCCTCCAACCACCCCTGGATTCCAGTTGGAGCTCAGCTCACCCAAGGAAATTTGCCACGGGAGCCAAAAGACAGGATTGATGGTCCATGTACATATGTTGGTCACTGTGGCAGTGGAAACTTAGTCTAAGACTGGGGATTGGCAATAGGCTTCAGAGGGAAACAATTTAGCTGTGGGATTCAAGGTCAGGCAAAGTAGGACTCACAGCTATTTTCTCCACTCTTATGAACTGGTTCATCTACATCTGCCACCTGAGGGAGCCAATACCTTACTCTTTCAAAACAGTACAAGATTTACTTCATTAAAAGGAGACCACTCGCTATCAGTTGTATTTGTGCTCCCATAATCATGGTTTAAGATGGTGTCAGTATTCATAAATTAAAAGCAAATAAAAGGTGTGGGCATGTTTACAGACCTACATATGTGTCAGCTAAAGCCAGAAAAAACTGAATAGCAAGGCAATTAGGAAAAAAATCTTAGAAAAGAGGTGCCGGTGGCAGTGTGAAAATGGTCCATGCTGGCTGAAATAGAACCAACTGCAGGACGGAATAAGCTCCCATCTTTGTCCCAGCTCCTGCCAACCTAGCAGTTCGAAAGCAAGAAATTGTAATTAGATAAATAGTGACCACTTCAGTGGGAAGGTAACAGCATTCTGTGCACTCCAGGGTCTAGTCATGCTTGCCATATGACCACGGAAACGTCTGCAGAAGCAGACAGTGCTGGCTCTTCGGCTATGAAACAGAGATGAGCACTGAACCCTAGAGTCAGATACAACTGGCTTTCAAGCAAGGGAAACATTTACCTTTACCTTTAAGCAATGTTTAGCCATCTCTGCTCCACTTGATCTAGGGGGACAAAGAACAGATAGTTATCATAAGGATGAGTTACATCACTCCTCTCAGAATATAAATGTAAATCTTCCCATGCTTTAAACCAGGGACTTACTGATCCCATTCCCCTCGAGAACATTTGACTGAAAAAGCATTGGGGAATCATGCCAAAGAGATAAAAGGTACACAGTATATATTTCTGTTGGCTTGCCATTTCCATGTTTATATCCTGTGTTCTAAAACAATGAGCTAAGAAGGTCTCACTGAAAACAAAGACAGTGGTTAAGAATACTGTAATATTTTTTCCTCTTATACAAAAGCATTTTTTTCTACTTAAAATAAGTCAAAATGTGTTCTTTCCTGTTTATTGAAAGATTTATCATGCCTTAGTGGGTGGAGGAATTCTTTGTTTCTTTAATTCATTACATATAGCTTATTGCTGACTTATCTTGTTAAAACATAGAAGCTGTATTAAGTATTTATTGAACAAATAATCAAGTGTGCCTCAGTACAGATGTATTGATGAATCTGATGTTATCTTTACCTTGAATAATCTGTTATTTCACTTTCTATTATGAAATTATAAATTCTATTATAAAATTAAATAAGTGTTTTAAGTAATATCACTGGTCATTTATACATGCTTGTTTTAATTTTTCTATTAATTTTGTAGCTAAAAAGTGATTTTGCAGAAGAGTTTGGGTCACCTCTACCTATTTCCTTTAAACAACTCTGGTACTCTCAAATGTAGTAATAGGAGTGTAAAACAGTGTATCTTTCAAAGAGAAAGTGAGGAATAAATCTTCTCTCGGTAACATATCTCTGTGCAAATTTTTTGAAAAACATTATCTCATTATTTCTTCCAATTTCAGTTTACAGTTTTGCACAGGAAATGGAAGCATGCACGATCTTCAAGTCTTGCTTGTGCTAGACAACATTCTACCAATATCTTATCAAAAGGATCATTTTATTCCTATGAAATGTCTCTTGATTATGACAAATTATTGATCTACTTTTCTGTAGAGCAAAAAAGCTTTATCATGTGCAGGGCATACTTTTATTTTACACCAGCAAGGAAGTAGTGTTGTAAAAGCTGTACTGAAACTGTTCCTTATGCAGAAAATTTCTCCCTCTTTCTCTCATACACTATCAAATCCCTCCTCCACAAAATGAAATCTAATGGTTGTGCATGTTACTTTTTATTGTTTTCTGTCCTGTGCAGGATTCAGGGCTAGCTTTCAAAAGTTACAGCTTGGGACCTTCTTACCACATGGAACGTCTTCCCCTCAGGTCTGTAGCCCACATCACTCGCTCCTCTTCATTGGAACAACTTCAGGTGCCATCCCTGAGATTGGCTAGGAGGAGGACTGGGATGAGGAGAAGAGCCTTCTCAGTGGTGGCACCAATGTGGTGGAATGCTCTTCCACTCAAGCTGTGTCAGGCTTCCTTGCTCAAGCCTTTTTAAAAGCAGTTGAAGTCTTTGCTTTTTGAGGAGGCCTTTCTAAATGTTTTACCTATCCCTGGCTTTTAGACTGGGGCCCAGCTTATACTTTCCCAGTTCAGCTGCTTAGTCTGAGTCTGCTGTATTTTGGCCCATTTTTGTGGCATGTTTGCTGTCAGTTTTATTGTAGCTTATTTTTGTTATAATTTTAGGGGAGGTATGTTTAAAATGTCTGTTTGTTGTATGGGGGACTTTATGTTGTTTGCCACCTCGTGTAGGGATTCAATATTCCTAGAGAGGTGGGGTATAAATGCAACTATAATAATAATAATAATAATAATAATAATAATAATAATAATAATAATAATAATAATAATAATAATAATAATAATAATAATAATAATAATAATAATAGCAGTAGCATCTCAGAAAGCTCCACTAAAATTGTTTTTCACACAAAAATCCCTCTATTTTGTAGCTTATGCCTAACTTGCATTACATTCCCATGTAATTTCAGGATAATTGTTTGATTTTGTACAGTGTTTTTTTGTGTGTGTGTTTTAGTTTTACAGAAAAGAGTGCAAAAACCAAATGAAAGAGGTTGGGTGTCTTGATCTTGTGGAAGCCCAGGGAAATCTTGCTGCTGGGAGGGTTATTGTTCATATGTTTTCTATTACTGGTGTATACGTTGTTTGTACAGTATTTTAATGTTGTAAACCACCAGAGTGCGAAAATTCTCCAATGGGGTGCATTAAACAAACAAGCAAACAAACAAAGTTTTTTCAAAAATGATAAATAAGACAGGGAAAGGAAATCAGAATGAAACATTCATTGCATTCCTAGTCAATGCCTATACAGTAAAACACTGGATAACGATTGGATCGGATAACGCTAAAATCGCATAACGTTGTGGAATTTGAGGCAAACATTTGGATCGGATAACATTATGTTAAACATTATGTTAACCATTATGTTAATGTTATCCGATCCATCAGATAACCTTTGCCTCAAATTCCCTGAGGTGTGGCTGTGACTCACCAATTTCTCTTGAGAGAAAGGGAGGTGCTGCCTGCTCTCAAGCTTGCCACATTTGATTAACAAAAGCTTGCAAACCTAGTCTGACTAGTTTAGCAAAGCAAAGGCTTGGGACCCTTTCCCCAGTGTAACCCAGAACACTTTGCAGAAAAATAATTGCAAAGAGACAATTTGATCCAATTACCTTCATGAAGTTTCCCCTTTAAATTCTAAACAGCCTGAACCCAAGATTGTAGCTCCGCAAGCCTCATGCATTGTCAATGGAAAACAAGCAGAGACTGAAACCTTTCACCTACAAAGCAATTAAGCTTTTCATACCCTGCAAAGCCCTGAGGGAACTTCCATTATTACAGCAATGGTAGGTGGGCTGATTCTAAAGGAAAACATTTTCCTAGCTTCTGTTCAGATCTTTTAAAACAGCACTTTATAAAATTTTCAAAAATTTAAAAATGCTGTATGGCTTTGTTCCCCTAATGTCAGGGTGGTCTGGCATGTTTTTGTAATGTATTTACCCTTTAAACAATTATTTCTCAAAGTTCTTTAAGTTTCTAGCATGTTTCCTTGACTTTCCCTTGAAGCCTCTGTTGCTTATCTCTATGGAGTTAACGTTATCTGATCCACCTGAATAGGATTTTAACATTATCTGGTGCATGCATCGGATAAGGCTAAAAATCGGATAACGTTAAGACTTGTGGAACCAAATCTTAACGTTATCCGAGGTATTACTATCCTACTTGCAGTGCTGAACTAAGGACTTTAGCTGCCAGCCCAACCAGCTTTTTTACACGGCTTGTCTAAATAATAGTGTGTTTTCCTTTTGGTGGAAGGGCAATAAGGATGGGCCCAGCCTAGCATCGTTTCAAAAGAAAGTTTAAGTCTAGGGAGCAGCCTCTGAGAAACCATTTCTTATGTTCACATTTGTTCCTTCAGAGATTTGAAACCTTATAATGGAAAAATCCAAGAAACACACAGCTTGACTCCCCATCCCCTCCCTCCTGCAGGCTTTCTTTTCAATTTCAGCATATAGATAATTTCCGGTGTTTATATTAAATGCCATATTCTGGCTAAGTGTGAGAAATGCTGATGGATTTTACTGTGATGTGTGATGCATCTGAAGTGCAAATTGAAGAAGAGTGTTGCTAAAAACCTTATCTTTTTGTTACTATTAGTCTCATTTGAAAAGGAAGAAAATAATGGCTCAGACCCAAGACTTCGGCATTATTAGTTCTGATATTTAAGGTGAAAGCAATTGAATATGTTAACATAAAAACATTTGCAAAAACAGACTTTATTTTATCTTCATCCTCGTTGTTTAATCTTTTGGCTAGGCTCTGATCTTTAAGGCAGTTTCTGTTAGCAGTACTAAGTCACTGGAATGATTATGCTTGCTGAGTTATGTGCCTATTAACACTTCTAAGCCGCAAATAGAGCAAGTCTAGCAAACTTTCACTCATCACTAAGTGTACTATGGACCTAGGATGGCTTAGCATTATACATCTTTCATAGTTTTTAAAGCATCTCATATAGATTAACTACAACTTCAGGACCCCACTGTGACTGCACCTAGAGTTGAGCAATTTATTCATGAGAGTTAATATCGAACTTTTTATCTCTTTTGTTGTTGTTCTACCTGTGTCATGCAAAAGTTATATGCAGATGACAATTTAAATTACTCCAACTTCTTGTGAGCCAGTCAATTTGGTGGAATAATACAGTGGATATTTCTCTGGGGGAAATGAGATTATCCAACCATTTTTTCAGGGGGGAGGAGGAGGAGGTTAAATAGGCAAGCCACTCTGTATAATCTTTCAATCTGTTGTGTTACTCTAGGCTTTTTGCTTTAATAAATCTGAATTTCTGGCAGTTTCATTTCATAGCGTTGGAAAACTGGGCTTTCAAGAGGCGAAAGAAGTTAAGGCCAAGCAATTTCATCGTGTCTTAAGGTCAAAACTCCTACTTGTTCCCAGAAGGCAAAAGAATAACAAGTATAACCACTGGTTCCAATGTTTTGTACAAATTGAATCAACAGAGGACTGTTTTAAACAAATAGGGAATATTTATTACACTGAACTACACTTGTTTTACTAGGAAAAGCAAGTGTTACTGTGCAACATTTGCTGTGTTATGCTTCTATGCTGACATTCCTCACTTGTAATGAGAGAAGCAGTTTGATTTGTTCTCTCTCTCTTGCTCTCTCTGATCTGCACATGAATTCTCTATGTTTGCAATAAAGGAAGTGCTAAGTCCTAGGGGCTTGGGTGAATTTACAAGTACAGTAGTGTAGTGATGACAGGGAGGGAAATAATTCTTCTAGTTTAACAAAAAGTAGATAAATTAGAGATTGAAAAATTGGTTTGCCTTGTTTTAACTACTAATCCCATAATATTCTAGCCAGCAAACCCTCTGTTCATGCTATCAGGAACATTCTGAAATCTGCAGCTCAGACAGGCAAATTCCCTCTCCTTTTGTTTCTTTTTCCTTTTGTTCCTTAATCCTCATCAACAACAACAAGAGCAAGGAAGTACACCCAGAAAAATATCACAAAACAAAGAATGGTTCTCTCTGAATATCTGGCTGCCATGCAACCTGGACAGAGGAAGAGCTTTCCATTTAAGAGAGAGGCAAGGAACTGTAACTGACACTCTGTGATAGTGTCACTGGTTTGGTTGTTTAGGCTGCTTTTAAGGCTTGCCCCACATTGAATCCAGCCTTTTGGCTTCAGCTTCCAAATGGTTGTTTTGCAGCCCGTCTAGAGTTCATTTGGAGTTGTGGCCTTCATTCTGTAGCTGGATTCTTGGTGGCAGTGATGGCATGTTTGGTTTTCACAGTGGTTTTGCTGCCATAATCTCTCCTGGAGGTGTCATTTTAGCTCTCCCCATGTGCTTTTCATACCCTTTTTTTAATTTGCCATTAGCAAAAGAAGTCAGAGGGTGCTCTGAACTGTGGCCGCCATTTTGTTTCCACTTGCTTTCATTTCTATTAGTCTGGTTTATTTTCAGGGGTTGTTCACTTAAAAATATAATTGATATAGAAGGCTATTAGCAGACCTTTTTTGCCAATTTCAAGCATTCTTGTTATTTTAATTGATATACTGTGCTGTATAGTTAATATTTAAATTTGTTCAATTCATTATATAGTTAATTAGTGACATCTTTATGGGGAACTTAGTTCTGGTACAAGACCTCATGGAGCTCCTTTGAAGTGTTATAAGGACCAGCTGAAACAAACCATGAAGGTGTCAAGTATAAACCCACAAACCTGGGAAGCAATGGTCATAGATTGCCCACTTTGGTGCCAAACCATCTCTGTTGCTACCAATCACTTCAAAGAAGAATGCCATAGACATGAAGAGGCTAAGCGACAAATGTGAAAGCTTTGTCAAATTCAACTATGCCCTCCACCATCTATCCAGTGTAATGTATGTGGTCACATGTTTCATGCCAGGATTGGTTTATTAAGTCACCAGAGACACATCATCAACTGAGAAAAAACATGTTGCCATTGCCACGACCACCGCTGGATGTTCCCCTTAGCAAGCTTGGCTGAGGAGGACGTCAAGTCCCAGTCTTCGTCGAGGACATCGCGCCCCGGGCTCTGTCAAGGATGTTATGTGTTTTGCTGCTTTGTGTTTTGCTGTTTTGAATTTTTGTTTCTTACATTTTGCTATACCCTGTTAGCTGGCCTGAGTTGCTCTGCAAGTAGGATGGCATACAAATGTGAATATTAAATTAAAATTAAAATGACTTCCAGGAAAAATGTATGCTCGGATACGAGTAGCAGCTTCGCTGATAGTTAATATTTAAATTTGTTTAATTCATTAAATAGTTAATTAGTGACATATATTAACTGGATAAAATATTTAATATTACATAATTTAATTATAAAATAAATAATAATGATACTAAATAACTATAAACCTTTTTAAACCTTTGTTAGCCGCCCTGGGTCTTTTTGAGGAGGGCGGCATATAAGTCTGATCAAATAAAAATAAATAAAATAAAGATAAATAAATATATACACAAAATAAATAGTATTGGCGTAGACAATTTATTGTATGGTTAATTGGTTATTAGTTAATCAGTTGCTTTTCTGTACTAGTTTGATCATTAGTAAAGGTTTCAAAAATTGTTCTGACCAGCCTGGCCTCCTCCACCTGTGCTTTCCTCTGTATCTGAGGATGAAACCCTGCTGGATTTTGATAATATTTTTGCTGAAATTGAGAACTCTTGAAAAAGAAGTGCAAGAGCTGCTGTCCTCAAGACCCAGGCATGATACTAAATGGTCTAAGAGGGCTAAACTTCAAGAATTGGCTAACCATATTTTGTCCCATTTTACATGTTTTAGAAGTCGGGGCAGCTCTTCTGTTGGAAGTACAACGGACAAGGCTGAGGATGTGCTGTGGTATTGGGTGACAATGAACAGGACGTCATGGCTGGTTATACAGAACATCAGTTCCATCTCAAGAAGCCCAGTCTGAGTCAAATAATCATTCATACACCCACACTATTTACACAATTGCTGCTGCTGTTGCTTTGGGTGTGTGGTGTTTTTATCCACCTCAGGCAAAGTTGCCATAATTCTCTCCCACAAAACTGGGACAGAAGTATACTTGACCAAAATTGGTGGGTGTGTTTCTTCAGGCAGGTCTCCTTATGAGTAAAGGTGGAGAAAAGCCCCACCCCATTTCTTCCCACACCTGTCAAAGAGAGAAGATTTATCTCAGACTCAAAAGCATTGACTCTCTCATTTTGGTGACTCTGAAGCTGTTAGAGGAAGAGCAAGGGAATGGAGAGAATGATGGAAGAGGCAGGAACATGTGTGTGCACATGGAGGAAGATGCTGTTGCCCCAAAAGCATGCAGTCCCATGCGGGGGAATCTGGTCCCACATCCACCCCGCTTGGCCACCTTCCCCTGTGAATGGGGTAGGAGTGGCCTCCTAATTGGACTCTTGGAAGGACCAGGGATTTCACCAGCTAAAGTGGGCACTGCTTCCTGGCTCCCCTGGAAGTCTCAGCAGAGCAGCAGGGGTGTGTGGATGGGCGGGTTAAAGACTAACTTCTATAAGTGAGTCTTTAAAGTGGCACAACATTATTTTAATGGTGTGTTATAATACACAATCAGTAAGTTTTAAAAATCCTGGACTTTAACATGAATTTTATTGAACTGACCAGGACAATTTTTTGGACCTTGAATCCGGGACAATCCTGGTTTTCCAGGACATATGGCAACCCTAACCTCAGGTGTCAGTTGCATCATTCACTTTGAGTTCATCTTTAGGCAATCAGTTAGCACCCTCAATCACTTCTCATACTGGCTTAGCACAGCTGACCCCATGCATCTGCCAACCATGGAGGCTGAAGTGCTTATTGGCCCTTATGGACACCCATGGGATCCAGTCTGGTTCTCATTCTTAAAAACTGATTAGAATTTCTTTTAAGTCAAAGTAATCATAACCACCCATAATAATAATTAACATAACATTGTACTGATACATGTTTTTGGTCCTTCCTTAACCCCCAACCCATGAAATAAAGAGACAGGACACCACAAATTTGGTATTTAGAACTTCAGCTGCAATTTATTTAAAATTTAATTGAATCCCCTGACCTGTGGTGGGGCCTGGGAGTACATACCTCTGGTACTAGAGCAGGATAACCTCCTCATTCCCTCTCTAGCCCAGATGGGCAAATCCCTGGACCCTGTGTAGTGCTGTGTCTTGATAGCGACTGCCCAGACTGGCTGAGTCATGAAGAAATTACTGTGGGCTTTTCCAACTCTATTCCTATGAATAGATGTAGATTGTACCACAGAGCTGTCTCATAATGGTCACTACATGCTCAACTGATTCACCTAAATCACTGTGGAGCTTGCTAACTGCCTTGTGATAGCTTTGGTGCATGCTAGGTGCCAATGGTATATTGTAACATAGTTAGCTGCTCTGAATTGCTTCGGCAAGGAGAGCGGCATATAAATTGAATTTAATAATAATAATAATAATAATAATAATAATAATAATAATAATAATAATAATAATAATAATAATAATAATAATAATAATAATAATAATAATAATGGTGGGTCCATAGCCCTGGCAGCCTCTCTTTGTCAAACAGCCATTTGCCTGATGGGAACACTTCTGGCTCTTCTTATATGTCAGGTATTAGTTCCCTGAAACCCTGGATCTGTAGGCAGGACAATTCATCTACAATGCTGTTGTTCTACAATTGACCATTGGGAAGTCAACTGACACCAGATTCAATCTCTAGTTTTGGCCTGGAATCTTTGTATCCCTATATTGAACCCTGATTTTGTGTTTTGCTCATGGATCACCTGACTGCATTTACTGTGTTATATCATCAAAACAAATGTAGGTTTAAAACATATCTACACATTGATCTACATTGTCCTAGAAAAGCTGAGTAAAACATTTCATGTTGGTGCATTTCTCCCCTCCAAATGCCTCCCTAACTGCTAATAGCACCATTTCAGTAAAATGATGATCTGTAGATTCCTAATGGGTTTTAGAAGGAATCACACAAATACATTTATTATTAACTGCCAGTTTCATCATTGATTTTCACTCATTTCTTCTCTTCCCTATTAAAAAGGACTGCTTTTAGACTCAGAGGGACTATGACTGATATTTATACAAAGAGAATATATGAAAATAAACCTTTAAAGGCAAAGCTGATTATAACAGTCAAGAAGATTTTAAAATGTGGTGCCTGGAGCCTTGCAAATCACATAATTAATCCATTCTGTTCTCCCATTAAGGAATGATTTTCTCTTTCTCTCTTCAGAGTGTCATTAAAAGAAATCCCAATAAGATTTTATTGACATCTTTGTCCTGTGAGTTTGCACCATTACAGAAAAGTCTGCAGTCCTGCTAAAGACTTCAACATCCATCTCTTTCATCTATCCTGGGGCAATAACACCTAAGAAAATATGTGTTCCTGGAACCTGTGTGATTCACCAGTTGGTGAGGGTCAGAGGTGTAGGGTAGGAGGGGCCAGGGGGTGTCCTGCTCTTGGTGGCACTTTTTGGGCTATGGGTGTTTTGGACTACAATCCCCAGAAGCCCTAGTGGGAACGGGCACCAGCGTCCACCAGGGGGTGGCAAATTTGGTTTAAGCCCCGTGCGGCTGAGAGTAGGATTTTGCTGAAGGCTAAATTAGATCTTAGTTGAGAACCAATGTCCTCTATGCAAACTTCATAGTAGAAACCTACTCTGTACCCTTAAAACCGAGATTCTAAGTTCTTTGCCAAAATCCAAAATTCCCCAAGAACCCAAAAAACATTTGGCTTCTCAGCATCTCAGTATAAAGTGTTCTCAAGTGTACCCCATTTTACAGTTCATGAAGAGGCAATAAACATGGCAGAAGAAGGATCTCTTTTTAACATTTACCCAATATGACTAAATATAAAGAAGTGAGTCAGAATAAAACACATCAATATGAAAGTAAAGTAAAATCATGAGTTACCATGGTTACTATATCTATTGTTTTGAAAAACATACCCACCTTGGTGGCATGCCCAGACAACTGATGATTTCTTATTTTGGAGAAACTGGCCAGAGGCTATATTGCCATCATGGGCTATGGTAAACCTGTTTTTATAATTTTTGGGAGATAATGATGTAGTGCACCCCTTCTGCTATTCTGGCTTTTGCCATGAGGCAAAATAAGGCTGAAGCCTTGGTCCAGCTCTTGCTGCTGTGCAGGAGTGAGAAAGTGGAAAGCAGTCCCCTCTCACCTCCAATTCCTTTTATACTATTTCTTTCCTTTTCACTATTTTTTTTCTCTGTCAGCCTTAGTTGACCAATTTTTTTCCTGCTTTGAAATTTCATTCAGGCCTCCTTAAGTCTAATAAAGGAGTGCCCAAACTTTTTTGGCCACAGGCCAGTCACATGGTCGAGCATGTGATTACATGGTTCCTCCCACCTAGAATCAGAAGTAAAGTGTGCCTGCACATGTGCAGAACGCTGCCATAAATGACCTGCAGTTGCTGTATACACATTTATGACAGCCACAGGTAATTTACAGGCATGTTCTGTGCATGTGCAAGCATGTTCAGCATCTGCAAATGTGTGTTTTGCTTCAACTTTTGGGAGTGTTTGCTTCAACTTTTGGGAGTGGCAAGGGCAACAAGGGCCAGATTAATTGGCTTTGTGGGCCAAATCCAGCCCACGGGACATAATTTGGGACGTCCTGGTCTAATACATTGTTTTTTAGGAGTGAATGCTTCCAGGCCACATTCTATTGAAATGTATACTCTGACAAGTGGAAACTGTATGCATAAATAGAACAAAAGGGGTCAGGTAGGGATAGGAAAGAAATAAGGTTCTTAGGTGTCTCTTCTTAGGATTTGTGGAGTATTCCTGTTTCCCTAGCACTTAAACAGCTTGGAATTAAGAATGAGCAGCCCAGGCTAGCTGTATCAATATTTTTACTGGGTGTGGCTAAAGGCATTTCAGCAGAATACTCCAGATTGAATCAAATGTTTCTGCAATCAAAACATGTCAGAAACTAGTGTTGTTGGGTCTCAAAGTGTTTTTCCAGGACTGCAGACAGGGAAACAGATTTCAGAGTGAATACTTCTGGAGGATAAGAAAGTCTGATTACTCCAAGTAAAAGAATTTTAAAGTCTGTGCTGATTAACACACATGTTGTGATGAAAAGAAAATCTATAATATTTTATTATATATTTAATCTATAGATCTGAAGGAAACCACCCATCATATTTTTCTACATGATGCTTGCAATTTGACTTTAGTTTCTCCTATAATTTTCCACTGAAAATCAGATGGTACCAGGCCCCTCACACAGGATTTCTGAGGTATTCTCGTGGGTTTGTCAAGTTGTCTTGTTTTGTTTTGTTTTGTTTTCTGAGATATACTGTTGTTATTGGTGTTGTTTTTGCTCTTTGGCCATCAACAGATGATAAAATATTATTATTTACTTCTTTTATTTGCACCAGCAATATACATGGCAACTTGGTATATATCCCAATCTCTACAGAGGGAAGGGCGGGTGGCAATGGGATCAGTTGATCTCATTTTGGGGGGAGGATTGGGCTTCACTTCAACCAAGGGTCCTTGAATCAGTGGCATTTCATATTTGAAGTATAATATGGAAATAGTTGAGTCAGAGTGCTTAAAGTTAAATAAAATTGCACCATTTTCTATTCTATTAATATATAAAACAATTTTCCATGCTACTTTGTACATTAACATGTTTTTATGCCTTTTCCAAAACGATGAAGGGGTCTAACAATTTGAAATGGCACAGGTCTCATCTGAGCTCTCAGAAGGCCTGATAATTTCCTCTTCCCCCCTCCCCACAATCTCTTCCCTTTGTAGTTAACCACAGTTAAACCAGGCGGTTTCTAGTTAATCATTCTAATTTGATTCTAATTCAACAATTAGTGTGAATCAGCAAATGGTAGTTACTAACTTGGGAATAAGCTACAGTATTAAACCACAGTTGGAAGTTGATTTGATATTCTAACTTCTGGATATTGGAAAGGTGATAGTCATAATTTCTTGGTCCAAATGAAAAGGGAAATAGGAAATTCCCCAATTTGTTTGCTCATATCATAAAGGAAAGCTAAAACCGCATTCATATATTGTTTTAATAAATCTTTTGCTCTTTAATAAAACAAGACACAATTACTGATGTAGTGTTTTATTTTGAATCCAAGTATAAAAGAGTAATACCCCGGATAACGATTGCATCGGATAACGCTAGAATCGGATAATGATGCAAGTTTTTTGGAAAAAAACTTGCATCGGATAACGATTCTGGATAATGATTCTTAGCTTTATCCGATGCAATGGTCTGCGGGTGTGGGGTGGTTTGGGTAGAACAACCCAATCCACCCCCCATGCGCAGTGGTCTCTGCGACTGCAGTAGGGTCAGGGAAAAGCACCCGCCTTTCCCCCAATCCTACTGCAGTCACAGAGACTCCTTTTCTCTTTCCCTCCCTGTATTTAAACTCATAGGTGTCTTAAACTCTCTAGAGAACCAATCACATCTCTCTCTTTCCCCCTTCCCTGTAGTTTAAATACAGGGAGGGAAAGAGAAAAGGAGTCTCTGTGACTGCATTAGGATCGGGGAAAAGGCACTTTCCCTGACCCTACTGCAGTCGCAGAGACCGCTGCGCGTGGGGGGTGGCTTTAGAGGCAGGGAGGTCTCTTTCTTTCCCTGCCTGCCTTTAAAGCGGTTTGTCCCTGAAGTCAGGGCTTTTTTTTTTAGTGTTGTTCGATGCATGCATCGGACAACACTAAAAATCGGATAACGTCATGACTTGTGGAACCAAGTCATAAAGTTATCCGGGGTATTACTGTATGCATAGAACTATTTGGAAATGTGAAAACATTTATTGGTTATATCAGAATCCTTTCTCTTTCCTGTTTTCATTTGCCAGATACATCTTCTGAATAAGAAACCCAAATTCATCTCAGCATTTGGCTTTGAACAACATTTAAAGACACCTGAAGTAAAATTAAAAATCTGGTGAACAATTGATTGGAAGGGTATTCCAGACTAGACATAATGAGTATTGCATTGACTAGCTGATAGGCCTGTGGGGGAAACTTTCTCCTGAATTATATCCTTTTACTTTTTTAAAAAAAACAATTGCAAACAGTCCTAGACTAAAATCAGAGCCCTTGTAGGCAAATATAAAAAGAGCAAAAGAGCAGTCCTGGAGATGTCACAGCTCATTAAAGATGCAAATTAAAAAATGTCAAAAGCATGGAGATTTGCTTAACCTTTTACCGATGTCTAAATCCTTAATATGATCCTTATAGGTCAGCTAGTTTAGCATAGATCTAATAAAGAAGCTTCTTGACGCATTGCTACAAGGAGAAGGGTTTGGGTTAAGGGCAGATTTCTCGTGCTTATGTTTTGATACATACGAAGAAGCCAGGAAGCCTGCTCTAGAAAATTTGTTTTTATATTGTTCATATTGGAGTTACGTTTTGGTATGCAGAAGGGATGCATCAAACACTAAGCAATATTTTTGTCCTCATTTTTTGACAATATGTCCCTGTGAGGAATTTCCCTGGATTCTCTTTTGAGACTTGGAGGCTTTAGAGCAGCAGCAGGGATTTTCCTCTTTGAAAATTAGTTCCATTATTTGCCCCAGTGGGTAAAAGTGGTAACCAGAGATGATCTGAGGCTATTCATAGATACAATTAATTTGAAAGTTTATTTAAATCACAGCAGATAAGCAGGGAATAAGATATACAAAAGGAAGTCACAGTATGAAAGAAGTCAAAGGAAAATCAATGCATTTCTAACAATGCAATGCAATGGTGAAATAAAAACTAAGCATCAGAGGAAATTACAATTCTGTAAAATTTGCCCTTTTAAAAAACACTGCCTCTAATCTTCCAATCCTTTAGCCAAAGTTCTGTGTTCAACAGTCCTTGGTCTAGAGATTGAGAATAAAAGACATATTGTAAATCTATTTATTCCAAGGAAGAAGTTCTTGAAGACTCAGTGAAATTAGTCCAAGAGAATCCAGATGGGAAAAAATCAGACAGAAATATTAAAATGAAGTAGTGAAATCATGGGGGGGTTGGGGTTGCTCGCGTATATGCGTGCTCTGCTCCTGTTCATATTGATTCCTTGGCTGGCTGTCTTCTGGCGCAGTTGGATTATTCTTGTCTATTGGACCATATGTGTCCTGTTTCCCTGTCTATTCATGGCCTAGATTTGGATTTAGACTTGGACTTGGATAAGATTGTTGTTTGGACTTTAACCTAGTTGGTCAGGGTCCTGGTGCCTACTTTGTTAGTTGGCTGCTCACACTTCAGACTCTGACAAAATCAAGGCAAAGTAAGGTCCAAGGTTCTTAGAAAAGTCAAAATCTACTAAAGTTTAATTATATGAGAGAGAAAATATGTGAGTATGAATGTGACCTTGAATTCTACTCTGGTCTTCAACACAGAATTTGTTTTTTGTTCTACTGACCTCTACAATTTTTCCAACCTCCTGACTGGCTTCCTTACTTTTACTGCTTAAATTCATTTCTGTATTGGTAAAGAGGAAGTAGGGAGAAAAAGTGCATTGCACCACTTTCCTTTATTCCCAGAGAATAAATTATCCATTTGCCCTGTAGCACATGATGTGATCATAGCATCTTATCAGGGTATACTCTGGGCATGAAGCCATTGAAAGTATCCAACTTTATAGCTTGTCGTTTCAATATCTTCCAGCTCAGCCAAAATCTTGTTGCCATAGCAGTTATCGGTCTTATCTTTTTTTTTTACTCATTCCTTTGTGCAAAAATTCAGACTAGGTGAAATCTACAGCCCTATTCTTAAGATACAGACAGTCCAAAGGAGAAAAACATAAAGATTCTTCTCTAACTAAATATCTTAGTGTTGTTACTCAGGCTCTGTCCTTATTTTCAAGTGGGAGCATAGAGCAGATGCATGTTGCTATCCTCTTCCCTAGAGTTTTGTCATTTAAGATTATTTATGAGCATTTTCTTTGCAATATGTTGCTGTGGTTGCACTAACAATGCAGATACACTGGGCCAGGAGGTGAGGGGGAGGCCTCGCCTGGGCAAGTTCGCTTGCATAGACAATCTTTTTTTGGAGCAAACTGACCCATGTTTCCTCCCCTCCTTCTGATGGCCATCAGGGGCTGAGAAGGGAGGCCAAAGGGCTCGGGCTTTTAGAGAATCTTTCTCAGAAGCCCTGATCCCAGTCTGGTGTCTGTTGCACTGCACAAGCAATGGGGGCAGTGATGGGATGCAATAGGTTCACACCAGTTTTGCTAGAACCAGCAGTAACTTTTCCCAGTGTCCCGGAGAACCGGTAGCAGCTTTTGGAAGGAACCACCTTCAGGGCTTATATTTTCACTGGTTCCCCCCCCCCCCTGCGCATGCTGTCCTCCCAAGCAGGGAGGAGGAAGAGAAGCTGCTAGCCTGAAGCTCCCTATACCTTCTCCTCAGGGTAAGTGACTCACCTTTGGATGTGGTGTATCTGTATGTATTTTAATGTGTATTTAATACCTTTACAGTAATACCCTGGATAACGATTGTACCATATAGCGCTAAAACCGCATAACGTGACAAGATTTTTGGAAAAATCTTGTATCAAATAATGCGATTTTTAGCGTTATCCGGAACAATCGTGTGGGGGAAGGGGTTGGATTGGGTAGAACATCTACCCAATCCAACCCCCACAGGGCCCGCCCGCATGATGTTTGGAAAGGGTATGGGCCCTCATACCCTTTCAAAATTTCGTGTAGGTGCGCGCCTGTCAAACGCGGCTTGGGGAGCATACGGAGAAAATCTCTGTACCCTCCCCAAACCATGTTTGATGTGCGCGCGCCAATGTGCCCGATGTTTGGAAAGGGTATGGTCCCCCATACTCTTTCCAAACATCGTGTAAGTGCGCGCCTGTCAAGTGCGGCTTGGGGAGGATATGGAGAAAATCCCTGAGAATACCTTACAAAATTCGGATCTACATGATCAAACATTACTTACTGACTAATACCCTACAATAATTCTAGCACACACTTACCAAGCATAGCCTTAAAAGTAACCTTTATGAACAGAAAAGAGACAGAAGGGCCCCCTGAGGTGTTCCATGATTACTCCAAGATAGGTAAAAGCTAAAAAGAATACTACCAATGTGTATTTTCAGAAATCAAATCTTGATTTTATTCATGATTTATTATAGTTCTGTTCTACATGCCCCACATGCTTTGCTTTTTATTTATATGAACGATTTTTATCTGAACAAATACAACCTTTCTCAAAGTCATAATTCTTCCATGCTAAATTTTTAAGTGTATTTCCCTCTGCCAGGTTTGATATTGTTGTATTTTATAGAGCAATGTTTTTAATTGAATTTCTGGTTCCTCATTCATAATGCATAATATTTTACTGCATTTTATGTACACGGATTTGCACAGTAATTTACAGGAGGCAATCATAAACTAGCATGCTGTGGAAAATGTGACATATATTTTTGCTTTTAGTATGCTGTGAGGGAAAAAAACCAACCTCCTATAATAATAATAAAAAGTACAGGAGGCAAGCTTAGGTTCAGTCAGAGGCAAACTAACTGAGACGTTGATGGCTCATTTTGTCACATTTTAAAAAAATTCTACCTAAGTTCATGTTTCATCATACATTCAATTTAAATTGGGGAGATGCCATTCCCCACCCCTGTGGATATTTGTACCGGTGGTATAGTGTAGCGGGGGTGGGGGCAGCCTGCTCTGGGCAGCACTTTTTTAGGGTGGCAAAATTTCACAATAAATAATAATAATAATTTGTAATCTGAACTAAAAATTTGAACTACTTCTCATTTCATATTTTTGTCGTACCTACAATTTGGACCAATTAGAATGAGCATGGAACTTTTTATTATTTAATTTGTGATGGAACCGGGGAATCTCCTTTCTTTAAATGAGTGTAGTCATCTCACTCCCTCTAAGCGACTGACAATACCATCTGTACTAACCAGTTGCCTTGGGGTAATTACCCATCATTTATTTTGTGTTCGGATTGTTCACAATGAATATTTAGTGAGAATTAATTCTTTCATATAAAGAATAGAGTTCAATATTGTTTAATAACACCTGCAAATTAGGATACTGTGTGGTTAGGTCCCTTCAGGGAAGTCTGTCCATGATGGTGAATTTGGCCTATGCACCGGGCGGCTGAAACCCAAGTACGCTACTGATTTGTACACATTTGTATGTATTTCGTTGATTGATTTAACCATGATTGTTCTTATTTTCTTAGTCTGAGCCCTGGTGTAAAGGCCGTCCATGATTGAAAACCAATTGTATCTGACTCTAGAGCAGTGATGGCAAACCTTGGCACTCCAAGTGTTCTTGAACTTCAGTTCCCAGAAACCCTAATCAGCAGGTGTATTGACTTGGGCTTCTGGTAACTGAAGTCCAAGAACACCTGGAGTGCCAAGGTTCACCATCACTGCTTTAGGATATGGTGCTCATTTCCATTTATAGCCAAAGATTCTGTATCTGCAGTTGTTTCCATGGTCATTGGCAACCATGACTATACACTGGAGTGCATGGAATGCTTTTACCACAGCCAAAACTTTGTGAGTTTTATTCTGATGGCACTTATGGTTAACTCAGCCTTCTATCCTTCCTAGGTCAGTAAAATGAATACCCAGCATGTTTGGGGCATAATGCTGATTACTTGTAAACTGCTCTATGGGGTGGTATACAAGTGCAATTGCTATTGCTATTTTTTCATCATATTTTTATTCCCCCCCCCCCAAAAAAAAAAAAGGAAAAAGGAAAGAAAAGAAAGAAAAAACGTATGCATGGTTTGGAGTGCATTTTCTTTTTCCAAGATGTAACACAAGCCTCAAATATTTGCAGACTTCTGAAAAAACCTCAGTTCATCTTACTATTAGTCTCATAAAGTGCAAACTAGGCTTTTGTACAGGTCCTTGAATTTGATTGAATTCTTGTCCATCCCTGTTTATAAAGGGTTTGATCCAGCTTGAGCTATTTGAAACAGCTCTTAATTCAGAATCTTCATCAATAGCTGGCTTTCTTCTTACTTCACATGGAATTAATTGACTTTCATTTGCTTTCTTCTCCTTTCACTTACATGACAGGAATCTAGTGATTTCACAATAACCTAAAGGCTGAGAGCCATTACTTACTTACATATATATTTCTTCTCAATTTAGATACCCAACATAATTGATAATCAATTAATACTATATGGCAAACAGAGCTAAAACTGTACGGAAATAAAATCTTTAAAGCATAAAGATAATTTTATACTGTTATCATGAAAACTTAAGAACATAGATCCCCTAAGATAAAAAGGGAAAATGTATATGTAGCATATATTTATTGAAGTTTATTTTCTCTTTCAGAAAGAAAATTGAGTAACTGGCCATAATGATTAAAATATGTGCTAATATTTCAAAAATCTGTTGTGGAATGCACATAATTCCCAACAAAATCTATGCATTTCTTTTTCTTATTATTATTTAATAATAATTCCATGTCAGAAATTATTCTAGGTTGACAGGATTTTTACTGAAGAAACTCTGCTCTGGCGATGCCCAAATGAGGCTCCCATTATGTCCTCACGATCTTTTACCACCGAGATGGTCCCTAGTTATCTACTTGCAATTTCTTGCTTTCCATCTGCTAGGTTGACAAGAGCTGGGACAGAGACAGGCACCCAAATAATCACACAGTACCTGGATCTCGAACTGCTGACTTGCCAACCTTCCAGTTAATGAGGTGAGCTTCTTAACCACTGAGCCATACTTGAATAACTACAAGAGAGGGAAATAAAAATATAAACTCACATTTATTTCCATGTTTTGTGACTTGTATTCTTAAAATCCACAACATGTGTTTTGTTTTTTAAATACCAAATTCCATGACCATGCCTGCAAGAAAACAACTAGTAACTGTACTGTAAATTGTGACAAGAGCCTCATTTCACCAGCTGCAGATAACTGACTTCTGTCCTAGGATGAAACAGGGAGCTGGTGAAAGGGTTTGGGGAACTCATACAGCAAGTTTGCTGAATAGATTTCTACACACCCACCCACCCCCACAGCAGAACTTGTCATACTGATAGATAAGTACAAATGATTCTGAAGATCCTTGAGGGACTAATGTGGGTGAAGTCTTTGAAATCCTTGCTTTTGAAGTTAGGCATGTGTCAAGATTGATTGATCAATTGTCCATTATGACAACCTAATTGATAACTATCATTTTGGTTCTATACAGAACAGGATGTGCATTCTGAGAGGCTAGTAATTTTGTATGCCTTATTTTAGGAATACAGGTAATTTCGTTAACAGGGCCACATTTTAAATAGATGGTTATATGTCATCTCTATTATGTTTGTGCTTTCAGAATATCATAAAGAAACATTCTGAGAAACAAAACTCTTGGTATTACAATCAAAGAAATAGCAACCCACAAGTACATAGGTTGGATTTTCCATCAGGCTCGGGATGTCATTATAGGGAAGAATGTATTTAGACAGTTTGGATGAATTACCTTCCTCAGGGCATTCATGGGACATTGAGGATTGAATGTTGTGGAAGATGAGCTTCCCTATCTTCTACTGCATCTGATGTCAGTGGACAGAATTGTTGCCCAAGATTGCACTTGGGTGAGGATTCTGGGTCCTCTGCACTCAAAGTGGCTGAAATACTGTTAGTATAAACTGAGGCTGCATAAGCCACATGACAGAACCATGTAGTGACAGATACAGTAAAACCCCGGTTTATGAACACCTTGGTTTATGTTTGCCACTGGTTTTGACAGCATATCAATAGGAAATGACATCCCAGTTCATAATTTTTTTGTTTGTTTATGGTTGGGAATTACCCAGAGTGCATCACATCGGGGGGGGGGGTGTATATAGGACCACCCACATGCATTTTGGACTCTACAGGTGGCACATAGAGTCTTTTGAGTGGGTTTTCTGTGTTAATTTTGGCACCATTTTTGAAAATGGCAGCCAGTTTATTGCTGACCCCCCCCCCCCGATTCTCCTTCTGTGCCCAGATCGGTGCAGCTGGCCCCAAAGAGTAAGTGCTAGAGGAGGTGTTTGTCAGCTGCACTGACCTGGGCACAGAAGAGGTGGGGAGGTGATCACAGTGGGGCAATCGTGCCTTGCATGTTCTCAGTGCCTTGTCCAAAACCCTCGCTAATGTACCAGATGAAACCTGGCACCTTAGTGGGTTTTTTGGATGAGACGCTGCAAGTGCACAAGGCAAGATTGCCCCACTATGATTGCCTCTCCCCCTTTCACGACACCAACCCAGGCACAGAAGGGGGAGAGGCAAACTGCTTGCCTCTCCCCCCATCTGTGGCTGGGTTGGTGCAGTCAACAAATGCCTCCTCTGGAACGCACTCTCTGAGGCCAGATGCACCCACCCAGGCACAGAAGTGCACCCAGTCCCAGCCAGAAGACATTGGTGAGGAAGGCACACTGAATGCCCACCACCAGGAAAAAGCGCAGGAGCCCAGGAAAGTCAAGCGGTGGAAAGGTAGGGAGCTTTGTGCATTATTTTATTAAGTTTAATTGTGTTTTGGGGATTTGTTTTGGGTTTTTTTGGGGGGGAAGGTCGGGAATATGTTTTTATTTTATTTTATTTGCATTCCTATGGGGAAATGTGCTTTGGTTTACAATTGATCCAGTTTCTGACAAAACTGTTGGAATGGACTAAAATCATAAACCAGGATTTTATTGTATTTTTAAAGTAATTCCATTAAAAATTTCCTGTCCCTCTCTACTACAGGTTCCAAGGCTCCCGAGGGGTCACTTTAGAATAGATAATATGTAAATATAACTGTCAGTTGATTATTTGCTTTATGATTATTTTTCTACAATGAGATTAACTATGGCAGGTAGTTTTCTCCATATTGGTTGGAAATTGTGTGTCTGCCAATTACACTTTTAAATACTACAGACTATAAAGCCTCAATTTCTGGTAGTATAACTGGCATTTAAAGGAGAATGGACATGCCATCTCCAAGATGACAGAAAGCAAATGTATGAAACATAAGCCAGATAGTGCAATGTAGTTACAACAATGAGAAATGTCAAATAGAAAGGTGCTCCTGTCATGTCTTTGAGTTACTCTGCTGACAGCATTGTGAAAACCATCTCTCAAAACTTGCAATTCAGGTTTAAGACACCTGAAGGGAATAATTTTGAGTATAATATTGGAATTTTGAAACATATTTTAAAAGAAAAATGTACTAAAGCTTGAGCTAAAATGCCAAGCTATATACAGTATGCATTGCAAAGGTAGTATACACACATTTAGGGTCTCAATTTTGTTCAGGATTCCAATTTTTATTGAGTTTTTTTTATCCATATACATGTTTATACACATCAGACTAAACTAACATGATGTTGTGCTAACACTGGTCTTTCCTTAGGGCTGTGCACAACCTGTGAATAAATGAGTATATATGAACCAAGCTGGGGCACCTATGAGTTTCCAAGATTGATTGATTGACTGATTGATTTGATTTGATTTGTATGCCACCCACTCAGCATACGCCAACTCAGGGCGGCTCACAAAAATCACAACATATCAAACATTATAGTACAATAAAATATAACAATACAGTACAATAAAAATAATAATGCAATATAATATAACAGTACAATATAACAATACAACAGAACAGGATCAGTGTAGAGCAGTGTTTTCCAACCTTTGTTTTTTGGATCAGTACACTGGCTGATCAGTGCTTTGGGGAATTGACTTAGGCTTATGGGAATTGAAGTCCCCATGTGGGGCATGTGCCCCATGTTGGGAACCACTAGTGTAGAGCAAATAAAAAAGGCTGGAAGCACTAACATGAAATGGCAGCAACCCTACGAATCCCTTGTATTAAATTCAGCCAACACACATCACTGTTAGAACTGGGGAAAGGGAAGTGAAAGTCATGTGGGTGCAGTCTCACTAATTGAAAAGTCAAAGAACAGGAAGGGTTGGCAAAGAAAGCATAGAACAGCAATGGTGAACCTGAGTGCCCAAACTGGAACCCAAAACCCATTTATTTATCACAAAGTGCCAACACAACAACGGGGGAGGAAGGAAACGCTCTTATCATTTGAATGGGAACCAATGCCAGTTTCAAATTTAATTGAATACTTTCCCAGTTATCAGTAAATGATCAGGGAAAATGAAGTATTTTACATGGGTTAATCACTGCTGAAAGTATCACATTTAAAACTAAAAATGTTGTTCTTTATGTTGTCATTGGCTGCAACTGGTATCTAAGAATGCATTTTTTCCTGAAGCAGGAAAAATCCCATTGGCATAAATTTGTTTAAGGTGGATCTCAGCTTGCCATGAAGTGACCTACACACTATGATCATGGAGCCATCTCCTGTGGCACATATGAAATGAGACATGCAGCATTTAAGATCGGGACTGAAATGGATTGCTGCAGCCTTGAGGATATGGACAAGGTGTGCCTTCACATATTTATGTATATATACACAAATGCAAATATTTCTTTTTAATTTCAAAGAAGTGAAACATTGCATCAATGATGATTAGCAAACATTAAAAAATTAGGGGGAGTGTATATTATCCAACATGCTGAAGGGGCTAACAAAGGCCTTCAGCACACTGAATATTTACACCAGAAGCAGTCTTTGACACATGCAAGGTTTTTATATATACTGTTTCCACCATCCAATAGTGTAGGGAAACAGTGTAGATGAAAGCAGAATGCACACACACACAAACCTGAAACACCTAACTGGGTTTCAAAAGGCACACATTGGGGACAACTGGGATCGTTCCGGGATCCCAGAAGTGTGGGTGACATTTAAAAGGGGGATCAGCCCACCTCCAGTTCATTCTACAGAGTAGATTTAATGCCTATCTGGACAGAATCTGTTTCTGAATAGATACATCTTAAGGAGATATTAAAGCACCGTGTCAAATATTTTTCACTTTTTATTCCATTCTTTTGTCACTTACGAATGGTAAGAAATTCATTTTCCCCAGTGGTGGGATTCAGCTGGTATTCCCCAGTATGCCCACACCGGTAGTAGAAATTCTGGCTGGCCCCACCCATCCAGTTGTCGGAGCCTTGGGTCATAGTCCTGCACCTGGCTCCCCAATTACCCTCCTTCCCCACCAACACACACCAATCTTCTCTCCCATATTCCGGGAGACAGAGAAAATGACGGACCAGAAGGGATGCTTTTTGAAAAGGGACAATTTCTTGTTCTGCACCCTCATCTGGTCTACTTCCCTTCTAGGAATCATCAACTCTGCATCCTTAACTCCTTCTTTGCCTGGTAGAATCTCTTTTAAGCCTCCTGATGGTCTTCCTTCTCTCCCCTCCAAGACCCCCACATTTGAAAAATCACTCCAAAAGAGGAGAAGGAACAAGTCACATGTCCACCTAGCCACACCCACCATGTTACACCCACACTGTAGGTAGTATTTTTTAAAAAATCCCAACAGAATGAACTCAGCACAAGGAGGCTTCATTTTGACAAAGTCTGACATGAAAGAAGACAAACTCCTTATATGAACATGCCCAGGGCATCTTACACTGTTAAAAAAGCAGAACAAACACCATTAAAACAATAAAAGAACCCCCACCTACCTAATCAAAATCAGAACCAAGGGTCCCAACTCTTGTGACAGAAAGGAATTGAAGGGTCTCCTATTTGGTCTTCAACAAACTGTGAACCAAACTTTGCACTGTATAGTCCTGCATCCACAAACTGTTGCTCTCTTCCAGATATGGCAAATCTTCTGGGGACCACAATGTGCAAAATCCTGAAAGTTGTAGGCGTAGCCTGAAACCCTTGAACTGACAAGAGTACCCAATCTCATGTTTGGTATTTTCCTTTAAATGTTGTCTGAGCAAAATGCTGGAAGGCTTTTATGGTGATCTTTCAGTCCAATGACTGGAGGTGTTTTAAAATGCAAATATTGTGTTGCATTCAGAGGGTAGTCACAACAGCAAGGATGTCTTTTCACCTCACAGTTCTCTTGTCGTTAAACCATATCATCATCAAAAGCAGCAGCAAGAAATTCTGTTCTGTAGCCTTCTGACAATGAGAATCTAATGCCATCCTTAATGCTATCACCTCATTCCTCAAATGTTCCATATTTTTCAATCCAGCAATATTGACCTCTTTTACTCTACACGTTCCCCACATCAAGTAGGGTCATTTTGCAAGTGGCTAGTAGATTTATCCACTTAAACCTTTGGCACATTTTGTCTGTTTAAAAACACCTTTATCAATCTTTTAAAACTCTCAAAACTATTCCAGAAAGGTGGTGAGGTAACTTTGTGTTTGTCGGAAAGGTCAACCAGGCAACACTACCTACCCCATTTGTAAACAAGAAGAATGGATTTCTTCCGTGCTGTCACAGAAAAGAACTGCCAGGTCAGAAAGAATAACCTTCCTCTTATTTGTTGTATTTCTCAACATATAGAGAAGTATTTAATCATTCATTATCCCATCTGGAGACTGAAGTAGTGCATCCTGCAAAGATAAGACAAATGATTCATTGTTTCTCTTCTTTGGTTTTTACCTTTTCAGGCAAGGACTCTGATGTCAACTCAGGACATTTTGGGAGCACCAAATTCCCTGAGTCATGGTATGGAGGCAGGACCCAAAAATGCAATGGGAGAGTGCTCTGTGTGTGCAATATTGAATGGATTTTGTGCAGTGCCCATGGACTCTGGGGAAAATGTAAAATGTTAGCTCCATGCTATCCACTACCAAAGTAAGAAAAGTCGCACCCAAAGGCATATTGTTAGTAGGTCCTGGAAACATAAGAGCCAGAAACTATAGTTGGTATCCTGTTGCCTCAAAAAGAAGTGTAAATGAGATAGCATAAGCATCCCCAAACATGTTCTGGTAGATCTGCTGTTGCTTGACCAGATATGAGACCCATTTCACAAGCTTAAGTATGGGAATGTGATAAAGTTTCTGCTTGAGCAGTGGAAGAAGATTACATTATTTCTCTGCACTCCATATTTACCTAACAGAATTTGATATTGTTACTGTTTGCCTGGTTGCCTGGTTGCCCTAGCTCCTGTTGCTTGTGTTACTTGCCAGCTGCCCATACCCCAGACTCTTACAGTTGTACAGTACTGCAAAGATTGTAAATGTCAAGCTATAAATTGTCACAGGCAATAACAGCAACAAATATAATTGTATTCTGCCCATAGTGTTTAGAACACTCTCTGGGTGGTTTTCAAGGTAACTAGGAATTTCCGCCCCAACAAGTTGGATACTAATTTTACTGAGATCATAAAGATAGGAGTCTGAATCAACCCTGAGCCTCTCAGGATGAGACTCAGTATGAAACTCAGATTGTTGGCAGAATTTTGGTTGTAGTACTGCAGCTGAACCCTGCACCAGGTGGACTGTCCTAAGAGTTAACAAATATATTATGAAATGTTTGTAAGCATTACCAGTATCTGTTGCATACTGAGTTATATAAGTCAACATCCAACAGGTAATGCCTATTGCAATATCTTAACTTACAGCAGGCACTGTACAGCTCAAGTGGTTGAGACGCTGACTGAGAGGCAGAAAGTTAGCAGTTCAAAACCCGAGTACTGCATGACGTAATGAGCACCCATCTTTGCCCCAGCTCCTGCCAACCAAGGAGTTCAAAAGCAAGAAATTGCTAGTAGATAAATAAGGATCACTTTGGTGGGAAAGTAATCAGTGTTCCATGCACTTCGGTGTCTAGGCGTGTCTGCCACATGTCCATGGAAACATCGGCAAATGCAGACAGCACTGGCTCTTTGGCTATGAAAGAGAGATGAGCACTGAACCTTAGAGTCAGCTACAACTGGCTTTTGAGCAAGAGTGACCTTTATCTTTATGTTTACCTTACAGCAATTTGTTTCCAAATGTTATATCAAAATGTAACTGCACAACATAATTTCAACTATTAAATTCTCTGTTCTCTGCTTAAAATCTCTTGATTCCATAAATCACCAGAAGTTCACAGGTACTTTCTGACCCATCTATATCACAGCAGGTTTTTTTTTTAAAAAAGCTCTGATTTTTCTCATCAAGATCTTTGGAACTTGTGAAAGCTGTTGTACAAAACTATTGACTTTTATCCATCATCAGAGTGGAGTGAGCAAAAGCATAGTTTTTCTTTTCATGGTTTCTGCAGTTTGCACAAACAGCCTTTCTATGAAAAAAATTTGCATTCACTTTGAGAATAAGGTTCAGACACATCAATCTCACAAGCACAAATTAACTGCCTTAACTGATTGTTATGAGCAACTTTTTCACCACTTAATAGCCCATTCAGCATAGTGGCAGCCTCAAGGACAATAGCATTTTGCATAGATGTCCATTAAAGTCCTATTGTATGTTAGTTTCTTTGGGACATTCTCTTGTCCAGCACTCATAGTCACAAACAATGAAAATAAAAACAAAAATAACTGTAAATCAGTCCTAATATACAGTAATACTTCACATACAAAGCATCTCGCTTAGGGAGTAACTTGCTTAATGAACAGACCTTTCCCCAAAAGGTCTGCTTCATTGAATGAAAAAAACTTGAATGACAAGAAACTTCACATCTGCAGGGTGTTTTGGAACATGGATGGAGTTTCCCCACCAAGTTCCAGCACACCCCACAGATGCAAGCATGCCGGCGGGGTGTTTTGAAACGCAGCGGGGGAGTGTCTGCATTCCAAAATGCCCAGCTGATGGGCGGTGAGACTCCCCTGCTGCATTCCAAAACACCCCATAGATGCACAGTGGGGTGTTTGGGAAGGGTACGGGGAAGATCCCCATACCCTTTGCAAACACCCCACTGATGCATGCTCCGCAGCAGCAGGGTGTTTGGAAAGGGTGCGGTGATCTTCCCATACCCTTCCCAAATGCCCAGCATGTGCACACACATTAGCAAAGCTTTTGGGAAGTGTACGGGGAAGATTCATTTATTTATTTAGCTTTATATGTGGAGATCTTCACCTACGCCTGGCATGAGGGTGTATATCAGCAGGTGTTTGGGAAGGGCACCAGGAAGATTCCCCCACACCCTTAGCAAATGCCCCACTTCTGTGTGCTCTGCAGCAGTAGGGCATTTGGGAAGGGTATGGGAAAGATCCCTGCACACTTCCCACCCACCCACCCCCCACTGCTGCGGAGCCCGCGTCAGCAGGGTGTTTGGGAAGGGTGCAGGGATCTTCCCATTACCCCTCCCAAACACCCGGCTGACGCATGCGTGCGTGCCTGGTGTTTGGAAGGGGAATGGGAAAGATCCCCACACCCTTCCCAAATGCCCTGCTACTGCAGAACACGCATCAGGGAGGCTTTTGCGAAATATGTGCGGATCTTCCCGGTACCCTTCCCAAATGCCCCACTGATCTGTGCTCCACTGTAGCTAGGGGTTTGAGAAGGGTATGGGAAAGATCCCTGCATCCTTCCCAAATGCCCCACTGCTGTAGAGCATGCGTCAGCATGGCATTTGCAAAGGATAAGGTGATCTTCCACTTATCCTTCACAAAAGTCCCGCTGACTCACATGTGTGTGCCGGGCATTTGGGAAGGGTATGAGGAAGATCCCCATACCCTTCCTAAATGGCCCGGTCCTGCTGAGTGCATGTCAGTGGGGTGTTTGTGAAGGGTACGGGGAAGATCCTCATACCCTTCCAAAACACCCCGCTGATGCAGTGAAGTTAAACACATTTCCCTACGGGAAATGTGTTACGCTGAATGAGTAACTCACATAATGAGTAACTGCATGGAACACATTTTGCTCATTATGCAAGGTATCACCGTATATTCAATAAATCAACAAAATCTGCATCCCCTCCCCCCATTTCTTTCCATTTTATTTCACAACCTTTAACCCTCCTTCAGTTTCAAGGGCATTTCAATTTAGCAATGGCAGTCACAGTAGTAGCAGCAGGAAGAGCAGTATAACAGCAGCAGGTATTTTGCCAGAGTAGTTCTGAAGAATATTTCAGTAATGATAGGGATAATTGGGGCTCCCTGCCTCTGCTGTAATTGAAAACCTAGCATACTGCCTTTTCCATTTAACTTTATTGCTTGAGTTCAAGTCATTGTACAGCAAAGAAAGCACGACTAGAATAATCTAATGCCTTGCTTTGATTGTTCCTCTACCTCCTTTGACCATTCATCACTGATTTGAAACCTTGCAATAACATGAAACAGGAGAAGCAATATGTTATACAGTAAAACCTTGCATAAAGAGTGCTTCACTTAGAGACTAACTCGCTTAAAGAATAGAATTTTCTCTGAATGGTTGCCCTCTCTTAACAACTAAAAATAACAAAAAAACTTGCTTAACAACTAAATTGGGGTTTTCAACACCCCCCCCACCGGAAGTCACAATTGGTCTCTTACAATGGCTTCAGCAGCACTTTTTCCAAGCGTTTTGCTTAAATTCGCTTAAAGAGAAATCCCGTGAAACGCATCATGCTCTTTAAACAAGGTACCAGTGTATCTCATTACTATAGTTTGAAAGACCCTAAATTATCAATTTCATTAGCGGAAACATGTTGTTCCCCAAATACCATTTATGTGTTATGGGTTGGACAACTGGATCATGCCCTTCAAAATGACAAGGTAGGATTGGGTTGAAGCAGTGATCCTAGCAATTTTAAAAAAAAATGATATCCTGCATTCTTTTTCTCCCCCTACATACAGTGGTGGGTTGTCAAAATTTCCACTATCCCACTGTGATGTCATGGACGTCGTGGGCATAGCTAACATCATGATGTCATGACGTCATGGGTAGAGCAATTTTTTTTAAAAAAAAATTAAAAATGTCTGTGCATGCGTCAAACCTCCATTTGACACATGCACAGTTCTTTTTATAGTGTGCATGCATCAAACCTCTATTTGATGCATGTGCACTAAAAAATAGAACTGTGCATGTGTCAAAAGGAGGTTTAATGCATGCGCAGTTCTGGGCAGCCATTTTGGCTGCCCAGAAATACATTTCTGGAGGGGGGCCAGAGAGGCAACCGAACCGGTCACCCGGGGGTTTACCACCACCCCAGCGACCCCTCCTGATGGGGTGCTACCAGTTCAGGTGAACCGGTAACATCCCATCACTGCCTACAGACATAGGTTTGCATCTAGCATTTGAAGGCAGACTGCCTCTAATCACAAACAACACCTAAGAGGCTTTGCAGCAGGGTAAGGGGCTGCCTCTGCATTTGGGCCAGGACACTTTCCACCTGCTCCTGGGACCCACCCTGGCTGGGGCTTTAAGAACTGCTGAGGCACAGAACTTCCTTGCTGCCCCACCTAAGAGGCTTTGCAGTAGGGTAAGGGGCTGCCTCTGCATTTGGCCCAGGACACTTTCCACCTGCTCCTGGGACCCACCCTGGCTGGGGCTTTAAGAACTGCTGATTATATTATTTTTTTTATATTGTATATTGGAATGTATTTTGGGATTGTATCTCTGCTTTATATTGTGGATTGTATTGTAGACCATATTGTGGATTGTATTGTGGATTACACTGTGTTTATATTTATTTTGTTGTACTGTATTTTATGATATTATGATATTGTGTTGAACTGTTATATTGTATTCGATTGTATGTTGTGAGCCGCCCTGAGTTGGTTTCACCAAGTAGGGCGGCATATAAATCGAATCAATCAATCAATCAATCAATCAATCAATCAATCAA
Organism: Furcifer pardalis; assembly: GCA_030440675.1. Taxonomy (NCBI): domain Eukaryota; kingdom Metazoa; phylum Chordata; class Lepidosauria; order Squamata; family Chamaeleonidae; genus Furcifer; species Furcifer pardalis. Next base: position 28,804,011 of record CP126892.1, read on the forward strand.
TTTAGAGTTACAATCTCTGTTTAGGGCATGGGTCCAATCCTTTTACTAGTCAGTAAATTTTGTATTTCCTTTTCTTGGGGTTGACTATCACCTCAGGATCATTAATTTACATTTAATCCCCTGCAGGGAGAAAGAGTAGTGTGAAAAAATGTGACACTCTAAGACAGGGGGAAAGAAAAGAGAAGAGATATACAGTCACTGAATGGAAGGGGGAGATATATTTTATGGTTATTTTTCATGGTACATCCTCTTGTTTTATGTTTCCCTACACTTATACTTTTTTTAAAAAAGAACAGTGAAGGTTATGGCTAGTATTCTAATCTGTTATGGCAATCCCTCCCTCCCTTCTTTTCTGAGCAAGCTGTCTTGGAAATAAGCCTAGTAACTCTTCCTTACACCTCAAGAAGTAACTCTTTTCTTATTTTGTTGCTCTGATGGTGGCTTATAAGTCAAGAGAAATGATTGCACTAGACCCCAATTTTGTGGTTTGGGCAGCATGCAAGACTTCAATATATCAGAAATATTCTCACTACCTTTTAGGAGATAGAAGGCTGTCTCAGAATGTTGTCTAAGGAGATCTTGAAGAGGTGTCATGAAATGACATCTTTTCTAACGTTCTCAAAGCTTGAAGAGGACCTGGTTTAAACTAGGCCTCAAAAATCTTTTCTTCTCTCTGTCTCATAAGACTACATATCACGAGACAGCTTGTTTTCAGTTCAGTGTTCCTATCCCTTATCTGTAGTTAGCCTTATTGTGGCTACCACAGAGACACTGTCTCTACATGTTCCCATGTTTTGAGAAACTTTCTGTTTCAATAGGAGTGTACCCGGATTGGTTAGAAGGTACCCCACCTGACTGCAGAATCCCCATCTTGGGGAGAGCAGGAGGAGTTCACTTTTAGATGTCTATGGATTAACATCTTGGCCTGTGGGACTATGCCTTTTTGCTTTTTTAAAATGATTACCTAGAGTGAATGGATTGTTTTTGGACTGTCTTTGGATTCACTAATGTTTCTGAGCTTACTTATGCTTTTCTGGATTATCCTCTAAGAAACCTACTACAATAAATCAACTGTTTTTGTCTGAAGACAGAATCTGGGATGGCCAGATTCTGACAAGAGGTAACACATTTTTGGTCAAAGGAAGTCAGCAAGAGGGTTTTTTGAGTGGTAGGTAATGTTGCAACACCCTACCACAGCAATCTTGATTCTGGATGGGCAGAGAAGTCAGCTATCCGTCAGCATTCTCTCCTACCTTGACCACCACCTCTAAATGATTCCCACCACCACTTTGTTACTCCTGTTCATTTCCTTCCCTAGGGATGCTGACTCATTTCAACTATTTCTCTGCTCTATTTCCTCCTACATCTGTCCACTCAGTCTTCCCTGCCATCCACTCCACCAGTTGCCTCTGCTTGTTGCAAGCTGCACACCTTGGTAGTTCCTAGGTGCAAACAATCACTTTGGACAACAGCTCACTTGCCACTGAGAACTGTGCCCTATTTACCACTATCAGCATGCACCCATGCTGTACCGGAATTTGTGCCTTTTTTGTATTGATGGAGATTTAGTATGTCTTATGATGTTTTATTGTATAGATGGTTATTATTTACTGAATGTTTTTATATTGTATGATATTGTATTGATATGTTTGTAAGCCGCCCAGAGTCGCACTTCGTGATTGGGGCGGGATATAAATCGAATATAGAATAGAATAGAAAAAATGGCATTAGCTTTCAATTAGCTCAAGGGTTCTCAACCTTTTTGCTCCATGGGCTTGACCACACCCCCTCAGACAGCTGAATGACTCCTGGTAAAGTAATAACAAACTGTCAAAACATCTTGCCTCTGCATGAATCCTGGAAAGAATGAAAACCAACTATTTTAAAACTCTTCCATTGCGTGATAGGTGCCTATTTGTCAAGAAGTGGCCTGTTGCTTTCTCTGTCAACTAGAGAACATATGCTGATCAGGTCTTTCTTCTGCAAATTGAACTCCAAGAACAGCAGAAGCACCAAGGTTGGCCACTTCTGGTCTACACAAATAGATTAATTTAAAACAATTATATTTCTGATACATATGCTTGCTGCAATTGTTTGATAAATTGCTATGTAACACACCTCAGGTATCTTACACATGCTACAGCACACATTTCTCTAACTAAGCAATGTGACATAGAACATTTCAAGTTGTTCTGTCTGTCAGCACTATTGGATGGCAACTTATGACATCCCAATGCAAGTTTATTTATTTGCATGTGTGCTGGCATTAATCTAAATAAAAATTACTTCAAAATAAGTACCTGAAAATTGTAGCCTAAATGTCTGGTGGAGAGAGGGTAATTAGGAGGAAATCAATCCAATTGAACTTTAAATCAATTTAGATTAATTGATTAGGAAGGACATGAGATAATGGCATTATCTTTGTCCTTCAAAGATGTTCTGTGGCAAATCCAATAAAAAGAAGTCCTAACCTTGGGAATATTTTAATCTCTATATTTGGTCTGTAATGGAAACATTGCGAGCAAAACACCATAGACACTCCATTCTGGATATTTATTTCCCAACCCAATTCTAAGAATGTTTATTTGAAATTAAATTGCACTCATTCTCATCCAGCAAAGGAAAGCCTGCTGATGCTATTCACTCATCGGTGCAACTGGCAACTCTAATTTGAAAGTGGCAGCTAGAGATGTGAAAATCATTCTCTCAATTTTGTTTCACTAAACCCACTTGCATTTGCTTTCTATCCTTCTTTTGTATTGGATTATGACTTTTGTGTGATTTTGCTCCCACAGAAATGTGTGCACACTTTCATTCATATTTCCTAACTCATATTTCTTGGCACATATTGCCTTCTTCAGATATTGTATCCAATTCTGAATATTGGCTATCATCATGTGATTAGCCATGAAGATTGTCCAGGGAACAATGTAATGCAGTGGTTTTCTATTTGCCTTCTGCATCACAGCATGACACCCCATACCAGTGATCTCTTCTGCAAGTTATTTTCTAGTCCTGAACCCTTTTGGCACACAAAGTCCTCATCAGGCTAAGGCAAGCATTGATGAAGTTGTTGCCCTCCATCAAGATGGATTCATGCAAGATTTAATCCCTTTTGGGACCATCACATTCCTTTGTGGATTTCACCACTCAAGTTCATTAGTCCTCAGGGTTGTCAGGTTAGTTAACTGCCACCTGATGATTGGCACTGAGTTGCTGGCAGTATGTTCTACTCTATGAACATAGAAGAATAACCTGGTCTAACTAACTAATTTTCCCATTGAAATTTGCACCACAGCTAGAAACCAGTGGTATTCTTGCACCAGATACCACCACTTCCGACACAGTCAGTGTTCTCCTGCTGCCTGTTCTCATGAATGCTAACATTCTGCTCTAGGGCTTAAGAAATCCTCTGTAGCAAGATATTTTTTAATCACAGTACAAGTTGCAGTTAGATGACTGCGGGTGGGGGAAGATTTTGAAACCTGCATTTTTTCAAATAGAATTATGCTCATGTGAGATATGAATTGATGTTCACATCTATGATGAAGTCCTGTAAATCACTTTATTTCTGTAGCTTTGTAATGATCCTCACAAATCCACTGCTTTGCAAACAGATTAGAGCAACAGTGCAGAATTTTGCTGCTTTGTTTTTAGCTGCAATTTTGTAACATGGAAGTAATATAGAACCCTCATTTTTTTTTTTTTTTGCTTTAAAACAAGGCACAGAGGGGGACCACTATCCCAGAAATACAAATTCTTTTACAGTTAGATATTCATTTCCTACATACATTTGTAAGCTGAAATTCAGTTTTGTAGATGCTTTTGATGTTTGGTTTCGGGGACAGGAATGCTAGGACTCTCAAAACATATCAAGCTGCACCCTTGCCCATAGAGAACACAAGGATACATTTTGAGGGATCTAGGGTGTTAGGAGCCCCATTTAGACTCCTAAGGATAGAAGGTAAGTGCAATACTGTACTTAAGTGCAGGTAAGTGCAATATTTAAGAAATGATTGTATTGTTTCCACACACCCAGCAATTTTCCATCTGAGTCCTACTCTACCCACTACATGAAAATAGCATTTCAGTTACTTAGAATGAAAATGTTCAGTGATGAAAACTACTAACACCGATGAATACTCTTGGAAGCAAAAAAACATTGTGTTAAATGAATTCTGTTGCCCTATCCAACACTTAATTGTTTATGAATTTTGTAAAAACAAAAAATCTCCCAAGTAGTGTGAAAGAAGAAAACAACAAAAGCAAACAAGCTTTATAGTTTACTTTATAGTTGGTTGTTGCCTGCACCAAAGGATACCTGATGTTTGTGGACCAGGTGTGCACAACAGGAAGGAGTGCAGAAGAGCACAGCCAGAATGATAGCAATTGTGTCTTGATGAGTTCTTATCATTTTAAGACACACCTGTTTCAAGTCAGTGGGATTTCAGTGGAAAGTCAGAACTGTTTGGATATGTCCCAAGGCACATAAAAGATTGAATTCAATTCTCTGTCTAGCTGATGTTTAGAAATTTATAACAGTGCTGACTAGGCTAAATGCCTTGCCAGAAAAACGGCTGAAGACACAGAGCTATACTTGTCTGTGAAGTTATATGGGAAATTAGTTGTAAAATATGCATGACCTTTCGTGCGTCAGAAACAGGAGCATTTTATTGGGCCAAAAAGTAAAATTTTGCATCAGAACCTTATGTCAACTTTTATTATTTTACCCAGTGTAAAGGTAAAATCCTGTGTGGCATCTGTAAGGAAAATATAAATATGCAGCCTGGATGAAGAAGGTACTTTGCCTCCTGCCAGAGAGGCAGGAATGAGCAGTGGTCACTCCAGTGTCTCTGCTCAGAGGTCTGGGGTGGGGTGCAAAGATGATTTAATGCTTGCCCTCCCCTTGTTCTGGCCTCTTTGTGACAAATTGCAATGGTCCACCTGTGCATCCTGTGGCTTAAGTTTTTCTGGTTACTTTAGGGCAGTGGTCCCCAATGCTTGGTTTTTGGACTGCAATTCCCAGAAAGTCAATTCCCCAAAGCACTGATCAGCCAATGTACTGACTTAAGCTTCTGGGAATTGACATCCAAAAACCAAAGGTTGAGGACCACTCCTTTAGGGAACTGGATAGGAATTATTTAGCCTATCTTCCTGTTTGGCTTTTTACGGGAAGAGGGACAGGTTTTTTGCCTATCCCACTGTGACTCTCAGGACATTAGGGGCTTAGTCATTTAAAAAGGTCACATTTTGGCAGGTAGTACTGGGTTAGGGTAGTAGCATTGAATCCCTCAGGTTACCATTGGATGAGGTAAAACATGGGTGCCTGGCACAATTCAGTTGAACCAGTTGAGTATGTAGGGGATACCATGAGCCACCACCACGGTACGTCTAACCTCTATTCTTGTGAATAGAATTGGAAACACCTGTAGAGTTGCCTCCCTGAACTAACCATCATGAGTATAGCTGTTAAGGTACAGCAGTGCACATGGACAAGGAATCCTCCCATCTGGGATGGAGAGGGGACAGTGAGTCTCCTGCTCTGGTACCAGGAATTGCACTACCAGGCCCCTTTGCATGTCAGGGGAATCATATTAATCTATAAATGTTTAGCTCCAAAGCATCAAGCCCTGTCTCTTTATTTGTCAGGGAAGGGGTAAATGTGTTCATTTTCAAAAAAACAAGGAATTAGTTTGTCTGCAGATAATGACAGGAAATTCTGTATGGGGGGAGGCAGGGAGAGCACATTTAAAAAGCAGTTGAAAGAAAAGTAATAATTAGCAAGACTGGTACATCTAATTTAACAATTTACTTTACAACAGCAAGTTGAATTCTACAAGAAAACTTCAAGCAGGACATGGAGGTGGAAGACACCATCATGGTTGTCTGGGACATTAAGGTCCTTCTTGTACAGTTCTTCTGTGTATTCTTGCCATGTTTCAACACCTTTTCCTAATTTCTTCTGCTTCTGTTATGTCCCTGCCATTTTTGTTCTTTATCATTGCTATCTTTGCTCAAAATTTTGCGGGTCAAGTGTGGGGACACAGTAACGCAGGTTCCCACCTAGGATGGCTGATTTAAGGGCAGCCATCCCTCCCCCCCCCACCTGGCATCTGTATCTGTATTTGTATCTGTTTTTATCTGTTCTATCTGTTTTATTGTTTTAATGTTTTAAATTTTTATGAATTATTATGAACTTTTAAGGTTTTATATATTGTTATGACCATTACCTATGACGGTAATGTGTGCTGTAAGCCGCCCAGAGTCGGGTCTTCCCGATTGGGGTGGGATACTAAATGCGAACAACAAATAAATAAATAAATAAATAAATAAATAAATAAATAAATAAATAATGTTTCCTTGATTTTTCCAGGTTTTTTTTTAAAATTAGATTGCTAGTCCTTCCCCTTCTGTTATTTGCCTATATTGCTTTACACTGTTATTTAAGAAGGCCTCCTTATCTCTTCTTGGTGTTCTCTGGAAATCTGCATTTATTTGGGAAAATCTTTCTTTCACCTTCTTTCCTCAGCTATTTGTAAAGCCTCATCAGGCAGCCACTTCACTTTCTTGCATCTTTTTCTATGGAATGGTTCTAGTTGCTGCCTCCTGTACAATGTTACAAACCACCATCCATAGTACTTCAGGCACTGTGTCTAATGTCTTAAATATATTCTTCACTTCCACTGTATATTCACAAGGGTTGTGATCTAGGTCAGTGGTTCCCAACAAGGGGTACACAGCCCACTAGTGGACTTCAATTCCCAGAAGCCTCAGTCAGTACATTGGCTGATCAGTGCTTTGGGGAAATGACTTAGGCTTCTGGGAATTGAAGTCCAAAAACCAGCATTTGGGAAACACTGATCTAGGTCATAGCTAAATGGTATCTTTTCTGTGCTTTCTAATGATTTTCCTTACTTTCTTCTTTCTAAGCCTGAATTTAGCAATACTGCCTGAATTTTCCAGTATAGCCACATTTCATTCATTCATTCTTTTCAATAAAGCCAAATTTTTAAACTTTTGAGCCATGGTCATCTCCTGGTCTATTTTTTGCTAAGTGTATGAAGCTTCTCCATATTTGGCTGCAAAGAACACAATCAATTTGATTTTGGGTGTTCGCCATCTGGTGATGTCTATGTGTAGAGTCACCCCTTAGGTTGTTGGGGGAGGGTTTTTTTCCTATGATCAGAACATTCTCTTTGCAAAACTGTATTAGTGCCTCTTCTGCATCAGTAGTGGGGGTATAGACTTGGATTACTGTGATGTTGAATGGTTTGCCTTGAGTTCAGACTGAGATCGTTCTGTCATTTTTGAGGTTGTTTCCCATTACTACTTTCCTCACTCCTTTATTGACTATAAAGGCCACTGCATTTCTTATAAAGGATTCTTGCCCACAGTATTAGATACAATGGTCCACTGAGTTAAATTCAACCATTTCCATCCACTTTAGTTCACTGATTACTAGGATGTCAATGTTTGATCTTTCCATCTCATGTTTGACCTCTTCCACCTCACCCAGATGGACAGATGGAAAGATGGAACTGTGGTTTTATTAACTAAAATGAATTTATTTGTCTCTGAAGCTTTCTGCTTTTTAACATAATCTGAAAACTTTAATTTGATGAAATATCAGAGTATTAATGAATTTTAGTCATTATATGTGGTATATTATTTCAGTATCAGGGATAGGTACCCAGTAACAAAAACAGGTTCTATTGCACTTATGTCCTGCTTGATGCTTCCCATGATTGAGAAATTGGCTAATGTGCAAACAGAATGGTGTACAAAATATGCCTATACAGTATATAACATAGTTTTCTTTACATGAGTGTGTACATCACTCCTCCTTTTTGGGGTTATACATATAGAGTGTTCAATGTTTTCATTTTTCCTTATAGTTTGTTACTCTGAAAAGCTTTCATTGTACAAAAATATTTTATCATAAATATAAGAAACAACCAACAATAGTTAATAATGATATATACTTAGCATCACTAGTTGGGAGTGTGATGGCTTAGTGATTAAGACACTGAATTCAATGACTGGAAGGGTGACAGGTAAGCAGTTTGAGACCCAAGTGCTGCAGAACGGAGCGAGCTGCCCTCTTTGTCCCAGCTCCTGCCAACCTAGCAGTTCAAAAGCAAGAAATTGTAAGTAGACAAATAGGTACCACTTTGGTGGGAAGGTAAACATCATTTTGTGCACTCTGGTGTTTAGTTATGCCTGCCATATGTCCACGGATACATCTTCAGACACAGATAGTGCTGGGTCTTTAGCTACAAATGGAGGATGAGTACTGAACCCTAGAGTTGGATATGATTGGCTTTCAAGCAAGGGTGACCTTTATCTTTACTATCATCACTGTTTTGTGGGTGTGGAAGAAGGTTCTAGGCTGTGAATTGTCTTATTTACAGCTCTCTTCCCAAGTCAGGTAAAGATAATGTTATGAGAATGTGGTTTAGCTATCCACATCCCATCAGCTGCTTGCTGTATAATAGTTCTTTAGACTTTAATGCAATTCATTTGATTCTCCTCTAGAACAGTGACTTTTGCTTATAATTCACACCAAGTAATAACTTACACCAATAAGTGGTTTAAACCACATAATATATTTACTAATGTAAGAAGAATGTATGAAAAAAATAATTACAAATATAAAACAATATTATACAAATGTTAACAGATGCCACTAACTAATAACTTCCACCTATATTTTTGTGACATAAAAGAGTAAATTAACATAATTTTAAAATTAATCTAATTTTTTTCTTACTTATAGCTAAGCAATTACTTTTTATAATATTGGAATTTCTTTCCCTCCTGCCCTCTTTGAATTTTTATTATAGTGTTCAGTGTCTGTCATTATTAGCAATAGATGGAAATAAGTCTAGTGGCAACGAAGAATGTACATATGAAAGAGACTGTGAGAAATGGTTTAACTTTACAACATATTTGGTGGATTTTAAAAAATGTCTAGCAAAATCCAGTAGTTATAGCTAAAGGGATATCCCAGCCATTGTATTATCGGGACTCTTAATTGCCACATTATTTGGATGCTTGTTGTATAATATCTAAATGGGAAGCACATACATTCTACTGTATAATACAACAGCTCTATGTTAATTAGAGTCTGGAGGATGATTGTTAAAGGTCCTGGAAGCAGCCCCGGTCATGCGGGCATTTGCCCCGTCGTCTCGATCATGCAGGCAGGTGAGGATGCCTCCACCTCTCCCCCCCCCCCCCGACTCATTCCACCTGGCTGGGAGGGATAAATGGCCATCAACAGCAACCCGGCCGAAGAAGCAGCCCCGATCATGCGGGCGTTTGCCCCGTCGCCTCGACCGTGCGGGCAATTCCATTGGGAATAGACTGCAACTTGGCAATAAGAAGGTGTTATAGTATCTCGTATTTTTTAGGATGTCCTGATGTTTTGTAATTTGTAATTGTTACTGGAGATTTTTGGAATGTATTTGGATATGTTTTGTGATGCTATTCTTGCTATGTGATATTTGTAATTTGCTATGTGATATATGTAATTGTTTTTTATGCTATGGATTTTTGCTATATAATTGTAACTGTTTCCTCTGTGAGCCGCCCAGAGTCGCTGTGCGAATGGGGCGGCATATAAGTCGAAATATACAATAAAATACTAAGGTCCAAATTCTACCAGAGTTTATTTAAGGGTTGTGCAACTTGCTCTGGCTAATTGTATCTGATTGACAAGGTTCTAGAATGTGTCTTGGTTATGCAGAGGGTTCAAAAATGTATACACATTATAAGAAAGGGAAAAACTCTATTAAAATTTTAATACTCAGTATATACTGATAACAAAAGATGAATGCAAGTCACTTTTGAATTCTGCATTTACAAGAGGTGCTCAAAATGGTTACCATCAGCATCCAGACACTTCTGACTATGGTGAACTACTAATTATAATCTAATAGTATTGGGATGAACATTGTTCTATTTTGCTGTGTTAAGAATGTGTTGCATGCTTGTTTTGCTAACTCCTGTCAATGTGCACATTGTTTGGTAGGCATTTGTGGAAGCATGTAAACTGTTTCAACACCACAGCAGAAGAAGCAGAAGTTGTGTACATCACACACAGTACCATGTGTCTCAAACTTATAATGAATGTTTGCAATTATTAGGTTTGTTAGAGGTTCTGTTGCATATTTATGCCTCCATTGTCATTGTACTTCCACAACATTCTCAAATTTCAAATGCCACTTCCAAGTTGTCTTGTGTTCCTCAAATGACAACTTTTTTTTACTGTCACATGGTGATGATGGCATTAGTTCTTTTAAGTGAACATCTTACTACACATTGCTACAGTAATTCAGTTCAACTTTGGGAATTAAGACATAGATAATATCTTTTAAATGTGTTTATTTATTTATTTTTTGCATCCTTGGTTTATACAGTATCAACAGCCTTGAGACTGAACAGTCTCATAAGTCACTTGGCTACAATAATCCTTGCCATATTGAGAAATGCTAAATTCATATTTAAATTATAGCCATTCTAACTCAGTGGTTAAGAAGCTTACCTTGTTAGCTGGAAGGCTGGCAAGTCAGCAGTTCGAGATCCGGGTACTGCATGATGGATGACCACCTGTCTCTGTCCCAGCACTTGAGGACATGAAAGTAGCCTCATTTGGACATTCCCTGAGCAGAGTTTCTTCCACAAAAATCCTTTCAACCCAGAATAATTCCTGACACAAAATTATTATTATTATTATGTTGGCTTGTCAAAATTCTATGCAAATATTTTCCCTCTCTTATATCTGAAATTTCTTTCTTTTTCTTCTTGAGCATTACCTCTTTTGGTGCTTTACACTGGTCATCTCCATCTTCTTACTGTTGAACATACAGTAATGATTTCACCATATCTAAAGAAGCACAGAGGAATGGTTTGACATTTCAAATGGAGGAACTTAAAAAAATATCCTTGGGCCCAGCACCTCCAGATATTTGGGTGAATCAATTTATTTCAGGTGATGCTATGATGTGAGAAGAAATGAAGAAAGTGTTTGAAGGTTGAAACATGACTTTTAAAAGATTGGCCTAGAGAGGAGGAGGGTGTATGATTGCTACAACATAATGTGTCTTGGACTGGTACTAAATTCCTCTGATCTGACCCCATTTTGAGCCAAGACCTTCTTGTTTAAACAGTAGCTAATTTAAAATTGAAATACAGTAATACTTCGGATAACGTTTACCTCGGATAACACTAAAATCGCATAACGTTAAGTAATCTGGGGAGGAGAATTGGATCGAATAACGTTAAGGTCCTATGGGATGTATCGGATAACAACCGCTAAAGCCTGTGCGTTAAAATGTATCTCTATGGAGCTTTAACGTTATCCGATCCATCCCATAGGATTTTAACATGCATCGGATAACACTAAAAATCGGATAACACCAAGACTTGTGGAACCAAGTCTTAGCGTTATCCGAGGTATGACTGTAACCTTTATTGGCATTACAACCAGTGCCAAGAGCATCACATACAGTTGATACAACAAGGTGTGGTACAAATAAAATCAGTAGCTAATTTAAAATGGAGCTTGTTATTTAGCCCATCATACAGACCCACCAACACCACTTTCTGTATTACTGACAGGAAAAGCATGCACACAAGTTATCTTGTTCAAGTAGCTAACAGGAGATTGAGGTGTGGTAGCCACCTCGTGTCTTCAGCAAGTCACTATGCCTTACAAAGCATTTCCAAGCATGGGGCTGGTACTTGCTCATAATACCTGTATTTATTGTTTTTGGCCACCATAGAAGGTTGAGAATTATGTTCAGTTTGTTTTTGACAGAAACTCAGAAAAATGCATCTATGGCTGTCATAAATGTGTCTACTCTGTGTTTTACAGCTGAAGTAAACATACCCATTTCCATTTCTGGGTGCAGCGGAGGTGGTGGTGGGCTGGATGGATGGGATGGCATTTGCAGGCCAGGTCTGGTCTGTGGACCATAGGTTGGGAATCCCTGCTGTAACCTCAGCCCTTTTATTTTGAAAGTACCTGTGTTGATAGCAAGTCCATTGACAAAGTATGATCATTTTCAAATGCCAGCTGTAACAGGATTTCATATAACAGGGAATGCTGTCATACTGTTTCCCATACATGTGAAGCTCTGTCTGTGAACAGATGAACTTGGTTACAGCTCTTTTGCAGGCCATCTACATTGACATGGTAAAGACCTGAAATGATTGATTGATTGATTGATTCGATTTATATGCCGCCCTACTTGGTGAAACCAACTCAGGGCGGCTCACAACATACAATCGAATACAATATAACAGTTCAATACAATATCATAATATCATAAAATACAGTACAACAAAATAAATATAAACACAGTGTAATCCACAATACAATCCACAATATGGTCCACAATACAATCCACAATATAAAGCAGAGATACAATCCCAAAATACATTCCAATATACAATATAAAAAAAATATAACAATATAATCAGCAGTTCTTAAAGCCCCAGCCAGGGTGGGTCCTCACCCTCCTGCAAAACTTCTTAGGTGGGGCAGCAAGGAAGTTCTGTGCCTCAGCAGTTCTTAAAGCCCCAGCCAGGGTGGGTCCCAGGAGCAGGTGGAAAGTGTCCTGGGCCAAATGCAGAGGCAGTCCCTTACCCTACTGCAAAGCCTCTTGGGTGGGGCAGCAAGGAAGCCTCTTGGGTGGGGCAGCAAGGAAGTTCTGTGCCTCAGCAGTTCTTAAAGCCCCAGCCAGGGTGGGTCCCAGGAGCAGGTGGAAAGTGTCCTGGGCCAAATGCAGAGGCAGCCCCTCACCCTCCTGCAAAGCTTCTTAGGTGGGGCAGCAAGGAAGTTCTGTGCCTCAGCAGTTCTTAAAGCCCCAGCCAGGGTGGGTCCCAGGAGCAGGTGGAAAGTGTCCTGGGCCAAATGCAGAGGCAGTCCCTTACCCTGCTGCAAAGCCTCTTGGGTGGGGCAGCAAGGAAGTTCTGTGCCTCAGCAGTTCTTAAAGCCCCAGCCAGGGTGGGTCCCAGGAGCAGGTGGAAAGTGTCCTGGGCCAAATGCAGAGGCAGCCCCTCACCCTCCTGCAAAGCTTCTTAGGTGGGGCAGCAAGGAAGTTCTGTGCCTCAGCAGTTCTTAAAGCCCCAGCCAGGGTGGGTCCCAGGAGCAGGTGGAAAGTGTCCTGGGCCAAATGCAGAGGCAGCCTCTCACCCTCCTGCAAAACTTCTTAGGTGGAGGGTATGAAGCTAGAGCATATTTACCAATCTCCTTCCCAGGCCTAGAGTCTAGATGCCTATAAGGAATTATGTCTGGATATTGGCTAAATCTTTTGCTCTCCTGAGATTTGTTTCTGAATTGCCTTTTCCTGTATCTGACTGATGTGACCAAGAAATGGTACTAATGCACCATTTGTGACTAATGCTGGGTGTTTCAAATTCCTTTCCAGCTGCAGTATTGGTGAATAGCAATATTGGTTTGAGATTCCAAACTTCTTTCTGACATGTTAGTGTATTGTGTGTAATGGTCACGCGGCTGCAGCAGTTGCGGTGGCCGTGCGCTTTGCCCTGGCACCGGGCAGGGAGACAGCCTCGGCGCTCCCTGTGCTCGGTGCCAGTCTCGTGTAGCCCGGCAAAACGTGCCCCCTCCCTCCCATGACAGCAGTGTGATCATTCTTTTGTTGCTTCGGGGCCGGATGGGAATTTTTGCTTGAGACCTGATTGGCCATTGGTCTCTTGGCGTTTTTGCCCATCCCACACTGCAGGACCGGGTTGAGTACAGAGGAGTAAGTTTTTTCTTAGGGCGGGTATCACTGGTAAGGACACAAAATTGATCCCAAAAGAACCTGGCTGGCACGCATTTGGATCGGTCAATTCAGCTGCCAGTACTGAAAGATACTATTGGCCTGATCAAAATGCAGCTGGCAGCCCCAATTAACAGTTCGCCCGGTTCGGGGTCAGAAGTGAGAGGAACAACAGGACACTTCTGACCGGGATATTAAATGAATGGAGAATAAAGGATGTTAAAGATATCTAATGTAAGTTTGGGGAATTGGATATCTGGGTACCTTACCAGTGCTACTGCGGCCTGTTGCAGAGAAAGTTATCTGGTTGATACAGTTAAAAGTTAAAGAAGTTATCGTTAAATAAAGTGGCCCGATTTTTATACCAATAATACAGTTGTCTGTCTCTTTTGTAGGGGCATGCGGGGGCAAAGAGATTTACTGCATATACTTGAGTATAAGTCTAGTTTTTTAGCCCCCAATATGAGATCCATAAAAGGGACTTGATTTATATGTGGGTCAAGAACCCCAAGGGTCCCAAAACTGTGGTGGTGCAAATTCAAACATACATTTTTTTAAAAAGTACTAACACTACCATAAAAACTCAAAAACATACCCACACAAATGTCTAAATAAATTAATTTTACCGTATTTTCATGTATTGTAATTACTGAAAATCACTAACAGCTGCTGCATTTTCCACCCCCAACTTCTATTCAGGTCAATCTATTATCCTAGTTTTAGAGGTCCAAATTAGGTACCCCAACTTATATTCGGGATGAGTTATAGTTGAATATATATGGTATTTCTACACATGGGAGCATACATAAATGACCACTGACATCATTCTGAAATGGCAGAATTCCTCCAACTGCTACCCAGTCTACCATCTAATTCAATAAGTAAATAAATAAACTATAGTCTGAATTCTCACTCTTCTTGTTTTGATGAGGTCTTGCATATTTTACCCTAACCAGGAGTTACACTGCAATGTCTGAATAGTTTAAATTTATCTTAACTTCAGCAATATCCTTAAAGAATGCCCAGCCTGTGAACAATCCATGGCCTTCCTTTCTTGTTTTTAATAAAGCTGAACATTTCAAAGGGTTTCTTTATTTGATCTCCCAAAATAGTTTCTAAGACTTTCCCTACCACTGAAGTTAAAGGTAACTAGTAATATATATATATATATATATATATAATCTCCTGGTGTGCTACTAAGTCTTCTTTCAATTAATGGTTGATACCGGTCATTTTCTATATTTTCAGGACAGGCTCCTGGCCGAGAGCTCCTGCAAAATTTCCCTTTCAAACCCCTGTGACTTTCTCTGAACCATCAAGTGTGCTCTGGTCTAAAAAGTGGCTGTATAACAGGGGGACCTTGAGAATTTCATAGATCTACTGAGACAACACATTAATGATCAACTTCAGAAGATTTTAATGACACATCTTAAAAAGCAACTGCTTTTTATTCCTATAAGCACTGCAGGACCAGTGAGGCTAAGAGACACCAAACTGCATTCAGAACAGGTGCATGCTCTTTAAAATTCTTAAGATAATACCCACATAATGGCTGCTAATCTCTATCAGACCTCTGAACCATTATGAAGTTGATTCATTGCAATTTCATCCTAGTTACCAGTTATTTTTGAAAGCTTCTGCTTATTTTTGACTGGTCTCTTTGTAGGCCATAAATTCCTATTCTAACTCTAATTCTACTCTGACTCTAAGATGTGACAGATGCTTAATTTTGTTATTTCATCCTGTTCTGTCAGAGTGACTAATCCTCCTGGAGTACAGATAAGAAGCTAATTTGGATGTCTTATATGCTAGATGTAACTCAAACCAGATGTTTCTGGATCTGATGGTCCTGGGGGACTTCAATTTGCCGTCATTGGGGACTAGCTCGGAGGTGGCTCGGGAGTTCATGGCTTCCATGGCAGCCATGGGCCTGACCCAGGTAATTCAGGGCCCTACCAGGGGCAGTGGCTACACCCCGGACTTAGTTTTTCTATCGGAGCTGTGGCTGAGTGATCTGGAAATACAGAAACTAGACATTACACCTGTGCCATGGTCAGATCACTATCTGGTGACTCTGGACTTCCTGGGGGCTGGACTCCACCGTAGGGAGGCAGGGCCGATTAAATGGGCCCGCCCCCGGCGACTAATGGATCCAGTAGGATTCCAGAGGGAACTGGGGTGTTGTCCTCTTGACTTGCAAAGCGGTTCATCTGAGGCTCTTGTCGACGCTTGGGACAAGAAAGCGACGGCAGCCCTAGACGTAATCGCGCCACTACGGCCTCTCCGAGTCCGAGGGAATCGATCTGCCCCTTGGTTTTCAGACGAACTAAGGGAGCTTAAACAGGCTAAGAGACGCCGAGAGCGCCGCTGGGTGAAGACTCGGGACGAATCTGACCGAACACTGGTTAGAGCAGCCATTAAAGACTACCTAGTGACGATGAGGGCGGTGAAACGACAATATTTCACCACCCTCATTGCCTCCGCTGATAATCGCCCAGCGACCCTGTTCCGGGTGACCAGGTCCCTCCTCGCGAGAGGGGGGGGCGGGCCCTGGCTGGCAGGGATCAGCTGAGGTTTTCGCTGATTATCTGGAAGGGAAAGTCGCTCAGATCCGTTCAAAGCTTAAGCCCGGCGTGGATGGTATGGATCTGGAGTTGACCGAAGCACAGTCTAGCCATGTTACCTGGGATCGGTTCGATCCAGTTGGCCCTGAGGAAGTGGACAGGCTTCTTGGATCTGTCCGCGCCACAGCTTGTATGCTGGATCCTTGCCCCGCCTGGTTGGTTAAAGCTTCAGGTGTAGTGGCAGGTGGCTGGGTCGAGGCGATTATCAATTCGTCTTTAAAGAAGGGGTCTTTCCCAGCGCCTTTTAAACATGCTTTGGTGCGGCCCCTCCTAAAAAAGCCACCCCTCGACCCTACGGTACTGTCAAACTACCGACCAGTGTCCAACCTGCCCTTTCTGGGTAAGGTCTTGGAAAAGGCTGTGGCGCGGCGGCTACAGGATGTCCTGGATGAAGCGGATTATCTGGACCCTTTTCAGTCAGGATTCAGGCCCGGATTTGGTACGGAAACTGCACTAATCGCATTGGTGGATGATCTCTGGAGAGAGCCGGATGGAGGCCATCCGACCGTCCTAGCTCTTCTCGACCTCTCAGCGGCCTTCGATACCGTGGATCACGGTATCCTTCTGGGGAGGCTCCAAGGATTGGGGATCCGGGGCACTGTGCTGTCCTGGTTTTCCTCATTTCTGAAGGGCAGGACCCAGTCGGTGGTGTTGGAGAAGGAGAAGTCCAGCCCTAGGCCCCTTCGTTATGGGGTGCCTCAGGGTTCGGTACTTTCTCCTCTCCTATTTAACGTCTACATGAAGCCGCTGGGTGAGATCATCCGTTCCCACGGGGTGAGGTATCATCAATATGCAGATGATACCCAGCTGTACATCTCGGCCCATGGCGACCCAAGCGGTGCAGTGGAAGTACTTTCCAGGTGTCTGGAGGCTGTGAGGGTCTGGATGGGGGACAATGGGCTAAAACTGAATCCCGGCAAGACTGAGTGGCTATGGGTGAGGGGTCCTGTGTTATCACAGGAGCTACCAACTTTGGCGCTGGATGGGGCAGTCTTGCCCCAGAAGGACCCGGTGCGTAATCTGGGGGTCCTCCTGGACTCACGTCTACTGTTCGAAGAACAGGTGGCAGCCGTGGCCAGGAGGGCTTTTGCACAACTTCGTGTAATTCGCCAGTTACGCCCCCTCCTAGACCGGGACTCCTTGCTCACGGTCACACATGCGTTGGTCACCTCCAGACTTGATTACTGTAATGCGCTCTACATGGGGCTGCCCTTGGTGACCATTCGGAGGCTGCAGCTGGTTCAGAATGTGGCAGCTCGGGTAGTGATGGGGTGTGGGCGTTATGCTCGGGCCTCACCACTGCTTCGGGAGCTGCACTGGCTTCCAGTATGCCTCCGGGTGCAATTCAAGGTGCTGGTTATCACCTTTAAAGCCCTATATGGTAGTGGGCCAGGATACCTAAGAGACCGCGTCACCCTAAGAATGTCTGCCCGTCCCACTAGGGCGGATCGGAGGGGCTCTCTTGTGACTCCATCCGCTAGGGAGGCTCGTCTTACGAGCACTAGGAAGAGGGTCTTCTCCGTGTTCGCCCCGGCCCTTTGGAACCTCCTTCCGACAGAATTGCGCCTGCAGACAGAGCTCCTCCCCTTTCGAAAAGGGTTAAAGACATGGCTGGCAGGGCAAGTGTGGGGACACAATAATATGGGCTCCCATCCAGGATGGCTAATTTAAGGGTTGCCATCCCCCCACCACCTGGTTTTTGTATCCGTTTTAAATGTGTTTTATCTATTTTTAAGGTTTTACTGTTTTAAATTTTTTATGAATTGATGAATTTTTAAAGTTTTAACTATTGTATGTCATGGACTACCCATTATGCTAATGGGCTCTGTAAGCCGCCCAGAGTCGGGTCTTCCCGAGTGGGGCGGGGTATTAAATACAAATAAATAAATAAATAAATAAATCTATCTTTTGTGTTCCTTGGTACAAACCAAACCATACTATCAGACAACAAATTAGCAAGAGAAACTGGGGACAGTGATCTCAGGATTTCCTCCTCATCCACATTGGAAAATACAACTGTGTCTCCCATATAAACATCCTGGATCTTTAAACAAATCTGCTACCTAAAATGTAGTGGGCATTGCTATCCCATGAAAGGTAAAGGTTGTCTTTGCTTGAAAGCCAGTCATATCAATGCTCATCTCTGTTTACAGCCAAAGAGCCAGTGTTGTCTGCGTCTGCAGATGTTTCTGTGGACATGCATCAGGCCCGAGTACACAGAATGCTGTTTACCTTCCCACCAAAGTGGTACCTATTTATCTACTTGCAATTTCTTGCTTTCAAACTGCTAGGTTGGCAGGAGCCTGGACAGAGATGGAAGTTCACTCCATCATGCAGAACTCAAGTCTCGAACTGGTGACCTGCTGACCTTCTAGTTGTCCAGCGTCTTATCCACTGAGCCACTGCAGTCCCTGCTATCCCATTGCCAGTATGGAAATTTCATTGCTCAGTGGACTTCAGTTTGGATTTTCTGTATTCTTCATCAAATTACACATAAATGACAGACAAGTGCCGTGGCTCAAATGGCTAAGATGCTGACTGGAAGGCAGCATGTTAGCAGTTTGATACCCAAATACTGCAGGATGGAGTGAGCTCCTGTCCCTGTCCCAGCTCCTGCCAACCTAGCAGTTTGAAAGCAAGAAATTGCAAGTAGATAAATAGGGAACACTTTGATGGGAAGGTAAACAGTGTTCCATACGTTCTGGTGTCTAGTCATGCCTGCTACATGACCATGGAAACATCTGCAAATGCAGACAGCGCTGGCTCTTCAGCTATAAACAGAGATGAGCACTGAACTCTAGAGTTGGATGCGACTGGCTTTTGAGCAAGGGTGACCTTTACCTTTACTTTTAGACAAGTCATAGATAAATTGGAATCTGCCAGGACAGAAAGCAATGTGGTAATAAAAGGTAATTGAGTTTGTATCACTCCATGAAAAAAAGGTCCTCTCAGTCTGAGATAGCAAAAAGTCTTAGGTCTCTTGTAATTCTCTCAGTTTACACAACCTATTTTCCCATAACTTCAGAAGGTCATTTTCTTTTCCTTTCACAATTAGATGGGCTATTCCTTGCTTTCTGTCCTGGCAGGTGTCAATCTACCTATGGCTTGTCTTTACTCCATTTATTTATGTGTAGTATGATGATTAGAGTATTGATGAAGAATACAGACAATCCAAACTGAAGTCCCTACTGAGCACTGAAATTTACTAGAGAACCTTAGGTCAGTAGCCAAAGCTTGAAATATTACCTTTTCAAATGCAGCTACTTCCATTACTCACTAGTACAGGGCAGCAGGAAATCATTATAGTTATCATTATCCCATCTATAAAAGTAACACCCTCCTATTCCTTGTTACTAAGGAATTACCACTCATTACTGGAAAATAAAGGCCCAGCTTTGTTTATTCCATTCAAAACTCCTTTTAAAAAGACCTAACCTACATTAGACAGCAAAGCTTTCTTTAGTCAATTCTTCCCAGTTTCCTTGAACCAATACCCCCCCCCTCACTACAAATGGAGATAGGTTGGGATTTGTAGTCCAGTTTCAGCATAGACTGAAATTCCATCTTTGGTTGGCCAAACTTTTACAGATAGGCATACTCAGTGGTGGGTAGCAACAGGTATGCAACACCACCACCCCCGGAGTTGCCAGGGTGACCTCTGGGCAGGGGGGTGGCAAAATTGGGTGGTCTTCGGCTGGGGGGGGAAAAGCAAAATTGGGTGGCCACACCCACTTCCCTGCCCTGCCCCATCAGGTTTTGTCCCTGCAAGTGGTTCAAGGTCTCCCTTGCTCAAACGCCAGTCATATTCAACTCTAGGTTGCAGTGCTCATCTCCATTTACAGCCAAAGAGTCAGTACTGCCTGTGTTTGCAGATGTATACATGGCCATATGACAGGCATGGCTAGATCACTCATGATGTAGGCTCTGCCCATTAAATAGGCTCCACCCACAACATAGGCTCTGCCCATGGTGTGGTAGAGAATTCTTTTGCTGCCCACCACTGGGCACACTTATGAGTATTAATTTAATAGGAAAAGTGTATAATCATAGAACTCCTCCCCCACTGTTATATTTATTTAAAAATAAATTCTGCTTTTCTGAACATATGTGCCTTACTTTATAAGGCTGGCCTCTCCAGATCTACTTTTTTCTTTTTCTTGTTGTTCACTCTGTAATATTTCCTTCGCCTCCATAAATGACAGTCTCTTTTTTTTTTGTTCAGCCACACAGTTGATTCCGACCCTCCGCGACCCCATGGACCACCGCCCTCCAGGCACCTCTGTCCTCCACCATCCTCCTCAGCCCACTGAGCTCTGTTCCCATTGCATCCACAATACCATCTAGCCATCTCATCTTTGGCCGCCCCCTTCTTCTTTTGCCCTCCACCTTTCCCAGCATCAAGGCCTTCTCAAGTGAGTCCTCTCTTCTCATCTGATGTCCAAAGTACCTTAGCTTCATCTTTACTATTTGACCGTCTAAGGAGCAGTCAGGGTTGATTTCTTCTAAGATTGACCTATTTCTTCTCCTCGCTGTCCAGGGGACTCTCAATACTCTCCTCCATCACCACATCTCAAACGCATCTATTCTTCTGCGCTCAGCTTTCCTAATGGTCCAGCTCTCACAACCATACATTGCACAGGGAATACCATTGCCCTGACGATACGAATTTTTGTTTGCAATGTGATATCTCTACTTTTCACTGTGTTCCCCAGGTTTCTCATCTGTTGCCTCCCAAGAATCAGTTGGTTTTTTATTTTGTGGCTGCAATCCCCATCTGCAGTGAGCTTTGATCCCAAGAACGTAAAATCTGTCACTGCTTCTACTTCTACCCCATCTATTTTCCAGGGACTGATAGGGCCTGTTGCCATGATCTTGGTTTTCTTAATATTGAGTCTCAAGCCAGCTTTTTCACTCTCTTCTTTCAACCTAAACAGGAGCTTCTTTAGGTCCTCCTCACTTTCTGACATTAGGGTGGTATCATCTGCATATCTCAAATTGTGGATGTTTCTCCCAGCAATTTTGATCCCAAATTGTGATTCCTCCATCCCTGCATTGCGCATTATGTGTTCTGTGTATAAGTTGAATAAGCAGGGTGACAAAATGCAGCCTTGTTTTACTCCTTTTCCTATTCCAAACCACTCTGTCATTCCGTATTCTGTCCTAATGGTTGCTTCTTGATTCATGTGCAGATTTCTCATGAGACATATAAGGTGTTCTGTTATTCCCATATCATTAATTACTTGCCACATTTTGGTGTGGTCTACACAGTCAAAGGCCTTAGTGTAATCAATGAAACAGAAGTAGATTTGTTTCTGATATTCCTTTGTTTTTTCCATGATCCATCTTATGTTGGCGAGGTGGTCTCTGGTCCCCCTGCCTCTTCTGAAACCCACCTGCACTTCTGGTAATTCTCTCTCCACATGCTGTTGCAGTCTATCCTGTATTATCTTGAGCATCACCTTGCTAGCGTGTGGGATGAGCTCAATTGTTCAATAATTTGAACACTCTTTGGCATTTCCCTTTCTGGGGAATACTGATCTTTTCCAATCCTGTGGCTATTGTTGTGTTTTCCAAATCTGCTGACATATAGAATGTAATAATTTTAAAAGTTCAACCTGGATACCATCATCTCCACTGGCTTTGTTGTTTGCAGTGTTTTCCAGGGCCTTTCTGATTTCACTCTCTAGGATGTCTGGCTCAAGTTCAATTTCTTCATCATTGAAATTATCATGGGTGTTGAGGTCCTTTCTGTAGAGTTCCTCTGTGTACTCTTTCCATCTTTTCTTAATCTCTTCTGCATCAGCTAACTCCTTGCCATCTTTGTCCTTTATAATGGTCATTTTTGCTTTAAATGTCCCTTTGATTTCCCCAATTTTTTTGAAAAGATCTCTAGTCCTACTCCTGATATTGTTTTCCTCTACTTCTTTGCATTGTTCATTCAGGTAGGTTTCCTTATTTCTCCTTGCTTTTCTTTGAAATTCTCTTAGGATACCTAAGAGACCGCGTCACCCTAAGAATGTCTGCCCGTCCCACTAGGGTGGATCGGAGGGGCTCTCTTGTGACTCCATCCGCTAGGGAGGCTCGTCTTACGAGCACTAGGAAGAGGGCCTTCTCCGTGTTCGCCCCGGCCCTTTGGAACCTCCTTCCGACAGAATTGCGCCTGCAGACAGTTCTCCTCCCCTTTCGAAAAGGGTTAAAGACATGGCTGGCAGGGCAAGTGTGAGGACACAATAATGTGGGCTCCCATCCAGGATGGCTAATTTAAGGGTTGCCATCCCGCCACCACCTGGTATTTGTATCCGTTTTAAATGTGTTTTATCTATTTTTAAGGTTTTGCTGTTTTAAATTTTTTATGAATTGATGAATTTTTAAAGTTTTAACTATTGTATGTCATGGACTACCCATTATGCTAATGGGCTCTGTAAGCCGCCCAGAGTCGGGTCTTCCCGAGTGGGGCGGGGTATTAAATACAAATAAATAAAAATAAAAATAAATAAATAAAAATAAATAAATTCTGTATTCAAGTGATTGTATTTTTTTCCTTTCTCCTTTCCTCTGCTATTTTAAGAGCCTCATCGGACAACCACTTAGCTTTCTTACGCTTCTTTTCTTTTGGTATGGTTTTCTTTGATGCCTCCTGCATGATGTCCCTCATCTCTGCCCATAATTCTTCTGGCACTCTGTCTATCTGGTCCAAGCCATTAAATCTGTTCCACACCTCCACTGTGTATTCCTTAGGGATGTTGTCTAGGTCATATCTGTCTGGCCTAATTGTTTTCCCTATTTTCTTAAGTCTAAGCCTGAATTTTGTGATCAGTAGGTTGCGATCGGAACCACAATCTGCTCCTGGTCTTGTTTTTGCTGACTGTATGGAGGTTCTCCATCTTTGGCTGCAGAGTATGTAATCAATCTGGTTTCGATGTTGGCCATATGGTGCTGTCCATGTGTAAAGTCTCCTTTTGTGCTGCTGGAATAGAGAGTTCGCTATGACCAGTGCATTATCTTGGCAGAACTCTATCAGTCTTTGGCCTGCTTCATTTTGTGTTCCAAGACCAAACTTGCCTGTTATTCCATTTACTTTTTGATTTCCTACTTTGGCATTCCAGTCTCCTATGATGATGTGTACATCATTTCTTGGTGTCTGTTCTATGAGGTGTTCTAGGTTCTCACAGAACTGGTCAATTGTGGCTTCCTCTGCACTAGTGGTTGGTGCATATATTTGGATTACAGTGATATTGAAAGGTTTGCCTTGTATTTTGACTGACATCATTCTATCATTTTTGAGATTATATCCCATTACTGCTTTCCTGATCTTTTTATTAACAATTATGACTACTCCATTTTTTCTGAGGTTTTCTTGTCCACAGTAGTAGATATGATGGTTTCCAGAGCTGAATTCACCCATCCCTGTCCATTTTAATTCACTGATTCCCAAGATGTCAACGCTTATTCTTTCCATTTCCTTTTTTACCACTTCCAGTTTTCCCTGGTTCATAGACCTCACATTCCATGTCCCTATACAGTATTGTTCCTTGCAACACTGTATCTCTCCTCCCCCTTTCCTGTCCCTCCCCTTCTTTTGATCTGCTGTGCTAAGCATCCTGTTTCAACTAAATTGCCCCATTTGTTTTGCCTTTTGTTTTGGTCCATAGGGTTCTCTTGGCAAAATTCCTGACGTTGGTTTGCCGGTTTCTACATCAGTATCCTCTCATCATACATGTTATCACAGTTCAAAACAAAATCTTATCATGCACATTATCACAGTTTAAACATTATCAGTCTAAATTGGCTAGTTAGTGTTGGTTATATGAAGTTATAAGTCATACGTATCCTTACTATAAAGTCCAATATATCAAGTCTCTACTGTAAGTTCACTATAGTTCAATATAAATCTCTACTGTAAGTTCACTAAAGTTTAAGTCAGTAATTTGTAAAGTATCTAGAGTCAACTGTGTTAGTGTATGTAGATGAATTACTTATCCTATGCATGCAGCTATTCGGTTTTGGCTACCCAATGCTGCCAAACGAATACAGCAAACGAATCACCTATGTTGACCTTTCTTCCTCTTCCCTTCTATTGCTGAAGGAAAAAAACCCCAGGAACAATGTCTTCAAAGAAACATTGAAAAAGTATGAATTACAGCCATTGATATTATAGGCCTCAAAGTAATTTTCATTTTACCTAGTTTGTGTGACAAGTAATTTGTACAGATCTAATATATCACAAGTAACATGTTACGTTGAGCTCTGATCCCAGACTTCAGAAAAGAATTTGGGAATTGTGGTCTAAAACAATAACATTTTCACACCCTAGACTGCCTTAGTTCACAAGGTTGTTGTAAGAGAACTGTTTTGGAGAAGGAAAGTTGTATTTACCATCTTGACTTTGCTGAAGGAAAGGCAGGATATAAATATACCAAAGACATATGAATAAAAATATTTCTCAGAAAGTGTTTTTGTTTTTACATTCCTTTCATGAAGCATAAGGGACACTGCAGCTAATTAGAGCCATAACTAGGTATCATGATTCTCACCCATCTGTATATAAATGGCTCCATGCTTACAGCCTGTTCTAATAATTCATTATGTAACATTATCTATACATCTCAGCTTTCTTTGGGTGTTTAACTTTAGTGTCAGCTAGCAAGTAAAGAAGGGAGCAAACTAGGCCCACACCTTCTGTTGCTGTTTTGCTCACTTGATATGTGGCAGTCTGGAAGAGCAGAGCATCTGCTATGTGAGAAGGACTTCCAAATGAGCCCAAACCCTGGAAAATCTCCTGCAGAGATTATCCTCATAAAGCCATCACTTTTCATGTGAACATATGAATGCTGGGAGAGACAAACTACCACCTTTCCTGTTTTGTAGATTTTCCTCATTCTAATTTTGTCCAACTAGTGGCACAACCATTGTTTGAATATGTCGGGTTCTGAGGCAGCTCCAGTATTCACAGTACAAGTTCCCTAGAGATGGCTTTGTCACCCAAAATTTTGGGGCCCAGGTACGTTTCTCTGGCAGAGGTATAGAGACCCTAAGAACTTACAACGAGACAGATAATTCGATCAAAACAAAGTGATTTATTGGGAGCAAAAGCACAGGAAAGCTATTGAGATTATAGTCTGGCCAGACCTACAACTAATAGCTACCTTCCCTCAATCGTTTTGAAGAAAAACCGCTTGTGATCTCAGCCCACGAAATTATATGAACCAAAGATGCCCACCTCCCACTCTGAAGGGCTTATATCTATTTTCCTAAACTAGCTCTACGTGCCAGGGGGAGGGGGCTGAGACTGGGAAGGGGGAAAGGCAATTAACACATTTTAATTACATGTAAACATAAAATACAAAGCAGGGTATGAGGTAAGGGGTTTGAATGTAAAGAAACAGCAGATTACAGCTATTGCTGGTTACAGAGAGTTTACATTGTGTCAAACAGGCATATTTGCGGTTAACAGGTATTTGCGAGGGGAAATGAAGTATCCTTTGTTCTCTGCTGACTGAATCAAAGGCACAGGAGGCGGGAACAGCCAGCACGTCTTCTCCAATGGGGGACGAGCTAGCAGGACTGATAGCCAATGGCGCTTTGAGGCGGGAAACTGCAGACCCCACGTGGGCTATCATTCCGGACATGAAAGGATCACAGCGTTTGACTCATTCTTAAGTAGAAAAACAAAGAAAGAAGTTAGAATCATTATGTCTTGATTGTTTAATTAAATGGAGATCTCTGGAGGATGGAAACCAACATTTTTAGCCTTTGTTTGTCCTTTTAATCTGTTTGCTGCGTATGTGAGAGATGGGACGTCTGCTTGTCCCTTGCAGCCCTGTGCTGTCAGTTTATTGTTGTGCAAGGGCTTTTCTTAGGTTCTTCGCTTGCTTCCCCCCTCCCCTTTCCAAATATTTTGTTTTATGGACCTTGTGTTCTGTACATGATTGTGTTTATGTTGGTTTCTCTCCCCCCCCCCCATTTCTTCACTTGGTCAGTGTTTATAGCAATGTTTAATTAAACTTTATTAAGGAGAATCAAACCAGAGGTATGAGTCATTCAGCTTCTTTCCTTTGTTTCCTTTGTGAAGGAATGAAAAGGATTTTCTGCTTGCTATCAGGGAGCCATTCTTTACACCTTTAGGCAAAGCAAACTTGAGGCTTAGGAGCTAAGGACAATGGAGGCAATCAGTGACCTTATCATTTTTACATTCCTTGCCAGAGTCTTGTGACTATTGGGTAACCCCCTTCCTTCTGGAGAGCATTCCATTTGTATGATTTGCTTCTCCCTTATTTTCCATGTGTATACAGTGAGTTCAATTTTGATGTCTCAAAATTTCTGGTAACAGCTTGATGCTCACAGGATTGGATGTGCAGCCTGGAGGGCAGTTTTAGTACTTGTATGGTTGGGCCCTCAGCCTATTGCAGGTGCTAAGCCCCAATCTGAGAGCCCTGGGGAAGATTCTGGACCACCATAAGCTCCACTTGGAGGCCCTGGGTGTCTTAGCAATACAGTATAAGAAATAGCTCTTCCTCCTAGAAGCTGCTTCAGCAATGAAGTTGCTTGCCTCTTCTACTTTGTTTCTGGTTCATGTCTTAGAAGATTTCTTGTCTTGATCCTATGGACAGTTCTTGTATCTCACCTGGGTCCTAGCTACTTGAACCTTGTCCTTGCTTTGTTCCAGCCCCTGAAAGTGCTCTGCCTTATCTGTGTTTTCAGTCACTTTATTACCAGCTTGCTTTGACTACACTTTTGTTGTGTGGAAGCATTTCCTTAGCTTAAAAACAAATTCAGGACAATTTTTAATGATAAAATATGGTGGTTGTTTCATATGCAGCTCTTCTATGATTCTTCCATGTAGGAAAAGAGGACATCTAAATGTGAAATAGATATACCCTTTAAAGGAAACTAAAGTCATGAATTTGCAGAAACTGAGCATGATTGTCAAGGACAGGATATTTTGAATATCTCTCATTTATAGGTTTGCCATAAGTTGGGGACCACTTGGTGGCATGTAAGAGCAACTCTTGCTTAGAATTACTACTGGAATTCAATGAATTGAAGAATTTACCCTCCTGATTCCTTTCAAACAAAAATGAACTTCTTGTTGGGGCATCCATTTTCATGCAGTTATTGTAAAACAAGCAACAGTCAGGCATCCTTCCTAATTAATTGGAAATTTACACACACACCTACAAATATACACTTTATGTCCACCTGTAAGCAGATGATGAAGAAGAAGCCGGAGCAAGTTGAGGACTTTGCCGCCCCTCCCCCTTATTCCCCATCAACATATTGTATTGTAATAGAATGTATTGTTTGTAAGCCACCCTGAGTCACTAGGGCAAGTGGGCAGCAATATAAATTTGAACTAATAAATAAATAAATAAATAAATAATAAGGAATGTATAATCACTAAAGAAAAAAGGACATTGTATTAATTATTTTCACTTTGATTAATAAAATCACTAGTCATCTAAATTCAAGAGCTTGTTAGTGTGATTCTCAAAGTGGTAGCCAGGTAAATCTCTTTTAATTTTGTTAATCTCTTTTAATTTTTGTAATTTTTAATCCTGATTTTTATATCATGTTTTATTGTGTTTTAAGTGTTTTAATGTTTGTTAGCCGCCCTGGGTCTCTGTGAGGAGGGCGGCATAAAAGTTTGATTAAATAAATAAATAAATCTGTGCAAGCAGATCAAATAAGAAGCAAAACAAAATTAAAAATAAAGAATACAAAAACATTGTGGCACTGTAAAGTCTGCTATTATTTTAATTTGAGTGTTTGTGATTATGCACCTTCTCTATTATTTCAACATAAATAGTCTTCATGATGTGTGGAACAGATTATCTCCCTCTGCATGGTAAATAAAGGAAATCACTTTAAAATAAAGGGTGGAGGCTTTCTAGTCAAGCATTGAATTTACAGCCTTAGGAAAGTGGCACAGCACTAGTCCCATAAGTGATTTAATCAAATGATGTTCTGTTTCTCTTGGCTGGCTTTGACGAGAAAACCAAGATGTCTGAAATGAGATTTGAGCACAAATATTTCCAATTTGTTTTCCCTACAAAAAGGGAATGAGGAAAATAGTCAAAAATGTGAAATGATCCAGAAGGCAGAATCAGTAGCAGTAAACATATAGCATAAGGGATTTTATGAGAAAAGGGAGAGAGAAATATCATCATTACGAATCCCCTATCAGAAGGTATGTTGAGATGGATCAATACTGATGTCTTTTAATAGTAGTCTTAGGCAGGCCTAAAACTGAAATGGTATGAATCAGTTTTGGTGGATATTTTGGACACAGCAAAATAATCATAAGGGCGACTGTGGTGGCTTAGTAGTTAATATGCTGAACCTGATGACTGGAATGACAAATTCATGGCACATTAGCAATTTGAAACCCAAGTACAGCATGACGGAGTGAGCTCCCATCTCTGTAGCAGTTCAAAAGCAAGAGATTACAAGTAGATAAATAGGTACTGCTTTGATGGGAAAGTTAACAGCATTCCATATGCTCTGGCGTTTAGTCATGCCTGCCATATGTCCATGGAAACATCTGAAGAAGTTGGCTCTTTGGCTATAAACAGAGATGAGCACTGAACCCTAAAGTCAGATACTACTGACTTTTGAGCAAGGACAACCTTTACCTTTACATATAATCATAATAAGAATAAAAATCACTTATTACTAAAATAATGCCTTACTCATCTTATCAATATTTCACTTTCTATAATGTTCACATTTTCAAGCATTATTGTTGAATTCTATTTCACACGTTACTTTGTCTTTTTTTAAAAAAAGTATGTATGAAATTGTCTTCACATATTTGGCTTGTCTCTTCCCTTAATATACATTTTTGGTAAGCAATAAATTCCTAACAACATTGGTTCACATACTGATAATATAAAGGATTGATTACTGTAATTGTCTCTGTGGGGCTGCCCTTAAAGTTGATAGGGAAGCTGCAGAAGGTCCAAAAAGCAGCAGCCAGATTGATCACCGAACCAGTCTTGGTTCTCCTATACTGGTTGCCTGTCTCTTTCTATGCCAGATTCAAAGTTTTGGTACTAACCTATAAACCCTAAATAGTTTGGGAACTTGTTACCTGGAACATTGTTTTCTAAGTTCTTCTGCCAATTCTCCTTACGTTGGCTTACTCCCCAAGCAGCCATTCAGCAAGCAACTAGACATCAGACATCCTCTGAATTTGCCCCTATCCTGTGGAACAGCTTTCCATTGGAGCTACTTTAAGCTCTGTGGCGTCAGACCTTGAAGAAGCTTTTAAAAGTACAATTTCCTAGATTTCTTCTTCTTTCTTCTTCTGTGTATAGGCCAGATGTGAAACTGCCAAAACAAAGACACCTTTCAGTGAATTAATTATTCAATTCCTTTCACCTGTGAGAAAGATTAACAGGTAATACAGTGCTGCTGTTACCAAGATATGCCCGATTATGGTTCCAAAATCCTCAAGGAGGCTCTTCCTATGTAACCCTTCCTTAGGTGAACTGACTAGTACAGTTGTACCTCGCTTAAAGAGCATAATGTGTTCCACAGGATTGCTCTTTAAGCAAGTTTACTCTTTAAGTGAAACACCATAAGTGACCAGTTGTGACTTCTGGTGGGATTGCGAACCCTGATTTATTTGTTAAGTGAGTTTTTGGTTGGTTTTATTTGTTAAGCGAAGCAAAAATTCAGAGAAAATTCTGCTCTTTAAGTGAGTTACTCTTTAGGCGAGGTGCTCTTTTTGCAAGGTTTGACTGTATTTAATAACCTTAATCCATTACTGCAGCTGCTGCTGTTTGCATTCTTTTTAAGATGCTGAAATGCTGACTGGAAGGTCAGAGTTCGATTCCTGGGTACTACATGATGCAGTGAGCTCCCATCTCTGTCCCAGTTCCTGCTAACCTAGCAGTTCGAAAGCAAGAAATTGCAAGTAGATAAATAGGGACCACTTCAGCAGGAAGGTAAACAGTATTCCGTGCCCTCTGGGTTTGAGGCATGCCTGCCACATGTCCACAGAAAAATCTGCAGACACAGACTCTGGTTATAAACAAAGATGAGCACTAAACCCTAGAGTTGGATATGACAGGCTTTTGAGCAAGGGCAACCTTTAAATTGATGTTAGTTTATATTTGAATTTATCCCTGTTTGACTGGTTACTTTGTGTTTTTGAATATATCTTTCATATTTAGAAGCTTCATGGAGTAGCATATTTTGCGAGATGGGCAGCATATGAGTTGAATGGATGGATATTTATTAATAAGTGTTACTTTATCCTCTACTTTCTTTAATGTACATAACAGGGAAATCTGTTCTGCACATGTTAGAAAAATGCAAAAACTGAAGGGTAATGGCGTTCTGATTTCCTTATTTGGAAAACAAGAATTAGGTTGTGCTTCATAGAAATCCTTCATTCTAAACTTCTGCTCTTGTTACATGTCACCAAGTCATGCCCCAAATTTAATTTCTTGCCAAAATGTTCTGTTTTGAAAAGCCCTGCTCAGCTCTTGTAAACTCAAACGAGGAATCAATCTTTCTCATGTTTAGCCTTCCTCTATTCCTGCTGCCTTCAACCTTTCCAAGCATTATTGTCCTTCCCAGAGAATCTTCCCTTCCCCAGATGTGCCTGAAGAATGAGATTCTCAATGTCATTGTTTTTTCCTCCAGAGATCATTCAGAATTGATTCAATATAGGATCCACTTATTTGTCTTTTATCAGTCCAGGGAAACCTCAAAGCTCTCTTCCAGCACAGTATTGGAAATTATTTTTTTCTGTCAGCTTTCTTTACTGTCATTCTAAGCTAGGGATTGTTAAATCTCTTAGTTTTGCTTTTTTCTTGCACCCAATCTATTTAAATGTCAAGCCATTTCCATCCTATTTATGAAAAAGTATTTGGGTAAGAGCTTATCAAACAGAAACTGAGCAAATTTCTCAGAAATCTGCAGTAACAAATTAAATAGTTTCAGCTGCTATTGATGGAAAGGACATTGCCGTATATGAATAGCAGAAATTGGCAGCTATTAAATATAAAAAACATATTAAAAGGAAAATAAACAGTTCAAACATAACTCATGACCACAAAAGTGAATGCAGAAGCAGAGATTCAAAATCCAGACTAACAAGAGCTATGTATGGATAAATGTATCTTTTCATTCATTCTTTTCCCACATTTGAATTATTAATCTGAAGTTGCTTTATCAGATTTTTTAAAAAAGGGAATATGGTGGCTCAGTGGTTAGGAAGCTCGCTTTGTTATTTGGAGGGTCAGCAAGTTGGCAGTTCAAGACCCAAGTACTGCATGACGGAATGAGTGCCTGTCTCTGTCCCAGCTCCTTCCAACCTTGCAGATCAAAAGCAACCACTTGCAAGTAGATAAACAGGGACATCTTTGGTGGGAAAAGATCTTGGGGACATGAAAGGAGCCTCATTTGGGTGTCCCTTGAGCAGAGTTTCTCCAGCAAAAATACTTTCAACCCAGAATAATTTCTGTCACAAAGTTATTATTATCAGATTTTTAAAGACATGTTCAAATTTGACAATTTATCCCCCATGAATGAGCCAACAAATGTCTAGCTCCATCAAATTTATTAACTGAGGATGATTCACAAAATGATACTTTGTTCTAAAGTGTGCATTGTTCAAGTTCTTCCCAGCCTAGGGAATGTTAGAAATTACTAATGACTATCTTTACTGGTTAAAAGTGGGCTGCCCATATTGCATGCATAAATGACAATCAATGTTGCACAAAAATAATAAATTAGTATTCAAGAGACAGTAATACCTCAGATAACATTAGTATCGAATAACACTAAAATCGCATAACATTAAGCAATCTGGGGGGAAGAATTGCATCGGATAACATTAAGATCCTATGGGATGCATCAGATAACAACCGCTAAAGCCTGTGTGGTTACAATGTATCTCTATGGATCCCATAGGATTTTAAAATGCATCGGATAACACTAAAAATCGTATAACACCAAGACTTGTGGAACCAGGTTTTAGTGTTATCTGAGGTTTTACTGGATTGCAAAAGATCCAGAGGAAGACCAACTCACATATGGGAAGATTTTCCTCAAGAAAAATGTTGGACCAACATGGAGAAGAACTGCCAGGGACAGATATTTATGGACAGAGGTTGTATGGAATGTTGTTGCAGAAATGTCTACTCATATAAGGAATCCTCACTGAATTATGGTTCCCAGGTATCCAAGGTATCTTTACTTTAGGGACTACAGTAGCTTAGTGGTTAAGATGCATAACTTGATGACTGGAAGGTTGGCAGGTCAGCAGTTTGAGACCGGAGTGAGCTCCAATCTCCATCCCAGCTCCTGCCAATTTAGCAGTTCAAAAGCAAGACATTAAGTAAAGGTAAAGGTTTCCCTTGCTCGAAAGCCAGTCGTATCCAACTCTAGGGTTCAGTGCTCATCTCAGTTTCAAAAGCCAAAGAGCCAGTGCTGTCTGCTTCTGCAGATGTTTCTGTGGTCATGTGGCAGGCATGACTAGACACCGGAGCGCAAGGAATGCTGTTACCTTACCATCCAAAGTGGTCCCTATTTATCTACTTGCAATTTCTTGCTTTTGAACTGCTAGGTTGGCAGGAGCTGGGACAAAGCTGGGAGATCATTCCATCCTCCAGTACTCAGGAATCAAATTGCTGACCTTCCACCTCCGAGCCAGTGTCTTAGCCACTTGAGTCACTGCAGTCCTTGCAGACATTGCAAGTAGATAAATAAGTATTGCTTCGGTAAGAAGGTTAAGTGCACTACAGCATCTAGTCATGCCTGGCACTTGACCACGGAAATGTCTGCAGACACAGACAGCACTGGCTCTTTGAACATAAATGGAGATGAGCATTACACCATAGAGTTGGATATGACTGGGCTTTCAAGCAAGGGTGACCTTTCCTATCCTTACTTTAGCTTGTCTGTGTGCTATGTGTTTGAGATGGAGGGGTTGCATAAGTTGGATTCTCTCCTATTCCTTCCCTTCTTTGCCCTCTTCTTCTTGTACTGCTGCTTCATCTGCTGCTGCTGGCCAAGTGAACCTGCTGAGAATATCCAGTAGAAGGGAGTTATGAGCACTTTTCTTCTGGCATATGGGTATTGCTGTCAGCATAATAGGCTCCTGCCTATTTCCAACCTCCTACTGCCAGTATATCTTTGAGTTGGGATTGCACTGTTTGTTTTACGCTTGGTGATACAGACTCTGATTAAACATTTGACCTTAAACATTAGCTCATACTTGAATTACAGAAGCAGCTGTGCTAACAAAAATAACTAATTCATAGGAACTGTTATTAGAACTGCCTACACTGCATAAATAATGCATCTTTTTTTAAAAAAAAGTAATTACCATGCAGCAGAATTCTATATGGTTTTCAAATATTCTCCTTACTTTCAGAAACCGTGATAATTATGACTTTATTCAGACATGACCAAAGGCATTTGGGAGCTTGACACACAAAATCAAAATGGTGCCCACCCAGGCAGCAAAAAAATTAGTTAAATATTTGGCTCATTTTGTGCCAGTTTACATCATTCAGAATCTGGAATACCTGTATCTTCCTTCATTGGGCCTTATTTGTGTAACTCAGTGGTCTGCAATATTCTGGAACATGGGGGTGACATTAGAGTACTCAATGGCTAAAGAGGGACACAACTTAAATCAGAATGTAACAAAATTATTAACCTACTAATTTAGATCATTAAAAAACATTTTATTTATTTTTCAAAATAATATAAAGTAAACATATTTGTCATAAAATTAACAACAAGAACATTTAGCTCAAAAGGAAACATTCAGGAGTCTATTTATTTATTTATTTATTATTCACATTTCTACCATTGGCACCCCTTGCCAAGATGACTTCAGGTGGCTTACACATCAAACATGACAAATAAAAACTTTACAAAAACATTTAAAATATCATTAAAAATAAACTAGATTGTTTAAATTTTTAAAAATTAAAACTTTTAAAATGCCCTCCCAATATCACATCACAAGATTTACTAAAACTGATAGGCCAGGCAATAATTAAATAAACTATCTCCTCAGCTGCCCCACACCCACTGCACCAGCCAGGTCTTAAGGCTCTTGCAAAAAAAATAAAAGCTCTGCCTGGAGATGAAGTTCAGTTGGCAGGAGGTTCCACAGGGCTGGAGCAGACACAGAAAAGGCCCTCCTTCTTGTGCCAGAGAGGCCAGAGAGGCAAGCCACCCCCCAGGCTCCACCCCAGCTAGGTAGGAAAGTCCTAGCTTCGGGCTTTGCTGGGCTTGGAAGTGGGGTGGCCGCACGCTTGGGACCCCAACGGCGTGAGTGAGGCCCAGGGTCTGTGGCAGTGGGGCGTGGACCCAGCAGGGAGCCCACCGTCAGGGTCCCAGGTGCACGGCTGCCCTGCCTCTGAGCTTGTCACCAGCAGTGGTGCCCAGGAAGGCGGGAAGCAAGGCTGGCAGTCGTTGCAGCCCAGCGGCCAGAGCAGCATCAGCCAGGTGTTGTGGAGGGTCCTTGGCCTGGCTGGCGCTGGGCCACAGCAACCGCCGGCCTCGCTTCCTGCCTTCCTGGGCATGGCTGCTGCTGAAGTAGGATGAGCTGCCACTGCCAGGCTCGGAGGTGGGCAGCCGCATGCCAGGGACCCCAACAGTGGGCTCCCCGCTGGGGCCATACTGCCCCAGCCTGGCAAGCCATGCGGAGGGGGTGCCTGGGGAGGAGGGGGAGGTAGAATGGGGAGGGGCACCCCCTGGTCTCCACTGGGCCTTCGGGCCCATGCCCTCCAGCTGTTTCAGAAGGATACTATGGTCGACGGTATCGAAAGCTGCTGAGAGGTCAAGAAGAGCAAGGACGGATGGATTCCCACCGACCTGCTCACCCCAGAGATCATCCAACAGTGCAACCAGTGCAGTCTCAATACCATATCCAGGCTTGAATCCTGACTGAAAAGGGTCTAAATAATCCACTTCATTCTGTCTGACCTTTTTGTAATTAATCACAAATATCTGGCCTTGAAGATGGTCTTTCCTTTAAATAATCAGCCCCAGATAGCCCAGCTAATTAGAAAGCGAAGAATCCTTGGTTATATTTCATTTATATTTCAGATAGGCTGTTTTGACATGATGAAATAAACTGTTGAAGATCCTTAAGCCCTCACCAGCAAGTTCATCTCCAGCAGAAAAGTGAGATACCAAGTGTTTAATCTGTACAAAATGTCTCTTGTGTCAACTCATACAGTTAAATGTCATTGTACAGGCTTCCTACTTTTGCAGTTACAGAAGGCAGCACAATCCTGATGTTTTCTGAACCCTTGATGGACTGCTATCCATAGCTATAGGATTATACATTCTGGATACATGGACAGATATATATATCTGAGAAGTCTCTAAAAGCTCTGGTGGAGCAGTGGTTAAACTGCCCTCACATTGTGAGTTTGGTCCTGATGGGGATGAAGTTTGACTTGCAAAGTGCCAATAAGCACAAATGGTATCATGGGCACTTTCACTTTTTGTTCAAATCAGTCTTCTGCTCAGGGTAAACCCAACACATGACAACTTCTACTACTTCTCTAGTGCAGCATAGCATCAGGTCAACGGTTTAGCTATCTGAGACAAAGTTGGAGAGTTCAATTCCCCACTATAATTCCTTGACTAGGGTTAGACTCGATAATCCATAGGGTCCATTCCAGCTCTGCAGCTGTTAGGTTAGTATTATATAGTCACACCACATAAACAGTGATGGGATGTAACAGGTCCACACTAGTTCACTAGAACCGGTAGTAACTTTCCCCAGTGTCCCGGAGAACCGGTAGCAGCTTTTTTTGGGAACCACTTTCGGGGCTTACCTTTTCACTATGCGTGCGCGCCAAGCACTTGGTGTGCATGCATGCCTACAGTGCTTGGCATGTATGAACAGCCTCCTTGCTGTCCTCCCAAGCGGGGAGGAGGAAGAGAAGCTGCTAGCCTGAAGTTCCATATAGTCTGCTCCCCAGGGTAAGTGACTCACCTTTGGATGTGGTGTGTGTCTGTGTGTATTTTAATGTGTATTTAATACCGTTACCTATATTGATGTACTACCACAGTTCCTAAAAAGGCCTGGCAGCCTAGCTTGGGGTTTTTAAGCAAAGTCTTGGAGTTACCTCATCAATAAGCTACACCTGTGCTGTTCCAATTGCTGTTCCAATTGGAGAACCCTTAAGGAGGTACAGCTGTATTACATTTACATTAAGGCATATTATCCTAGAGAACCGGTATGATGACCATATCCATCTTGCAACATGGTGCTGCCTAGGCACTTATACTAACAGGCAAGTGACGGGTTTGTGTTTGGGGTGGGTGGGTTGATTTTAATGTAATTTTTATTTATTTATTTATTTATTTATTTATTTATTTATTTATTTATTTATTTTACGGGTATGTGTTGTGGGTGAGTGGGTGGGTGGGCTGAAGGGTGTGTGTGTGCGTGTGCTTATTTTTATTTTATTTTATTATTTTATTATTTTTTATTTTTTTATTTTCTTTGGCCCCACCCATGACATCATGATGTCATGATGTTAGCTCCACCCATACTTTGATGACATCACACTGGGGTAGTAACATTTTTGACATCCCACCACTGCACATAGACCTGGGCACTTCTTTCTACCAGGACCTCAGAGCATGGCCTATGAGACACATTATATTTCTTCTCATTGTGTGAGTTGCTTAGCAGTGGCCACACTGTCATTACTCTGTGTGTACCACCACTAATATGAAACAAACCTTTGCACTTTTTCTTAGAAATTAAAGTCTCATTCATACCACCAGATAAATGTTAACAAAATGCACACACAAAAACCCACAGGACTCTAGCAATCACACATAAGTACTATATATGTTGGTGTAAAAGACTACTTTTTCACCCTGAAAACCATGTTTCCAAGGGGGGGGGGTTGTCTTGTATGTCAGGTGCACGTCATTTGGGTTCCCAATGAACTCACTGCGGCTTGGGCAGCAGCTCCGGGAAGACCGTCGAGTCCTTCCCTGCCACCTTCCCATCGCGGTTCTGGGGCTGCTTCTTCAGCCGGGGCTCCTGCCAAAGGCCCTTTATCCCCCCTGGCCAGGTGGAATGAATCCGGGGGAGAGGCGGAGGCATCCTCAGCTGTCCACATGGCCGGGGCAGCGGAGCAACCGCCCGCATGACCGCATTCAAACTTGCCCACATTCAAACTCATCCGCATTCAAACTCGCATTCAAACTCGCCCGCATTCAAACTCGTGCCTGTGGCAACCTGATTGGCTCCTCCATCTCTTCTGGAAGATCCCACCCCAAGCACCCCTTCACCCAATCAGGGGAAAGGACAGGTCTTCCCACACAAAAATATATTTTCTGAGCAAAGCATATCAGAGAGTAAACAAAACAACATCAAAAAACTTGTGGCACCTTAAAGACTACGGTAACTCTTTACTCTTTTGTGTGTGTGGAAGGTGTGCGGAAGACGGGGTGGTCTTGTACAGTGAGTATATAACAAAAACTATATTTTGAGTGGAAATTTTGGGGGGTGGTCTTATACACCCAGTCGTCTTGTACCCCGGCATATACGGTAGGTGTGTGTATATCTTATATTCAGACATTTTGACAAATTTGGAGACTCATTTCTTTACATGTTCTCTTTAAAGTTCATATTTATATGTAAGTACATAATACCTCAGATAACGCTAAGACTTGGTTCCACAAGTCTTGGTGTTATCCGATTTTTAGTGTTATCCGATCCATGTTAAAATCCTATGGGATGGATCGGATAACGTTCAAGCTCCATAGAGATACATTGTAACCGCACAGGCTTTAGCAGTTGTTATCCGATACATCCCATAGGACCTTAACGTTATTTGATCCAATTCTCCTCCCCAGATTACTTAACGTTATGCAATTGTAGCGTTATCCGAGGTAAACGTTATCCGAGGCATTACTGTATAAGTAATTGAGACTACCTTTGCCGATGTATGTTCAGTGAAGAAATAAGCCAGTGTGTATCTAAATCCTAAAGTCATGCTCTACGTGGCAGAAGGAGAATGAAAAGGGATATATAAAAAAAGATCAAGCTGTGGCTGAATAGCTTGGGTAGTCAAGCAAATGCCTTTCCAGCACATTGCATATAACTGTATAGTGTGTACAAGCACAAAAGAGACATTGCTCTTTATTTCCGCTGCCTTCTTTCTTATCAGTAATATTGTCACAGAATAGCGGCTTTCCTGCTCACCTCTGTGGCAACAGAGCCCACATCTTCCTGGGAATGTAAAATGCAGGTGTCAAAATGACAACTATCTTCAAGTTGGCATCTCACCATCTGAATAAAGAGCTAATGCTGAGTTATTTTGAGTGGAGTAGAGGGAGAAATGTGTGAAATGTTTTTGAAAAAGGTGCAAGGTTTTAACTTGGAAAAAATCCGTTTGGAATAAGAAGAAACCAGCAAGACCAGCAGGACGTCAGTAAAGAAGAAACTCTTGATTTTTAGAGCATTAGTGTATATAACAGTAACAGTCAATGAGACATGTTGGACTGAGTTTGATGTCACAACTAACATGCAAACTAAATGTTCTTAATTTTATTTTAAACTGCAACACCCACAGCTTGTGCTAAACCCAAAATTAAAAAGCAGAATGCTATAGTAATAATGGAGATCTGGTTGCCCTTTTACTCACTGTTCAAACCATTTGAAACCCTTGGATAAACTTACATTAATACCCCGGATAACGTTATGACTAGATTACACAAGTCCCGTCGTTATCCGGTTTTTAACGTTGTACGATACATTGATCACACAATGTTAAAAAAAGCCCTGTTTCCCTGGAGGCTGCAGGAAGCCAGAACGTCAGAGTTCGAATCCCGACATTCTGGCTTGCTGCAATGGCTGAGGACGTCGGGGAAGCCCAGAAACAGCTTGGATCGGGTCTCCCCACCTACCTAGATCCGGTGTGTGTGGGGGTGTCAGAGACCCCAAAATTGGTTTAAAAAAGTGTTTTTTTACCATTTTGGGGGGCTCTGGCCCCCTTGCTGGGTCCAGGGAGGTGTGGAGACCCGATCCAAGCTGTTTCTGGGCTTCCCTGACGTCCTCAGCCAGTGCAGCAAGCCAGAATGCCAGAGTTCGAATCCTGACATTCTGGCTTGCTGCACTGGCTGAGGACGTCGGGGAAGCCCAGAAACAGCTTGGATCGGGTCTCCACACCTCCCTGGACCCAGCCGGGGGGGGGGGTTCAGAGACCCCAAAAATGGTAAAAAAATGGATGTTTTTTTTTTTTTTACCAATTTTGGGGTCTCTGACCCCCTCCCGGGTCTAGGAAGGTGGGGGGACCCGATCCAAGCTGTTTCTGGGCTTCCCCGACATCCTCAGCCAGTGCAACAAGCCAGAATGTCAGGATTCGAACTCTGGCATTCTGGCTTGCTGCACTGGCTGAGGATGTCGGGGAAGCCCATAAACAGCTTGGATTGGGTCTCCACAACTCCCTGGACCCAGCGGGGGGGAGGGTCAGAGACCCCCAAAATGGTAAAAAAACTGGACTTATTTTTACTAATTTTGGGGTCTCTGACCCCCCCCCACTGGGTCTACGGAGGTGGGGAGACCCGATCCAAGCTGTTTCTGGGCTTCCCCGACATCCTCAGCCAGTGCAGCAAGCCAGAATGTCAGGGTTCGAATCCCGACATTCTGGCTTGCTGCACTGGCTGAGGACATCGGGGAAGCCCAGAAACAGCTTGGATCGTGTCCCCTGCCTGCTCCAGAGAGATCAGAGGACCCGATCTACACCCGCAGGGTGGCTGGGGAAGCTGATGGGGACTCCCTGTCGGCTTCCCTAGCCACCTGCCCTTGCCTCCGCAGCTGTGGGGTGGCTGGGGAAGCCGACGGGGGAGCCCCCCGTCAGCTTTCCATCCTCCCCACCCCTGCCTCCATAGCTGCAGGGTGGCTGGAAAGCTGAACGGAGAACCCCGTTCAGCTTTCCAGCCACCCTGCTGCTAAGAACGACTGTATCGGATAACGTTAAAAATCACATTATTCGATACAAGATTTTTCTGAAAATCTTGTAACGTTATGCGGTTTTCACGCTATATGATACTCGCGTTATCCGGGGTATTACCAAAGTCTAGAAAATAGGAGCTGAGTGAGTTTTTCAGAATTTTTTTTAAAAATATTTTTTTCACCTTTCTCATCTACCCACCCCATCTTCATCTTCTCCTCCCCCTCCCATCAGATGAAAGACCATTCCCCCCCCCCCAAAAAAAAAATTCTCTTCCATTTAAAGAGTATAGTGAAAGCAATGGTATTCCCTGTGGCAATGTATGGTTGTGAGAGCTGGACCATTAGGAAAGCTGAGCACAGAAGAATAGACGCCTTTGAGATGTGGTGTTGGAGGAGAGTTTTGAGAGTCCCCTGGACAGCGAGGAGAACAAATAGGTCAATCTTAGAAGAAATCAACCCTGATTGCTCCTTAGAAAGTCAAATAGTAAAGATGAAGCTAAAGTACTTTGGACATCAAATGAGAAGAGAAGACTCACTTGAGAAAGCTGTGATGCTGGGAAAGGTCGAGGGCAAAAGAAGAAGGGGGCGGCCAAAAATGAGATGGCTAGATGGTATTGTAGACACAGAGCTGAGCGAGTTGAAGGGGATGGTTGGAGGACAGGAGTGCCTGGAGGACGGTGGTCCATGGGGACGCAAAGGGTCGGAAGTGACTGTGCGACTGAACAACAAAAAAAAGGATTACTGCCACTCTATACAAAAATATGAAACTATGAGAAGATCACTTTCCTCTTTCTTAACCATCAGCCAATACTTATCTGCATGTGATGTGTTTCACTATACAACATAAACATGAGAATGAAAAGAAAAAAAACAGAGAAAATGGCCCATAAATCTACATCGGCCACCAAGATTCAGCTAACAAGAGCTAACGTAGCTGGCAATTAAAAGTAAAGCATTTTAGAGAGAGAGAGAGAGAGGTTTATACCATAGCAGAAAACACAATCCTTATTTTGAATAGGACAGAGAAAGAATCAGAAGACAAGCAGCAATGCAGTCACTAAACACAAACAGAAGCTGCCTGTTGTCTGGAAGCAGACAAATCTATCTCTGTATCAAATTATAGGGCATGGTAAAAATTATGCAAACTCACTGGTGATGATGGGAACCATGTGATGACCAGAATGCCTATCACACACTTTACTAAGAACTGACTTTCATCACTCTTTATAGGTAGGAGAAACCACATGTCAATTCCATAAACCATTGCATTGCTTTACAAATGGTACCCCAGGTTGTTGTTGTTTTTTTTACAGGAAACCAGTTCTCCACTTACTGTATCTGTTGGATGGGGGAGATATATAAAATGGACTGCTACTTTGCATTTAATTTTTAAGAACAGAGCCTGACAAACACCAACATGCCATGAAAATTTGGACTTTCCCTTCCTTTGCCAGAAGAAGTGATCTTGAATCACGAAAGCTTGCAATGATTTTTTTTTTATTTTAGTGATCCAAAATAAGTATCACCATTTTCTTCTACATTAGTTTTCTATATGGATCATATGTATGGCTGATTTGTTTGTTTCAGGGAGGGGTAAAACTCACTTAGTGCCTTTCTCAATGAAAACAGGAACTGGCTACAGGTAGGGATACCATATCTCAGGATTTGTCCTGAGATTTCAGGATTTTTGGACTCTCCTCAGGATTGTGGCCGGAATTTGCAAATCTCATGAAATTTTAGGATTTTTAGAATTTTCAATAAAAAACAGCTTATATTTTAAAGATCTCTTTAATAAAAATTTAAACAAACTAAAAATAATCTTCCTTTGGTAATAATTGCACAATTAAGATCAATCCTTATATATCTAAGTCGGTGCTTAATCAGTTTTATCATACTTATTTTGTGAAGATACCTGTTTAAGTAAGGTTTTTTCTTTAATTATTGATTTATAAAATGCCCCACATGTTACACTCTTCAAATTATATTGAATTAAAAGTATAGCTCGAACTGAAGACACCTTTAGTCGATTTCTTTCATTCGACCATTGAGCCCCCATGATAGAAAAAACTCTTTCTACATTGGCATTTTGGGCTGTAATTGCAAAAATATATTGACAAATACGCAACATCTCTGGTAATCGTGAAATACCTATTTTCTTGAAAATGGTTGCCCACAATGCATGAAGCATTACGTCAAAAAACGCTTCTTTTTGTTTTGTTAAAAAACTATTCAGAGCTGCAATTTCGTCAAATAATTTCACATCATCGATGTGTACTCCTTTTCCATTCAGATAATGAATTGACAAAGCAATCTGATCAAAGTCGATCATTTCACTCTTTTTCAGCATCAACCAAGTAAAGACTTTGAAATCATCTAAGGGCTTCATCCACTTGATCAGATATTCTACGCAAGTCTTATACATATTTTTAAGGTCTTGCTTGAAAACCTCTTGGTTTTCCGCAGTGCACTTAGCCAGTAATTTTTGCACTTTTAGTGACATGAAGTTTGCGTTCGCTCGTGCAACTAAAATTTTGTGTGTGGATTCGAGAATTCTTTTGATATCTAGAACAGAATTGCTTTCTTTTTCGATGTCTTCGATTCTCGCCTGAAAGATTGACATCAGTGAGTGAGCAAAAAATAAATAAACTTCGCTCAGTTCATTTTCAAAAAAGCTCTTCAAAGTAATTGGTACACCAGGAGTAGACAAAAAGTACTGCTTCAATGGCTCATACATCTTCAATATTATCTCGATCACTAGAAAGAGACTAAGCCAATGTGTCTTGCTATGAAACAAAAGTTTATGATAATTAATGTCTATATACTCGCTGATATCCTTCAACGCCTCCGTGCATACAGTGTATATGGAAAAATAATTAAACAGCTTCATTACTACAGATTCTATATCAATGTGAAGATTATCAGTGCCGTGTTGAATACAATTGTGTAGAATGTGCTCTGGGCACCCAACTCCTACAATATCTTTTTCTAGTATGTTTTTTAAATTAGTCCAAACATTTTGTCCTGGTTGACGATTAACTCCGCCAAAATTAACATTAGCGTTGTCTGCCGTAAATGATACACATTTTGTCAACAATTCGTGCTTTTGCAAACTTGTTTTAATTATCTCTGTTATAGAGTCAGCAGTTTCATCGGGTGTGCTCAGCACATCTAACAGTTTTGTTTTAATGCCTTCTTGCCAGTCAAAAAATTGTATCATAATAGGAAATATTTTTTCTGCACCATGATTACTTGCATCTGTGGAGATGCCCAAGTAGTTGACATTTTGTAATGAGACTTTTACCTGTTCAATTACCCACGGAGATATCACACCCGTAACAATAGCTTCAGTCTTTGTTCTTGCACAAGAAATACTATTCACAGTGTTGGAATCGGCAAAAATAGCTTGCACCAGTTGGCTGGTGCAATCCATAGATTTAAATGATTGGTGATGTTTCACTGTGTGAAAAGATAAAGTGGCCTCAGCAGCGGATTTTTTGTCAGTCAGTCCAGAACTTTGCGGTTGAAATAAAGAGTCAATTTTAGTGGTACTTGAAACAGTTAAAGCATTTTTCTTATGTTTTTCCATTAGGATATGCTTTTCTATATCGGCAGCTCCCTTAAACTTAATTGAAAAATAATTGTTACATATTGAACAAAACACTTCGGTAGGTTCTCTACCAACTTTCATAATCGGAAATTTTTCTTTTAAAACATCTGTAAATGTACAGCTGTATCGTGGTCACTTATTACTTGAAGACATTT
The DNA here is from genome assembly GCA_030440675.1 of Furcifer pardalis. Classification (NCBI taxonomy): domain Eukaryota; kingdom Metazoa; phylum Chordata; class Lepidosauria; order Squamata; family Chamaeleonidae; genus Furcifer; species Furcifer pardalis. The sequence continues at coordinate 28,848,152 of CP126892.1, forward strand.
TCAACTTGTATCCGATATCCGATTCCAATGCTCGCCCGGCCGTGGCGACACTCAAAGCAATGCTGTCCAATATTCGCAGTGGCGCAAGTCTAACTGACTGAGTGAGCGTCACTGCACCGTGAGAGGGTGGTGTGTGGGAAGTGGGAGGGGGTGCCGCGCTCTTAGTGTGATCTGCAACACGTGAACGAGATCCGCAGTGTATAAAAATGATAATATTATGACTTTTTTAAATTGCTAAGTATGTTTGTGAAAAAAATCTCAAACTGTAAATAATCTCAGGATTTTTCAATGGAAATCAGGCCTTTTCTCCGGACTTTTGGCCTAAAAACCTGGCTGGCTAAGCAAGTGTGGGGAAATAGGGTCGTGGGGTCTCATATAGGGTGGCTGATTTAGTGACAGCCACCCTTCAGCTCATTTGGTGTGATTTTTATGCTTTTATGAATTTTTAAAGTTTTTACATCGAGTCTTAGGATATCGATATTTTAGTCTGTAAATGCCGCTCAGAGTCGGGCTTGCCCGATTGGAGCGGGGTAGCAAGTACGAATAAATAAAATAAATAAATAAATAAATAAATAAAAACCGCTTTTTATGGCTAAATATTTGCTTTTTGAGCTAAATGCCTTTCAAAGACACAAAGTTTTCTTCAGATAATTATCCATTCTGAGAGTACTACTTGAGACACCTAAATGTGGTTCACATGAGAGAGAGGCTTAAGCTTGAAGTTTTTGTGGCCTAGCAAAATCTAGTCCTCTGTTCAGAAACTTTCTTCTTAGGTGAGGGACAATTTCTTCTCTGTACATGAAACTAGGTAGAGTTAAGACTTATTAGCTAATCATGGACAAGGTTTGAAAACTGCCAAATCAGGATTACCATTGCTTTCTCTCCCTTTCCCTTTTTGTGTGTGATAGAATTCACATCTTTAACAGCTGTATGTCAGGCAGGTACAATATGTTATTTTACATGCTGAGAACCTATTGAATTTGACCAATTCAATGTTGCTTTTCCATAAATTTTGATTTCTTCATTTGTGTGACAAAAGTAACTTGAGATTTAAATGGTTTGGATAGAAGGCTGCATCTCTATTCATCCCTGTAGCATATTTAGCAAATATTTTGGCTATTACTGTCATACATCTCTGCATGGCATGCTCTACTATGGAAAAATCTGTTTTCTGTGCTGTATATTTCATTCACCTTTGGCTTTCAAGCACAAGCTCCTGGCAATTAATTGGTGAAATGATTGATTCTGCAATATGAGGTTGGTGACATTGCATAACATTTCAGTTTTCTGCTTCAGTCTGAATTCCTACACTGCACAAATATCTGTCATGAATAGAAATGAAGTCTGGACTGTAAGGCAATTGCACAAGAAGCAAAGGATACTGGGTAACAATTTAGGCATTAACACAATATGACTGCACTGATGATAGCTTATTAGAAAGAGAACTTGATCCACCTGCTATGACACTTCTGCCAAGCTGTGAACTATAATGGCAGATAAGGTCATTATAACCTTATTAGCTAAAATGGTGATTGCACTTCTGGGCCAATTCACTGCTCGCTGACATGAATTTTGGCAGGTAAAGCTCCGAAAAGCTAAGGGTGGAAAGTGAAGTGAAAACAGGAATGATAGGAAATAATCTTGAAGTAAAGATTAATATTGCATTATCTACTTTTCTGCTTATAAGAAAAGGGGTTAAAATGGACTCTAAAAATATTGCAATACAGCAGACATGCCTATTCTAATGCTCAGGCATCGGAAGGTAATGCTTCAATGGTGCTTTTCCTGAAGTGTCTGAATCTGCGTCTTTAAAGAAGCTGTCTTTATAATAGTGATGTTCCTAGTTTAAGCCAATCTTCTCAGGTTCTGAAGGATATTACCAAGGTCTTTAAAGACAACTATTCTACATTGGCTCTGTAAAACAGGCAGCTCTGAATATTAGGGTCATTATTTCTTCTCAGCAAGAACTGAAATGATGGGGCTGCTGAGAGATATAATCTTTTCTACTTTGCTCAGAGAAATTGTGCTCAATTTCTAAAGAAGCCTTATTTGCATCTTTAGAGATGAAAATTAGTGAATGCTTTCATATGACTTTGCCTCCACATTACAGTCCTACTTATTTCAAATGAACATACAATCCATTTTCTTCTCTTCTAATTCTTTCCCCCTTCTTATTTCAGGCTTTTCTCTTTGGTTTTCTTCCTATATTTATTCTTTTGGACTTCTCCTTGTTTTCATCTTTCCTACTTAAGTCTGGCCCTGTTATCTATTACAGGGACAGGAGGATCCTTTAATAGCCACATATCTCAGCCAGATTCCTGCCATCAGATCAGACTGCCAGTGGTGATCTGGTATCAGTTTTTGGATATTAAAAACTCCCTCCCATCCCAAGGCTCCCAAAAATTCCCCAGTGCAAAAGAAAGCTATAGAGAGCTTCAGAACCTAGAAGAAGGAGGATAACTTCACTTAATTTAAATCTTTCAATTAATTTAATTGAAGCTGTTCTCAGGTTGCCTCAAAATGGTGATGTGAAAGTTAAACTGGACTGGAGGTATCACAATAGATGGAGAAAAATTAAACCATTTAAGGTTTGCTGATGACATTGTCTTAATAAATAGCACAACAGAAGAGCTGCAACAAATGCTTACAGAGCTGGACAGAGAAGGTGCAAAAATAGGTCTTAAGGTCAACAAAACTAAAACCAAGTTTATGAAATTGAAAGAGCTGGTTTGTGGTGGAATAAAACCTGGGGAAGAACAAACAGAAGAAGTGCAAAGCTATGTTTATTTGGGTCAAGCAGTCAGGGTGGACAATGATCTAAAAGAAGAAATCTCTAGAAGACAGGGAGCCACATGGGGTAAATACAGAGAAATGTCAGTCAACTTGAAGTCAAAAGGTCAACCAGAAACAAAAGTAAATTTGTTCAATTCTGTGGTCTTAAAAGCAATGGCATACAGAAGCAAAACATGGGCTGTAACAGCTGCAGAAGAAAAATGGCTGCATGTAACACAATGAACAATGAATAGATCAATGCTCAGAATCTTACTTCACAATAAAGTAAAAAATGAGGACATCAGGCAAAGACTGCTTAAAGACATAGTAACAGAATACCTGATGAACAAATTAAGGTGGGCAGGCCTTGCTGCACGCACAAGTGACAATAGATGGAGCGCCAGAATAATGAATTGGTAGCTGAGATATTGCACTTACATGAGGTTACATTTGATGAGTGAATTCCATTAGTGTAAAAAGTATTGCCAGTTATATTTATTTATTTATATTAAACTTGTACCTCACTCCTCTAGGAAAAACATTTCCTACTCTGTGTGGCTAACAGCTTAAAACTCAACAATATAAACAGACACAAATTTTAAAACTGTCATATAAAGAAAACAAAACTCTAAAATAAAAACCTATTTGTGATGTAGAGAGACAGAATAAAATGCCTAGCAATTTGCTGTTGATTAAATATTCCCAAAGGCCTCTTTAAAAAGGAATGTTTTAAAATGTTTTTTAAACATAGGGAGGGATGGTATCTGGCACTGCTCCACTGAGAGAGAGAGTTCCACAACATTGGTGCCACCAACAAGAAGGCTCTTCTCCTAGTCATGGCCTTCCTAGCGAATCTCAGGGTCAGCACCTGGAGCTGCGCCATCAGAGAAGAGCAAGTGATGCGGGATGTTGTCCTGAGGGGTAGACTTTCCATCAGGTAGGAAGGTCCCAAACTGTTTGGAGCTTTGAAAGTTAGCACTAACACCTTGCACCTGATACAGAAAGGAAGAGGAAGCTAATGTAGTCCTGCCAAGACAGGTGAGATATGATCAGATTTTTTCACTCCTATAATCAGCCTGACTGTTGCATTCTGAACTCATTGGAGCCTCTGTAACAGGTACCCAGGAAGCCCCATGTAGAGAGCATTACACTAATCAATACATAAGACTACCAGTGAGATAACTAATGTTATGAGAAACCATATGTCCAAGTAGGGATGCAACTAAGCAATTTGGTGCAGTTGGGGGGGGGGAGTGGCTCTGCACACCACTGTAATTTGCACCTCAAGGGTCAAATGGGAATGTAATATGATACCTAAGTTGTGAATCTGGTCCCTGGGGCAAAAGCAGTCCCATCCATCCTAGGGGCCAGATCACCGAGTCAGGCCAATGGACCCTCCAACACCAGAGCCTCTGTCTTGTCAAGGTTCAGCTTCACCTTGTTAACTCTGATCCATTCCATTGTAGCAGCCAGTTGTTTGCTTGCTTGCTTGCTTGCTTGCTTGCTCTCTCTCTCTCTACTGGTACCCTTCCCCTCTAGGGAAGAATGAATCCCTACACGAGGTGGCTAACAGCATACAATCTCCCATACAACAAACAAACTTATTAAAACTACATAAAACGACAATAAAAGCTCACAATAAAACAGACCTTAAAAATGGGCCAAAATATAGCAGACCAGTGTCCTAAGCAACCTAAATAGGAGAAATATAAGCCAGGCCCCAGTCTAAAAGCCAGGCATAGGCAAAACATTTACAAATGTATACTCAAAAAGCATAGTCTTCACTTGCTTTTTAAAAGACTGGGATGAAGAAGTCTGGTGCAGCTCGAGTGGAATAGCATTCCACAACATTGGTGCCACCACTGAGAAGGCCCTTCTCTTTATCCCAGACTTCCTAGTCAATCTCAGGGACAGCACTTGAAGCTGCACCGACAAAGAGATGTAGGCTACAGACCTGAAGGGAAGACGTTCCATGAGATGAGAAGATCCCAAGCCGTACAGGGCTTTAAAGGTTAACACTAACATCTTGTACCTGATGTGGAAAGAGGCAGATAATGGGTAATTTCGTGGCCTACTTAGGCTGCAGAGATATGATTGAATTTTCTCAGACCAGTGTTTCCCAAATGCTGGTGTTTGGAATTCAGTTCCCAGAAGCCTAAGCCAGTATATTGACTGATCAGTGCTTTGGGGACTTGACAAGCTTCTGGGAATTGAAGTCCAAACACCAGCATTTGGGAAACACTGCCTCAGACCAGTGATCAGCCTGGCCACTGCATTCTGGACTCACTGAAGTCTCTGCAGCAATGACAGGGAAAGCCCCACATAGAGAGCATTACAGTAGTCAATAAAGGAGACTACCAGTGAGATGACTACTGCTGTGAGGGACCACCTGTCCAAAAAGGGGTGCAGCTGGGCAATATGATGTAGCTGGAAGAAAGTAGCTTTACTAGTTCAGAATGTGGCTACCTGGGTGGTGATGGGGTGTGGGAAGTATGCTCATGCTCACCACTGCTTTGGGAGCTGCACTGGTTACCATTGTGCCTCCAGGTGCAATTTAAGGTGCTGGTAATGACCTTTAAAGCCCTACATGGTAGTGGGACAGGATACTTAAGAGACCGTGTCATTCCAAGAACATCTGTCCATCCCACCAGAGCGGACCAGAGGGGCTCTCTAACTGTGCCATCAGCTAGAGAGGCCCATCTCTCTAGCACAAGAAGGAGGGGCTTCTCTGTGTCTGCGCCAGTCCTATGGAACCTCTTGCCAAACCTAGTTGCAGCTACAGACGGAATTGCTGCCCTTCAGAAAAGAGCTAAAAACCTGGCTGGCACAGCAGGTGTGGGGCACCGGGGGAGTAGTGACTCCTGCCTGCTGGCTCATATAACAAGATCTCTCCCTGTCTCTTTTAACTGATGAGGTGGGTGGGTAATTTCGTGGGTACTTTTTATGATTTTTAAAGGCTTTTAACCATGTTGGTAATGTTTGTTTTAATTGTTGTTAGCTGCCCAGAGTTGGTGTCGAGTTGGACGGCAATAGAAATTTGAAATAGATAAATAATAAATAATTTACATATCACCGCATCCTGTGCCTCAAGGTTCAGATGATGGTCTAATATGACCCCTAAGTTGTGCACCTGGTCCCTAGGAGAGAGAGTGTGTGTGTGTGTGATTCCCCCCCCCCCATCATAGGAAGCCAGTCTCCCAAATGGGCAGACATGCCCCCCACCAAAAGCATTTATGTCTTGCCTGGGTTCAGCCTCATCTTGTTTCCTCCACTACAGAGGACATGAAGGAGAGGTAGAGTTGGGTGTCATCCACATATTGGTGACATCACACTCCAAATCCTCAAATGAGCCCACCCAGCGGCTTAACATAAATATTGAACAGCAATGGGGAGATAATAGACCCCTGGGGAACACTCCATTGCTGGGTCCAGGAAGCTGACATACACTCCCTAAGCTGAACTCTCTGGGAGCCACCTCCCAGAAATGAGCGGAACCACTGTAGAACAGTGCCCCAAACCCCCAACTCAGTTATTACACACAGAGCTTGACAGAGTTAGTGTTTTGGCTTCTTATATTTACTATATCCACACATCCATTGTTAGTTCCACCCTTGGGAAATTATTTTATTTAATGAAGAACATGTCATTAGTGGGGTCCCTTTAGCCCAATGACAGAGGAAAAAGAAATTGTAGGGAAAGTTGTTAGTTTGTCAAGTGAAGTGCAATTTGGAGAATGTATGAGCAAATGAAGAGGTGCTTTATATAAAAATTAAAATTGCAGTATTAATGCTGCTATAAACATAAATCAAAATGATTGTGGGCCACCACTCTGGTATTCAGGTGCCAGAAGTGACCAGGACTACATCACTAGGGCCACCCCACTGCTGATACATGAATCTTCATCAGAACTGTACAGATTCCATATTCTTTCTTTCCCTCTCAATTAAATAATGCAGTCTTCATATCATTGTTCAGCTAGTAGGAAGAGGTGGCTTCTTATATATTTGTAACACTTGTCTTTGATGATGTTCCTGTGCCTGGATAAATATGTATAGCAGTGTAGGTATAGGGTGAACAATACTGGATTCCTAGGCAATTTGCCCTTCAGCCAGAAATCTGGGACAATAAGCGATATATTTGGCTTATTTATTTTTTTTCTTAGTTTAATTTTCTCCACCTGAAGAGCAGGCTTCTAAGGTTATGGCTCTCCCTTCCATCAAAGATTCAAGGTTTTGTTTTCCTGACACTAGTAGAATGAATATCTGAGTACACAAGCATTTAGAGAATAAGTAATAACTCAATTGGTCTTCGTGAGTTGCTTGCAAAATATTTTAGCGGACACATTCATCCATGAGTGCAAATATTTGTAAATGTCGATGTTTATAATTTGTGCTTTTACATGAATTGTTAGCTACTCAGGAAGGATTTAAGTACTAGGGATATGACTGCAGTGGCATAAGTGGTCGAGGCGCTGAACTTGACAATTGGAAAGTCAGCAAATCAGCAGTTCAAGGACCAACTGCTGCATGGTGGAGTGAGCTCCAGTCACCTGTCCCAGCTCCTGCCAACCTAGCAGTTTGAAAGCAATAAACTGCAAGTAGATAAATAGGTACCAGGGACTGTGGTGGCTTAGTGGTTAAGGTGCTGAACTTGACAACTGGAAGGTCAGTTGGCCAGCAGTTCAAGACCTGAGTGCTGTATGATTGACTGAACTCCTGTCACTGTCCCAGCTCCTGCCAACCTAGCAGTTCAAAAGCAAGAAATTGCAAGCAGATAAATAGGTACCACTTTGGTGGGAAGGTAAACAGCATTCTGCGCATTCCAGTGTCTAGTCATGCCTGCCACATGTCCACAGAAATGTCTGCAGATGCAGACAGTGCTGGCTCATTGGCTATAAACAGAGATGAGCACCAAACCCTGGAGTCAGATACAACTGGCTTTTGAGCAACGGTGACTTTTACCTTTATCTAATATTCCTAGCAATACTTTAAAACATGAGTGTGAATTTTCATACTTTTAAAAATAAAATCCACAGGCTGGTGCAGAAATTCAGCTGTGTGGGCTTAGTATATGACACAAAATAGAGAAAGGCTGATTTGTTTGTAGTTTTTTGACTTCTCTCCTATTCCCCAATCTTTCTAAGTTCTATGATGCTTAGGTCTCTTACAAGAGATCTACCACAGCATGTTTAATTTTTTTATATAATTTTTTTTAGCAGCAACAAGAATAAATACCTTTGAGAGCAGTTCTGTTTCAGCACAGAGAATTCTGCCTCAGTACAGACCTTTAGGCTATCTCATGCCTGCCAGTTTTATGATACTAATCCCTCTAGTCTATTACTAATATGGAAGCTATTTCATACCATTAATGATTTTCATTTTCTCTCACTTCACCCCTTTGCTCTTGCTATCCCTGTTTTATTGGCAAAGGGAAAGCCATGCTCTCGAGCTGTCAAAATGGATCATTTCATAAGCACTCAACTCATGCAAGGATTTTTGTTTGTTTGTTTTTAATATATTCTGCCTCCTATGAAAGATTTTTTCTTAAACAGCTTTGATCTGCTTCAATGTTAGCTCATCAGGAATTGAAGACATTTGTTCTGTAGGATTAGGTGGATTCTGGTTCCAACATTTCCATGGATTCTAGTCCTTTAGTGCAGTAATTTTAGAAGTTTGGGGGAGTTTCTTAAAAGATCTATTCCTAAATCTAAAAATAATTTAACTAAAAGAGCAAAAACAATACGCATGTGTATATACAGATGGATACATTTCATCTTATCTTTAGGCAAATGTGTGGCTTGCCAGCATTCCCAAGGTTGTCTCACTTGAGGAAGCTTCCACATGACTGCTTCTGACCTGATCCTCCATGGCCAAGGCCAGCCATGTCTCAGGAGCCTTGGAAGGCCCACACTTGAGCACCTGAATATTATGTTTCATGGTACCCATACAAGTGCCCATGATACCCTCTGGGACTCACTGCTATCCCCTTCATCCTGCATGACCTGCTAGATTTCACCAAAATTGTGACTTATTTAATATGGAATTAACCAAGATCTGTCCCTCTTGCCCTGTAGGAATCAGAATGTGAGAGCAAATCACATCCCACGCAAGTAATCCAGGAATAATAAAAAAAAAGGTAAAACATATATTTATTTATTTTTAGGGATGTACAGGATGTACATCCAGGTGCAATTCAAGGTGCTGGTTATCACCTTTAAAGCCCTATATGGTAGTGGGCCAGGATACTTAAGAGACTGCATCACCCCAAGAACATCTGTCCATCCCACCAGAACGGATCAGAGAGGCTCTCTAGTTGTTCCATCAGCCAGAGAGGCACATCTCTCTGGCACTAGAAGGAGGGCCTTCTCTGTGTCTGCTCCAGCCCTATGGAACCTCCTGCCAATTGAGCTGTGTCTTCAGATGGACTTGCTGTCTTTTAGGAAGAACTTAAAAACATGGCTGGTGAGACAGGTATGGGGTCCTGGTGGGACCATGACCCCAGCTCGCTGGCTTGTTTGAGCTCCCTCTCCCCCCTGGTCTTTTATTTTTTTAATTTTTTTAAAGTTTTTAACTTTTTAATTATTATTAGGACCTGTTGATTTTTATAATTTTAAAAACTTTTTAAATTTTATAATTGTAATTTTGAAGTTTTTAACAATGGGTTTGGGTTGGGTTGTATTATCCTTTTATGATGTTGTAAACCGCCGTGGGTCGCCCCGGTGAGAAGGGCAGTATAGAAATGTAAATAAATAAATAAATAAATACATAAATAAATGTTTGCTGAATTATTTGTTCCTTTCATTGCAACGTCATATGAAACATTTTAAAAATTCCATTTCTCATAGATTCATCATTTCCATTTGTGAATGAGAGAGGTAATCCTATTTTATCTTGTTGCACCATGATGTCCATATATTGTACAAGTTTTCTTTGTACAAAGCTAATGTTCTTTCACAGAGAAAAACCATAGAAATACTGACTGGATCATTAAAAAAATTCATATAGCCTCTCTACTTTAAAAAATCTGAGGTTTGATTCATTGATCCTATCTACTCAGATACAATAGGTAGATTTCAGTGCTTGTCCTCAGAGATCGTGACTGTTTTATCCAATATCGATTTTTTTGCCTGCAGCTGGCATGTGGTTTTGGGAGACATTTTGGGACTTGCTGCATCACTCTGATCTAATCACACATGTAGTTATTTTATCCTACTTGGAAGTTTCCATTGAGGACCATTCTCTTCTCTGGCTATTTTTGGGTCATTTAAAGTTTAATAAAAGAGTAATACAGTACTTCATTAATTTGATTTCTAAATTCCCTCAACACTCAAAAGGGTAAAATTGGAAGTAAAGAAGATTTTTAAATTACTATTCTAATGTGTGTCTACCACATCTTGTTAGTTTTCACATCATTTTTTTCAGATTCCTATTCCATTCCATTTCCATTTTTAACTTAGTATTTTAAATGTCCATGCAACAAAGCAGCAGTCATTGTCAATTTGTGCTATTGGTGTTAATTGCTTTAATTACATTAAATTTAATATTAATATTTTAATTTATATGCCACCCACTCAGGTTTTTTAAACCCAACTCAGGGCAGCTTACATAAACATCAAACAATATGCACAGTAGAAACAATATAAACACAGTAGATACAATATAAACAATATACAATAACCAATATACACGGTAAATACAAAGTATTTAAGTATTCTTGTACACTTGCTTGATTGCCCTCTCAGTCTTCCAGTTCCTGTTCCCTTTGGTTGTCTACTATAAAGGTAAAGGTTTTCCTTGCTTGAAAGCCAATTGTATCCGACTCTAGGGTTCAGTGCTCATCTTTGTTTCAAAGCCGAAGAGCCAGTGCTATCTGCTTTTGCATACGTTTCCGTGGTCATGTGGCAGGCATGACTAGACACCGGAGCTCATGGAACACTGTTTACCATACTATAGAGTTTAGGAGATTATTGAATAGTTTCCTGTCCAAAGATATAAGAACAAGACAGTCAAGGATTTAAATGTCTACTTTAGAAACAGGGATAACCTATTTAGGAAGGAAGGAGGGCTGCCTTAGGATCCCTTGATATGCTCTCAAGGGTGATAGCAGATTGACAGAGTGCAAGCTTTATATATGCAAGGCTCCAAGTTAAATTTTCAAGCTCTCCAGCTTATTTCGGAAGAACTTATATCTGAAACTCAGGAAAGCTACCACCTTTCAGTATCAATGATAAATAGCTGAATAAACCAAGGATCTATCTCTCTGCAAGACAGATTCTCTTGTTCCTAGTTTGATAGTAGTATACATTCTGGTGCAGACTCTACTGCAAACTACTCATCAATTTGGAAACGAATAATCATGCCTGTTTGTTCAGGAATGTAGCAACTTTTAAATTTTACCCAAGTCTTCTTGTAGCAGAGACACATATTTGTGTCATGTCTCAACTAGTCATTTATCAGGGCTCATTTATGTAATACATTGATGGAGGGCTTTCTTTAGGCAATGCATAAGGGAAGGAATTTTGTATTCTAGTAAGGTCAGAGAATTTAGCAGACTGTAGTGGCTCAAATGGTTAAGATGCTGAACTTGATGACTGGAAGGTCGGAGTTTGATTCCTGGGTATTGTATGACGGAATAAGCTCCCGTCTCTGTCCCCACTCCTGCCAACCTTGCAGTTTGAAAGCAAGAAATTCCAAGCATATAAATAGGTACCACTTTGGTGGGAAGGTAAACAATGTTTTGTGCAATCAGGTGTTGAGGCATGCCTGCCACATGTCCACATAAATGTCTACAAACGCAGACAACATTGTCTCTTTGGCTATAAACAGAGATGAGCACTGAACCCTAGAGTTGGATACAACTGGATTTTGAGCAAGGGTAACCTTTACCTTTATCTAAGTTTGCATCTATGAACATTCATAATGGACTAATTGTTGCAATGTAGTTTGTATTGGATAGTAGCTTGACTAAAATAAACCTTAGAAATGTGTGGTGAAGTATGTTAATCCAAATGGAGTTGTCTAGAGACCGGTTCTAGCTCTGCAGTTGAAAAAGCAGAATATACAAGCAGATTATTGCAACATACAATCTAGTGACTACCAGGCCAAGCTGCTTGGTTTAGAAGATTAATTGTAATTTAAGTTACTTGTGATTAACATGTCCTATTTATTTTAGTGAGCTTATGCTAACAAGTATTATCATGAAATGTGTGTGTTTAATAAATGACATTACCATAGGAAATTGTCTGGCTTACTTTTAGAGTTGGGTGCTGCCAGGATATTGAAAAAAACCTACAAATAGTTTATCACTGTTCCACATTTTAAAGGATGTGGAGGAACTTCCAACTGCATCCAAATTCCCCTTTGGGAAAGTAGAGGTAGCAGAGGTAGCAAACAAAACAAGATATAAACTGTCCTTTCCAATCCCCCTGCGCACACACACACACACACACACACACACACACACACACACACACACTTTGTCAAATCGTCCACATGCTGCCATTTTGCAGCAGCTCTCACTGTTTCAATCAGCATTCCTCACTTTATTAATTCACCTTCAATCCAGTTTGATTTCATGATCTTTTTCTTAGAAAAAAGAAACTGCAATTTATTTCCCAGATTCTGGAACTCTGCCAATCATCTTGCTCCACTGTGGGAGTTTGAAAGGTCTTGAATTAAGATTTCAATATTGTACTTATTCGGTTAAAGAATACTATGGAAATTGGAAAACTTCCCATTTCTTGTAGAGTTAGTAAAAATGTATCAAAAATATATGTGAACTATCCAAAGGTTCCATAAGATAATCTTAAACAAGGAAATGGAGGCCAACCTTTGTCCTATTGCCTTAATATGAATGTTTTTTCTCATGTAGATTTTGGGCACATTTTGGTACTAAGCCGCCCCCCTCAAATTTTCATTGCAACACTAGAAGCACAAAAAAAAGTCAACAAATTTCCATTGTTAAGCTTATGAATCAAAGTTGTTTTGGTGAGTCACCTCCATTGAAAGCCCTGTTGATTCAAATAGGTCTACTGCAACTTTCTATGACAAAGCATCTTAGTTAGAGTAGACTCATTGGTATCTTGGGACTTACAGATGAGTTAATCCTGTTGATATAACTTATTATTATTATTATTATTATTATTATTATTATTATTATTATTATTATTATTATTATTATTATTATTATTATTATTATGCCATATCTGATTTCAAATATTGGTGATCATCATGTCAATCAGGCATTGAAGAACTACAGACAAAAATCTGTATATTAAGCAAAATGCTCTTGGAAAGACATGCAAATTTTCATCTGGACTTTTTAAAAAATTCTCAGGCCCATGAGGAAGAAATTAACTCAAAGTTAGAAGACAAGACAACTTGAGAGAACTTGAATTTGACAAATTTGTCATTTCTTGTCTTTCTGCCTTTAAGATGACATGATTTTTTTCTGTAAATACCATATATATTGGTATTTTGATGCATCAACACTCATCAGCACCCCACAGTGTGGTAGTAATTTTTTTTTTTGCTGCCCATCACTGTTTATAGGTTATAACCAGCCTAGAAAAAGACCAGCAGTCAGTAAAGCTATTGTTGCAGTGGAGTTATATGCTATTTATGGGCAGCCCCATTCAGAAGCCTAGTGGATACATTTTGAACCAGTTGAAATTTCCCAATCACATTCAATAAAGGTAAAGGTAAAGGTTTTCCTTGCTCGAAAGCCAGTCATATCCAACTCTAGGGGTCAGTGTTCATCTCTGTTTCTAAGCCGAAGAGCCAGCACTGTCTGCTTCTGCAAACGTTTCCATGGTCATGTGGCAGGCATGACTAGACACTGGAGCTCATGGAACACTGTTACCTTCCCACCAAAGTGATCTCTATTTATCTACTTGCAATTTCTTGCTTTCGAACTGATAGGTTGGCAGCACCATAAACAACATGTTACAGTAACTCAAAAAAGATGTAGCTTAGACATGTTTCACCATAGCCAATCCAGACCTGAATCCTCCTTCAATGTTATAAATCAGGGGTTTCCAACCTAAGGCCCATGGGCTAGATCCAGTCCATGGTGCCATTTCATGTATCCCCACTCTTCCAAGGGCATTTGAAAACAAAATGGCTACCCTTTTGAACATGTTGGGACAAAATGGTCACCACCACCCCATCATATAGGCAGGGCAAAACAGCTATCCAGCCCTCAAAGCTAAGTGAGAGAGCATCACCTGGCCCATGGCTTGAAAAGTTTGGGAACCCCTGTTATAAATCTTCAGATCTTTAGTAAAACAAGTGCCTGTGTAAATGAAATTTGTATCACTGTGTCCAGTTTGAGAGGTACTGGTTACTTATGCATTCAAGAAAGGACTTAAGCTATCTAAAGTTCCCAGCTACTAGTGAATGAAAGAAGAAAGATACTGGTGGGAAGTTTGCCTGAGCAATGGTGATCATCCAGTAGTTGACAGCAGCAACCCAGTTGCAGTTCAGAGCCCTTTATTTTTCCCACTTTCATGTTGGTTCACTATTCAGACTAATGCAAATACATATAAATACTTTAAAATATTCAGAAACAAATCAGAATGGATGAGCTACAAAGTGGCTCAAGGCAAATCAGTTGTGATTTGTAAGATAATTAAGAACAAATAAAAATAGATCCTATCTGCATACCCCTAGTAGGAAAAATGTGCTTCAACTATAACAAATGCAAAACAAGAATTACTGAGATAGCTGAGCAAATCAGAATTCTCTAAGGCAATTCTAAAAATGGAGACAGCACAAACAAACAAACAAACAAAAATATGCATATAGTATTGGACTTTTGATCATTACCAAATCAGGCAGAGTTGTAGGAGACAACCAGTTCTTGCTTGGTGCTAAATTTGGGGAAGTTTAGGTAAAGGATTTCAGGGGTTTTTTAAAGTAAAGTTCTCCCATTCAGAAACTGATGGCCCAAAACAGATTTAAGATAGTTCATATACAGTACTTTGAAAACATCAATCTTACTTATCTTGAAAGAGATACATTGACAATTGATTTGTGTTTCCATGAGGAGTTAAATAATGGGGAAAGGAGTCTGCCTCTGAGATCGCCCCCTGCTTGGTTTCTCTTTGTAAATGGGTATCCTGACCATCTTGACTGCTGCCGTTGGGGTAGCCAACATCCAGGCTCCATTTTGCTATGTAAAGCTTGGCATTATTTTATATTTTTTTTCTGCTGGCAATATGGTCATGATAATGTGCAGGGATATTTGGCCATTTTCTGGCATTTTGAATTGTCAAGAGAGAAGCACAGTATCTCACATTCACAATTGAAGAACTGAATAATATTAATGTTGCAGCAATGACTCATTCCCAAGATAAGAAGAAATATAAGAGAATGCTAACACATTCTAAAGTGAAATTCCAGAGGAAGGACCTTTATTTGTAACACAACTGTCACTTTATATTAGCTAGTTTCAGCCCTTGCCTTCTTATCTGTGTCTGGAGGAAACCAAAATTTTAAGAAGTGTTTCTTTTGTTTATCAAGGCCTTATGCACAAGAAACATTTCTTTCATTGCTACAATATGCCCCAAAACTGCTCTATAACTCAGTGGTTTAGGTTTCTGGCTACTGAGCCAGAGGTTGTAAGTTCAATTCCCCGCTATGCCTCATTGACGGGGACTGGATTCAATGACCCATAGCATCCCATCCTGTGCTGCAGTTCAAAGATATATATTGTATTCTTAAATTTTCATGTTCTTTTGTTCACTAGCAGGGCCAATCCATTTTTAAAAAAAAATGTAATACATACTATGTGTTCAGTTGTATGTTTCAATGCATAACAATCTTTGATGGTGTTTTATTAATTGTTCAGAAGTCTGTGGTTGGCATATATGATGGGAAAGAAAATGGTTTTGTCCTTTGCTACATAATGAATTTTAAAAGGTGAAAGGAGAATGTGCTGTGTATAAGCAAAAAGGGGAAACATGAAAAAATAATTGAAATATGGTCTCATATCTCCACCTACAGACACAAAGACAGTTTCATGCAATTTTATTTTTCTCTTCTGTTCATGCTTCTTAAGAGTCAATGCCATATTTAGTTGAGGAAGAATCCACAGAGATAGCTCATAATTAGACTTAATTATACTAAGATCTTTACAGCAAATGCTAATAAATGAACAAATGCATATTTGCATATTTTACATTTTCACTGCATTTTCTTTTTAAAATATCCTGTAGCAATTAAAAGCTTACTATTAGATCATTTTCATTCCAATCTAAAACAAGCTTCATAATAATAATATCAAGGTTGACGAGAGTGCTTTAGAGAAGTAATTGCAAAACAATGTGCCTTGACTCACTTATGTTAGAGAATAAACTCTCACATCAAGTTCATTAACTGAATAAAAAGAAGACTCCTCTGAATTCAAAATACCATCTGTGAGGGGGGGAGCTGACGGTATAGCGGTGTATAAATGGTGGCAAACTGATGCTGCTGGAAGCTTAACACTAATAGATTGGCAGCTACAAGAAGTTTGTATGCAATGCTTGCCATAGCTCTTTAACATGTGTACTGTGTTCTTGATTATTGGTATACCATCTTCCAATGTTCACTGAGGATTAGTATAATTCTGGATGATGGGAGAAAATGTGATTTGTTAAAAAGCAATAAAAGTTTTCCTTATGAGAAAAGTACAAGAAGGGAAAAGTAGATGGAACTGATATTAGTCAACACACACACACCCCTCAGGAGTGCTACTGTACCAGTTATGCCCAACTGTAGCTGGGCTACAGTTCCTGTCTCCTCAGCATTTGTTATATTGGCTGGGGCTTCTAGGTTCTGAAATCTGATAATGTTTACAGACTCCAGTTGGAAAACTATATATGCTTTGCAAAAAGGAGCAAGCTGGCGTTCAAGATGCTGCAAAAATGGCTTTCACTTTATATGGCAGTAGACAATTCCACAACCAGGCATTTAAAAGACTGACATAACAAGGTGAAAGCTGGACAGGAGAGACCTGCTTATTACTAGGCCTATACTGTAGTTCAGTGTAAGGAACTCAACCAATCATGGAAAGTTTTTTTCCCTTGATGTATCATATGGTATAGATAAAAAATCCAGCAAGTGGTGTTTGCCTTCTTTCTGGCTGTCTTTGCACATTCAGAAATGCCTGGATTGTGTAATCAGCTGCACAGTCAGTCAAATACCCAGGTGTGTCGCAGATACCTGGCAAAACAATAAACCCCATGTGATTGCCCTTAAAGAGCATGATAGCAATAAATATTTTGTTATAGGGAGAAGAGGAATAGGGAAAGCTTCAAGGAAGCTGTACTAGGGCAGACAGTCTCTTAATGCTACAGAAAGAAACCTAACTGCGCAGAGGAGAGAAAGGAGATGAATGAGTGGAGTATTTATTTATTTCCACCAAATATTTCCTGGCAGTGGGGAGTAGTTTTCTGTGATAGTTTTGCAGTTAGCATGAGGAAACTTGTAAGGCTAATCTATGGCCAGGATTAAAGGAGGAGATCTTCCTGAGTTGAGCCATGGAGAAGAGTGTCAGTAGGCCACAACCAGAAGACCTGTGAGACAAGAAGATCCTCAAGGAGGAGTGTGATGCCTTCATCCTCTTACATCAAATGTGGTGAGATCATGATCAAAGGAACACCCTACTCTCTGGATGACTGTGAAGTCCCTTTTTATTTCAGATATTATGGAAATTCACATTTAGGGATACAGTATGGGGAAAAAGATGGTTGTCTCTGCTGAGCTCAGAATGAGATCTCCACAGACTTAATTAATGCTTGGAACCCAGAAGAGTACAGATAGGAGAAAGATAAGTGTCCTGTGATAATATATCAACATCAGGACTAGTGAGTCATTGTAAGAACAGACGAGAGGACCAAGGATCTGGTACCTGGAAGGTGCTTCATTTAGTTGGGTCTAGCATGCTGCAACAGGTTTTTGTTGATTTGCTGCTATTCAAATTCTCTTCAGCATAGCTTCTCATCATGCCAATGCCTCTGTGTCTTCCCTCTTTTCTCAGAATGGTTCTCTCCCTTTCTCACTCCTGGTAATTCTTTTTATTCACCTTCTCTGCCCCAATTTGTCTCTCCCATTTATTGGAATTCCATCTTAGTTACAGTTGTGGGAAACTGAAAGCTAGCTATGTTAGTGTCGTCTCTACTCTCCAGCTCACAAGCAGTGCAGGTGAAAATTCTCCTATGTATTCCACACATACTGTCATTTCTCTGCATGGTGTTTTAGTTCCATATACACATGCATTGTCCATTGTAAGGAGCAACAACAGACCACCCAGCATCACTCCTGTCCAAGGCTCCATAGTCTCTCTCCTAGAAGGCTCATAAAACTGACCACTAGAGTGAACACTGAAGCATTCCTTACACAAAGTGAAATTTACCACAAAGAGGGCTCTGGCTGGTATTGCTTGGGAAATATATAAATGTATTTCATATTTGAATGTCTTTGAACTGTGGTCTGGAGAAGACTTTTGAGAGTCCCCTGGACTGCAAGGAGATAAAATCAGTCAATCCTAAAGAAAATCAACCCTGACTGCTCCTTGGAGGGACAAATACTGAAGCTGAAGCTCAAGTACTTTGGCCACCAAATGAGAAGACAGGACTCAATGGAGAAGGCCCTGATGCTAGGAAAGATTGAAGGCAAAAGGAGAAGGGAATGGCAGAGGATGAGATGGCTAGATAGCACCATTGATAAAGTGGGTGCTGATCTGGGGGAGCTATGGAGGATGATAGATGACAGAAGAACCTGGTGTGCTGTGGTCTGTGGGGTCAGAAAGGGATGGACTTGACTGTGTGACTGAACAACAAAAAAATTCACATTGGAAGTGAGTCTGGGAAGTATAGTATCTTTCCCACTGTCCACTATAACTGGTGTTAATAGGTTTTCAAAAATATCCATACTATTTGTTGGAAGATAAATTGAGATGGGCCACTTAACTTAATTGTTCCAGAGAGGAAAAAAATAATAATTCCACAGTTTTTCAAAACCCATTAGCCATGGCTGTATCACACTTTTCTTTTTCCCTCTGAAATGCTTGTCATTCTTTTCATTCTCATTGCAAGTGGCAGCAGGTGCAAGTTTATTAGCACAGTTTTGTTTCATCTTCAATGCCGTCTGCTTCGTGATTTTCAATAGCACTGTGATGGAAACAGAGGGAAGGCAACTGTCCAAAAAAAAGGGGGGGTGTGGTGGAGAAAAAGTAGTTACATTTTGGAGATAATTCCACGAAGTGGAACTCCTTTTCTTGATAGTTGGGTGAGTATAGCTGATGGATGGCCAACCTAAAATTGCATATGTGCCCTGTTGTTGAGAAGAGATGATTCATGATTCTTTTACTCATGTTTTCAAAGTCTGCATAGGCATATCAGAATAGAAGCAAAATAAGTCAAAGGTAAAAGGGAACAAAATGAAGAAGACAAAATGTTCTGGCACCTTAGAGACTATCTGCTATATTTTAACATGAGGTTTTGTGGCTCAAGTCCACTTCCTCAGACATTGGTGGATGACCTCTGGAGAGAGCTGGATGGAGGTCATCCATCTGTCCTGGCTCTTCTCGATCTCTCAGCGCCCTTCGATACCATTGATCATGGTATCCTTCTGGGTAGGCTCAAAGGATTGGGGACCCAGGGCACTGTGCTGGCTTGGTTTTCCTCATTTCTGAAGGGCAGGACCTAGTCGGTGTGGTTGGAGAATGAGAAGTCTAGTCCTAGGCTGCTCCAATACGGGGTGCCTCAGGGCTCGGTGCTCTCACCTCTCCTTTTTAA
Source organism: Furcifer pardalis (assembly GCA_030440675.1). Lineage (NCBI taxonomy): Eukaryota > Metazoa > Chordata > Lepidosauria > Squamata > Chamaeleonidae > Furcifer > Furcifer pardalis. Next base: position 28,867,704 of record CP126892.1, read on the forward strand.
CATCTACATGAAGCCACTGGGTGAGATCATCTGTTCTCACGGGGTGAGGTATCATCAATATGCAGATGATACCCAGCTGTACATCTCGGCCCATGGCGACCCAAGCGGTGCAGTGGAAGTCCTTTCCAGGTGCCTGGAGGCTGTCAGGGTCTGGATGGGGGACAACGGGCTACAACTGAATCCCGGCAAGACTGAGTGGCTATGGGTAAGGGGTCCTGCGCCATCGCGGGAGTTGCCAGCTTTGGTTCTGGATGGGGCAGTTCTGCCCCAAACAGACCCGGTGCGTAATCTGGGGGTCCTCCTGGACTCACGACTACTGTTCGAAGAGCAGGTGGCAGCCGTGGCCAGGAGGGCTTTTGCACAACTTCGTGTAATACACCAGTTACGCCCACTCCAAGATCAGGATACCTTGCTCATGGTCACACATGCTTTGGTCACCTCCAGACTTGATTATTGTAATGCGCTCTACATGGGGCTGCCCTTGATGACCATTTGGAGGCTGCAGCTGGTCCAGAATGTGGCGGCTCAGGTAGTGATGGGGTGTGGGCGTTATGTTTGTGCCTCACCCCTGCTTCGGCAGCTGCACTGGTTGCCAGTATGTCTCCGGGTGCAATTCAAGGTGCTGGTTATTACCTTTAAAGCCCTACATGGTAGTGGGCCAGGATACTTAAGAGACTGTGTCACCCCAAGAACATCTGTCCGTCCCACCAGGGCAGATCGGAGAGGCTCTCTTATCATTCCATCGGCTAGAGAAGCGCATCTCTCTAGCACCAGGAGGAGGGCCTTCTCTGTGTCCGCCCCGGCCCTTTGGAACCTCCAACAGAACTGCTTACAGACAGAGCTCCTGCCCTTTTGGAAGGGCCTAAAAACCTGGCTGGCAGGGCAAGTTTGGGGATCCAGGAATGTGGGATCCCATGTTGGGTGGCTGATCTGATCAGACAGCCACCCTTCTTGCTTCTCGCTGTTTTAATCTTTTTAACTTTTAAAGTCTTAAAGTTTTAAATTCTTTTTAGTATTCTGTAGATTACAGTCGGAATTTTAAAGTTAATTTTAAACTAAATTGTAATATGCCTGGGTATGAGGGGATTGCTCAGTTTGTTTTACACTTATAGGATTCTGTATTGTCGATTTGTGTTTTTAACACCGATGTTTGTAAGCCACCCAGAGTCGGGTTCGCCTGATTAGGACGGGATATTAAATTTAAATAAATAAATAAATAAATAAAAATACATGGAGGTCATTTATACATGGCCTCATGAGAAAGATACAATGATTGGCTGAACAAAGGTTGCAATATGTCCTACTCTTATGTCCAAGGAAGTGGACTTGATTCATGAAAACTCAAATTAAAATATAGTAGTTAGTGTTTAAGATGCCACAATGTTTTAGTTGTCTTTTTTAAAATTGTTTTTACTTTTATTTCATTTCTTGCCCAATATTATTTTTGTTTTACATGATTTAGAACCGTGATATGAAGGCACACTGAAGTGATCACAAAGTGATAGTGGGGGAGGAAGGGGGCTAGGTTTATCTCTCTAAGAGCAGTAATATTAGCCACAGCTGCATGTGATATGTCACATATATCATTTCCTAGAAAAGACAGAGAAGATCTTTGCTGTCAGTGCTGTGGTCAGTGGTGTAGCATGGGTTTCAATCACCCGGGGCACAGGCCAAACTCGCCATCCTCCCATCTAGGCTCACACACCCCTATGGGACCCAGTTAACCCCTCATTGGGGAGAGGTGGGGTGAAGGCTTTTATGCTCCTGGGAGCCTCACAAAAGAAGAAGCCTTTAGGTCTCCTTGGGAGTTGAGAGGGGTTTATGGATTGAAAGGGGTTCCCCAGAGCTCTAGGGAAACAGGGGCTTTGAGCAGAGTCAGATGGGACCCTCAGACTAATGAGAACAGGAAGGGGGGGACTCCTGGCTCTCCTGCCCTGGCTGAGCCTGGTTCTGTTCATAGCCCTCATCAACTTAGCAAGAGACGATCTGAGCAGCAAAGCAGGGGGGGATGGAATCCCTTGGGTCCTTCTCCCTCTCCCTGTGGTGACTCAAGCAAAAGCATTCCTTTTGCCTCCTAAAGGAACCACTGGTGGTGCCTCCTCTTCCTCCTCCTCCTCCGCCACCATAGAAAGATCACCCTTGCTCAAAGGGATTCCCAAAAGGCTGCACCCGTGCCTCTCTCTCTCTCTCTCTCTCTCACACACACACACACACACACATGCGCACACACTCACGTGTGCCTGTGTCCGCCTCCTCCTTCCAGGGATGCTACCCCCTGGAAAGTGCTACCTGGGGCAGGCCGCCCCCTGCCCCCCATGCTATGCCAGTGGCTGTGGTGCCCTGTAGGCTAAACTACAGCAAGGCATTTGGTGTCTTTTTTGGACAGAACTTCCTCATAGATGGTCCATGACCATGCTATGAAACATCTCCTTAAAAGTTTAGGGTGGATCCATTTCTGCCTCAAGCCACTGTGGTTATTTTGCTTTCTTGTCAGCTTGAATGGTTATTTCCAGACCCATTTCAAAGTGTTGTTTTTAGTCCCTAATGCCATAGTTGTTTAAGACTATATTATATTAACTTAAGAATTGCCTGTTCCTGCTATGGGATGTTTAGGGCCTTAGGATCAATTTCAGTCTTTTTAATGTTAGTGAAGAGGCTAAGCGACGAGCATGGAAGCTCCATCAAATTCAACCATACCCTTCACCATCTATTCAGTGGTATGTGTGTGTCCACATGTTTCATGTCATGATCGGATTATTGAGTCACCAAAGACACATCCACCATGAAGAAAATGGTGTCAGGTTCGCCTGAGCAAGGCGGGGTATAAATTTGAAGAATAAATAAATAAATAAATAAATATAAATAAAATAGACTTTCAGGAAAAAAGTATGCTCGGACACAAGTAGCTGCCATTGAAGACAACCCCAAGGTATTATTAGGCAAATAGTGGAACACTTTTCTTAATGGTAATGTAACCCACTAGAAATTTATCTGATCTCTAGCCAGCGGCATATTTGAATATTTTTTCTCTATAAGTATTTAATTTTGGCATCTGGTAGCCACTTGATTTTACTGTGATTTGGTTTTGTTTTGACATAATGATAGTAATCATAATAAAGTGATTTATTATGTTTTGGAAATCTGTTGTAGCAAAACCAATAAATAGTCTTGTGGGACTTTAAAAACATTTTTTAAAACATAAGATATTGTGTTCTGCAGCTCAGTTCATAAAAAGCATGCAGGTTCCACATATCTGATGAAGAGGACTGCAGCTCTTACAAGTTTATGCCAGACAGAACTTGTTCATGTTTAGGCACTGCAAGACACTTTGATGGAATTTTGTTGTGAATCTTACTGTTTTATATTTGTGGGTTTTGCTGCTTTTATGATTACTACATTTTACTTTTACTGTTAGCTCTACAAAGTACATCATGAGAAATTGGAATGACGGAGGAGGAGGAGGAGGAGGATTTAACTATTTGCCATCTAGGTTAGTGGTATATCAGGCAGCTGCAAAGATGTGTGCCAGATTGCACTAGAATTAAAAAGAGAGTGATATATCTTAAAACAACTCTTTTGTCTGCTGGGTAATCTCTCCTGTCCATCATCAAAAAGTAGAAGTCCTACAGTTTCACCAAATATTTGGGCAAAATTGGAGTCTTGATAGAGTACATTTCTGGCATATTTTGAGACAACCACAAAGTATATCACAATAAGCCAGTGGTTCCCAATGTGGGGCTCAGGCCCCACAGGGGTACTTCAATTCTCAGAAGCCTAAGTCATTTGCTTATCAGTGCTTTGGGGAATTAACTTAAGCTTCTGGGAATTGAAGTCCAAAAATCAAAGGTTGGGAAACACTACACCAGGCCATTCTACAAGTGGTCCAAATTGTGATTTGTCTCCCCTTTGTGTTCATACTCTAAGTGCAGTATGTGAGACTGAATTTTCATGAAAAGATAAAATTATATCATTTGAAGAGGGACCTGGCCATCCAACATGTCAGAATTGCAGTGGATGAGACAGATGTGCTGCTTGGGGCTTTGAAGCTGATCTCCCACAATGGGAGATTGTGTGAGTCAAAACCAAGCTCTTCCCTTAAGGCATCACAAATAAATTCATGGCTTGCTTCACAAATGAGACTATGAGGGACGTAGCCTTGGTGCAGGTCTTTGGCAGAAAGACAGAGCTGATTGTGGACTGGGTAAATGGGATGCACAATTTCCAGAAATTTTTTTATCATGTCAGAATCACACAAAGGTGCTTTCTTGGTAGAAAGGATTTCTGTTGGAGGAACTCTGCTCAGGGGACACCTGAATGAGTCTCCTTTCATGTCCCCAAGATTTTCCCTCCACTGAAGTGGTCTCTATTTATCTACTTGCAATTTCTTGCTTTCGAACTGCTATGTTAGCAGGAGCTGGGACAGATATGGCCGCACATTCCATCATGCAGTACTCAGGTCTTGAACTGCAGATTTGCTGACCCTCCAGCTAACAAATTGAGCTTATTAACCACTGAAGCCACCACAGTACCAATTTCCAGGTGCTTCAAGACAACAGCTATGGTCTCAATCTCTACTGCAACTTTGAGAATGGTTTCTCTTACAAGCTCTTGCCAGGGAAGACACTAGGTCAGTGGTGCCCAAGCTTCCGGCCCAGGAACCAGATCTGGCCCACAGGCCATAGTGACCAGCTCCCTGAACGACATGACCATCCCACAGCTCCAAAAGTTTGGGCATCCCTGCACTAAGTGTAGACTGTATCTACTAATCATATATACCCAGGCTTGTTGTTCAAGAAATGGCTAAATGCACAGGATCATTACAAATGAGAGTCTCCTCTCAGCTAATTATATTCTTAATTATACATTGAATGGGCTAAGGATTATCTTCTTTTCCAAGAGTCCAAATAAAGACTCTCCAAAGTTACTTCATATTTATACATGAGGATAAATAAGATCACAACTCTGTCATTAAAATTGTGAGAGAGAAATAGAAAGAGACAGAGAGATCTGTGTTTTTCACCTTCTTTTTCTCTCGCACATATTGGATTTTAAAAGATGCACACTTTTATGAGTGGGAAAATACTTCAGATCCCCCCCCCCCAGTGGTGGGATGTCAAAATTGTTACTACCCCACCGTGATGTCATCACAGTGTGGGTGGAGCTAATGTCATGATATCATGGGCGGAGCCAACTTCATGATATCATGACGTTGTGGGTGGGACCAAAGAAAAAATAATAAAATAAAAATAGGCACACACACACACACACACACACACACACACACACACCTCAACCCACCCACCCACCCACCCACCCACCCATAACACAAACCTGTAAATAAATAAATAAATAAATAAATAAAATGAAAAATACATTAAAATACACCCACCCACCCCAAACACAAATCAACCAGAGCTTTTAAACCAGAGCTTAAAGCTTATTCTGGCTAATCTTTCTCACACTAGTTCAGATGGAAGGAACTACAGAATGAACTCACCACAGGATGGCTTCATTTTGGCACTTTTCAACTTTTCAACAGTTAAAGAAGTTAGGTACTAAGTCTTTGCCTAACCAGTTCTCTAGGATAATATGCCTTAATGTAAATGTAAAATAGTTGTACCTCCTTAAGGGTTCTCCAATTAGAACAGCAATTGGAACAGCACAGGTGTAGCTTATTAATGAGGTAACTCCAAGACTTTGCTTAAAAACCCCAAGCCAGGCCACCAGGCCTTTTTAGGAACTGTGGTAGTTCATCAATATAGGTAAAGGTATTAAATACACATTAAAATACACACAGACACATCACATCCAAAGGTGAATCATTTACCCTGGGGAGCTTCAGGCTATAGGGAGCTTCAGGCTAGCAGCTTCTTTTCCTCCTCCCTGCTTGGGAGGACAGCAAGGAGGCCATGCATATGCACCAAGCACTGTAGGCATGCATGCACGCCAAGTGCTTGGTGTGCATGCGCAGTGGGTGAACCAATGAAAACGTAAGCCCCGAAGGTGGTTCCCCCCAAAAGCTGCTACCGGTTCTCTAGAACACTGGGGAAAGTTACTACCAGTTCTGGTGAACTGGTGAGAACCTGTTACATCCCATCGCTGCCCCCCCCTCACCATTAACATGTGCAGGGTTAATTTGAGTTCAAAACTGCTTATTTTGTGTAGACCTCAATAGCTCTAAGTGCCATAGTTCTTATCATGCAACAACGGCCTGAGGTAGAAGACTCCATGGCCTGGCAGGCGGCTGAGGACCTTGCCCTCTTCTCTGGGCCCACAACAACAACCTGAAGGAGAAGAATCCATGGCCTGGCAGGTGGCTGAGAACATCTCCCCCTCCTCTGGGCCCACAACAACAGCCTGAGGGAGAAGATTCCATAGCCTGTCAGGCGGCTGAGGACCTTGCCCCCTTCTCTGGGCCCACAACAACGGCTTTTGTTGTCTTGTGTTCTGCTTTTGTTGTCTTGTGAAGTTGTATTTTATGATTTTTTACTGTACTGTTGCTGTTTTGACTGTAAGCCGCCCTGAGTCGCCTCGGCAAGTGGGCGGCAATATAAATCTGAATAAATAAATAAATAATGCAGAAGATGGAATGGGCATGAAGATATTGGCAATTTAAGAGAAAACACAGCTTCATAGGAATTGTATTCTACAGTATAGCAGAACACCTGCCATTGTGGTCATTGTCACCATGAACTTAGTTGTGCAACCTAATAACAGGTCTGCTAAAGGCAAGTGAGCAAAATGTTCTGGTACTAACCAAAGTTATAGTGTTCAATGCAAGGAATGCATTAAACATTTATGAAAACTTGCTAAAAGGGGGGAACCTATGAAGTACAGAGATTTAGATGCACACCCACCATTACCAGTTAAACAAAGAGAAGCCTTTCATACTCATTTATCAGTGAAGTTTATGACACTTGAGTGAGTGAACTGTAGTTTTATGAAATTTGTAGCTACTCAGAGCACTTTGTAAAACAGCATCTGAAAGAGAGTACATGACTGTTAGCTTCGCTGGGGTTAAAATGTCATTCAGAAGTAGTCTGAGAATTGAAGAGAAATTTCCCTGGCAGACGGAGAAAAAAAGAGAGGAGGAAGACAAAGAAATAAAAAGTGAGGACAAGTATCAAACAAAGAATGAATTGAGAAAGAAACACTTGAAGAAAGTCAATGTGGCTGGGGGGAAGAGGGAGTAGGGCAATTTCTTTTTTTTGGGGGGGGGGGCGAAGGCAAGGATTGTCTAACAATATAAAATGCTTTGATTATGCTTCCCAGTGTATAATTTTAAATATTTTTATTTGCTTTGAAGAGTTATGAATGAAATACAGGTAGTAGCTTTGAGAAACTAATTTAGGAGGTTGTACAGGATGGGTAAACATGGCTGGTAAGTCCATAATCCTGACTAGATTTGGGTTATTATTATTACCCATAGATAATTGGGTGCATCTCCCATAATCAGTGGTGGGATGTCAAAAATTTTACTACCCCACCATGACGTCATCACATTGTGGGCGGAGGTAACATCATGACGTCATGACATAGGCGGAACCAACATCATGACGTCATGACACCATGATGTTGTGGGCGGGGCCAAAGAAAAATAAATAAAAATAAAATAAAAATAAGCACACACACACCTCAACCCAATATAGGGAACTTCAGGCTAGCAGCTTCTCTTCCTCCTCCCTACTTGGGAGGACAGCAAGGAGTCAGTGCATATGTACCAAGCACTGTAGGCATGCATGCACACCAAGTGCTTGGCATGCATGCGCAGTGGGACAACCAGTGAAAAGGTAAGCCGCAAAGGTGGTTTCCCCAAAAGCTGCTACCGGTTCTCTGGGACATTGGGAAATGTTACTACCAGTTCTGGTAAACTGGTGCGAACCTGTTACATCCCATCACTGCCCATAATCCTTCACCATTGGTTATACTGGCTATAGGTAACAGGCAGTGCAGACTTAAAATAATTGGAAGACAACCATTTTTCAACTCTGTCTAAAACATAGCTTCAGTATTGTGACCTGTCAACTCTAAGTTAAGGACAGTGAAGCTGAAAATGTAAGATGGAGAGTTTCTGAATTTCACAGTGATGATTTCATCTTATCATTCAGTTCCTTGCTCAGAAGTTCTGGCTGATGAATAAAGCAATAACTTCACTGTTCTTTCAGGTATCCTTTTAGAACAGAACTGCCCAATCAGTCTTTGTGAACTACTGCTCTGATTTAACTGCTGTAATATGGATTATAATACATCTGGCCACAAACCATCAGTATATCTCCATGGAACAATTTTAACTGCCCTCTCCCCAAAGGCTTTAACAAAGCTTAATCACAATATGGTTAAAAGCTGTTCCTCAGAATTAAAACTATAAGGAAAGGTTTACTCATCATGTTGTCTATTTCATACATATGGTGTTCTTAGGGAGAACAAATACTATCCAATCCAAATATTTGCTTTACAAATCTGGAATGACTCAGCTTTCCCAGTTGATGATGAGCTGGGCTAAAATATCTTTTCCTCAAGTTTGTAGGCATTTATATGACTAAAGATCAGGAGGGGAAAACTGAAAATGGCAGGGGGCTGACACCTACCTTGATTTTAGAGTAATGAACAGAACCATCAATTTTGGGAATGTATGGACCTTCAGGTTTCAGGCAAATCTCCTACCCATTTATGACCAGCTGGAAGATCTCCCTTTAGTGCCACCAGTCAGTAGCCTGGCTTGTCTAGATGTGCCCACTCGCTGTCTGGGCCAAATCTGAGCATTGCATGTCTGGCAGCCACTATTTTTGGAAGATACATGGCCATCCACAGCAAAAATAAGTAAATAAAAATAAATAGAAGGGGTACTCCTTAGTGATAGTAAAACAGGAATGCTTGTCCTCCAGTAGTGAAAAAAAATAGCAAGCATTTGCATTCAAGGACAGATTTCTTTTGTGGAGGAAAATGGCCCTGTCCCAAATTTGGAGAGAACCAATCCCAAAATCCACCAAATAACTCCCTGGATGGAAGGGTCTCTCTAAAGTTTGTCAAAGAATTGGGGTGAAATAAATTTAATTCAAGGGGAGAATTAACTTCTGTTCTAATCACATGATACTTCAAAATACTTTTTTTTTTAGTAAAAACAATTAAAAAAAAACTTTTCATGTTCTCTAGTGGGTGCATGTAGCACCACACCCCTAACCAGTTTTGTACAATTGTGGTATTTTTTCAACATACAGTCAAACCTCACATAAATAGCGCCTCGCTTAAAGAGTAACTCGCTTAAAGAGCAGAATTTTCTCTGCATGTTTGCTTCACTTAACAAATAAAACCAACCAAAAACTCGCTTAACAAAGAAATCGGGGTTCGCAATCCCCCCCACAATTGGTCCCTTATAATGGTGTTTCACTTAAAGAGCAAACTCGCTTAAAGAGCAATCCTGTGGAATGCATTATGCTCTTTAAGCGAGGTACAACTGTACCTGTTTACTGAAAGTTGGAACTATTGGTGGCACTGCATGGTCCTGGAAGCAGACTTTGCTTATCCCTGTTATAACTACTGTGCCACACTGGTTCCAGCTATAGGATGGGGGTAGTTACAACTCTTGGGTAAATGCATGAAAGTTAATGGAGTTATCCATCATAGCTACAGAAAAGGGAATTTAATAAATTCCTTTTATGTTGCAAATTATCTTTTGATGCAATGTGGAAAAGGTTTGGAAGATTTATTATTTCTGTCCAACATATATTTCACCTCCCACCTCAACCACTTAGAGAAATATTGATAATTGGTGCTATTTGTTTGTAGGCCTGTTTTGTGGCTTAGCAACATTGCTTCTCCGTGACAACATAAGGAACAGACAATTATGAGCTCATACTGTTCTACTTACAGCTTATTTAGCATGGTTTAGGCACCCACAAGAAAGAGACATTTAACAACAAATTCAACATAATTTGCCATGTTTGTTCTTTTAGCAACATGAGCAAACAACAAATAGCACTAGAATGTTACCTTGAAGATGAACACATTTATGATGACACTATCATCCACTGGTGACTAAAGGAGGAGCATACAGGAAGAACAGCCAACTTTTAGGAATATGCCTAAACAGGCCTAGTGATGTTCTTGACATTAAAAAAAATTCAGACATGACTTTGAGATGTGTATATATTATGTTGCTTACCTATTATTTGGTGTTGGACTGAAGTCAGTGATGGGATGCAACAAGTTTGCAGCAGTTCACCAGAACCGGTAGTAACTTTTGCCAGTGTCCCGGAGAACCGGTAGCAGCTTTTGGGGGGAACCACCTTCAGGGCATACCTTTTCACTGGTTCCCCCACTGTGCATGCGCACCAAACACTTGGTGTGCATGCACGCCTACAATGCTTGGCGCATATGTATGGCCTCCTTTCTGTCCTCCCAAGCGGGGAGGAGGAAGAGAAGCTGCTAGCCTGAAGCTCCCTATAGCCTGCTCCCCAGGGGAAGTGACTCATCTTTGGATGTGGTGTGTCTGTGTGTATTTTAATGTGTATTTAATACCTTTACCTATATTGACGAACTACCACAGCTTCTAAAAAGGCCTGGCCTGGCTTGGGGTTTTCAAGCAAAGTCTTGGAGTTACCTCATCAATAAGCTACACCTGTGCTGCTCCAATTGCTATTCCAATTGGAGAACCCTTGAGGAGGTACAGCTGTTTTACATTTAAATTAAGGCACGATGACCATATCCATTTTGCAACATGGTGCTGCCCAGCCACTTATATTAACAGGTAAGTGACGGTTTTTGGGTGGGTGGATGGGTGGGTTGATTTGTGTTTGGAGTGGGTGGGTAGGTGCTTGGATGGGTGGGTGTATTTTAATGCAAATTTCATTTTATTTATTTAATTTATTTAAGGGTTTTTGTTGTGGGTGGGTGGGTGGGTGGGTTGAGGGGTATGTGTGTGTGCGCTCATTTTTATTTTATTTTATTTTTATTTTTTTAATTTGGCCCCACCCATGATGTCATGACGTTAGCTCCGCCCACACTGTGATGACATCATGGTGGAGCTGTAACATTTTTGACATCCCACCACTGACTGAAGTCATGTGCCAGTGTTTACCTGCATGCTCAGTGGATGTAATCTTCATGTTAGTTGGATCATGTGACAAGAATAGAATGCCAATGGATATGTCCTGGTGATTTTATTTTTGGGTTTTAACATTTATCCTTTGGAGCTACTTGTTTTTGTGGATCATTTTACAAAATAAAAATCAGAGACAAGAGTGGTCTTGTTTTTCCATTTAAATATTTGTCTGCAAAGAAACGCTGACCTCATATTTGCTGATGTAAGAAACTCTGGGTGTATATATTTATGTAGTACTGTAACACATTTGGCCTATGTTACTATTCTTTTTACTTCTGTTACTTCATGTCAAATCCTTGTTAAATTAACTATATTTTCAATGCTTTAAGGATAGCTCCATATAGCCAAGTACTAGGGAAGGCTGGGGTGGGGTGGGGGGAAATGTTAGGAATCTGGTCAGCCTATTCAGAAGCATACTATGGTTGACAGGATAGGAAGCCAGTGATAGATCTAAGAGGACTAACAGGGTCACACTCCTCCTATTTACATCAACCAGCAGGTCATTGACTAGAGTGATTTTTGTTGTTTTTCAGTCACATAGTTGAGTCCCACCCTTTGTGACCCCTTGGACCACTGCAGGCCAGGCTCCTCTGTCATCTCCCATTCTCTGCAGCCCGGCCAGATCTACACCCATCACATCAATGATTCCATCCATCCACCTCATCTTCTGCTGTTCCCTTCTCCTTTTGCCTTCAATCTTTCCTAGCACCAAGGCCTTCTCTAGTGAGTCCTCTCTTCTCATTTGGTGGCCAAAGTACTTGAGCTTCAGCTTTAGTATTTGTCTTTCCAATGAGCAGTCAGGGTTGGTTTCCTTCAGAATTGACTGATTTGATCTCTTTGCTGTCCAGGTGACTCAAAAAAGTCTCCCTCAGCACCACAGTTCAAAGGTGTCTATTCTTCTGTGCTCAGCCTTCCTTGTGCTCCAGCTCTCACAACCATACATTACTAGTGGGAAGACCATTGCTTTAACTATGTGGACTTCTGTTGGCAGGCTGATGTTTCTACTCTTTATTATGCTGTCTAGGTTTCTCATAGCTTGCCTCCCAATAACTAAGCATCTTTTTATTTCATGGCTGCAGTCACCATCTGCAGTGATCTTAGATCTCAAGAAGGTAAAGTTTGTCATTGCTTCCATTTCTTCCCCTTCTATTTGCCAGGATGTTATAGTGCTGGATGCCATGATATTGGTTTTTTTGATGTTGAGTTTCATGCCAGCTTTTGCACTCTCCTCTTTCACCCTCATCAAGAGGCTCTTTAGGTCTTCTTCACTTTCTGCCATTAGGGTAGTGTCATCTGCGTATCTCAGGTTGTTGAGATTTCTCCCAACAATCTTAATTCTGGCTTGTGCTTCATCCAGCCCTGCATTACACATGATGTACTCTGCATATACAGTAATACCTCAGTTAACGTTTACCTCGGATAACGCTAAAATTGCATAACGTTAAGTAATCTGGGGAGAAGAATTGCATCGAATAACGTTAAGGTCCTATGGGATGGATCGAATAACAACCGCTAAAGCCTGTGTGGTTACAATGTATCTCTATGGAGCTTTAATGTTATCCGATCCATCCCATAGCATTTTAACATGCATCAGATAGCACTGAAAATCGGATAACACCAAAACTTGTGGAACCAAGTCTTAGCGTTATCCGAAGTATTACTGTAAGTTAAATAAGCAGGGTGACAATATACAGCTGTGTCATACTTTTTCCTAGTATAAATGACTCACATACAGATTCCTCAGAAGACAGATGAGGTGGTCTGGTACCCCCATCTCTTTAAGGACTTACCACAGTTTATTGTGGTCCACACAATCAAAGGTTTTGGTGTAGTCAATGAAACAGAAGTAGACTTTTTTTCTGCTACTCCTTTGATTTCTCCATGATCCAGCAAATGTTGGCAATTTGGTCTATAGTTCCCCTGCCTCTCCAGAACCCAGCCTGTACTTCTGGAAGTTCTCGATCCACATACTGCTGAAGCCTAGCTTGTAAGATCTTGAGCATGACTTCACTAGCGTGTGAGATGAGTACAATTGTATGATAATTTGAACATTCTTTGGCATTGCTCTTCTTTGGAATTGGAACATAGACTGACCTTTTCCAATTCTGTGGCCACTGCTGCATTTTCCAAATCTGCATAGATTGAACAACTAATGTCAAAAGGAGCTCCAGAGATAAGCTTTGCTAACTTCTAGTTCCTCATTTTTATTTCAAAAGGCAAATAAATAACTACAGCAGTTTGAGACCTGGGTACCACATGATGGATTGAGTACCTGTCTCTGTCCTAGCTCTTGGGGACATGAAAGGAGCCTCTTTTGGGTGTTCCCTGGATGGAGTTTCTTATGCAAAAATCCTTTCAACCCAGAATAATTTCTGACACATTATTATTATTATTATTATTATTATTATTATTATTATTATTATTATTATTATTATTATTATTATTATTATTATTATTATTATTATTATTATTATTATTATTTGTTTTTAAGAATCAGGCACTGACAGATTGCTCCATACTGATGAATTTTTTCTCTTAAAAGGGTGTGTATGTGGGGATACCAAGGTATTCAACCGTGTTCATAGTACTGAATGAGTCCTGACATTTTGTTTGTAGAGCCTTCAGCGTGGGAAAAGGCACAACAGACAAATCTGTCCATTTTGAATCTTCTGAAGTAGCAAAGAAATAACTAAATAACATTTCTTTGTTTGTTTCTACTTGGGAAGAGACTGCTTTGTAATCAGATTGCCCATCTCAATTTTTCTGAAGGACACAAAAACAACATAGACAACAATGACTCCAGCCAAATAAAATACTACAGGCAATCTGTTTTCTGCAAGCCATCATATTTTCTGGTTCATTTTCAAGATCTCTGATTTACATATGACCTTTCAACATTTACTAACATTGTATTGGAATTTTGCATGTTGGCTACTGGAAAATAAAGTTAATTTATACAGAGAGATGTGTTTGAAAGTTTTGCAAGTAGTATATAAAAAACTTTAAGTTTCTTGACTCATTCTGTATGTCACCTTGATTCCATGAAAGCAGTTTAAAAAGCAGTTTATCTTCCATGTCTCCCTCTTTAAAAAGTTTCCATTACAGGACCATTTACATAAAGTATAGAATAAAATGGTAAAGGAAGCACAGTCTGTCTTCCTGTTATCCTTCAGTAGACATTAAATATACCGTTATAATCTTTCGATGGCATTTAAAGGCAGCCTAATCACCCCTAGTCATGCCTGCCCTCCACCTGATCCTTGTCATATCAGGTGCCAGTGATGGAACTGCTATCCCAAAGGATTTTACCTGTATCTCTGCATCCAGAGCAGACATCAACTGGCTTCATTTAAAACATGCATTTAAAAATATTGGTTGTTCATTCTGGAAATGTATTATGCTTTGCACATTAGAAAGGACTGTGCAAGGAATTCCTCTAAAACATTGAACCTTTCTTTCTAACAAAGGATAGACATAGGAAATTCAGCAGCTCTCAAGAAGAGAGGTGAACATCTCGCCATGTGGGAGGAACAAACACCTGGTTTCCTGTGGGGCTGAGGTGATGCACCAAAAAGCCTTTTACTGTTGTTCTATATGCATTTCTAGGATTTGTGCCTGGCAAGACATCATGCCATGCATGAAGAAGAGATTTTGGATCTTGAAAGTTTGCAACGTTTTAATTTTCAATGATATTGCATTTTTTTTTGCAATTTGAATATTGATCACATGGCTAATCTCCTTTGCTTGCAGGTGAACATCAGGGGACCTGTAGGTGGGAATTGCATTTATACCCGCACATAAGTCATCAAAATAATTGCTACCCCTACACAATTTCTCTAAACTTCAAAAGCATCAAGATAAACAAATTTCCACTGGTGTTTTTTTTTTGAATAGTAGCCGTGTTAGTCTGTGGTTCAGACATATAAGAAAACAAAACAAAACAAATAAAATAAAATTAAAAACACTGTAGCACTTTAAAGACTAACTGCTATATTTTTATTGTTAGCTTTCGTGGATCAAGTCCACTTCATCAGACAAAGAGTGAATCTTACAGGCATGTTCTTTATATACCAAATTCAGAGGCTCAAAGGGAGAAGGGGTATGGTCAAGCAAGATGACAGACAAGGAAGCACAAGAATGCAGTTTCACACAGCCATTAGCAACAAAGATTATTCAGATAAACTCTAAATGACTCCTTTTCAATCTCAAGGTTGCTGAGAAAGCCCATTATGGTCTCTGATCAATTTGTGACATGCATGTCGGGGGGGGGGGCAAACACCTGTACCTGGTTTCTTTCTGTTTTACTAAAGAGAACTGGCAGGAAAGTTGTAATATAAAATCATATAGCAATCTGTGTATCAAATTTGATAATGTCCCAGAAACCTTTCACTAATATTTAGCTCCCTGTGATGGGTATCTAACAGATGGATGTATTTGATTTCTGCTGTCTCCCTTTCAATCCTAGTTTTGTAATTTCTCTGTTCCAGAATTGCAACTTTCACGTCTTGGATAGAGTGTCCAGTTAGGCTGAAGTGGTTTGAGATAGGTTTCTCCATGTTGCCATTCCAGATATCTGATTTGTGTCCATTAATTCTTTTGCGTAAAGATTGTCCTGTTTGCTTCTGGATCCTTCTCAGGGGCTTCTACTTTTTTCTTGGAGAAGGTAAGATTGCTCTATTTTGGTTCATTTCCAGCATGTGCGATCACAGGAAATGAACCAAAGCAAGACTTCCACTGTCAACTTGTTTTCATCTTTGATTTTCCCATATCATAAAGTGGTTTAAGAAGATGGTCACTTAATTAAACTTATGGAATGGAATGACAGAGAAAGTAAAAAACAGCAACCAAATTTTAATGGTCTTCTCCAGGCTTTAAGTGAGCATGGTCAGAGAGATAGAGATTCAAATAAATTGTAGTGTAAGTATAGTGCATATGTTGGAATCCCAGATATTTTTAAAAACAAAGATCCAGTTTAAACAGAAATTAAAGAAGAATGCTATGTTGAGAGTGAACCTGTAGAATGGCTGTAGAACAGAATATAAGAGAAATGCTCATTCTATGTATTGTTCTTTTCTTCTTAATATAGCAATAGCTCTGTGAAGCTTTACCAGCAAAAATATCCTACTATTGTATTCTGGTAATCCAAAACAGAATTTTAATGGAATTACTACCATGTAGGTAATGGGTTCTCAAACTTTTAAAGCCATGGGCTGGGGCACCCTCCCACAGACAGTTGATGGGCCAGACTGGTGGTCCCCACCACCGCCACCACTGCTACCACCTTTGGTGGTGGCAGTGACCACCCTGAGCCCACCACACCCCAAAAGCCCCTCCCATGCCCCCTACCACTCCCTTGCTTACTGGCCTGGAGGAGCTGTGTAGTGTGGGTGAAGGAAACATGCCTGCAACCACTGCACTGAATGCCCCTCCCCTGCAGCCACCAGAATTGCATCTCCAGCCACCAGATACATTTCCCCAGCTGCTTCCAGCGATGGCAGCGGTGATGGAAGTGGCACTGGAGTGAAGGCATGGCCCGGATGATTTGGTGCTGTGGGCCAGTTATGGCCCATGGACTGTAGGCTGAGGATCCCTGATGTATGTGAATAAAGAACCACAGATTTAATTTTCATGGGACTCTTGCAGCTTCTCACTGTTTCAAATAATTTGGGAATTATGACTTTCAAGACTAGAAAAATATTCATTTTTTACTGTCTGGTTGTATTTTTAATGCATTTACCATTGTCATAAAAGTAAATGGAAAAGACAAGGCATCATTCATATGAAGCCTCTTGATGAATAAGGTGTCATTAAAATTTCTAGAAATGTTGAGTTTCTCAAGAAACCAATAACTCTAGATAAATTATAGCAATCTAAGCAGTCGTCTACTCCAATGGAATTAGTGCTCATTGATCCATTACATTTAATCTCCACTTGAGTAAATGCAAAATGATATTTCCTGCACACAAATAACAGTAAAATGAGCACGTTTGAAACTGTGGACTATAAAAGCAACAAAAACATGAGCAGGATTTCCTAGAGGGAAAGTCCATGTGGTGCTGCTGGGTTAGAGGACAATGTGGTTAGTAACTTTCAGGAAGGAGGTTTATTCTAGGGATTGTACTCACATATTTGGCAGAATGTTACATATGGAATAACAACTAATCAGTTCATTTTAAAAAAACCCTTTAATGCATGAATGTAGAGTATGAGGTCACAAAGGGTCGGAATTGACTGTGCGACTGAACAACAAAAATCATTTCCAAGTTGCCAGCAGGAAAAAAAGTATGCCAAATTATGCATAGTAAATGGCAGCTTGAATATTGATAACACTACATTTATTTATTCTCTTTCCATACTGCTAATTTAACCACAAGTCCTCGATGGGTGTTTCACAATAATAGCAATCATAATCAAAAATGTTGTTGTTGTTGTTGTTGTTGTTCAGTCACACAGTTGATTCTGACCCTTTGTGACCCCATGGACCACTGCCCCATACATTAAAAATACCAGATCAAAAATACATATCAAACTAAAGAATAATTTAGAAACAGTATTACATTTCTGTTCAGTTGCACATTTGAGTCCAACACTCTGCGAACCCATGGACCACCATATTCCAGAGTCTGCAGAGATCTACTCCCACTGTGCAAATGATGCTATCTAGCAGTTTCATCCTCTGCCACCCCCTTCTCCTTTTGCCTTTGATCTTTTCTAGCATCAGGGCCTTCTCCAGTGAGTCCTCTCTTCTCATTTGGTGACCAAAGTACTTGAGCTTCAGCGTCAGTATTTCTCCTTCCAATGAGCAGGGTTGATTTCCTTTGGGATGAACTTATTTGATCTCTTTGCAGCCCAAGTGACTCTCAAAAGTCTTATCCAGCACCACAGTTCAAAGGTGTCTATTCTTCTGCACTCAGCCTTCCTAATGATCTAGCTCTCACAGTATTACATAAAGACCCCTATATAGTGATAAAATAAAATCATGTCAGCTGGATGCTGGAACAACGGAGCGAGGAGGACTCTGGCCGGGAGCTCCCAGATTCGTCCCACCTGCCGGCGCTCCCGAGCCTCGCCCCCACGCCGGGGTACAAAAGCCCCTGCAGTGGGACACTTACCCACCACCCGGATGCCGGAACAACGGAGCGAGGAGGACTCTGGCCGGGAGCTCCCGGATTCGTCCCACCTGCCGGCGCTCCTGAGCCTCACCCCCACGCCGGGCTACAAAAGCCCCTGCAGCGGGACACTTACCCACCACCCAGATGCCGGAACAACGGAGCAAGGAGGACTCTGGCCGGGAGCTCCCGGATTCGTCCCACCTGCCGGCGCTCCCGAGCCTCACCCCCATGCCGGGCTACAAAAGCCCCTGCGGCAGGACACTTACCCACCACCCGGACACCAGAACAACGGAGCGAGGAGGACTCTGGCCGGGAGCGCCCAGATTCGTCTCACCTGCTGGTGCTCCCGAGCCTCGCCCCCACGCCGGGCTACAAAAGCCCCTGCAGCGGAACACTTACCCACCACCCGGACACCGGAACAATGGAGCAACGAGGACTCTAGAGCGAGGAGGATTCGTCCCACCTGCCGGCACTCCCGAGCCTCGCCCCCACGATGGGCTACAAAAGCCCCTGTGTCGGGATGTTGCCATTGGCCATTAGGTACTGAAGTTTGATTATGGACTGTAGCCTGTGTATATTGTGTTATATTTATTTTTATTTTATTTTGTCTTGTTGCACTGTATTTTATTTTATTATTGATTTATTGTAGTACTGCATCTTGATTTATTTATTAGAATGTCCTGATGTTTTGTAATTGCAATTGTTAGCAGAGATATATGTACTGTATATGTGATATTTGTAATTTGCTATTTAATATTTGTAACTGTTTTTTATGCTATGAATGTGCTATGTACTGTAGCTGTTTCTTCTGTAAGCCGCCCAGAGTCGCTATGCGAGTGGGGCGGCATATAAGTCGAAAAATACAAATACAAAATACAATACAAATGAAAGTATGGGCATTGCCTGTATATTATTAAATGCCTTTTTAAAAAGTTTGGTTTTCAAAAGCCTGCAGATCTTCTTCTCCTTATTATTCACAAAGAAACTCCTAGCACCAGGAAATCCCAGAACCTGACTCCTTTTTTTAAATCAGCTAACCACTTCTCACCCAAGTACACATAAAAACTGTCAGTGCTGTTTTCAACAAGTTATTTAGGTAGCTATTGCTTGGAAGCAAAATATAATTTAGACACCTTAGAAGATATGTGTCTTTCAGATTAACTGTGTTTACTCAAGTACATTTCTATGCAGCTAGAAGGTATTGAATTGTTAATTCACAATAAATTGACAAGAATTTTCAGTGCTTCTGTCCCATGCAACCTGATACATAGTACTTCCAACTGTCTGTGTTCTGAAAAATAAGTCTCAGCCATGTTCCTTCATATACAATATTATTTTATGTTCTTAAATTCAGCAAAACACACCCAGATTCTGAAAGAAGGCTAAATGAAAGGTAAGGATGTGTGTTGTAAGGTGCCTCCTTTTTAATTACTCTCAAGGGGTGTGCAGTGTGGATCTTTCTTTGAACCTTTAGGAAGTGAAATTGTTTAAATTAGGGATCTGATTGGCTGTGTCTTTTGGATTGGAACATTTATGTAAAACCAATTTCAACATTCCCCACCCTTCCATATTTGATTCACTACTCTACATCAAAACGAATGAAGCAAGAAATATTGTCCACTATAATCCCAACCTCCATCTTAAATCCAGAATGCTTTTCTACTGACATTGATATCTTCAGCTTTCAGATTGGCATCCTTCTTCCTGTTGGCAATTTCCAAACCCTTGCTCTACAACAGGCATGCCCAAACTACGGCCCGCGGGCCGGATCCGGCCCACCAGGCCATTTCATCCGGCCCCCAACAAGGTATAGGAACTCTTATTATTTTATTTTATTTTAAAAAAATTTTTTTTTGCGGACTTTTTTTTTTGCGGAGGGATCACAAATCAGTGCCTAGTTCCTTCCTTCTGCTGCTTAGTACTAGGACTTCTGCCGAATCTAATTTAGAATTGCTGAATCCCTCTGCCTAGCTGATTTGGCTTTTAAGAGTGGAGAGAGAGACTGAGCCTGAGGCCATCCGGGAGCTAAAAGTAAGCGTCCACCATTTTGTCTTAGCCTTCCGCTTATTCAGGGCTGAGGGTGGGGGGAGAATGGTTTCTTCTGGGAGAGGGAGAAAGAGGGGTGTGTGTGTGTGTGTGTGTGTGTGTGTGTGTGTGAGAGAGAGAGAGATGTGTGTGTGTGTGTGTCCAGGATTACAAGCAGTTTCTTCTGGGAGAGGGAGAAAGAGGTGTGTGTGGGGGAGAGAAAGAGGTGTGTGTGGGGGAGAGAAAGAGGTGTGTGTGTGTGTCTCCCGACCTCCCTAGAGCTGATGCGCGCTACTTTTGAACTTCCCCCACCCTCTTTTATGCTGCAGCAAGCCAGAATGTCAGGATTCGAATCCTGACATTTTGCCTTGCTGCAGCCTCCAGGGAGGTGGGAGAACTTTGGAAACAGCTTGGATCGGGTCCCCACACCTCCCTGGACCCGGCGGGGGGGTCAGAAACCCCAAAATTGCTAACTAAAATCCAAAGTTTCAGGTAGGTGGGGTTTTAATTGGCAATGAAAAGTCATTAGCCTTAGAAAAGATCTGCTTCCTGACATGTCAGGAAGCGGATCTTTTCTAAGGCTAATGACTTTTCATTGCTAATTAAAATCCAAAGTTTCAGGTAGGTGGGGTTTTAATTGGCAATGAAAAGTCATTAGCCTTAGAAAAGATCCGCTTCCTGACATCATGTCAGGAAGCGGATCTTTTATAAGGCTAATGACTTTTCATTGCTAATTAAAATCCAAAGTTCCAGGTATGTGGGGTTTTAATTGGCAATGAAAAGTCATTAGCCTTAGAAAAGATCTGCTTCCTGACATGATGTCAGAAGCGGATCTTTTCTAAGGCTAATGACTTTTCATTGCTAATTAAAATCCAAAGTTCCAGGTATGTGGGGTTTTAATTGGCAATGAAAAGTCATTAGCCTTAGAAAAGATCCGCTTCCTGACATCATGTCAGGAAGCGGATCTTTTCTAAGGCTAATGACTTTTCATTGCTAATTAAAATCCCACCTACCTGAAGCTTTGGAACACAACAACAGCTCCTTGGATGCCACAATGGCCAAGCTGGATGTGAGTTTCTAGGATCTGTCATATTTTTTTAAAAGGACATTTTTAAAGGACACCGCGAAGGCGGCGAAGGAGGAGCCGGTGAAAGAGGAGGAGGCGGCAAAGGCGTTAGTGGTGGCGGCGGAGGAGGCGGCGACAAGGCTGGGTGGATGTATGTACCATGGAGAGATAGTTCGGCCCTCGGAGCCTCTGATAAAATGTTATCCGGCCCCCGGGCCGAAAAGTTTGGGCACCCTTGCTC
This sequence comes from Furcifer pardalis, assembly GCA_030440675.1. NCBI lineage: Eukaryota > Metazoa > Chordata > Lepidosauria > Squamata > Chamaeleonidae > Furcifer > Furcifer pardalis. Next base: position 28,889,249 of record CP126892.1, read on the forward strand.
TACAACATGTTGCCTACATGTTTTCCAAAAGTGTCTCTCCACTTTTGAAATTAAAAATTGTGCCTGGGAGCTAGCAATGATTGCCATTGGAAAACAGGGTCAAAACCACCCTTATTATGTAAAATATGGACAGTGAAAATAGGCAGGGACAAAGTCATTTGAAATGTGATGTTAGATGAGATACTCACATATACCACAAACCACCAAACAAGCAGATACGTGAGTGATTTGTCCAGTTAATTCTGAACTCCTGGTAGAAGAAAGAGTAAACTGAAGCTATTGCACATTGCACCTATAAGAATACAGAACTAATTGGAAAATAAAATACTACTGTAAGGGAAAGCAGGAAGAAAATGAGAGTTAAAGGTAAAGGTCACCCTTGCTCAAAAGCCAGTCATATCCAACTACAGTATAAGGTTCACTGTTCATCTCTGCTTATAGCCAAAGAGCCAGTGGAAATCCAAGAATAACAATAATATGATGCAACAGTAATGGAGGTATCATGTGAAGTCCAACTAGCAGAAATTATAAAGTAAAAAGCAGAAACAATTAGTTGAACGATACACTTGTGATTGTGTGAGCATGATAAAAATGAAATGAGGAAGGGAATTTTCCCATCAAAAAAGATAGATAAGGCTGCTAGAGCCTCACAGCCTAAGGGCAACACAGAACATTGCACAATGGGAAAAGAAAAGAAAAAGTCTGAAATCAAAGTCATGGCAAGTGCAAGCAATGATACACAGAGAAATAAAACTAGCCTAAAATAGAGCAGGTTGGTCAGGAAAAAGAAAGGAAAAACAAAATATGGCCCTCAAGCTATGAGCATGTTGCTAATTAACCCTAATTAGCAGTACAATGGATTATGATGTTGATTATGAGTAGCCAACTAAGTCATCTGTATAATTCCTTTCTTTGAAAAACTTCTAGGTGGTAATGTTGGAGCAATTTTGTCTCTGTGAATTCTGAAGGAACAGATTTTGTCTGCACTTCCCAGACACTTGTTGCAGGTGGGAACTTAGTTACCCACAGGTTTTCACATGTTCCAAATGTTCTGCCAGAGTTCTCAGCTCGGGAGATGTGTGAAAGATATATTTTAAACTATGTTTTGAGATAAAACATATGGTGAAGTATGTACTTTCAGGGAAAAAAAGTGTTTTAAAATGGGGTTTTTAACAAAATAGTTTTAAAATTTACACTTAAATGTGACTTTAATGGAGGATTTTTGCAATTTTTAAGTTACATATTAATTTTTAAAAAGAGATACTTATGAGAAGTGAGTTGAACTTGATGATAAACTGTGGCATAGATCTGAAACTAACTCCCACAACCCTTAATCCTAGATTAAATCAGAGACCACTTGTCCTCCATTAAAGTTAATCTAGCATGTGTGCCTCATATGTGTTATATTTAGTCATCAGCGTTATCTACTCTCATTTGCACTATCCTTGAAAATCTTGGAAAGTCTTTTCCCCTTGGCTTTTAAACTGGAGATTTTAATGACTGATGGATTTCATTGCTGAAGAACCTGAAAGACTTGTGTCCTCAGAAGAACTGTTCTGAGAAGTTAAGAAGAGGAAGACTATCGCCATGATGATAACCAATACCTGGAATGGAATTGGCACCTGAAGAAGAACCTAAGTTTATGTTTATACATAAGTATGCTTTTTTTGTCTCGAAACAACATAAAGTCTATGTTGGGTTTAACATATGACCCATCTCACTAGTTACTATGCCAAGAGACTCCCTACATGAAGCCCACCAGGAGAGCATGTGCAGTTTTATCCTCTGTCTTGCAGCAACCCAGCAACACAATGTTGAGCTGCATCTATTTGTTCATTGATTTTGCTTTATTAATAGTTTGCACTTTAAATGCTTAACATTAAATGATTTTTGTGTTATCAAAAACCGGAAATGAAAAACACCCAGTTTTCAGTTAACAACAATCAGCACTGTTCATTCTTAGACGAAATCATAAATGAGAGAATTCTTCTGCTGTAGGTAGTATTGCCCAGTCACAACTAGAAAGCCTGAATTCCATCAGCTTCTCCTGCTTAGGTTTGCCAATGAAACAGTTTTGAATTTCTAATCCAGGCATCAGACTGTGTGTGTCCCTTGAAATTTGCCTTTGTGTAAAAGATATTTGACATTTGGCCTGTTTGCTAGTATTTAACCAAATCAGGATATTAAGAGAAGCTCTCCCCAACAAATTGTGTAGATATAATGCAACAAAATGTTCATTTAGTGAGCATGCTTTGCAGTCAAAATGTGCATGTAAAAGCATCAGTTTGTTGACCTCAGTCTCAAGGTACCATTTCACATGTTCTCTTGCAGAAAAGTGCTAAATGTGATTCCTTCTCAATAACTCCTTCCTCTAGGACAAAGAAGGTGAGAGAGGCAGCATGGGGAGTGGCAGAGCAAGATGTTAAAAAAAAGTGGGAGTTCTGTTGATATTCATGTTATTCCTTTGCCAGACCCAGGCACATGCTGGTATATCAGGCAATCAGGCTTTCTCCCAACTCACCCTCATCTCTGGCACCCTGGGGTACCAATAACAATAATATTATTTTATCTGCCCAGCCCACTGCACTTTAGATTAAACCATTGCTCCAAGCTCCCTCCTTCATCTTGGAGCAATGGTTTATTCTAAAGTGCTGGACTCCAGGTGGAGCTAGCAAGGGGCGGTGACCAACCAGTTCCTGGGGGCAAGCCTTCTCCTCCGTCCCCTTAGTCGCCGTCCCTTGCTTACTCTGCCTAAACTGCACTTTAGATTAAAACATTGCTCCAAACTGAAGGAGGGAGCTTGGAGCAATAGTTTATTCTAAAGTGCTGGACGCCAGGCAGAGCTAGCAAGAGGCAGCAATGAAGTGGTCCTTGCAGCCTTCTCCCCAGTCCGCTTGACCACTGCCCCTCACCTGGTATGCCCAGCGCAGTGCTCAGCGATGTATGGGATTCCTCCAAACCCCCAAATAGGCACCCCACCACTCCCTATCCAGCACCTTCCCATGGTGCCCAGCACACCCCTAGCCAAACCTTCAAACTTCCCAGTGTTTCTGGCCCTTTCCAAAGCTAATTGCTAATTGCATTTTTGAATTCAGAAATACAAGGTGTTCCTTCTTCCAATTTTTCCCACCTGTCCCCTTCCTCTTCTGCAGTTTACCTGGCAAAGAGTTTTGCAATACTTCCTTTGAAAGAAAAATAGAAGGAGTTTCCAGTATATTACAAACTGTGAACATGCAGAGGCAGCAGACCTGCCCCGGTGGTTCCATCTCACCATACCACTTAATTTATTTCCAAATCGGCTTAAATTAAACGTGACTGGGGAGTTCATCCATTTCTGCATATATGAAGTTGTCAGACAGATCATAAGCAAACAGGCTCATTTGAGATGTGATGAAGTACAAGCAATCAGGAAAGCATCCAACTATATGACAGAAAGAGGTCCAAGAAAACTCCAGCTGTTTATGTAAATGCCGATACTAAGATGCTGGCATCTTATTAAGGACCAGAGGATCAGTGGCATATTTGTATACTGTCATCAGTGTGTAATGGATGTTTACTGCTTCAAAGGGAGAATAAAGTACACTTTTCTGTAATAATTTACAGAGTAGGCATAGAGAATGTTCAGTATTTCCTAAACTAGGTTTATAAAATTGATCCTGCCTTGAACAATTTGCAGTTTTCACCAACTGGTATCCTTCTGTTTGACTCTGAATAAGGACTTTACTTATTCCTTCTAGAGTTGCTACCACATTTGTCCTTAAAACTCTGCGATAAATTTGGAGTATCCTGAAATGCCTTTGTATGTCGCACAATCAAAACTGAAAGTGAAGGTGTTTTTTCCCTATTTCACCTTGGTTTAAGTCAAGGGTGCCCAAACTTTTCGGCCCGGGGGCCGGATAACATTTTATCAGAGGCTCCGAGGGCCGAACTATCTCTCCATGGTACATACATCCACCCAGCCTTGTCGCCGCCTCCTCCGCCGCCACCACTAACGCCTTTGCTGCCTCCTCCTCTTTCACCGGCTCCTCCTTCGCCGCCTTCGCGGTGTCCTTTAAAAATGTCCTTTTAAAAAAATATGACAGATCCTAGAAACTCACATCCAGCTTGGCCATTGTGGCATCCAAGGAGCTGTTGTTGTGTTCCAAAGCTTCAGGTAGGTGGGATTTTAATTAGCAATGAAAAGTCATTAGCCTTAGAAAAGATCCGCTTCCTGACATGATGTCAGGAAGCGGATCTTTTCTAAGGCTAATGACTTTTCATTGCCAATTAAAACCCCACATACCTGGAACTTTGGATTTTAATTAGCAATGAAAAGTCATTAGCCTTAGAAAAGATCCGCTTCTGACATCATGTCAGGAAGCAGATCTTTTCTAAGGCTAATGACTTTTCATTGCCAATTAAAACCCCACATACCTGGAACTTTGGATTTTAATTAGCAATGAAAAGTCATTAGCCTTATAAAAGATCCGCTTCCTGACATGATGTCAGGAAGCGGATCTTTTCTAAGGCTAATGACTTTTCATTGCCAATTAAAACCCCACCTACCTGAAACTTTGGATTTTAATTAGCAATGAAAAGTCATTAGCCTTAGAAAAGATCCGCTTCCTGACATGTCAGGAAGCAGATCTTTTCTAAGGCTAATGACTTTTCATTGCCAATTAAAACCCCACCTACCTGAAACTTTGGATTTTAGTTAGCAATTTTGGGGTTTCTGACCCCCCCGCCGGGTCCAGGGAGGTGTGGGGACCCGATCCAAGCTGTTTCCAAAGTTCTCCCACCTCCCTGGAGGCTGCAGCAAGGCAAAATGTCAGGATTCGAATCCTGACATTCTGGCTTGCTGCAGCATAAAAGAGGGTGGGGGAAGTTCAAAAGTAGCGCGCATCAGCTCTAGGGAGGTCGGGAGACACACACACACACCTCTTTCTCTCCCCCACACACACCTCTTTCTCTCCCCCACACACACCTCTTTCTCCCTCTCCCAGAAGAAACTGCTTGTAATCCTGGACACACACACACACACATCTCTCTCTCTCTCTCTCTCACACACACACACACACACACACACACACACCCCTCTTTCTCCCTCTCCCAGAAGAAACCATTCTCCCCCCCCCTCAGCCCTGAATAAGCGGAAGGCTAAGACAAAATGGTGGACGCTTACTTTTAGCTCCCGGATGGCCTCAGGCTCAGTCTCTCTCTCCACTCTTAAAAGCCAAATCAGCTAGGCAGAGGGATTCAGCAATTCTAAATTAGATTCGGCAGAAGTCCTAGTACTAAGCAGCAGAAGGAAGGAACTAGGCACTGATTTGTGATCCCTCCGCAAAAAAAAAAGTCCGCAAAAAAAAAATTTTTAAAAATAAAATAAAATAATAAGAGTTCCTATACCTTGTTGGGGGCCGGATGAAATGGCCTGGTGGGCCGGATCCGGCCCGCGGGCCGTAGTTTGGGCATGCCTGGTTTAAGTGTTTATGAATGTCTTTGGCAGTGGTGGGAAGTCAAAAATTTTACTACCTCACTGTGACATCATCACAGTGTGGCCAGAGCTAACATCATGACATCAATGGTGGGGCCAAAGAAAAAAATAATAAAATAAAAATAAGCACACACATCTCAACCCACCCAACCACCCACAACATAAACCCATAAATAAATGAATTAAATAAATAAATAAAAATTACATTAAAATACACCCACCCAAACACCCACCCGCCCCAAACACAAACCCATCAGTTACCTGTTAGTATAAGTGCCTGGGCAGCACCATGTTGCAAGATGGATATGATCATCGTACCAGTTCTCTAGGATAATATGCCTTAATGTAAATGAAAAACAGCTGTACCTCCTTAAGGGTTCTCCAAATGGAACAACAATTGGAACAGGTGTAGCTTATTGATGAGGTAACTCCAAGACTTTACTTAAAAACCCCAAGCCAGGCTACCAGGCCTTTGTAGGAACTGTGGTAGTATGTCAATATAGGTAAAGATATTAAATACACATTAAAATACACACAGACACACCACATCCAAAGGTGAGTCACCCTGGGGAGCAGGCTATAGGGAGCTTCAGGCTAGCAGCTTCTCTTCCTCCTCCCTGCTTGGGAGGACATCAAGGAGGCCGTGCATACACACCAAGCACTGTAGGCGTGCATGCACACCAAGTGCTTGGCGTGCATGCGCAGTGGGGGAACCAGTGGAAAGGTAAGCCCTGAAGGTGGTTTCCCCCCCACCCCCACCACCCCCAAAAAAACTGCTACCAGTTCTCTGGGACACTGGGGAAAGTTACTACCGGTTCTGGCGAACTGGTGAGAACCTGTTACATCCCATCTCTGTCTCCAGGCCAGTATTGTTGAAGCTGCTGCCCTCCATCAAGATGGATTCAAGCAGGCCCATGCTGGGTACCTTGATAGGGAGTGATGAGGGTGGCTATCATGATTAAAAATGCTAAAAAAATGGTTTTGTTAATTAATCCAAGGGCACCATCTTTTGTTATAAGTAGGGGCACACTGGGACATGTCCCAGTGTCCCGCCAGGTCAGCGCAGGCCTAAATTCAAGTGGGATTTAATCCACTTGGGGACTGCCTCCCTTCCCTCAGGCTTGTCAGATTAGTTAACCACCACCTGATGATCAACACTGAGTCACTGGCAGTATGGTCTATACTGTGATGAAAATGAATTAATTTCTCCATTTCTGTGCTGGTTTTTAAAAATCTTACATTCTGCTAAGGAAAAGGATTAACTAAAATTTCCAAATAGTCTTGATATCACCCTTTACCTGATAAAATTGGGATAAACATATTCCTTTCACAGACAATCTTTTCCCAGACCATGCAGAGAGCATGAGAAGAGAAACAGAGCCATGTTCTAGAATCTCAGAAAACAAAACAAAACAAAATAGATGTCTGATGAAGTGGACTTGATCCACGAAAGCTAACAATAAAAATATAGCAGTTAGTCTTTAAAGTGCTACTGTGTTTTTTATTTTATTTTATTTTGTTTATTTTGTTTTGTTTTGTTTTCTGAGATGCCTGAACTACAGACTAACATGGTTACTATTCCAAAAAATGTTCTAGAAGAGAGTCATACTTAGAACACACAACATAGATGTGAGCAAAGATGAAAGCTAATGAATAAAAGCAAAATCTTGGACATTGAGTGGTCATTGATACATATTGTTACATCTTCTCAAGATGACAAAGGTCTGCATTGATAGTACAGGCATCAAGTTGCCCCAACTTAAGATTCCATATGAATTAATTAGTCCCAAAAGCTAACATCTGAGAAAGCCCTGGTCATCTCTTGCAAACTGGAGGCTGCGACTAATTGGGATGAGAAAGAAGCCAGAATGTAATGGACAGACCAGAATGAAGACTTCTTAATTTAAAAAAATGGTGCCCATAATAGTTGGAAGTGATAAATAATAACACAAACATTATTTCATATCTGAGACGGAAATAATATTACACTTCCCATAACCCTTTATTGTCTCAAAACCTACCAGAAAGGGGCACAATGGCATCAAACAGCAATTTCTAAGAAGGATATATTATAGATTCATAAAAATGCTTCAAAGTTATCAAGAGACATACAAAAGTCTTATAGCTATGAAAAACTTCAGGCCTCATTTTTTGAAAATATACAAAAACTTAAGTTACAGGTAAATGCAGAAGTCAGAATTCAATCCAAAGAAACAATAGCTTAAAATGGTATAAAATATAAAAAAAGAATTTATTGCCTAAAAATACACATTGAAAAGCAGGGAATATATAAATACCTCATGTAAAAGCAAAAATGTTATAACAAATCTTCAGCTGTAAGAATATTATAATATCAGATACATAAAATTATTCCAAGAGTTCAATCAGTCAAGCCAGTTTCAATCTATGGAGGAAAATCTATGTCGTCCTTGTCTATTGCCATTTTTGTTATGTGTGTCTGCTGTTTTGTGGTATTGTTTTGATCCTATTGCTTGGCTATATTTTCTTGTCACTATTTATATCCTTGTTTTACCTTTGTAAACTATGAACAATTCTTTCTCCTGGGGCTGGAATTTCAAGGGTTTGGTTCTATAACAGCAACAGCATCATCATCATCATCATCATCATCATCAACAACAACAACAACAACAACAACTATTTGTAATTGAGAATCTGTCAGGCTGCTACTATGATGATAAATGTTTCAATATGATTACTATTAAAGTTATCAAAAATAAAGGATTTTGTGGCTTTTTGTATCAGACCCCCTCTAACTGAATGGGGTGAATAACTTTGGTTGGTCACTCCACCTCAGAAATCACAATTCCGGCCTGCTTTTCACAACACAAGTCTTCAACCTGAAGCAAGTGTGCTAGAATTCTGTTCCTAGGGCAGTGGTTCCCAATTAGTTTTTTCTACGTACCACTTCAAGAAAGACCTCAAACTTGCGTACCCTTTATTGCAGGAATGATAAATAAAAAATGAAATCAGGTGTATTTTATATTTATTATCATCAAAAGACATTCTAATGACAGAGAACACATGTTTCATTAATGTGCACGTTTTTCTTTGCACAACTCTGAAAAATCTGGTTGCATTTTGATCAGCTTCAATCTCAAGTCGTCTTCTAGTTGAAGTCTGTGACAATGTTTAGTTTTTAAGTTTGTCATTGCGGAAAATCCGCTCTCGCAAAGGTATGTAAGTAATTAAAAAGCTTAGAAAACCGAAAAACAAAAAAACAGGAACTGCGAACAGGCAAAAAAATTGAATTTGTCCTTCTGTATTCGAAGTAGGTACATAGTAGAAAACAAATTAAACATTATTGCTTTGTATTGAAATTTACAATGAAAATAGTATTAATGTAACTTAAAATCTAGAAAACAGAATCCGCGAACATGCTTACAACTGAAGCAGCTTGAATATTATTTTTCTTTTCTAAACATCATTACATTGTATTGCAGTTTATAGTGAAAGTGCAAATTTAAACACAGTTTTAAAACATTATCTTACCATTTACCGAGGTAGGTATATAAGGCTGATCGATGCGACACAGTGCGACAGATATTTATTAATTCAAAATTAAACAACATAACGAGCACAGTGACACGCTCACACAACATAAACCGAACTGACTGATTGACAATGACAGGCAACTAGGCGGGAATGGGGGCAGCTGCGATCAGGAGATGCAAGACGCGGGAGGCGTGAGAAAAACCGCCGTGGCGGGAGAAAGCACTTGATGCATACAATTGACTTACCTACTGATAGTTTAATTGAATTGAATAATTTTTTGGCAATTGTTATTGCATTATTGTTTTTTAAGGATTTAATATTTTAGTTAAGATGCGCGTACCCCTTGATGCAATCTCATGTACCCCTGAGGGTACGCGTACCACTAATTGGGAACCACTGTCCTAGGGTCTTTTTGTTGCATCACTCTCCTCCAGTCAAATAGGCTGCTGAATTTGGTTGGGCTATCACTCTCAGAAACAAGTCTACTTGTGTTTAATTGATTACACTAAGGCCTTTGACTGTGTGGACTACAACAAAATGTGGCAAGTAATTAAAGATATGGGAATACCGGAAGACCTTATAGGCCTCATGAGAAATCTGTACATGAATCAAGAGGCAACAGTTAGGACAGAAAATGGAATGACGGAGTGGTTTGGAATAGGAAAAGGAGTCAGACAAGGCTGCATTTTGTCACCCTGATTATTCAGCTTATACACAGAGCACATAATCCACAATGCAGGGATGGAGGAATCACAATTTGGGATCAAAATTGCTGGGAGAAACATCAACAATTTGAGATGTGCAGATGATACCACCCTAATGGCAGAAAGTGAGGAGGACCTAAAGAAGCTCCTGATTAGGTTGAAAGAAGAAAGTGCAAAAGCTGGCTTGAGACTCAATATAAAGAAAACCACAATCATGGCAAGAGGCCCTATCAGTCCCTGGAAAATAGATGGGGAAGAAGTAGAAGCAGTGACAGATTTTACTTTCTTAGGATCCAAGAACACTGCAGATGGTGATTGCAGCCATGAAATAAAAAAGCAACTGATTCTTGGGAGGCAAACGATGAGAAACCTGGGGAACATAGTTAAAAGTAGAGACATCACCTTGAAAACAAAAATTTGCACATTCAAAGCAATGGTATTCCCTATTATAATGTATGGTTGTGAGAGCTGGACTATTAGAAAAGCTGAGCGCAGAAGAATAGATGCCTTTGAGATGTGGTGTTGGAGGAGAGTTTTGAGAGTCCCCTGGACCACAAGGAGAACAAATAGGTCAACCCTGACTGCTCCTTAGAAGGGCAAATAGTAAAGATGAAGCTAAAGTACTTTGGACATCAAATGAGAAGAGAGGATTCGCTTGAGAAGGCCTTGATGCTGGAAGGGTGGAGGGCAAAAGAAGAAGGGGGCGGCCCAAAATGAGATGGCTAGATGGTATTGTAGACACAATGGGCACAGAGCTGAGCGAGTTGAGGAGGATGGTGAATGACAGAAGTGCCTGGCGGACAGTGGTCCATGGGATCGCAAAGGGTCAGAATCGACTGTGCGACTGAACAACAAATCACTCTCAGAAGTCACAATGGCAGACTGGTTTTTCACCTGGAAAAACTGGTTTTTCAACCATTGCAGGCAGGTTTTTCACATGGAATAGGTACTGGAATACTGTTCTCAGTGGCATTTTGTGGTTGGTTGAATCTGATTCCCCTAGTCCATGGGGACGGGTAAATTTCATTGGACTGTCCTGTTCAGAAGTCACTGTTCCAGGCTGTTTTTCACAATATTGATTTTCTGCCTAGTGTTTTATTGCATCAGTCCTCTCTATTCAGATGGGACAGGTAAATTTGGCTTAGCTGGTCAAAAATGAGTTCAGTCTTGCTTTGATATATCACCTACTTATTTGTCTTTTTTGAAGTCCACAGTACCTTTAAAACTGTCCTCCAACATCAAGCTTTGAATGAATTTTTTAAAAACCCTAGCAGTTTTCTTTACTGTTTCAGCTTTCACATTTGTACATCAAAGTCAGGAGTATCATAATATGAATTGATCTTGGTCTCCAGTGGCACATCTTTGTTTTTGAGAATCTTTACTAGTTCTTTCACAGCTGCCTCCCAAGTTTCTTTCTTTCTTTCTTTCTTTCTTTCTTTCTTTCTTTCTTTGCCTCATTGTTTATTTAGATTGATGATTCAGCCAAGGTATAGAAAATATTTAATACTGTACTTTCAATTTCATTCTTCTCAATACTGTATTAAAGTTACTCATTTTATGTAGTCATTATTTCTGCATCCTTAATGGCAAAATGTAGTTCTGCTTTTGTGCTTCAGAGAAGTTTCCATGAAATTCAGTTCCCACACAGTACCATTTTGTTTATGTCTTTAGAAAAGGAAATCCTGTACTATTCAGTATGTACTCTGTGCACTATTTATTTGTATGCTATTTATTTGTATGGTGCCATGGGCTGGGCTGGCCTGTGGGCTGTAGGTTGAGAACCGCTAGTATAGCACTTACAGTACTAATAGAAAATTGTTTCTTTAGTATCAAAACTGCAAAAAGAAAAGGAAGGCTCTTTCCAGTAGAGAAAATGTAAGCAGCCCATACTTCACATGTGATTTTTTTTTGAGGTTTGCCATGGGTTTGACAACAGTGGTGGGCAGCAAAAATTTTCACTAATACACTATGGGTGGAGCCTACATTGTGGATGGAGCCTACATCATGGGTGGAGCTTATGTCATGGGCGGAGCCTACATCATGGGTGATCTAGTCATGCCTGCTTTATGGCCATGTATACATCTGCAAACACAGGCAGCACTGGCTCTTTGGCTGTAATTGGAGATGAGCACTGCACCCTAGAGTCGCCTATGGCTGGCTTTTGAGCAAGGAAGACCTTGAACCACTTGCAGGGACAAAACCAAACGTCAAATTTAAATACCAATCAGGGATCTTCTGTTATTAGGTAAAGGTTGCCCTTGCTCGAAAGCCAGTCATTACCAACCATTACTCATCTCTGTTTATAGCCAAAGAGCCAGTGGACTTGAGCCAGAAAAGCTCACATTAGAACACAGCAGTTAGTCTTTAAGGGCCACAACGTTTTTGTCTTTTTGTTTTGTTTACTCTCTGATATGCTTGCACAGAATAAAACTTTTTAAATGGTAGCTATGTTAGTCTGGGTAGGGCAGGGACGTGGGTGTGGCCACCCAATTTCACTACCCCCAAAGACCACCCAATTTCACCACCGCTCTACCCAAAGGCCACCCAATTTTGCTTTTTTTCCCTGCCGGGGGTGGTGGTGGTGCAAACCTGTTACTGCCCACCACTGCTTGACAACCTTGAAACTGAAGTTTCTCTTCAATCAACAATAGAGGTCTGTTGATGAAGCAAATTGCTAAATTATGAAAAACACCTCTTAAAATGTCTATAGAAATCTACATTATTTTCTCAACCCAGCAAGCTACTATCTCAGCAAATTGGGAATACAACAAATTGCCACTGATGAAAGATATTTGACTAGGTCCCTCTAACACAGGGATTCTCAACCTACAACCCACAAGCTGGATGTGTCCCACACCCTCACCCCAGCCGCTGCTTCTGCCACCACTGCCAGAAGTGGCTGCATTCCCGGCGGCTGCAGACACATTCCTGGCAGCCATGGAGGCATTCCTGGTAGCCACGGATGCATGGATGGTGGTTGGGACATGGTGGGGGGACACCAGTCCAGCCTGCAAACAGTCTAAGGGGCATGATCTGCCCCCCCCCCCCGATTAAAAAGGTTGAGAACTTCTGCTCTAACACCTGCAAAAACAGCAAACTGCCAGGTGAATGAATTTCTGATGAATGAATTTGATAAGGTACCAATTTGCTACACTTGCATTACAGTACTCCAGGAGTTTCATGGTCTATGATTTTCTCTCTGATGTGTTTTTTCATCAGTGTTTACATGTCCATGATAAAGTATTAGCTTTCTAGGAAAGATACAGTTTGTGAGACAGTGTTATTTTAGATTAACCTTGCTTTGGATGGAGAGCTAGGTGATTGTCTTGCAGCAACTTTTAGCACACAGCTGTTCAAGCCTCATTTTCATAAAAAATAATATATATATTGGAAGTTGCATTTTACATTCCTATTAATTATTTAGCATTCACTTCATATGACACCTTTTATAAATTCATTGCAACCCATTCATTCACTGGAAAACTAAACAGGGGCCAGAGTCTTCTACACAAGCCCTTGCCTCATTTAATTGAATAACAAGATCAGAAATCCCAGTTACACAGACAATAGCACATGGAACTGATTGTGAAATGTACTGTTCAGGAATTCAATGGATGCATTGGAATAAGGGCAAAGACATCTATTTCCATGTGACCCAAAACTGATCTGTTCAAGGAATAGTGATGTACATGTTGAAGACCAAACCAACTAAGGTCTGTGTCCCATACCTCTGCTAACTTTGGTTTACTGCTGTAGCACTTCTGAGATATTATTACTAAGAAAGACAACAGTCAAAAAGACTTTTAATGAGATATCTTGTGAGTTTAGAAAAGTTAATTTTATTGGTTTAATCTTCAAGAATCTTCCAGCCATACTAGATTACATATTGACAAAAGTTACATTTCATAATTTTGTTTCTAGTAAGAAAGAGAAACAGGGTTTTTGAGCCTTGTTCTTCTGGAAATGTTGTGCATAGTGGAAAATAGCTGGCAACATACAGAGAAGTGGAAGATTGACTGAAATGGAAATTTACCTAAAGAGAAATGGAAGAAAAGTTGTAGTTGTCAAAATCTAAGTTTTTTATTTATTTATTTATTTATTTCCTTCAACTTATTATCCCGCCCAATCGGGTAAAAAACCCAACTCTGGGCGGCTTACATACACAGTTTAAAAATACATAGCTAAACCACAACTCAATATAAAACCACAAATCAATCTACGATACCCTATTCACAGTTAAAATATAAATTAATACAATAATTAAAAGTTAAGCTAAAAGAAATTAAAACAGTTCCAAGTTATAAGATTATGTAATTATTAAAAAACAGAACCAGGGTAGGAAGGTAAGAACAACGGGTGGCTGTCTCATCTGATAAGCCACCCAACATGAGATCCGGTATTTCCGGATCCCCAAACTTGTCCTGCCAGCCAGGTTTTAAGGCCTTTCCGGAAGGGCAGGAGCTCTGTTTGTTGACGTAGATCGATAGGCAGGAGGTTCCACAGGGCTGGGGCGGTCACGGAGAAGGCCCTCCTTCTGGTGCTAGAGAGGCGAGCCTCTCTAGCTGATGGAATTGCAAGGGAGCCTCTCCGATCCGCCCTGGTGGGACGGACAGACGTTCTTGGGGTGACGCGGTCTCTGAGGTATCCTGGCCCACTACCATATAGGGCTTTAAAGGTAATGACCAGCACCTTGAATTGCACCCGGAGACATACTGGCAACCAGTGCAGCTGCCGAAGCAGTGGTGAGGCACGAGCGTAACGCCCGCACCCCATCACTACCCGAGCAGCCGCATTCTGGGCCAGCTGGAGTTTCCGAATGGTCACCAAGGGCAGCCCCATGTAGAGCGCATTACAATAATCAAGTCTGGAGGTGACCAGTGCATGTGTGACCCTGAGCAAGGAGTCCCGATCCAGGAGTGGGCGTAACTGGTATATTACACCCTCCTGGCCACGCCTGCCACCTGTTCTTCGAACAGTAGTCGTGAGTCCAGGAGGACCCCCAGATTACGCACCGGATCTGTCTGGGGCAAAACTGCCCCATCCAGAACCAAAGCTGGAAGCTCCCGGGATAACACAGGGCCCCTCACCCATAGCCACTCAGTCTTGCCGGGATTCAGCTGAAGCCCGTTTTTCCCCATCCAGACCCTAACAGCCTCCAGGCACCTGGAGAGGACTTCTACTGCACCGCTTGGGTCCCCACGGGCTGAGATGTACAGTTGGGTATCATCAGCATATTGATGGTACCTTACCCCGTGGGAACGGATGATCTCACCCAGCGGCTTCATATAGATGTTGAACAGGAGGGGTGAGAGTACCGAGCCCTGAGGCACCCCGTATTGGAGGAGCCTAGGGCTGGACCTCTCATTCTCCAGACATACCGTCTGGGTCCTGCCCCTCAGAAATGAGGAAAACCAGGCCAACACAGTGCCCTGGATCCCCAATCCTTGGAGCCTTCCCAAGAGAATGTTGTGATCCACGGTATCGAAGGCCGCTGAGAGATCGAGAAGAGCAAGGATGGTCGGATGGCCTCCATTCCGCTCTCTCCAGAGATCATCCACCAAAGCGACCAGTGCAGTTTCCGTACCATATCCGGGCCTGAATCCTGACTGAAAAGGGTCCAGATAATCCGCTTCATCCAGAACTTCCTTTAACTGCTGTGCCACAGCCTTTTCCAGCACCTTACCCAGAAAGGGTAGATTAGATACTGGGCGGTAGTTCGAAATTACCTTGGGGTCGAGAGATGGTTTTTTTAGGAGGGGGCGCACCAAAGCATGTTTTAATGGTGCTGGGCAAGACCCCTCCTCCAATGATGAATTTATAATTTTCTCAACCCAACCACCTGCCACCGCCTTTGATGCTTTAACTAGCCAGGCAGGGCATGGGTCCAAATCACAGGCTGTGGCACGAACAGATCCAAGAAGTCTGTCCACTTCCTCAGGGTCCACTGGCTCAAACCGATCCCAGATAACATGGCCAGACTGCGCACCGGTCAACCCCAGTTCCATACGTTCCACGCCGGGATTAAACTTCGAGCGAATCTGAGCGATTTTCTCCGCTAGATAATCAGCAAATGTCTCAGCCGAACCCTGCCAACCAGGGCCTGACCCCCCTCTTCCAAGGAGGGATCTGGTCACCCGGAACAAGGCAGCTGGACGATTATCCGCAGAGGCAATAAGGGCGGTGAAGTATTGACGTTTCACCGCCCTTATCGCCACTAGGTAGTCTTTAATGGCTGCTCTAACTAGTGTTCGGTCAGACTCACTCCGGGTCTTCACCCAGCGGCGCTCTCGGCGTCTCTTTGCCCGTTTAAGCTCCCTCAGCTCTTCAGTGTACCAAGGGGTAGATTGGTGCAAACGGGGGCGGAGAGGCCGTAGTGGAGCGATCCTGTCCAAGGCTGCCGTCACTCTCTCGTTCCATGAGTTGACGAGAGCCTCTGTCGAATCGCATTGCAGGTCAAGAGGAAAACACCCCAGTTCCCTTTGGAATCCTTCTGGATCCATTAGTCGCCGGGGGCGGGCCCATTTAACTGGCCCTGCCTCCCTGCGGTGAAGATTCGCCCCCAGGATGTATGAAAGACAGTTGTCCAAATGTGCATGGGTTTTGCTTAGATGCAAATACAGATATAAACAAATCAGTTCAGTAACATTAAATGGTTTCAGGTAGTACTAGGTCTCTATCATGTGTGCATAGGTAAAGGTCATCCTTGCTTCAAATCCAGTCATATCTGGCTCTAGGGTTCAATGCTCATCTCTATTTATAGCCAAAGAGTGTTTCCATGGACATATGGCAGGCAGTGCATGGAATGCTGTTTACCTTCCCATTGAAGTGGTACCTATTTATCTACTTGAAATTTCTTGCTTTCGAACTGCTAGGTTGGCAGGAGCTTGGACTGAGACAGGAACTCACTCCGTTGTGCAGTACTTGGGTCTTGAAGTGCTAACTTGCCACCTTCCAGTCAGCATCTTAATCACTTGAGCAACTGCAGTCTGTTTCATGTGTGGATATGAAATAATGAAAAGAACATAAGGACTTGAAGTAAGCAATCAATGGGAAAACTAGAGGATTAGGGCCTGGGTCTGCAAACGTTTCTACTTCAGAAGAGGAGATATATCATCAAAGACCTTCAGTCTTGAAGTACAAAATGTTTTCCATTTTCTCCAAAGTGTGATATTATCATCTGAACAGCTACAAGGCTGATACCTTTTTCTGCCATTAAAAAGAAGTACACTGGTGCAGCTATATATAGTTCCTGAAAACAATTGTGTACAGGTTGCTGCAAATAACAAATCACATTTGATGTCACTTTCATTTGTTCTTGGAGTAGAAAATGAGCCAGGGTCAGACAGCTTGTCACTGTGTCTATACCATGACAAAGTAACTTGTCAATATGGAAAGAGAAGCTCAACACTTTTCCACAGATTAATGAAGATCTAAGGTACAATTCTAAACCCATGCACATTTGGACAACTGTCTTTCATACATGCACATTTATCACTTGATGATGTCAATGTTTTATTGTGTCATTAAGCAGTAACAGCTGATCACAAACAAGGAAAGTCTGTCACCTCACAACATGTCAGATTTAATCATGCTCAATGGCATCAGGTCATGCATTCATCTAGTATAAAATGAAGTGGCAATTACATGATGGATGCATGCATGAGCCAACCTGCTTTTCCTTGATAAAAATTATAATATTCTTGATTGTTCCATAATTTGGAATAGGGGGTTGCATTATAGAGCCATGTGCATGCTCTATATAGGCCTGCACATTTTCTCAATCACCAAGGGGGGGGGGGGGAAAGAGGGACAAAATCTGTTTCATTTCCTCCCACAGTCAGCCCTTTTAAAATCCTAAAGTACTTTCCATCCTGAAAATGACATGTGTAAATTTTAGTAAATTCTTCAAACACAAACTAAAATGACATTTCCATTCATCCTTATAGGTACATGCAGTACCGTATATGCTGATGTATAAGACGACTTTTTACCCCTGAAAAACATGCCTCCAAGGGGGGGGGGGCGGCGGCGTCTTGTACACTGGGTGCACTTCAGTTGAATAAAATACAGTAATACCTCAGATAACATTTACCTCAGATAACGTTTACCTCAGATAACGCTTAAATCGCATAACGTTAAGCAATCTGGGGAGGAGAATTGCATCGAATAACGTTAAGGTCCTATGGGATGGATTGGATAACAACTTTTAATATCAGATGACGAACAGGAATTTGAAGGCTTTTAAAAGGAAACTGTCACGCCAGCAAACTTGCTAGGGACTTGCCTGGCACTTGCTCTCTCCCTCTATTTGTTACTTTCCTTTTATCATTGACAGTTCCACTTTGGTTAACAGATTAGAAAACAAACAGCATGGCAGCTCCCATAGGTTTATTGTTCCATTCAACTTTAGTGAATTGTCTTTGGTGAATTACGTTTAATAAACTTGCACTGTTTTATGTTTACTGTACATGTTTGATAACATACAGCCTATCCTATTTTTCTGCATGTCATAAGCATATGAATATAAATTAACATGTTGAAATCAAATCTGATGTTCTTTTACATTTTATTTGGTGTGTGGAAGGTGTGTGGAAGAGGGGGTAGTCTTATACAGCGAGTATATAACAAACTCTATATTTTGAGTGGAAATGTTGGGGGGTCGTCTTATACACCCAGTCATCTTGTATGCCGGCATATACAGTAGGTACAACTGTTTCCAGCATGAAGAAGCCAGTTATGTTCCTGTCTGCCATACAGGTGTCAAAGATGAGGAAGAAAAAGGATGGCAATCTGGGTAACATATTGGAGTGGATTCACAAAGGCTAAAATCCTGTTGTGACAGTTACATCTATGGAAAGATGTTAAATTTGCTATTGGTGGATATTTTCAGTAATTATAAACTTTCTACTTCTGTACTATGGCTTGCATTCAGTTGATTACCTTTGATTTGGACATTCTGTCATAACACAGAAGTAAGAAGTCTTCAGTTACCAAAAATCTCCCTTTGCTGGTGACATCATCACCCTTTCTCTAGCATAAAATATGTAATAGGATTTTAACCACCAATTTAAACTAAGATGTGCACTATCTTCAGAAAAATTGTGGGAAAGTGGACTGGCTTGGGCACATTTGTTTGATTTTGGGAGACCATGAGGGTGGATCAAAAAGCCCCTGGTTGACCCTTGTTGAATGATGTACTTACAGATGCTTCACATTATATCTGGAAGTTGTGATGTTAAAAGTCTTACCGTAGAAGAAGCTCATTGATTGACCAAAGAGGAAATTGGAAGTATGCACAGTGACAATGGATTGAAGAAAGAAATTGGCATCTGAACCCCCAAGGAGCCCCAAAATCTCACCAGGACAATTCAACTTGCAAAGTAGGGATTAAACTGAGGTAACCATGAAGTATGTATCTCCTTGTAGCTACTTGACCAGACATTTTGTGGTACAACTAGGGTCAACATGTTTCAGGGTGACACTGTTGTGTCACCATGAGACATACTAACATACCTGTTTGGCACAATTTGGTGGAACTCCTATGCTAGAACAGCCAACATTTTGTGTAATTTCTTCACTCCTTGTGAAGAAATGCAAAGGAAATGCTTACCTTTCCATGTTTTCTATGACATGGACAACCAAGGATTCAAGCCATTGGTGGTCAATTATGGCTAGAGTCCCAAAGTGCTTTGACATATTAATATGCTGAACAGGGAAGTCTCATTATGAATCAATAAACCTCAGATTAACCAGCCTTTCTTGGCCTAAAAAACAAATATACAATGGAAGAGTAGTAAGTGCTGAAACAGGCTTTTAGATTCATTTCCATTGTAGCTGAGAATTTAGTAGAAAACTAATAACCTACACTGTTTTCCCATTTTACTCATTGATACTGTTTCTCAAAGAACTAATTCACATAAGAATGTAACTGTAAACCCATTTTATATTTCTCTTTTATATTATTGTTGCTAATGTATCTTAGCTTGACTTTTCTGTATTTTTGGAATTATTGACCACCACTAGAGAAAGGTTGTACAACCTCATATTCTCAAATTTAATGGGAGTGATTGGCAAAACTCAAGGTAAAGCACATTTAAAGCCTATGTGATGATTAGTGTCAGGATTTGGGAATCCAATCCTTTGCTATCCCATATTTCCACACAAGGAAATATCTCATTTCAGAACTATATTTTCTACACATGGTGACAATTTCCTCGATGACCATTGCTTTTTCAAATGCTTTAAATGAAGAAACTCCAAGATAGTTTTGTTTTTACAGAAAATTCTACACACATCTTTGAAATACATCCTCTCTGCTCTGTAGCTTTAACTCTTGAAAACAAAATTTTGACTTACCTAAAATTATAATCTCTTGAATGTTATTTGTCATTTCTTGAATAAATATTTTGTTTTGCATTACATGTGAGGTGGAGAGAATGGCACTTAAATTTCCCACCCTGCTACTGTTATTCTCATGTAAGTTGCCAAGTTGATCATGGAGAACAATAACACTTGCTTTTTATCATCCAAAGAATGAGGAAGGGGATGATACTACTACTTTTCCATGTCACTTAATCTCATTCATGCAGTGGTGGCATTTTACATGATCAAAACAAAGCTGTATGTGATCAAAACAAAAAAAAAGTCTGGAAGCATAATTGTATTTGTGCAAAAGCTCTAAAAATATGTTACATTATGAATAGCAGGAACAAAGAACAGACACAGCCTAGATTCCGTTAGGTAAAAATTGTCTAATTTAAATATATTGATGCAGACCATGGAAAATTATGTATTCTTCAATGATATGAACATCCGTTGCTTGTATAGAACAAGTAAAATTGTTTGGTCACATACTGAGGGTGTGTTTCTTGGGTTTTTACATGAAAAAAATCTGGCTATCGAGATAGTATGGCAATCTGAAAGGAGGAGTTCCCCAGGTTAGAGGTGGCTAGAGAGCTGGGACGTGTAAAGAGATGTGCATGCATTTTTTATAGATTATGAAAAGCCTTTGACAGATGCCAGCATGAGAAAATGATCACATCACTGAAGAAAATAGGTACAGATGATAAAGATATCAGAATCATCGACACCCTTTATTGGAATCAGACAGCTCAAGTCAGAGTTGAAGAGCAGCTGATGGAGCAGGTTCAAATTTACAGTGGTGTGCAACAAGGCTGTGTGTTGTCCCTGACACTGTTTAATATATATTTGGAGAATATTTTTTCAAAAGCATTATCAGATTTAAACATTAGCATTAAAATTAATGAGGAATACCTGAATAATATCTGATATGCTGATGCCACAGTGTTGTTGGTCACAAACCTTGCAAATCTTCAGTTGTTGCTGGATCGAGTTAGAGCTTCAAGCATAGAATATGGTTCAGATATCAACATCAAGAAGATGAAATATCTGGTTATAAGCCAAACTCCAACTCAAGGCAAGCTAATGGCAGGAACACACGATATCAAAAGAGTGGATAAAAATTGGATTTTGGGGAGTATGTTAAATGAAAGTTGGGATCCTGTGGTAGAGGTTAAAATATGAATAGAAAAAGCAAGATGCATCTTCATAAAATTATGACACTTGTTATGCAGTAGAGATCTAACTCTCACTACAAAGATCAGAAAAGTGAGATGTTACGTATTCCCAGTGTTGCTATATGGAGTTGAAGCTTGAACATTGAGTAAGAATCTGAAAAGAGAATCAAAGCTTTTGAAAGGTGGATCTACAGATGGCTGCTAAGGTTATCATGGGTTGATCAGGTGACTAACGTAGAAGTATTGTTTCAGGTAGATAAGACCACTAAGCAAAGAAAGCTCCAATACCTTGGCCATATCATGAAGAACAACATAAAATATAGAATACTCCAACTCAGTCTGCAAGGAAAGATCCCTGGAAAGATTAGCCCTGGACATAGATAGACTTCATGGCTGAACAACTTGAGAGACTGGTGTGGCACACCCTGAGTCGGTTTAATAATGTACTTGTAAGAACTGTCCTGAGAAGTTAAGAGCAGGAAGATTATCACCAGATGATAGCCAATATCTGGAATGGATACAGCAGCTGAAAAAGAAGAAGAAGATAGCTGGCAAAATGTGGCTAAAATGATTGCTGCTAGAAACCTGGGGAACATAGTGAAAAGTAGAGGCATCACATTGAAAACAAAAATTCGAAAGTGAAAACAATGGTATTTCCGGTGGCAATGTATGGTTGTGAGAACTGGACCATTAGGAAAGTAGAGTGCAGAAGAATAGATGCCTTTGAGATGTGGTGTTGGAGGAGAGATTTGAGAGTCCACTGGACAGTGAGGAGAACAAATAGGTCAGTCTTAGAAAAAAATCAACCCTGACTGCTCCCTAGAAGGTCAAATAGTAAAGATGAAGATGAAGTACTTTGGACATCAAATGAGAAGAGAGGATTCACTTGAGAAGGCCCTGATGCTGGGAAAGATTGAGGGCAATAGAAGAAGGGGGTGGCCAAAAATGAGATGGCTAGACGGTATTGTGGATGCAGTGGGCACAGAGCTGGGTGGGCTGAGGAGAAGGATGGAGGTGCCTGGAGGACAATGGTCCATAGAGTCACAGAGGGTCGGAATCGACTGTGGGACTGAACAACAAATGTATACTAAAGTTTCTATCCTAAATACGTATGTGTCACACAATCAGTGTAAAACAATGAAAAAGACTTTCCCAACTCTGTGTTATTACTTTCTCCATGGGTAAAACCATTACAGTAAAACCTCGGATAATGCTAAAACTTGGTTCCACAAGTCTTGGTGTTATCTGATTTTTAGTGTTATCCGATGCATGTTAAAATCCTATGGGATGCATCGGATAATGTTAAAGCTCCATAGAGATACATTGTAATCACACAGGCTTTAGCGGTTGTTATCCAATGCATTCCATAGGATCTTAACGTTATTCGATGCAATTGTCCAGACAAGATTACTTAACATTATGCAATTTTAGCATTATCTGAGGTAAACGTTATCTGAGGTATTACTGTAGTTCAGTTTATATTGATCAGCCACCTTCTCAAGAACAAATAGGCAGAGACCAGGTTGTTGGCATTCTATTTGACAAAAGCTCTGGGAATCTGGGTGTTTAATGTGTATTTTAATGTGTATGTATGTGTGCTTATTTTAATTTTATTTTTATTATTATTTAATTTTTATTTGGCCCCGCCCATGACATCATGATGTCATGTTAGCTCCGCCCACACTGTGATGACATCATGGTGGGGTAGTAAAATTTTTGACATCCCACCACTGTGTGTGTGTGTGGTACACACACAAAAGACTCAGTTTCTAAGTAGGCAAACTCCTAAAGGTACCTGATGTTTTCCCTCATTGGGACCTATGTCCAAAGCAGCTGCTCCCAACCACACTGGGTAATGCCCAGCAAGCAAAAACAAAACAACAATTTATCACCAGCACAACCAACAGACAAATGTAATAAATGCATTAACATTAGAGAAAATGAAAGTGTTTTTAATCAGGATTCTCTGAGGAGTACCCCACCAATATTAATGAAAAAGGTACCATGGTGAAGTTAATAAGCTGCAGCTATCCTAGGGGACAAAATACTCATTTTGTGCTTCTTCATTCTTCAGAATATGTTTCTACATAAGCAAAAATGAGAAAGAGGAGCTTTTCTTCCTGGCAATGATAAACTCGGGAAGTAGCACATTTGAGTAATAAGCATTCAAGAGTGTCATGGAGTAAGGAAGCTGATGGCTTTGGTGACATCTCTAGCAGCAGGAGCTGACAGCAGTGGCTGCACAGTGGCACCAAGTCAATTTTGTCATTTTACCAATGAAAGGGAACACACAGAGAGCTAATTAAGCCTATCTTTGTTTGAACAGAGTGGGCCTGTCTCATCTATACAACATCAATAATGATACTGTTTAGGAGAAAGAATCGTGTGGTGTCTGGGAAGATCTTTAAAACAAATTGGGAAGCATCACACAGAGAAATGGGGGAGGGGGAAGAAGAAGAATCAAGACATGTACAGTGTTAGGTTCAAGCAAGCTACATTCATTCATTCATGGACCTTTGCAATCCAGTTTTCATTCCCTTCCTGGGAAAATAGATGCAAGGGGATAGAAAGTATGCTGGTCAAAAAAACCAACACATAAAGTTTGTGTACTCCACTCAGTTTGGCGAGCTATAGCTTATGGCTGCCATCTCCTTTGAAGGAACATGTCTACTGTGAGCCTTTTAAAAAACATTCTAGTACATATTCCTCAAACCATTGCAGCAATTCTTCCCATTCTTCTCCAAAGATGTATAAACAAAGAAAGTTGGTGGTCACCTTGTTCATGGGTCCTGACTCCCATGGTCAGGGTTGTATCAAAGTAAGCTGCAAGGATGTATTATTGCAACCACTCACTTCCTTAAACTGTGCATGGATATCAGGACTGAACAGTGTGTTTTCCAGGTTGTTATAGTGAGAAGGATGGAGTAACCCTACTTTTTACATCACTTTACATCTCAAAATTATGAGATGATACATTTTTGACATTACAGTTCCCCGTTTGTAGGACTCATGGTCTGAGATATTTTGAAGTTCCTGATTACAATTCCTGGACCTAACTGAATATGCAAATCTGCATATAATTTGCATCTGCTAATTTATGAGAATATAAATGCAATACATTTAATGATCTTACCACAAGAGAGGAAACTGTCATTTGCTTCTTCAAGCTATTGTCCCAGTGCTCAAGCTACATGGTCAGTTTCAAGACATCTGTACTTCTTATAGCTTATTATGTTTAAATTGAACATGTGTCAGAAAAAATCATAATATCCCAAATTATATTAAAGCTTGTTTCTACATTGTCATTCAATTTCCATACTTCTTCCCAATTTTTAAGTATTTGATCTTCTACCATTTTGTCTTTAAACAACTTTGGATCATACTTCCAGCTTCTACCACTTTGTATACTTGTTTTAAACTATAATTCAACTATTACCTTTGCATGATCCGATTATTTAAAGATCCCCACCTCTGTATCATTTAAAGCTTTCAACAAATTTTTAGTTACAAAAACGAAATCTATTCTAGAGTATGAACTATAAACCTGTGAGGTGTGTGAGGTGTGTGAGGTGTGTGTGTGTGTGTGTGTGTGTGTGTGTGTGTGTGTGTGTGTGTGTGTGTGTGTACACTCTTCCCCCCTCAATTCTCTCCAGGAATCTTTTAATCCAAGTAAATCCATCCAATCATCAAACAGTCTAGCCCTTGATCCTTTCCTATAATAGATACTTTAATAAGGGCAGATGCAGTAAGGTGTAATAAAACATCAGAGAAAGTTAAAATTGTAATTTTTTAAAATCAAAATCTGTATATGGATAAGGAAATTAAATTAGATAAAGATAAGGAAATTAAATTAGAGAAGATGAATTCCCCGCCAAATTTTATAAAGAATTTAAACAAAGTATTGTCCCAAAATTTAATAAGTTATAGAATTATATATTGGAAAGCGGAATATCAATACCAAATATCAATACCAAAGTCAGGGGAAAACCTGGAATTTGTGGACTTTTATGACACAATAGCTTTGCTCAATCAAGATGCAAAGATTTTTACGGCAATCATTGCAAATAGGTTAAACAGTTTTATGTGGGATTATACAGATCAAGCAGGCTTTTTAAAGGGTAGATACATGGCTGACTTGACAAGGAGGGTGTTAGATTTGCTAGAAATAAATAATAGAAAAAATAGGCTTATTTAGATATTATTAAGGCCTTTGATTCTTCACAATGGGTTATGATTAAGGAAATTATAACAGAAAGTGGATTTTGGGGGAAATTTAAAATTTAGTAAATCAACTTTATAAGCATAGTTATACCAAAGTAAAAGTAAATGATTCTACCACAGAATATATTTTGCTTAGAGCAGGAATGAGACAAGGATGTCCCCTTTCCCCCAATCTGTTTATTATGGCTATGGAATTATTGGCTAGAGGAATAAGGAGTGATTTAAATATAGAGGGCATAGAAGGGACAAAAATAAGTTTATATGCAGATTATACTTTGATTATAATGAAAGATCTTATAAGAAATATGGATAGAATCCAAACTCATTTGTATCAGTTTGAAGAAGTTACAGGCCTGAAGATAAATTGGGGGAAATCAGAAGTAATATTTGGTAATTTAAACAATGAGGAACTAGGGGAAATTAAGGAAATTAAGGAAAAATATAAAATCCAAATTAGGAAAAGTATAAAATATTTGGGAGTAAATATCACAGATAATATAGAGGATTTTAAAAAGTTAAATTTTGGTAATGTGAGAGAGGGTGGTTTAGGGTTACGTAATATTACAATATATTATAGGGCATTCCAACTTAAAGGTATGGTAAAATTATTGACAACAAATGATCTTATCTGGAAAGATACAGAACTGAAGGATAGCAATATGTGTGGAAATGGAGATTTTTTGGGAAATAATGTGTTAAATTTAAAATAAAAAATAATGATAAGTATGTGGGTAAGATTGAAAGGCAGATTGGCACCAAACATCTCACGAATTATAGAATTGAAAGATATAAGGACATTTCTGATTAAAAAATTGGAGTTATTAAAAAGCATATTGCATAAATATGATATAGTTTTATTAAAAGCTTGGCTGAGGGTGTGTGAGGATGACAAAACTAGATGGAGATTTATAAATAATTAAGGTTGAACTGGCTTCAAATATTATCAATGGACAGGTAGAATAAAGGTTATAAAGAGAAGTTACAGTCTGTAAGACAGCTAACAGATTTTGAAGAAATGATATATAAGATTAGAAGAGGTTTAATGGGGGGCGTTGCCAAGATGGCATAGAGTGAACAACTACTTCCTCTTTCTCCGCTAGAACAATGTGTTACCAATGGGATTTTATTCATAAAAACTGTGATTCTAGTAAATTTCTTTGAGTAAAGGGAAGCTGAAAGTCCGTTGAAAGTCTGCTGAAGGAAAAAAAGTTGACTGCGAGCGGGGCTCGGAGGTGCAGGCTCCGGGCGGTGAAGTGAGCTGGAGCCTCGTAAGAGGTCTCTGACTCATAATTCTGCCTGTTGAGCTGGCCGGGAGCTGAAGCCAAAAGCGAGGAGAACGAGTACCGGAGCACCGGAGTGAACTGTGGTACCGGAGTCTGTCAGAGTTGGAGTCAAGCTGCTGGGTGAGACAAAAGGGATTTTACTGTGATTGCTGAGACAGATGGGGTACCGCGGAATGACGGTTGAAGGGGTGGACTTTCTGGCTGTGGAGACTGGGTGAGAATCGATGAAGAAGATGAAGGAGAGGAGTGAATTATTTTCTCCGGCCCATACTTGTTAAAGAGAGAGAGAAAGGAACGGAGAGAAGAGACTGTGTCAGAAGGGGAAGGAGAAGGAGGAAAAGCAGAGAAGAGAAACAGAATTGTTTAAAGCTGCTTGAAGTTGCTAAGTCGCTAAATTTTCCTTTTTATTATCATGAAAGAGACTGAATTTACCATAAAAGAGACTGAATTTATTTTAAAAAAAGAGAAGAGAAAGAGAGATATTTGGCTGAGGAGTCTAGATGGAGCTGCGTCCCCCCCCCTTTCTCTCTTGCTGACTGTATACTGAGGGACATGACGAGTGTTTGGAAAATGGCGGTTAAAACCAAAACTTAAAAGTCCTCAAAGAAACGAAACTTAACCGGGATCGTCGGAAAAGAATAAGATTAGAGTGGCCATTACAGATTCAAATTTTTGTCTCTTCCTTTATCCGTTTTCTTCTTTTTTCCATTTTTGACCTGTTGCTTTTTCTCTCTCCCCCTCTCTCCCATTCATCTTTTTCTTTTTTTACTCTCTCTCTTCCCTAGTTTTGCTTTCTCCCCCTTGGTTTGAGTAGTGACTTTTGACACACACACACACACACACACCCCGAATGTTTTAAAACTTGAGTATTTGAAAATAATTGAACATAAGTAATTCAAACACAACTGATTCACTATTGCGAACAATTCTTTACATATATTAATTGCATTAACTGACTAAGGAGTTTTAAAAGACTGATTGGTTAATTAATTGATCAGCTAAAGTTTGGTTGAAATTCACAAAAATTAATTGGGCATTTAGTTGAATTTTAGATTTTTTTTAAAAAAAAATTAATTAATTAAACTTAACTTGTATTTAAAAACCCAACAGGAATTAACTAATCAGATTCTATAAAATTAACTGACTGAATAAAATCGATCGTTAACTTAATTGGGAAAACCAAACTGGCTGAACAATTGATTGACAATAATTTAAAATATAATTGATTTAAAACTTTGAATTATATCGCAATTGATTTAATTGACTGACTGAATTGAGGGCACAATAAATTGATAATAGAAAATACAGGATGGAGGGGGGAAGGGAAGGGAAGAGGAGGAAACAGTTAAACCTAAGACAAGGAAAGAGAAGAAATAACAGAAAGACAAGGGCAAAGAGACACACACACAATCACCGATACAGGACGCACCAGCGGCAGAGGCGACCATATCTGGATCTGGATCATCTGATAAAATGGATATGTAGTGTGCTGCAATACAAAGCTTAACTGAAGAAACGAGGAGGGACAGGGAGCTGGCTAAACTACATCATGAAAGCCTGACTAGGTCCCTCTCTGACCTACAAAAAAAAGTTGCAGATAACACAAGCAAAATCAAACTCATTACAGACACAATCCAAGAGGATGTAAATCAAATGAAGATAACAATGAATGAAATCTATATACAAGAACATGTTACTACTACAAAAGTGAAACAACAAGAGAAAAGATTAATGTTGGTTGAGGAAGGGTTGAGAAAACAAAACATGATTTGAAGGATGGTCGAATGAATGCCAGACAAGCTTAAAGATAGGGTAGTTGATTGGCTGAATTCATTAAAAATGGGAAAAGATTTAACGTCGGAGGACATTAGGAGTGTATTCAGAGTGGGGGAGTAGAAGGGGGAGGAATGCACCTAGAAACGTATTGGTTAAGTTTGCAAATTGGGCGGACAAGTTGAAAGTGATGGCTTACATCAAACAAGCAGGATATGGCGTTCTGAAAATGGAGGGAGTTGATGTGGAAATCTACAGTGACATTGCTCCAGAGGAGAGAAAGTGGAAATATATGATGAAACCTGTCACAAAATTATTGATTGCCAATGGTATCAAATACAATTGGAGATTCCCACAACAACTGAGGTTTTTTTTTATGACGAAAAAATGCATGTTCTCGACTCAAGAACCGATGTGTTAGAGTATTTGTGTCAAATCGGATTGATCAAAGTGGCTTCAAAAGAATGGATTGAATTAAGAACAGGGTTGTATGCCGCAGGTGCTATGGGTACAGTTTTGAAACTGGGAGAGAAGGGGAGCTGTGGGGCCCCCCCAGATCTTTCAGATTCATTGAGTGTTGAAATTGTAGAATGAATTTAAGATAAATAATTAAAAAAGCAGATATTGGCAGAGGGAGAAAGGAAATCAGGGGAGTATAATGTTCATCTTTCCCGGTCCCCCCTCCCCTCTTTGGAAGACAAAGGTGACATCTCAAAGAAAGGAGTGGGGAGGGTAACAGACGGTGGTAGAATAGGTAAGTTTTATTGTTTTAATTTCTTTTTTAATTTACTTTTTCAGTATTACTTTCATCTGTTTTTATCTTATTCTCTATTAAGCAATTTCTTTATTCTCTATCAAACATGGGGGAGGGAATTCATGTCCGGGGAGAATTGTATGAAGCAGAAGAGTTTAAAATTAAAAAATGGTTAAAGAGTTAAAAATAATATCGTGGAATGTGAATGCTACGGGGAACGCTTTGAAAAGAAAGAAACTACAAATAGTGCTGAATAAGGACAGAGCTGACATTATTTTTCTGCAAGAGACCCATCAAAAGTCTGCAGAGGCAAATAAACTGTTCATGAAAGGAATGCAAATATATGAAAAGGCTTATGGTTCATCTAAAGCGAGAGGGGTTGCTATTTTAATATTTGAAAAAAGCAGGTTATAATATGACAGAATGCATTGCTGACCCAGAAGGAAGATATTTGATAATTAAGGGAAATATAGATGAGGAAGAAATGACATTTGTAAATATTTATGCTCCAAACAATAATCAGGAGGAATTTTTAAACAAGATGGAATTTTTTTTAAAAAAAAGGAATGAATAAAGAATATGGTTATAGCGGGGGATTTTAAGTTGTTAAGATCAGAAATGGATAGCACGAGTAGTAAAAATAAAAACAAAAAATATATATTGGATGATTGGAACAAAACAATGGGTGTAAAAGATGTTTGGAGGGAGCTTAAAGGGAAGGAAAGAGAATACACTTTTTACTCTCAAGTGCATAACATATATTCTAGAATTTATATATTTGTTACAGAAGGCTTAATTAGAAGACATTAAGATAGGAACATTCAAAGAATCTGATCACGCAAAAATAACAATGGATATAAAACTGGATAGTTTAGTAGGAAAACATATAGTTGGAGATATAACACAAAGCTTTACAAAGAGGATATTAATAAAAAGTATATAATGGAGAAATGGGAGGAAAGTTGGAAATGGAACGATAATGAAGAAGTCAGCTACAGTACTGTATGGGACACTATGAAGGTGATCTTTAGACGTGAGTCTATAAAATTAAATAGTATGAAATATAAACAGGATAAGAACAGATATCAGGAACTAGAAAAACAACTAAAACAACTTCACTGGGAACATGCAAGGACTAAAGAACAGAAAGTTCTTATAGACATACAAAAGGTTAAAAAAGAACTAGATGGAAAAGATATAGAAAGAGTTTAAAAGGATTTGATATTTTTAAAAAGAGAATACTTTGCGTACAGCAACAAAATTTCCAAATTATTAGCAAAGGCAGCAAAAGAGAAGAAATGTAAATGTCAGATTGGGGTTTTGATCGACAAAGATGGAAAGAGATGTAATAAGAGAATGGAAAAATTGGTAATAATAGAAATTTTTTATAAAGAACTGTACTCAAAAAAGGAGGTAAATTTAGAAAAGCTTAGAGATTATTTCAAAAAACAACATATAATACCAATTTTAGAGGAACATAGGAATAAAATGGAGGAAAAAATTCAGAAAAAGAAATTGAAGTAATAAGGAAATTAAAATTAGACAAAGCACCAGGGAAGGACGGGTTGCTGGCAGAATTTTATAAAGACTTTAAGGTTTGGATAGTTCCAAGATTACATAATCTGTTCAACAAAATACTAGATGGGGAAGCAACTCCAAATTCATGGAACAGATCAATAATTGCTCTAATACCAAAGCCAGGAAAGGATTTAGAAAAGGTGGAGTCGTATAATCTGATCTCTCTAATCAATCAAGATGCAAAAATCTTCACAACAATAATGACAAATAGACTAAATAATTTTATAGCCAATTACATAAAGGAGGACCAAGCAGGATTTATAAAAAATAGATATATGTCAGATCTAGTAAGAAGAGTTGTGGACTTAATGGACATAGCAGAACAAAATAAAGAAAAAGTCGACTTTTTGTCATTAGATATTTTCAAAGCCTTTGACTCATTACAATGGATAACAATTCAGGAAATGATTAGGCTATACGGATTTGGTATCAAATTCCAGGGAATAATTAAAAATTTATATCAGCAAGGAACAGCAAGAGTCAAAGTTAATGATAATTATACAGGAGAAATAAAATTAGAGGTGGGTACAAGGCAGGGATGTCCATTATCTCCAACGTTGTTTATATTAGCAATGGAGTTCCTGGCTAACTCTATATGCCAGGATGAGGGAATAATTGGAATTGAGGGCAATAAAATAAACTTACTTGCGGATGACACATTAATAATTGTAAAACAGCCAACAATGGCAAAAGCTAAGATAAATGCACATTTAAAAGGGGTTGAGGAAGTGACAGGGTTGAGAGTGAACTGGGATAAAACAGAGATGATATTGAGTAATGGAATTAAAGAAGAGGAGGAAAAAATAAAAGAAAAGTACAAGATACAGGTTAAAAATAAGTTTAGATACCTGGGGGTAATAATATCCAGTAAATTTGGGGAATTTAAGGGACTAAATTATGGTAAACAAAAGAAAGAGATTGAAAAGAAAATAACACAATATAACAAACTAAATCTGTCATGGTTTGGTAGGGTAGCAATCAGTAAAATGATGTTGCCACCCAAACTAAATTTTTTATTCGATGCTTTCCCAATAAAACATATGGATAAAGAACTAAAAGAATACCAAAATATTATAAACAAATTCTGCAATGGTAAACGTGGTGCCAGGATAGTTAAAAAACTATGGTACTTATCTCAAAAAGAAGGTGGTTTGGGAATACCAAACATTCATAACTACTATAAAGCTTTTCAAATAAGAAATGTAATTAAACTATTAAATAGGGAAGAATCAATATGGGTAAAAATTGAAAAAAGAGAATTTTCAAAAATTGATAGAGCAATTTTTTAAGTGAAGAAAAGGAAAAGAAGAAAAAGAAAGTACAGTGTAGAAAGTTAAAAACAACTATGGATGAGTGGAACAGAGTAAAGAAGGATTTTATCACTGGTATCTCACCTATCATAGAATTAGAAGATTTTAACAATTTCCCAATAAAAATAGATACAGAGATTAAGAGTATTCTAGTAGAAAAGGGGGTTTTGTTACTGAAAGATTGGGTCAAAACTTGCAGAGATCAAGAAAAAAAGGAAATTGTTTTCGCTATTGAGAATAGGATGGTTTAAGGCTCTCCAGACGAATAACTGGAATAAAAAATATCTATTGGACGATAGTTTAAACAGAGAAGTTACAACATTCGAAACACTTCTGACAAAATTAAGGAAAGGGGATATAGGGATTAAAGGGATAGTAAGCAAAATTTATAAAATTTTGAACAAAGGCGGCAAAATACAAGAAGTATTGAAAAGTAAATGGGAACAAGAATTGAATGTGACAATTACAGAGGAGAATTGGCAGAAGAAGTGGAGGAGAAGTGTTATGAGAACTATGTCAGTTAGAGTGAAAGAACACAATTACAAACTGATATGGCAATGGTATAGGACCCCAATTGAACACTGATATCAACTTGTTCCACGTGTGCAGATGTGCTCCATACTGGAGCAGCATACTCTGCTGTAGGGGCACTCATGGCCAAAACTGACATATGCAGTGTGGATGGTTGAGTTCATGTATATTTTTCCAATTTCCTGATGATATTGTTCCTTGAACTGACTTTAGCATCAGTAATCAGGCAGTGCTGCTTAAGAGAGAGAATCTGTCAAGTGTAAATGTAAGCGTAACCAAACGTAGATGAGAGAATCAAACCAACAGATATAAATCTGGACTGCTGTACACTAGTATTTTGAGAGGGCTGCATAAAGACTCAGATCTGTGGCACATCTCATTGGTTTCTCTTCTAATCCCAGGCACTGCCATAGTACGATTTTCTGTCCACTTTGCCAAAATTGAAGGACTGAGCATGTAAGAAGCATTTTAAAAAAAAAAAAAAAAAATCTCTTAATTGCAACAATTTTATCTGAACCAAAGTCTTCAATAAAGTGAAGGAAAATAACAATGGAACATCATATTATTAAATCAATCCATGCATCAATTTCTCTTTTAGTGCACTGTGTTACTTTTCTTATTCTGACAGTTTGTTGTTTCTGATCCTTTCTGGAAGTAAGTGAAAAATGTAGTGATAAAAATGAAAGTTTGAAATGATGTATAGCTCTTTGCTTAAGTTCTGCTTTGTGCTTCAATTAGGAATCCTACTTAGGCCTATGCTTTGAAAAGCAGTACAGTAATACCGCGGATAACGCTAAGACTTGGTTCCACAACTCTTGGTGTTATCCAATTTTTAGTGTTATCCGATCCATGTTAAAATCCTATTGGATGGATCGGATAACGTT
The DNA here is from genome assembly GCA_030440675.1 of Furcifer pardalis. NCBI lineage: Eukaryota > Metazoa > Chordata > Lepidosauria > Squamata > Chamaeleonidae > Furcifer > Furcifer pardalis. The sequence continues at coordinate 28,922,810 of CP126892.1, forward strand.
AAAGCTCCATAGAGATACATTGTAACCGCGCAGGCTTTAGCGGTTGTTATCCAATCCATCCCATAGGACCTTAACGTTATTTGATCCAATTCTCTTCCCCAGATTACTTAACATTATGTGATTTTAGCGTTATCCGAGGTAAACGTTATCCGAGGTATTACTGTACTGTATTTTATTTTGTGTATTCACATATTCATTCTGACTAAATTGTTACAATGTGAGATGTGGGCTGAAATATATTTTCTAGCTTGTTTTCAACATAATGGAGAATATTTGATATATTTTTAAAGAAAGAAAGAAAAAGGAAAACCCCAGAAACCATTTAATGCTTGTTGTTGCTGTTGTTCATGCACAAAATACCAGGTGTGGTTGTATTTCTGTCTTATTCCAGGAACAGAGCTGAAGAAACGTTTTGGTTACCTTAGCACAGAGGTGCCCAAACTTTTTTTTCCATGGGCCGGTCCCACTCCAACACACAGCTACAGGGGCTCCTGATGCTGACAGTTTTGACATCAGCAGTGGCAACAGCAGCAGTGTTGATTGTGCTTTGTCCTGGTTGCTCTGAGTAGCCTCTGGCTCGGTCCCATCTCCTCTGCAGCCTTTGCCAAAGCTGATCACCATGCCGGGAAAATTTTCAGACCCTTCTGTGTTTCAAAATCTGTGCTGCTGGAAGAGTAAACCTGGCACGCTGTGGTGCCGTCATCCTGGGTGCGCCAGAGAGCTCTCCTAGTACTGCAGATTTTTAAACAGAGGAGGCTTTGAAAATTTCTCTGACACAGCAATCGGCTTTCACAAAGGCTGCAGAGGGGAAGGGACCAAGCCAGAGGGAGCGTGGAGCAGCCGGGACAAAATGTGATCACCACCACCACCACTGCTGAGATCAGGCAGTGGGGCAGTTGGAGAGACGGTCCACGGTGAGCCCGGGTACTCACAGCAGGCTGCATTAATGATATGCATGGGCCTAATTGGGCCCAAGGGCCATAGTTTGGACGCCCTTGCCTTAGCATGTCTACCTTATCATGTTTCTACCCAAAATTTCTTTTCCCCCTTTAGCAAATTTAAGTTCACAGACACAAAGAAACAAAAAAACTATCCAGTGCTTCTGCTTACACTAATTTATGCATAAAGGCAACAACTGCCATTTTTTCAAGAATATCAGAGAATAATCAAAGCAAAAATGTTCTAGAACTTTGAAGACTGTTATATTTTAATGTTAGCTTTTCGAGAACTTCACAGGTTAGAGCAGGGGTGCTTAAACTATGGTCCATGGGCCATTTCTGTCCCACAGCATCAATTACTCTGGCCCAAGCTGCCCTCACTGCTCCCAGAATCATAAGTAAAATCCACATGCACTGAACATGCCTGTGCATGCAGATATCACTGTCATAAATGATGTGCAGCTGTTGTAAGTGCATTTACAACAGCCGTGAATCATTTACAGCACATGTGGAGCTACATTCAGCACATATGCATGCATGTTTTACTTCTGCTTCCAGTGGGAAGAACCACATGACCAGCACACTCAATCACGTGACCAGCCCATGACCCAAAAAGTTTGGGCACCCCTGGGTTAGAAGGATATACAAAATGAGAAATATGCACATTTTCCAAGGAGATTTTGTTTATTAAACCTGTCAGAGAGGTTTGGTAAAATCATATAGCCAAAAGCAGAATTAATAAAAGTCCAGGCCTTCTTAATCTACCAGGTGTTCTAAAATATGAGGTGGGGCATTGTGGAAAACTGCTGCCTTATGAGACCACTGTATTCTGGTGAGTGACATATAATTTTCTTTAATAATTAGGGTTTGTTGGTTGGCTTCCATCCTCCTGCTGAAATTTAGTCACAAAGATACATTTCTCTCCAACTATCAAGCAATGAAAAACAAACCATGAAATTCAAGCAAAATAGTTGCAAATGAAAATGAATACAAACGGGATCTGTGGAATAATAAAACTAATGGCAAACATGTCATTTTTAGCAAATTTTAATTTTCTGTGATTTAATATTAAGTAAAGCAAATGGAGCTGTTTCGTATTTATTTGGTATGTGAAAAATGTCGACTTCTAGAGACTTAGCATTTCATAAAATATTAGGCTATTTACTTTGCAACAGGTTGAAGTCTAGAAACACAATTTGGGATGACATACCACACCGTCTTATGGTTTACTTTTGACGAAGAATGATGATTACATTGGATAAATTTTAATAATCATAATCAGATAGGCCATATAGAGCCAGCAAAACCAATTCCAGGAATGCAGTGGCCACAAAAAATAGGGAGTCATCTGAATAAAATTAAGAAAGGTCATGCTAGAACTAAGACAATGTTATTCAAGTGGGGAATGGCTGAAACCCTGCAATGTGACTAGAGTTACACTAGAAGAAATGATAAAACATATGGTTTGTGAATGTTGTCCTAAGAAATTTCAAGGTATTTGGGATGATCTCATCACAACCACATCAGAAGCATTTAGATGGTTAGCTTCTTTAGATATCTAATGTAGCAATTATCCTATTTTGAATCTATGTTGTTGTGTTGTGATTTTTATTCTCTTTTATTTTTTTATGTTAATATTTTACTTCGTCTATTGTATAGTATATATAAGAATTTGTTGCTGTTTTATCTAAATATATACTTTTGTTATTCAGTCGCACAGTCGATTCCGAGACTTTGCGACCCCATGGACCACTATCTGCCAGGCACTTCTGTCCTCCACCCTCCTCCTCAACTCGCCCAGCTCTGTGCCCATTGCGTCTACAATACCATCTAGCCATCTCATTTTTGGCTGCTCACTTTTTCTTTTGTCCGCCACCTTTCCCAGAGTCAAGGCTTTCTCAAGTGAATCCTGTCTTCTCATTTGATGTCCAAAGTGCTTTAGCTTCATTTTTACAAAGGAAAAATTAAAGATTCATAAATCTATCAGGGTTGTAAGTTCAGAAGCAAAATAATACAGTGGAACCTTGGTTAATGTAATTAATGCGTTCTCCGGGATATTTCTTCAGCGAAAATTACTTTAACCAAATTTCCCATAGGAATGCATTGAAAACCAATTAATCTGTTGCAATAATAATAATAATAATAATAATAATAATAATAATAATAATAATAATAATAATAATAATAATAATAATAATAATAATAATAATAATAATAATAATAATAATAATCCGTGAACCAAGCCACTATTTTTTCTGGATTTCCCTTTGTTATGTGATTTTTATGTTAACTGAGCTGTTTGTTAACTGATATTCCACTGTAGTAGTATTTTAACAGTCTGCAGCAAATTATAAGAAGGAAACCCAGGAATGTTAGCAAACAAGGGGGAAAGTACAAGTCTGAATAGCATCAGATGGGATCCTTCTTTCTTTGCTTTGTTCATTCTGCTTTTCATTATTTTCATAGGGGAAAAGAATCTAGTGCTTTGAATTGTTCCTATCGCATACAATCTATGCTCAGTTTGTGGCTTGATATGTGAATGACAGGACTGGAAAAATATAAACAATTATGGAAAAAAGGCTTTTTCTCAGAAAGTTTTGCTCCCTTTAAAATTCTGTGAAGAAGCAGTGGTCATGAACTGTAACATTTTCTTCAGCAATGACTGTATGGCTAAGTTTTTAAAATTATAAACCATGTTTTAAGCCTACCCTTGAACAGTTCCTGCAATTTGAAAATTAACGAGAAAAAGACAGAGAGAGAGGCTTGTCCCAGAATTCAATCCATCAAAAAACAAGCAAACAAGGGGGAAAAAACCTGTAGTTTATGAATATGGGATATTTCCTCTGTACCCACAATTCAAAATGCCAGAAAAAGCCTGATGTTTACTTGCAATATTGCAGAAACTCTGGTGGCACAGTGGTTGAAATGTTGTACTGCAGCCAAAACATTGCGAGTTAGATCCTGACAGGGATCAAGGTTGACTTAGCCTTCCTTCTTTCCAAAGTCAGTAAAATGAGTACCCAGAATGTTGAGGGCAAAAAACTAATTACCTGTAAACTGCCCAGAGAGTGCACTGAGTGTTAAATGGGGTGGCATGTAAGTGTAATTACTATTGCTATATTGATTGCTTGTTGCCAACCAGAAAAAAGAAAGCCAAACATCGCATAATGAAGGCAGCCTGAATGTTGGCAACATCTATGTTGTGTTAATTGTGCTTCTGGTAACTGAAGTCCAAGAATATCTGGAACGCCAAGGTTGACCATCACTGTTATATAGAATGCCCTATTGTGCTCGCTACAATTCCCAAAAAGATATAAAGAAAAAGAATCAGTTAACCACTTTTTACTCAAACGCAAAACAATTACCATGGCTGTCTTTTGACAGGTTTTGTAGCTTTTTTCTCTCCCTCCCACTCTCCATATCTTTTCTTTCTCTCCCGTTCTCTTTTTCTCTAGTTGCCTGTCTGTGCAGCTTCTCTCTATGCCCTTTCTCCCTCTCTATGTTTCTGCCTCTTTACTTCATGTCTCCCCTCTCATTCTTTCTCTGTGGCTCTTCTCTCTACCTTCCTCCTCTTTTCCATCTCTCTTTTCATGTAATTTCTCTTTCTAGTTCTTTTCTCTCTCTCTTCCTCTACTTGACAAATCTCTTTCTCTTTCCTTCCATTTCCTCCTTTCCTTTCTCTTTTCTGTAGCCCTTTCTTTGTCCATCTGTCTTCTTTCTCTTTGCATCACTTTTCTCTTACACTTTTCTTCTCCCAATCTTGTGGCTACTTTCTTTATTTGTTCAAATACACTTAGGCCTGAGTAACACTGAATTCCCAGTCTGTCTTGCCTAAAAGTAAAGTCCATTCATCTTAATAACACTTATTAGTTTCCATAGATATTGACAAAGGGTTTAGGCAATTGCTATAGAATACTTCAGTGTGCATGTACAGTAACATTTTAAGAAAAAAAATATGATGCAAAATAAACATCTCTAAAGCGCTCTATCTTCTAAACAAGAGGACAGATGACATTAAATATCAATTAAGTATCAATACATGTTTACAGCAAGAATAATTTGCTTCTTAAGAAGCTGTGGAAATCTTTTTTTTTTTTGGGGGGGGGGGGACTACCAACAAAAAATGACAGCAGGATTTGTTGGGAGGTACAAATGGTTATATATATATATATATACACACACACTAGTACCTCGGATAACAATGATCCTTGGTTCCACAAGTCTCGTTGTTATCCAGTTTTTAACATTGTGCAATGCATTGATCGCACAACATTAAAAAAGCCCTGTTTCCCTGGAGGCTGTAGCAAGCCAGAACGTCAGGATTTGAACCCTGACATTTTGGCTTGCTGCAGCCTCCAGGTAGGTGGGGGAACTTTGGAAACAGCTTGGATCGGATCCCCCAACCCCCCGGAGCCAGCAGGGGGGGCAGAGAGCCCAAAATGGGTGAAAAAATACATCCATTTTTAAAACCCATTTTGGGCTCTCTGACCCCCCTGCCAGCTCTGGACAGGTTGGAGCACCTGAACCAAGCTGTTTCTGGGCTTCCTTGACGTCCTCAGCCAGTGCAGCAAGCCAAAACATTCGGTTCGAACCCTGATGTTTTGGCTTGCTGCACTGGCCTGGGATTTCCAGGAGATCAGAGGACCCGATCCACAGCTGCAGGGTGGCTGGGGAAGCTGATGAGGACTCCCTGTTGGCTTCCCTAGCCACCCACCCATGCCTCTGCTGCTGTGTGGTGGCTGGAGAAGCTGATGGGGGATCCCCTCCATCAGTCTTCCAGCCACCCCACCCCTGCCTCTGCATCTGCAGGGTGGCTGGGAAGCTGAATGGAGAACCCTGTTCAGCTTTCGAGCCACCCTGCTGCTACAAAACGACTGCATCAGATAACGCTAACAGATCGTTATCTCATTTTAGTGTTATCCGATGCAGTCGTTATCCGAGGTATTACTGTATCAGAAATTATATCCTTAAAAGTGCTTGTCCAGCTTTCTCCAAATTTGGTCCATGGCAAACTCATACAATTCATGATTATTTTGCTATATACAGTCCTATTTCAATAACTAGTTCAAAACACGTAACATTTTGTTTGTATGACCCCTACTATTAAAAATACATTTCAGGATGTTGTTTTGTTTGGTTATGCAACAGCAACATGATGCTTTTGGGCACCTCTAATTTCCCCCCAAAGTTTTAGAGTGTAATCCTATACATACTTACCAAAAAGTAAGTTCAATTAAGTCTAATGGGAGTTAGTTCCAGGTGAGATAATTACTTAGACAGCTCTTAACTGGAAAGCATATTCACCCAAAACATTTTGAATTGAGAAATCTCCCTATGCTGGTCCATGAGTCCATCTTTTGTGAGTGTGTACAGGACAATGGGATAAGTTCTCATCTTGACACCAATTGGGTACTGTTTGGGACTCTCATATTAAGCCAGGCTTTTACACAGTATGATAACTGCATTTGACTTCACCACTGACTTTATACAGTAATTTGGTTGTTCACTGTTTTTCCTAAATTTTATTTGGTGAGCCCTTTCAATGCCACTGTGGACAAAAGGCATTGCATTTGATTTTTGAAGCAGTTCTTGTAGCTGAATCCCTAACAGGAGTTTGTTTAAAAAAGAATGGTATCTTACTTTGTGCTGGGTAAAACTTCTTGTATTGTTTCCTTCCTACCAAGATGCTGTTCATGACAGTTATAAGCAACTAATTTTACATTTATAAATTACACTTCACAAACTTTATTTGTTTGCTTTTTACCAGTCTCAGAAAAGAGCAAATGGTATGGGATGGAATTACACAGTGGCATAGTGTGGGGTGTGTGCAGGGGCCCCACTCCGGGCAGCACTTTTTGGGGGTGGCAAAATGTCACTTGGGCATATAGGGGTTCTTGGACTTCAATTCCCAGAAGCCCTAGAGGCCACTGCAGGGATATGCCCTGGCGTCTTGGGCCCCACCCAAGGAATGGGCAGTTGAAACCCATGCTATGCCACTAGAACTGCAGATCTCATACAAATGTGTAATAGTTCAGTTCAAAAGTATATGTCCTATCTAGTTCCCTACCGAGTTCCCTACCCAAAGGAACTCACTGAGCTCAGAAGAGAACAGCTAGCTCCTCTTGTCTCTTTCATTACTTTCTGTCCATGGAAAGTGAGAGGTCTTCAAAGATGATATTCTTGCTTCCATGCAAGTTCTACAAGTTCTATTAGTTTAGACACCAACGCCAACGTCAGTGCCGATAACGCCAACATTGACGTTGATTAGTTTATCAAGCAACAATCTCTACTGAAAATATTTGAAACAAAAATACACCACACAATCCTACCATTACAGTATTGAATTTTCCGATTTTAAAGATAAGGTATCATGTAGTCAAGCATGCTTTTTATATCAGTAAAGAAAGACAAGGCAAAATCTCACCAGAATTAGTCAGAGAACATCCTTCCCCACTGAGACTGTAGACATTTAATCATTCTTTCACTGGTCTGGACAGCTGCACAGTAACCCTTGAGACATCACCTGCTTCTGGCCTGTCAGCTGCAGAACTTTATATTAAAAGGGGGGTATGCTTTCCATGTAGCTTTACAAAGAAGAAATGCCAGTAGCTGTGACAACATCCCTAATTAGATGTTGAAATACTATTGCAGGGATTTGTCACTAGTGATTATTCATCTCTTTAATACCTCCTTCCAGCAGAGCTGTATTCTGGGTATTTAGGAAATGGCCACTGTCATTGCTGTTCTCTTATAGGCTTATTCACATATTCTGAGGGACAGTTGTTCAATTCCAGGTTAAAAGACAATTACAGGCAGTAGACAGATGATGAAACATTAGTCCAGGCTATCTAAATGAACATAATCAGCCATATGGGCATGGATGGTGCTCAATTCTTTAGGAAGGGCTATCTCTTTGCCCTATCATGTTGTCACTCTCATAGCTCATTTTGTGGAGATGAGAAAGGACTTCCTTGGTGACCACTACCAAGCTGATGTGCTTGGTAGTGCTTGGTATACGCACACGCACACACAGAATAATACATCGGTTAATGTTTGCATCAGATAACCCTAAAACCGCATAACGTTAAGCAATCTGGGGGGTGGAAATAGCATCACATAATATTAAATCCTATGGGATGCATTGCCCTGGGTCACTTTGTGAGACAGGTGATGTATTTGATTAATACACAAATAATAAATAAAATAAATAATCGCTAAAGCCTGTGCAATGTATCTCTGTTGAGTTTTAATGTTATCTGATGCATCCCATAGGATTTTAACATTATCCATTGTTGTTGTTCAGTCGCACAGTTGATTCCAATCCTTTGTGACCCCATGGACCATTGCTATCCAGGCACCCCTGTCCTCTACCATCCTCCTCAATCTGCCCAGCTCTGTGCCCGTTACGTCTACAATACCATCTAGCCATCTCATTTTTGGCCGTTCCCTTCTTCTTTTGCCCTCCACCTTTCCCAGAATCAGGGCTTTTTCAAGTAAATCCTCTCTTCTCATTTGATGTCCAAAGTACTTTAGCTTCATTTTTACTATTTGACTTTCTGTGGAGCAGTTAGGGTTGATTTCTTCTAAGATTGACCTATTTGTTCTCCTCGCTGTCCAGGGGAATCTCAAAACGCTTCTTCAACACCACATTTCAAAGGTGTCTCTTCTTCTGCGCTCAGCTTTCCTAATGGTCCAGCTCTCACAACCATACATTATAAAAGGGAATACCATTGCTTTGAATGTGCAAATTTTTGTTTTCAAGGTGCTGTCTCTACTTTTAACTATGTTCCCCAAGTTTCTCATAGCTTGTCTTCCAAGAATCAGTTGCTTTTTTATTTCATGGCTTCACTCTCCATCTGCAGTGTTCTTGGATCCTAGGAAAGTACAATCTGTCTCTGCTTCTACTTTTTCCCCATCTATTTTCCAGGGACTGATAGGGCCTGTTGCCATGATCTTGGTTTTCTTTATATTGAATCTCAAGCCAGCTTTTGCACTTTCTTCTTTCGACCTAATCAGGAGCTTCTTTAGGTTTTCCTCAATTTCTGCCATTAGGGTGGTATCATCTGCATATCTCAAATTGTTGATGTTTTGCCCAGCAATTTTGATTCCAAATTGTGATTCTTCCATCCCTCCACTGCACATTATGTGCTCTGTGTATTTATTTATTTATTTATTTAAATTTGTATCCCGCCATACTAGCAAAGGTGACTCAGGGCGGATTACAACCAATATACAATACATATTTAAAAACTCTTAAAAAACAAATTAAAAACCATTTAGAACAACATCTAATTTCTTTAAATAAAGGATTAAGAGGAATAAAAGGATAAGTGTAAGATGTTAAATAAGATGTTAAATAAGCCAGCGGGGAGGGGGTCAATAAGCCATCATTACCCCACACCATAAATTGAATAAGCAGGGTGATAAAATGCAGCCTTGTCTGACTCCTTTTCCTATTCCAACCCACTCCATCATTCCGTATTCTGTCCTAACAGTTGCCTCTTGACTCATGTACAGATTTCCCACGAGGCACATAAGGTGTTCTGGTATTCCCATCTCTTTAATTACTTGCCACATTTTGCCACAGTTAAAGGCCTTGGTGTAGTCAATGAAACAGAAGTAGACTTGTTTCTGATATTCCTTTGTTTTCTCGATTATCCAACGTATATATATAAAGGAAAATACACAGTACATAACATAATTCCATCACAAATATCACAATCAATTCTTCTTTACATCATCCTTTCAATAGACAAATCTTATTTTATATTTTTGTTTAATTATACTCCTTATCCATTACCTACACTGTCTTATTATATCATGTAACTTATAAAAGAAAGAAATACATATTCAACAAAAGAAAATACATATTCCTAATATACACCCCTGTGATATGTACATTGTCCTGGGGAGTTATAGTGTATCACATTCATCTTTTATTTTTTTTAAAAAAACTCAGTTGTTCAGGTACTGGCCTGCCACCTTTACCTTCACCCATTGCATATTCCACAAATAATTGTCATATGTCCCAAAACTTATTTTCAACAATAATACAGTAATACCTCGGATAACATTTACCTCAGATAATGCTAAAATCACATAACGTTAAGTAATCTGGGGAGGAGAATTGGATCGAATAACGTTAAGGTCCTATGGGATGTATCGGATAACAACCGCTAAAGCCTGTGCGGTTACAATGTATCTCTATGGAGCTTTAACATTATCCTATACATCCCATAGGATTTTAACATGCATCGGATAACACTAAAAATCGGATAACACCAAGACTTCTGGAACCAAGTCTTAGCGTTATCCGAGGTATTACTGGGTACCTTTCTTTTTATTCAACTCCCATGTCAATTTATCATTCAATGCAATCTCCCACAATTCCTTGTACCAATCTTCCAATTTTGTTACGGCATCATTTTTCCAATTTCTTGTCTACCAATTGTCAACATTATGGGCAACAGTTCTTTTTTTAATTTTTTCCTATATTCATTTTATCAATGTGCATCAGCATGGTGGTATCTGGCCCCAGCTTAATGCTTGTTCCCATTATTTCAGAAATTTCTTGTTCAATCTTTATCCAAAAGTTTTTAAACACATTATAACTCCACCACATATGTTCATAAGTACACAGTACACTTTTGCATCTCCAACACATTTTACTTTTATTGTTATCCATTTGATGTAACCTAACTAGAGTCAGGTACCACCTCCACAACATTTTATAATCTGACATTTAGAAATCAGGCTAGGTGGCTATAGATGTAGATAGATGCTATTCTCTATCTTACTACTTTTCCTCAATTTGTTTTTAATTCTTTTGACAAATGTAATTTATCTATATTTTAAGCCATGTGCTTGTATTTATTCAGGTTATTGTTAGCCATCTTGAGTTCCAGTTTTTAGACTAAGGTAGGTTATAAGTTGAATGAATGAATGAATGAATGAATGGCACATTATGATGGAAAAAACCTACAGCAACAGGAAACCAAACATTTTTGCATACCAGAAAGAATTGCATACTTGAGGCAATAAGAAAAGTTGTCACTCCAACATCTACCATGCTAAATCTTCAAACAGATTTGAACGGTTGTCTTCTGGCTCAAATAGTTAAGACACTGACTGGAAGGCAGAAGGTCAGCAGTTAAAAACCTGACTACTGCATGACAGAATGAGCTCCCGTCTCTGTCCCAGCTCCTACCAACCTAGCAGTTTGAAAGCAAGAAATTGCAAATAGATAAATAGGTACCACTTTGGTGAGAAGGTAAACAGTGTTCCATGCATTTCAGTGTCTAGGCATGCCTGCCACATGTCCACAGAAATGTCTGCAAATGCAGACAGTGCTGGCTTTTCAGCTATAAACAGAGATGACCACTGAACCCAAGAATTGGATACAATTGGCTTTCAAGCAAAGGTGACCTTTACCTTTTGAAGAAACATCCATGAACTGGAGAAGGAAGCTTGGTGTTTTGGTAATAGCTACATTAATTAAAAGTTGTCTATCCACATCTCCAGATGTTCAGACTTCTGTCAACAAAATTGTCAGTAGAGTTCAAAGGTTTCTTCTTAAATGAATTTTTGAATTTTTTGAGAGCCAGTCCAGAAGATATTGCACTGAAAATACTGATGTTTCCCATACTTTTCATATACGACATTGAGAGATAAAGACGGTAATAAATACAAATTAAATAATATAAAAATAATTTACTACAAACACATCAAGCTTTTGTATAATTGTCCCCAAAAAAGTAATCTTATTATAACTAATTGGCTCATCTTTTTAGACAAGGTACTTGTTGGCATCATGATGATGCATTATTTGCATCATTATCTGCATTTGCTATCATAGCCCATGGCAAGATATTTCATATTAAATCAGAAAGTGGGGAAAGGAGATAAAAATAAGATTCCTTTTATATATCCTAAATAGACTTGTGTGAAAATAAGCCCCACTCAACTCAATGAGATATGCTTCTTAAGGGTGAAAGGAAGCTATTTCTCCTCACTTCAATTTATGATGGATAATTTTTTTGAAAAAATGTGGTAATTTAGCTGAATCTTGAGCATTTTCTATACTAAAAGTTCATTTTCCAAATGTTTCTGGAAGTACAGTCCATTTGCATATTCTCTATAACTTCTTCTGCACAATGAGTTATAGTAACAGCTAACTGAGACAACAACAACAAAAAGGTTCACAGAGCTTGGGAATAACACAATTTGGGCATAGAGTTATGTTGGCTTATTCAATTGCATAAGAAGAGTCACACAAGTGTTGTGAGTTGGTTTTGTGGGGCTGTCCATCAGATTTGTGACCTCTGTGGGCTGCACAATCAACCAGGTGAACGGGTATGTGGCCATTTGTGAAATAGTAGGCCTGGAAAATGGAGGAAAAAAAGAATCCTTGATTGTCCTTGGTTGGTTGGTTGGTTGTCTAGACCCTTTTGAGCTATTATCAAGGGATTTATATTGCTGCCATTTCATCAACAGCCATTAACAATTGAAATGTTAAACTCCCATCAAATAGCATGCAAACAAGTTTTTTTGGTATTATGTGTAGATCTGGTAAAACTATAAGGAGTTACTGCATATAACTTTTTTTGCAAATACCAGTGAAATGTTTTCTCTCCTTGAAATTATTACTGAGTTCATGCTTTCATGCACAAAGTTTATAGAATTGCATTAATGCTAATTTAAATTGAGACAGCTTTTACTATACATTTTACAGGTAGCCAGCTGCCAAACTGTGCATCTACATTTAAGCTAACTTTACCTGAATGTGTGTGTATGTGTGTGTGTGCGCGCACGCGCGCATGCTTGCGTGTGCTCAATTGAAATTTATTCTAATTTACAGCAGAAGCAGTAAGAACATACTGAGAGAATTTCATCTATTCCTAGCAGCCTAGATGTTCTTTGATGCACAGCACCCATTAATGTTATTGTACCACGAGCATATTGCTAAATACATCTCAAACATTTCTTATTAGACAATAAAAATATTCTACCTATTCATTATTAGATCACTAAATGTGTATACTCCACCTTGCCCTGTAAAATCTTTCTGACACATAGAAACAAAACAAACTAAACTATCCTATCGGGGATAAAGGTTGTAACTCATTTTCTCTCTCGTGATTGCTTGCTTTTTGCAAGAAGTTCCCCCACCCTTTTTTCTGCTATGCAGCATTCCTTCCCATTTATGGTCCCAACAAGATAGTTCTTCCTCATTCTATTGCAATTGTGAACTGGACCTTAATTGGACTTGCAAGTCTCAGATGAGCCAAAGCAATCATGCTGGGGGGTTCTCTTGCATTCAAATAAAACTCCAAAAGGCTTTGGAAAAACAGGATTGGGACTGAATGCCAGAATGCCACAGACAGCTGAGTTGGTAGAGGTACAACATTCTGCACTAAATCTGCTGTATTATTCCCCCAAATAGCCAAAGTCTTTTAATCAAAATGCATTCATCTGTGAAGAAAGGTGCTGAGATTTTCCATCTGTACTAATGTTTGTTATTTGGCTATTTTGCAGGCATGCAGAAAACACTCCAAAAAAAAAAATCAAGCCTTTTCGTTTCAATAATGTTTGAAAACAAATGAACCAGAGTAACAGAGCACACACACACTAAAGAAATCTATAGATTTTGAAATGACACATTACTTAGTTAGGAACCAGAAACAGCACACCTAATGACAGCCTGGACAAAAGAATAATCCTGTAATGGACAATTGGCAGTTTCTTCTCAGTATGTGAGTTTTGGAAGCATGCTGTTTATTTCCAAAGCAGCTTAGGCAGTAAGTAGTGTGGTGATTCAAATTCAATATAAAAATACTTTTAAATAAAGTTAAAGGCAGTACATTAGGCCTCAGAAGACTAAGTAGATGCTTTCATGGCATCAAAAGAACATGAACTTCAGCATTGTGTTTTTTTGTAATTAACTTTACATGTGGTACAATCTACTGGGACTAAATATCCAATGCCTAGTTGACCATGCAAATCTTATACTGCAGTCATATTCACATTGGCCTGAGAGTAATTATGCATAGCATTGTATTGCTAAAATTATTGATGAAAGGAAATGTTGGCTAATGTGAAAACCCATACATAAACTTTCCAGCAATGGGAGACCTCCAGATCATTCTTGGTTTTGATAGATTTTGTTTTTGCTGTGCAAATTTTCTTTCAGACTTCTCCCATATCTTGCTGCAGGTAGACAGAGAAGTTGTGTTCATAAGAAAGGTGACACTTTGAGCTTCCTTATTTCTTTCATCAGGTATACACAGAGAGTGAATGGGTAGGGAGCTGTGATATAAGTAAAGACCATACTTGTTTGACAGGCCTGTTGTAACAATTAATCGGACAAAGAAGAGTTAAGTTTTGGTGTTGCGTGTTACTATTTCATGTATGTTTCAATCTGTTACTGCAGTGACCATCAAGTGCCAATTACCAAAACAACTGGAAAGGAAAGTGAACAACTTCATAATGAGATTTTAAGGCCTCTAAAGGAACTCCATACTGCAGTCAACTGATTGCCAGTTGTAGGCAGGTGGGGCTGCCTTTGGTGACCAAGACTATAAAGCAGGAATTCTGAACCTGTGGGCCATGGGCTGGATGTGGCCCACAACCCTATTTCATGTGGCCCACCACTACCTCCACCACACTAGGAAGTGTCATGTGGCAGAGGAAGGGCAAAATAGCCATCCAGCCCCCAAAGCTGTCTGAGGGAACATGACCTGGCCCCGACTTAGGTTGAGAACTCCTTGTATAAAACCTCAAACTCCACCCTCAGGCCAGGCAACAGTGACTCAGCACATCCCGCCACTATGAATCCTTGCCAAACAAGAGGAGAAAACATCCTCTTTCTCCAGCTACATGATGGCAGATATGTGGAGGTGGAAATTTAGCTGAACTTCTTCCTAGATATTGTTTCCAGAAGCTGTAGAACAAGATGTTCATTGTTGGAGTGGACACATGTCATGTTGAGAAGGGGTATTCAAATATGTTAAATATATGTTGCAACCCAGCTTATTTTATATATAAGAAATACATTACTAATATAGTTTTATTACTAAATGGGGAGAAAAACAGGCTGATAGACTTGTTCTTAAACAAAGTGTTTCATATTCCCATAGATAGAGGGATTTATTTATTTTTTACTGTGAGGTGGTTAAATTCTATGGTAGTTAAGTTTAGAGCTCTGTCTACTTATAATTTAAGTCATGAAGTAAAAGTCTCTGTTAAGCTCTCTCTACAGCCATGAAGTTTAAGCAGAGAAAAGACATATCTTTACCAGATGCTGTTAAACTAATTTTCTTTGTAACTCATAATTTTATGTTAGGAGAGATGAGGGTATATTCACAAGTCAATTTTACAATTGACTGAATGAGTATTTTCGCTGGTCTATACATATAGGAAGAATTGGAACAGAACCAATCTTGCACTACATACAGAGACAACAAATAAAGTAATTTGCCCATCTGGAGAAAATGTCTTGGAATTCCATACCTTACAAGGTATATGTGGAAAGAGGAGAAGGACAAAGACCACAAGCCAGACCCAGAGGAAGGTAGAGATGTAACATCAAATAAATATTATATGAACACCAAATAACACTGTTGGAGGCCACTAGAAGTGCCAGAATAAGAACTTTGTATCTCCCTTGATACCCAATGGGGCAAAAAAGGGAAGCAAAGAAGAAGACATATATAGAAGTAAAGTATTTGGGAATTTGCTTAAACGTAGTCCTAAATCTTAAATATTGTTTCATCTGTTCTGCATGATTTTCAGACAACAAAATGTACATCTTCATGTACAAAATAGTGGAACAATAACTGATTTATCAAATCTTATTATACTTTTACTGCATATTTCCTCGGAGTAAGTACTTTGTTAGCCTTCAAAGTGGATACTTTTACTGATTGTTAATTTTCTTATGCATCTTTTCTTTCACTAAGAATTGAACTGATTAGACTGGCAACCCAGAAAAATGAAACTTCAAGAATGCTCATAACAGGATATTTCAACAGGAAAATTAAAAAGTTCCCCCCAACCCCACCCCTGCCTTCTTGGTAACGATTTTTAAAAAAAAAATTACCTTAAAGTTACGTCTATTTTGAAACTCACTACAAATTTGGGCTCATTTTAGGAACATTCCACCATCCATTTTAATTTTTGACATATATTCACCAGCCTAATATTTCTTCTTATCCACAAATGGCTCAATCTATTGAGTATGCTCTGGGGAAAATGTTTTGGATTTTTGTTTCCACACAGAAATAGTGCACTCATGCTGTACAGTTCTACGAACTGATGAGGTACTCCTGGCTTCAGAAATGTATACTTTCATGAGGCTAGGCATGGATTTTAGAGAAAAGAAAGACCACAAAACTATATAAAATTTAAAACATAATGATTTTTTGGAGCAGAAAAGGAATAATGGTATGCTTGTATAAAATATCATTCCATGTAAAACCTAAAATCATATATTCAGACAGGAGAAATTGTAATATGTGCATTAAGAAAGAATACAGAAATGCATACATTTTGACAAAAATACATACAGAAATATATATGAACTTCCATGCAAGAAAGACACTGAGGTGGAAAGAGAGTTGAATAAGAATCACATTTTTTCAACATTCGTAACATGCTCAGTAGGTATCAAATTTATTCTGAGGTCTTTGGAAGAACTCCTCATTCACTTACTGATCCCTTGGTGAATTTGAACCTAAGTAATTAAATTAATCTGAAAATGTATGAATTTTCAGGGTTCTTTCATGTTAGTGTATATATGACATTTCTTCTGCTGTAGCTCTACAGAACCTTCAAAAGTAGTAAAAAAAGCAGGGTTAGATCAACAGACAATAATTACCGCAAAAGCAGGCAATAATCACAGGACTTGAAAGAGAAGTATCCATAGATCCAGGCAGGCATTTAAAGTTCACACTTATCACACCCATCAGCCTCATCATCCAGATGAATTCATTAGCAGGAAACAATCTAAATGAGAAAGAGAAATCATTACTCATCAGGATCACAATTAATTTTCAAAAAAGCAGGACTGTATCTACAAGACAAAAGAAGGAGATAGCAACAGTCTTGGGGAAAATTTCAAAGCAAATCGTTCATGAATGTACTAAAAATCAAATTCTTAAAAATATATCTGATTCATGAATGTGAGATGTTATGCTTCTATATCCACAATACAAAAATCCAGGAAATGTCCTGATATTGCTGTACAATATCATGCCCACATTGTCAGCAGGAAAAAAAATATATGTGAAGCTTTACATAACAAAGATCAACCTGAATGTTGACAACACCAATGGCAGTACTCAAGACGGTTTATATTCATATAGAGAATATTACCATTCACATAATACCATTCACATAAAGACACCAAGCAAGGGGAAAATCCCAGAAGCTGACTAATTTTTTTCATCAATAAACTTAATCAATCTTAGAAGAAATCAACCCTGACTACTCCCTTGAAGGTCAAATAGTAAAGATGAAGCTAAAGTACTTTGGACATCAAATGAGAAGAGAGGATTCACTTGAGAAAGCCTTGATGCTGGGAAAGGTGGAGGGCAAAAGAAAAAGGGGATGGCCAAAAATGAGATGACTAGATAGTATTGTAGAGACAATGGGCACAGAACTGAGCGAGTTGAGGAGGATGGTGGAGGACAGAAGTGCTTGGCGGACAGTGGTCCATAGGGTCGCAAAGGGTTGGAATCGACTGTGCGAGTGAACAACAAAAAACACAAAAGAATTATCATGATTGTTATTCAAGAAATGCAAATGGTAATAAGCTCAAGGGATATTTTGAAGATCTTCTTGGTGTTGTCAAGATTCAAATGTTTTGAATCATGGTTACAGAAGCACAATATCCCACATTCATAAACCAGAGGTTGTTTGAAGAAATGAATTATTGCACATGAAAGATTTGTTTTGAGATTTTCCTCAATACTATTGCTACCCCCCTTCAGTCTTACTGATACTGCTTTGGCTGAAGTATGAAGTAAATGACAAGAGATTACACATATTAAGGGCAAATTCAAGTAGTAATTCTTTGTGCAATTGCACAAAAGTACTGTGAATTTTTGGAGAACATAATATTGAAAGGCTGTAGAATCCTCAAAAAAAATAAATAAATTCTGTGTGATTTTGTGAGGTAAAGAAATAAAATTAGCAGACCATTCATTCTTAACTTCATTCTTGGTTATGCTCTTTGGAAACTGAAAGTTGATACCAGCTTATACATTCATATCTCATCCAACTTTTCCATCTGGGATGTATTACTGACTAGTTAAACTGTGAAAATACAAAGGCAAATTGTACCTTTTAGTGTCAAGGCATAGCAATGAAGAAAGGCATTAAAGGTGATTCTAAAAAGTGTATGAATGTGTGAGTTTGCCTCCACATCATGATACATTTATCTCTGTGCAATGTCAGCCAACCAGTCCTATTTATTGAACACCCGCAAGCTCTGTTTCTGAAAGAAACAGATAAAATTTCAAGGGCAGACACCACACCAGAAATAACAGATCTGCATGCATTTTATATTTAACTTTCTGGTAAATTCAGTATTTTTACCTCTAGCCTTCTTGCAAACTATGAATGCAGTATTCATTAAAGCATAGAAAAGTGTGTTTTTGGGCTATAATCTTTATTCTAGGAGTATAAGGTTGAAAAAGTAACAGTTTCAAACTGAAAGATTCTGGCCCATAGCCAAAATTTTAGTATTGGAAAGAAAGGGAGAATGTGTTAAGTGTACACGTGGATGTGGTTTGTGTGCTTGCTTAATGCAGAATAGATAAAATACAAAGAACTTACAGTATATTACTGTACTAATGTTTGCAACAATGAAATGACTTGAAATATATATAGAATAATTTCTGTCATGAAATTATTATTATTAACAACAAAATGCCTCGAAATAGATCTATTACAAGTCATTTTATTGTTAATAATAATAATTTAATGACAGAAATTATTCTGGGTTGAAAGGATTTTTACGGAAGAAACTCCACTCAGGGAATTTAAAGCTCAATATTTAATGAAAATTAATGCATACTCAGAGTCTTACAAATCTCCTTCGACATATATCTTGTCCATATCCCTAGAGACCAAAGCCAAATACCAACATATAATATTTTTTTCTAATATAAAGTCCAAGAACAGCTTCGGGGATGTTCTAAAGTTTGTTAAGCTTTTGTCCTTAATTAAAGCTGACATTATCCATTTCACCTTTCTAACATCTTTAATAACCATCCTTCCACTGCAAATACTCTGGTGGCTTTCCAATATTGTACATTTAAAAAAATCTTGCTACTGATAATTACCATTTTTTTTCTATCTGATTATCTTCTAAATTCAACATAAACAAATCTGGCTTCATTTGCAGATTAGTTTTCAGCATTTCCTCTATTATTGGATGAATTTGTTTCCAGAACCTTTTAGCTATTTTACATGTCTATCACATGTCAAAGGTGCCTTCAATCTCTTGGTACTTCCAGCATTGATTGGTGACTCCTTTATGCTTTTGAATAGTTTTCCTGGCGTCATATACCATCAGTACATCATTTTGTAAGAGTTTCCCTTAACTCATTCTAAATTTCATTCCACATACCTTCCCAGTATTCATTTGAATATTATACCCAATGGACGAGCGGCCGTGGCAACTGCCGCGGCCGCGCGCTTTGCCCCAGTACCGGTCAAAGAGACGGGCCTGGGGACGAGCGCAGGGGGCGTGGCTGAGCGCTGCCCTTATAAGGGCGGCACGCTCCCTGCGCTCGCCGCCAGTCCCCGTCTGACCGGCAAAGCGAGCGGTTGGTTGTTCTTTCGCTCTTGCCGGTTTGTTGCAAGAAGCGGCGCTTGTCTCTGGGCGAGAGGTGGGACTAGCTCTTTTGGGCGCGTTAGTTGCGCCCGCCATTTTAGAGCTGTTTTGGGCTTTCTCCCTCTTTCGGGACAGCTCTTGCCAGCTCACTCTCCGTGGGATGGTTACTTCTGGGGCTCCTTTTGCCTGCCCTGTTAGGGACAGCCCTTGCCCTCAACCTTGTGGGTAACCCTTGCCTCTGTGGCATGGGGTCCCCGCTGATCGGGCCGGGTAGTGGCGCCCGCCATTTTGGGGCCTGTTTAAAAAAAAAAAACTTTAGTTAGCTGGCCTTACTTTTGCTGGTTGGCAGTCGCTTGGGGGCTCCTTCTTAGTCCTCCTTCGAACCTATGCCAGCAGAGCCTTGGGTCTGTAGCTAGCTTGAGTCTCTTGGGCTAAGGGTGGTAGGGGCGGCCTTGATCCGAAGGGCTCGAGGTGTGTTCCTGCCTTGGCGCCATTTTGAATCCGGCCCCAGCCTACACCTGAGTTTCTCATATCTTAGATTGGGTGCTTTGCTTGTATTTGCAATTTGCATCCGGTACCATGGCCCCCAAGGAGGCTGCTGCCCCTCGCACTTGGTTGTGGATAGGGGCTACCTCGATCCGGAGGGCTCGAGGTTGGTCTCTGTCATTCCATGTTCTCCTGCAGTAAGGCTTAGGCTTCGTTAGGCTGCCAGAGCCTGCCTTGGTTCGCCGGATTCAGGCGTGCTTGGCTTGCTATAGTTTATAGATTGGTCGGGGTCCCATTGCTAGCCTCTGCTGTGGCCCAGTAGTTAAGAAGCCTCCCTTGTTCACGGGGAGGTTGACAGTTCGAGACCCATGAGGGTTTTTGAGTGACCCTCTCCGTCTCGGCTCGTAGCCGCCGCCCCCGTAGGGTTCCCACCGTCGGGGGTCCAGGCCACCGTGCCCGGGGTGCGGATGCTTTGCCCCTTAGCCCCACGGCCATTCTTGACTGTGTGGCAGCCTTGGAATGGGCCACGGGCCTGGACCTGCCCTACACCAGAGGCACACATGTCGCCGCTCCGGCCCTCTGATTATCCCGCCTCAGCCGAGGCTGAGGTCCGGGTAGGGGATCCTGCTCCTCCAGTTGAGGTGGAACCTGAGGCTGGGCCCGGCATCGTCAAGCTCGGGCCTGTCGCGCTGCCTGTTCCGGCCGTGTGGGCCGGTGGTGAGTATGCGGTTGAACCTAGCACGCTTACACGACCCCAGGGCAGCCATGGCTGCAACCTGCCCTCTCCATTACCCGCTCAGCCAGTGCCTTCGCCCTGGTGGGCTCGTTATCCGCCACCACCTGTGGCCTGCCCCTTTTTGGTGTCCCGGCTGTCCCGGCACTGGGTTGGCCGTGTATGGCCATTGGGGACCCTGCGTACAATCACTTTATTACGGCCCATGTTCAGCTCAGTACAGTGCAAGGTACCGTATTTGTCAGCGTGTCCGATGACTGGGCATATGGGACAACCCCAACATTTCCACTCGGAATGTGGAGCTTGTTGTATACTCGCTGTTGGGACTGCCCCCTCTTCCGTACGCCTACCTCACACCAGATGAAGCGTAGATGAACATCAGATTTGATTTCAACATGTTAATCTATATTCCGGTGCTTGTGACATGCAGAGGAGCTGTCACGAGGCTGTATGCTATAAAACATGTACAGTACACATGAAACAGTGCAAGTGCAATGTTGTACTTATTTATCTGCCGTATGTACATGACTATAAGCCGACCCACATTTAACCCGAGGTATATGCTTTGGCCCTTGGTACCCAGGACAATAGGTTGACACAAGTATGAGCAAGGGTGGGGAAAGGTAGCAACTGATGGTGAGGTGCCCACTCCACCACCTCCTGTTTCCTGGGAGGTGCGGCGCGGGGCTGTGGTAAGGACCAGCAGGGGGCAAGTCGAGCCGGTGCTGGCGATCCCCCTGGAAGAGGGACCCGGCCCAATTGGGGTTGTGGTCCTGGCCTGCCTGCTGCCGGAATACCCTTCCCCCACTGGCGCCTGTTACCTATTTGAGGGTTTTCCCTTCTGCTTCCGTAATCCAGTAGTGGGGGCACAGGGGCCTCAGGACGCACCCAGTTTAAATCATTAGCGGGTGTGGTGTCGGTAGCCAGAGCTCAAATTTTCATGGAGGGAGCAGCAGGCAGGGTGGCGGGACCGTTGGACAGTCCGCCTTATACCAGCCTTATAGTTTCCCCGTTGGGACTGGTTTTAAAGAAGACCCCGGGTTGATTCAGGTTGATTCATCACCTGTCTTACCCCGCCGGGTCCCCTGTCAACGACGCTATCCTGGACGTCCGGTGCCCGGTCCGGTACACGTCGTTTGACGAGGCCGTGAACATGGTCCGCTCCTGTGGCCTGGGTGCACTATTGGCCAGATGCGACATCAAGTCGGCTTTCGGCTTCTACCAGTGCACCCGGGGGTCTTCGAATTACTGGGCTTTCGTTTTGAGGGCCAGTGTTTCGTGGACCGGGCCATGCCTTTCAGCTATTCCATTTCTGCGCTGCATTTGAGCGCTTTAGTTCCTTCTTACATTGGGATTTGATTAGGGAGGCGGGTTTCTGACGAGGTAGCACGTTGCCTGGACGATTTCCTGTTTGGGGCCCCCACAGGTACTGGGGATGGTGTTCATTTGCTCCATTCTTTCCAGCAACTGGCAGAGTAACTGGCTGTTCCGTTGACGCCTGAGAGAACTGGGGGTCCGGCCACTACCCTCACTTTTCTGGGCATCGACTTGGACACGGTGGCCATGACCTCTCGCCTTCCCCTGACAAGGTGCAGCACCTAGTAGAAGAGGTAGAGTTGCTACTGCCCAAAAGGCAGGTCACCCTGCACGATTTGCAGGGGCTTCAATGGGCGTCTCAACTTTGCCTGCAGGGTGGTAGCTCCTGGCCGCGCCTTTGCTCGCCGTTTTTGCGACGCGATGGCCGGCCTGACCGAAAAGTTCCATAGGACTTGGTTGATTCGTGGGCTGAGGGAGGATTTAGAGGTCTGGTTGGCGTTCCTCACGGACTTCAACGGGGTATCCTTTTGGCGCTCTTACCTTTTCCTCTCTTCCAGTTTTCAGGTCCATTCCGATGCCTCGGGGTTTTGCGGTTTTGGGCATCTCTTTTGATGGCCGTTGGTGTGTAGGCACATGGCCGCCACAATGACGGGACTCCGACGTCGTGAGGGACCTGACTTTCCTGGAGTTCTTTCCCATTTGGGGGCAATTAACATGTGGGGACGTCATCGGGTAAACTCTGCTGTCACCTTTTGGTGTGACAGCGCCGGTTTGCCTGATGTATGGCCGCTCCCGGTGGATCATGTGCTGCAGTTCATGGTCCACCTGCGGCGATCGGGCCTGGCCCCCGCGGACGATCTACGGGCGGCTGTCGGCCTTGGCCTTCGCCGCTCGGGCTAATGGCGTGCTCGACACTCTTGGCAATTTTCGAATTCGCCGGGTGTTAGAGGGATGGTCTAGGGAACGCGGCCACTGCCTGGACGCCATCAGCCGGTGTCACCGGAAGTACTGCGGCGTTTGGCCGCGGCCTGGCCCTGCCATTGCAGGGATGGGTTTGAGGCGGCCTTGTTTCATGCCGCCTCTGCCATTGCATTTTGTGCCACCCTGCGGGTTGGTGAATTAGTGGTTGCATCCAGGTGGGACGTTTCCTGCCGTGCGTTGCAGCTGGCTGATGTCGCGCTTGCCGCATCGTCAGTCCTGTTGACGATCTGGATGTCCAAAACCGATCAGCTTGGCGGGGTGATTTTCTTGCTGCTACTGCAATGCAGTATAGCGGCTATATATGTCCGGTGAGGGCTCTGGAGCGTTACATGGCACTGCGTCATTCCGGTCCTCTGCCCCCTTTTTGTACATCACGAGGGGTCCCCCTTTAACTCATTTTCAGTTCTGGAAGGTGATGTGGGCTGCCCTGTCCGAGGTTTGACTTCCCGGTGCCCGTTATGGCACCCTCTCATTCCGCATAGGGGCTGCCTCTGCAGCAGCCTCTTTTGGGTATTCTGATGCAGATATCATGAGGATGGGGTGCTGGGGGTCTGCCGCATTCGTATGTATGTGCGACCGTTATTATCATAACCAGCTTTGCTGCCGTTTGTTTTCTGTTTGTTTTCTTTCAGAGCGTTTCATTAGACCAGATGTGGCCCGAGTTCGGCTTGTGGGGCACAGTTACGTCTCCTGGGCCGCCCGCTTCGCTGGAGCTGCCCCATGCTGGATCCGCCTCGGCCCGGGGGACTGGGCTTACCTGATGTGGAGGGGGATCCAAGGGCTGGTTTGGTGCCAACGACTCCAATAGGTGTTGGAGAATTGGCAGGTTGTGCCCCCGGATATCTTATTGGAGCACCTGGGCAGGCGTGACCTTGGCCAACGCCCAGGTGTGGAGCTGGCCAGGACCATTTGCAGAGGTTTCGATCTGCTGCATCAGCACTGGCCAGCAACCAGATTCATCTGGTCGAATATGGTGCCGCGCGCCCGGTATCGGTGCGCGGTTGGTGTTTGGGCCACATTGTGGCGTGCTTATTTGGAGCCCGTGCTCTGGGTACGGTGGTGGAGCATTTGGTGACCCGTTTGGCATCAGACCACCTGTACCGGGATGACAGGGTGCACCTGTCCCCCGATGGCCTGGCATTGTTCCTGGGCAGTCTGCAGCAGGGCCTGGTGACCGAGTTGTCGGTCTCGGGGGGGGGGTGGTGTGTAGTTTCACTCCCCCCGTGTGGCGGGTAGCACTGTTGGGAAGAAATTTGGTCCCAGGAGAACCTGGCTGGAACGTGTTTTGATCGGCCACTCCGCAAGCAAAGAAGGGAAGATAGAAGAGTGGGCCGGATCAAAATGCGGACCGTGAACTTGGGAACTGCCCAGCTCGACAGCAGGCAGCCCCAATATATAGTTCACCCGGTTCCAGGTCAGAAGGAGACAACAACGGGTCACTTCTGACCGGGACAGTTAAAGGAAGTTAACAAAGGATTGAAGGATAACCAAGTTAAGTTTATGAATGGATATCTTTGTACCTTACCAGTGCTACTGCGGCCTGCTGCAGAAAGTTATTGGTTAAAATGGTTAAAGTTAAGTTGAATTTGAAATAAAGTGGCCCATTGTTTACACCAACAATACTGTGGTCAGTCTCTTTTGTGCGGGCATGTGGGGGCAAAAACCTTTTGCTCATTCGACCATACAATCCTTAACCGGCTCCTCCTGAGTGTCAAACTTCAGGAGTATTTTGCACATTTTAGAGAACAAATGTTCCCCATTTATACATACAGTTGTACCTCACTTAAAGAACATAATGTGTTCCACAGGATCGCTCTTTACGTGAGTTTGCTCTTTAAGTGAAACACCATTGTAAGTGACCAGTTGTGACTTCTGGTGGGGGGATTTTGAACCCGATTTATTTGTTAAGCGAGTTTTTGGTTAGTTTTATTTGTTAAGCGAAGCGACCATTCAGAGAAAATTCTCCTCTTTAAGCGAGTTACTCTTTAAGTGAGGCGCTTCTTATGCAAGGTTTGGCTGTAGTTCTTTTCATAAATATATTTTCTTTCTCAAAACTAAATACCTTTTTAATCTATTTTAAATCTTTCTGATAATTGTACATGAGCAAACCATGAACAATAATAACTGTCTTTTAGCAGGTCTTCTCCTGTTGCAGTCTTAGAGTATTGTTATAAGTTAACCATTTGCCTTTAGTTGTCAATTCTCTTCTGAACAAAAGCTTCACGTAGTGAAAGACACAATGGCATTTTCGATGACAGTCTTGACTTAAAGCTGTACCAAGTCTTTAAGATAGCTTGCCACATATATTAGTTGTTAAAGTCAGCATTTACTTTTGGTTTGTCATACCAAAGCTATCTGTGTCATCCAAATCTTAAGTCATAACCTTCCAAATCCAACAATCTTTTATTTTTCAACATACAGTAATCCATTATTTCAGCCGAATTAGACAACTAGCTGTATAATACAATTTTAAATTTAGAAACTTAAACCATCCTCTTTCTTTAGCACCTTTCAGACACTTATATTTAATCTGCAGTTTCTTTCATAACTATCCAAAACAGCTAGGTGTTTCTCATTATGTTTTTCATAATATCCAATGATACCCAAACCATCCTAACATTATCTTTTAGTTTTCTTTTTGAGAAAAAGCTACATTGGTCTTCATGGATTATGTCATGTAGGACCACCTTCAATCTCTGTGCCAGAATAGTTGCAAACAGTTTATACTTCTTATTTAACTGATAAATTTGATGGAAAGTTTTAATCAAACTGTGGTCTTGACCATCCTTTGGTATTAATGCTTTATTAGCATGTCTTATTAGCATGTCTTTATGAGTCTACATTTTCCCTTATATTAATATCAAATTCATAATTAACTGCAAAGGAAACTACAACTTCTCTTCTAACACCATATAATTGGTTGCTGGGAGGCCATCTGAAACTGGTACTTTTGTTTCCACCATTTCTCTTATTGTGATAGAGCCATTCATAATAAGCCATTCCTAATGAAGCTATGCTCTTCTGTAATTGTCAATTGGTCTTGATCAGCAGCTTTATCCATTGGACTTCATTGATGAAATAGTGTCTGCTTTTTAATTGGCTGGTGTGCAGGACACAAGGTTCTGCGGAGGAGTTTGCAGTCCATTTCATTGCCCTCCCACTATTATTAATTTTAATTTATATGCTGCCCCCTCGCGTAAAATGTGACTGGACAGCTCACAACAGTAAACAATAAAAAACAATACAGAAAACCTACAATCACAATAAATCACAATTTTAAAAAGTCCAAAAACATCTAAGGTAAAAGAGGTAAAAGTCAGAGAAGGGGAGCAATGGCGGCAGTAGCAACAGCAGCAGTTCGGATTTTAAAGTTTGGATTTTAAAGTCCCGTCGCATTGCTTAGCTCTTCCTTGGCGTTCCTGCTGCTCAGCTGTTCCTATGCTGTGTCAGATGCCCATTTGGCTTGCAGGACTCAGGATTTGAGAGGAAATAGCTGTGCATATTGCTGTCCTCCATGGAACTGTGGTGGCTGTCTGATTCAGGGGTTTCATTGGATAGCTCTCCCCCCTTATTTTAGTGGGGTAAAATGGACCTACACTGGGTAGTTCACCTAACTCTTCCCAGCCTCTTAACCCTCCATTGTGGGAACACCCATATGACATGTGCAGCTTGCCTATTGGGTAATCAGCTTGATTTTCACCACACCTTAATATTATTATACAAAAAGGTCTTTGAATTAGCCTTTTGATGTAACTACCAATTGATACTCAACAGTATTGGCCACCTGGTGTGCCACGGGGTACACTGTGTTTTGTGTGGTCCCATAGGCTTCCCCCTGCTACTAATCCAGGTGTGTCTGCATTTACAGATTCATGTACCTCAATGGACAACAAAGTGGTATTATTAGGTGACCATCTGTCACTCTCTACCAAAGAGAAAATATTGAATGGTGCGTATGTAGACATATGTACATCACTGTTTACTGAGGATGAATTCAAAGACTATCATGGGCATTCATTCAAAAATAAAGCCTATAAGGCCTATCATGGCCACCATGTGACATGGTGCATGACCAGGAATGACATTAGCACCTGGCTAATTAGCAGAGGTTTACCACCATGACTTATTCATTTTCACTTTTCACATATAAATCACCAATACTATTCAAACCACTACTATTTTCTGCCATTAAGATATACTTTTAGGGCCTAGAGAAAAGTAAAGATGACAGGAGAAGATGATGACCAAGTATGAGATACTTCTGGTTCATAAAAGAAATTATGGCCTTGAATTAGCAAGAGCTGAGTAAGCCTGTAACTATAGGACATTAGGGGATCGTTCATTTATAATTTTATAGGATTGCAGTAAGTCCTAGAAAACTCAATGATACACAATAACAATTCCATAACAGTAAATATACCCTTTTCATGCATGCTTATTTTCTCTGGTTTCTGTAATTCTCTTATGAAAACCAGGTATGTTTGAACTGCCTCTAGCATTCAATTGATTCTTTCCCTAGTATTGGGCTTTTCTTACTTGATATATGCCAGAGAATTGTATTGTATCTCTCTCTTATAAGAATGGACTAATTTGCTAACATGAACTGAACTGTGCTAGCATGAACTGAAGAGAAATATTTAAGCCCTGGGTTAAATATTTCCACATCTGATTAAAATTCACTATGTTTCATTAGGCTTGCTATTTGAGGTATTCTCTGCTACAACCTCTGAGACATTTAAAGCCATAAGAAATAGCTAGGCCTCAAGCTTGGCAGAGCAGAATTTGATTATTTATATGTGCACAGTTTATCTATTCCATAACTTTGTGGCCTATTGACAGATTTGTGTAATGGAATCAGTATCATTAAGTATACTTTCTTATTGATTTAGAAAATTATTTTGAGATGTTTTGCAGACATGAGTACAAAGAGGAACATCTTTCCAATACAACTTATTTACTCTTATTAAGAACATGTAAGAAGCCATATCCTTCCTTATGTTTTGGACCATAACTTCCTTAATTCTTATCATCTTGGGGGGAGGAAGTCTGAAACATCAAGCTTCTGAAGAGCTAAAGTTTGCCCTTTCTTAAGACAAGGATTTTTCCCCATTATGTGCCATAAGACTTAAGAGCTGGTATAAAATAGCAGGAATGATTTTATCAGCAGATGTTCCTTCCCTTAGACTGGTTTAAATTATCTTCATTGCTAACTGGTATATAGGGACTTACAACTATTCTACAATTACCAGCCTTTACCATTTAGAAGCCTTTAGCTTCATAACAGTTAGAGCAATATGACAGTGGAACCAATTGCCTAAAGAGGTGGACAATTATCTGTCAGATCTACTTTGAGTTGGATTCCTGCATTGAGCAAGGGGTTGAACTTGACTGCATAAAAGGCCCCTTCCAACTCAAGTGATTCTGTGATTTTTCTCATGGCTCTTCTATTCCTGAAACAAAGTTTGACAGTATGGAATGTTTAGAGCAGTGGTTCCCAACATGGAGCCCATGCACCACAGCAGGACTTCAATTCCAAAAAGCCTCACTCAGTACAGTAAGTTATTTGGGGAATTGACTTAGGCTTCTGGGAATTGAAGTAAAAAAAAAAAGGTTGGAAAACACCATTTTAGAGCATGGTGAGCTGATATTGAGTAACCCCTCTTCTGGTTCTTTTCTTTGTCTTGATGATCTATGTAGTTTTCAGAAGCCTTTTGTCTGAGTCTCTAGTCCTCACCACAGCACTGCCATGCATGCAGGGAAGTTAGCAATTCTCTCCTTCCCTGCTTTTTCTCTTCTTTGGATATGTGTCATTCCCCTTTAATCATATCTACTAGCCATTAGTCATATCTACTACAGTAAAGCAGTGGTGTTCCCGGTGGTAATGTATGGTTGTGAGAGCTAGACCATTAGGAAAGCTGAGTGCAAAAGAGTAGATGCCTTTGAAATGTGGTGTTGAAGGAGAGTTTTGAGAGTCCCCTGGACAGCGAGGAGAACAAATATGTCAATCCTAGAAGAAATTAACCCTGACTGCTCCCTAGAAGGTCAAATAGTAAAGATGAAGCTGAAGTACTTTAGACATCAAATGAGAAGAGAGGATTCACTTGAGAAAGCCTTGACGCTGGGAAGGGTGGAAGTCAAAAGAAGAAGGGGGTGGCCAAAAATGAGATGGCTAGATGGTATTATAGACGTAATGGGCACAGAACTGGGTGGTCTGAGGAGGATGGTGGAAGACAGAGGTGCCTGGCGGGCAATGGTCCATAGGGTCGCAAAGGGTCGGAGCCGCCGCCAGCAACACCTGCGGGTCGGGGAGGAGGCCACCCCCCCATCCAGCCCGGGACGCTTCCACCTGCTCCCAGAGGCTCCGCCCAGCCGGGGCTTAAAAGTCGGAGCGGCGGCAGGACTTTGGAGCCGCCACCAGCAACACCTGCGGGTCGGGGAGGAGGCCCCCCCATCCAGCCCGGGACGCTTCCACGTGTTCCCAGAGGCTCCGCCCAGCCGGGGCTTAAAAGTCGGAGCGGCGGCAGGACTTCGGAGCCGCCGCCAGCAACACCTGCGGGTCGGGGAGGAGGCCACCCCCCCATCCAGCCCGGGACGCTTCCACCTGCTCCCAGAGGCTCCGCCAGGCCGGGGCTTAAAAAGCCGCAGTGGCGTCAGGTCTTTTGGTACTGTTGTAATTTTTCTCTGAATTTGATAACTTTGTAAATTGGATTGTTGTTTAAAACTGATGTTTACTGAAATTTTTGATGCTGTAGTGATGCTGTAATGATGTTGAGATGTTTTTTGGTATTTACATTGATTACTTTTGATATTTATATGTTGTATTTATGAACTCGCTGTTTTTCTTTGTATGTAAACCGCTCTGAGTCGGCGCAACTGAGTAGGGCGGTATAAAAATTGGAAAAATAAATAAATAAATATAAATAAATCATCTGTGCGAGTGAACAACAACAAACTAACCATTTGAGAGATTTAATTTAATTGGTCCAAATGTCCCTCAACCACCTACATGTTTTAAACTCACACACACACACACACACACACCAAAATCTCTTCTGCCTTCCAAAAGCAGCTTGCATGTTGATTATAATAAAAATTGAGCACCTTCACAGGTGCAACAGACATCCAGGCTGTCACAGCTAAAGTGAAAAAACAAACATACTTCTTCCTGTACTGGGGTGGCCCTCCGTCATTTTGACCTTTCTTCAGTCTGTTGCCCATTCACCTTCCACTGCCTCACTCTTCTTAATGTTCATGAGAAGGAGTGTTTTAAAGATGTGCAGATGGGTGTCCCAGTGATGGGATGTCCCCAGTTCTATACGGTTCCCTGGAACCGGTAACAACAATCCCGGAGGGTTCTCCAGGAGGGGAGTCCACTTTTGAGGCGTCCGGTTCCGGACGCCTCACCGAAAGAAATTTTTTTTTTTAATCGGAGCTAAAATGGCTCCGATTTACTGCGCATGTGCAGAAACTCAATCTGTCGCATTGCGCATGCGTCAGATTGAGTTTCTGCGCATGCGCAATAAAATTGGAGCAATTTTTACCCCAATTTTACTGCGCATGCTTAGAAACTCAATCTGACACATGCACAATGCGGCAGATTGAGTTTCTGCGCATGCGCAGTAAATCGGAGCCTTTTAGCTCCAATTCTAAAAAAAAAAAAATTGACAACACCGGCAGTCCTCAAGAACAAGATAGTGGCGGCGGCGATGCTGGCGGCGGCGGCAACACAGGCAGCGGCGGCACTGACGGGAGCGGCGATGACGGCGCCAGCAGCGGCAGCAACGATAATGGCGGCGGCGGAGATTGCAGCGGCGATGACTTTGGTGGCAGCGTGGGCAGGAGGCACCAGCCCTCAGAGGAGGGCACCTCCCCCGGGGCCGCAAAACCCCCGCAGGCAAGTTGAGACCTGCCCTGCCCTGGCCATCCGCCCCTGCCGAGCCCTCCCAGGGGTAAGTGAGGGGTTTGTGTTTGGGGTTGTATTTTTATTTAATTTTAATTTTATTTATTTATTTAATTTATTTACGGGTTTGTGTGGTGGGTGGGTGGGTTGAGGGTGTGTGTGTGTATTTATTTAATTTTATTTTATTTTTTATTTTAAGGCCCCGCCCACAACGTCATGATGTCATGACGTCAGCTCCGCCCATGACGTCATGACATTGGCCACGCCCATGACGTTGTGACGTCATGGAATGGTGGTAACAAATTTGTCATCCCATCACTGGGGTGTCCCTCTCAGTCTTCTAGCATGCCCCCCAGTAGAGGCCAGGCACACTCATAAAAACACACACACCTTCACCCTACAAACACACTCTTTCCCTTCACACCTCTCCGTGGCTCATTTGCCAGATCATAAAATTAACTAGATTTATGGTCGTCAGATACAGCTCCAGCAATCTTGCTCCATGCTCTTGCCTCTCTCATTATAGAAATAAAATAAAATAAAATATAAAATTGTGCAATCTAATTAGGCTATCCAGGCTCCCTGGGCATAATGCCTAGCAGGCTTACATGAGGATGAACAGGTTTTTAGCCAACCTGTGCCAAGGCAATTGCACATTTCCCTTTAGAGATGAAAAGGCTAATAGCCCAAAATATGAACTTAGCAACTGTATAATGCCTCCAGTGCATGCAATTCACAAACTGTGTCAGAGGGAAGAAAAACAGCAAAATAAAAGAGTCAACTATTTTGCTGTGGGAAATGGAAAGTCTACTCAGCACACAGCCAAATCATGCACAGCATAGAAAAGCCACGTGTGGGTTTCCATAGCTTTTGACACTGGCAGCATGAAAGAAGATACATAGACCAAAGACTCTTTAGAACAATGAAGTTTTAACTGTTCATCAAAGCTCAAATAAATATGGCCAGTAAAACTTCCCTTGACAAAAATAACTACAAAGCAGTGTCTCTATATGAGCCTATTGGCCTAACATGATCCCCATGACTGATGCAATCTCTCATTCTGTTTATGGCATAAGCCATACATTAAATTGACCATCAACTAAAGGTACAATCAGACAGAGATAAGTAGAATGCATTTGGCTGCACCAGAAAGAGCAATCTCCCTTACTGTCCAACAGGGAATTGATCTGGCCCAGCCACAAAAAGTAATAGCCAAGAAGCCCCAATTTGGGTACAGATTGGGGACAAGTTGGTGAACTATTTCCCATAAATCATATGATCACTAAGAAAGATCGTCAGCAAATTGTGCCACAGGTTGTCCAAAATGTGAGTTATAAGCCAGTGTAAGGTTGCCATATGTCCCGGTTTTCCAGTATTTTCCAGGATTCAAGCTGTAAAAGTCCCAGATTTTTAAATTTGAACAAGGGAAGCAAGATCACCCCTCACCAAGGGATTTTTGCAAAGACTTAATTCACTGCCTCCTTGCCTATCTTTCAATTATCCTACTTGAAAGCAGCAAAGGCAAAACAGCACCCTGAGAAGCCCGCCAGGGAGGGGAGACACTTGCAACTGAGAAAACCAAAAGAAAGGCAATGAAATAATGCTTTGCAAAAATCCCTTGGCTCACCTTGAAGTTTGGGGGACAAAGAAACATCCTCAGCCCTTTTCCTCAAAAGCCAGGAGGGAGCAAGAAATACCCTTATCTAAGAAGCCAAACCTCCACCATACACTGGGATGAAGGATTCCTTCTTCACGTGACCGTAAAGGGTTAATTGCATAGGTTCAGTATTCCTAGAAAGGAAGAGAACAGGGTGGACAGAAAGTGAGGAGCTCTCCATCGCAAAGGTCCTCCTCCAAAATAAGTCCCTTCTTATCTCCTGCTTTTCTCCTTCTGGAGGGAAATGGAGGCGCCATGGATTGCATTGCCTTTCTGGGCCCCTCTTTAGAACTTTCTTTCAAAAGATCCTCATGTGGGGTTTGAGGATGAATCTACTTCATTGGGATGCATATGAAGGGGAGGGGAGGGGGACCTCAGGGGGAAGAAGGGTGGTTTTAAGAGTTGCCCAAGAAATTTTATTCAACAAAATAAAAATAAAACCATCAAGAATAGTCTTTTGCAAGAAGAATCACATGGGGGAAAATCTCTTGACTACAGTTTATTTTAAACTTTCGAAGGCTGTCTGCCCTGGACTAGGATTCTGTGGGGTCTTAGAGCCACGGTTTCCCTGATAGCCCCATCCAATGCATGCACAGTTTGAAGAATGCAATGATGTCATGTGGCAATCCCAGTTTGGTGGGAGAGAATTATGGCAACCCTAAACCTGTGACATCACACTCCAAGGCTTTTATCCATGTGAGTTTCTGTGCAGGAAGAAAAGAACCTCACAACCCAGTCACATAAGCCAATGCAGAACTAGTATAAGAGGAGAATCTGGTATGATTTCAAGAAAAGTAGCAAAGTGAAGAATAATTTTCATCTCCTTAATCATGGGGGGATGGAACCTTCAAATTTTGGTTGAAGAATGAACCAGAAAAAGAACTTTCTCACTCAAATTTGCCTGCTGCAGTCCTTAATGGACAACTACCTGTGCTTCTGCTGATGCAAAAACTTATATCAGCATATAGCTTAGATTTCTGCCCAGCAAAGAATAGGAGTCATTTTTGTCTCCACTTTCCCACAGCATATATAGTATCATAAAAACGTCTTAGGCCACCACCAGATGGTTTGAGGAAAATTATACCTTTTTTTGTGGGGAGGGGGTTCAAAACTCAGATGTCCTGACTCTAAATTTCATTAATCCTTGTGAGGGATGACAAGAGTGTCAGCAGAAGACTCCAATTTTGTTGAGTCTAGGTGTCTCAGTGTCTGAGTTAAGTCCTCTCCCCCCCCCCCCCGGCCAATTTGTTTTTTTGCTAATTGAATTTTCCCAAAACCTGCTAGTGGTGGCTTAAGACAATACTGTCTGATGGTGCAACTGGAAGCTTTCAGCAAAGATTTAAAATGTACATCATTGTAATATAAATGCTCCTTAACCCACCTGAGTGCTTTCAAAAGAGGGAATAAATATAAAATTTATTGTAACGAGATATCAAAATAAGGCTTCTGGATGGTGGTGGGTTCCAAAAAAATTACTTCCACACTGTGGGTGTGGCATTGTGGGTGGGTGTGGCCAGGGGGGAAGCCCTGTGTTGCACCTGAATTAGGACAACTTTATTTCAAAACTTGGATAGGTGAGGCCAGCCAGAATTTCTGCTACCAGTTCTGGCAAACTGGTGCAAACCTGCTGATGCCCACCACTGCTTTTGGAACATCCTGCCTTACCAGTAACTTAAGCTGTAGACAATATTACTCGAAACAGAAAGAAAGAGCTGAAATCCTAGATACATATTACTGTCTGAGTAATCACTTAGGATTGCATAGCACATCAAGCCAGTTACTATTCTTTTCAAGCAACAGTGTTCAACTTTTCAGATAGACATGAAATACAAACTTTAAAAAAAAA
This sequence comes from Furcifer pardalis, assembly GCA_030440675.1. Lineage (NCBI taxonomy): Eukaryota > Metazoa > Chordata > Lepidosauria > Squamata > Chamaeleonidae > Furcifer > Furcifer pardalis. Next base: position 28,957,506 of record CP126892.1, read on the forward strand.
GAGAAGGCCTTCATTCATTCTTTAAGGCAGGAGTTCTCAACCTTTTTAAGCCAGGGGCCAGGTCACGCTCCCTCTGACAACTTTTGGGGCCGGATGGCCATTTTGCCCTTCCTCCACCATATTGCACTTCCTGCTGTGGTGGGGGCAGTGGGGGCCACATGAAATGGTGCCATGGGCCACATCTGGCCCACTGGCTGCAGGTTGAGAATCCCTGCTTTTAAGGCCTTGTCACAATACAGCCACTGGTGTCTTAAATTTTAAAAAACCCAAAAAACTTTACTGGGTACGTCACCGCACTATTGTTTTCTGGAGGAAAATAAATTTGCTTTAATCCCTTCCACCCTCCCTTGTTACCTCAGCTGGAATATATGCACTAGACATATTGTTATTTTAGATGCAAAAATTAAGAAGTTGAAAAGCTTCAATCACATGGCAATTTTGGAAGTAGCCCAGGAGCTAAAGTGCCTTCCTAATATGGTAAAATTGCTTCAGTTGCCCAAGCATAAATGTGCCATGTCTGTCCAAGTTTCATTAAACGTTTGGCATAATATTCTGACATGGAAAGGAAGGCTAGTTAATAGAGCACTACCCACAGGGAATCAGCTGAAGTGGCCAACTACTGATGATGAATAGATTGGTAGGGGAAAAGTACTAACACCATATACCCTTTGTTATACTTGAAAGCCTGAATTTTTAATTGAGGAAGTACATAAAGCTTCTGCAGCTGCACATGGCATAGAAAGCTTTTCTGCTCAGTAGGACATTTTTCAATTTTAGGCAGATTTACAAGATAGGTATGAACAACAAGAAGGAAAATAAAGTGAAACACAACTTAGTCTCTGAATTGGATACATCTGGAGGGAAAATACAAGGCTGCAAGAGATGCTGAAAAACAGTGACAGAAAATGAAGTGAGTAGAATTGTACTGAGTAAAGCATCTCATGGGAGAAACAAACTAACAGTAAGTCTGTAAGAAATAAATTCCTCATAGAACACTAGCATGAAAAGGGAAGAAGAAATGACATTTTTATTTCGTTCAACTACTGTATCTACAATAGCTGTCTTTGTCTTGAATCCAAAGATATCTTGAACTCAGAGAGATCAAAAACAATAACCCAGTTAATCATTGGATGTATTTGGAAACTTATTTTGAAGTACAGATAATTTGTATGTTTTAAAAACAATTCATACAACCAATTTAGAAGTCCAAACCATTCCTATATAGTCAAACCATTCCTATATGGGAAAAATGCACAAAAGTGGGTTGCTTGAATGGAAGCCACCAAGCCATATGGATACAAATCAAACCAACCAGAAGATGTGGTCAAGGTGTATAATGTCAAGGCAGTTTGACATTGTTAAGGATTAGGTAACAGACAGAAAACTGATTTCATGATTTAGTTCCACATTAACAAAGGGAAATAAAAGGCAGTCCTTTCGGCACAGTGCCAGGAGTGGCAAAGTGTAAAGTGCTTATGCTATTTGCCTGTATCTGAAGGAATGTTTACACATTCTTCCAAGGCAATTCTTTAGCTTCTATGTTTCTGATGTTTCTTTTGCTCTGACCTTGTTGATTCCTGTCACTTTTGGTTTGTGCTCCGACTCTTATCTTTCTGGTTTGTCTTCACTTGCAGTGGCATGAGGTGATGTGTAGTAGCTTTGCTTGCATGTTGTGAGCTGAAGGAGTCTGGCATCTAGCTGTTGTGAAGCGAGCAAGTTGTCAACCCCCTGCCAAGGCTGTCAACACTGTTCACTTCACCATCTCGCAGCCTGGTTTTTATCTCCGCAGCTCCATGTTGGCTTTCTTTTGACCCTGATTTTTAGTCTTACGTGGGCAAATATGATCAGTTGTTGGACCAGACATTCAACAAGCTTTATGCTGTGTCTGAGCACATAGTTCTAACATCTAAAATCCATGCTGTCTAAATATCTTGAATATCTAGTTTACAGCAGCTTCTTTTGATTCCAGATTGAAAACAGACATGCCTGAAGAGATATGAGGGGTATTAGTGGGTTTTTTTTAAAACCTACTTAGAAGAGCCCAGTAAAGGTTTTATAAATTTCATTTTTTCTTTGAATCTGCTGGGCTAGATTTTTTAAAAACAGTTCAAGGTGTCAATAGGCAAGATTTATAGTCAGCTATGCTGAGGTTAGTGCATTACAAATTGAGCATGTTTTTAGCACAGGTTTTGTAAAATTCACAACTTGTTAGCTGATGTTTGTCAGCTATCTAATCCAAAGGTTTACAGCAGAGATTAGGAAAACTGAGGTTTTATTTTGTAGTATTTCCCCAAATCTCACCTACATTTTTGTCCCATCTTCATTTTGTATCAAGTGAAGAGACTATGATTTTCCTGCCTTATGAAAGTTTGTGCATATTTCTGTCCTCATTTTCATAAATGAGAAAGGCATAATGCACATGTTTCCCAATGGGACAAATTGTTTTGCCTTAACATTTTTAAAATGCATGCATGAATTTATGCATTAAAATGCATTTCAAGCCATGGAAATGTGTGAATTTACAAAGGATGACACACGTTGTCTCACAACCAGTATCTGGGGTTGCTAAATAGGTTAGTTTGGAAAAAATCTCAATGCCACTGAAATTCTTTTCCCGCTTCAGAGTAGAGTTACAATATAAAGTACAGTATAAAGAATCAATGTACTAGTACAGAAGATAAGGGCTATTGAGGTATAGTCACCACCACCAGCTATTCCAGTAGAAAGTAATGAACAAAGGCACAGGGAAGCAACAACCTTTTTTTTTGGGGGGGGGACCTTATTGCCCCTCCTCATTTTCTTCAGCATCTGGTTGTTGTTTTTTTAATCTTCTACCTTTTAAGTGCATAAGTGTGCATGTGGAGCAGGGATTCACAACCTATGGCTACAGGCCGAGGCCGGCCCACAGTGCCATTTCATCTGGCCTATCACCACTGCACCTGGACGTGGAAGCGGGTACATTTCTGTCAGCTGTAAAATCCACCCGTGCATGCAAAAACGCACCTGTGACTGTTGTAAATGTGGAAATAGGTGCATTCATGACAGCCGTAAATGTGTCTGCTTCTGCTTCTGAGGGGAATGGTCTGACCCATTCAGCTGTCTGGGGGGGTGGTCAGGCCTAAAGCACAAAATGTTTGGCCATCCCTGATGTAGAGAGTCTCCTTGCTTGGTTACAAGTAAGTTGTTTCAACACAGTTCTCACTTTAAAGAGTGAGAGACACTAAATAAATAAACAAATATGCTATAGCACAAATTAAGCTGATATCTAATAGGCCTTCTCAAATTCTATCATGGTTTTGTCTCTTTAAACAAAAAAATCAACAGCCTGCACCTTGGTACGTTGCATACAAGAGATTTAGAACAAGTCTTTGACAGGCTTAAATCATAATGCTTGAAACAGTCCAATCGATGAGGCCACAACAAATGTTTAGCCCCTCAGAAAAGAACCCAGTGCTTAATGGCACTGGGAGCAGTTCTGCTTTCTATTCTGTCTGGCTAATATTTCAAGATCCATGGAAGCAGATGCTCATGAACAGAACCTTCTATCATTATTTCCTCTAAAACTACCTGAAGCCTTTTAGAAAATTGGATTTGTCAACATTATTGAGTTGTGTGACCATGCATGTCACAAATTAGGATGAAATATGATGCACACAAGTTTATAAAGTCTACAGGTAGGGGAAGAATTCCTGCAACATCCAGAATAATATTAAAGATCTCAATACCCTGCCTTGTGAACAGCTGGTATTCATGGTGAGTTTTGGGATATTAAGCACCACTTCTTATTTCTATTACAAAAGTCTTCCAGTCTCTGACTTGCAAAAGAGGAGTACATATAGTAAATAGGATGGGATAACTACATAGATCAGAGGACTGAACTGGCACCTTTAGAACAACTAGGAGGCATGCCTAGTCTGTTGGGAGACAGAGAACGAGCCTTCTTGGAGAGTAGAAAGCATTGCAAATACACTTGGGTGAACCCTAGAAAATGGTTTAGACCCAACTAATCTATGCTATCCAGAAGTGTTGCACAGTTAATTTGTTGTTGTTGAGTTGTTGTGTTTTTTTTTGGGGGGGGAGGGGTGAAATGACCAAACTGACAATAATTTCTAGGGAATCTCTTCATCCAAACAGAAAGACTTGGCTTCACATTGGTGTGAACAGAAAAGTGATGCCCTTTGTGTCCACAAAACTCACAGAGGAACTGATCTGTGTTGAACAACAGTTTCTGGCATGTTTGTGTCAGCTTGTGGGCAATGAAAATTTTGCTTCTCTCTCTCTCTCTCTCTCCCCCCCCATGCCAGTTTTGACTCCTCTCCTAAAATCCCCCTCTAGAATGCACCACTCCTTCTTTGACGGTCATTTCAAAAATAGCACTGAGTCAGATAATCACAGTATCAAATCTCCCCAGATGAAGAGGAGGGATGAGGGGCAGGGAAGGGGAACAGAGAGGTTTCAAAAGACTTGGAGACTGCAATCCCAGTATAAATTTTATCTGGTTGGAATCCCTGCAACAAGATAATGAACCATTTCAACAGTCATTTCAGCAACAGAAATGGTCAAACTCATGAAAAAGAAAACTCTGGATCAAACCAGAACAACCTCCTTTTGTAGCTTAGCCTTTCCTCTCATCACTGTTTTTTTAGTGTGTGCTTCAAAAACATCCTTAGAGAAGCACTCGACTCAAATGAAAGTATCACTGGCCATGATAATCTTATAGAAAATGTCCAATACACATACAACATGTCACGGGAAATCAATGAGCAATTTTACTTCTTTGAATTACTTTACATATATGCAGTTATGTTATTAGTTTAATAGTCTTGTAAGTTGAGAAATGCTAGCTTTGAATGAAGAGTGTGACATTGGTAGCAACGTTCCAGCAGCACATTCCAGAGACGCAATGTCACCTGGGACATCTGTTAGTTAATACACATTAGTTAAAGCTCTGGAACATGCACGGTTTGCATGAGAAAGGGAATAGACAGAGGTAATTCAAGTTCATTCAGGCTGATTGACAGTGCGTAACCTTTTAACAGAGGGGAGGAAGTTCCTAAGGAAGGAACACTTTCACCCATAACATTACACCTTTAAACTCTCAAGGGGAGAAAGGAAAAGGGACACCCAAGAGGAATTCTGGGACCCCCAGAACACCTGTAGTAGGGGGGATTTTATGTCATGGGAAAACACCTGTGTGGGAAAGTAAACATTCTCACATAACTCAAATTCCAAGAGGGAGTGGAGTGAGTTAGATATTGTATATAAACCCTAGAAATTGGGAGCTTGAAAGGAAGAAATTCAGAAGATAGCGGGAGCTTTTATCTTGTTGAACATCTGATGAGGAACCCATAGGACATGGGGCCATCAGGCCATTGGTTAGAGATTGTCAGGAATCTCACCAGGATGAAATAAGACTTTGCCAAAAATCCAACTTTGGAGGAAAAGTCAGTCTCTGAGGAAGAATGCATCTTTTTAGAAAAGCTAGCATTTCTTATTTTCTTTAGATTGTTTGAGTAATAGTGTAGAATTAGGAGACACACCTTGGGTTAAATAGTGTAGATTTGGGATGAGTCTTTTAGTTAGATTTATCTCCTGGATTATTGTCTGTATATTGAAATGGAATATTTCAATGCTTCTCCGGTGAACTACTGAAAGATAATCAATGTTTCATCCTTGGATCCAAAGAAAGAAGGAGGGAGTAGCAGAGCGGAGCAGTTTTTCATCTACCTAGATGAAAGAAATCCTGGGGTAGCAGGTTTGCTACAGTGTTTCCCACATAGACAGAGATACACAGAGTGGGGGACCAAGGAAGGGTAGGTTAGGCTGGATGTTCAAAGACTTTTGGCCAGGACCTTAGATAACCAGGGTGAAGAGCCACATTTATGTGGGAGTGCACTCTCTCATCAGGGCCAAGGCCTGGAAATAGACATCTGCCATGCATCCCAACATAAGAAGAGCTTTGCGGCAGATTCTCAAGGCTGCATCCATGCCTTTCCTGGTGCCAGGTGGACAGTAAGAACTGCTCATTAAACTCCTGTGCATCCTGTGACCCGTTGGGGGAGAGTTGGAAACCATAAGCCCCCCTGACTGGCGGACCTCCATCCGTGACACAACACACTAACTGACCATTTAGGATGTTTACAGAAATCAGACAGCAACTTCAGTGAAGTGAGTATTGAACACAATCTAAAGATAAATGTTAATAAAAACAAGTAATCTCAAAAATACAGTTAAAAAGTCAAATGTTAGGTGTGGAGTATGTCAACAAACAGAAGTTCCATCGGAATTTGGTTGAATCAACAGTGGAACCATAGCCATTCAACAAAAGAAAGAATACTGTTGTCCTGGAACAAATTCCTTTTAAAAATGCAACATTCAACAAAAATGTAAAAATGGCTGAATATATGCATTGTATGGTGCAATGTACTCTCTGTTCTAATATATGGCATGCAGAAACTAGAAGCAAGTGATATTGATTTATCAGGAACCCTAAGATTTTCTTGAATTGAAAAGCTGACCACTAAAGAAATACCCAAATAAATGAATAAAGACCAAGAAATCATAAATCACATAAAATGCAGAAAGCTAAAATATTTCAGTCATGCTATGAGAGATGAAGTTAAGAACTTTACAGCTGATCATTCAAATACATTGGAAAATGAAGTGCAGATAAGGGGATTTATCAGCTGAAAACTTGGGAGACTGGTGTGGTGGCATTGCAACATTATTGTCTAGAGATATAACATCTGAAGTCATGAAGGCTGTGACAATATTCAGTCTCCAATAAGAAAAGAAGAGGACAAAGAAGCTAGAAACATTGTAAGGAAAATGGCTCACATGAGATCCTAACAAGACTTTTTCTTCTTTTCTTTTCAGGAAGATAGAGATAAGAGAGAGAGAAAGCTAAGAGAGAAATGGGACGGGGTGGGTGGGTGGAGTCAGTTCTAGATTAACTATTGGAGATTAGTCTGGTCAGTTAGAAGTAATTGTGAAAATAGCTCAAGATGGAGAAAGCCTTTCAGAGATAAAGACACTTTCTGTGAGGAGATCTGGATACTGAATGTGGTAACTGAAGAGTGAAAGAAATAACATGTGACTTCAAGGAGCAGCACGTCATATTGTGAGGGTGTAGTGAAGCTTCAGCTGGGATGGGAGCAGTTTGGAAGCAGTTCCCAAAAGTTTCAGATAGAAGTCTGATTGCTGTGAACCTCAGCAACAGAACCATACTAGGGGCCAGAAACATAACAAGAAGTTTAAGGAAGAGGATGAGTAACTTGACAGTTCCCCATTGCACAGGAAAACTGATAGTAGTACAGGCTGTCTTCCAAAGATGTTTATCAATCAGGATAGATAATCTCATTATGGACCCATTGGCAGGATTTTAAGGAATCTAAGAGATTTCCAGGGCATAATACTGAACACTGCCACTGAAGAGGAGATGTAGTGGCAACTATTGAGTCTGTCATCACTTCTTGTAAATTGATTCAATCCCATTTTGCCAGGTAGGGCTGGAAAGCCTTAATAGCAGGTACAATTCCTTTAACAGGGATGGAAATTGGTCTCCTAATCTTCCAAACATTTTGTTCTGCTCGCTTCAGGTTTTAACTCTTGGCACAAGCATAGCTGTCTGATTAAAGAATAAAGAGCAGGTGGGTGGCAGGAACATTGGTGAGAGAGGCTGAACAACTTTAGGACGTGGCTGCTGTGCTGAAGGTAATTCATCTGTTCTAATTTGGTCTCTCTTTTATTTCTGCTCAGAATGTAATTCTTTTGCTGAATGTGGCAATACAGAAAGGTCAGTGGATTTATCTATAATGGAACCTTAAGGGGATTTGGCATCCCTTTTATCTTAGCAATTTCCCCCTCTAAAAGAAATGACAGGCGGTAATTTTCGAGTGTGTGTATGACATTTCACTGACCTGTGGCAAACAAGGTCAATAGGCAAGTCTGAAATGGTAGAAAAATACTACTAAGTTGGGAATGATACAGAATTCTGTCAAAGGGGATTTTGGAGGATGTCTCACAATATCTGGATATAAAATCTGATAAACAAAAAAAATCAATGAAACTCTTCTGGAGAGTTTTTTTGACACATAGCAGAAGCTGATCTTAGGCCAGATTTCTTCTCTGGATAGTCAAAGCATAATTCAGACAATGTTTAATGGTCCAGTTAGTTAAGCAACTTGCTTATTGGTATTAATAATTCTGCTGTAAGTGTAAGATCAAATCATGTAATAAGAGTGTGAATGGTATTTGATATTAACCTTCTCATATTTCTGTGTAATTAGGGGCGAACATAGGCCTTTTCAAACTATTCTGTGCTTCAATGAAAGGCACAGTTGGTGACTGACCTATCTCTGCCTTTTTGCTGGCTCTGTGATTTGATTTTTGTCCAGAACAGTTTTTCTAGTTCTATGTGAAGATCCCAATCCTATAGATGGGGAAATGGGAACAACAAAGTTAAGGCACAGATTGAATGGATACCAGCAGGAGTCTGCAGATCTAAATGATCTTATTTATTTTTATTTTCTCCCTGTTCCTCCAGTTACCAGGAATAAGTTCCAATTAACATCCTAAAACAACCCCAGGGAAAGAACTGATTGACTTTAAAAGAACAATAAACACAGTTATCTTTGAGTGCCTCTTAGAAGGGCAATGTTTTTCTACACTTTCCCTCCTTTCTCTTTTTGCCTGACCTTTTTTTGTTCCCAGGCTCTGAAATGAGTAATGTTGTAGCCACAGTATAGACTTTGGCAATTTAATTATTAACCTGTATCAAAAATACATGGATGGTTCTTACCTAAGGTAAAAATCACATTATTACACTGTGTTAATATATTTTAATCCAGTCAGAAGGTTCTCCACTATCATGAATGTGGTGTACACAAATAGAAGCCAAGATGATTAAGAGCTGGATAACCTGACACTAAGCCAGAGAAACTATATTGAAACGAAATCCCTTATATCATAGGAATACTAGAAATTACCTGTGACTACCCTAACCCTGGACCAACTTTCTGTTGTGAGTCTGGGTTGAGTGGGGCTTAGACCTAGCACAACTCTGCTCCTTCCATGCCAGTTCAAACAATACAAATGCATGCAAAGATCTGCAGAAACCTCAGTTCTGACCACCTTCAGTTCGAGGCAGGTCAATCTAAATTTGTATGTTGAACAGGTAAATGTAAAAGTCACCCTTTCTCAAAAGCTGGCTGTATCCGACTCTAGGATACGGTGCTCATCTCCGCTTACAGCCAAAGAGCCAATGATGTCTGCATCTGCAGATGTTTCCATGGTCATGGGGCAAGCATGACTAGACATTGGAGTGCATAGAATGCTGTTACCTTTCTACCAAAGTGGTATCTATTTATCTATTTTCATTTTCTTGCTTTCAAACTGTCAAGTTGGTAGAAGTTGGGGCAAAGATGGGAGAACACTCCATCGTGCAGCACTTGGGTTTCGAACGGCTGACCTTCTGAACTTCCAGGCATCAAGTTCAACATCTTAACCGCTAAGCCACTGCAGTCTCACATATGTTGAATAACTGGATATAAATCAACACCTTTTGTACCCACTACACCACACTGTTTATTTTTGTGGGCTTTTTTTTTTTTTTGCTGCATTCCTGACAATAAACAAAAGGCTTATCAAACTAATACTAGATAATGGTAAATGCAGTATTTTTTTTTAAAAAATGCCAATTTATGATTGTTTTTTTGTTTAATTCTCAACAGAATTAATTGCAAATTACGTTCAATGTATATGCTGTCAAATTTGTACTTTGTACTGAAGAGATTGAGCAACAATCAACTCAAGGCAAGAGAAAAACATACTGAAAAATCTATGCCTCTGTAGCACATTTTGCTGAGAAAACAAACTTGTGCCATCCAAAGGTTTCTTTCCTTCACTTGCAGCAGGAGTTTCCCTTTAGCTAAGGAAAATGTTTGTGCAGTTGTCTTTGAAATTGAATCACTCCAGGGAAATAAAATGGTATAAATTAAATTATTGGGAAGAGGAGATGGATAGACTCAGTTCAATTCAGTGATACTTTAGTAGCATGCCAGGCTAAACAAGCACATAATATAAGAAAAGGGCAATCTCTCTCAGGTTCCATCAATAGTAGGCATAACTCACTAGGCTAGTATTGAACACTTTGATTTGAGATAGATACCCTTAGGATTACTTAAACTGGTCTTTTTAGATCCAAACTACAGCTCAAGAAATTTAGAGAACTTTAATCCAAGTTTCAGAAAGTTCATCCATCCTTGCTTGGCAAAATTGTATACTAGTTTAAAATTGGTTTTGCACTTTATAAATAATTAATCAGCTCTGCTCAGCAAAAAAGGAGTGTATGTAATTGTGAAGGAGGGAGAATGATTTTCAGCTCTGTTGAAACAGACTCTAGTGTTTGCAAAAGAAGGAGCTGGGCCCTCCACCACTGGCTTCCAGTTAATCCAGAATATAGCGGGTCATTTTATGAGCTGATTCAAGGGAGTTAAGAAAAACGAATCTGTGTAAGTGAGCTCCCATGCCAGTTTCTGTAGCTAATGTAACTGAGTCTATAACTTTGAATGCTTAGAGGGGAAGAATCCAGAGATACTGTCCATGGTTGGTGGTGAAGAGGAGAGTAAACCCCCTTTCTTGTACTCAGGTCGATGCAAGTGGTCTTCTCCTTTCCTTGTAAAATCCTCTTGTGTAACATATGCCTAGGCAGAAGAAAAGGATACCAGCATCATCGCCAATGTCGTAACCTGGTCTCCATTGCTACATATGAAGCAACAATGAGATATCACAACAGGAACTCCAATTATGGGCAGCTAATCAAAGAAATGAATTCTCAGTTGTGCCACTGCAGATAGCATCATTTCCCCTATGCCTGTGTAAATTACAAATGTGATTTGGGCCCATATTGTGAACATGTATTGGTAAATAAATATAATAGTGTCTCTATTACCCAAACACTTCTGTGCTAACAATGTCTTATCAGATTCCTTGCAAGGAATGCAATAAAGTTATGGAGTTCAGATGTGTTGAACATGACTGACTTGGGTGGTTCTGAAAAAATAATAATGGGTTCATGCGTACATCTGCTGAGACCCAGCCCCAAAATTAGAAGCCCTACAGCCTGACCAAAATAATCTAGTTTAATCATGATTTGGAGTTGAGCTAGAACACATTTCCTAGTGCACCATGGGATTTCTAGGAGATAAATGCTCCACAAATAGTCTAAAATGTAATCTTATTCCATAAACAATACTGTGTAAATGTCTTGTGCCAACTAGAATTGTTTTAGGGAAAATTCAATGAACGAATTTGTAAAGGGGGGGAGGGAAATAACTCATCCCTGGATCTACCTAGACACACCAAAATTGGAGAGAGCCTTCTGACACTCCTGATAGAACTTGAGAGCCTTCTGTCAACTCTTTCCATGTTTGGTGAAGTTTGGCATTAGGGTGTCCAAATTATGTCCCTTCAAATCAATCACTGTATGTTTTCCCAACACTACTGGTGGTGGCCTTAGACTTTTGTACAGTGCTGTAGGGTCAGTTACAGATGCAAAGCTAATCCCACTGCTTCCATTGTGATTTTGGTCATGAGAGCAACAATGTATCTGAAGAGGAAAATGTTCTTGCTCATGAGCAGAGTTTACACATCAGTAAGGGCAAGAAACATGCTATTTCTTGGGTTGTTGCTTATGTCTAGTACCTACACATAACACCTCCCTTGTCTTCTTCAATACTCCCCCATGGGGGAAAAGGGGGGGAGTTTGTTTCTCCCCTGTCATTGCCTTGTTGTTTCCAGATTACCAAACGGCTGAATGGGGTATTTCCCATGCCATTTGACAAATTTTGCATTGTGCAATGAGTGCAGTCAGCAAAATGACATGGAAGGGCTGCAGCCTGTGAATTTCACATAGTGTCTCAAGTCAGTTATGCTCCGAGCTAAAGATAAGGACCTGCAAGCTGAAATCTTTGCTCAGGGTCAATTCCTTATCAGTGTTCAGCAGCTGCAACTGCAGTCCAAACCTACAAGCATTGCTATTTACCGAGAAACTATGTTGTCAGGAAGTATTCTGTCCTTAAATGTTCCCAGCGTGAGCTACCTAGCTAAGGATATAAAGTCAAACCACGAGTGAGGCTTCTATGAACTAATACAATATATATATATATTTTTCTGAAATGTTTCTCAGTCCATCACTTTGGTGCAGTCTTTAAGGATGAGGAGCAGAGCACAGAAAGTGAATTTTAAAAATGAATTAGTTACAATTGTACTAATATAATTACAATCAGGTTCTGTGATTATACTATAATTAAAGACCAAAGTGCTGTTGAAAATTTACACATTTTAATTCTTTTTTCAAGAAACATAGTTAAAATGTCTAAATTCCACATGTTTTGGGCCCATGTTATAAAACATGGCTGGTGGTATAAAATTCCCCATGTCCCCTACATCCATGCAAGGCACAATGTAAGTAAGCTATTGACTATAATGAGGTCACCTGCCTAATTAAAAGTTACAAAATGTAAGGGTTGTGTTGAAAAAGAGTTGCATTAATCCTTGTTATGTAACAAAATAACAAGGTACAACTTGGTTATATAAAGCTGTTGTTTCTAATCCCTAAGTGTGAAAAAGTGGTTTTTCTATGCTCTCCACACATATAAATCAGTAGATTAATCAGACACAGTTTGCATTGATTAATTACTGGTAATGAACTAACCAATGTTAGCTGAATTTTAGTTCAAGATTGCAATCTAAAGAGCAAACAGTTATAACCTGAGATCATTATTGGTCTAGATTATGCAGGATAACAAGGAATGAAATAGAAAAGTTCAAATATGTCATTAGTAGCCTTTAAAATTATTAAAGTATAACTTAATCTTATATTTCATTCATGGATGTAAAAAAATCAGGATAATATATCACTATACAGTATCACACTTTCCATTTCATGCAATGATCAGTAATATTCCCAAATTTAATTGAACCATTTTCATTATTGTCTATGTCAAAGATAGTGAACCTTGGCACTCCAGGTGTTCTTGGACATCAATTGCCAGAACCCCAAGTCAGCTCTCCTGCTGATCAGGGCTTCTGGGAACTGAAGTTCAAGAATATCTGGAGAGCCAAAGTTCACCATCACTGGATGTTAAATATGTTAAGTGGGCTTATGATAATATTCAAATGTTTCATATCTGTAAAGTTTCAGATTTTCACATGGCTATATTATATTAAGCTAAAGTAAACAGTGTAATTGCTGTATTAAATTTCTAGGTGTATGTATGTATGTATGTATAAAAACTTGGTATACTTGAATACAAATATGTTATTTGCAGAACATAAACCACTTCCTATTTTCCAGTTGTGAATTATTTCTAATTCCAGTTTTAGATTATTATTATTATTATTATTATTATTATTATTATTATTATTATTATTATTATTATTATTATTATTATTATTATTATTATTATTATTATTATTATTATTATTATTATTATTATTATTATTATTATTATTATTATTAATGACAAACTGGATTCTAGTCAATATTCTACTACTGTACTTTTGTATCATAAAAAAAGAACCACATAACATATAAACCTGAACATCTTCAGAACCAAAAATCACTGAACTGAATGGGATTTAGATAATATATATAGGGTTCTAAGAGCAAACAGAATGTACTGTATTTCCTGGAGTATAAGACCCACTCCCCCCCCTTAAAATACACTAGGAAAATGGAGTGCGCCTTGTACATCTATATAGAGGCCTATAGTGGGCTATTTTGAAATTAATGGGGTGTGTCCAATGGTGGGCTCAAAAAAATTACTACCACACTGTGGACGTGGTATGGTGGGCGTGGCCAGGGGGAAAGCCCTGAGTTGCACCCAAATTATGACTACTTTATTTCAAAGCTTGGATGGGCGGGGGCAGCCAGAATTTCTGCTTCCAGTTCTGAGAACTGGTGCAAACCTCCTGATGCCCACCCCTGGGTGTGTCTTATGCTCCAATATGTCTTATACGCTGGCAAATACAGTAATTACCAGAGTGTTAGATCAAGATGAAGCGACTCAGCTTCAAATTGCCCCTCAGTCATGAAACACACTGAGGACAATCCTACTAGTAATGATAGAGCATAACTGTTCTATTGACTGAGTACTCTGCAATTGCTCTAGCAATTTTTGGCTTGTCAATGGGAGGTCATCCTGTTGATAGCAATGGAGCTTACAACCAGTGTGAAGGGTCATGAATGCTTTTTTATGCTTTTGGTGGAAAAGAAAAACCCACACCCACACAAGCAAAGTACTATCTATTAAGGTTGACAGGGAAGAATAAATAAAGTAAGTAAATCAGTATTATTATTTTTTTAGCAAAAATCAAGAGAACTTAAAAGTAGCATAGTGTTTTATTCAAAATTCTTCATTAGGCTGAATCCTAAGCAAAATTTAGGATGAAAGATAGAAAGCCAGCATGACGTTACCACCACTCCTTGTATAAAACAAAAAATTATAGATGAGTATTCGAGGAGAAAACCTGTCTTACCATTGCCTGCTTCTTTTTCTTCCTCCAACACAGAAAGAAGAACAGTTACAAACATCTGCTATCTGATTTACACTAGTGGCATTTAACCATCTTCCCAAGTTGTGTTAAGTTTATGCTCTGCTTCACTGAAATGGATCAGAATCAAAGTTCAGTTTCTGATTTTTACTTGTATGAATAAACTACATAATTCCTATGTATAATTCCTAGTTCAGAAATAATGAAATGTAGCTAGTTTAAACCAAAATCACATCTTCTTAAGATTATGTGTCTCTGTCATAAAAGAAGATAAGGAGCATGATCATGTATCCAGGACTTGAATAGACTTGTCTCCATTAAACTAACCAGTGGTTTAAAATTGCATATACACATTGAACTGTCTAAAATAAAGTCCTAGAGAAGATTTAAAATTAGTATTCATTCGGGTTTAAGAATTCACCTAAACCTGCATTTGATAGAAATGAGAAGAGAATATAAAGGATGCAGTCGAGATCTAAGTATTCCTTCTCGCATGTATTTTGATTACATGGTCAATGTTTTTATTGTTGAACATTATGATCTGATGTAGGTATACACAATATAAGTTTTTCAATCTCTGGCAAAACAGATGTGTTTGTGTGTCTTTCATTGGAGGACATCCTAGAGTTGGCGGTTGTAAGCTAATTTTAGATGAGGGCCAGTTTGTGCATGGAGTCATAAATGGAACAATATCCCTTACTTACTTTCCATAGTAACTGGCATCAAGAGACATCCCACCTCTGACACTGGTAGAAAGATCTGTCAAAACTGAATCATACTGATAATAAAAGTTTCTAGTCTCCTTTAAAGATACTATGCTGGTAGCTGTTACTGCTACTTTGTGCTAACAAATGCAAGAATTACTGTGTGCTGTGTGAAGCATTCCTTTCTATGCGTCCCAAATGTTCAACACTCAGTTTCACTGGATGGCTCCAAGCTAAAAGGAGGAGGAAAAAGTGATTTTCTCCTCTTCTGATTTCATGTTTCATTATTTGATGTGTCCAGTGGTGGGCAGCAACAGGTTTACACACACCCCAGGAAGGGGTAGCAAAATTGGGTAACCTCTGGGCAGGGGTGGTGGCGGCAAAATTGGGTGGCCATGCCCACCTCCCTGCCCAGCCTCATCAAGTTTTGACCCTGCAAGTGGTTCAAAGTCTCCCTTGCTCAAAAGCCAGTCATATCCAACTCTAGGGTGCCGTGCTCCTCTCCATTTACAGCCAAAGAGCCAGTGCTGCCTGTGTTTGCAGATGTATACATGGCAATATGGCAGGCATGACTAGATAACCCATGATGTTGGCTCCACCCATGACATAAGCTCCGCCCATGACATAGGCTCCACCCATGGTCTGGTAGCAAAAAATTTTTGCTGACCACCACTGGATGTGTCTCCTTATTCACCTTCCATAACCTTTCTTCATAACGGAGTTATTCCACCCTTTAATTATTTTCTTTATATATTTCCACATGTTTTTCTCTCTCTAAAGTACAGTAAAACATCGGATAACGCTAAAACCTGGTTCCACAAGTCTTAGTGTTATCCGATTTTTAGTGTTATCCGATCCATGTTAAAATCCTATGGGATGGATCGGATAACATTAAAGCTCCATAGAGATGCATTGTAACTGCACAGGCTTTAGCGGTTGTTATCCAATCCATCCCATAGGACCTTTAACGGTATTCGATCCAATTCTCCTCCCCAGATTACTTAACGTTATGCGATTTTAGCATTATCCGATCCAATCGTTATCCGGTGTTTTACTGTACTCTTTTTGGGAGTTGTGGGAGTGGAGTGTGGAAGAGGGTCCAAATGAAGTGAAGTCACCCAAAATGTGCTTCCTTGCATACTTCAATCTTGAGAAGTCTCTCTAACTCCACATCCAACTAATCTTCATGCTCCAGAATGGGAAAATTGTTTCCCATTGAGTCATATTTTGTTGAGTTCACAAACTGGACCCAAAATGCAAGCATTGTGCAGTCTTGGCTGAAATCCCATTGCCTGGTGTAGTAAATCACAATTCAGGCAGCCCCATGAATCAATAGAATGTAAGGGGGAGTTGACTCCAAATTCCACTGAGTCAGTCGACCTACTCTAGTTGTAACTGACTATGCTTGCAGGAGCTCTGGTAGCACAGTAGTTAAACTGTTGTACTGTGGAATGTTGTGAGTTAGATCCTCACCAGGAATCAAAGTTGACACAGCCTTCCATCTTTCCAAAGTCAGTAAAATGAATACCCAGCATGTTGGGAGCAAAATGCTAATTAACCACCAGAGAGTGCACTAAGCGCTATGGGACAGTATATAAGTGCAATTGCTATCGCCATCACTATGCTAAACAAGAGGATTTTGGTGATTGTCAGAAATCTCTCAACATGCTTATTGCTTTTGGCCATAGGTACTCTTTTTTTGTACAAATTAGTATAACAAATGATGCTAAAATGTGTCTTCTTATTTTTTTTTATGAACTATTATGAAACAAAGCAAAAGTAATGTGCTCTGACTATCAGTGGTCTAGTTCCTTTCAGTGGAGGGAAACAGAGTTGAATTCTCATCAGGGTTAGGAAATAGAACTGTATATGCAAGCTCTGTTTCTTTCCATAAGGCACAGATATTAAGATGCTGTATAGTAAGGGCTACTGAATTTCATGGTAGATGTTAGGTTTCAAATAGTTGGGATGCAAACTCTAAAGCAGTGTCCCCCAACCTTTGGCTTTTGGACTACAATTTCCAGAAGCCTAAGTCAGTACATTGGCTGATCAGTGCTTTTGGAAATTGGCTTAGGTTTCTGGGAATTGAAGTAAAAAAGCCAAAGTTTTGGAAACACTGCTCTAGAGGAAAAAGCTCTTTCCTCTTCCGGACTACTATGCACAATTATGATACTGTTGTTAGTGTCAATAACATTCAAGTCTTTCATTATACGCAGAAATTTTCTGTGCCATTTGAGCTACCTCACTTTCCTAGGCAGAGTTTGCCTTGCATTCTTTGGTGTGGTATATTTCCCCAGTTTCAAATTCTTCTCAAATGAAATCCCAATGTTCAAGATATTTGCATAAACAACCTAAATATATGCATTTAAATCTGCCATATAAGTCCCAGATTAAAAATATGGGCTGTAATAATATGTGATTACCCAGTTTTTCTACTAAATTGCATCGACTTGAACTATAATGGTAATAAAAAAATAGAACACCACCATAGTAATTTACCTATTGCTTTCCTGAGAGTTAATGAGTATTCTGTGTATGAAATTCATCAACATTTTAGGCCAGCTTGAAAGAGCATATTTCATATGATAAGCCAAATGTAAGTCAGAAAACTCAGTGGTTTTAATTTAAAATACTCTACCTCATTTCCATAAATGTTAATTTTTCACTCATAAATCTCCTTTAACTTTTCACAAGGCTCGTCTTGAACAATGTCTATAAATAATTGTGTATTTTGTATGTGGGAATAATTTTCTTTAATTAAGGGAGAAGTCACCCTCATTCCAGTGAGACAACTTTTTCTATTTTACTGAAACTCAAGCTTAAGGACATGGTGAGCTGAAAAATTAGTGAAGAATGTGGTGTATAGAAGGTACACCATTCACCCACATGAGTCTATACACATAAGGAAGTTTGAAGGAAAGATAAGCAAAAAAACTTTATCTTTGACCATCTTAGTTTTTATATTTATAAATATTTTTATGGCAGGATTTTATTTAGATTTAAGGTAGTCATATCTCCTTCTCTAAGAAGAGCAATCCTCTTTTCCATAGTGATGTCTATGGGGATGATAGCGCAGTTCAAGTCTGATTTAAAGATAAATAACTGTATTGAATGTCCTTGTGCTTGAACATCCACAGAGAGCTCTATGATTCATCAGGCACACAAAGTATTACTCACTTAAATAAGATGTACTGTTGACATTATTAAAAACCTTTTTATCAAATGTTACATCTATACAATACATTAACATACATGTTTTTGATGATTTATGGCTTTTCTTTTAGCAATGCATAAATGGACTGTTCTCTTTAATTTAAATTGATGCAATCCACTAACTCTTTGTGTAGACCCAGCATGCAGAGATCCCCATGTTGCGTTGGTGAAACTATGGGCCACATTAGTCCCTTGATGCATTTTCATTATTGTCTGCCCCCAAAACTATGTGGGACCACTATTTGTCTGGAAGCCCTTATTTCAAGTCATGAGGGATAAAGAGAAGAGATGGACGAAACAAATTAAAAGGACTGTGTAGTCCACAACTTCATCCATCCATCCATCCATCCATCCATCCATTCATTTATTCCTTCATTCATTTATTGTTTCAAATTTGTATACTACCCTTCTTACCAAGGCATGTCACACACTCTAGGCATCTGGCTCTACCTACCATGATATGTGGCCCATGATTGATTTTTCTAGGCTTTGCAATTGACAACCTGGGGAAATCATGCAGCTTGTTCGAAAGGTTTGAGCCTGGATGTGTGATTGGGTCCAAAGATGCCCTTCTGAATGTACAATGTGGGCAATGGTAAAGAGATAGTATTCATAATATATATATATCGTTTTGAGAGATAATGCTTGAATAAGACATTATTTGTGGATTAAAATATAAACTGCCCATGCCTACATGTCCTCAGACAGTGATGACTAACTTTGGCACTCCAGGTGTTCTGGTCTTTTAATTTTTTAATCTTTTATCTCTGAGACTTAGTTTTTAATCTGTTAATTATGATGGGAATTGGCTGATTTAAAAAAAATTAAAATCTGAACATTTAAATTTTTATAGTTGGGATTCTGAAGCTCTGGGATGATGGGGTTGCATTGTATTATGTAGCTTTTTTGTGATGTTATAAACTGCCCTGGGTTGCCCTGGCAAGGAGGACGGTATAGAAGTATGAAAAATAAATAAATAAGTTTCAATTCCCAGAAGCCCTGATAAGCAGGAGTGCTAACTTAGGCTTCTGGTAATTGAAGTCCAAGAACACTTGGGGTGCCAAAGTTCACCATTACTGCCCTAAGATAATTAATTCATTTTGTTATGTTTCTATCCTAACTTCCTTCCAGTGAATCAAGGCAATGCACCTGTCTTTTTTTCTCCCCCACTTTTTCCTCACAACTTTCCTCTGAGATAAATCCTAGGCCCAAAATCACTTAGTGGGTTTTATGGCCAAGTGTGGACTTGAATCCAAGTCAACTTCCTAGTCCAAACTTTGACCACTATTCCGTAAATTTTGAATGTGAATTTTGTAGGCTGTCAGCCTAGTTGTCCCCACTTCCTAAATATTCTGACAATCTTCACTAAAAAATGTATGAGAACACATTTTGAAGGTTTCTTTTCAGAATAGATGGTTTGCATCTCATTTGTGGTAAAACCGTGTATAAGATGGTGTATTCTACATATAGTTCCTCTTTTAATGTTGCTTGTGTCATGCAAAGAGCATTCTGAAGAATTTTATGGAGGCAAACACAGTTTATTCAGAAAAAAACAGATATCTACAGGCAACTCACACTACAGCCTTTTATAGTTGAAGCACACAGACTCCCACAGTTTTTCACAACAAGGTTGTCTCCTGCTTATGCAACTGCTGGTTGAGATCAACAAGCACACATTGAGTGTGGCAGGTATAGAATCCTTATGCTCTTCACTTTTAAACAGAATAGTGGCAAATACATGTAAATGTAATTTGAAATGCATGTCTTTAGAACTGCTTATCAGGAATGTATCTAAATGCAAATTATCATGAGGATTAAAAAAATAAATACAAGACAGATGTCGCTAGAAGTAGAAACGAATGAGCTTCAGGTGAACACCGAATGTCTCCCAGAATGCTTAATCCTTTCAGTGATCAGATAACATCCTACCTGTCCCTCAACTATTTCATTTCTTTCCTGGGAGAGTGTATGGATCAGGACTGGCCCAAGATGTCTTGCTGCCTGAGACAAATAACAAGGTAATCTAACTCTGCAGCTGATTTTTAATAATACACATCTTAAAGACAATGGACAGATCAAACATATTACTATTTCTAATTAGTCTCCACATATGTATCACTTGAAATAGCAACTTTCTGTTTGAATTTTAGTCACACGTAGGTTTTGAGTAAAAATTCTTTTGTTTCGGTATTTTCCCCCTATAATCTCTTGGCTGACACATTGGGGAAAGAAAATCAAGGGAAATCTTACCAACATGTGGAAATATAATATCACCTGATTTAATAAGTGCCATCCAGAAAAGATATAATATGGAATAAGAATTGTGGATAATCAAAACTTTACAAGGAGCATTTCCAGGACTGCAATGTGTTATTTCACAGTGTTGTAAAATGTGCTGTTTGTACAGTGTTTGACAAAGCATTTATGAAAATGCTTGTGCATTTATCAGTTTGTCAACATACCTTAGACAGCAATACAGTCATGACGTTATCCGGTTTTTAGCGTTGTCCAATACATGAATCAAACAACACTAAAAGAAAAGCCCTGACTTCATGGAAAAACTGCTTTAAAGGCAGGCAGGGAAAGAAAGAGACCTCCCTACCTTTAAAGCCACCCCCATGCGACTGCAATAGGGGGGAAAGTGCCTTCCCCCCCCAACGCTACTTTAGCCTTCCCTCTGCTTATTTTCCCTTCTCTGACTGCCAGCTGATCGGAGGCTTTTTTAAAAAACTGCAGGGAAGGGGGGAAAGAGAGAAATGTGGTTGGTTCTATAGAGAAGTAAAGGAGGCCCTGTCACTTCGCTCCTTCCCCACCCCCACCCCCAGCAGTTTAGGGACACCCCACTGCCTGCTCGGCCACAGAGAATCCACCCCAGCTCTGTTTACCTAATGTTCTTGAGCTGCAATCTCCACGCTGTGTTCTTGCTTTACTTCCTGAATTGAAAAAAAGGAAGGGTGAAAATACAGAGATGTGATTGGTTCTCTAGAGACTGCCAGCTGATATAGAGAACCAATCACATCTCTGTATTTTCACCCTTCCCTTTTTTTTCCAATTCAGGAAGTAAAGCAAGAACACAGCATGCTCAGTCCGAGCTCAAGAACATTAGGTAAACAGAGCTGGGGTGGATTCTCTGTGGCCAAGCAGTCAGTGGGGTGTCCCCAAACTGCTGGGGGTGGGGAAGGAGCGAAGTGACAGGGAGAGAAGCTTTGGCCTCCTTTACTTCTCTATAGAACCAACCACATTTCTCTCTTTCCCCCCTTCCCTGCAGTTTTTTTAAAAAGCCTCCGATCAGCTGGCAGTCGGAGAAGGGAAAATAAGCAGAGGGAAGCCTAGGGGGAAAGGCAGGCGGGCGCTGGGGAGGGGGTTGGATTGAGTAGATGTTCTACCCTATCCAACCCCCTCCCCCCCCACATGATTGTACCGGATAACGCTAAAAATCGTGTTATCCGATGCAAGGTTTTTTCCAAAAATCTTGCATCGTTATCCGATTCTAGCGCTATCCGGTACAAACGTTGTCCGGGGTATTACTGTATACTAAAACTGGAATACCAGGAAGATCAATCAAGGTTTCTTTGTGGATACTTGGTACTGAAACTGCATAAAAATGATGCTCTTGGACTGACTTACAGTTCTTTCTCTCAGGTTTCTTCAAATTGCAGGGAGAACTAGAAAAAAATGCTACCTAGTACCTAGGGGCCTGAACTCCTCGGACTGTTTTGGTTACTTGTCTGTCTGTCTTTTTATCTCCTAATCCAATGGATACTCTTCCATGAAAACACTTATGACAATATGAAAAAACTAGCAAAAGACTAGGATGAATTACTGTTTCTATAGTCGGCATATGCGGAAGTTTTATCCTTCTATAGGTAATCATGTATGTGTGATCCCAGTTCCTCAGCACTTACAATGAGCAGGGGGTTGGACTTGATGGGTTGATAGGCCTCTTCCAACTCAGTTACTCAATGGTTCAATGGAAATGATGTCACTACATTATTTTCCCTGGTATAGATTAACATTGCAAGTTTTTCACATTGCTCAGTCATATATTTGCAAAAAGATGTACATATGTCCTGTTTTTCCTGCTTCCTTTGAAGAAGAAAGTACTGCAATGGTGATAGTCTTAGTTCCAGCTTTTGAGTTCATTGAAACCTCGGCTTCCATTGGTCTCTCCCAACATTTCAGGCTATACTCTCAACCTAGTATGATGGGGATCTGAGGGTGAGGGATCTTCAGTCCTTTCCTGAGTCATGGACAGATCACTACTTGCTGAATTTGGGCTGGCTTTGCCAACCTCCTGTATAGAGAATGGGCCAATTAGAATGATCCACCCTTCGAGGTTAATAGGGCCTTAAAGGGTGCTCATGTCAAAACCAGGTGAAATATTATGGCACCCTGGTCAGTTTATATGATGGTACAAAAACTCCCTTTCCTTTGAAGAGTTTGTCCATGGTTCATGTATGGTCCACAACATAGTTATCCCAAGCAGAGAGGTTTAGCGAGACCACCCCAAGGAAGCAAGAAAAATGTAAACTAGAATTTGATCCTGTTTTGTGGGGGCCGTGACTTTGTGGAATGCTTCATCATTCCAGATTTGATGGGCCTTCTCTCTCCAGACATTCTGCAAGCTCATAAAGGCTGAGCTGTACAAAAAGGCATTTAAAACATTCTTCCCCTGGCATGGTTTTCTCCTCTGGTGAAATAGTTTTTTTAAATTCCTACTGCAATCATTGTGGTTGGATTATATGTTTGCATAAGTATGTTTTTCCCTATACGATCATTTATATGTGGTTGGGTTACATGTGTGTGTTTTGTTTTATTTGTTCTCTTAAGTTCCCAAAGTAATTTTATATAATAGATGGGTGGTGTACAAATTGAATAAACACACAAATGAAATATTTTCGTTATGTTGTTCTCTGAATTTTAAAACTGCATATTCTAGATGATTTTAATATTTATCCCAGCAGCAATCCCAAAATGATATATTTAAGTTTTTAATTATTTGTGGCTGCAATTTTAAGCTGCATTTTTTACTTTTGTAAGATGATAGCTATTTTTTACTAATAATTAGGAAAACTGGAAAAGAAGAGGGGAAAGCTTATGCTGTTTGGTCTCCCATTATTTTGGGTACATCTCTTATGTTTTGTCTTCTACAGATTAATGAAATTCACTTTCATAGAAGGAAGAAGGAGTATTTACATGAAGCATCTTTGGAAAACCATTGAAAAATATATCTACCCCTTATTTCAGGTGCTTAATTGGATAGTCTAATAAATGCAGCTTTGTTTCATTTGACCCAAGGGGTAATAGTAATGATGGAAAAAATTAACACAACAAATCAAAGACTTGGGAAATCATGAAGCTCATGACATTCCTTTCTGTTTGGTGCTCCTCATTATGTTCTGTTATCAGTAGTGATTTATATTTTCCACCCTCTTCCCAGGAACTTCTATCAAATGACTTGCTTAACTATCACTTGTATTAAGCTCCTGTTTTTATATAGATTACTTGTTCTTTATTTAATGTATTTTACATTAATTTGTTGTATCTTATTCTTGTTAAAATTAAACATGAATGAATAAAAATATTAATAAACTGAAATGGCCAAGCACAACCTCACCATAAAATTATATAATACTGGTTTCCAATTGTTTTAAGTAGCTACTGAACAAGTCAAAATTAGTACTATATGTAATGTTTTCCTTTATGGGTTTCGTTTCAGAGAAAGGAAAGTTCATGGTACCACTAAGAGGTAATGATTATCAAATAATTAAGAGGCTGTGGTGGCCCAATGGTTTAGAAGCTCACCTTGTTATCTGGAAGGCTGGCAAGTCAGCAGTTCGAGACCTGCGTACTGCATGATGGATTGAGTGCTCGTCTCTGTCCCAGCTCCTGCCAACCTAACAGATCAAAAGCAAGAAATTGCAAGTAGATAAATAGGGATCAATTTAGTGGGAAAAATATCTTGAGGAGATGAAAGGAACTTCATTCAGGTGTTTACCTTCCCACTGAATTCCAGCCATCAAGGCAATAGTGCTGTGCATAAATCAGTTACCAGGTTCAAAATAAATGTACATGACAAAACAGGGTTCTGTTTTAAATGCCTTTCTCCCTGTAGTATTAGAGTCTATGGACACATTATGAACAAAATGATAATCTTGCAGCTTCTTGCTCAGAATGAGAAAATAAAATGGGGGGGGGGGCTCTTTGCAGAGACATTTCTCAATGTGAGTTTTTTACCTAAGAAATCTCATGGGAAATATTACAGGATATTTGTGGTCATTTTGTTCAGAAAATAACACCAATCTGCACAGAATTAGTACCAGTTCTGACCAATTCTGGCATTTTTCATGCAAAGGACACTGAGGTGGACAGATTTTGCAGTTTTCTGCACAAAAAAAGGAGGTGAAACAAAAAGAGAGATGGACAAGTGTCTTGTTTTCTTAAGAAGATAGCTCTCACAAGTATGAGGGAAAGTCTGAGCAAGGTGTCTCAGCATGACTCTACTCAGAGAATTATCAAGAATGACAACTGTTTTTAATATTCTCCATGTCCCTAGTCTAGAGATACTGCTGATTAGTGCTGATTAATTTCTCTCCTACCCTTAATTAAGCCTGATTCTTCTTTGAATGATATAAATTGCTCTGCATTTCTCCAAAAACATCAGGGTAACTCTTCCTACAGTAATTATATTCTTTTTCTTCAAGTGCCATATCTAATTCCGAATATTGGCTATCCTCACGACAATCAACCATGAGGATTGTCCTGGGAACAATATAATGCAGTAGTCTT
Organism: Furcifer pardalis; assembly: GCA_030440675.1. Classification (NCBI taxonomy): domain Eukaryota; kingdom Metazoa; phylum Chordata; class Lepidosauria; order Squamata; family Chamaeleonidae; genus Furcifer; species Furcifer pardalis. Next base: position 28,982,768 of record CP126892.1, read on the forward strand.
CAATTTGCCTTCTGCATCGCAGTGATCTAACTGATCCAATTATGCAGGTCACTTTCTGATCCTGAGCCTTTTTGGCACACAAAGCCCTCATCAGTCCCAGGCCAGTATTGATGAAGCTGCTGCCCTCCATCAAGATGAATTGGAGTGGGATTTAATCTACTTGTGGACCATCACCCTTCCCTGTGGACTTCACCACCCAAGGCTGCTATTCCTCAGGGTTGTCAGGTTCATTAATTCCTGCCTGACAATCGGCGTAGAGTTGCTGGCAGTACGGTTTACTCTATTACTATAGCACATTGAGCCCATTTCCCATCCCTGCTGCTTCTGGGAGGGTTGGGGGGAGTTGATTCATGCAGTTTCTAACTCCCTCCAACCTTCCTGGCCAGCTCTGCAACCCAAAATGTGCACCTGATGACGATGATTTTTCACGTGTTTTTGGCTGTCTGCTGCCCCATGTTCCCTGCTCCTTGAACCAGTTAAGTGAAATCTAGCAACTTAAAATTGTGTCTAGGCTGAGGTATTTGTCTAGTTTGCATTTTAAAAAAGGCATGCTAAATTTATATAACATCATTTCTGCATACAATGTAAACTGTGAAAGCTGTTCCACATGATGAAAATCTGCATAAAGCAATTGCTTTCACTGTTGCTAAAGAACCATATTCTGTATCCTCTTCTTTAGAAAAGCACTTTTCTTATGTTATTTTGTTGCATTTTGCTCATAGAATAATGTCTTCAAAACAAACAGTTTGACAAATAAAAATAAAAAAGGGTAAATTAAATTTTATCATCAGAGGCAAAAACTGATATAATTTTCCTTTTATTATTTTTGTTGGTTTAAGGAAGCCAAGCTTTTAGCTAAATACAGCTGAAAGGCTGCCCTCCCCCCATTTTATTTAATCAATTTTTCCTAGGCTCAGATTATTAATCACTTTAAAAGGCAGACAGAGCAAATAAGAAATAAAGAAGTGAATGTTTGCAAGCTAAATATTAAATCTGTAAAAGGCTTTAAGGTAGTTATCAATAGACACCCCACAAACCCCGGTATAGTACAGAATCCTACCAAGAAAAATGTCAATTGAAATACAACTTACAATCAATTTCCTCAGTAGTTCTCGGTTTATAATTCCCCCCTTTCTCCTACTGAAAATGTGCTAACTTTTTTCATGGAGCCTGTGTAACCTAATCCCTCTATCAATAACATAATCCTTCTATCTGTGCCTATTTTTTCATCATTCTCAGATATGTAGATAAGCAGATAAGATGGTTTTCTTATTACAGTTTTCTTGTAAAATAAATCTACAAGCTACTGTGCATTCTTTGGTCCATTTCTCATTATCTTTCATTTAAAATACATCACTAAGTAATTGTGTGTCTTTTATGTCTTTTTCTTCATTTCTTCCTATTTGTTTCAGTTCACACTCCAGCTGTGTATTTTTTTTACTTAAAATCCCCCAAACCACCACCATCCTCTTAATTCCTTAATTATTGCTTAGAGCACATATCTAGGTCAGTAATCTGAACAAATAGGTTGATTCTAGAAGAAATCAACCCTGACTGCTCCTTAGAAGGTTGAATAGTAAATATGAAGCTAAAGTACTTTGGACAGCAAATGAGAAGAGAAGATTCACTTGAGAAAGCCCTGATGCTGGGAAAGGTGGAGGGCAAAAGAAGAAGGGGGCGGCCAAAAAGGAGATGGCCAGATGGTATTGTGGATGCAGTGGGCACAAAGCTGGGCAGGCTGAGGAGGATGGTGGAAGACAGAGGTGCCTGGTAGGCAATGGTCCATAGGGTCACAAAGGGTAGGAATCGACTGTGCGACTGAACAACAACAATCTGTAAAATTTAAAGAGAAGGTGGGAGATAGCTTTATTAGAGCATTGAAACATCTGCATGGGGCTAGTTGGGTTCAGTTCCTGTTCATTTATACCTCCCAAGGCCTCATGGTTCCTGGAGGGAACAGGGCCACTTATTTGAACAACAACTCACCAGTCCTTGTGAACTAATTATGAAGTATTGTACTTTAGCTTCTTGGGAAATCTTGGTTTTGAGTGAGCATATAAGACCCATTGGCTTTGCAAATGGTGGAAAATAAAGGTGTTAGAAGTAGTTTGCCAGTACAGTATAGACTGACACAGCAGCCTATACTTTTAAACTCCTGTCAGCTTGGTTATGGGAGCTATAATGACAAGTATTTCAAAACTGAGCACAATACCACTGAACACCATGGGCCTTGTTGCCTGAAGTTTTTTCATCAATTCTTTCCCCATGCATTGCCATGCTTAACAATATGTCTCAGGTGATGAGAACCCACTTCATATCCAATCCATGCCAACAGAGCTTCAAAAATTCAAGGGTTACCAGTCCCAAACTATGTGGCCCTACATCTGACATCTACACTCTGAGTATGGTTATCAAAAAATAAAAATAAATGAAATGGAAAACAACACAAATAGATATATACCTTTCATGGACTTATTTATTTATTTATTACTCACATTTCTACCCCTGCCCCCTCACCAGGGCGACTCTGGGCAGCTTACACATAAAACAAATAAAAACTTTACAAAAATATTTAAAAAGCTTTAATGCCGCATCACAAGATTTTCAAAATCTGACAATCTGGGCAATATTTAAACAAGCCAGCCCAGGATTGCTATCTCCTCAGCCACCCCTACACCTGCTGCACAAGCCACGTCTTAAGGCTATTGCAAAAGTATAAAAGCTCTACCTGGAGACAAAGTTCAGTTGGCAGGAGGTTACACAGGGCCAGAGCAGACACAGAGAAGGCTCTCCTTCTCATGTTAGAGAGACGAACCTCTCTAGCAGATGGAACTATGAGAGAGCCCCTCCAGTCTGCTCTAGTGGGATGATGCCTTTGGGGTGATGCAGTCTCTTAAATATCCTGGTCCACTACCATGTAGGGCTTTAAAGGTAATCACCAGCACCTTGGATTGCACCCGGAGGCACAATGGTAACCAGTGCAGCTCCCAAAGCAGTGGCGAGACATGGGCAAAAAACACTGCCTTGACACCACCGTTACCACCTTCATCGGACTCCTCTTGGACTCCTTCAGGGAGGAATAGATTACAGCTGAGCAGCATGGCTGGCTGGCCTGAAAAAAAAAAAACACCACCTCACCACTGCCGCTGCCACTGCCACTGTCACCAGACTCCTCTCGGACTTTTCTCAGTCACTTTTTGTGAGATTTAGCAAATGTGATTTTTTGTTAATAATTTTTTTAAAACTTGGCTGAGATATTGATACTTTTGATTGTTACCTGACATTGATGCTTCTTGATACTTCTGTCACGTACCAGCTGGCCCTCTCTCTGGGAAACCCCTAAACCAAAGCATCCAAAAGGGTGGGCTGGATGGCAAAACAGAGTTACAGCTCTTAGCTGCTTATTAGCCAAAAGGGGTTTTAATTTGGTAGCATGTTCAAAGGTTTGTGTGTGAAATGCAATGCTTCTCTTACCCTTTTAGTCCAATGAAGACACGTTGTTCAGGAAAATGATGAAGATTTATTGATCAGGTAAATAAAGAATAAAAGTCAGTAGCTTAAGTCAGTCCAATAGAGTCCACATGTAATCTAGGTAACCATTTTTAAGGAGCAAAAATGCATAGCTCCTAAGCTAAGGATGTTAGCCCATAGAGATCCAGAAACAAAAGCTCTCAAATCAAAAATAGGTCTTAATTCATAGAGAAGCAGAAACGAACTCTTTCACTTCTCTGCAAAATGGAGAATTTGCAGTCAGGTGGTTTAGCTTTAGCCAATCAGGTAACAGAGAAAACTTTCTCAAAACAATACATTGTATACACACGTGCACAGAGAGTGTTCTGGGATATAGACATAACATTGGATCTCAGCTAGCTTAGAAAGATAAGAATTACTGGAAAAACATGCTGTCTGTAACACAGCCTTGAGGCTCAGAGAAGACAAAGGATTTGTTCTGAGGCCTATTTGAAACTACAACTTCACCAAACTTTGGGAACATTAGGAAAAAGATGTCGTTTCCTGACAACTTCTTGATACTGTGATAATATTGTGATACTGTGATGTTTTGTGATATTGATACTGTGATGATTTATGATGATGTGCAATCTGTGACTGTAATTGTATATTTGTATCTTTGTTAGCCGCCCAGAGTCGCTCTGCGAGTGGGGTAGCATAGAAGTCTAACAAATAAATAAATAAAAAATGCCAGCACCCTAACACCACCCAAGCAGCTGCATTCTGGACCAGTTGCAACCTCCGAATGGTCATCAAGGGCAGCCCCATGTAGAGCGCATTACAATAGTCAAGTCTTATAATCTATAGTTTTAATTTTTAAAAAATAAAATAAAATGGAACACAACACAAATAGATCTATACCTTTCATGGATTTATATTCTGTGGTTATAAAAAATAAAAATAAAATAAAATGGGACACAACACAAATAGAGCTATACTTTTCATAGACCTATACAGTATCAATAATTCTGGTCAACTGGACATTCAAATCCAATGGAAGCCCATCATTTAGAGGTTTTAAAATGCACAGGTTTCATTTGCGGATGTTGAAGCCCAACAAGTGGATGTCAATAGTAGGCCCAAGGAAGTTTCATAATTTTGAATCAGAGCCAATGATTGACCGTTATCTCTTATGCAGTCCCCTTCACATGAATAACATGCAAAAAAAAGACTAATATCTTCTAGTGACTTTCACTATATCCTTGTCGGAGTTCATCTCATCCACCTTGGTAGTTTCCAAAACCTAGCAGAGATGGAGAAAAAAATTAGAGGAAATTTAATCAAGATGTTTTTCTCTCTCAGCATTTTGTCCAGGGAATTTAGGTTACTTGATGAGCACATTGGTAACCATTCAATCTTTTGCAAAAAAAGCCAAGTCTCTCTCATATATTTCATCCCTTTGAAACCTTAACTCCTTTTGTACAGTACAGGTTTTGAGACACAGTTCCTTTTCAGTCTTGTGAATTGTAGGCAGTCCATGATTTGGATACCTCGAACAGAAATGCATTGTTATGTTGACCTAAAGCAACTGCTGAGAATAGATGGGATTTTCTTTTCTGCAAGACTGCCTGCTGTTATTTCAGTAACCCTTATGTAATTGTTACTATGACTGTAGAATGTCATTCTGCATTGAATACAGTGAGAACAATTTCTCCCATGGTCATCTTTTAAACGTATCCCAGCAATCCCTTAACATCATTCCTGTATCTCAATGGTCCATTCCCTTTAATGTTTTTCTTTCTGGAGCTTTAGTGATTCTTACCTGATGCAGAGGGATGATAAACTGATTCATCCTGTTCATCTCTGCTGCTAAGTAGATTCTATATCCACACAGAAACACAAGATTGGAATTGAGTTTATTATTGTGCAATGCCTTGGCCAATTGAGGAAAAAAGAATAAGGATAGGGTATTGTTGTTAAGAGGGCCCCTTTCCTGGAAAATCTGTAATTTAAATTCCTTTGCAGTTTGAGAATATTGGAAATCAGAAATAGATAACATGTCACACACAGACCCAAAATGTGGAGGAAAGCCAAGAAAAGTGGGTCTCTCTCTGTGTGTACATTTGCCTTGTGTGTGTTTAAATGCCCCTTTCCATTGTCAGAATCCTTCAGGAGCAGCAGTTATTAGTTTAGGGGAAATTCCCATTCACCCTGTGACTCCAAAATAGAAACTGGAAGTGTCCATTCATGCACTCCTGGCATTTTTAAAATTGAATTTCTATGACAATAGTCTGCCTTGTCCAAGCCCTCTGCTGCTCACATTGGAGTCAAAGGGTGAGTATTTGTTCATGGAGACTGCTTACCCCTGTTATAAAGCCCTCTAAAAATAGAACATCATTTTAAAATTTTAAAATTGTACATTCAAGCTCTTCTATTTCCATTATAGGTATAAAAGAGAAGAATTGTATAACAAATATCCACCCAATTCTCTCCACACCACAACCATTGAATTTTGTGGATCATATTCCTGGACAAATCTACATAATCATTGAGCCAAAAACCTGATAGGACAGCCAAAAACTTGTTTGTATGAATAGGAGACTAAAACACCCAAGAATACTTAGGTCATATCCATCATACAACACTAAACACAATGACCTCATCTGTTTTCAGCTGCTAAGCAGCATTTGATCTGATGAATAACTGGATAGGAAACCACCAAGGAATACCAGAGAATTCTGGGTAGGGTTAGGAATTAGTCTTGTCTGAAACTCTAGAGCGCCATTCCTGGTGACAGTTATCAATACTACACTCAATGGACCTGAGCATACTATTCATTCAAGGTAATATTATCCTATCTGCCTAAAAAACTAAGTAGTTAATTAGATGATAGTCATGCAAGTAAGTACAGCTTTGATGGCATATAACACCTGCCTGATCAGGAAGAATTGATTTTTTTTCTGTCTCTGCCCCCTCCCTTCCCACTTCCTGGTTCATATTTTTCAGCTTCCAGCCAGTTCTAAAGGGTTTTTTTTAAAGTTTTTTTTCTAAATCTTTTGGTGGACTAATAATGGGGTTTTCCAACAATGTGTTGTTGTTGTTTTTTGGGTTTTTTTTAAACTATGCTTATGGTCTGCTCAGGTAAGCATCTTTTTATATGCCCATAAAACTAACTAATTTTAAAGGGCATTCACACACATACACATATATATCATTTGATGTCTCATCACTCACGTAACCAATACCCAAGATTGCTTGAAGCACACTTGACTCTCACTTGATGATTACATAAATCAAGTCATGATTGTTTTCCATTGTCTTTGAAGAAAAGAAACAGAAACTCTTGAACAATGTTTAAAGGTGAAGCAACCTGAAGGAATCAAATGGTGGTGGCAGATTTAAATACAGTAATACCTCGAATAATGATTACATAGGATAACGCTAGAATTGGATTACGATGCAAGTTCATTGGAAAAAACTTGCATCGGATAACAATTCTGGATAACAATTCTATAGCGTTATCAAAGGCAATGGGGGGGGGTTGGATTGGGTAGAACATCTACCCAATCCACCCCCACCTCCAGCAATGGATCACTGCTACTGAACTAGGGTCGGGGGAAAGGCACGTGGGTGCCTGCCTTTTCCCCGACCCTAGTTCAGCTGGAGCGATTGCTGGACAAAGCCTAGCAGCACCTAGGCTAGCTAGCCCGAGCACCTCTAGGCTTTGTCAACAGCCCATCCGGGCTGTGTTCGAAGCCTAGGAGTGCCAAGGCTAGCTAGTCCGGGTGCTGCTAGGCTTTGTCCAGCGATCGCTCCAGCTGAACTAGGGTCGGGGAAAAGGCAGGCACCCACGTGCCTTTCCCCCAACCCTAGTTCAGTAGCAGCTGTATCCAAAGCCACTAGGCTTCGAACACAGCCTGTCCGGGCTGCGGAACAAGCCTAGTGCTGCCCAGCTGGGCTGCACTAGGCTTGTTCCAAACCCCATCTGGGCTGTGTTCAAAACCTAGTGGCTTTGGACACAGCCCAGATGGGCTGTGCAAGAAGCCTAGTGCAGCCCACCTGGGCTGCACTAGGCTTTTTCTGAACCCCATCCGGCCTATGCTCAGCATGCATGCGGGGCTTTTCGACCGACACAAGCCGAGCACGGGGAGGTGATCGTCGCTGCCGCCACCGGCTCGGCTTCTGTTGGCCAACAAACCCTGCATGCATGCGGGGCTTTTCAGCCAACACAAGCCGAGCACGGGCGGACGATCGCACCCCCCTGCTCGGCTTGTGTTGGCCGACAAGCCGTGCGGGGGGGGGTGATTTCAGCCAAGGCAACCCTTGCCCAGGCATGCTATTGCTACGGGGGTTGAGCACCCAGGCAAGAGATTAGAGCGGGGGTGGTGGATTGGGTCCAATCCACCTGCCCCGCTGTCAGGGATTTTTTTTTATCATTGTTAAATGCATGCATCGGACAACTTTAATGTCATCCATTAAAGTTTCATGACATATTCGACTGCTTCAGTTGCTGAGATTATCCATGAGTTTACAGCATTCTATAGAACGCCTCCATACTTGGTTATCATAATAGTTGGGCTTGTTGTTGTTCAGTTCCACAGTTGATTCCGACCCTTTGCGACCCCATGGACCACTGTCCGCCAGGCACCCCTGTCCTCCACCATCCCCCTCAACTCACTTAGCTCTGTGCCCATTGTGTCCACAATACAATCTAGCCATCTCATTTTGGGCCGCCCCCTTCTTCTTTTGCCCTCAACCTTTCCAAGCATCAAGGCTTTCTCAAGTGAGTCTTCTCTTCTCATTTGATGTCCAAAGTACTTAGCTTTATCTTTACTACTTGTCCTTCTAAGGAGCAGTCAGGGTTGATTTCTTCTGAGATTGACCTATTTGTTCTCCTTGCTGTCCAGGGGACTCTCAAAACTCTCCTCCAACACCACATCTCAAAGGCATCTATTCTTCTGCACTCAGCTTTCCTACTGGTCCAGCTCTCACAACCATACATTGCCACTGGAATACTATTGCTTTGACTATACGAATTTTTGTTTGCAATTTGATGTCTCTGCTTTTCACTATGCTACCCAGGTTTCTCATCGCTTGTCTCCCAAGAATCAGTCACCTTTTCTATTTCATGGCTGCAATCCCCATCTGCAGTGAGCTTTGATCCTAAGAAAGTAAAATCTGTCACTGCTTCACTATCTTCCCCATCTATTTTCCAGGGACTGATAGGGCCTGTTACCATTATCTTTGTTTTCTTTATATTGAGTCTCAAACCAGCCTTTTCACTTTCTTCTTTCAACCTAATCAGGAGCTTCTTTAGGTCCTCCTCACTTTCTGCCATTAGGGTGGTATCATCTGCATATCTCAAATTGTTGATTTTTCTCCCAGCAATTTTGATCCCAAATTGTGATTGCACCATCCCTGCATTGTCCATTATGTTCTCTGTGTATAAGTTGAATAAGCAGGGTGACAAAATGCAGCCTTGTTTTACTCCTTTTCCACTCCGCCATTCCATATTCTGTCCTAACTGTTGCTTCTTGATTCATGTACAGATTTCTCATGAGGCATATAAGGAGTTCCGGTATTCCCATATCTTTAATTACTTGCCACATTTTGTTGTGGTCTACACAGTCAAAGGCCTTAGTGTAATCAATGAAACAGAAGTAGATTTGTTTGTGATATTCCTTTGCTTTTTCCATGATCCAACATATGTTGGCAATGTGGTCTCTAGTACCCCTGCCTCTTCTGAACCCCGTCTGCACTTCTGGCAATTCTCTCTCCACGTGCTGTTGCAGTCTATCCTGTATTATCTTGAGCACCACCTTGCTAGTGTGTTAGGCTAGAAACTGAAAAAAGGGAATTACAGTGGAACCCCAACATACAAATGGTTCGACTTACAAAACAATTTGGCATACAAATAGAAATCTTGACAAAAAATTCAACATACCAATTTTTAATAGGAAAAATTCAACATACAAAAAATACGGTGACATCTAGTGGCCTCTTCTGGCAATGCAATGAGTTTTCGACATACAATTTTTTGAAATACAAATAACCTTGTGGAATGGGAAAAAATCATATGTATAGGTTTTACTGTATCTATTCCCCTTAAGCTAAAATATATCTGTTTCCCCCTTTTAAAAACTCATGTCAAGCAAACTTTGACCTGACTCATGCTTTGAGCCTACTCATTGACTGAACATGATAGGTGAATGAGGATTCAGTAACTACAGGATGCAGTTCTGAAAACTACAGTATATACTATGGGCTTTTAAAACAATGTTATTCAAGATTAGAATGTGAGCAGGGAAATTCATTACTTAAATCTTGTCTGAGGTCCTCTTGACACAAATTATCTTGTCTCTGGTCTTCTTATTGGTTTGGGAACACCTTCCTAGGATGCTGATTCTTGCAGCTGAGATATAAGTGAATGTTTGTATACATGGGACCATCACTTGAGCCTTTCCCACTGTGAGAATGGATTTTGCCAAGGTCAAATTAGACCCAGGATGTGAAATAGGGCCCTTATGTAAAGTGTGCAGCAGGCACCCTTTCACTACTCTTATAACCAAATTCAAGGTTCCTTACCAAAATCCAAAATTCTCAAATCATTTTTTGTGTTCCCAGCATCTTTGCAAAAGGTATTTGAATGTATACACCCCCTTTTACAATTATGGAGAGACAATGAACATGGAAAGAGGGGGGAAATCATCTTTAACTTTTACTTAATATAAGTTTTTTTTTACCCTTGCTCGAAAGCCAGTCGTATATGACTCTAGGGTCCAGTGCTCATCTCTGTTTCAAACCCAAAGAACCAGAACTGTCTACTTCTGCAGACATTTCCATGGTCATGTGGCAGGCATGACTAGACACCAGAGTGCACTAAACACTGTTTACCTTCTCACCGACGTGATCCCTATTTATCTACTTGTAATTTCTTTCTTTTGAACAGCTAGGTTGGCAGGAGCTGGGACAAATATGGGAGCTCATTCAATCCTACAGTATTCGTGTATCGAACTGCTGACCTGCTGCCTTCCAGTCAGCATCTTAGCCACTTGAGCCACTCATATATAAGTATAAATGGCATAACTAATTGTTTCAAAAGCAAGGTTTCATATAAATAACAAATAGAAAAATTAGCAAGTACTTTTTGTTTATGTCACTTGCTAACAGAGTAAATATAACAGAATAAACATGTAAATGTAACACTTGTATATAATAACATGAATATATAATGTACTAACTAGATTCATATATGTGAAGTAAAATTGCTTAACACATTCATAGCATTGGCAGAATAGATAATAATAAGCTAACAAAGCAAGTCTGTCTCATTATAAAACATTTTATTTTTTTCTATGTTGTGCATTGAGGCAAACTTTATAATTGAAAGAGTAACCAAAAATGTATAAATAGCCAGCAATTTTACTGAAAACACTTTTTATTTATTTTAATAACACAGAGAGAAAAAGAGGAAAACAGCATGTTCAAATGCATCACTATTAAAACCTGTATTCTCAGTTATACAATCAAGAAAGTGTTAACACAGCTTCTTAGTCACAGCAAGTTAACTATGCATTTAAGATCAAAAGTGAAACCAGGAAGAAAACACACTCTTAGAATAAGAGAGCTAATATTTTCAATACTTAAACCATAAATAAAGCACTTGACTCATTTTAATTAACATAGAATGCATAAAATGCATTAATATTGTAAAATACAAAAAAAAAAAAAAAACCACCCCTGATTTATTTAGGTGACTTATGAACAATATTGTTTCTGTTTTCATTGAGACCTTGCTATCTCATTATTTTGGAACATAAACATGGAATTGGCAAACATAAACATACCCTCTCTTGGTACAATGCCCAGACGATGTATGTGATATCTGTAAGCAGCAGACCTGGTCTTTGAGCAAGCTGGCGTAAGCCAGTTGCTAGTTTAAAACAAAGAAAATATTTGTAGTTATATTTTGAGAGAGATGAGAAGACTGATCTCCTCCTCCTTATCATACCTATTTGATCCCTGCTTACCTGGGTGTAATGAGTGCTGGCTGGTAGCCACTCACTGCACAACATTTGTTATCTTGCCCATCTTTTCTCTAACTTCTTTTTTAAACAGCACACTTCTCACTTTAGCTGACACATCTAGACCTATAACATATGTTGCTTTTGAAGGATAAATGACTCCATGCCACTTTTTAATTTTATGAACTCTGACACTCCCTAGCAACATTAGCAAGTGGTTGTACAATATGGGCACGTTGGACTTGGTTCTTCTCATCCTCCAAAGCAGCTGATTCCATTTACCACTGTCACCAGTCTCATTACAAATTTCTGAGCTGATAGTCAACAGATGTTTCTTAGGAGTTTTCATTTTAGCCCTGGTGCCTTTAGCTCTATTTTACATCATTTGCTGGTGTCTATATTGAATTTCCTTTTCAACCTGAAAGCAATGTGAAACGTTCCATGCAAATTAAATTTCCAGAACACACACTGGGGTAGAATTGAGTCCCCTCCCCTTGTGGGGTGAGGGGCGGGAAAGACAGATCCCCTCTGCACTATATGTCCACATTTGTAATGGTCAGTGGAGAAAGGGTGCACAGGGGTCATGTATTGCAACCAGAGCATGGTGTCAGGAACGTCCCAACGAACCTCTGGTAGCAATGTCACCTGCATGTGGAAGATTTGTCATACAAAAGCCACACAGGAACTGGGAAATCCTGGTACACTCTGTAAATTAGATCCATATATCTTCGCAGTGGCAGCATCTATTGGGGCTGCCTTTTAATGCTGACTCCCATGTAAATGAAATATGTTGGAAGCCAATTAGTCCACATGTGTGGTGGGTATTTCTTGAGCAAAAGGACCTTGTCCTGTTCACCAACTTTTCCTTGTCCACTATGCCCAAGTTTCTGTTAAGAAGGCTGAAAATTTTTACATACTTGCCCTTAAGAATCTTTGCCCTGGTTTCTTGCAGTGTTTCCCAAAGAGGGTGGATTGACCAAAAGGTGGCAAGTATGAAGTGGAAATATCTCTGAATCACACACTGCTCATATAGTGGCAGATACCACAGGCATATTTCCTCACTCCCCAGCAATGCCCTCCCTATGTTGCGCCTGCTCAGGCACCACATCCCCAGTTTGGGGAGGAAAGTCCCCCCCTTGTGACTGGCACTATGGAGCTTGCTGAACCTTCCACAAATGGCAAACCCAACAAACTCAATGCCATATTGAGCTGCAAGACAGCCCAGAATAACTGCAGGAGGACCAACAGCCCCAGCATCAGTCTTGCCAATCTCTCCCCCAAGGTGTTGCCCCAGCAAGAGGGAGAAAGAAAGCAAATGCCAAGGAAAGCCCCTCCAGGAGCTCCCCCAACTGTCATGGCAAGGATGGAATGGAGGAATCCCCTCACTGCATCTGAACCCAAGGCTGCCTGCTCCAGCTGTGCAACCCGATCTGAGGATAAATCTTCCAACTCCTGACAGCCATCCCCCTAAACAGACCCTGAAGCAACAGGTGATTCCCGCCCCTTGCTCTTCCATATCTCCCACAATACCGACAATGGTGCCTAGAATGGGCATCCCGGCTATTCCTCAGCCCTCTAATTCCAAGAGACATGACTGGATCTCCTGAAGGAGATCCCACACCTTGGTTGATCCCCCCAGACCCCCCCAAACCACAAGGGCCCTCAGCGGGATGGGGAGGGACAAGGCCACCGGCAATCCCAGCAATTTCTCTAATACCCTGATCCGTGCCATGATTGTGTCAAATTCAGGTTTGTCACCCTCCTTCTCAGAAGATGGTACAGAGAAAGAACAAACCGAGGCCAGCCATTTTGCCAGCTGTTTCCTCCCACCTCAACTAGATAGACAGACAGACAGACAGACAGACAGACAGACAGACAGACAGACAGACAGACAGATAGATAGATAGATAGATAGATAGATAGATAGATAGATAGATAGATAGATAGATAGATAGATTAGAAACCACATCCAAACAGCCCATGTGAAACTGATTGGCCACAGTCTAGTGGTCTGATTTCATCTGAAGATGAGGGTGTGCCAAAGGGCACCCTGCTGGCACAATTTGCATAGGCGAATGCTTGCCTTCTCAACCTGAAAGCAATGCAAAACATATGTTGCTGACCATAGTACTGAAATATTAATCTCTAGCTCTCTGCTTCACGTATTTTCTTAACATAAAGAATTCTCACAAAATTACTCAATCTCAGTGGGATGAGACTTTGCTATCAGATGTTAAGAAAATGAAGTCCTGCAAGATTTTTCACCTCCAATATGAGAATGAGAAAAATCAAACTGTTCACCATCATTGTGGTTTCTATAATTTGCCCAAAATGTTGTGCAAAATGAATGGCATCTTCCTTTTTTGCAGCAAAGGACACACATATGGAATGCAGGACGACTGCACAAAAATAAAGCCAATCCATCTGTTACTTCTAATTTTAAAAATCTAACAAGGGAATAGCTATTTTAATTTTGTACACTTGCACAACTATTTAAATATTGCAAAAATCATTTATACAGCTGCAGGAGCTCAAGTCAATATTGCAAAAAAAATGTTCTGTATTGCAAGACAAGAAGAAGAAGAAAAATCACACATGAGGATATAAGCAATTGTACCTTTCGCTTACAAACTTATGAAGCAGAAATAAAGATAAGATAACGAGGAATATTCTTTATGCTTTTAGTAGCACAATTTAATATGACTCTCTTATTTACCACAGAAGAATAAGCTTATAGGAATGACTCAATATAGAATATTTGTAGGCTATTTCCCTTCCCTCCCCCCAAGTTTTCCTTTCAGAGGTTTAATTTAAACTTGAAATTTAGTACAAGATGATACAATATGTGAGCTTGTCCACATGAGTGTCACAAAATACAATTTATTACAACAGCATCAAGGAATGGAAAAATCATTCTTCTTTTGTTATAAAAAGTTAAGAAAAGTATCTAGGTAGATGAGATAAAATACAGCACCAAAGTTATGGGAGCAATAACAGAACCTTCATGTAAGTGCTGAACATTTAAAAGCATATCTGCATGAAATCTTTTGAAATGAATTCAGTTTTTAGACATACACCTGGATCTCCTTTCATAGTAACTGCAATCTTTCTAATAAAATCTTATTATCATCTCATTGGCACTACTAGTAGTTGCCTTGCTTCTAATCACTGCCTACAAACAGAAGATAACAGACTGCCCTTCTCATACAAAGGAATGTAATAATTATGTGCAATCAAATTAGTCCTGATTTCTGTCCTGGATATTTTAGGTAGAGAACACTCGGAAATGATTTACCACTTCACTTCTTCTGGAGCATCCTGGGGCTGTGCAGCTTGTCCATAACTACAAGATGGCTGCCCTTCCTCAGAAGGCATAGTGGGAAATTGAACTCCCAACCTCCAACTCCACAGCTGTATACCTAAACCACTGAGCTTTCCAGCTAGCCAGCGTAGAAAAATAACTTACTATTTGGGGTATATCCTGCCACCTTTATGGTGATTGCCATCAATGTCTTCCCAGTTTTGTCAACTGTCTGATAGTCTTAAAAGAATTGTGGTGCCATAAAAATTGCCTATATAATGACTAAAGCATTTAGAAATATCATGTTTTGTTGTGTATTAGAAATTGACAAAATATGGACAATGTTCAGTTTCTGTGGTTAGCAGATTTCCTCTTTCAAGCCTGCTTTTTGTTTTACAAGCTGCCACCTTGTGGTCATTTGTTCATGAGCACTACATTTTAAGAATTGAGGATATGCCATCTATAGTATACTGAAGCAAATTGGTTCTTAATCATTCAGTTTCGGCTCCATTTCAAGAAGTGGATACATCTTGACAAAAAATGACAGATGCCATATTTTTAGAATTAGTGGCCAGATATACTTTGTTCTTGTGCAAAAGGGTTCTTTGTTTTCCATTCCTTTTATTATCGAGTTAGATTAGAACCCAGGAAATCCAACCTTCATCCCCAACAGAATTCTTTCCCTCTCCCCCCGGACCCATGATGGAATTATGTGTTCAAAATGTTTGCAAAAATGGACTCACAAATATAGCAATGCAGGTTCAAATTATGTTTTGTTTACTTATAAATATCTATAAACTATTTACATTTGTTTACTATTTATGCACATAGAACTTCAGCTGCAGAAGCTGCTGCACTTTCCATCTGAGGAGGTGCTAGCAGTGCATGTTTGTATCCTTGATAATGTGACTGGCTTTTGCAACTAAGCATTTGGTTGCACAAAAGGAGCATGCCATCAGCTCACCATGACATCTTCTGTAGTTGAAGTGGGGATATTTTTCCACATTGCCAACATTGACAGAAGACTGTCATATTTCAAAATATACCCCCCCAAAAAAAAAAAAACCCTCAATTTTTGCTTATATGCACCACCAAATATGTAACTGTAACTTTTCTGTAACTTTGATACCTAGGGCTACTGCTTGACCCATTGTAACAGACATGGTTTGATCTGTGCAGCCTGAGGAAATGGCCAGAATACTTGGAGGGTTGAAAGTCACCATTATGTACATTCGTTCCTTGCCCTTCCTGGCTTATAAATAAAAGAAACTAGAGGGGCACTGCCTAAATGGGAAAGAGAAATGCTAAACATCCAGTGGTGGGCTCCAAAAAATTTTACTGCCACACTGTCGGCAAGGTATGGTGGATGTGGCCAGGAGGAAAGCCCTGTGTTGCACCTGAATTAGGACTACTGTTCTTTATTTCAAAACTTGGATGGGCAAGGCCAGCCAGAATTTCTGCTACTGGTTCTGGCGAACTGGTGTGAACCTGCTGATGCCCACCACTGTAAACACCTATTTCAGGCAACATAGACTACTGTCAAATTTAAGGCAGGCTGTTTTAAAGCATATTGGATAATTATCCAGATTGGATAATTATTTGCCTGTCTCCAATATTCCTGTTTTGGGCAAGATACATAGTGAATGAAGACTTCTCAACCTGAAAGGCATAATTATGAGACAGAAACTGCTTATGTACTTGTTGGCTCCATTGGACTTCTTGGCAGCATTCAGAACTCTCAACCATGATATTCCTCTAAACCATCCCTGTAGATGGGACTTGAAGGTGCTGTTTTGCTGTGGCTGAGATCCTTGTTAGAGGAGTGAACTTAGAGGGTGATACTGCAGGACACTTCTTCAATGCCTTGTCTTTTGGCCTGTGGTGTCTCTCAGGGCTTGGTTTTGACCGTTCAATGACAAGAAAAAACTTCTCAGACAGGCTATTAAAATCTAATCTTAATGTAGTTAGATTCCCTGTGATTGCTGGTTTTATATCTTTTTAATGTCTTTTTAATGTTTGTATGTTTTAAAAATAGTTTTTGAATGAGTGTTTTAATATTGCCATGTTTAATAGCTATTTAATGCTTTATGTATTTTGTCCTTTTCTTGAGGAGAAAGATGTGGTTGTTGTCAGCTGCTACTCGTGTCCAAGTATAAATTTTTCCAGAATATCTTTTTCACAGTTGATGGATGTGTCTCTGATGTCTCAGTAAAATGAGCCTTTGAGGGAGAGTGCAACCCCATCTAGTCCAGTTAGGTTTCCTCCTAACCAGTCAACGATCTTCCTAACCTAACAGCATGTTTTGTCTGGATCCACTTTATTGGCCTTTGTCCAAACCATTAATGATGCCAGGCTGTGCTCAATGATCCAAACAACATCCTCTGCAAATAAAGCAAAAGAAAGATATAGCTGTATGCCATAGGCATACTGGTAACAACACATTCAAAATCATTGAATGATTCTCCTAGCGGTTCCATATAGATCCCCGTGGAGCCTCATATTAGAGTTACTGCAGAGAAGAATCAAAATCCCTAACTCTACCATCTGGGATCAGCCATCCAGAAGGACCAGAACCAGCAAAGAACAGAGCTCCAGATCCCTAAAATCAATAGCCTTCCCAGTAGGATGCTGTAGTCAATGATATCAAAGGCCACAGAGAAATACAGAAGCTCCATCAGGGTTACACTTCCCCTGTTGGACTTCCTTCATACATATGTTTTCCACTCATACCTATATGAATAGAATCAATTCTGCATGATTTCATTCTATTTTAACATATTTTATTGTAAATTGTTCTGCGAGGAAGGTGGAGGATCCATTTTTTAAACCACATTATTGGCTGCAGGCCTTCTAATGTTCATTATACCTAAAATTTGCATTTTTATGCTTAACAGTATAAAAGTAAATCCTTTTGAATTAAATGCACGTAATTTCTGAATAAATATGCTTAGAAATGAACGAATGCAAACTTCATTAATTTGCAAACTTGACAAATAAACTGTTTCTCCTCTTTTTGTTGGTATGATTATTTTAGTATTAATTTCTCTCTTTTCACACATAATAATGAAGATGGGAGATCTGAACCATGTTAAATAGGCCCAACCTCATTAACTTTACAGAGCAGGCAATGGATTATTGTGCACCAGAGCAAATCATCATTTTACAAGGCAATTCTAAAAATGAGGGCAGCTAAAACAAAAAAAAATGTCCAATGGTTGGGTTTCATGCAACTGACATTTGAAAATCTATCAAAGATCCTTCATAAGCTGATCTGCACAATCTCAGGAAGAGAAAGATATTTTGTTCCCCATGCCATGTGACTTGCTTATATAACTGGAAAAGCCAGGAATCAAACTTACCACTAACAGTTCTGCTCAGATTTTGAGAACCAACAGCACATTTTAGACCATTCTCCTTAGCTACCACCCTTACCCTAGAGTGCATTCCAGTAAGTTCTATTCAAGTAAATTGGATGTGGACTCCTTCATCATGCAGATACCTGACATTGTTTGCCAATATTAAATTGCACTCTAGCCCACACTACATCTGTATGTTACATCTACAAAAGGGATTAAGGGTATAGTTTGCATCTATATTTTATACTCTAGGATAGCACAAAGTATGAAAAGGCAAACCTAATACACCAGTTAAGAGGATAACCCTCTACATTCAATTTTAACTCCTCCGATTGGGAAAGGTATTAAATAGTTCAGCAGTCTTCCCTCTCACTGGCCAGAACCCATTGATGATCTGAGAAACAACTACAGTATGCCAATTTTTCCTTCCTTTGTCATAGAAGAAGCAATCCACTACCAAACACTCATACAGTGACTAAAATCCTGTGCTGTAAATTATGCCACATAAGACCAAAGATGTCATCAGTGTTCACATTTTTTGAAAATAAAATAATTCTGATTGTGCATACTCCACCAACACAACGAAGGCTTCCAAGACTACTAATGAATCCTTTTTATCCTTGAGAAGCCATTCGGAGCTCCAGGACAGGGTTATATCTTGAATTTCTGAAAATCCCTGCTGCTGATAAAGTCATTCCAGTAGTGGTGATTTTCAGAAATTAAAGACCCTTCATTGTCCTTCAGCTTACAACAGATTAATCACATTGAAATGGCTTCCATGGGAGCTCATAACCTTTAGAGGTGGTGGTGAAGTTTTAATTTATTTTATTCCTAAAAAAATTGTCACAGTTGATGATATAATTGGCTTTATATAGCATAGCTATGCAAACAAGATTTCAGCCATCCACCAGCAGCCAGAAGGAAAACTGTAGTTTGGCATAAGAGTGTACAACTTGTCTGGTCAAGGCATTCATTTCTTGCCCTTAGAATAATCCAAGTATCACACAGACTGCCAAAATTTCAAGGGGCAAATGTGAATAAATAGCATTTTAGTGAGTGTTAAAAGAACGCAGAGGGCTGTTATTGAATTGTAAAGTGAATCATTGTTCATTTTTGTGTAAATTTATTTATGTATTTATTTATTTGAATTTATATTCCACCCTACTCATACAGATGGCTCAGGGCGGATTACAACCAATCAACAAACATACAACACACAGTTAAAACTCTAAAAACAATTTAAAACTATTTAAAATAACATCTCATTCTTTTAAGTAAGATGTTAAATAAGCCAACAGGGAGGGGTAAAAAAAAAATCATTACCCCACACCATTCCCGCCAGCCAAATTTTTCACACCTTTCCTAAAATCCAATAGCTCCATCTGGAGGCACAAACCAAAGGCAGGCGGTTCCACAAAGCCAGAGCAAATAAGGAGAAGGCCCTCTTTCTAGTGCCAGAGAGTCAAGCCTTTTCTTGGTAAGAAGTGGGAGAATCTAAAGGAGTGAAAGGTGAAAATAACAATCTAAAGGAGCCCATGAAGCCCCAGAAACACACTTTGCTAGCCTTTGGTCTACTGTCATTATTTTGTTAGATAATTCTAGTCTGAAGCTTTGGGTCATGGCCTTTTTGTTTTCAGCATCTGCTGTCAATACAGCAGCAACAGCTTACCAAATGATATCATATCAGCTGGCTAAATAGCTTGTTGCTCAACATAATAACTGTCTGTGTACCTAATAGTATTTCATTTCCTTCTCAACACAGTCCCAGATATTTTAGCACTGGTATACAGCATTCTGAACTTTGTTAACAAAATATGTCTCTCTTATGTACCTAATAACCATGTGGTGTTGTTTGATTTCATTCCAAGTTGTGTCTCCCCTGGGTTGTTGTTCCAAATGTACATCTTCTTGGCATCTATTGGCAGTCTGTGCTCAGCACTTGATCTCTGTCCATTAGAGTATACCTCCTGGGGGAGCTGAATCTTTTGAAGTACAGTTTGAAAAGATGTTCTGAGAATGCTGATAATGGGCAACAAACTCGGTGAAATGTAAGGCAATATTGGAAACCAGAAGGGTATGGGCATCACACAAAAATGCAAGTTGAAATGACCGCATTCTGGCAACATTCTACAAAGGCTACTTTAGTTTGATCAGAAGACAGGTGAATGATCTACGGGCTTTAGAAATATCCTTCCATTTTGAACAGAACAGCACCCATCAGTTTCAATAGTAACTCATTATACGCGGTGTATCTTACTGTAGAACACATACAGCTCCATTACTCTGATATGTAGAAGTATACTTGTTCGCTGTTTTTGCTTGTCTATTAATGCATTAAATGCTATACTGCATGTTGTTGAGACAATAAAAAATGAAAAATCATAATTCTGCTGGGGTTAAATCACATAAACTGTAGCTGACATAGCCAGTGGTAACAGATAAAGGGATATGCTGTTCAGTAATTTTTGGAAAGCTCTAAGACAGTGGTACCCAATGTGGGACCCATGCCCCAGAGGGGGACTTCAATTCCCAGAAGCCTAAGTTTATTTATTTTATTTATTTATTTATTTATTTGGATTTATTATCCCGCCCTAATCAGGCGAACCTGACTCTAGGCGGCTTACAGAAATTCATAAATTAAAACCTTAAGGTTCATAAATTACTTAAAAGTCAATTAAAAAAGAATTAAACCATGAATTTACAAAAATCTAAAAGATTTAAAAAGGTTAAAAGGTTTAAAAAGATTTTAAAAGTTTAAAAGAGTGAGGGAGGGGTGGCTGTTCCATCATATCAAAGTTGGTGCATTGGCTGATCAGTGCTTTGTGGAATTGACTTATGCTTTGGGAATTGAAGTCCAAAAACCAAAGGTTGGGAAACACTGCTCTAAGAGCTTAAGGAAGACCTTCAAAATGTCATTTATTTGAATGGGTGAGATTTAATGACATTGTTAATTGCCTATTTCATCTTTAGAACTTTTGTAGTAGTTAGATTATGTTGGTCCCTAATCCATTACTTATTTTTATAATAAAGAAACCATATACTCAGTTAACTGTATACATAAAACAAAGAAACTAGAATTATTCCACACCTTTGTCATCATCACCATCATTATTACAGTAATACCTCTAATGCTAAGACTTGGTTCCACAAGTCTCGGTGTTATCCAATTTTTAGTGTTCTCCGATGCATGTTAAAATCCTATGGGATGGATCGGATAACGTTAAAGCTCCATAGAGATACATTGTAACTGCACAGGTTTTAGCGGTTGTTATCCGATACATCCCATAGGACCTTAACGTTATTCGATCTAATTCTCTTCCCCAGATTACTTAACGTTATGCGATTTTAGCATTATCTGAGGTAAACGTTATCCGAGGTATTACTGTACTTACTTGGTAACTTGGTTGGCCTGTGTTTCACACATCAGATTGATTTGGCGGATCAAAGCATTGTATCCTACTGTTTCAAGATTTTGACTTCCTATCACCATTGGAAAGTCCTACTGCTACCCTAGCAGGGACCAATGATGCACAGGGGACTAAGGCCCATGTTTTTGATGCTCCTTTAGCCATTTTAAATACAATGACACAGCTGGCTAGGCTAATGGTGAAGTTGGCTATATTAGAGCAATGCACTGGCCAGGTGTATTGCCCGAATACCCGCCCTACTTAGTTGTCCTGGTTCCAGAATGGAGAACTCCCCTTTCTGGACAACTAGCTAACACCTTTGTGGCATGGTTGAACCTACCAGGGGAATACAACCCTGCCACAATAGCAGTCGGATGGCCAGGTTCACCGCTGCACCACACTGAGGTGTGAGTTGGGATTTGCATTATTATTAACTACCACAAATTTCAAAGTTTTATACTGTTCATAGAATCCCCTCAAGTTTGGTTTCTCAAAGCAAAACTAAAACAACAAAGCAGTAGTGAGCAAAATTCAGCATGGAACTAGATGCAGTCCCCAGGACCATTTTTTATTTTTTAACTTCTAAGTAGACACATGTGCATTTTTTAAGAAAACAAAAAAAGCCACCCAGAAAATCTTCTATAGGTATCAGTGGAGAATTTTGTTTCAAAATGTTTCCAGCATCCCTGCTGATCCATCCCCCCAATGTTTTTTTTTAAAAAAATTGGCCACTAGAGATCTCTTTCCATTAAAAAGCACCCTTTTTAAAATTAAACTCATTTTTATTTACCAGAAGTTCACTGCTGAAAAACTGTGTTACTTTAAAAACTAAAAATTAGAAATGTGCAAATTAGACAATATGGCCCTTTTGCTGCTAAAAAAATAATCTGAAAAATCTTCCCTCTGAGATCACCCACCCCTTGAATATGAGGAAGTTCATTTCTCAAAACAGTTTTCTCCTAGGGAAATATGAATCTTTCTTAATATTTTTTTACTTCCTTTTGGGAACTTAGAAGAATTACTTATCTGCCTACCCACTCTCCACATTCAATATGGTTCACCCTTGCCTGTAATGCTATCAAGAAGGTCTCCATTTTAAAATGGCTGCAGTATTGTTTATTCCTCCAAAGAAGTGTTAAGAGCCCTGGCGCTGTAGTGGTTAAATTGCTATACTGTAGCCAAAACATTGTGAGTTCAATCCTAACCAGGATTCAAGGTTGACTCAACCTTCATTCTTCAGAGGTTGGTAAAATGAGGACCCAGCATGTTGGGGACAAAATGCTAATTAACTTGTGAACCACCCAGAGAGTGCACTAAGTGCTATGGGATGATATATCAGTGTACAGTAAATGGTATTGCTATTAATATCTGGATTGCAAAGTATAAAATAAAAATAGCTGTTTTTTCTAAGACTCTCTTCACAGGTCCTGATAAGACCATAGTTGACTCCATGATATCTCCAAGGTAGTTAGTTAGCTAGTTAGATTCAGTCCTGTTGCCATCAGACACCAATAGTTTAGTTTAGTTTAGTTTAGTTTAGTTTAGTTTAGTTTAGTTTAGTTTAGTTTAGTTTAGTTTAGTTTAGTTTAGTTTAGTTTAGTTTAGTTTAGTTTAGTTTGTGAGGTATTTGGTGGTGGTGGGTTTTAATTTGTTGTGGATATTTCTATTATTGGTTTCTCTGTTTGTTCACTGGCCTGAGTGGGATAACACCCTGATGGGTGGTATAGAATTCCAATAAATAAATATAGGGAGTAAGGATGTCATTCAAAAGACGCAATAGAGAAAATGCTTACTAATTGGGAATCAACAGACTTCTCATGGGAATGGACTTTGAAAAGGGGAAAGTTAATTGATGTCTCAAAGTGCAGAGTGATTGCTTAAAACTGGGAAGAAAGGGAGGAATATTGATTGTAGCTGTATGGGAGATGTAGTTAGTTAAGAGATGTTAGAATTAGGGAGACTTAGCTTGATTTTTGGTCCTGCAAGCTTGTAGCTGATTCTTAGACTCAGGGGGCCACAACATGCTCTCAGGAGGAAGCTTCGTATTTCTTAGCTCAGGATTTAGATAGCTTTTCTTATTTTAGAGAATAAACAAACCAAAAACAAAAGTGCAGTAGCACTTTGAAGAATAACTGTTATATTTTAATATTAGCTTTTGTGGATCAAGCCTACTTCATCTGACCTGGTGATTTTTATTCCATTTTTTTCTTATTTTCTATATGATAGGGGAGAAATTGATAATTGTCTTACTTTCAACCATTTATTTCCAACTTTGACACTTGGTAATGTTTGGAACCTTTTGTGCTTGGACCTTTTTTATACGTTTTAATAAACTTTTAAAATATTCAGCAAGTTGTCATCTTTTGGAAGCAGGATTGGATGTGGTTAAAGTCTGTTGCCTCAGCTGGATGGCTGCACGCTACTAACTGTACTACCTGGTCTGGTTGTTGTTAGCCATGATTGAAAAAACCTTTAAGAGATATCACAAGCCCTTAGTAAATTTTCATGCATGTTGAAGCAGCAAGAGTTTTAAGCTGGGTTCAGCAAAAGGTGGTGTGATTAAGAGTAGGGTAGAAAGGGCCCTCCTCTAATCATATCAAGAGATTTACTTCCTAGGTCTATTACACCATCCCATTATGTCCCCACTAAGGAATGTGCTAAAGGTAGCTGGAAAAATGATGAAAATGGTAGTTTCCTGCTTCCATAACATCATTTGCCTTATGTGTTGACATCAAGATGCTCTGTTTGAATATACTTGCCTCATAACACTGATAAATGATGGTTAAAAATGAAGAAATTAATGTCAAGTTGTGAGTCTTCTACATGTTGGAAGGGAGAGTAGATATTAAAATATGAGACTAATATCTATAGCTGCAATCTCATCTTTCTTATAATTAGCATTTCCAACTTCATTGTATAAAATTAAGACTATTTTCTTCTTTTAGAAACAAATGTTGCTTCATTAACTCCTGAAAAATTGCAATGGATGCCAAAGGTTTTTCATTTCAATGTTATTACTACAGCTGGCATTATCTTTAAGTGGTCTGTCTTTCCTGAGGCATTTCTGGAACTAACTAGACGATTTAGTATGTCAAGATAATTCACGAATAGTCTTATAATGATCCTGTCTGGATTCTAATTGGTTCTAACAGTGCAATAACTTACCTGTTTCCATGGACAATTGTCTCCTTAGTGTTTACTTTTGTATATGGAGGGAAGGAGGTTTCAATAAAATTAGAAAAATTACTGCTGATTAATATGAAAAATTTGTTGCTGTTCATTTTTTTTTGTCTCTAAATGTGAAGAGGTCATCAAATTATCTAATGGATTCTTATTACTGTCTACAATATGGAGAGAGAAAATCAAAAGTTTTCAAATAAAAATATTCCATACATGGAACTAGTAATTTAAAAGAACTAACTGCAATTCACTGGGTAAAAGTTTCCCTAAGTAATGGAAATCTTGATAGTTTAAATATATTTTCTGAAGGACATAATGAAATTGTTAGTGACCTCCTACAGGAAGGTATCACCACTAAGAAATATCTGTCTAGTTTGGCTCTCAATGTATGTTAGATGGTGTGGTCCATCCATCCTTGTCCACTGTCACAGAGGCAGGCTTGACATAGTTTTGTTCAGTTCAACCCAAGTGTAACTTTAATTGATTACATAATGATTTACAAGCAGAGGAGAGGGTTAACAGTTAGTTACCTCACTGCTCAAACTTCCCTAGTCACTCAGAGTCCTTCAGTGCCACACCATGTGTTTTTTGTAGTGTAGGCATTGAGTGAGGCATCCCCTTTACAACGTCCTTGTCCACTTCTCTACAGGTTTATTCCAGTCACTGAGAGGCCGCCCTCCCCATGCTAGTACCTGTGGTCCTTCCATCCATTCCCATTCTCCACAACATGAGGGTATTATCTTGACACAGGGCTGGCATTTAGCCTCCTCTAAGGACACCTGCTTTGCACACTAGCTTAACCATCCAGGAATGTTTTAAACAATGACAGCCCAGCCCAGAGGCAAGCACAGGTCTTCCTCCTTATAATTAATTTCCTTAATACTTTCATTTTTGCAAAACATTTTTATAAATTTCTATGTGATGTTTTCACTATTGCATTCACTTTTCTACATGTTTTCCTCTAATGCATGCATTTTGTTGAATGTTTTTATTGAAGAACCACACAGTCATATTTGGGGAACTGTCTGCAGTAAGTATACTGGTGTTTCAGTTTTCTTACTGGTTTCAGAAGTGCTGAGCAGGCAACATCACACTACAATAAAAAGTAAAGAAATTGCCCATGTCCCTATGAAGGACTCCTTCAATTTAGGTTTCTCTCAAGCTGGCAATCAAAGGTAGAATAAAGGCAATGCTTAGAAAACAGACTAGCTGAGTTTTTTGAAAAAAGAAAATGCAACACTTCATATTTCTCCTACAACAAGTGCCTGCTAAGAGCCTTGCAGTTGCATTTTTGAACAGCTACCGTTTCTTACTGTTCTTCAAAAGCAGTCCTACTTAAAGTACATGAAAGTGATTTATACGAATGTGGAAATTTATTTGATAGAATTATATTTGGAGAGAGAGAGAGAGAGAGAGAGAGAGAGAGAGAGAGAACTGTGTGGTCCTTTACATAGGACCGATTTGTACAGTTAATTACAAGTAAAATATATCTGTAGTTCTTTTTCATTTTGCTTTGCTTTGTTCTGTTATGAAAATGCACTAACCCATGATATGTTTCTCTTCCATAATATAGTCTGTAGAAATGGGCTAAGTTATCAGGTTCAGTTTCTAATGTCTTTGAATTGTGTGAGTTTTGTAACTACTACTTCTTCTTCCATGTCCCAGTCAAACAATGGGCTGCCAAAATGAAGCCAATTTCTTGGTTTTGTCATTAGCCACACTTAAGCCTTCAATGGTGCATGGTCCTTGCACAGTGAGCTCCTTCCTCTATCTTCTTAGTTTTGCTCTTGTGTACCCTCAAGAATGTTTATTCTTGCCATAAAGTGCTTACTAGATCTGAGTCAATGGACTTGAGACTCATATCCATTTAGAGGATGTTGAGGGTCACTTTCTTGCTTATATCTCTTAGTGTCTGCTGCTACTTCTCTCCTGGTCTTAGATGGAGCAATACCAGTAAGAGGGTATATTTTCCAGGTGTAGGTTTGAAGCATGCATGACTTCATTAACCGTGATGTCAACTTGTTTTGCGCTAGTGATTATTATTATTATTATTATTATTATTATTATTATTATTATTATTATTATTATTATTATTATTATTATTATTATTATTATTATTATTATTATTATTATTATTATTATTATTATATTTCAACTTGTATGCTGTCCCACTCACAATGCAACTCTGGGCGGCTAACAAAGAGATTGGCTATCATAAATTACAGTTACAAAATCATATCAACATAACAAGAAACATTTCAGGAGCAATACATACTTCAAAAGCAATACACATTTCAAAATTAATACACATTTTAAAGCAATACAAAGCAATTGTACTGGCCAGCCACGCCACTCAGCTGTTCTTCATTCCCTCAAGGCCAGTTCAGCCGATGGAAGAGAGTCCTGGTACTAGGCTGCGACAGTCTTTTATCCTTCTCTGGGCAGGTGAAGCCCAGAGTTAGGCGGGCGGGAGCTTCCTCTACCACCCAAACGGCTGCAGCTGAGCTTGGTCCTCTTCCCTCAGACGATGACAGGGCCTGAGGGTGGGGAGGTGGGTGGGCAGGAAAACAAGGCAATGGCAAAGTCATTCATCTCATGTTGTTCTCTTTGTTCCAGTAAATTAATCAACAGAATCAATCTCACCATACAACTACCATTTGCCCTTCTTTTTATTATAAATGATGTTTATGAGCAAAAGGATATCTACCTTTTACCTGCTACATATTCATAACAGTTATTCAGAAAAGTACATAATGTGTTTTGTTTCTTTGTTTTTTCAAAAGTAGCAGCAGGAATTAGAAATTGGGGAATAGTTGGTGCTGAGGAGCTCTGAGCTAAAAACAACAACCCTAAAATAATAACAAATTTGTAATATAGGGGTTAATACATTTGATCAGCCAGGGTGGATACGTGGAAAACAGCTGTTTGGTGAATTTCAAGGACTGACATAAAGCTGGAGGGCTAGGAAGGTACAATGAGCATTCAATGATGCCCACCATCTTGTAAGGCAAAGGAAAAAACAAACAAAAACAAACAAACCCAACAACCCTGTAGCATTTCCAATTCTTATTCTTCATATACACACACACCAGCCAAACAGAGGTCTGGTGCTCTGCATTGTGTTGCAGCTCTTTTCCCACTGGAAAACAAGGCAATGGCAAAGTCATTCATCTCATGTTGCTCTCTTTGTTCCAGTATATTAATCAACAGAATCACTTGTCAGTTAACTGGCTGTTGGTAGGAACTCAGATACAGTCCAATTAGGTGACTTGCCCTGAGTTCCTTGCAGGGTTATTCTTACAGAACACTAAACTGTAATGGGAGATTATGACTTAATGGACCAATGTCAGTTGAGTTGTCAGTGAAGAAAGAAGGTCATGAAATTTTCTGCTTGAGAAAAGTAATCTACATCCAAGTTTTCTTTCCCTTGATGAAATGTTGTTGTTGTTGTTTTAGAAAACAGTGTGCAATTGATCCTGTTGAAGTATTAGTACAGACACACACACACACACACATATACACAAACTGATAATGCTGAAATTAAATAACTGTTGGATAGCACCACGGTTTAGGTATCTGGTTACAGAACCAGAGGTTGGAAGTTCAATCTCCTACAGTGCCTCCTTGACAGATTCAAAGATTCATAGGCTCCCTTTCAGCTCTGTGGCTATAAGATTATTATTAAATACAATCATTCTCGCTTTCTGTCTCAGCCACACTATGTAAAATTCACTTAATTTGGAAAAAAAGTCTGCTTCACATATCGCATAGACTCTTGTATCATTTTTCCATCTGTAGCTATAGAGCCACAGTCATGGGTTGCCACCAATTCACAGGAAGCCAGAAAAGCAGGTCCTTCATATCATGGAGAGTTTTTAATTGCACATATTGTTTGGGAACAGATCACCTATCAATCAGCTGATCTTATTTTCATGAAAAGTGATACAGGATTGGCTACTCAGCACATTTGTTGGATGTGAAGACAGGATACGGAAAGAGCTCAAGGTTACTAAATGCACTTCATGACTGAGTGGAAACTTGAATTTGGATTTTGCTATACACACTGCCTCTTGCTAGGCACCATGCTAGGCATGAAAGAACTTGCTGCCGCTGCCTCCAATGCTGCCACCACCCTTTTCTGGGGCCAAGGGACATTCTGGGTACCAAGGAGGGTTGGGGAACTTGAGGGTAGGCACTGGGTGGGGTGGGGAGGTAGTGAGTGAGATATGGCCTTGCTAGCCAGGTAGAGGGCACTCTGTCTGGAATGGGCAGTGGGGTTCCTGGGGCCCAAATTGGTGTAGTGATGGGCATGGGGCTATATTGCAGGAGCCAAAGGGCGGGCCACACTCAGGGAATGCGGGGTCAATGTTTAATATCTGTCCCCTGTTCCAACCCCCTACCTATATCTCTGGTTCCTTAGCAGCTGATCCAGAGTGTCCCCTCCCTTAGGCTGCTGCTGGTGATGCCAGGTCAGTTTGTAATAAGGCCCCCTGCTCTTAGATTCAATCTTGGGGGAGCGGGACAACCTGGCATGCATCACTGAAACCTGGGTGACCCCAGAGGATGACCTTCCTCTATCAGAATTGTGTGCAGCTGGGTTTGGTATTTGGCACCATCCAAGGGGTAAGGGGAGGAACGGTGGCATCACCATTGTAGCTAGAGAGTCATTGGGAGTCACAAGAGCCATGGCTCCACAAGTTCTGGGTTGTGAGGCCCTGCTCCTCTGGTTGGGCCTTAAGAGTCAATTGGGAATCTTGTTCCTGTACCTGTCCCCTTGCAGTGTAGCAGATTCCTTGCCTGAGCTCCTTGAGGCCATCACAATGCTGGCGTTGGAGTTCCCTGGACTTATGGTTCTCGGGGACTTCAATTTGCCTTCATTGGGGGTTAGGTCCAAGGTAGTACAAGAGTTCATGGCTTCCACGGCAGCTGTGGGCCTGACTCAGGTAATTCAGGGCCTGACCAGGAGCAGTGGTCACACACCGGATCTAGTTTTCTTGTCGGAGTGGTGGCAGAGCGATCTGAAATTACAGCAACAAGACATAACACCTGGTGGCTCTGGACTTTCTAGGGGCAATGTCTTATCGTAGGGAGGCAGGGCCAGTTAAATTGGCCCACCCCCAGTGACTGATGGATCCTGAAGGATTCCAAAGGGAACTGGGGTGTTTTCCTCTAGATCGGCTATACAATTCGCCTGAGGCTCTCGTTGACCTCTGGCATGGGGGTGCGAAAGCAGCTTTGGACACGATCGCACCACTACAGCCTCTCTGCACATGTGAGCCCCGCTCATCTCCATGGTTTACGGAGGATTAAATGGGCAAAGAGATGCCAAGAGTGCCACTTGGTGAAAACTCAGAGTGATTCTGACAGAACACTGGCTAGAGGCGCTATTAGAGCCTACCTGGTGGTGATAGAGGTGGTGAAATGGCAATATTTCACCACTCTTATTGCTTCTGTAGATAATCGCCCAGTGACTCTGTTTCAGGTGACTAGGTCCCTCCTTGGTAGAGGGAGGCCTGGCCCTGGTTGGTAGGGGTCAGCTGAGGACTTTCTCGTAGAGAAAATTGCTCATATTTGGTTCAAGTTTGACCCCAGCGTGGATACTATGGGTCTGGAATTGACTAGGTCACAGTCTTGCCATGTTATCTGGGATCGGTTTGATCCAGTTGTCCCTGAGGAAGTGGACAGGATCCTTGGATCTGTTTGTGTCACTGCTTGCCATTAGATCCATGTCCCACCTGGTTGGTCAAGGTATCCAAGGCAGTGACAGGCAGTTGGGTTAGAGCAATAGTCAATGCATCTTTGCAGGAGGGGATGTTTCCTGCACCATTAAAACATGCTTTGGTGTGCTCCTTCCTTAAGAAGCCAGCACTCGACCCAACAATAATGGCCAACTATCAGTCGGTCGGTATCCTACCTCCCCTTTTTAGGGAAGGGTTTGGAGAAGGCAGTGGTGCGACAGTTACAAAGGGTTCTGGATGAAGAGGATTATCTGGACCCCTTCTCAGGCCCAGATATGGCACTGAGACTGCATTGGTCGCACTGTTGGATGATCTCCGGTGGGAGCAGGATGTAGGTCATCCCTCTGTCCTTGCTCTTCTTGACCTCTCAGCGGCCTACGATACCATAGACCACAGTATCCTTCTGGAACAGCTCCGATGATTGGGGATCTAGGGTACAGTGTGGTCCTGGTTTTCCTCATTTCTGAAGGGCTGGACCCAGTCAGTGTGGTTGGGGAGTGAGAGGTCCAGCACTAGGCCCCTCCAATTTGGGGTGTCTCAGAGCTCAGGGCTCTCGCCTCTCCTATTTAATATCTACATGAAGCTTTTGGGTGAGATCATCCGTTCCCACCAGGTGAGGTATCATCAGTATGCAGATGATACTCAGCTATACATCTTGCCCTGTGGTGATCCAAGTGATGCAGTTGAAGCCCTATTCAGATGTCTGGAGGCTGTAAGGGTCTGGATGGGGGACAATGGGCTACAACTGAATCCTGGCAAGACTGAGTGGTTGTGGGTCAGGGCCCCTGTGTTATCCTAGAGATACCATCTTTGGAGCAGAACCGGTGCATAATTTGGGTGTCCTCCTGGCAGTCGTGGCTAGGAGGGCTTTTACACAACTTTGTGTCATTCGCCAATTATGCCTGCTCCTGGACTGGAACTCCTTGATTATGGTCACACATGCTCTGGTCACCTCCAGACTGGATTATTGTAATTCACTCTACATGGGGCTGCCCTTGATGACCATTCGGAGGCTGCAGCTGGTTCAGAATGCAGCTGCCTGTGTAGTGATGGGGTGCAGGCGTTATGTCCATGCCTCACCCCTGCTATGGGAACTGCATTGGTTGCCAGTGTGCCTCCAGGTGCAATTCAAGGTGCTGGTACTTACCTTTAAAGCCCTACATGGTAGTGGGCCAGGATACTTAAGAGACCGCATCACCCCAAGGACATCTGCCCATCCCATTAGAGTGGACCAGAGGGGCTCTTTGAAAATACCAACTACTAGAGAAGCTTACATCTCTAGCACTAGAAGAGCCTTTTTGGTATCCACTCTGGCCCTATGGAACCTCCTGTCAGGTGAACTGCGTCTCCAGACAGAGTTGCTGCCCTTCAGGAAAGAGCTCAAAACCTGGCTGGTGGGGCAGGTGTGGGGAGGTGGACAGGGAACGACCCCCACCCTGGCTCATTTTTAACTAGATTTTTAATAGGTACAGTTGGGAGCTAATTTGTTCAGTGTTTTTAGGAATGTTAAGGGTCTCTGTAGTTTTAAATGTTGGGGATTTTTACGTACACTGCCCAGAGTCGCATGTCGGCTATACAAAATAAATAAATAAATAAATAAATAAATAAATAAAAGTTTAAAACTGACTCCTAATGACCACTCAGATATCCTCATGTCTATGCCCAAAAACAATGTAGGGGGCTATATGCAGCCTCAGGGCTACAGATACTGTTATTGACTAGCAATAATCCAACCTGTGCACAATCTGGCAGTTTTTCTTGTAAACAGTGTTGTAGGGTTTAGCTGTAGGTACTTAAGTTTAAAGAACAGGAAAATCTATTTTGGATAAAATACTTGCAATACCAGTACAGATTATGGAATATAATTAAAACAGAGATAGCGAGTTTACTAGGGTCATTGGCAGCTTCCTTCAGAACAGGAGATTCCATGTGTTAATAGCAGATAGAGATTACAGAAGAATGGACTGCCCCAAGAAGTGTATTGCCTCCAACTGTCTCCAACACTGTATAAATTATATATAAATGATCAACCAGTTTCTGACAATACAAAATTGTTCATCTATGCAGAAGACACAGCAATGGGCGTACAAAAATCAAGCTTAGATGAGGTAGTTGGAAACCTTATTGGAGCAATTGAAGAATTAGGACAGTATTACAACATTAACCATTTGAAGCCTAATCCAAGCAAGACTCAAGTGCGTGATTTCCACCTTTGAAAATGAGAGGCAAGAGTTGAGTTGGATGTTACATGACAAGGGAACTGATTACAGCTTTGTTCAGCACCAAAATACCTTGGTGTGATGCTTGACAGGACACTCTCTTGTAAGTAGCACTGGCTGAATACCAAGGCCAAAGTTAGTACAAGGAACAGCATCATCAGGAAATTCACAAACTATAAATGGGGAACTCATCCATCTATGCTGCTTTGGCCCTGAGCATCTCCACAGAAGAGTATGCTGCTCTAGTATTGAACACATCCACTCACACAAAACATGCTGTTTTGAATCCACTGTTAATGAATCCACGCATATAGTGAGAAGATACCTCAAACCTACTCCAGTTAAGAAAGTATACCCTCTTGTTGGTATTGCTCCACCTAAGATAAGGAGAGAAGTAGCAGTGGACAGTGAGAGAACTAAGCAAGAGAATGACCTTCGACATCCTCTGAATGGATACGAGCCTCAAATCCACCCTCTCAGATCCAGGAATAGCTTTATGGCAAGAACAAGCATTCTTGAGGGTATGCAAGAGCAAAACCAAATTAAAGATGGAGGATGGAGCTCACTGGACAAGGAACAACATTAAAGAAAGATATAGCTGAGGAACTTAACCTCCCCTATGTCACTTGGAGGACTTTGAGGCTGAGAGGTTGAGTGCCTAAATGTAAGACCAACATGCTCAAATGGGCTTAATGATGGACAACATGCTGCATGAATGAGGAGAAATACAGAATCCAGCTCATTTACTAGTCTGTCATTTACTGCCAGAAACATGTATTGATGAAGACTTAAGTTTGGCCAATGACAAAGCCAAGAAAGTGGCTTAATTTTGGCAGTCCAGGGTTTGATCTGTACACAAAAGAAGAAGAATTAACACAGATAAAGAGGAACAGCCATTTTGGCTGGTCATTTGTTGCAATAGGTTCTAAAGAAATTCTTATGAAGAAATGTCTCATGATTTCTTCATTGACCAGTTATGGCGATATACAGCATATTTTTGTGTTCTGAAGTCTACTCCAATTGATTTCACCATGCAAAAAAGGTAAAGTTCCCTATTACAGGAACTATAATAGAACCACTTTTGTTGCAAAAGGGTAGAATAGGATAAATTGAAACATTATAAAAGTGCTTGGATTCCTTTCTTGTAAGGGTGACTTCATGATCCCATAATTTCCTCTACCTGGCAGAAACACAACTCCAATATTCTAAAAATGCAAAACTGTAAAGTTTTTCCACAACCCAGTCATCACTTATAGCTTAGATTTTTCACTTTTTATGGGTCACCTATTCAGTTGACTTCTAGCTTTTGCCTGGATGAAGAATATTTCACCTGCTTGGGGAACCATTATTTCTTCTCTAGCTATGTTTTCATTTGTCACCATTCTGGATTTCTTTTTTTTTTTTTTAAATCTACATCTTTTATCCAGTTAAAATTCTAAATTTCATTTTTAAAGAATAATCTATACCATGTATCTATTAAAAGGCTTATCAAATGTTTCTCTTTGCTTACTCACAACTTGTTAAGAGAGAAAGGAGGTAGGGTTGACAGAGTCAGAAGACAGAGAGTAAAATCGAAGAACAGCTGTTATCTGGACCAAGAAGCTTCTGAAAAAAACTGAAATAAAATCCTTTATTATAATGAACTGACTTTCATGTTTCTTCTTCCATTAATACCCTCATATTCCTTCAATCTAGTTATGCCCTTGAAAGTTTTATTACCATAAGATGAGAAGATGAAACTTTTTCTTTAATAAAAGTTTTGCCTGCATATTCCTTTAGTGTAAGAACAACATAGGAAAAAAGCCTACAGATTGCAGAATTCTGTTCAGCAAACACTAACTTTATTTAAGCCCCATGTTGAGCCAGGCAGACAGATGGGGGAGAGACAGAAAAAGCTATGTAAACTCCTCTGAAAAGAGAGGGGGAGGGGAAATAGAGAGAAAGTGCCCATTTTTATTTGTCTTTGTCTGAGAATGGCACCCTGGGGAAGATCCTAGCACTATGTTTATAGTGCTAGGTGGTTTTTAACTGAAGGAAAGTATCAGATAGCTGTCTAAAATGCCTTTTTGTTTGTATTATGAATCTTTTCAGAGGGGAAATCAACAGGGGTTCTAAATATCAAGTTTACAAGTGCCTAAGTTAGTTCCAGTATAACTGATTTGTAAAGTATTCCAACACATTTTTCTTCTCAAACTTTTTTACCCTAGACTTTGATGATTATAATGGTAAAGTGGTAAAGAAAATGGCAATATTTTATAGATATATTTTCTGCTTATAGCATTTCTGTCTATTTCTTGTTCAATTAATTTATTTTCTTCTATCTGTTGTTGTTGTTGTTCAGTCGCACAGTTGATTCCGACCCTTTGCGACCCTATGGACCCTTGCCCTCCAGGCACCTCTGTCCTCCACCATCCTCCTCAGACCACCCAGCTCTGTGCCCATTGTGTCTACAATACTATCTAGCT
Source organism: Furcifer pardalis (assembly GCA_030440675.1). Lineage (NCBI taxonomy): Eukaryota > Metazoa > Chordata > Lepidosauria > Squamata > Chamaeleonidae > Furcifer > Furcifer pardalis. The sequence goes on from CP126892.1 coordinate 29,017,908, forward strand.
ATCTCATCTTTGGCTGCCCCCTTCTTCTTTTGTTCTCCATCTTTCCCAGAATCGAGGCCTTCTTAAGTGAATCCTCTCTTCTCATTTGATGTCCAAAGTACTTTAGCTTCATCTTACTATTTGACCTTCTAAGGAGCAGTCAGGTTTGATTTCTTCTAAGATTGATCTATTTGTTCTCCTCACTGTCCAGGGGGCTCTCAAAACTCTCCTCCAACACCACATCTCAAAGGCATCTATTCTTCTGTTCTCAGCTTTCCTAATGGTCCAGCTCTCACAACCATACATTGCCACAGGGAATACCATTGCTTTGACTAGACGAATTTTTGTTTGCAATGTGATGTCTCTACTTTTCACTATGTTCCCAAGGTTTCTCATAGCTTGTCTCCCAAGCATCAGTTGCCTTTTTATTTCATGGCTGCAATCACCATCCGTAGTGATCTTGGATCCTAAGAAAGTAAAATCTGTCACTGCTTCTACTTCTTCCCCATCTACTTTCCAGGGACTGATAGGTTGCCATTATCTTGATTTTCTTGATATTGAGTCTCAAGCCAGCTTTTGCACTCTCTTCTTTCAACCTAAGCAGGAGTTTCTTTAGGTCTTACTCACTTTCTGCCATTAGGGTAGTGTCATCTGCGTATCTCAAGTTGTTGATGTTTCTTCTATCTATATGCCAGCAAAGTGATTTCCACATTTTACAAGGGTGTGTTTATGCACATTATTTCATTTTGCCTTTGCAATATGCCTGTCAGATACATTTAGCTGGAAAATCAGAAACTAATTGAAATCACCCAGTAGATTAATAAATACTCAATGGTAGAGAAATAGAATAGATCCCAATCAAGTATGTTTGAATGGGATATTCTTATGCTCTTTGTTGGTATGTTCTGAAATGTGTGATTTAGTGTTGACCAAACAGTGTAAGCACTTTGACTTGACACATGTGTATGGAAGTTTATTTGCAGGCTATTACACTGTTTGTATGGCTAGGAAGCTCAGTGACTACAGAACCTGGCTGTGGAACAAGAGTTTAAAAGTTTGATTGCTTACTGTGTCTTCTGGGAGAAGATCCAGCTAATGCTGCCTTGGGCAAAGTGAACAGCTCAAGGTGTTAATGGAAGAAGGAAAAGGTAAACAACATGTAAGTACTGTATATTAAGAAAACTTTGGAAAGTATTGTCATAAGTCAGAATAGACTTGATGGAACAACAACAACAACAACAACCTAAGAGTTGTTAAGGTAACATCTGAGTATATATGCAGTCCCCAGTAGAGTTGTTTTTTGGAGAGTTATGATGCATTAGCTTGTTTTTCCAGTTTACAGCTCGACCCTCTATCCTTTCCTTCCTGTATCCAGCTTTCTTCTTCCTTGTTTTAAAAAGTTCTCCTTTGCTCACTTCCTGAAGCATAGGCTCTTCACATTCAAGCTATGCTTTTCTTCCTCTACTGTATGTTTCACCTGTAGTAGTCCTCTGCCACCCTCAGCATTTGATAAGTACAAATGATCAACATCACTTTTTGGGTGCAGGGCATGATGCATGGTCCTTGTTTTCTTGTTTTCCCTTGTTTTTCGGTCTAGGTTGTCTAATTCCATTTGGGTCCAAACATTTATCCCAGCTGAATAATGTATAACAGGTACTGCCCAGGTATTAATTGCCTTGATGATACTGCCTCCACTCAGTTTTGACCTCAGGATTTTCTGGACCCTTTTTATGTATTTTGAGGAAGTAGTTCTTTTGACTTGGTTGTGTAGTAGGTCAGAAGCTTCCAGAGCCCCCAGGCTCTCCATTATCTAACTCAAATCCATCACCTTTGACAATTTTGCCTGCCTTAACAGTAATTGTTTCACACTTATAAATTCCAAATAGCATTCCAATGTCTTTACTAAATTTATTTGTAGTTTCTAGCAGTGCTTTTAATTCAGCTCTTGTCTTTGCAAACAATTTTAGATCATCCATATAAAGCAAATGTGAAACCTTCAGTCCTTTCTTAACCAATTCATACCCACAGTTTGTTCTATTTAGAATAGTTGTCAGTGGTGACATTGATAGCACAAATAGCAAAGGTGATAGTGAGTCCCCTTGAAAAATTCTGTCACAATACCAGCCTCACCCTTGAGTAGGCCCTATTGTTCTTCTGAGGTGCAGCTCCCTGGCTGGACAACCCAAGCTTCAGGTATGTGTAGACAAGGTAGTAACAAGCCAAATAACCACTCCATCTCTTCTGGTATTTCAGAATTATATTGAAAGCTTAGCATGGTTCAGGATACAGTCCATCCAAAGATGAGAAAACATTTCAGACAGAAATAAAGCAATCTACTTGGATTGTAGGTTTGTTATTGTGCAGCGGGGGGGGGGGGACAAAATTCTACCAGGCACCGCTAAAAAGGAGATAAAACAAAAATGTAAATTTGAACCTGGACTTCAGATCAGCACCAAACAAGTAACAGCTGTAACAAACATGTAGAAATGAACAAACTATATTGAAACAAGTTAAGGAACTTGTAAAGTTGATATTTGGGACACTAGTTGATTTTCCCACTGAAAAAAATTAACAATACAGACAAAAAGATATTTTAAACAACTGTCCTGTACTTTCCTTCAGTTAAAATCCACCTGGCCTATACAATTTAGTGACAGGATCTTCCCCAGGGTGCCAAATTGTGGTTGCCAAATTTGGAGAAATTTGGCCCAGGGATTTTTGTGGTATGTTTTTTTTAAGTTGAACTTTTACCCTCTCATGCAAAGACAAGTAACCTTTAATGTCCTCAGATTTAAAACATAAAGTAAGTTGAAGAGACCAATCTTGCTTATCTTCAAGGAGATTGATTGGTCTCACTTACTTTTTTTTATTTTATTTAAAAGGAATTCCCACTGCAGGAGTTCATTTATTGATCCTATTATAAAGCTTCTCAAAAGGGTAAAATAGAAAAGAGGCTTAACAACATGGAATGTTCCAAAGTATGAATACATTGTTCCAAATTGGCTAAATTCAATGCAGTCTGAACTTTTGACTCTGCCAGTAGGGATCTAATTAGCTGACATTCATGAGGAAAACTTTTTAATTCCTTTCAAGCCAAACAGTCATTAAATGGGAATTCTCTTTCTTGCTTTATTAAATTGTTACTTTTTAAGTATAGAGAACAAATATTCAGAAGCTTTCTTTTTTCAGGATATGGAAATTGGAAGATTGTGTATCATGCATTCTGCATATCATGCATAGCTACATTAGTTTTCCTGAGAGGTAAAGGGCTGCATTTATATATATATAAGCTTGTTTATCTTACAATCATCTTCAGAATATAGCTTTCCTTACAAACTGCAACAAAATAATTGACTTCTAATAATATTATACAGTCATATTAGCAAATTTTAAATGCACATAGTGCTTATCTTCATAATGACAATTGGAACCTTTGTATAGGCGGTGTATGTAATAATCAAGTTATGACAGAATATGTATTCATAGAATTTCTTTTGAAAAATAGTCTGTGTCCACTTCATCAGACTTGATCCATGAAAGCTCACATTGAAATATAACAGTTAGTATTTATAGTGCTACAGCTTTTTTGTTTTGCTTTGTTTATTCTCTGATATTCCTTTAGTTTTCAAAACTAGCAGCTATTAGTAAGGTCCATGAGAATCCAAGTTCTATGTGAGGGCTTACACCTGGAAAAACAGCAGGACAGTGCATTTTTCTTACTGCGCTATAGAGTTTTCTTACTGTATTAGAATATGGAGATATCTCACAGGAAGTAAATATCTCAATGGGTGCCCCTTAATTCTAATTCCTTTAATTAATTCATATTTAACTCTCTTTGGGCTGGTGGAAGTATATCAGTTAATGCTGAAGGAACCTGTGCTTTCATGAATGATGATTCCTTCCCAACTCCCAGAAACAATGATGGTTGGAAGACATTTGGGAGCACCCATTTCTTGTACTTGCAATGCAGGATGGAGAATCAGCCTTAACTGAATAAGTGAGATGATAAAATAGGAAGGAATATGGCAAAGGTTCTTCAGTTTGCTTCCACAATATTATATGTATTGTCTACAGATCCAGTGTGATTTTCTCACTGAGTCCTCGGGTAGTTTCTTCAATAGCATGCCCCTCTTTATTTAGAATATGTGATAGATATAGCAGTGTTTCCTACATCAAACCCTAAATTGTGTAGGCACTATTATGGACAGCATATTTTAGGTTTCTTGTAGGACCATTTCAAAAATCCAGTAATCTTTTTGCAGCCTAGTTGAATTAAGAACATATTTCCATTGGTTTCTAAATAGAGTATTTTATAGAACACTTATTGGACACATGAGAAATAATATGAACAACTTTGGAAACACTGATAGGGAGTAATGCTCCAAGATACCAATATGTAACTATAATATCATTGCTGTAGAATCTGAGTACAGGTATACCTCACTTAAAGAGCATAATGTGTTCCACAGGTTTAATCTTTAAGTGAGTTTGCTCTTTAAGCAAAACATCATTGCAAGTGACCAATTGTGACTTCTGGTGGGGGAAGGATTGCGAATCCCAATTTATTTGTTAAGCGAGGTTTTTTTATTTTATTTGTTAAGTGAAGTGAACATTCAGAGAAAATTCTGCTCCTTAAGCAACTTACTCTTTAAGCGAGGCACTCTTTATGCAAGGTTTGACTTTCTTCTTAACATAGTCTGGATAGGTTAATAGCAGGGGGACAGAAGAAGAGGCAGGATGAATGCCTCTCTTATCCAGATTTTTGTTAATGCAGTAGCCAACTAGATGTGTAGAAAGTCCAATAGCACCCTCATTTGTATGGGTCTCTAAGTCACTTATCTTCTCCCCCCACCAATAAGTACCTGACAATTACTTTCAATAAGGGCATTATAGTCTAATTTAAGTGATCTTATTTAGCAGAACTAATGTCTGCATGCTTTTTATACTCATTGAATAAAATCATCTTAAAAACACAGGTCACCGTGGTATCTGTGATGCTGATTGAATTTCTTACATGTAATTGGCCCAAAAGGTGTAATTCTTATTCTCAGGAATAGTCCCACTGGCAATAGCAATTTAGCATTATGTTCTCATTTTCCATGGAAGAACACTGTGATATCAAAATGCCTCTTTGGTTTGCAGTGCCAGTCTCCATATAAGAAGAGACATATGTATTAACCTTTCCAGGACTATTGAAATGCACACTGGCACTGACAGTTACATTCAAAATCTGTCCTGTTAACATATTCCATGGGGGAACATAATGCCATATCAGTTAACTGCTGCCTTTTAATTATTTTTAGCAGTGTATATGAGTCAGCTCCCAGTAATGTGTGATATGGATTGTACTTCTACTGATTGGCATTATGGAAAATCAGAGTTCTATATCATGGGGTACAACAGTAGAGAAAAATGCACCTCTCAGGATGAAGACCTTTAAAGACAGACATTTACAGACTTCTGTTAAGTGTTATTAAGGTAAATGATATATTTCATGGTAAGTGAGATATTTAAGGAATGGTTTAACTAGTTTCATCACCTCAGAGTTTTCATGGCTATATTGGGATTTGGAACCAGGACTTGTATATAGTCCCTCACACTAGTTATTACACCACACGGGATATCATTACAGAAGTAGTAGCTCCAAAAGGAGTCATGACTGATTCCTCCTGAATCAGGACAAATATTTTGGACTCCATAACTTGTGCACCAATTACAGTTGAAGTACTACTGCTCTCTCACTCTGAGGAGTGGATCTGAAAGTCCTACAGCAAGCAAGAAAGCCCTGGGGGCCACTCCCCAAATACTTTCTTATACTCCTCCACAGAAGAAGTGACCAGGTGATAACTATTGCTAACCCTTGAAATAAAACTAGTTAAATAGCTCACTTTTGTTCAGAAATAGTCTATTTTAATATTTTAATCTATATTTAATTTTTGCCTATATTTTACATATAGCAATAGTTAACTTAAAAAATCAAACCATCTGTGAGACTTTGGGACTCAAGATAACTTCCTCAGGCTATATACCAATTAGGACTAGTGCAGAATAATTCATATAAATAAGATTCCAACATTCATGACCGGTTTATGCCACGCATGCATCTTAACAGTGGGTTAGTAGATAGGCTCCTTCTTTAGCAGCTGTTGGCTGAATGTCTCCTTAACATGACTCAGACAAAAGCCTGGTCTAAAAAGTCTACATTTATTCCATTGCTCCTTGCCTTGTTTTGAAATTCAGAATTCCTGTTCATCTGGGGGAAAGGTTATACAGAATTGTAGCAAGCCTTCCTCAGAGAAATGTGAATAAAATTTAGTGTACTTGATGTATATATAATTTTAAATTGTGCAATGCTCTGATAATAAGAAAGAAAGAAAGCACATAAGGAGAGGGAATTACTATATGCCTTCTCCTGATCAGCCAATAGTCCAGCAAGATGCCCCAAACTGCTGATTTCAACTTGAATGTCTCCATTGCAATGCTTGTGGTACTATCCAGGGTCCTGAAGTTGCTCAGGCGACTGAAGTTGTACAGATCTCCACTGTTTTTACCCTAGAACCATGTTTCTCAACCTTTGGTTATTGAATTTCAATTCCCAGAAGCTGAAGTCAATTCCCCAAAGCACTGATCAACCAATGTACTGACTTAGGCTTCTGGGAGTTGAAGTGCCCCTGTGGGGTGTGGGACCAACATTGGGAACCACTGGTCTAGAAGCTAGTCATTAAACCCTCCTGCCAAAGCTTTTGTCTTTCTGGTGTGATTATATTAGTCTTAATTTCTGCTGAAATCTTTTTCTGGCAGTTTTGTGGTGTCATTCTGTATTGTACAATCCTGTCAGAATGTCAACAGATGACTATTTCCCTTTCCTCACTAAATGAGAAAATGGGAAGAGCTTTCTACTGTGTAGGCTCCCTTGACTGGACTGGTGGAGAGGGGGATGCAGGACACCTGTGCAGCTCAGCGGGCCTAGAGAACCACGCTGCTGCCGCTGCTGCTGATGTTGGAGGCTCCCCTGACCGGCCCAGCAGAGAGGGGGATGTGGGACACCTGCATGCCTCAGCGGGTCTTGAAAACTATGCCACTGCCACCACTGCCAACATCAGAGGCTCCCCTGACCAGCCCGGCAGACAGGGGGATGTGGGACACCTGTGCAGCTCAGTAGGTCATGAAAACCGCGCTGCTGCTGCTAATGTCAGAGGCTCCCCTGACCAGCCCGGCAGAGAGGGGGATATGGGATACCTGTGCAGCTCAGCAGGTCTTGAAAACCATACTGGTGCCACCGCTGCCGATGTCAGAGGCTCCCCTAACCAGCCTGGTTGAGAGGGGGATGCGTGACACCTGTGCGGCTTCAGTAGGTCATGAAAACTGTGCTCCTGATGCCACTACTAATGTCAGAGGCTCCCCTGACCAGCCCAGCAGAGAGGAGGATGCGGGATACCTGGGCATCTCGGTGGGTCTTGAAAACTGCACTCCTGCCACCGCTGCCAACGTTGGAGGCTCCCCTGACCAGTCAGGCAAAGAGGGGGATGGAGGACACCTGTGCAGCTCAGCGGGTCCTGAAAACCACACCACTACCACAGCTGCCGATGTCGGAGGCTCCCCTGACCGGACTGGTGGAGAAGTGGATGTGGGACACCTGTGCAGCTTGGTGTGTCTTGAAAACCATGCCAGTGCCACCGCTGCCACCGCTGCCAGAGGCTACCTGACCGGGACCACCACCACCACCTGTGCAGCTCGACGGGCCATGAAAACCATGCTGTACCTGCTGCTAGAGGCCCCCTGACCAGGGCCACCTCCACCACCTGGTTTCCAGGACCCCACCCCTGGCTGGGGCTTGACAAGGCTGCTGTGATGGCAGGACTTTGCCGACGTCACTGCCTGAGAACCACCTTCAGCTGGGGTGGGAGGCCACCATGGCAACTGCACTGGGACCACCTTCACCATACAATATATATTGTATGACTGTGAGCTGCCCTGAATCAGTTTTCCCCTGATTGAATGGGATATAAATGGAAAAATTAAATTAAATTAATTAACTGGTGCAGGAGCTAACCCTATGGCAGTATGGGTGCACAGAAAACACATTGGAGAAAGCCTTGTGTTACTCATGCTAATTCTACAGAATTATGTGTTTGTAAGGAATAGAAATATTTATGATAATGGCAAGAGACTGTATAGGCAGTGCTTTATGCCTCTACACACAAAAAATATCCATCATATTTTAAAATTATGGTAAATACCATACTAATTCTAAGGCATGCTTTTAATATAAGATTTCCCATCTCAGAACACTTATCCTACTTACAATGGTAGTAGCTCAGGATGAGATTTGGTACTTTGCTCTAAATTTAGGTAAATGATTTTTGGTACAGTTTAATGTAAACTATACATGTAGCTAATGTAAACCTAAGTAAAACCACATAAAACTTTATTTTTGTCTTTTATGTTAACCATCAAATAATAAGGCTAACAACTTTGAAGCCAAGATAATGAGACAGTGAGCTGTTTTATCCTGTGTCTTCATATTGTATAAGATGACAAATATTAAAAATACATGATAGATGTTCACATGATGGTGTTGCTATGCATGGTGATAGTGTATGGATACAAATACATAAAAAAGGATTGCCTTAATAGATGAGATATAAATATTCTTACAAAGGTGTCTACTAACAGGATGTTTCTAGGAATCCAAAAGAACTGGAAGACAATTAGTGCAGCTTCCAACATTACAAAAACCAGCAAAAGTGTACAAGAAGCAACAGTTAGGGCAGAATATGGAAGGACAGAGTGGTTTGGAATAGGAAAAGGAGTAAGACAAGGCTGCATTTTGTCACCCTGCTTATTCAACTTATACACAGAGCTCATAATGCGCAATGCAGGGATGGAGGAATCACAATTTGGCATCAAAATTGCTGGGAGAAACATCAACAATTTGAGAGCCCTGGACAGCGAGGAGAACAAATAGGTCAATCTTAGAAGAAATCAAACCTGACTGCCCCTGAGAAGGTCAAATAGTGAAGATGAAGCTAAAGTACTTTGGACATCAAATGAGAAGAGAGGAGTCACTTGAGAAAGCCTTGATGCTGGAAAGGGTGGAGGGCAAAAGAAGAAGTGGCCGGCCAAAATGAGATGGTTAGATGGTATTGTAGACACAATGGGCACAGAGCTGAGCTAGTTGAGGAGGTTGGTGGAGGACAGAAGTGCCTGGTGGACAGTGGTCCATGGGGTCGCAAAGGATCAGAATCGACTGTGCGACTGAACAACAAAATAATAAAGGTCACCCTTGCTTGAAAGCCAGTAGTATCCAACTCAAGGGTTCCGTGCTCATCTCTGTTTATAGCCAAAGAGCCAGCACTGTCTCTGTCTGCAGATGTTTCCATGGACATGTAGTAGGCATATCTAAACAACAGAGTTTACCAAGTAATTGCAAATAGATAAAAAGGTATCACTTCAGTGGGAAGGTAAACTGTGTTTCGTTAGCTCTAGTGTCTATTTGTGCTTTCCACATTTCCACAGAAACATCTGCAGATGCAGACAGCATCTTTGGCTATAAATGGTGATGAGGACTCAACTCTAGAGATGAGCAAGGGCAACCCTTACCTTTACTACCCACTGAGATGGCCACTGTAAATTCAAATTATACTAATTTCTTAAAAACGTATAAAATGTCAATTTAATGGGCCTAGTAATTCAGGTCAAAACCAAGATTATGTAAGTTATGTATAACTGAGAGGAACCAGGTGAAAATCCTTGATGAAAAAGATATGTTTTTAGTTGTTTCCTAAAGGCAATTAAAGATGGAGCTGACCTTATTTTCATATGGTAAACTGTTCCCTGATTTGGGTGCTACAGCAGAAAATGATCTTCCATTAGTCACAGCTTTCTTTACTTCTTAAGGAGCGACTATTTGTAACTTAAACTGATGTGTTCCAGGTAGCATGTCTTGGGGAGAGGCAGTCCTGCAGATCGCATTGTCCTAAACGTTTTAGGGCTTAATAAGTAACAACCCACACCCTGGATCTGACACAGTAGACAATGAGTAACCAATTAAGACAAACCAGAACTGGAGTAATGTGGTTGTGTAGATCTAAATCTATGATTAATCTGTCAGCCACATTCTCCTGTTAGAAATTAGATCTCTTTGTAGCAAAATTATAAAAGAAGTTGTTGGTTCTTTACCTAGCAAAACCTTTAATGAACCTATCGGGGTAGGGAGAGCTTTAGAAAGAGAAGTCAGAGGCCAAAGTCATTTAGATGCTGGCACAGGAGAATTAATGTTTACTCATATGTAATGGAGAATTCCCAAAAAACAGAGTAAGAGCCTACTGTCCTCTACAATCGTATGCTCAAAATTCTTCTGGGTCAGTTCCATTTGCGTAATGGGAAAGATGTCATTATCACTGGCAGATTGCGAAGACTTCATTTTTCAATTTCCAGGTGCACATAATTTTTTCTCATCGCGTGTGAACTCTGTGCACTAAAGTATCAAAAAAATACAATACGTGGCAAACAGTAATGTCCTTTTCTTTACACAGACAAAGCTATGGAATAAGATTTTAGCCTGTATACTGGAGTGCAACAATTCTGTACATAAAGTTTACTAGTAATATTGAAGAGATGAGGCGGGACTTGATTCCAAATATGCAAATAGATCTACAGTGTACAACTAGTAAAAATTAAAGTAGGTCCAAATTTTCATGAAAACCATGGCATTTTCATTTTAGCAATGATATCCCATAATAGTCCAATGATCTCAAATACACGCATATAGCTTGTTCTTTCTTTCTTTCTTTCTTTCTTTCTTTTTTGTTCTATAATATGCTGTGAGAAAAGGAGATAGAAATTCCCAGTTGCTTTCCTATCGAGAGCTGGGACCATGAGAACAAAACGACTTTGGTAGTTCTATCAGGGGTTATACCTAAAGAGATTAAAGGAGATCAAATGCTTTGTTGTGGATCTAGTGTGTGCAGGAATGACAGACCTCTTTCTACAATATAAAAAACCTGCTTTCCCATTAATTTGTCTTCAAAAGGGATAACTTCACAGTCCTTCAGTTTATCAAAAGAATTTTAAGGCAAAGTTTTCAAATAATCATTTCAAAAAACAAGTATGCCTGGGTTAGAAAAGACCATGAGTTTTTTCCAATAAGCAGTGACATTCAACTTCCCTTTAGCCTCGTCCTTACTCAGATCATGCTGATGCAGCTGTTCTCTGAACAAAAGACTGCAGTAAATTCCACTGCATCCTGGTGGGAAATGTTTATTTAAAAAAGCATTGAAATGAACAATATCAACAAGGCTGGATTGAGCTGTGTACTCTCTGCATTGAGTAAATCTTTGTTTCAAGATGGTGCTGCTATCTCAGATTAGAAAATGTGAGCAGGATTTTATAAATGTACAAATTCTGCTGATGTATTTATCTGAAACACATTATTTGATAACAACAGCTTTTGAATCAAAGAGCCTAGATGGAAGCATGTGGACTAAATAGTATCCAGGCCATAAAATTCTCCCTAACAAAATTCCTGTTTTCTCCTTTTACTGTATATGGCAGGAACCAAATATCCTACAGTGGAAAATAGCCATGCATTGGTGGACTGAATCCAAGAACTCTGAGCAGGAGTATCAAGACCCATGGTTCCCAAAGTGGGGCTCATGCCCCACAAGGGGGCAATTTGATTTTAAAGAGGGGCGGTTTGAGAAGCCTTTTAGGCTTCCTCCACATGAACAGGAGTTCACTTTTTGGATAATGAGAATTACCGTATTTGCTGGGATATGAGACCCACTTCCCCCCTTAAAAGACACTGGGGAAATGGAGTGTGTCTTGTTCTGTTTATAGTGGCCTATAGTCAGTGGTGGGTTGTCAAATTTTTGCTACCCCACCATGGGTGGAGCTGATGCCATGGGTAGAGCCAACATCATTATTTATTTAAAAATAAATAAAATAAATAAACATTAAATAAACACATAAAAATTAAAATAATCCACCAACCCACCCACCCCAAAAACAAATCAACCCACCCACCCATTCACCCCAAACACAAACCCGTCACTTCCTGACCTAGGGTTGGGGAACAGGCACTAGGCAGGCAGGCAGGAACTGCAGCGGCATGGCAGCAAACCGCAGCTGCAGCAAACAGCCACTGTGTCAAACTGCCGCAGAGGCACAGCGGCCTGGTGGCGCAGTGCAGCACGGGGCAGCATGGAATGACCACCACCACCGTTGCCACTTCTTCAGGTGCTGCCTGCACCCTTTCTGGGTAGCCAAAATGGCTGCCCGGAACTACGCATGTGTCAAACCTCCATTTGATGCATGTGCACTTCTATTTTTAGTGGACATGCATCAAATGGAGGTTTGAGGCATGTGCAGTTCCGGACAGCCATTTTGGCTGACCATAAATACATTTCTGGAGGGCGGCCAGAGAAGTGAGAGGTCCGGAGAGGTCGCCCAGGGGTTCTGTACCCCCCTCCCCGGTGATCCCCTCCAGAAACCTGCTACCAGTTTGGGCGAATCCGTCCGAACCGGTAGCAGCCCATCACTGCCTATAGTGGGCTATTTTGGTAATAATGGGGTGCGTCTTTTACTCTGGTGTATCTTACACGCTGGCAAATATGGTATGTATTGTGGGGAGTCATAAAGATTTCAGAGATTCTTAGCTGAGGCATGACAAAAAAAGGTTGGGAATCGGTAATCTAGAGGCTACTAAATGTGAGAGCGGAGCGCAAACTCCAATTCCATTTACCAATTCATTCCAGCAATTCTGCTAAGAAGAAATTATATCAGAAAACGGCCACGTGTCTAGTATCATGATCACTTCAAATTACATCGTCTGACTGCAGAGAGGTATTGGTGGGGAAACCCAAAGCATCTTTGTGTTTGGCACTCCTGGTGTAGGATCCACCATTGTACAAACCATAAGATACTAATCAATACAGAGTCTGCTCATTTTAAAAGCGTCCAAGAACAAGGCAGTGTCAATGAAGATGCTGCTGCTTATAAAATACATTTTCTGAATTATGATTCTCACACAAAAATAACCTGTCTTCTGCAGCACTGTGATGAGAACCTGATCTTTTTCTTTTACTACCCCCATTGCTGCAGATGCTTAAATAACACTACTCTCCAAAGTACTAATAATTGAATAAAATACAAAGCAAAAAAGAATGTTGAGGGTAAAGGGACTGTGGTGACTTAGTGGTTAAGACACTGAACTTTATAGTCGTAAAGTCAGCAGGTCAGCAGGTCAAGACCTGAGTGCTGCATGATGGAGCGGTTCCCGTCTATATCTCAGCTACTGCCAACCTAGCAGTTTGAAAGCAAGAAATTGCAAGTAGATAAAATAGGCACCACTTCAGTGGGAAGGTAAACAACATTCAGTGCACTCTGTTGTCTAGTCATGCCTTCCACATGTCCACAGAAATATTTGTGGGTGCAGACAGTGCTGGCTCTTTGGCTGTAAATGGAGATGACCACCGTACCCTAGAGTCAGATACAACTGGTGTTTGAGCAAGGGAGACTTTTAAAGTGACTGCATATGGGGACAAATATTACAGAGATTTGATCTTACAAGTTTTGACTCACTATGAAAAGGCTTTTGAACATATCTATTAAAATCTTGATTCTGTTTTCAATGTCAAATTGGCCAAGAGCTTATATTTCACTTTATGCAATAGCTGCAAAGTTTATGTAAAGTATAATAGCTACATGCTTTGTCTTTATGCTGCCTTTCACAGGAACATGTCATACAAAGTAGGCCATGAGTTAAAATTGAAAGCATGGCCGGGTGAGGGGTTGGATGGGATTGTCTTCAGCATTTTAATAGTAAACCTAATTTTCAGGTTGTTCTTAGGTTGCTCTTTGCCTGACTTCACTGCTCTGTGCTGATCCTTTAAAATGTATTTATGTAGCAAGCCTCCTTCCAGAAGCCAGCCAAGCTATGCTATAGAGAGGTAAACAAGTGTTTATTCTAGGCGAGCAGCAGCACTTTTCTCTTTGAAGTGTCAAAGAGTGAGAAAACTCAGAGACAGCATTTTCAGCTCATTTGCACTGAGATGTTTCCTTCACATAGTTTCCCCCCAAAAGCAGCTGCAAGTAGGTGGAGAACATCTTGCTTTTCTTCTTTGATTAACCAGAGCTACCCAAGTGTGTGTTCAGACCTAGTTCTCTGACACCAAAAGAACTCACAGTCTAATTATACAAATTCTTCACGAGCTTAAAGAGTATAGTTTGAGACATTTGACATTTATTATAATTTCTGTTACTGATACACCAAGTTAGAGGCAGTGCACCTCAGTTTGGCATCTTTTAACTAGCAAACTGAAGGTGGTATCAATGGGTCAAAATGAATAAATGTGTAGGGAGGGATTTCTGAATAATTGCTTTCATTTCCCCAAGACTCATAGCTCCAAAGGAAATTCCTTAGAAATTTTCTGAGGAGAAATTTGAAAGCCCATTCTGAATTTTTTCTCAGACCCCATATGCCTTTGGACCATTCCCACCCATCTGGGAGGTGTTCCAACAGAAAGTCAAAACAAGAGAAGAAGTTATTCCATCACCTCTGCTGAGATACCAGCAAGGCCTGGAGTAGCAATTCCACCAGGAATTCTACACTATTTCCAGCGGACAGTGGTCCATGGGGTCACAGAGGGTCAGAATCGACTGTGAGACTGAACAACAAAAAGGTTGGTTTAACTTTTACAATGTTAAGAGCTGATGTGAGATTTTGTTCACTCTCTCTCACACACACACATATGCACACACACACACCTATCTCACTCCTTAGGCTTTCTTCTTGAGAGTCCTTTCTTTTCTTGATTATGACTCATAATCTAGGAGGAACAACTATGGTAACAAGATTCTCCACAAGTCTTTAAAGCATTAAAATGTTTTAAATAAATAAGATCAATACATACATCACAACTCTGGGGGGAGGGGAATAGAGGGACAACTTCCTCACATATTTCAGTAATCTTATACATTTTTAATAGACAACACATCTTTATTAGCTTAGACTGAGAGTAAGAACAGTAGATATATGTAAAGTTGTACTATTAATTTATTTTTAAATTCTTGACATGTTGGAAATTCACTTCATATGAAATTCACCTGGTATGATGTATGAGCACATTCAAGTAACATTCTGGACAGAGGCGTAGCTACCACCATATCAGTCGTATCAATTATACGGGGGGCCCGGGCTACGGGGGCCCCCAACAGCAAAAAATAAATAAATAAAAATTTTGAGCAAAAATTTACTGCGCATGCACAGAAACTCAATCTGACGCATTGCACATGCGTCAGATTGAGTTTCTGCGCATGCGCACTTTATTGGAGCCATTTTTGGCTCCAATTTTAAAAAAAAAATTCAGAGTCAGAGCCGCAGCTTTTCGGAGCGGTTCCGATGGTGGCCCTCAGAGGAGGGCACCTCCCCTGGGGCCGTCCAGCTCCCATGGGCAGGTTGAGGCCTGCCCGGGCTGTCCTCTGCTGCCAAACCCCCATGGCCTGGGGATGCCTGGCAGAGTGCGCCACGGTCCAGCAGCATAGGAAGGCGGGGTCCATGGGGGCCGCCGGTTGTCCCCAGCAGCGCTTTCCAAAAGGGGCGGGAAAGCCTTGGCTCCTTTCCCTTCCCCTCACCTTGCTCCACCACCTGGGTCCGGCGGTGGCGGCGGCGACAGCAGCAGCGACAAGCGGCTCCAGAAGAGGAGGAGGAGGAGGCTGCAGTCGGGGGCAGCGCGCCTTGCCATGCGGCCCCAGGAGGGTAAGTGAGATTTTTGTGTTTCAGGTGGGTGGGTGGTTTATGTGTGTGTTGGGTGGGTGGGTGGATTTTTATTAAATTTTTATTTTATTTCTTTATTTATTTTAATTATTTAAGTTATTTACGGGTTTGTGTTGTGGTTGTTTGGGTGGGTGGGTGGGTTGAGGTGTGTGTGTTTGTTTGTTTATTTTAATTCTATTCTATTTTATTTATTTATTTTTATTTTTGGCCCCGCCCACGATGTTATGATGTCATGACGTTGGCTCCCCCCACAACGTCATGA
This sequence comes from Furcifer pardalis, assembly GCA_030440675.1. Lineage (NCBI taxonomy): Eukaryota > Metazoa > Chordata > Lepidosauria > Squamata > Chamaeleonidae > Furcifer > Furcifer pardalis. Next base: position 29,033,927 of record CP126892.1, read on the forward strand.
TGTCATGACGTTAGCTCCGCCCCGCATATAAAGGGCCCCCAAACAATTTTTATACGGGGCCCCGTCAAGGTAAGCTACGCTTCTGATTCTGGAACTTTCAAAATTGAACACATTGTCCTCATTCAGTGTGAGTAAAACCATGGTCCACTATCCTGTTGATCTTCTAATTTGAATGTGTTGGTAGCTTAACAATACAGGAATTCCAGGAAGAACCCACATGACTTGTGGAACAGCAACATTTCTGCAAGTGGCACAATCCAAAGTTAAAGGAATTTGCCACCCCTACCTCTGAGCCCATGCCAACGGCCAGAGGAAGAAGAAGCCAGGGTAGGTTGAGGACTTCACCTCCCCCACGCCAATGGCCGGGGAAAGAAGAAGACAGAGCAGGTTGAGGACTTCACTGCCCCTCCCCCTGAGCCCCCATCAACATATTGTATTGTAATGTATTGTTTGTCAGCTGTCCTGAGTCACTACAATGAGTGGGCAGCAATATAAATTTGAACTAATAAATAGACAAATAATAAATAAATACTACAGTGGTACCCCGCTTAAAGAGCATAATGTGTTCCAGGGGTTGCTCTTTAAGTGAAACACCATTGTAAGTGACCAATTGTCACTTCTGACAGGGGGGATTGCAACCCCCAATTTATTTGTTAAGCGAGTTTTTTGTTGGTTATATTTGTTAAGCGAAGGGAACATTCAGAGAAAATGCTGCTCTTTAAGAGAGTTACTCTTTAAGCGAAGCTCTCTTTATGTGAGTTTTGACTGTAACAGGATTCAAAACAGCAGAGTCCAATCAGACAGTGTGTTAAATCAGGAAAGAGTAATCCTTTGTAAGAAAATAAGCCTGCTATCTTTGCACCTCCAAGCTGCTCCTGCACTCTTTTCTAGTATTAAGTTTAAATGTTTATTTATTACACAACAGAAAGTGTAATTTTAGATTATGAGCAAAGGTTCATTAGCAACAACTAGTGTTCCATTCCATTAACTTGATTTCAGTATTAATCTCCTTTGTTCTTCCTTTTATCCTTAATGTTAGACGCCATTTATAAAGATAGAAAGAGACAGAAAATATATGAATGCATCCTATTATATAAATCATAATTGTAGAATAATAAAAATGTATTATGGTTCACATGAAATGATTTAATTCAGCATTTGACATTATGTACAATAACAAGAAGGGGGAAGAATAACACACACACACAAAGCCACAACTATAAATACCGTAAGTTATGCAAATGTATGTAAATCAGAAAAAGTTTTAGAAAAGGAAATCTCTAACTAAAGCACCCACATTACTACAACACAATTAGGTTTCTATATAATCCTCCATAAAAATGGGCCGATGGATAATTAGAAATGCAAATGTTAAGTAAGTTTAGTCTTAACTCATAATTTTTAAATATTATCAGCTGCAATTAAAAATGAAGAATTTATTTTCATTTTCTTAACAGAGTTCAGTATTATAATATCCTTTGAAGATGTGTCTTTTTTCCCTCCTGTAAATGATGCTGCAGGATCACAAATGATCATAAGCCTTGTTTTGATGACTTTATTAAAAATATTTTAGAAAACAATGTTCATAATTATTCCTCTAGTTAAACAATTAAAAACTAAGTAACTTTACTAGAATTGCTCTGGCACAAAACAATTAAGCCAATCATTTCCAGACTGTGTGTGTCCACACATTTATGTGGTCCAAGAGAGACCAAAGAGTGTGTGAAATTTTAAGACATCATTTTGGGTGCAAACATTCATTCATTCATTATACTTATATCCTGCCTATCTTGATTATTTTCCCACTCTTTCTCCTTCATCAGAGCAGGAATGCTCATAGTGCAAGGGATGCCAGGTATGATATAGAGGAACAAAGGGCAAGCTGCATTTCATTGAAAGCACAAAATTGAACAGTATGGATTGAGTTCAGGCTTTAAGTGGTTTAATTGACAAACACTTGTTGGTATTCAATAGGGCTTACTTCTGAGGAGATAAATGCTCTACTATTGACTGGGATATTTATTGAATCCTACTCCATGTGGCATCAGGTGAATCCTTGAAAGCTTAAATAAATATGACAATAAGTAAACTGGCCAGAATCTATTATTGATCTATGCCTTTATAAGAGAAATCTTCTCTACCATGGCAGCAAATTATCATGTGTTAATAAGGTGCTGATTATTTTCTTGATTGCTTAATTAGGACATACCCAGAAAAGCAACATGCTGCCAAGATGTACATGATTTCCCTCTTGCAAGCATAGATCAGCAGCAGAATTCTGTTCTCCACAGGGATAACAGACCTATGCAATCAATAGTTGAATGCCAAGTCAACAAGTTACATTAACTCAATTGATTCAATGTGTGTAGTCTTACTGGGACTGCCAAGTGAAATCAGTGAATAATCTGGTGCCCTGCAGGGATATGACAAAATTTTAACTAACATTTAAAGTACTGTATTGGCTCATATCTACCTAGGGGCAAATAAGTGGTTACTCATCAAATCAGCTCTTATTTCCCCCCACTTCCTTATGCTACTTCATCTCAAATGGTTCCATCACAGTAGCTAGACAGCAAATATGTTGTGGAGGTGGGAAGTTGAAGCTGAATAAAAAGAATAATAATCCCTGAGGGGAAAAAACTGTGAGGGGCCCTTCTGTGAACATAAAGTACCTCTGTTTGTTTTTCAGTAAAACTTCTCCACACACTAAAGCTCAATTTACCTCCATTCAATATCAGTTCCTATAATGAAAAGTGCAGCTTTCCAGGGCATATATTTGAGGATATCTGAGTTTAAATTTGAAACTGCATTCTAAAGACTCACATTTATGGGAAGGAGGGAAGATCTATTTTGACAATTTCCCCCCTTAAAAAAACCAAGTTACTTTTTTTAAAGCATCCATGAATTTCATTTTATGAAATGAACCACAGTGCAAATATCATGGTCGTAGAATATAAGGTGATTGTTCAAGCCACTGTAATAAGTCAGAAGGCTTATAGGTAACATGAAAAAAAAGGGTGTCCACCATTGTTTTGAAGAGAGGGAGGACAGAGAATTTTATCCTTTAAAAATGATTTGAAAAGTTAGGATCAGCATGATTGTGAGTTCCTAGAGTACAAGGGAGTCCAAAATGTCCCTGGGCATGAATACAGTACATATACCCACACAGCCAGATCTTATTGTAGGAGGGCTATTATGTGGCACATGTAACCACATCTCTTCCAGGTTTTAGTCACATCATGCAAATGAATTTGCAAGTTAAGCTTTTGCGCCCTCTTGTTTAAGACCTACTTTTTACATTTCTAGTTGCACTAAAGAAAATAGATAAAGAGAATTTCATTTGCCTTGCATTCCTTATACTGTCATTGTAACATGGGTACCAGAGTGCTGATCCTTAATTTCATGTTTGTTTAAGTGGATCTGGCAAAGAGCCAGAACTGAAGTCAGAGGGCTTGTATGGAAACAAAAAGATATAAATAAAGGAAAGCGTGTCAGAGGGTGTTGTCCTTGTGCTGAATACAAAGATCATGCAGTCTCAGATTCAACGTTTTAAGGCAGGGGTGCTCAAGATGTGGCCCATGGGCCTGGTCTGGCCCCAACACCAATTTATCCAGCTCACACTGCCCTTGTCGCTCCCAGAAGCAGAAGTAAAACATGACTGTACAGGTGTGTTTTACTTCCGCTTTCAGGAGCAATGAGGGCAGTGGGAGCTGGTGAATTGGCATCAGGGATTGGAGCCATAGTTGGGCACCCCTGTTTTAAGCACAGAAAATGGCAACCTAAAAAATCTATCTCATCCTGTTGCAAAACATATCTGTTGCAAAACAGATGGCAAGGCACGTTTTGCTTCTGGTGGGAGGAACCACATGACCAGCCTGCTAAACCATGTGACTGGCCCACTGAACCACATGACCAGCCCACTAAACCACATGACTGGCCAACAGCCCAAAATGTTTGAGCACCCCTGTTTTAAAAATGTAGGAAAAGACATAAAACAGTGATCAGTGTACTGATTAGGACCTGGAATAAGCCACAAGATTTGTGCAGAAGGGCAGAAAAATATCAACCTAACTTACTTCAGGAACATTATGGTAAGGTTGACATCTTTTCTAGGAAGCATTTACATCAAAACGAAAGCTGTCTTCCTGTGTATTCTTACCTGAAAAGGTTTGATTGAACACAGAGGTGGCTACTTTAAATAGGAATGTATAGGCAGGCATGATGTCGGGTTATGTTTAAACATACTGTACTGTTTATATCATTTGGTTGGTATGTGATGGGAAGGGATTACCAAGGAGCATGGAATTCTGCTAAGAGTAAATCTGATTGACTGAGATAAACAAAAGGAAGTGTTGGAGCAGTTTTTAAGCATTTTGGTGAGGAAATGGTGGTTTTTGAGTGTGGGATAAAAAACAGATGGACTAATCTGGAAGAGAGATTAAGAAGAGGAAGGGGTTATAGGATTGTGCTGAATCAATTCAAAAGTCTAAGGGGAGAACTACGGTTTGTATCTCAACACCAAGAAGACTAAATATCTTGTTATAAGCCAAACACCAATTCGAGGCAAGCTAATGGCAGGAACACAAGAAACCGAAAGAGAAGATAAAATTGTCTATTTGGAGAGTATGTTAAATGAAAATTGGAATCCCAAGGTACAGATTAAAATACAAACAGAAAAAACAAGATCCACCTTCATAAAAAATGTGACACTTGTTATGAAGTAGAGATCTATCTTTTGCTAAAAAGATTTGAATAGTGAAATGTTATGTATTTCCAGTGTTACTGCATGGAGTTGAAGCTTGGACATTAACTAAAGCATCTGAAAAGAGAACCAAAGCTTTTAAAATGTGGATCTACAGATGGCTGCTAAGGGTATCATGGGTTGACCATGTGACTAATGTAGAAGTATTGCACCAGATGGATAAAGAACAAGACCTATTTGAAACCATTAAGTAAAGAATGCTCCAATACCTTTGCCATATCATGGGGAACAACATAAAGTATAGAATATTCCAATTTGCTCTGCAAGGAAAGATCCCTGGGAAGAGAGACCTTGGACGTAGATGGACATCATGGCTGAAGAATTTGAGAGACTAGTGTATAGCATGTCCTTGAAAGAACTGTTCAGAGGAGTTAAGAGAAAGAAAACTATCACCATTATAATAGCAAATACCTGGAACAGATACAACTCCTGAAGAAAAAGAAGGGGGCAAACATTATTTTAACACGGTCAGTTTAATTAAACCTTACTTGTTCTATTCAAGCTGTGTGGTGCTAAATTCAATACCTGAAGGCAATGTAGAATGTATTTTAAGGGTCTGAGTAAATGGGAATAAACTCACATAGGGACAAATAAAGGTTGGTGACAATGACAGAGAAAGAGAGGAACTAAGTGAAGATTGTTAAGGAAAGAAACCATTACCTGAAGAGTTAAGTGACAAGACAAAAAAGCTTTGACAGTCATATCAGAGAGAAGGATGTGACAAGGCACTGCAAGAAACCTTGAGGTCTAGTACTAATTTTCCTACAACAGTGAATGAAAGGTGAATTTCTGTCATTATTCACATTGTTTTCTACATCAACATTTACAACTTCTCTTTCTACATCACATTTAGAATATTCTCACACAGGTTTCAGTAAATTTAACAGTCACTGCATTTACTTTAATTTGCAACCTGGGGGATCTATACAGAGACTGCTAATTAATAGACACTCCAGTTGTGTGAATCACAAAAACAGCTGCAGAATATTGAGTGGGTGTCTGCCTTGGGTAAAGGTTTGCTAACACACTAATTTATTTTTGATTTATGAAATAAAGTGAAAGGTTTCATTCAATGCAGATGTGTCTTTATAGTTTAATTATTTATTCTCCCAGGCTCTTTTTTCTTCTTCAGTTGGACCTGAAATAACTGCAAAATCCATGCCATTTAATTTTGTATTGTTAATAGCTATGGTTACATTTCAAACTCATTTGTGCATGCACTCTTAGGAACACAGGGCCATTATATTTTCATTTCCTAACGTGGTTCTACACAGCATAAATTAAAATCATCTCTTTATTCCTGTAACAATAATTGTTACAAGAGTAGTTTTTTAATATGTTTTCCAATTTAATTACTATTTTGAGAAAATATTTCTTGGAGGACACCAGACCTGTCAGTGCACAAAAACAGTTACAGCAAAAAGAATAGTGCTGATATATAGGAAACAACCCAAACTGTGCCACAATAAATCCTGACATAATTTCTGTAAACTCTATGTCAGTGTGTAAATCTGAAGATAGGTTTCCTTAACTGCCAACATCTTGTCCTTATTATGCCCTTTTCTCCATGGAAGGCAAAAAATAAAAATATAAAAATCAACTAACCATATAAAGCCAAGAAGTACACTGATTTAAAAAAATCTGAAGAAATATGAGGTATACAAATAAGGAACAATAAACTATATCCAAGAATCATGTCAGAAATTATTCCATTGGAATTGGCTACCGGGGGCTGTGGAGGTTTTTCTCCAAGATTCCATCTCATGCTGTATATTGATGTTTGGAAGAACATTATTACATGCAGGCACAGCTTACATATGGCTCATGGCTGATGAAGGGTATGCATGTGTCTGAATTTTTGGGGTGCTCCCTACTCAGCTTCTAAAACATCCCTCACACAGTTGATCATGTATTCCAACTGATCTTAACCATCCAGGATGGTCCATATTATTATTATTTTTTGAGACACTGACAAAGAGAAAAAACTGTGAGTCGGTGAAAGCCATGTCTTCCTATTGAAGAGCCCTGGGAGAGACATCAGATCCGGAGGCAGGAACCAGCTTACTGAGGCATAAGGCCAAATAAATCAGCCAGAGAGACTGCCTTGAAGAGTAAAGCCTTGAAATGTTCCAGGCAAGAAGACTGCCAGGGCTCAGACAGCCTTAAAAGAATGGCTGATGAGAAGGGGATGCGGTAGTCAGACACCCTGGACCTGCTTCTCTTCCACCCCTCCAAAACCTTCTTGATCCTGACATTTCCAGATGCATCAGAAAACTTCTGTGATTTGGCACGGAATGCCAAGGCAGCCAACTATGGATGGACCTAGAAGCAAGGTCCCTGTCATGGAGAACTACACAGAAATGAAGACATTGCTCCACTGGGACGGGACACACTTCCAGAACGGAGTTATAAGATCTGAAGCCTCTGATTTCAGAAAATGCAACCATATAACTGCTGTGCATGCTGGAAGTGATGGAAAGCCTAATGGGTGCTGCTATGGCAGACTGTCAAGGTCTTATACCTCTTAAGGTAACAGGTCCTGCTCCTGCTGCACCTCCAGAGCCAAAACCTCTAAACCTCTTGAGCTGTTGATGGTATAAGGCATTAGCAATGTCATTATGTACTCTTAGGATATGCTTGACAATAAATAGAATATTAAAGCAAAGACAATGCAAAGTCAATGCCCTAACTAGTTTCATAACTCATGGGGACCTGTATGGCAGCTTGTTGACTACCTGCACTACTGTTAGATTATCACACCAGAAGGTGACCATGGAATTGGTCCACAGCCAAAGTATACCCAGGATGATGGGAAATTCTAAAAATGTGAGCTCCTTGGTGAGTCCAGTGGAATGCCAAGATGCTGGCAAGGTACCACAACACCACTGCCCATGGAAATACATGCCAAAACCTGAAGCTCTGGCTGCATTGGTGCAGACCTGGTGGGAAGAACCCAGCCTGATAGCTGAGCTCCAAAAAGAAACTGAATTAAAATCTTGCAGGAAGGTGGAGATCCTCTCTAATGGCTGCCATGATGTGACAGTGATGAAACAGCCTGGAAAGGCCTGAATGACCTCGCAGAAGTGCTGGAAGAAGGCCATGCCTTGGGCCACAACCCTACACACAAAGTTAAATGTGACTTTGACTAAAGGGAGCTGAGAGGACTAGGAAGCAGAATCAAGCTCAATGCCCAGAAAGGTGATGTGTTGAGAGGGGCCCTCAGTCTTGTAGGGAGCCAAAGTCACCCCTAATTTAGAGAATGAGGCAGCAAGGCAATACATCATCCCTTGACAGGAAGTGGCACTGGACTCTGAACACAAGAGGAAATCATCCAGGGAATGGATGACATTGTCAGAACCAGACCTGTGATGGACAACCAACTCCAGGAATGAGCTGAAATGCCCAAAGAGGGTAAAGGAGATGGAACAACCCATGGGCAAGACCCTGTCCACATACAACCCTCCATCCAATTTGGAAACCTTAATTAAGCCGAGGGGCTTAATGTGGAACACATTATGCTCTTTAAGCGCGGTACAACTGTACAGTCCACTGTCTTTTGCCACAGTGTCCTATTAGCTTAAGTTCTAACTACTTCAAATCTTGGTAAAGTATGAGCAATTAACTTTCTGACATTCGTAATATATTCCTTTTCTTATTGTCCTAGTTTCTGTATCTAAACCTCGTGTGGATTTTATACTTTCAAATAATCCAAATTTACTATCATCATGTCAGATTTCTTTGCAGCCACAAGAGTACACAAAAACTAACTTCAAAGCCTTCTTTGTTCTTTACATGCATATCAAAGGAAAACACCTATTTTATTTTACTGCATCAAAGTCCATTAAGTGCTATTTTAACATTTGGAGGATAACACAGTTTGACATCCCATGAACTCTACATACATCAGTGTGTCTTCATTAATTCTTTCAGTGAGCTTTTCTTTTTTGAAGTCTCATCACCAGGTTCAAAAATTATATTATTAATTTTTTTACCCCTTTTTATCTATATTTTTACCTAATGAACCACAAAGATTAAAAGCATGTAATTATAATTGCCATTCTCTAAGAATTCTTTAGCAGGTAATAATTTGTTTAATTATAGGTTTATGGTCCCTTTAACTTACACAACTACCCCTCATCTTCACAGTGTAGGCTCAGTTGTTGCTTTTTCTTGAACTGTTTAACCGAGAGAAGTCTTAAATCTCTGTGGAAAAGTTTCAGTGCAGAAATATAGTTTTAAAGCTCTTGTTGAGGTTGATCAAAGTTACTTAAAAGCATTCCCTTAAAAGCTTCTTCTCTGTTAGCAAATGAATCATTCTTTAAGCACACAAAAATGTAGAAATGTACAATAATGATTAGGATTCTGATTTTGAAATAATGCATGACCCTGGTGCTCATTAGCACTGGAATAATTTGTACTTGTGAAGCCACCTGCTGCATTCTAGGCAAGAAGTACAGTATTGTTAAAAATGATATACTTTTTTGCCAGTCATATCTCTTGAGGCAGAATTGAATCTCTTTATTTCTTGTGTCTTGATTTTTGTAGTATATCATGGGATGTGGAATGATAAAATCAAAAGGACAGAGGTGAACCTCAGTACCATCTATTCATCTTTGTTGTAGGCAGTGTCTCTCATGCATTTTGGGTCCTTAATTTTAAAGAAAGATGTTTTTCAATCTTAAACACACCACTGGATATTCTTAAAACAAGAGTTTTCTTCATGACAAGATTCTGACTTCCTAGAAGCCTCCCTTACTAGGAATATATGGATTCTCTCCATTTCTGTCATGCATGTTTGTTTATGTACTACCCAATTATGGGAATACCAGAACACCTTATATGCCTCATGAGAAATCTGTACCTGTATCAAGAAGCAACCGTTAGGACTGAATATGGAATGACTGAGTGGTTTAGAATAGGAAAAGGCTGCATTTTGTCACCTTGCTTATTCAACTTATATACAGAGCACATAATGTGCAATGCAGGGATGGAGGAAACACAATTTGGGATCAAAATTGCTGGGAGAAACATTAACAATTTGAGATATGCAGATGATACCACCCTAATGGCAAAAAGTGAGGAGGACCTAAAGAAGCTCCTGATTAGGTTGAAAGAAGAAAGTGCAAAAGCTGGCTTGAGACTCAATATAAAGAAAACCAAAATAATGGCAACAGGCCTTATCAGTCCCTGGAAAATAGATGGGGAAGAAATAGAAGCAGTGACAGATTTTACTTTCCTAGAATCAAAGCTCACTGCAGATGGTGATTGCAGCCATGAAATAAAAAGGCGACTGATTCTTGGGAGGCAAGCGATGAGAAACCTGGGTAGCATAGTGAAAAGTAGAGACATCAAATTACAAACAAAGATTCGTATAGTCAAAGCAATGGTATTCCCGGTGGCAATGTATGGTGGTGAGAGCTGGACCATTAGGAAAGCGGAGCGCAGAAGAATAGATGCCTTTGAGATGTGGTGTTGGAGGAGAGTTTTGAGAGTCCCATGGACAGCGAGGAGAACAAATAGGTCAATCTTAGAAGAAATTAACCCTGACTGCTCCTTAGAAGGTCAAATAGTAAAGATGAAGCTAAAGTACTTTGGACATCACATGAGAAGAGAGGATTCACTTGAGAAAGCCTTGATGCTGGGAAGGGTGGAGGGCAAAAGAAAAAGGGGGTGGCCAAAAATGAGATGGCTAGATGGTATTGTAGACACAATGGACACAGAGCTGAGCGAGTTGAGGAGGATGGCGGAGGACAGAAGTGCCTGGCAGATAGTGGTCCATGGGGTCGCAGAGGGTCGGAATCGACTGTGCGACTGAACAACAAAAAATTGCTGGCATATAAGACCCACTCCTCTCTTTAAATACATTTGGGGAAATGGAGTGTGTCTCCATATACATTGTACCTCCACAGGATTGCTCATTAAGCAAGTTTGCACTGTAAGTGACCAATTGTGACTTCTGGTGGGGGTGGGGTTACGAACCCCGATTTATTTGTTAAGCGAGTTTTTGGTTGGTTTTATTTGTTAGGTGAAGTGAACAGTCAGAGAAAATTCTGCTCTTTAAGCGAGTTACTCTTTAAGCAAGGTGCTCTCAATGCGAGGTCTGACTGTAGCGGCCTATAGTGGACTACTTTGTTAATAATGGGGTGCGTCTCATACTCAGATGTGTCTTATATGCCGGCAAATATGGTATATTAATTCTTTTTAAAAAGTAACTTGTTTTTCCTCATACCTCAGCTTTTGTCCACTTTTGTCTATTTTAAAATTCTATATTATTGCTTAGCTGACAAAATGTTTCCATGTAGTTCAGATGTTCCTAAAAATAAATTTCTGTGTTGGAGAACTGATGGGCAGAGATAATGCTTTGACTACATTCATCCGCAAGCAACAAAGCCACAACGAGGGAGGTAGAACAGAGTCTTAGCCCCAAAGTGCCACAATTTAAAGGATATACCTGTTTGTCCGTCCGTCCGTTCGTTTTATTTGCATGGGTCATCTTACATTTACAAGCTTTGTGTCTCTTCTATACCACCTCAGCTCATGAGGTCACAGCTCTCAAGCCCTCTTTCCTTTCATTCTTCATCCCATTGGTTCAAATCAGCCTGGTTTGTGATTGGCTGCTGTCAACAATCTCACAGCAAAAAGGACACTACATTACTGGTCATGCACAGTCTCAACACAAGGATGCAGTGATGAGCCAGGGGAAAGGAGGCCGCTGCTTCTCTTGCCTACCCACTTTGCTTGATCCCAATGCAGGGCTTGCAATGGGCAAAGAAGTCACCTGGTGAAGCAGGTCTCTTCAGAGATACATGCATGATGCATGTTTGATATATTTCATGTTGTTTGCTGGTTATGACTCTAACGCAAGCATTTCTATCTTATGTTATTATTTGCATAGAAATGAAAGAAAGATGTTTGCATTACACTCTTTAGTATATTTTCTTATATCTCTAACATGTCTGTGGAGTCTGAATTGCAAAGCTTCAGTAATGATTCTGGTATATTCCTACCTCTGTAGAATCCAAATGTTCAGGATTGATTTTTTTTTTTCACAAATAAGTATTTTAAAACTTCCTTTCTAATGGAGAGGAAAAAATGGGTCAGTGATTGAGAACAGATTCTTTGCACAACAGAATTCAAAGCTAAATGTCTGGTTTATCCAGTTAGAAGAAACCGGTAGCAGGTTATAGGGAAGACCCCTTCCCTATAAGCCTCTGGAGTACTTCTAGTACAAATCAATAATGTTTGACCAGATAGACAAATATCCTAACTTTGTGTAAGGCAGTTTCCCAGGTTCCCTAATTATCACATGTATTGACTGATCTCTCTACAAGCTGTTCAGGTTTACCAAAGTAGACGTACAGTCCTTGCTAAGATCAGTAGAACAATTAACTTCCATGAGCACAGTTCACAAGTGTTACAAAGACCATTTCTTCCAGGGTTGCCAACTTGAATCACTCAGATTGCTTGTGGTTTGATGGGTCCCAAGGAGCACAAGGAGGACCTGCTCTCAGAATTGCCCTTTTATTTCTAAACAATATGGAGACAGGGGGAAAGAGAGGTCAAGCTCTAGAATCATGCTGCTGATTTTAGATTCTTCTTGATTTAACTAATGAGGAAGTTTAGAGCAAGCTTTTGTCAAGGCACTGGACACTGGTGTTCCATGAATATAAATTTTGCAGAGACAATTGAATTTTTCCTCAGGACTCAAAATTTGAGTATCCAAAGCTTAGGCTCTTTATGGATGCTCAATGGCAAAATTACCACTGAATTCTTCTTTGAAATAGATTGTAGGTCATACTATGCTGTTGAACCCCACACTGAATGAAATACAAAATAAATGAGTCTTCCTTTATCTGTTGACATATTTGCTGAGTTTTTTCCCTAACATTCCACATGTCATTATTTCCAAAGACTAAATCATCAAATGCTCTCATATGGTAGCAGCTTGAAAAAAAGGAAGTTGAATTAGAGTGCACACAATCATATGCCTATTATTAGATGGCATGGAAAATTTATTCAACAGGAAAAATTGAATATATTTCTTTTTCCTCACAGAGAAATAAGGAGCTTCATTACTTTGAGTAAAATATTCTCTAGTGCTTAAAAGGTGGCAACTCACCTGACCCACAGCCTAGACAATTGTGAAAATGAAGAAACATGTTTGATTGATGTAATAATGCAATTTGCAATATCTAATTTTCAGTTTCTGGATCAAAATACGAAGTAAAATAGCAGCTCTATTTCAGAATGTGCAACTTTTAAGTGTCATTCTCCAGTACAAAATTGCATACCAAAACAGATATGCTATAATGTTTGGTTTGATGGGAAAAAATCTACAAGACGTTTACAAAATAGCCTACAATAGTTGTGTATTACGGAAAGTACTTACAATTAGTATATATTAAAAGTATATAATACAGGATAGACTGCAACAGTATGTGGAGAGAGAATTACCAGAAGTGCAGGCGGGTTTCAGAAGAGGCAGGGGGACTAGAGACCACATCGCCAACATCAGATGGATCATGGAAAAAACAAAGGAATATCAGAAACAAGTCTACTTCTGTTTCATTGATTACACTAAGGCTTTTGACTGTGTCGACCATAACAAAATGTGGCAAGTAATTAAAGAGATGGGAATACCGGAACACCTTATAGGCCTCATGAGAAATCTGTACAAGAATCAAGAGGCAACAGTTAGGACAGAAAATGGAATGACAGAGTGGTTTGGAATAGGAAAAGGAGTAAGACAAGGCTGCATTTTGTCACCCTGCTTATTCAACTTATACACAGAACACATAATGCGCAATGCAGGGATGGAGGAATCACAATTTGGGATCAAAATTGCTGGAAGAAACATCAACAATTTGAGATATGCAGATGATACCACCCTAATGGCTGAAAGTGAGGAGGACCTAAAGAAGCTCCTGATTAGGTTGAAAGAAGAAAGTGAAAAATCTGGCTTGAGACTCAATATCAAGAAAACCAAGATAATGGCAACAGGCCCTATCAGTCCGTGGAAAATAGATGGGGAAGAAGTAGAAGCAGTGACAGATTTTACTTTCTTAGGATCTAAGCTCACTGCAGATGGGGATTGCAGCCATGAAATAAAAAGGCGACTGATTCTTGGGAGGCAAGCAATGAGAAACCTGGGGAACATAGTGAAAAGTAGAGACATCACATTGAAAACAAAAATTCGCGTGGTCAAAGCAATGGTATTCGCTGTGGCAATATATGGTGGTGAGAGCTGGACCATTAGGAAAGCTGACCGCAGAAGAATAGACGCCTTTGAGATGTGGTGTTGGAGGAGAGTTTTGAGAGTCCCCTGGACAGCAAGGAGAACAAATAGGTCAATCTTAGAGGAAATCAAACCTGACTGCTCATTGGAGGGTCAAATAGTAAAGATGAAGCTAAGGTACTTTGGACATCAAATGAGAAGAGAGGATTCACTTGAGAAAGCCTTGATGCTTGGAAGGGTCGAGGGCAGAAGAAGAAGGGGACAGCCCAAGATGAGATGGCTGGATGGTGTTGTAGAGGCAATGGGCGCGGAGCTGGGCGAGTTGAGGGGGATGGTGGAGGACAGGAGTGCCTGGCGGACAGCGGTCCATGGGGTCGCAGAGGGTCGGAATCGACTGTGCGACTGAACAACAACAAAAAGACACACAAATTTAAGTACAAGTTATTAAGAGAAAAAAATATTTCAAGATAGATCCAGAAGGGGAGAAACAAACTTGAGGTCAGAAAAATGAGGAGCTGATGAAAATTAAAATTGACATGTTTGTTTCTAAATGTAAGTGCCTCTTGCTTCTAGCACTACAGTCCTACTCATAATTATTCTTTCTACTCATATAAGCCACATGCCTGAAAGATGGTAATTTTTGAAGAATCCAAATCTCTTAGTGTGCTCTGATGCCTGAGGAGGTGGACTTGATCCACAAAAGCTCACATTAAAATGTAGCAATTAGTCTTTAAGGCAGGGGTTTCCAACCTAAGGCCCATGGGCTGTATCCAGCCCGCAGCACCATTTCATGTTTCACCCCACCCCTCCGAGGACATTTGAGAAACAAAATGGCCACCCCTTTGAAGCTGTTGGGATAATATGGCCACCCCCATCATGAAGGCAGGGCAAAGTGGCTGTCCAGTCCTTGGAAATGATTGAGAGAGCACGACCCAGTCCGCGGCTAGAAAAGTTTGGGAACCCCCTGCTTTCAGGTGTCACAACCTTGCCTGGTTTTTTGTTTCCCCGATATGTTTGCACAAACTAAGAAACTACTTCTTTTAAAACACTTTCAGTTGGAGAGAGTAGTGTTACATAAGAAGCTCAGTTTTCACCAAAAAGACATTATTAATGAGTAGTTGCATATACTTGCATTTATTATTTTGTTTAAACTAATAATTAAGTATTGCCCAGAACTATAATAAAATAAAAAGATACGGTAGTCTTCGTTTCATATATCATCTTTAGAAACTTAAAGGAGTTTATAGCCAATAAATCAGACTGGGAAATTTATGGGCAGAGAATTAAACAAAGCTTGTTTACAATGATTCATTGGCTTTTCTTTCAAGAAAAAAAATACTTGTGGTGGAACTAATTGTGATGCTAATTTCAGTGTGTTAAAATGAAAAATAAAAGCCTTACCATGAGACACTTTTTATTCAAATAATTAGGAAAAAAAGTGAACAAAAACAGGTTTCTTTGAGAAAAGGAGAGATTAGAACCAGTGTATGTGTTGTATGGAAGGGATATTTTTCACAGGAACAACTAATAGCTGCATTAAAAAAACCCACCCAAATATCCTTTACCAGATTTAGAATCACCAAGAGACCTACAAGGACATCCACTGAGCCACATTCTAGGGACAAAAGTGTGCTTCCGCTGTTGATTCGTCTTGGCTAATGATGCATAGAACTCCCCAGGCGCATATCAGCAGTCTTACTCAAATGCTGCAGACCATGGTTTTATTTGAGGAACAACCTCAAACTTTGCAGGGGATTTCCTTTTTTAGAATGAGGGTGACTTCCATGAACAATTCTGCTTACTGGAGATAAATTCTCTTTCCCCTTTTCACAACTTTGCCCATGTCCTCTGTCTCCTACTCCAAGGAACAGACTAGCCAGCTTTATGTTGCTAGGCAGCAGCTTCCTTTACACACTTCACTTCATGATATAGAAGGCAAGGCAAAACAACAACAGCAGTAGCAGCAACAACAACAGCAACATGTAGACTTAAGATCCTTTACCCTTGTTTGTCAGAGCCCTCCTTTCTGTTAGCCTGAGAATGGAAAATGCCATCCTAGAGAAGAAAAATGATAGACAACCCCCACTTCATCTAATAGCCACATATGGAGGGTTCACACATCCATTGTCCACAAAATAACATGGCACCATCTGTGGTGACATCCCCTCATAAGGTCACCCTAGCTTGAAAGCCAGTCATATCGAACTCTAGGGTTCAGTGCTCATCTCTGTTTACAGCCAAAGAGCCAGCACTGTCTATGTCTGCAGACATTTCCGTGGACAAGTGGCAGGTATATGACTAGACGCTTGAGTGCACAGAACACTGTTACCTTTCCTACCAAAGTGGTACCTATTGTCATGAAATCAAGGAACTATATGTTTGTTAAGTTACATTTAAGTTACTTGTGTGTGATTATGAGGTTGAGAAACAAGTATACTGTAGGTTAAAGCACTGTTTTTCTGAGTGCATTCCTGAAGATATACCAGAAGAATGACACCATCTAGTTAATGCCCCTAGTGGACAGAGACACTGGGATACAGACCAAGAGTTCTCAAACTTTTACTGTTTCACTGAAGGTACGTAAACTTGTTCCAGAAATTCATTGATTTCTGGTGACCGGTCATTCACCTAACCATCACATGATCATCAAGTTGGGAGGGGATGACAGGAAGAAGGACACTTTGACCCAGACCCAACCTTTCCCTTTGACACATGAACTCCCAGAACCAGAAGAAGGGGGACGGGAAACCTTGAGAGATAATGGATAACAATCAGTGGGGGAAGGCTGAGTAGGGGGATGGGCAACCTTGATAGATAAGATAAAGATCTGACCCCCCACCTAAGGAATAAGAAACACCTGTGGGAACCTAAAACTTTCTCATGGGAAAGCGCATTCCAGAAGGGGAAATTGTGTATAAAACCCCTGGTTTTGATCAGTTAGAGGTTGCCTATCTTGGAGATAGCAGGAGCTTTTGTCTGAAGAAACATCTTTTTGGAAACGCCTGGATCTGGATGGAGGCTTAGAAAATCTTCATGGGGCCAGGAGGCTGACTCTTAGCTGAATTTCATCGAGGCTGAGATTCTTGTCTCACAGCGAGATGAGACACTTAGATTATTTAGTGCTTTTGTTATTTAAATAAGTTTAGTGATAGAGTAGAATAGGATTCCTACTATAGTTTGTTAGGGAAAGTATTTTTAGACCTAATAGCTAGCGTATCAGTCTGTTTTCTGAAATGGATTAATTTTTGGATTGCTGTTATTTCTTCAATAAACCTACAAAGATGATGCCGTGTCTTTGTTCTGTGAACCTGCAAGGAGGAGGTTCATGCATTGAGATAACGTCTTGATTCTACAGATGGGATTTGCTACTTTCCCATAAAGAAACTCAGTACGCTGATACAAGGGGGGAGGAGAGAGGATCAAAGAAAGTGAAATTCCTTAGACTTTCTGATAACGTATCCCAGGCAAGACTGTGTGGGAGTAATTTTGCTTCTCATCCCCTTGAGGTCTGAGTGAGGCTTGAGTAAAGCCATTGTGTCCCAATAACAGCCTCATCCTCTTGTCTTTGTAATGGGAGTCAGGCCAGTTGACTGATATATTTATTATTTATTTTATTTATTTTTCAAATTTATACCCCGCCTTGTTCAGGCGAACCTGACTCTAGGCAGCTTACACAGCATATAGAAACAATATCACAAATTACAAAACAGAACAAAACAAACTCCAGTAAGACAAAGTCCTCTATTGCTGCCCGGGACCCACGGTTTCCTCCCTTCGAGGCCAACTGGCCGAGGGAGAGTCCAACAAAGGGTGCGGTGGTGGCGGCGTCTGCTTCGAGCCTCCTCAACCAAGGGAGGCTCCTTTTATCCTCCCAGCCGGTGTCGGGGGCTGGGAGGGCGCAGCATCGTCGTTGTCTTTTTCGAGCCTCCCTCGACCAAGGGAGGCTCCTTTTATCCTCCCGGCCGGTGTCTTGGGACCCTGAAGGACCCCCCCCCTTGAATGGTGACACCTATTTGTCTACTTGCTAGGTTGGCAGGAGCTGGGACAGAGAGGGGAGCTCATGCCATCATGCAGTACTCAGGTCTCAAACTGCTGATCTGCTTACCTTCCAGTTGTCAAATTCAGTATCTTAACCACTTAGTGACTGCATTTGTTAGAAGAATCTTGGGCTTAGCCTGCATCAGTGAGAAAAAAGCATTTAAAGAATCTTCATAACAAGTATTTACCAGTTATTTGTAACATATCAAATACCTAATGTGTTGATATATTTAGGTGCATTGAAGGAGCTTTAGCAACCTTTCTATCTACAAGGCAACGGGTACAATGATACAGCATCATGGCACTGAAGAGTCTGTAGAGCAGGGATTCTCAACCTGTGCCCCACAGAGCAAATGTGGCCTGCAGCACCATTTCATGTGGTCCTCCACCACCTCCACCACACCAGGAAGTGCCATGTGGTGGAGGAAGGGCAAAATGCCTGTCCAGCCCCCATAATTGTCTGAGGGAGTGTGACCTGGCTGTCCCATGCAAAGGCCCGTCCCTTCCAGTTCCAGAGACCCCTGTCTCTTTACAGGAACTGTCAGCCCTTGTAAGCTCTATGGGAGAGCCGGTCTGCTTTAATAGAACACTTACTATGCTCAGACAATGGAGCAAACAAGGGAGGTCTGGTAGCTAGGCCTTGTGTGTGTGTGGTGTCAGCTTCTGTTAAGGAAAGAGATGATCTTCAAGCAAAAACAGTAGCTTTATTGTAGTAGTAGGTTTCTTAAAAGATAATCCAGAAATGCATGATTAAGTCCAGTAAACAATTAGACAGTGCAAAAAACAAAACAAAAAACAATCCAATCACTCTAGGTGATCATTTTGAAGAAGCAAAAAGGCATAGTTCCACAGGCCAAGATGTTAACCCATAGACATCCAAAAGCAAACTCCTTCTGCTCTCCCCAAGATGGGGATTCTGCAGTCAGGTGGGGTACCTTTTAACCAATTAGGGAACAGAGAAAACTTTCTCATAACAAAGAAGACGTTTACACACGTGAAGGAAGAGTGCTCTCTATTAGTCAAAACATGTGAGAGCTCAGCTAGCCTAGAGATAAGGAATAGGAACACTGAACTGAAAACAAGCTGTCTCGTGATACATAGTCTTATGAGACAGAGAGAAGAACGGGTTTTTGAGGCCTAGTTTAAACCAGGTCCTCTCCAAGCTTTGAGAACGTTAGAAAAGATGTCGTTTAATGACAAAAGGGTTGAGAACTACTGCTGTAGAGGGATGGGAAAGAGAGTGGTGGGTGAGGAAAGACAACATGGCTCCCCCATGTGGACATCTTACTTTGAAAGGTTGTTATTTCATTTGTCGGCACTTATAACTTTATTTGGAGCCTTGAAAATATATTGAGCATAAAGGCATCCAATTTGGATGAGCTGGGTTATTCAGGGAAGATAATATAGATTTGGCTGATATAGAGGTAGACATTTATTTGGACAACCTACGCATGGACATCAACTGTCAATGACAGGTAGTTGGGGTGAGAAGAACCAAGCGAGTGCTGGCCCTCTCTAATGGCAGATAGCACTGGGTTAGGGTGGCAGCATTGATTCTCTCAGAGCATCATTGGACAAGACGGAATTTGTACTCCTCTCGTGATCCATGTGAATAAGCAGGGATGTGGTGAACACCATGAGACAGATATGCAATAGAACCAATATCCATTCATATGAATAGAACTGGAAATACTGAAATGGAGGCCTTCCCAAATAGCTGGCCTCCCAGTTGCTTGTAGGAGTGGAGGGGGAGCGCTAGGGATTTGTCCATCTGGGCCAGGGGAGGGAAGATTAACTTCCCTTGTTCTGGTGCCAGGTTATGCATTGCGAGCCCCTCTGTACGTTTTTGGAATGTAAATTTCAATAAACATACCCTGAGTCTTTAACCACAGCAGTTTGTGTCTTGCCTCTTTATTTCATGGTGGGAAGATGGTGGGGTATTTTGTGGTACATTTGAAAAGAAATTCCCGTCTCTGTCCCAGCTCCTGCCAACCTAGCAGTTTGAAAGCAAGAAGCTGCAAGTAGATAAATAGGAACCACTTTAGTGGGAAGGTAAACAGCACTCCTTACACTCCGTGTTGAGGCAGGCCTGCCACATGTCCATGAAAATGTCTGCAAACACAGACAGCACAGACTCCTTGGCTATAAACAGACCTGAGCACTGAACCCTAGAGTTGGATACGACTGGCTTTCAAGCAAGGTCGACCTTTACAATCTGAAAAACTTCTGATAGAGTAGATTTGAGGAAATTTGTGCTCAGCTGCAAGCAGAGAAGCTACGGCAGTGCGTGTTAGGTGAATGTGACCAGATCTTTTCTTCCTCAAGAGATTGTGCATTTTATGCTTTGTTTCACCACAGGATATAAAAGCAATCCCAGAGTAAAGGCAGCCAGGAGTAGAAATAAATATGTTCTCTTCATGAGTTGAATATTTATAAAATTAAGAAGAGAATATTTTATTGTTTGTAATTCTGATTTCAGTCACATTTGGCTGGCACTAAAATGCATATCAACTAAGCTATGAATGACACAGCTTTACACTTTTGCAATGTAGATCCATTAACAGCAATATAATTTAGTGCCATTTTGAAATTAAGATACCTGGAAATTACTTAAACCCTGACAGTTAATGGACACTCAGCAGTGGCACCCTATTAAAATAATGGTTCTGGGATTACCTAGAGGTATTCAGACATAATGTGATGAGTGAGCTTAAATTGTTGCAAACATTTTACATTAAAATCAAATCTGTCTTTGCTAGTAATTCAATGGGTCATTAACCTGGACTGCAAGCAAGCAGTTGCACACTACAGTACACATTTGATATAATTGATGCACAATTTCACCATTTAAAAGGATTGTTCCATCATTACACCTGGCATAATGGAAACAATTGTTAAGTGAATATATTGAAGGAGACATTCTCCAGCTTTAAAAACTGCTATAGCTACAAGTAGATTAAATACTGAATAGCACTTCAAGTGAGTTCCATAGAAGGTGACAAAATGAGGTACTTGGTTAGATCAAATTGATCCCCTTAAAATATTCCCTTCTCCGTAAAAATGATGGACCATCTATTACCTTAATCAATAACAGTTGGCAGTTTTGAGGATTCACTCATCACCATCACCATCACCATCACCATCACCATCACCATCACCATCACCATCACCATCACCATCACCATCACCATCACCACCCCAAGAACATCCGTCTGTCCCACCAGAGCAGACCGGAGGGGCTCTCTAGTTGTTTCATTGGCCAGAGAGCTGCATCTCTCTGGCACCTGGAGGAGGCCCATTTCTGTGTCTGCTCTGGCCCTATGGAATCTCCTGCCAACTGAGCTACATCTCCAGACGGAGTTTCTGCCCTTTTAGAATAACTTAAAAACATAGCTGGCAGGGCAAGTATGGGGTGCGAGAGGTATAATGACCCCAGCTCGCTGGATGATTTAAGCCCCTCTCTCCCTCAAAATGTAGTAATTTGGTGGTAGGGTGTTTTAAAAAATTTGATTAAATTTTAATCTTTAACAGTTTTAAATTGGAGGGTTTTTAGGAATTTTTTAAAAGAATTTTGTATGTTTTATTGTGGTATTTTTATGATCTGTAAAGTGCCCTGAGTCACCTCAGTGTGGAGGGTGGTAGATAAATATGAATAATAAATAAATAATAAAATCATCATCAGTCTTCTGTCTTCAGTGTCATTTCCAGTAATTGGAGCATAAAGTAATGAGCAAATCTTGCAAAGGCTGAGTATCTGCAGGGAGCATATTCTGTAAGGTAAAGGTCTTCCTTGCTTGAAAGCCAGCTTTGTCCAATGCTAGGGACGATGTTCTTTTCCATTTACAACCAGTGCTGTCCATGACTGCAGATGTTTCCATGGTCATGTGGTGGGTATGACTAGATGCCAGAGCACACTGTTACACTGTTTTGAAACTAGAAAATGAGGGCAGTATGTAATTGATTGTAAGAGTAAAAAAAGAAGTATCACACCAAATTTTGCAGATAGAGAACTGCCTGGCAGACTACAGTCTTGTATAACCATGACTGAATGTATGCCCAGAACTGATTGTCAAGAAAAGGTATCTTAATGATGCAATTTCAGTTATTGCATGGCAAAGTATGAACTATGGAACACATTTGAGTCTTTGCAACTCCTCTGCTGGCTTAGTGGTTAAGATGCTGAGCTGGAGACTGGATGGTCAGGTTTCAATACCCAAGGACTGCACTTGCAGACATGAAAGGAAACTCATTTGAGTGTCCCTGAATGGAGCTTCTCCAGCAAAAATCCTTTCAACCCAGAGTAATCTCTAACACGAAATTATTAGTCTTTGGAAACATAGTCAAAAAAAGAGGATAACCAAATTCAAAATTTCTCCAATATTCTGGCATTTGCCTAAACACATGAGGCCTAAAATTGGATGAGGAGAAGGGGATGTCTAACTCCTCATATTCTCAGATGGGAATGCTCTTTTGTAAGTCTCTCTAAATTCCAACCTTCTGTTCTTCTTTCAAAATTGGAAGAACAGGATAAAACTCCCTTAAAATCACCAGATTATAGATACTGAATCCCTGACACATATTTCCAACAGCATGCCTTTTTTTCTGGGATGTCTCTCATGCTGAAGTACTTCCAAAGGTGAAAGCCTCTTAACTTGTAAGGAGTTATCAAGTGGGATGGTTCTCCTACAGGTTTGTCCTTTCTTCTTTCAGTCCCAGCTATTGTAGGGCTTAAAGATCATTATTAGCGACAGAGTATAGGATTTTACCTCTCTTTATTTCTCCTTGTTCAACTCTCGCCAGATGTATTTAACCTCTTAACCTTATCACATAATGGCCAAAATGAGTATAAGACAGCTCTGTCTTCCTGCTCTGATGTGTGGATTCAGTGAAACACATTTGTAGCTGTTACAGTTCCCATTTAAAAAATAGCAGAGAGTTAATATGAATGATAATGCAATAATGTACAGGGGTGTAGATGAGCTATTTTGTTAAACTCTACACAGAAAAATCAATTCAAAAAAAAAAAAAAACCCAAACAGGAATAAGCCAACATTATTTTATATTCTAATTACTGTTCCTAAGATAACTGAAAAAGGACAAAGATGTACATATCAACAAAGATGGAGGAAGTGCATTTCAAGAGACCCTAGAGCAATGGTGGTGAACCTATGGCACACATGCCAGAGGGAGCCCTCAGAGCCCTCTCTGTGGACACATGTGCTGTTGATCCAGCACAGAATTCACCCCAACCCTCTGCCCAACAGCCCAATGGGAGCACTTCTTACCTTCCCTCAGCACAGAATTCATGGATGGCAGACTGTTGAGTTTGGGCAATCAACCTACAGAATAACCATTTTAATATTTCAGATGCCTGGATGGAACTGTGGCGACATCTATCTCAGATTCCTCATCATCACATAATCAAGAATCCCTGTGAATGGCCAAGTGGATTTTCCCTTCCAAGATGGCAATGGAGGATGCTGAGCAGAGTGAGGACTGGCTGTATTAGATGCGAAGTCACTCTGTTCACATGGGGGATGGAAGTCCTCTCCCCAATGTGACTGTGAAGAAGAAGACCAAATCATGGACCACATTATATTTAGGTGTCCTTTATGGACATTTGGAACACATTGGAGGACTTGCATAGTGCCACAGATGAAGCCCTTCGATGGCTTTCAAACCTGGACATGGAACTCTAGCTAGAAATAGAGATGGACAATTTGTGCTTACTGTATATATCAACATTAATGTAAACAACTGAAGTTACTCATACAATAAGTAAACTGGCCTATTATTAAAAATAAAAGATATTCCAGGAGATGGATGACTCCGACTGTCGGGCTGCGCGGCCTCCAAGTCCTCAACCCGACGCAGCAGTGAGGCAACATCCTCGCTCCAATCAGGCTGCACATGGGCCCTAGACGGGCAATACGGCGGTGGCGCCACAGGCATTGCAGTCCCTAAACCCGCCGTTTCCTCCAGAGTGGCGACCCTGGCTGCAACTTCCAAAATGCCAGGTGGCAGAGCCGCTCTCTGAGGAGGCTCCATAGCCCCCTGAAAACGCCATGTCCCGCCCCTAGTCACCGACCGAGTAACATGACCAGTCGGCGGGGAACGAACTAAGCGTTGGCGCTTAGGAGCCATCCTTGAAAATAACCACCACAAGTTTTCCCCAGAAAAGCGCACTCGAAGCGAGGCAAACAGGCTCAATTTGCTGGCAAAGCCGAGCTGTTCGAACCAAAAAAGGGGGAAAGTGGCGATCGTAAAAGGGAGAAAAAAGGCTTTCGACAATTCAAAAGCACACAGGACGCCTCATGGGCGACACAACCTTTTATAGATGTGGCTCCGTCTCCATTATTGCCACCAGTTCGTCTCGCCCCGAGAATGGGTGCGAGCAAAATGTGCGCCAAAAGATCTTCATTCGGCACGCGTGCATTCTTACACAGATTCCAGTGGCATCCTTTGGAGTTGTCATTTTCACCACCATCACCACCACCACTACCACCTCTCCTCCTCCTTGCTGCCAACTTGACTTGTATTATATTGATTATATTTTCCCCCTGAAAACATTCCATTGGAGTAATGGAAACCTTTGGGAAGGAAGAACCAAATATGTCATTCACACACAATTCTCACCCATGATTATAATGTGGATAGTTCTACATAATCAGCCATTCTAAGATGTGTTATATTTTCAAAGACCTGATGTTGACTACCATGACATGTTAAGATATTATGGAGCCTAAACCATAACCTTGAGAGTGTTTTAAGTGGATACGTTTGTTTGCACTATATTAAATGTAAAATACTGCCAAATCTTTTATTTCATGGCGCGGTCATCTAAATGAATGTCTCTTGCAAGTAATGGAAGAAAAGAAATCAGTGCCACATCATTCATAGACTCTTGAAACTGCAGCTGTTGGATCCATTAATTCAGAGGTAATGGAATCACAGAAGGGCATTTCAAAGCACTTAGTGTTGCCTATTCCAGTTGAAGATAATGGGAAAAATGGGTATACCTCAAAATAGCTTTTCCCCTAAAGAACATTACTAAAGTACATTTAGAACTTTGGATGTATTGTGCTTTAGAGATGGTCACAAAAAAGAATTATTGTTTATGAGGGATATGAGGTGTATTGGAAAAAAATTCTCAATCTGCTACAGTTCTGTAAAAGAACAAAAGGTATAGTGGCTTCCTTTCTATTTGTTTGAACCTACTAAGTGAACAGTCTTTTGTCTAGTTTCCTTTTGTCAATGTCTGATAGTCTATCTTCAAGCACACTTTAAAGGAACTGATAGATTGTTAGCCTCTTGAAAATGAGGTACCTTTAAGACTAAAAAAAGGATTATAGACTGAGGCATACAACCATAAGGGCATGAAAGACATTTGAGGGACTTTATATAACCATACAGTATATGGTTGCAGAGATGACACAGAAAGTGAAAGAGAAACAAATTTCAGTACAGAATCATTAAATTTCATGTTCCTTGGGTGGTAGAAATCCTTAAGCAACTATTTGCTAACACCAATGGAACAAATGACATGGATTTAAAAGATAAGACAATATCCATCTGCAAATTCATATACAAATTATTTTTCAAATCTACATTGGGCAACATCATTAAAATACCTAAAATGTTTCTTTTATCCTCAGAGGTTCAGTCACTTGCTCATCTTTTAAGGTAATAGACAACCTCCTTTGTCAACAATGCTTTTGGAATGCTACACACTGCAAACAGGGCAGTCTTTACAGAAAAGAATATGTGGACATTAAAAAGGGGGGCGATTCCCTGCAAAAGGGGAAAAACACACTACAGGACACTTCACTGTTGCCGTAAATTCTATTACAGACCTCAAAATTGGTGTTGTAGAATAGAGGAACTTCAAAAAAAGATTGTATCAAGAAACAACTGAATAAAAGTATATTCATAGCCAACAGTGTATCACCAGAAGTTTGAATAAGGATAAAGATTTCTAAGCTCATTACACATGTTTAATAAGTAGGTTATCACAACAGTGCTCTGTGATTAGTTGTCTGAGATTTCTGCTAAAGCCTGAAAACAACACTCTTTACAGCTGAAGAAGTAGGTGGTTTGTATCCATGGCAATGCATGCTGTAATAAATCTGTTCATTTTAAAAGTACCATAAAACAGCCGTGCTTTGCAGGAACTCTAAAATCTCTTAACTTTATCAAGTCTCTGTCAATGCTTTGTACTAGGATTTTTTTGCAGTTTTGTACAAATCCCACATTTTGTACCCCTACACAACAGGGAGTGCACAAGTTCACAATGTGGGTCTCCTTGACACTGTAACCTGCAAAATCTCCTGTCTCTTATAATCCTGTGCCTAAGTTTTGTACCAGTTTTCTACTGTTAAGTTCTACAACTCCAAGTTATTTACCCATAGACAGGGGTGGTCAACCTTTTTATGCAACGGGCCTGACCATACCCTTGGACAGTTGAGCAGGCCAGACCATGCCCCCTGGAAGTGGAAGCAGGTGTTTACAGCTGTTGTAAATGTGCCCACTTGCATGTTTATGACAGCCGTGGGGGCATTTTATGCTGACGTAAACTCACCTGCTTCCACTTCTGGGTGCAGTGGAGGTGGCAACAGGCTGGGTGGAATTGTGTCATGGACTGGGTATGACCCACAGGCCATAGGTTGGGAACCCCTGCCCTAGACAAAAGAACAGAGATTCTCAACCTGTAGCCCATGAGCCAGATGTGGCCCATGAAACCATTTCATGTGCCCCCCCACCTCCACCACACCAGTAAGTGCCATGTGGTGGAGGAAGGGCAAAATGAATGTCCAGCCCCTGAACCTGTCTGAAGGATCATGACCCAGCCCCTGGCTTCAAAAGGTTGAGAACTCCTGCAATAGAGTGTTCACAGCCTTAAGTACAAACTCCAGTGTGTGGTTACAGTGTTCAATTGGTATCTATCTATCTATCTATCTATCTATCTATCTATCTATCTATCTATCTATCTATCTATCTATCTATCTATCTATCTATCTATCTATCTATCTATCTATCTATCTATCTATCTATCTATCTATCTAATCTATTTACACTTATATCCTGCCCTTTTGATGCAAGCATCACTCAGGGCATTCTTTTACAAATGCCCAAAATATAAAATGGCTCTTTGCCAAAATTAATGCATTTTTTTTCCATTTTGAATTGTACGGGCGTCTAAACTTCCTAAATACACATCATCTTTTGCTCCTTCCCTTTGTCCTCCCTCCAGTACCTTTCTGGTTTAATTTCTTTCCTTTCCCTGACTTTGCTCCATTTGTTGGTACCTGATTCTACATGATTAGGTCCTCTGTCATAACTCACCTGCTTCCACAAAACATCTGTTTTTTAAATTAACCAACTTTCAGAAGTGCAAGCATAGCTTATTGCTTTAACAATAATATGTGTTACATCTGTTTCGTGAATTAAACAAAGAAACACAATTTACAATGCAGCATTTTCCCCCATGTGTACTCCACATTAAGGAATAGTGAATACACAAACAATTATGCATGCACAGGAGATTATTTTATCTGCAAGGAAAAGTCTGGTTTTCATTTAATTGTTCCTGTATGTGAGAAAAGCAGTACAATATGAGTTTTATTTGGAAACATCCTCTCTAGAGATATTATTCCTAAAGGGATTAATTACAATTTTGAACAATTTATACAAGTTTATTTAAGGAAATAACAAATATTTCTTCAGGAAACTACTTCACCCAAGAAAATATGCTTCTGGGCTTATCCATTACCACTTGCAAATGGGTTTAAAGATAGATGATTGCAAAAAAGATAGAATACCATGACAAACCATTTAAAACAATCTTAAAATAGTGCAGTAGACATTCATAAAACACTGTTAGTTCCACTTCCATGAGGAATTGAGTGCCCATCGTCACTGAGTAGTTGATAAATAATCTTAAATAAGGACATGTTTGCAAGTTCCTTCAAGAGCACCAAAAGGGAAGCCGGATTCTTTCTCTTCTGTGTCCAGGGCAGACATGAAACTGCCAAAATGAAGGCACCTCCTGGTGAGTTTGTTCTGCAGTTCCTTTTGCCTTGCCTAGTGTGAAAAAGAGTAGCTGGCACAAGGTGGCCATTTCCTGGGGTATGCCTGATTATGATTCAAAAATACCACAATTTTCAAGGAGGTTTTTTTCTATGTACAATAAAAACCCAGGTTACGGATGCCTCGGATAATGGAAAACTCAACTTACAGAAGGACATTCTGAGGAAATCACGTCCCGAGTTACGTAAAATACTCACATTTTGGACAGGTTTTTTTGGGTGTTCCAACACTTTGCACATTGGTAGGAGGGTCTTTGGAGCATATCCACTCTGGTTTTGAATTTTTTCATCGCATTTTGGCTCCTGCAGAAGCTCTCAATACAAACAGGAAGTTCCCGAAATTTCCTCCCAACCCTCATCAGCTGTTTGGTGGCACTTTTACTGCAATTTCCAGGGCTGGCCACTAGATGGTGATGTTGAAAATGTGATGAATATTCATTGAAAATAAAAAAAATATCAGCCCTGGAGCTCATAAAAATGCAAAATACTCATTAAAATGCAAAATACTTTTGCAAAACCTTTCTAAAAGGCACTTTGGGATTTTTCACCGTGCTTTTGCCTCTTTAGAAAGAGCTTTCAACAGAAAAAAACTCTTTCTTTTTTTTTTTTTTTGCTCTCTTCTAACCTCCAAAATGTTTTTTTCATTTTCAATGCATTCCTATGGGAAATTGTGCTTCAGGTTACAGAAAACCTGCTTTATGAAAAACTTTCCATAATAGACTATTTCCATAACCCAAGGTTTTACTGTACCATATAGAAAGCTAACATCCCATGACAAACTTTTAATTGGGAAAATTGCACAATGGAAAATGCACTGCTCCTTCTAGCAACTTGCTTTTCTTCTGAATACAATACGGAATGCTAATGAAGTCAATGGTCATTTGATCCAGTATCCACTCAAGAATATTGTCCAATATTCATTCAAGTTGTGTATGCTTCTAGAAATTGAACATACGGCCACTACAACACATACCCTAACTATATTAGGTCTGGGTGTCTCTAATAAGCTTTGGATAACACATCACCATTTAAGTTTCATTTGATCATAAGACCAGAAGATGAGAAAGAGAAGACAAGCTCTTAAGACTTTTGACTCCTTTGTGGAAACTTCTGATTTTTAGAAAATCAAATTCCAGGCATTGATGATAATTATTTATAGTACTTTACCAGGATATCTGAAGGACTACTTACTTGGTCACTTGGTTGATCCATATTTCATACATCAATATACTGTACATATTTTGACATGGCAGATTGAAACATCATCTCCCACTTTTCTGATCCCGTGCCAGTCTCTCCCAGGACTACTCTCCCAAAACTACTATTTCTGTGCAAAAATTGCTTATTCTGAAGATTTTTAGTGGAGGTCCACCTATTTATTTAAATATTCCCAGGAACGTCCAGTGTATTGTACTTTATGTACACCAGGGCTGTGAAATTCCTTCCTGTGTGACCTATACCTTGCATATCCTCTTAATGGTCTTCTGTCATGACTTAAAACCCTTCCTTTCTAAAGAAGAACCTTTTAGCTTTTCTGGGAAATTATTTTAACTCTACTGGAAATAATCATGATGGAATAGCTTAGGTAGCTACCTTTTGTTTGTTTTATTTTTCAACTCTGCTGTTTTGAGCTTAGTACATCTCAATTTCCCATTATTTATTTGTGCCATTCTTTTTTTCTCATTGACATATTAAAAACTGCTGTAGTGATTGTTAAACAAAAAGGTGGATTTCTTTCCTCCTTTATAAGTAAAAAGAAGCAGAGGAATCTGCTTGCTTTCTTAATGTACAGTAGTTTCTCTTTGTGACTCACACACCGCAAGCTATTCCCTTGGACATCTGCTCAACCTGTACTCCCCACAGGTTAAAATGTATTATTCTCTCATTTACTCTGTGCCTTTTCCTCATACTCATGCCATCAGAACTGTAGGAGAGCTTGATTATATATAGCCCACTGTATCCCTTGCTTTTGTAACTTTAGGTTTCTTCTGCCTCCCACCAAAAAAACCTGATTTGGCTAAAAAATCTATGAATTCTAGCTTCAGAATCCATTCAAAAGCTATTTGTTTCCACACCATATACATTCACAAGTTATATAGGGCCCAATACAACATTTTAGGGAAACAGAAATGATTTTTTTAGTCACTTCCATTTCAAGAAAATGGAAATGGGATAGATGCCTTTAGTCTTGATGCCTGATCCTAGGATCCTAGTTCCTGTAGTAATAACCCCATGACTTCTTTCTAGTTATTTATCCTGTCCCACGTTAACACAATCTGATAAATTTGGGTATTTACCAAAATTTCCTCCCTATTCAAAACAGAAAAACTTTGCAATTTAAAACATTCAAATTCAGCAGAACCAAAAAATGGGTACCCCCCTCAGAGGCATATGTTGATGGGAGTTTTGGCCCCTCCACCACAGAACATCTCCCCATGGCATGCTCCAATGGGGGGAATGCCACTTGGCCAAGGGGAAAGGGAAAGGAGGAGCCTTTAAATCGTCTTTACTTTCCCAAGCAACATGAGGCAGCTGGTGCACGCCTACCTTACGATGAAGGAGTTCAGCAATGGAGAAGGACTCCTGAGTAGCAGGGGACTCCAGTTGTTGGGGGATTTGAGCAAGGAAGCCCAAAGCAGTAGCATGTTGGTGCTGCTGGTGGATGAATTCCTGCCAGTGTGTGGCTCTCCAAACCCTGCCCATTGAGTGGGGTAGTTGCTCCCATTTTGGGGCTGTTGTCTTAATTAGGAGCAGCCTCTGATCTAGTGGGGAGGGTGTTTAATTGAGGGGAAACACAGTGCTTGGATGCAGCCCATGCCCCCCCCCATCTTTGAAAACACATTCCCCTTTGCAGCCAGTAAGTTCCCCCTCACTCCTGGGTGTTAGTGCCTCCATAACACTGCTGCCCCATTAAGGGCTGGTATGGTCAGGGTGAGAACAAGTGTGCACACAAGCATTCATGCACACACATCTTCTTGTTTAGTACAGGATGTGGTTTGAGAAGGCAAGGAAGTGAGCAACAGGACCCCTGCTGATGAGAGATTAGGCAGTTAGTGGTCTATGTGTGGGTGGGTGGGTATATAAATATCTGTACATAGAGACATTTGAGCAGAGCAGATACAGGGATGAATAGGCCATGTTTGGGTGCGATATGGCCGGGGGGGTGGGGAAGAGACTATGTTAAGAACACACCTTTTTGGTTCAAGCTAAGGCTCATTATGGCACCTAAGAAAAGGGTGGGCACTTCAAAGGGTGAACAAGACTGGGGGCCAGAACAGGTTAGCTCCGTTCCTGACTCCGCACTACTCAGTAAAAGTTAGCAGTGTTTTTTCCCCAGTTGAAGTTAACGTTAAATAAAGTTGTGGGCCTAGTTTACACCAAGCAAATGTCTCCATGAATTTCTTCTGAGGTTGTCGGCGTAAATTCCCATCTGCAATGTTGAGTATAAACAGAAAAAGAGACATGGTAAGGAAATGTGCTTCTATTCAGATGCTTTCAGGTAGCATATCCTAGAGTCTCTTCCTTAGCAGTTCTTCAAATATAATTGGAATATAAGTACTATACTTGGTGAATTGATTCTCAAGAGTTTCTTCAGGAGGATTTGTGTGCACAGCCACCTACTGTAGCTTTCATTAAAAATGTTAATCACAGAAGTCATATGTTAGTGGGGGTTTTCTTCATCGTTCAGAATTGTGACAAATCACATCACTCAAGCAACATCTGTTTTTGGTTCCTTAATCACTATCTCCTGTTTTCATCGTCTTGCCATGAAATTTTCAAGGTATCACAGCTTGCAACAGTCACAAGGGGAAACAGCATTTCCCTCAAGTGTGGAGAAAGCAGAAGTTAAATTCCTTTATAATCATTTAATTGGTAAATGGAGCACGTAAATTTGGTGGTACACACAGAAGAATCCATAAGTACAAGCACCGGCCGGGAGGAGGATTAAAGGAGCTTCCCTGGGCCAGGGGAGGCTTGAAAACGGCGCTGCCGCCGCGAGATGCCACCGCCGTCGCACCCTCCCGGCCCCCGTCACCGGCCGGGAGGAGGATTAAAGGAGCCTCCCTGGGCCAGGGGAGGCTCGAAAACGCTGCCGCCGCCGCAAGACGCCGCCGCCGTCGCACCCTCCCGGCCCCCCGTCACCGGCCGGGAGGAGGATTAAAGGAGCCTCCCTGGGCCAGGGGAGGCTCGAAAACGCCGCCGCCGCCGCACAAGACGCCGCCAATGTCTTGTTGGACTTTGTTGGACTCTCCCTCGGCCAGCCGGCCTCGAAGGGAGAGAACCTGGGGGTCTTGGGTGGCGATAGAGGGCTCTGGGGGGGTGTGTCTTTGGTGGGATATTGTTTATTGTTCTTTTGTTATATTGTTCTTTTGTTTACTATGGAAGCCGCCTAGAGTCAGGTTCACCTGAGCGAGGCGGGGTATAAATTTAAAGAATAAATAAAAATAAATAAATAAATAAATAAGGATCAGCAGAACAACCAGTTTTCATACAGCCAGTCCACATGCACACACACACCAGTTTTGAATGAAATGAGGGCTGCTACTCAGGTAAAGGGTCTGTGATGGCTTAGTGGTTAAGATGCTGAACTTTTTGACTGGAAGGTTGGCAGGTCGGCAGGTCAAGACCTGAGTACTGCACGCTTGAGTGAGCTCCTCCCTCTGTCACATTTTCTGCCAACCCAGCAGTTTGAAAGTAAGAAATTGCAAGTAGATAAATAGGGACCACTTTGGTGGGAAAGTAAACAGAGTTCCGTATACTCCGGTGTCTAGTCATGCCTGCCACATGTCCATGGAAACGTCTGCAAACGCAGACAGTGCTGGCTCTTTGGCTATAAACTGAGATTAGCACTAAACCATAGAGTCAGATACAACTGACCTTACCTTACTCAAGCAAATTCCAAAGAATTTGTAAGAATTCAATACTTTGGAAAAGTTACTAATTTTGATTCTAGCTACCAGAAATCTCTAACTAGCCTGGTCAGTGGCCTATAATTTTCTTCTCTACATTAGGCTCCTTCTGAATGTATAGTCTCAAAAATTACTTCTTCACTCTGTTTAAGACTTACAAAAGTTCTAATGGGACATAGTTGTCACACATCCTTAGGATGAGACCAAAGTTGCACTTAACACTTTGTTACTTATAACAAAACATCCAGACAATTCTGAGAATGACTAAAAAGAGTCTCCATGTCAAGATACAAAGTTGGAGATGCCATATATACGTCACAGCAATAACAGTTCTTAATAAGAAAAGATCCCTGCACCCTTCCCAAATGCCCCACTGACATGCACTCCACATCAGTGGGGCTTTTGTGAGGGGTGCGGGACCTTCCCGGTACCATTCCCAAATGCACCGTTGACGCACACGCGCATGCCAGGTGTTTGGGAAGGGTATGGAAAAGATCCCTGCACACTTCACAAACACCCAGCTGCTGAGAAGCACACGTCAGTGGGGTGTTTGTGAAAGGTACGGGGAGATCCTCATACCCATCCCATACATCCCGCTGACGCAGCAAAGCGAAACATTTCCCTATGGGAAATGTGTTTCACTTAATGAGTAACTCGCATAACGAGTAAATGCGTGGAACACATTTTTCTCATTATGCGAGGTATCACTGTATTTTATTTCTAGAGTTGTGGTAAATTAGACATGGCTGTGCATCTGCTCCTCACATGAAAGTTGCACATTGGAATCCAGTGAAGAATGTGTGATAGCAATGGTTATATTATTCTTCAGAGATTTGGTGTGCATGTGTATGTGTGTTTTTAAAAAAAAGTTAATTTGCAAACCCCCCCCCCCCAAAAAAAAAAAAGGAGCACTGTGGCAGCAATACAAATTCACAGCAAACTTAAATACAAGCAATCAACATTATATTTCCATTTTGGTGTCACCATTACATCACAGTAGTTTGCTGTTTGACTACAAGAGGCCCAGCAAGTTTTCTTGCTATGGAGCACACAGCAGGGTTCAGGTGAGAGTATGAAGTATCTTTCATTCTCAGGCAGCATGTCCCCACCCCCAGCTTCCTTAACTGCTTTGTGCAAATACAAACGTTTCTGATCCATATGTATTTTTTCCATCTGTGAAAGTTATATTTGACCATACTCTTGGACTGACTGGTGTTAACTTGACCATGTCCGGAAGAGTATAAAAATTTCTTACTTGGAACCTGATAGACTCTTTATGAGGATATAATTTGTCCCTTTTTTGTTAATCATGTATGTGTGTTTCTTTTTATTTTAATTATGTACCAGTCAGTCACATTCTATTGGGTTTGGTTATGGATTTTCAGTAGACTACTCAGTTGCTTTTCTACCACCTAAACAATTAAGTAATAGTTAAAATCATTTGAATATCAATAAATATAATGTACGGTATGTCCCTCTTGAGGATATTACAAAATTCTTTCCTAACATCAGTTTAACACCTTTTTGTTGTTCAGTCACACAGTCGATTCCGACCCTCTGCGACCTCATGGACCACTGTTCGCCAGGCACTCCTGTCTTCCACCATCCCCCTCAACTCGCTCAGCTCTGCACCCACTGTCTCCACAATACCATCTAGCCATCTCAATTTGGGTCGCCCCCTTCTTCTTTTGCCCTCAACCTTTCCAAGCATCAAGGCTTTCTCAAGTGAATCTTCTCTTCTCATTTGATGTCCAAAGTACCTTAGCTTCATCTTTATTATTTGACCTTCTAAGGAGCAGTCAGGTTTGATTTCTTCTAAGATTGACCTATTTGTTCTCCTCGCTGTCCATGGGACTCTCAAAACTCTCCTCCAACACCACATCTCAAAGGCATCTATTCTTCTGCGCTCAGCTTTCCTAATGGTCCAGCTCTCACCACCATACATTGCCACCGGGAATACCATTGCTTTGACTATACGAATCTTTGTTTGTAATTTGATGTCTCTACTTTTCACTATGCTACCCAGGTTTTTCATCGCTTGCCTCCCAAGAATCAGTCACCTTTTTATTTCATGGCTGCAATCACCATCTGCAGTGAGCTTTGATCCTAGGAAAGTAAAATCTGTCACTGCTTCTATTTCTTCCCCATCTATTTTCCAGGGACTGATAGGATCTGTTGCCATTATTTTGGTTTTCTTTATATTGAGTCTCAAGCCAGCTTTTGCACTTTCTTCTTTCAACCTAATCAGGAGCTTCTTTAGGTCCTCCTCACTTTCTGCCATTAGGGTGGTATCATCTGCATATCTCAAATTGTTGATGTTTCTCCCAGCAATTTTGATCCCAAATTCTGATTCCTCCATCCCTGCATTGCGCATTATGTGTTCTGTGTATAAGTTGAATAAGCAGGGTGACAAAATGCAGCCTTATCTTACTCCTTTTCCTATTCCAAACCACTCCGTAATTCCATTTTCTGTCCTAACTGTTGCCTCTTGATTCATGTACAGATTTCTCATGAGGCCTATAAGGTGTTCCGGTATTCCCATCTCTTTAATTACTTGCCACATTTTGTTGTGGTCAACACAGTCAAAAGCCTTAGTGTAATCAATGAAACAGAAGTAGACTTGTTTCTGATATTCCTTTGTTTTTTCCATGATCCATCTTATGTTGGCGATGTGGTCTCTAGTCCCCCTGCCTCTTCTGAAACCCGCCTGCACTTCTGGTAATTCTCTCTCCACATGCTGTTGTAGTCTATCCTGTATTATCTTGAGCATCACCTTGCTAGCGTGAGGGATGAGCACAATTGTTCTATAATTTGAACATTCTTTGGCATTACCCTTTTTTGGGGAGTGGAACGTATACTGATCTTTTCCAATCCTGTGGCCATTGTTGTGTTTTCCAAATCTGCTGGCATATAGAATGTAGTAATTTGATTCCATCATCTTGTAGGGCTTTGAAAAGTTCAACTTGGATACCATCATCTCCACTGGCTTTGTTGTTTGCAGTGCTTTTTAGGGCCTTTCTGACTTCACTCTCTAGGATGTCTGGCTCATGTTCCATGTTCTCATCATTGTTTAACACCTACTAAATCATGATTCTCTGTCTGTATAGTGGCAAAAAGGAAGAGAATCTTTAATTATTGTCTAATATACTGTTATAGAGATGTAATAGAGTTGTGACCAGCCAAACCAGCAGGCAAATATGCACTTGACCAGTAAAAATGACCTTTCACTAATTCATCAGATGAAGCTAATTAGTCTGACACTTAATACAGTTAACAAACTCGCAATTCTGTTCACTACTACTGACACAACTGTGTGGAGTCAGCTTCTGTAACTTGAGCTTTTGCAACTGCGATATGACACATAGCCAAAAAGGACACTTCTGTCTCTAATATATGAAAGAGGCAATGTAAAAATGAGTCCACCATGACCATTTAGAATAAAATTCAATGGGAACAAACACAGTGCTTTATTTGCATCATAAAAACTTGTGAAGCATTCAGATTGAATAACGTAAGCAGAATGCAGCAGTATAAATCTTCTTAATTCACATCCAGGGTTTCATTATGCATATTGCATGGTACTCTGCAGAACTTTAATTTACAGATTTTTTTTTTTTTTTGGAATTTCACCAATCCCAATAGAAGCTCTAAACATGCCCACTGGAACATTTAACTAAAGTAAGTCTCTGGAGAAATACATAATGATTTTAGAATTATCAGATATTTGCATATCTAGTAGATTTAAAGCAGTACGGCCTATTAACAAGATAATGGGCACATGTCGCTTGAACGCTAGTCTTCAGCAAATTAGTTATGAAAATGAATAACTCAAAGTACAGATTTCAAAGTGCATCACTATAAATGGAGGTAGCATTTGTTCATCTCATTTGGATAGGTAATTTGATTCAGATTGGCCACTTACTGAAGTGTGAACCAACGGAATAGTCTTGAGCAAATAATCCCAGCAAACTGAAATGTGAAATAATCTGTGATGACCTTCACTATGATATCCATATAGTTTGAAGGGCTATTTATCACAACAAAATGATTATTTCATTACAGTGACTGTGCTTTTAATACAGAAAAGTCTAACAGAGACCATTCAAAAATAAGATCCACTGAGTTCTCTGAAGCTTACAGTACAATTCTATTTATGTCTAAAGTTAAAGGAAAAGGTTTCCCTTGCTTGAAAGCCAGTCATATCCGACTCTCAGGTTCAGTGCTCATCTCTGTTTCAAAGCCGAAGAGTCAGTGTTGTCTGTTTCTGCAGATGTTTCCATGGTCATGTGGAAGGCATGACTAGACACTGTAGCACATGGAATGCTGTTACTTTCCTACCAAAGTGGCCCCTATTTATCTACTTGCAATTTCTTGCTTTTGAGCTGCTAGGTTGGCAGGAGCTGGGACAAAGACGGGAGCTCATTCTGTCCTGCAGTACTCGGGAATCGAACTGCTGACCTTCCGCCTTCCAGTCAGCTTCTTAGCCACTTGAGCCATTGCAGTCCCTTATTTATGTCTACTCAGTGGTAAACCCTACTGAGTAAAAAAATAAGTGTATATGTGATTACATTCTTTTTCAGTGTTTAGGCCAGACATGAAACTGCCAAAATGAAGCCACTTTTAGTGAATTCATTCCACAGTTCTTTTCATCTGACCTAGTGTGAGATTAGTCAGCACAAGGTGGCCATTGCCTCAAAAATACCACAACCTTTGAGGAGGCTCTTTCTGTTTACCCCATTCTTTCTTAATCCTACATTACCGAGAATTAGATTCTTTCCTCAAGGAAAACTTTTATACTTATTAAGGATATTCAGAGGGATTGATTTACCTAAACTCAGATCTGCCAAGGTATAAATACCTTCCTGAAATGTTCTACCCTGTTGTAGACTGAAGCGGTTGATTTATCAAATATGCTCTAAAGAAGTTTGAATTTCCAGTATTTTATATCAATACAGAACAGATGAATCAAACAACTTGCAACTCAGGAAAACTAAGACAACATGCAAGTAATGAGTTTAAACAAGGGCCACAACTTTATTAACAACTTAAACCACCCTATTGCATGCCCTAATCGATCCGGAGGTTTTTTCTTTTTGTGAAGAAGGAGGCAAAAAATAAATAAATGCCAAGAGTAAGATAACAGAGATAGGAAGTTTTATTTACCACAGTAAAGGTGCATTCTGTTACAGAGACCAATATTGTACAATTATATAGCAATTTCAGACATCTTTTATCTTCTCCTGAGCTAGAGATTAGGGGCACAGCAACAAAATCTACCAATCAGCAAACTACAGATGGCTATCTTAAACTAATCAGAAAATTGCTCTTTGACAGTCACTTAATAACCTTTTGTGGTCACTGACATAAGATAATGGCAAGATTTCATTTCAATGGGAAATTGCATGATGTATCCTAAGTCACTGTATAACATCTTAGGATGTATTTCTCCACTGCTACCATTAGCCTTTATTCTCATAGTAGGTACCTACCAAATCAATTTCACACAGTCTACAACCTTGCTTTAATGAGTGAAAGGTCACATGCTTATACAAGGAATATTCCGTAAAAGCAAAGATACAGAGATCACCTAATAATGAAAGAGCATTAACTGATATTCTCTCAACACATCTCGTCCTAACCCTAACCCTACAATGGGGCAACATGCAGTTAGCAATAGCAATCACAAATACATTTATTTACTGCCCCATCATGTTTAGTGCACTTTCTGGGCGGTTCACAAGGTAATTGCCATTTTGCCCCTATCACACTGGGTACTCATTTTCCTGACCTTGGAAGGATGGAAGGCTGAATCAATCTTGATTCCTGATCAGGATTGAATTCACCAGGGCTCTTACCTTAATTGAATTCATAGGGCTTGGGGAAAAACATTATCAGGTATGCTCACATCTATGAACTGATACATATTCAGAGAAACACCCATAAAAGATCTCTAAATCATGGCAATATTGTAGCCTGATGCAGATTGTGCTGAACACATCATCCTCACCCTGGAATTTTACTGAACACAAAATAATTATGATATAGCAAAGATTCAGCAATAAAGTATCTGACTAATATGGGGAACTATAGGTTCAAAGGAAGCAAACTTGCATGGCTGAGAGTGTTCTGAGATTCAAGCTGCACTGCAAAGGTCTACAGCCCCTGAGCAGACTATTTGCAGAGTTTCTACAAGGATAATAAGAGTGGGAAAGGGTTATTTTCCTAAATCTTACACACACAAAGGAAAGGGGAATAGCTATGTAAACCACCAATGAGTGGAAAAATGATCATTGGGGTGTATTTATTGTTTGGAAAACTGTCTTAAGTGTTCCTTGTGTAGACCATTTACTCCTGAACTGTACAGGAAGAAAGGAAGCATGTGGAGACATATCTTCCCACCTGCCATCACAATCAATTAAAACTATTTTTTTTTATTCCAGGAGAGACAAATAAATTTCACGTATTGCAAATGAGAATCTGGTCATGCCAGACTTGAGATATTTCACTTTTCTAAAGTTGTGTCTGGCCAGGTTATTCTGCGACTAGAGTAGACCATACTGCCAGCAACTAAATGTCGCATGTCAGCAAAGAGATTAACTAACCTGACAACTCTGAGGACTAATGGCCTTGGGTGCCAAAGTCAAGAAGGAAGGGTGGTAGTCCCCAGGTGGAGTAAATCCCACTTGAATCCCTCTTGATGGAGGGCAGCAGCTTCATCAATACTGGCCTGGGGCTTAGGAGGACTTTGCATGCCAAAAGGGTTCAGGACCAGAAAGTGACTCGTGGAAATGAATCATTGGTATGGGTGTCATGCTGTAATGGAAGGCAGATGAAAGTCCACTGCATTAAATTATCAGGACAGTCTTCATGGCTGATTGCCATGACAATTGCCAATATTCAGATTCAGATACGACAGAACAAGAGGAAGAAAAATGCTTCCATATGCAGTCAAAAATGGGAATGGAAAGAAATCACAGTTGGCAGATGCCTTCATGATACCACTAATTTGTATTTGTATTTGTATTTTCGACTTATATGCCGCCCCACTCGCAGAGCGACTCTGGGCGGCTTACAGAAGAAACAGCTACAATTACATAGTACATACCAAAGCACAAGAGCAATTACAGATATCAAATACTAAATTACAAATATTACGTATACAGTATATATGTGTCCAATATCAGTTACAATTACAAAACATTAGATTAGAACATCCTAAGAAATAATCAAAGATGCTGTAATATAATCATTAGAGCATCAAAATGCACTAAGTAACAATATCAAACAACAATAAAAATTCCAGTATTAGTTCAGTTTACACATACAAAAGCAAAAAACTAAATAAAAACAGTTGCTGAATCCCGCAATAAGTGACAAGTCAGTCCGCTTAGCCGCAGGTGTTTCTGGCGGCGGTGGCTATCAAAAAAGTCCTGCCGCCGTAGTGGCTTTTAAGCCCTGAGACAGATGGAGAGAGTCCCAAGGCTGGACGCGGTGGGCTTGGAAGGAAGGCGGGAGCGTCCTCACTCCCCCGCCGTCGCTGCCGCGTTTTTATCGTCCACCGGGCGGAGGTGACGGGGCCCGGGGGGGAGGGCGGGAGCATTGCCTCACCGCCTGCAGCTGGTGGTCATCTCCCCCGGCGTGATGGCAAGTCCGGG
Organism: Furcifer pardalis; assembly: GCA_030440675.1. Taxonomy (NCBI): domain Eukaryota; kingdom Metazoa; phylum Chordata; class Lepidosauria; order Squamata; family Chamaeleonidae; genus Furcifer; species Furcifer pardalis. Next base: position 29,074,612 of record CP126892.1, read on the forward strand.
GGGAAAGGCGAGAGCGTCCTCACTCCACCGCCGTCACTGCCGCGTTTTTATCGTCCACCGGGTGGAGGTGACGGGGCCCGGGGGGGAGGGCGGGAGCTCACTGGAGCTCACTGTCACTTTCAATCTACTTAATTTCCCTAATTTTTAGAAGCCTAATTTTGGAGGCTCAAGTTCGAGAAGTCTGTACGGCACATAAAGGTGAAGAATAGTCCGAAATAGATAAAGCAATGATTTTCTAGTGCACAAGTTTATGCAGAAAAGTGCATGAAAACAAAATAATTTGAAGCCCATTTTGTACAGGGAAATGTCCTAACTACACCTGAAGATAAATTAAGATGATCTCATAATATTCCATTCAATTTACCTGCAGAGCATTAGGCCAAAACTCTTGGTTTTTTTCTTCACATTTCAATAACAAAACTCTTGACTTATCTTGCATTTTTTTAACCTGTTAAGATAGACATTGCAACTGGAGTACAGGTGGTCCTTAAGAGAACTTACTTCAATTTAAGAAAAAATGCTACATTCATTTTGAGTTTCAATTTGAGGGAAATTGGGTGAAATATTAGTAATGATGTTATGTTCTACAGGCTGGTTGAAATTACAATCATACGGAAAGAGTAAAGTACTCCAGTGGCCACGCTGGCTGGGAAAACTAGGAATTGTAATCCAGAAAACCATATTGCTAAACTCTAACTATTAAGAGATGAGGAGAAGAAGAAGATTTGCAGAACAAGACATTTGAGTTAAGAATTAAGAAGAAAGAAGAAAGGCAGTGAGAATGAGGCAAGGGGAAGAGATCACTGCTTATTCCAAAAAGCAACTGGAGTCTCTGAGACTTCCTATCAACAGTCAAAATCCCACTTTGAGCTCTTGATGCTTGTATGTGATCCTGATAATAATTTCTCATCAAAAGTTTGTTGTTTAACTTCATGATCCTTGATAGCAAAAGCTTTTACCAGTGTCACAAAGCTAATGAAGAGAGAACCATTGGACTTCCCCAATGACATTAGGATGCTAACATGGAGCCAAAGTAGTGCCCTGTCCTTCGGCTACACCTTCCATTTAAGTTGGATCTTACTCTATGTTTCCACTTATTCTTTCATTCTTCTTCTTGCTATCTCACCAAGCATGAGAAGAGTTATTTTAGAATTTGGAGACAATGAGCACATCAATGCAGAAAAAGATGCACAACTATACTAAAGAGAAATAAAATAGTATAACTAAAAGCACAAGCAGTAAAAGAACAAAGTAGAAAGAAACCTCACACCTCTTCTCCTGTGCGGTGCACAGACAAACAAAAGCAACATAACAGAACAAACAACCAAATAAAATAAACAACATAATAAATACTTGAAAATATAAAAATAAAATGCCTGGTGTCTGAGGGCAAGCAAGTTCAACTGACTTATTGTCAGAGGTGTCATATTCTTAAAGGTTTCCTTGAAGAGGAAGTTTTTAAGTTATTTTCAAAATATATTTTCAGGGTGCATCTCTGCTGGTAGTACATTCCAAAGCAACAGTGATACCATCCAAACCGCTCTGTTTCCAGCCATAGACTTTCTAGCCATCCTCAGCACTTGGAGGTGTGAAGATTGTGATGAGTGGGTGATGTGGGGAGTTGTTTTGAGGGAGAAATGCTCAGACAGATAACAAGGTCCCAAACAGTAGGGTTTTATATGACAACACTAACACCTTGTATTTGACATGGTAGGGAACAGGTAGCCAGTCCAAGTCTGCAACAGCTGGTGAAACATAATCAAATTTCTTTATACCTGTCACCACCCTGGCCACTGCATTCTGGACCTTTTGCAATCTCTGTATCAGACACAAGGGCAGCCCCACAAGATTACCAATGAGTGGGTCAGAGTTTTGAGAGAGCATCTGTCCAAGTGGGGGTGCCACTGTGCAATCTGATAAAGGTGGGAAAAGGCAGCTTTAGACAGCACAGTTATTTGATATTCCAGAAAGTAATGGGTTCATAAGGACCCCCAGGTTGTGAACCTGCTCCCTAGAGGTAAGAGTAATTCCACCCAGGTTAAAGACCAAACCATCTAGTCATGCATATGTCCCCTCAAACACCCAAAACTTGGTCTTGTCATGGTTCAGTCTCAGCCTGTTATCTTACATCCATTCCAACATCATGTCCATTATCATCAAGATGTTGGACTACATCAACTGAAGACCATGAAAAGGAGAAACAGAGTTAGGCATCATCTGCATATTGGAACAGTGAATCTTGAATCTCCTAATGATCTCCTCAAATGGCTTCATATAGATATAAACAATAATGGGAAGATGATAAACCCCTGTGGAATACCCCACTGGAGGGTCTATGGGATTGAAACAAACTCCCCGAGTTGAACTCTCTGGGTCCTCTCACCAAGGAAGGAATGGAACCACTGTATTATAATGCCCTGATTCCCAACCCTGACAAGTGTCCCAGGAGGATATCATGGTTGATGGTATTGTAAGCAAGTTTTGATGAATACACTTACAGATATTTGGTGATCTGCAACCTTTCCTTTTAATTTCTGCAAAAAATGGAAAATACTTTGAGCATGTTCTGTAAAAAAATGTTGACAAGTGGCTATGTATATATTTCTCCTGGACATGTAAAGCTCTGCAGAAGGTAGATTACTTATGTCCCAACCTAAACACCCTTTCTTAAACCCTATATTCTTTCTGGCTCAATGCCTCAATTAAGCTATTGTCTCCTGTAATTCTGAACAAACTCCATTGAGAGTGTTACAAAATGTGGAATGAAATGCCATTGCAGTTCAAATTGTTCATCCTATGGTTTCTCAGTGCTTTTTTTGCAGGAGTAGGAAAATCCCACCTTCATGAAATCATATTATGCATTGTGTCACTGTATCATAAAGATTTTTCAGAGCAACATGGATGCTGTTTTGTTTTTTGGCTGAGAAGCATGGCATTTTTGAGGCACTTTGTATATTCCTGTGGGAGATCAATGTGGAGTTGCTCTTCTTGGCAGCCAAGATGTCTGCCATAATATCTAATTGCTTTCTGTGGAATCACTGTAAGTAAGGAGTGGCAAGAACTACTTGGGGAAATAGACTTTAAAATGGCAGCAGGGGACACATGGCTATAACACAATTGCTATTCCAGGGGAAAAAAGGAGGGGAGAGATTATTTCCTCTTTTTAAGCTAGCAGTCTTGAAGCAGTGAAATTTTCCCTACTTTGTCAGCTGAGAAGGCAGTTTGTTAAATGCATTCTTTCATTCTACAGGACATCCTTAGCTCCATACTGAATTTATAATGCTGGCTCAGCACTTTAAATTACTGTGCAAAGCAATTACTGAGGTTTTCCCTCCCCATCTAGCTGAGCATAGCTTTGGAGGGTAAGACATTTTGCTCTAATCAAGGGTTTCAGTGACAAGTGCCTTTGTGAAATGTTTTCCATTCTTTTCAAACTTGTACATTTTAGGCTTATCTTATGCTGTCATGATGGGTAATAGGCAATAATTTTCATTCACCATTAAAAACAATAAAGCTGGTTACTTTTCATCTGGCATTTTAACTGCAACTGAAAACCATTTCATGACATATGATCTCTGGGAGCAGAAAGCCTTTTAAATAAATTCAATCCTTTCAAAAAGGAAGCCTCGGGTTTATGAATGTGGGATACTGTGCTTCTCTAAACATAATTCAAAATTGTAAGAAATAGACCGATATTGCTGTACAATGTCACACCTATGCTGCCAGCAGGGGGAAAGATGCCAAACTTTACATTGCAAAATGTAATCTGAACATTGGCAACACCAAGGGCAATAGTCAAGATGTTTTACAGGATACTTTCTTATGTTCACTACAGTTCACAAAGAGACATCAAGCAACAGAAACCCCCCGAAGTTGACTCCTTTTTTCATCAGTTAACCAGTTTTACTTATTAGTTAAACACAAAACACTTGTCATTATTATTTTTTACAAGTGTGAATGATGGAGCACACAAGAGGATATCCTGTAGACCAGCGTTTCCCAACCTTTTTATGGCATGGCCCTGATCACGCCCCCAAACAGCTGAGCAGGCTGAACCCACACTCTAGAAGTAGAAGTGTTTACGACAGCCATGGACACATTTATGGCTGACATACCTGTGTTTACACATGCATGGGTGTGTTTTATGGCTGTCATAAATGCGCCCGATTCCACTTCTGCGTGCAGAGGTGGTGGTGGTGGGCCACATGCAATGGTGCCATGGGTCAGGGCCATCCCATGGGCTGTAGTTTGGAAACCCCTGCAGTAGACTATTTTTATTGCTGCCATTGGTGTTGCCAACATTCAGCCTGGCTTTTGCTATTTAAAGCTTTTAATCTTTCCTCTTGTGGACAATAAAAAAAATGATATTGGGCAGTGATACCAGACCATTTCTTGCCATTTTGAGTTGTAAATAGAGAAGCATAATATCCCCATTCAAACATAACACAATTTTGAATAATTTATTTCTGATTTTTTTAAAAAAAACTGAATCTAAGTATACATACACTACACACAAATTACAACATAAATTCCCTCATGTAGAATTTCACAGTGCTAGAGGATCCAAACAGATCAGCAAATGAGTCATAGTATGTTTACAGGAAAGGACAGAAGCAAGGACATTTAGGATGTGTTTGTAGACCCTCTGTGCCATCATATTTTGAAAGGCTGGTTGGAGTTTAATGAAATGGCAGGGCAAAAGTGTGAATAAGTCCAACAAGGACAACAGAAAAATAGACATACCCTTGTTTCAAAAGGCACAGTGGGCCAAACAACAGCACACAATGCATCCACACACATCACAGTAATGAAAAGTGATAAAAAGTCTAAGATTCCAAATAATTAAATAATCAATTATTCTGAATCTTATATTGGAATAATATCTTGCTTATTTATTTATTATTTATTTAAATTTGTTTATCGCCCTCCTCCCCAAAGGGACCCAGGGCGATTCCCAACACAATCAGCAAGACAACAATTTAAAATCAATTTAGAAATTAAAAGTTTTAAAAGTTTTAAAAGAAGCTTAAAAATTAGCATTAAAAATAGGTATTATAGCTAGGCATTATAGCTAGGAGGCACTGGGTGTCAAACCATCCAGCCAGCTGGGGAAATTGATCAATCCATTCCCCAGACCTGACCTGCCAGCCAGGTTTTCAATCCTTTCCTGAAGGACAGCAGCTCCGTTTGCAGGCATAGTTCTATTGGAAGGAGGTTCCACAGGGCCAGAGTGGACACAGAGAAGGCCCTCCTTCTAGTGCCAGAGAGGTGCGCCTCTCTGGCCGAGTGGCACAACCAGAGATGTGCCCCTTATGTGCCTCTTTAGAACACACAATCTTCTCTTTTATGTATTTGATTCAAATTGTATAAGGAATAGGTGTACAATTGCTCACACAATCCACCCTTGTGCAGAAAATGGGTTTTGAAAAACAAAGAAACATAAAAAAGCTCTTTTTCCTATGAGCTACCAAAGTATTTGTTGTTTTGAGTCTTGAGTTGAAAACAAATGTGTGCATTTTTTTTGCTTCTTCGTATTGTACACAATTTTTAAAAATCCAATAACTTGCTAGCTATATGGACCAGATGTAGACCATTGTTCACTTCTAGAAGTAGTAGTAGAAGCAGTAGCATTGTGTAGGTTGATTGCATCATTCTGTCAATGAGCTTGTCCTGCTGTGCTTGCAACCTACTGTTAGTGGCATAGAGAAAAGGATTGCATTTTCTATCGAAATATATGCTTTTCATGAAGTACGTTTTTGTAGAAATTTTTGAAAACCATTGCAGGAGGGAAAGCCAGTCTTAACTTGATGCTGGAGATGAGATTTCTCAAGCAGATAGGAATATTGTTTCTTGGTTTACTACAAACAATGTGTTATATAGTACTGGCACACTTGCCCCAAAAGTTCACAAATCCTCCCTGAGAAGCTTCCTGCAAGGGCTAGTCCTTACTGAGGTGGCATTTCTATGTCATGGCTATCCCACTTTAAATTGAATTGTCAAAATTGAGTATTCTGTCACAGACAAAGTGAAGGTCTCACATCCAAACAGGCTACATTTCTCTCTATTTGTTTATTCTGTGTGGAGGGCCTTTTGGTCATGTTATCTCCCGCTTATAACATGAAGTAGTACAGCCCAGACACAAATTGTCTATCTTAAGTGACTACTATGCCAATGTGTCCTGTTTGTCAACCTGATAAAAGAAATATATATTCCCATTGCCTTGAATTGCGGTAGACAATTTTGCCAGTTTAAATTTTCTGGCTACTTCTTTCTTAGCTTTTAATAAATTCCCTTATCAAATCTGAAAGTATTTGCACATCTTGTAGAATTCATCAACACCAAATCTATCCCTCAGGTATTTCTGAATTAATTTTAATAGATTTTTGTGCTTGGAGAAATCATTCTACATTTTGAGGAAGAGCATTGAATGACAACACTGCATACAGAGATATTTTAATATTCAGTCCAGGTACATCCCTATCATTACTGTGACTCCTTGCTCTACAAGAGTTCCTGCTGGGGGAAAGGTGTTGCTGTAGTCTCTGCCAAGCCTCATTTTATGCCTTTCCTTTTGCATCTATCCCAGAGATCTTTCCTTCACTCTTCCCAGCTGCATCTTTGGGGACTGCTAATCACTATCACTCATCAATAGCAAACTTAAATTCTTTGTCTGACAGAGCTGAGACAAAGGAAACCTCTACAAGTTGGGAAACTCAGAAGTAAAAAATAGTTTATTGCTTCATGTTTCATAAACACCATAAAACCATAGAAACTCCTGGCCTAACCAGTTCAATCAACACAAAGTACCACTAGCCCAAGTGGCCAATGATGGAAGAGTCTCCAATTTAAGCTTCAACAAGCTTTACCATGAAAGCCTTCCATGGCTTGAGACAGAGTACCAATGGGAATCTCTTGAACTCTCTTTTTTTAAAATAAAACTGTTCCTAATCTTCTTGACTAGTGATGCTCATTTTTAGTCAGTGGAAATATTCACCAGAGATTGGGGAGTGATGTGTCTGAAGAATATTACCACTCTTTCCATGAGGTTTTTCTATGTGACTTGAGACCAGGAAAATCAGTGCCACAAATTATGCAGGAAGCCTCAATGGAGAACAAGGTGTTCCATTTCCAATTCACAACTTTCCACTTGTAGGAGAGCAACAACAGCAAAAACCAAAGGGGTCAGGCTGGAACATTCCCCTTTGCCAGGGACAAGTAAGCAGAATTCCAAAATGACTGAATAGGGTTTCTGTGTTCTTTAATTGGGAATGAAATGGCTGCAAATCAGCTCTTTCTATCATTGTCAGGCAAGATTACTTTCATGATGATGCTTTGAATAATATAATTTCTATAAAGTACATGTGGGTTTTTTTTAAAATGCTGTTGGTGTATATTTTCTTATTTCTGGTTGGGTAGAAAACATATATTTTTAATAACTGATTTTAGTTTTCCATTTTATTTATTTATTCATTCATTCATTCATTTATTGGACTTATACCCCACCCATCTGGGATACACTCCCACTCTGGATGGCTCACAATGTTAAAAAGAGCAAAACAAATGCCATAAAATCATTGAACAACCCCCACCCCTCATTCCAATCAGAACCAAGGAACTCTAGCCCAGGTGGGAAAAAATGATGGGAGGGTCCCCTATTTGGACTTCAACAAGCTGCAACAGGCCTCTTCAAAAAGAAAGGTTTCCAATAGTTTCTTAGAGGTCCCTAAAGAGTTGATCAAATGCAGCTCTCCAGGCAGAGCATTCTAGTTAGCCAGTTACCACCGAGAAAGCCCTCCAATGGGTAGTGGACTTTCTAGCCAACTTGGGAGTCAGTAGCTGGAGTTGAGTTGTTAGAGAAGAGTGAGTTAAGCGGGCCTGATTTCTGAGGGTTAGACTACCTTATGCATAGGTAGTGGTTAATGTGCTGAGCGTAATGACTGGAAAGGTGGCAAGTCAGTAATTTGAGACCCAAGTGCTGTGTGACTGAGTAAGCTCCCTTCTCTATCCTAGCTTCTGCCGACCTAGCAGTTCAAAAGCAAGAAATTGCAAGCAGATAAAAGGATACCACTTCAGCAGGAAAGGTAACAGCATTCTGTCTGCCTGTCACATGACCACAGAAACATCTGCAGATGCAATGTTGACTTTGCAATCCTAGACAGAGAAATACCATATTTGCTGGCATAGAAGATGCATCGGAATATAAGAAGCACCCCATTTTTATACACATTTTTAAGGAAAAAATAATTTCCTCCCCAGGAGAAGCATTGCCCTCACCCTAATAGGTCCCTTCACTTGGTGCCAGCTGGCTTGCAAAACTAGCTCCGGCACAATCACAAATGTGCTACTTGTCCTGGTTGAATAGGCATACTTCTTTGAGTTAGGGAAAAGTTCCCCTGCACCCTGAATCTCCCTGCCTGCCCAGATAAGCTTCACAGTCCCCTCACTTACACAGTAGATACTCATGAGCCATTCCCCATCCCGTTGAAAAGCAAAACCAAATCACTCCCAAATTCTTGCTTTGAGGCTAGAAAATGTCTCTTAAAGGAGCACCAGAACCACACCATCCCCCTTCCTTCCTCATGACCCCCCCGAACTACATCATATTAGCAAAATGCCCCACTAGAGGCCACTATATACAGTGAATACCGTATTTGCCAGCACACAAGATGCACTCCATTTTCCCAGTGTACTTTAAGGGGGAAAGTGTGTCTATATTTTATTTATTTATTTATTTAAATTTATATTCCACACTACTCTCACAGGCGACTCAGGGCGGATCACAACTGACATACAATACACCGTTAAAAACTCTAAAAAACAAATTAAAAGATTAAAAACCAAATACAGTATGTAACATCAAAGTAGGTGGTGAATGTATAAGAATGGATATTTCAACCTGGATTTTCCTCCATCCAAGCTAACTATATAACCACTGCATTTTGCTGGCTGTGAATTCATGTTTGAATCCATAAGCACTCTTGACAATTTTTTTTCACATAAAGGTACAGGTAAAGGTTTCCCTTGCTCAAAAACCAGTCATATCCAACTCTAGGGTTCAGTGCTCATCTCTGTTTCAAAGCCAAAGAGCCAGCACTGCCTGCTTCTGCAGACATTTCCATGGTCATGTGGCAGGCATGACTAGACACATGGAACACTGTTTACCTTCCCACCAATGGGGTCCCTATTTATCCACTTGCAATTTCTTGCTGTTGAACTGCTAGGTTGGCAGGAGCTGGGACAAAGACATGAGCTCATTACATCCTGCAGTACTCGGGAATTGAACTGCTAACTTCCCGCCTTCTAGTCAGAGTCTTAGCCACTTGAGCCACTGCAGTCCCTTTTCACATAAAGGGGGGGGGGAAATAGAAATCAAAGTAATAACCGCCTGTGCTTGTAAAAATATATGAACATTGTCTACAAAGCAGGAAGGATGTTCAGAATCAAGACTACAAATCTGTATCACAATTTTTCTCCTGTCACCATTCTGGCAAAAGCCCTGCAGCTTCAAATCTACTCTTCATACCAAGCAGACATTATAATGACATAAAAAGTTATGCTTAAGTGAGGCTTGAGGTTAATACAAGATGGTCTGTCATGTGTACTTTCATGAAAGCCTGTTTAGCTAAAATAATAACACTGCATTGACTGTCCTTCTAAAAGTTGCAGGATGTTATACTATCATCAAACTGTGCAACAAGGAATATCTATTGTTGTCCAAACTGCAACAGCTCTGACTGCTGTGCTACCATGAAGCTGTGAGCTGTAACCAGTCTGAATTTTTTCAATTAAATGATTTCTAGAAAGACAACTGAGGAGAGAACATAAGAACTCACTCGGGAATGAAAAAGGCCATCCGTTCCTTCCAAGCTCATCCATTCTTAGAATGCAGCTTCCCTATAGAAGGCATCTTATTTCTCTCTTATGACCCCTGTGTTTTTGCCTCAGCAACTTTGCTTGACAGCCTGTTTCACACATTTATCACTCTTGGCATGAAAAACGTCGTCTCTGACACGTTTCAAATGTGTGTGAGAGAGTGAGTGTATGTTGATCCAAGGTGATCATATCTTTTTTTCTCACCTCTTATCTCCCTTGCAAATCAGAAAGAGACTGGTAGTGGATTCCATTTGTGCAATTTGCTTAAGATGCAGGGATACACATTTTATAGGACACAGTTTTGTAGCCTTTGCTGAGCTGTACAATTCATACAGGCTATGAATTCTTGACATTGGTATTTGTCTAATTAATATCTCATTATTCAGCATATTTTCTCAGAGTGGTTTCCTCTATGAAAATAAAGAAAATGAAAATATTAAGAGTAGAAAAATTGTTAAAGAAGCATGACCTAATTTTTAAAATATGGAAAAACATAATATTCATTTATTCACATTTATACTCTGCCCTTTTGGACACCCACCACTCAGGGTGGCTTACACTGTGTGTGTGTCTCTGTGTGTGTGTGTGTGTCTGTGTCTGTGTGTCTGTGTGTGTGTCTGTGTCTGTGTCTGTGTCTTTATATCTATATCTATATCATCTATATCTATAAATATAGATATAGATATATAATATTAAAAAAATAATCTCCTAACAGCCAATAAAACACAAGAAAAAAGAATACAAAGCTTGATGGAATAAAAAATATTAAAACCATAACAGTATTCAAATTAAAACACTATCAGCAGCAGAAAAAATAAGTAATAACAATTAAAAAATATCCAGGGGCAACATAATGATACTAATCTGCATACATTTTGTTAGGAGTCAGTTCCATTGAGTTCATTGTGGTTTATATTAGATGAGAATACTCTTGTGCTGTTAAAAGGCATGGGGAATAGTAAGATTTTAATCTGAAACCAAATGGAGACTCAGACTTGGGTCTCGCCCGCGATGGCATGTGTGCCAACAGAAAAGGTATCTTTGGCACATCTGCTATAGATTCGCCTATATGCAGGTGGACTTGATCCACGAAAGCTCACATTAAAATATAGCAGTATTAAAAGGGCTACTATGTGTTTTTTTTAATATGTTCATAACATTAAAAGCCACATCTGCCCCTGACTACAGCTGCATGTTACTTTCACATAAGGGACAAATGAAGGGCCATGGTGGATTTTGTATAACAAAGTTATATTTCAAGATCTTGAGAAAATGATGTTAAAGAATTTCTTCAGTTTAAAATTCTCCTCAAGTTTCTGCAGCAGCACTTTTAAGTCTTAACTTGGGAAAGACATTAGAAACCTTTCTGAAGAAAAGTCAGCTTTCCTTTCTCTCTTTCTTTCCTGAATGTTGAATCTTGTTAAGGAGAACTTGAAATTTACCCAAAGGACCTTTTAGAGGATATAGAGTAAAAGTATATATTCCACCACTGTTTATTTTTTTTTTAATCTTCCACTTCAGAAACTCCTATAGATGCTCATCCATGTTCCTTCTAATAGGTCAGAATGGGTTTCAAGGGCAATTGGTCATGGTTAAGGGATTCTGTGTTGTAGCCACTGCACTGACAGGTTGGTAGGTTAGGCTGAGAGGCCACTCATTTGCTTTTTCCTCTCTCAAGCTTTAACACTTCTGAAATGGTTCTCTGAAGCTAGCTGCACATAACCCATAAGTATAAAAGGGGCAATTCCATCTGCAATTTCAACTTTACATTCTGGTAAAGATATCTCATCTTTCCACAAGAAAAGCCAATGCAGTTAATTAAATGTCATTGGAATATTTCCTCTAAAAAGATCAGTCACATCACAACGGTCTCTGCTGTGATGAAATCTAGTTCAAATCCTTCTGATGCTGCCACACATTACCCTGGTATTGAAACAGGTGCACTGGATGACAACTTTTCTAGACAAACATCATAAATATCTGATGATTTAATGATTGGCCAAGTTTGTTCTCATAATTTTTTTTCTTTTTTAAAAAAAATCCATGATGTCTTAAAGTTAAAGTGGCCTCAGAGTTAAAAGCTGCAAGTTAAATGCCAAAGTTTTTTTTAAAAAAACTTGGAACAATTTTTGAAAACATCATCATTGATAAGCACCCTCAGGTTCAGTTTATTTCTCAGTCCCCTGTGAGGGCAACTATATTCTGCATTGAAGATTGTGATGCTACCCTTCCCCCCAATCATCTTTTCCAAGATCTGTCTTAATGCATCAGAGTATTGAAGGGAGAATTGTCCCAAATGACATCTCACATCTTATTATCTCAGGTAGACCTAGAACAAGTGTTCCCTCTTGTACACAGCTTTCCTACTGGCAATGCAGGCACAATATTGTGTAGCAATATTGGATCATTTCCTGGCATTTTGAATTGCAGATACAGAAGCACAATATCCCACTTCCATAAACCAGAGGGTGGTTTAAAAAAAATTGAATATAGAAATAAACTGCCGTTGAAAGAACACTACATTTTAGTATTCCGACCAGAGTTGTAAGGCTAAAAGGATATGCTGGGAAATACTGGGGAAAAAATCAGTTCTACTAGCATAGGAATTGTTATTTTGGATTAGACCAAGGGTCTGTCTCATTGCCCATCCTCCTTCTAAGAGCATGCCCCGGCCATGTGGGCAGCCACGGATGTCTCCGCCCTCCCCCGGGCTCGCAATACCTGTCCGGGGGGATTTGAAAAGGGCCACTGGCTGGAGCCTCGGCCGAAGTTGCTGCCCCGGCTGCGTGGGTGGCCGCTTTTGCCACCCCGGCCGTGCGGGCAGCCACGGACATCTCCACCCTCCCTCGGACTCACAGCACCTGTCCTCAGTCCTATTTGAACTTTGTATTCTCCCCCTCTTGTTATTTTGTATTACAGGATGGATTTTCCTGATGTTATTGTTATACTGTATTTTTGTATTCTGTATTGCTGGATGGGATTTTCTTGACATTATTATTGTTTTGTATTTTACTTGCTTTTTACACCGCCCTGAGTTGGTCGCACCAAGTAGGGCAGTATAGAAATCCAAATAAATAAATAAATAAATAAATTTACTATCAGAAAGCAGAAAATGTAAGAAGAAATGTCTAGATGCAGACTGCAGGTTGTGTGCCATCTATGGGTGTGGTCAAGTTGCTGTTGCTGTGCATCAGTTTAAAGACCTTCAGATATGATGGTCAGAATCTACTCTTCTGTTGCATTTATTATTCCCTGCTCCTCATTTTTGTCCATATTGCTGTCATTGTCATAGTCAGAAGAAAAAGTGGTTCTGATCCACTTTCTCCTAATCTGTTTTCTATGGTCCATAGAGTGGAAGAAAACCTCAGAAAGACTTGTCTCAACCTCCATAGGGTTTTGGACAGTAGTCAATATGCAGCGTGATGCATTACTGTACAGAACTCTGATACAACTGATTTTGACACAAGATATTTTTCTGTGTTCTTATATAAATAATGAGCAATCAAGAAGCATAAATCTCCTCCATCCTGCTGAATACACCCCATATTTATTTGAAGAATAGCATCCAAAACATAGAAACATCACCAATAACATCAAACTTGTTTGAGTTCTTTTTACTCAGAACTGACATTGTGAAAAGATATGGTTGCATAAATTCTGCTTTGTGGGAACTGATGTGAAAAAGAAGTTTATGTTCTTTCCTTAGAGTGGTAGCTAGAGACATGCAACTTGCCTTCAAAATATCATACAAACCTATATAGAGGGCTGGCAATTATTGCTGAATAAAATGTACTTTTATTCAGTTTTGTGTACAAGTGAAGATCTCAGAAGAGAAACCATATTCCCACAAAGTTTTTGCTAACAAGGATTCTTTCCTTGTCATTATTATCTGAGTTGTTGTTGTTGTTTTGCCAAAGAATTAAAGCTACAACTCAGGAATGTAAACAATATTAAGAGCTCATTAGAATGTAACTGCCTTTTCTTGCAATGGCAGCTCTCAATACAGCTTTAATTGGCTGAATGATGGAAGTGCTGGGCTCAAAAGCATCTCCACTTTGTATGGAGAAAGTGCAGCTCTCATTTCTCAGTTGATGTGACAGCCTGACTCTGTGCAAGTAAGAACCCTATTTTAACCCTTTGGGCTTAGAAATAGTATCATCTCTCCATTTCTGTTTATGTGGTGGTTTCCTGAGAATTGGATCAAACAGGAAGTATGTTAACACACCAAAATACATTCGATCGAGTTCTGTTTCAAGTATTAAAAGTTGCCCCTGGATTCTCTTCATCCACACATTTTCAGATGATGGATGCCTGAGGTTGGACAGAAAACAAAATTTAGCAAATAAAATAAATGGACCATGTTCAACAAATATGCATAATTGTTAAGTAATTCTCTGGACAGATTTATACAGGCATTCATCACTACCATTTTAACAGGAGAGGATTAACATAAAGAGCATTTGTAACCAAGTGGGAGGGGAGGTCTTGCTACTCAATCCAATAAACTAAGCTAGGCTAGAAACATCCATAAGGGCTTAAGACTTGTTTCAGATTGTAAGTGTAAAAATTTCCTTGAATGTTGTTCCATAATGTTTCCATTTGGCCAGAGGTAGGCGCTTGTGCCTAGACCAGGGGTTCCCAACCATTTTATGCCGTGGGCCTGACCCACCCGGACAGCTGAGCGGGGTGGACAAAAAACCCTGAAGCAGAAGCCGACACATTTACAGCTGTCATAAATGCACCCAGTCTATGCATGTGCAGGTGTGTTGTATGGGTGATGTAAATGTGTCAACTTCCACTTTTGGGTGCAGTGGCAGCAGTGTGGGCCAGATGAAACGTTGCCATGGGCTGGGGCCAGCTCACAGTCTATAGGTTGGGAACCCCTGGCCTAGACACTGAAAAGTTATTTTGTGGACTACATTACCTAATATATTGTGTGGCTATTGGTTATAGTCTCTGCATTATTCTAGATGTCTTCACCTGAACAGTCACATTTCCTTTCTCTGATTATTCCAGCCTTCCATTCCCACCTGACTGATGGAGTTCACTCATGATATTCCCCCAGGTCATCTGCTGAAGATACATTGCAATAACAATTGTTTCTCTTTCTTCAAAATATTTTGCTGTGGCTATGAATTAATTTCTCACCTGCACACTTAAGTACTACAAAAATCAATATACATTTAATCCAGATTTCAAATTCAGATAAAAAAAACACCAAGCTGTTAAAAATCAAGGATATCCATGAGACAAAGTCTAGAGAAATTACCTACAGTTTCTAATTGAACCCAACTGAATAGCTTCAGCTTTCCTTTAGAAGAATGAAAGGCAGCTAAATGTGAACTTGCATTCTTAAGAAAACTTTCCAAAGATAAAAAGAGAGCATAATAATTATTCCAGTCAATTAAATGGTGAGAATCAAATGTATTCCTACATTATGTTATAACATAATTCTGTGCATTGTAGACATCATTAGATTCTTCTTTAATCCTGAAGCCAATGTCTTTTCACAGAAGAAAAGTATGTCATGATTGTAAGGTCACAATGTTAATTGGCTATTGAGTACTTAAAGAATGTAGTTCTGTCTTGTAAATCATCTAAGGTATAAATGTAAAGTCCTTTGGTCAAGGTCATAGAATCAACCTATAACTTTCCAGCCAGGTCACCATTTACTTAGCTGATGTTAGGTCACACCACTGAGTGACAAGATAGTGCTATTATTGATTTGATAGAGGAGACTGCTGATTGATACATCCAGAAAAATGTATTTAGTGCTAGCACATGTACTCAGCTTCATCTCAATGTAAAAAAAATAACCCAGCATTGTCTACCCTTCATCGCAGTGTTAGACCACTCTTCTTCCTATCCAACTGTTTTTAATTTTATTTTATGCTGGTGTTTTTCCTCCTTCTCTTCCAGGATTCATTCAGACAGCTATTCATTCTAGGACTCATTTTTACTCTGTATTTGGATGTGAGGTAATAATTATTTCAATATTCAGTTATTAGAATTTAAGTGACTGTGATCTCTTTAGTTCGTATTATACTGCCTAGGTTTGCCATAGCTTGCCTCCCAAGGAGTAAGTGTCTTTTTATTTTATGGCTATAGTTACTATTTGCAGTGATCTTGGATCCTAAGAAATAAAGGCTGTCACTGCTTTCATTTCTTCCCCTTCAAGTTGCCAGGGAGTGATGGGCCCAATAGCCATGATCTTATGGGGTTTTTTATGTTGAGTTTCATGCCAGCTTTTGCATGCTCCTCTTTCACCCTCATCACGAGGTACTTTTTCTGCCATTAGGGTGGGGTCATATGCATATCTCAGATTGTTGATATTTTTCACAGCAAGCAGGTAATTTCCTACTTGTGACTCATTCACCCCTGAATTACACATGATGTTAATTTAACCTCATATCAGTCAAATAAGTAGGGTGACAACATACAGGTTTGTCATACTCCTTTTCCTATTCTATATCAATCAGTTGTTCCATAACAGGTCCTAACTGTCAATCTTGACCCACAACAGATTTGGAACAGGCAAACAAGATCATAAATGTAAGGGGTCATAATACATTTGTTATGTGTCACATTCTTTGGGACAGCTGGCATTGTCCTGAGTTCCGCAATCATACTAAGACTTTGGACTAAATAAAGTCATTTAACTCATTCCAAATGTTTTGTGTCAAGTGTATACAAGATTAGCTCAAAGCTCACAAAACTGACCTGAAACTTTAAGTTGTTTATAAGCTAGCTCCAACTTTGTGTGTATATTATGAACCATCAAGTCGGAATGGACTTATACTGGCCATAATTAGGGTGTTCAAGAGGCAAGATAATTAAAAAGTGCTTATACCAGCTTATCACCTTCTAGTGAGTTTCAATGGCCAGTCAGGGATGCAAAGTCAGGTCTCATGAATCTTTGTCCATTGCTCTATCCACTACACCACACTGGGTATTCAGCTCCAGCTTTAGAAGCTGTGTATGGAAGTTGTCAGAATGTAATGAATATCCACTAAATTCTTCATTCTCATATACAGTAATACCTCGGTTAGCGTTTGCATCGCATAACGCTAACATCGGATAATGTCGGGGAATTTGAGGCAAACATTTGCATTGCATTACAATAATCAAGACTGGAGGTGACCAGAGTGTGTGTGATCATAAGCAAGGAGTACCAATCTAAGAGCAGGCGTAACTGGTGAATAACACAAAGTTGTGCAAGGGCCCTCCTGCCACCTGCTCTTTGAGAAGGAGTCATGAGTCCAGGAGAACCCCCAGATTATGCACTGGGTCTGTTTGGGGCAGGACCACCCCATCCAGGACCAAATATGGTAGCTCCCAAGATAACATAGGACCCCTGACCCACAACCACTCAGTCTTCCCAGGATTCAGTTGTAGCCCATTGTCCTCCATTCAGATCCTGACAGCCTGTTGATCAGGACTTCTGGGAATTGAAGTTTAAGAACAGTTGGAGTGCCAAGGTTTGCCATCACTGCTCTAGGGTGAAAATGGTTGGTTTTCAGTGATAGAACAGAACTGGTAAGTAGCACCATTCCATCCAGTAGTGTAGCATTGATTTCAGCCACATGGGGCATAAGCCAAATTTGCCACCTACTGGTGGACGCTGGTGCCCACTCCCGCTAGGACTTCTGGGAATTGTAGTCGAAGAACACCTATAGTCCAAAAAGTGCCACCCCCCTGCTCCCCTATGTCCTTGATTAACCCCCCCCCACTATGAGTTCATTTTAATCCAGCTGAAATATATAATACCTATATGAATCTCATCTTCAATGTTTCATTGGATAAATGATAACAATAAGCTGATGTGGGTATTATATTTAAGGATGGTTGAAGATGCAGATGTTTTCCAACTCTTACGCAAATGGCACTATTTCCTGGTATTTACATTCTTAAATAATATTCAGCAACACATATTCTCGGCTGAGTAAATGTTGTTTTTTCATTTGCATTTTGCTGATCACAGAGTGTCTGCATTATTTATTTATTTTGTACCTCAGAGTCAATCTGTGTCTCCTGTACAGAGATTTAAAAGTTAAGACTTTTATCAGCTACTTTACATTCATATGCTGTTGTCTTTCAGTAAAATTCATTTTATATCTACTAAAAAGTACATTTATGAGGTGAGGTCTGATGATTTTGTCTGTTTTGAACCTATATGCAAAGCTCAATGGTTTAGGCATCAGAGGCTGGGTGTTCAATTACCTACTGAGCATCCCAGAATAATAATAGCAATAGCAATTATACTTCTATACTGCACTTTCTGGATGGTTCACAAAGTAATTAGCATTTTGCCCCCAACTTGCTGGATACTGACCTCAGAAAGATGGAAGGTTGAGTCAACCTTGAACCTTGGCAGGTTCAAACTCACAATGTCCACATTTTTTGGCTGCAGTACCACAGTTTAAACCATCCTATGAAGTCATAGGCAAGCTACAGAGTACTGGGGCAAACCCAGAAGAAGGGAAAGGTAAACTACTCCTGTATATTATCACCTTAGAAAACCTTGAAAAGGTTCACCATGAGTCATAATTGACTTTGCAGCATGGAGTTATTTGTTACATGTATAACTGCACCTATGATTAATTATACAACATTTTATATGAGAATAGTATTGTATGCCTATGTAGGGACTACGGTGGCTTAGTGGTTAAGACGGTGAACTTGATGCCCTGCAGGTCAGCAGTTCGAGACTTGAGTGCTATTTGATGGAGTGAGCTTCCATCTCTGTCTCAGCTCCTGCCAACCTAGCAGTTTGAAAGCAAGAAATTACATGTAGATAAATAGGGACCATTTTGGTGGGAAAGGTAAACAGCATTTCATGCACTCTGGTGTTGAGACATGCCTGCCACATGTCCACAGAAACATCTGGAGATAGAGACAACACTGGCTGTTTGGCTATAAATAGAGATGAGCACTGAACCCGAGAGTCAGATATGACTGGCTTTCAAGCAAGGGTGACCTTTACCTTTACCTAATGTATGGGTATGGGCAAAGTGTTAGCATGCTCAGCAGTTGAAGGAATGAGTGGTGATTTGGTAGCATGACTGGAATTTTGTAGGCGTGAGGTCTGTTTATCATTTAAGACATATCTAATAATAATGAGTAAGATCAGAAAAGCAATACCACAGGATTAGGTCTGAGAGTTAGATAAAGAAGTAAGTCTGTTTTAGAGTTAGTTGGAAAAACAGTTGTGCTAGAGCCTCAGTATTTATATGTGTTATTTTGTGTAATGATGTGGGGGGTTTAGTTTTAGTTTTCAATTTTGTCTATTCCATTGATTGTGTGGTTTTTTATGTTCATATTGTAGTTATTAATAAAAAATTTCGATAAACTTGAAAATGGCTTCCTTTTCTTTATTAACTGGTGAAAATCATTGAAGGTGACAAAAAGGCAAAAAATGAATTGAAATTGGATGAGGAAAATTGCATGGATTTTCATTACTGTGAAAGTTAATATGAAAATGCATTAAGAAGTTCCAGGCAGACTGTTTGCAAAATTTCAAACAGCTGCCAAATCAGGATAGAATAAACTTGTGTTTGAAGTATGTGTGTTGTACAAGGTAAAAGAAACAAATATGTCTAGTTTCCACAACCCTCCCCAAATAAATAAATAAATAAATGAAAATGTTTTTCAATCAAAAAATGGGAGTGGGGGGAAATGAAGAAAACATTGAAAACAGAACAAAACCAAGGGAATAATGTATGTCTCAAAATGCCTGTACAGTATTTATTGTATTTAAATGTCCAATTCATTTTGGAACCATGTTTTCTCCCAATGTAAATGGCATGTTTTGTTTTGTTTTTTGCTAGCCAGAATAAGGAAAGTGGGATGCCAGGGACCAGTGATGTTGACATACAACTTTGTACTCTGTAGAGGTCTGGAGTTGTCATTTCAATGATGGTATACATCTGCCCCCTTCCTTTGTTGTGCCTTTTGAGATTCCTGGATCAGGAGCAGAAGGGTAAAGAGTTGGTGCTTGTCAAAGACTTCTCAAATCATTACAGAGTGCACACATTCTTTATCTGTCTCCCATGATGAAGAAATCACAGTATTTTTCAAAACATAATGGGAATTTTAAAGTAATATAGATAGGTACTTTGTGAAGAAAACTCTTTTCTGTCCAAGCTTCCCTCCCCCCTCTCTTTGTGTGTGTGCAGAAACAAACAAAAAAATTTCTTCCACACAGAAAACCAGTTTGACAAGATAAAGGCTGTACTGATCTCACTTCACAGACATGCCTGGAATAAGAAAGATATAGTGCAGGAACATCTTCCTTTCTGATTATTGTGTAAATATGTCCCAAAATTGGAATGTATAAAGCTCAGTTGGATTGACAACCTAATCTTTAATTCTTATTTTCTCATTAGTGTGTCATGGTAAATTCAAAGGAGCTTACACTTAAGCATATATACTCAGGAATATACTCTTAAATCTATCTGAATTGTACTTTAGTAATTATGTGTTCTCAAATCAATTCTGAAGCATGGCGGCCTTTTCCAGAGTTTTTAGGAAGAAAGTACTCAAAGGTGGTTTACAGTGATGGGCACAAATTTTTTTTACTACCACACTGTGAGCAGGGCCTACTTTGTGGGAGGGGACTACTTTGTCATGTTTTCCATGGTCATGTGGCAGACATGACTAGACACCAGAATCCACGAAAACCCTGTTTACCTTCCCACCAAATTGGTGCCTATTTATCTACAGTTATACCTTGCATAATGAAAATAATTCATTCTGCAAGGCTGCTTGCTATGTGAGTTTTTTTTTCCTATGGGAAAACTCGCATAACGAAAATTTCTATGGGAAAACTCACATAGCAAAACATTTTCGTTATGTGAGTTTTCCCCATAGAAATGCTTGTTATGCGAGTTTTCTCATAGGGAAAGTCCAACTTGCATAGTGAAAATTTTCTTTATGCAAGTCAGATCACTTTTTGAAAAACCTGCTCATTATGCGAGTTTCTCGCTAAGCAAGTCGCTCACTACGTGAGGTTTGACTGTACTTGCAATTTCTTTCTTTCAAACTGCTAGGTTGGGAGGAGCTGGGAATGAGTTGGGAGCTCATTCCATTGTGCAGTACTGTACTTGAGACTCAAACTGCTGAGGATCTTAACCAGTGATGGGATGTCAAAATTTTTACTACCCCACCGTGATGTCATCACAGTGTGGGTGAAGCTAACATCATGAAATCATGACATCATGGGTGGGGCCAAAGGAAAATAAAATAAAATAAAAATACACACACACACACTCACGCACACACACACGCGCGCACGCGCACGCGCACACACACACACACACACACACACACACACACACACACACACACACACACACACACACACACACACACACACACAGGCCTGCTGGCCGCCAGGCCTTTCTAGGAACTGTGGTAGTACGTCAATATAGGTAAAGGTATTAAATACACATTAAAATACAGACACACCACATCCAAAGGTGAATCACTTACCCTGGGGAGCAGGCTATAGGGAGCTTCAGGCTAGCAGCTTCTCTTCCTCCTCCCTGCTTGGGAGGACAGCAAGGAGGCCATGCATACGCTCCAAGCACTGTAGGTGTGCATGCACACCAAGTGCTTGGTGTGCATGCGCAGTGGGGGAACCAGTGAAAAGGTAAGCCCTGAAGGTGGTTCCCCCCAAAAGCTGCTTCCAGTTCTCCGGGACACTGGGAAAAGTTACTACCGGTTCTGGCGAACTGGTGAGACCCTGTTACATCCCATCTCTGATCTTAACCTTCCCAACACACTTAGAGGACCCTGAATAGGCTGAGAGTCAGAGTCCCAAAATGCAAGACCAACAGGCTCAAGTGGGGGCTGCTGGTGGTCAACAACACATGGTGTGAATGTGGAGAGATACAGAATCCATAGCCTCATTGGCTGGTCTGCTGATGGCTGCCAAAAACATGCATTGATGAGGACTTAAGTTTGGTCAACAACAAAGCCAAGAAAGTGGCTTCATTTTGGCAATCCAGGGTTTGATCTGGACATGAAAGAAGAAGAAAAATGCATACTGATGCAAGGGACTTACTGGCATCTGCCAAGGACTCTACCCAGGCAGTGGAGCCAACGGTGGTCTCAGCATGGGCGGGAGGTCCCAGTGTGGCTGCCCCAGCCTCAGCCCACCTGGCTGAAGGAAATTTTGAGTTGCCGCTTCTGCTTCCACCACCTCTAAGCTGGTTGGGATGCCTGTTGGAGTGCTCCCCTGCCACCTCCAGATGCTCCCTGCTGTGCTCAGCAAACTGGCACCAAAAAAACCTTGGCTTGGTTTGTCTTTTTGCAGTTTGTGCGGAGATCTGCCTCAGTGCATGAGCACTGAGATCTGCAGCTATGCATGCCTGAGAGCATGGGGAGGAGCCTCATTGTGCTCTTGTGCTTGTGCTGAGGCAGATCTTAGCACACATGCACTGAGGCAGATAGTGTGCTCCAAGCCAAGCCAAGGGTTTTTCAGAGCTCTGGAGGTGCACATACACACAGGGGGCAGGGGGTGTGGCCACCAGAAATTTCTGCTACCGGTATGCCCAATTATGCTGGTGCCCAACACTGGTGGTTTAGCATTGTCTCCTTCTGGAGGCATCCTGGGACTGTGCCAGGTCATGCAGGTCAATTCTTCTCCTGGGAGGCACAATGGGGAATCAAACTCCCAACATCTGGCTTCAACTTAAACTACTGAGCTATCCAGCCAGTTGAAATGAACTTTAAGCATGTACAATTTCATTGAATTGCATTCTGGACTTTTAGTTAATTCATCATGTGCTTTTGTTCATTTGTTTTTTCTTCACTGCTGAGAAAGTGTTCTTTATTTTATATTAGCATGGCTTACCTCCATTAGAAATAAAACTCAATATTCTTTAGCAGCAATATTAACAGGCTCGTGGGGGGGGGGGGAGAGAGAATTTATCAAGATGGGTGAGTGTGCGCTGCTGCTCAGAGCCCATACCTTAAAGGGAAACACCACCTCGGCATTTTCCGCTTCACTTCCTCTCACCAGTCTCCACTCTGATCCATGGGAGAAAGTCCAAAGTACTTAGGGCAGCTTGGGCAGCTATTCTCGGTGCACACCCATCTGAATATTAATGCTGAATATTAATGCTGTTTCTAAGAAAAAGCCATGGAATGAATCTGGTCAGCAGCCCCAGGAAATCAAATTCCTGATTTTATTGCCATGTCAATTTTTAACAAAACCTTCAAAGCCTCATGCTTTTGTGCACAATGCTGAGGCAAGTTTTTGAGATTCCACATGCTTAAGCAGCACTACAAAAGTTATGCATCAAGTGATGCAGAACAAAATAAATGAAAGCACCAGAAATTGCAAACTCCCCTCCCATCTAAAGCCTTGCTCTTAGTAGCCAGAATATGTCACTGTGTGTTAGGCATCTGACTGAAAAAATCAGAGGATGATGCTTTGTCTATAGGAAACCATTTTATTTATTCCTACTCTGTCTTAACACTAGATTTTTGTCTGCAGTACAGGTTATGAACCAGGATAATTAAGTGCTGGGGCATGTCTAGTTCTTTTAGAACATTCTATAGTTTCATATTTCAACTACCATTTCTGTTTCTGGTTGGGGTTTTTTGCTCCCCCTCCCCATTGCATTATTACCACTCATGGGTGAAACACCACTCAACATTTCACTCTTCAAACATTTTAGACCACAACTCCAAGAAACCCCAACTAATAGAGAGAATGTTCAAAGATACTGAAAGTTGATATCCAATACAATTGAAGAACCAAACATTGAAAGCCACTAAGCAAATCCATTGCTTTCCTTCGACATCTCCAGTCTGAAGCCACCTGTTGTCTTCATCCATCTACCAGAATTGGTTGTTAAATCCAAATCAGCATTGTTGGAATGATTTCTGAGAGAATGAAGGATATTGCGCATTGGATATAGGCATGTTTAGGAAGTCCAAGAAGCTTAATTGGTCCCACATGTTCATTACAATTCAGCATCTATATTTGAATAAGTTGTATATGGAGGCATCTCTCAATTGAGCAGAAGCATCATTTTTTTTACTCTCTACCAAGTTAGGGCTATGCAGTTTGAAATCCCCTGCATCCCATATAAGTTAGGAATAAAAAATAAAGGAAGAAGAGTGTTATTTCCCCCTAACAGCAGAACATTTTTGTAAAAATAAAACATTCACAACATCCTGACACCCAATGTGCTAGCTCCAATCTGTTTTAAGTTTTTTAAAACCTCACTTTGAGTCTGGCACTCTTAGCCAGAAAACTGGCTGGCCATCTGCCTATGTCTGCTGTTGGTATGCAAATACACAGTCCCCAAAGGTAACAGCTTCAGCATCATTTCACCTCATTTTGTAGTTGGCTGCATAGACTGAGAAGAACCTTATTTAGCTGGTTTCTGTGCCATGGCTATGTGTGCATGTGTGCATACTTGCGTGCGTATGTGCGTGCGTGTGTATGTGAGAGAGAATAGTTACAAACTGCTTGTATTTATTAAACACCCACAAAGTAGACAGACTTGATTTTTATCTGCAGAGGTCTTAAGCAGTTTACAAACTGAAAGCCTATTTATAAACACATACTTTCTCAAGCTGTGGACAGACAGATTGATCAGAAAGCTGTCCATATGCTTCCACAGTCTTCATGAAGTTACTTTTTCTGGACTACAAAAAGTAACTAGTATGGGCAGTATTCATGCTGATTGGGGATTCGTGCATTACTAATAATAATAATAATAATAATAATAATAATAATAATAATAATAATAATAATAATAATAATAATAATAATAATAATAATAATAATAATAATAATAAACAACTCTTCTCTTTTTAAGACTGGTCCAAAGCTAATCTTAATTAGATCAAATGTTAGGGCTCACCACTCCAGGTTAATTTGGATCATCCCAGTGCTATGCTGAAACCACCCCAAATATTTCTCTTGCGCTATTTTCTTATGGCCAGTGAGTTAGTTGAGAGTGTGGCTTTAATTGAGTTTTTACATCGAATTTATTTATCTTTCTCCCAGGGTGTTGCTGGAAAAGTTCATGCCTCATTTCACTGTACTAATAAATGCACCCTTTAAAATGAAATAATGTGTGATCAATTTGACCATATTAAATAATGAATCCATCCAGTGGAGACTTCGACAGTGTCATAGTTCAGTGGGATCTTCTTCACTGTGTCATGTTGTGAGGGTTACAATCAAATTCCAAAAACAGCAGACTAGAAAGAGTTCACTGTTGCAAGGTATTTAAATTCTGGTAAAATCCTCCTTACCTGTGAGTAAAAGCAAAGAACCCCACGAATGTTAATAGCTACATATCTCTCAGAGTACACCTCTTTCTCATTAGTTGGCATACAGTGTCTCGACAACTCAATTTGAGATATTTTAGGGTAAAGTTACTTAAAGTTACCTGGAATTATAGATGTGTTCATGCTGCTTTCTTTACTGCACACATCCTAGCAACCAACCAAACAGACCAGGAGTTCTCAACCTTTTAAAGCCAGGAGCCAGTCACACTTCCTGAGACAGCTTTGGGAACCTGATGGCCATTTTGCCCTTCTTCCATCACATGGCACTTTCTAGTGTGGTGGAGATGGTCAGGGGCCACATGAAATGGTGCCACAGGCCACTTCAGGCCCACAGGCTAAGAATCCCTGAAATAGAGCAACATCAACAAACAACTAAAATCAACTGAAAAAGAGAAGTAGAAATGCAGAGTAGAGAGAGGAAGACTCCCTTTGGATCCACAGTCAGGAAGGAATGATTGGTTGATTAATGATGGTTAGATGGACAGTCCCTCCAGCACAGAAATGTCCCTTCAAGTTACTCCCACTACAGGTAACATGTGAGATTATAATAAAACTCCAGTACAGTCAAACCTAGCATAAAGAGTGTCTCGCTTAAAGAGTAACTTGCTTAAAGAGCAGGATTTTCTCTGAATGTTCACTTCATTTAACAAATAAAACCAACCTAAACTCGCTTAACAAATAAATCGGGGTTCGCAATTCCCCCCCCCACACACACACACACAATTGGTCATTTACAATGGTGTTTCACTTAAAGAGCAAACTCACTTAAAGAGCAATCCTGTGGAACACATTGTGCTCTTTAAGTGAGGTATAACTGTATTTAGTTACTTTTTGGCTTCTAGCTTCCAGAATCTCCATCCTAACTTGCTATTGGTTGGAATATTAGAACCATTGTTGTCCAAAAAAGTAATTCTTTTACGCTCTTCCAGAGTCAATCATGGAGACAGGACCAGGTTCTAGAACTGAGATTTGATAGCCCAAAGCAAAGCCTAATCAGAGTGAAATGAGGATCAAGGTTCCAAGACAAAAAAGGAAACAGGAATGTAAATACAGCACTTGTGTTGAAGACAAGTTGCTCATTTTAAGCAGTATTTTCAGACACTGTGATTTCATAATTCTTAGTGAAAAATGACTTGATGATGGAGGCAACAATATCCATCACAGCAGTCTTGTCATCTAGATGGCACAATGGAACCCCTGTCTGATAGGTTTTTAATGTCAGAAATAAGCTCCTGTAGTGGTGGATATTTGGTAGTACCAGAGATGAGCAGCTCTACTCAGGCTGTTGGAAGCCCATTGCCTTACAGACAGTGACAAAATATGTATGCAAGGAAGACTTAAAAGTAATTGAGAAAAATCTACGTCAGATGTATTACAGCAGGAGTGCCCAAACTTTTTGGGCCACAGGCCATTTGCATGGTAGAGCGGCCTGGTCACATGGTTTCCTCCACTGGAAGCAGAAGTAAAACATGCCCACATATGCACACAACACTGCCATAAGTGCACCCGTGGCTGTCATAAACACATTTACGACAGCTGCAGCTCATTGCCCCATGTACCCCCCCCCCCCCCGGAATAAGGAGACAGACAACAGTAAAGTTTGGTATAGAAATTGGGCCACTTTATTAACTGGTAACTTCAAACTTGGTTAACTTTGTTACTGCCCTGCAAAAGGCCGAAGTAGCACTGGTAAGGTTGAATCTTATATTACAATCAATTCTATTAATTTGAATGTTAATTTGCCTAAATTTAGTGTAGTACTAAATTCCAAAAAATCCCATTGTCAGAAGTGTTTTCTTCCTGCTTGATATCTGACACCAAACCGGATGAACTATTTTATGGGCCTACAAGCTGTCAAGCTTGGCAGACCCTAGTTCATGGTCCGCATTTGATTATTCAAATGTGTCCCGACCCGATTATATAGGGATCAAATAAATTTCCTTACCAGTGCTACCCGCCAAAGTGACCGGAAAGGATCCTCCACATCTCGATCTTACACAGCAGTGTGGGGTGGGTGAAAACTATAAGAAACCAAAGAGCCAATCAGGTTTCAAGCAAAAATTCCCACCCGGCCCCGAAGCGACCAAAACAATCACACTGCGGTTCAGGGAGGGAGGGTGGGCAAAGGCGCCGAGAGCAAAGGAACAAATGTTTGTGTGATGCCCATATAAGGGCATCGCTGCATTCCACCCTGCGGGTGGCCGGGGCAAAGCGTGTTCCTGCGGCAGCTGCCGCTAGCGCGTGACCATTTATGGCAGTGTTTTGTGCATGCATAGGCACATTTTACTTCTGCTTCCTGGAGTAGCGAAGGTGGCATGGGCCAGATGAAATGGTGCAATGGGTTGGATCTGACCAGTGGTGGGCTCAAAAATTTTTTTACTACCACACTGTGGGTGTGGTATGGTGGTCATAGCCAGGGGGAAAGCCCTACATTGCACCTGAACTAGGACTACTTTATTTCAAAGCTTCGATGGGCATGGCCAGCCAGAACTTCTGCTACCGGTTCTGGCGAACTGGTGCAAACCTGCTGACCCACAGGCTGTAGATTGGGCACCCCTGAATTAGAGAGTGAACTGGGCAGAATACTGTAGACTGACATCACAGTCTGATAGATAACAGAGAGAAGCAGGCAGAATTTGTCACTTGATAGGTTTTTAGCCTCAGTCATTGCTTTCCTTTCATGGACAATATGACTGCCAACACTCTTTTTAAAAGCTTGCAAGTAGTGATGCTGGTAGATTTTATGGTAAGTACAGTTGTACCTCACCTAAAGAGCATAATGTGTTCCACAGGATTGCTCTTTAAGTGTGTTTGCTCTTTAAGTGAAACACCATTGTAAGTGACCAATTGTGACTTCTGGTGAGGGGAATTGCGAACCACAATTTAGTTGTTAAGTGAGTTTTTGGTTGGTTTTACTTGTTAAGTAAGGCGACCATTCAGAGAAAATTCTGCTCTTTAAGCAAGTTAGTCTCTAAGCGAGCCACTCTTTATGTGAGATTTGACTGTATTACTACTTTTGGTGAAACATCTAAAATAGTTTACTGAAAACAAAGTTCTAAAATATATTTAGCAGTGTTCTCACAATGTTCACATGGTGTGAAGCTCTCCTCACCATATGTACAAATTGCAAAATGCATTATAAAGTAAGGATTTCAGTTATTATGTTTGACATTTTGGTAGTGACTGCTATTTGGCAGGAGAAGGGATGGCAGCATTCATGTATTCTGTATAACATGTTATACAAGTAGCCATCTTTATGGTTTCCAAAATATTGCTTGAACAGTAACAGAGCTGTTTCCAAAATTCCCTTCTAGATTTTTCCCCTAAATGTTTTGTCTTCAGGAGATCTCAGTTTTAAATAATGGGAAAAATGCATTTGGAATCTGAAATTGTTTTGATTTCTGCTTTTTAAGTTTCCAAACATTGAATACAGTGCTATGAATTCAGTTTACTACAGCCAATTCAGTTGAATCACATCCTTCCCAACATGTACACATGTCTACATTGATATGAAGACTGAAGGAAAGTATTCTTGATGTCATTACACTCCTGATCATTTCCACAGAAGCAAGAGTACAGTTGCATGCAACATTAAATCATGTTTGAAAAGTTACTTGAGCTAATGTTCTTTTCCTTCATATTATTAAAACTGATATTGATAAGACAGTATAAAGACACATTTTAAATCTAATTTTACACTCAGTTGTCAGATTCTCTTTGCTTAGTATTTCATCTGCATTGCAGAGTTTGTGTAAATAAATAAAGCCATGCTTTATTTATACATATACATTTTCAAATACATTTTCACATGATGATTGCTTGAGGTTTTTGTAATGACATTTTCCAGGTGTAATTTTAACCTGTAGTTGAACCTTCCACAAAACAACCTCAAATTTGTGTAGTCTGTTCTTTCAATACAACTCAAAAACATCTAAGGCGGCTGTGTCCATTTTCAATTAACTGTTATTGTATAATGTTTGGATGTGTCCTATTCAGTATTAACTAGATCTCTCTTGCTCAAAAGCTAGTTATGTCTGACTCTAGGGAACAGTGCTCATCTTCATTTACAGCTAAAGAGGACTGTTTGTTTCTGCAGGCATTTCTGTGATCATTTCTATGATCATGCCAGAGCACACACAACACTGTTACGACAGAGATGGCCCTCTCCTGTTTCTCCACCGAATGCTCCAGGGGCTGCAGTGGCAGTTAAGAAGCTTTCCTTGTTAGCTGGAAGACTGGCAAGTCAGCAGTTCGAGATCCAGGTACTGCATGACAGATTGAGTACCCATCTCCGCCCCAGCTCTTGGGGACATGAAAGGAGCCTCATTCAGGCATCTCCTGAGTGGAGTTTCTTCTGCAAAAATCCTTTCAACCTTGAATAATAATAATAATAATAATAATAATAATAATAATAATAATAATAATAATAATAATAATAATAATAATAATAATAATAATAATAATAATAATAATAATAATAATAATAATAATAATAATTTTATTATTATTATTATTATCATCATCATCATCATCATCATCATCATCATCATCATCATCATCATCATCATCATCATCATCATCATCATCACCTAATGCTCCTGCAAGGGTTGTGGAACTGAGATAAAGGCCTCCCCTGATGATATTAACACCCAGTAAGGCTCATATAGGGAGATACATTTCTGAGTTAGCTTAGGCTCAAGCTATTTAGGGTTCTATAGGGTTAAAACCAACACTTAGAGCTGTTCCCAGAAACAGACTGGAGACAATGGAACTGCTATAACAATTTGTCTGTAGTGTTTTGGACTCGCTGGAATTTCTTTTGAAACTGTTTAAAAGGCAACTGCATGTAGAGTGTGTTATAGTAATTAAGATGAGATGTAACTAAGGCATGTGTCATCATTGCCATATCCAACCTCTTCAGCACACTAGTTTTAACTGTGCATGAATGTATTTGTGCATCCTCTAAAGCAGGGGTGCCCAAACTATGGCCCATGGCTCAGATCCGGCCCCCAATGCCAATTCAGCCACTGACCCCCTCACCCCCACCACTCCCTGAAGCAGAAGTAAAATGTGCCCAGTGCATGTGCAGAATGCTGCCATAATTGCACTCTGTGGAAGTGCGGGACACATTTTACTTATGCTTCCAGTGCAAAGAACCATGTGATTCGTCCAATCAGCTGTCGGGGGGGGCGTGGTCAGGCCCATGTTCTGAAAAGTTTCGGGCACCCATTCACTAAAGACTGAAATGCAGCTCAAAGTATAATATTAGGTTATCGAGTCCAGCAAATGCATCTATTGCCATATGGGTGGGATGGGGAAAAATTACCCAGGACTCCCTAGTGTCTTTTCATTATATGCTTTTACTTTGTTAGTAATACAGCAGAATTTTATGGTCTAATTTTTAAACTAACCAGTTCATGTCATACTACCTCTACTAATATGTAGATTGAGTCACAGCATTATTTTGTTTATTGTACCACTCTGAATCATGATGTTTTCAGCTAAACAAAATCTGTACATAAAAACGTTCATACTAAGACCAGTTGCATATAAAATGTGTATAGATAAGAAATGTCCAAAGGTGACCGATGTTCAGATTAAGACATATGGTTGCATATAGGTAAAATTGACATGGAGAAGCTATAGAATGCTTTACCCATCCATAATTAACATTGAATACTGTACAAAATATGTTATGCAGGCACAAATTGCTCTCCAATAACTTTGCTGCAACAGGGAATCTTCTGCCCTCCATATATTGTTGGACAGCAACATCCATTTCTTCTTATCGCAGATTACTGTATATACTCTAGTACAAGTCTAGTTTTTTAGTCTCCAAAATGAGATCCAAAAAAGGGACTCAACTTATACTCAGGTCAACAACCCCGAGGGTCCCAAAACTGCGGTGGTGCTAATTCATACATACATTTTTAAAAAAGCACTAATACTACAGTAAAAATTTGAAAACATACCCACACAAATGTCTGAATAAATTAATTTTACCACATTTTCATGTATTTTAATTTCTGAAACACACTAGCAGCGGCTGGATTTTCCACCCCTGATTTATACTCGGATCAATCTATTTTCCTAGTTTTAGAGGTCCAAATTAGGTTCCTCAACTTAGATTCAGGATGACTTATAGTAGAGTAGATACAGTACGTTGGCTTGAGAGGGGATACTTGAAGCTCAGTAACATTTCCAAGCCTTGTCCTAGTTTGTGAATAGAGTACATCACACTGGGAGAGATAATTTAAAGCTGTGATCTCATATACTGAAGATTTGTATGCTCATTTCCCATAGACCCCAACTGCAAATCTCACTACTGTTTTGCAGGGAATCATTCCAAGCATTTTGGCTAACAGAGTGTTAATTATTCTAGTCAGTCATTGGAGATCAATGAGAAATGCATTAATTTGTTTTGTGATTATAATATGCTTTCTTTCATCCTGAATTAGATCAAGAACGTGACAGCAAGTGCAATATCCCTATATCGAGTTCAGCCTAGGAGCAAACTAGCAGAAACACACAAAATCAAAATGGAAATTATATAACATCTTTCAATTGTATCACCTTGACTTAATGTGGACAGATGAATGGTGTATCCAGTGCTCTAAAAACGTTTCAATAAAATGAGATTAAAAATTTGGCAAAAATAATCTAGTCCTACTATACACTATCTTTGCTTATACAGTATAGGCAATGGCAGATATCATCTGAGTGCTAAGAAATGTTTATTATTTTCTTAATAAACACACAATCTTTGGTATGGAAAAAGATATTAGTAGAATATTGTGTGGAAAGAATATCCATCAGAGTATTGGTGTATTGAAGTTGTTTGCAACTTTTTTTGATGCTGTGATTTTTTTCATACTTCTTCGGAGTGACTCCTTTAGAACTCATGCATAGAATTACACTCTGTCAATTTTGCCATTTTAAAAGCCACATTTTTCTAGCCAATGCATCAGACATACGCCTGCCCCTCACAAAATGCACCATAATTGTACCATACAGCCCTTGTGGTGCAGGGGTTAAGTGGCAGTACTGCAGCCAAACCTCTGCTCACAATGAGTTGGAGTCCAGTGGCTGAAAGTTAGTCCATCCTTTGAAGGTTGGTAAACTGAGTACCCAGTTTCCTTAGGAGGGGGGATTATAGTTTGCATAACTACCATTTGAACTGTCCAGAGAGTGCTTAGTACTATGGGAAGGTATGTAAGTGGAAGTGGCAGCAACAACAACATATGCTGACTCCATTTTGTCACAAGATCACTCTGTGGTGAGAATAACTGGGTACCACTCCGCTGAATTTGAAAGGGATTTCTTCAGTCAACCTGCAACAT
This sequence comes from Furcifer pardalis, assembly GCA_030440675.1. Classification (NCBI taxonomy): domain Eukaryota; kingdom Metazoa; phylum Chordata; class Lepidosauria; order Squamata; family Chamaeleonidae; genus Furcifer; species Furcifer pardalis. The sequence continues at coordinate 29,107,140 of CP126892.1, forward strand.
TTTGTTCAGTACCCCTCTTGTGCTTTCTCTTTCCCTTTTCCCTTTCCTCTTTCTTTCAAACACTTCCCCATACAGCCACACCCTTATCTATATCTGAAATGAATAACTTTTGGCAATCATTTCCCTTCCTTGAAAACATAGGTAACAAGGTAGGAAAGCAACAAAGGGACACATTTGGCAACATTTTATCCCCCTAATAGTCTCAATTTCTGGTGGGTGGAAAACAAAATCTACTGCTTTTCAATTAGAGCTGCAAAATCCTGCAGTGTTTTTCTTGAGGCAAATAACATCAAATAAAAACCAGATTTATTTACAAGATTTCTTAGTCCTTATAAAAGATATATGTGATACAGAAAGATTAACTTCACAAAAGAGAAGCCATTTACTCTTGATAGAGACAAAGCAGCAAATAAAAAAAATAGTTTCAATGTTGAAGAAGTCTCTATCTAAAATAACACAAACTGGAGATCTGTGCTTTGTGGATATTTCGACCCCCACTCATAATGCCTTCCAGTTTGTGTAACTTTGTATATTTTTTCCTGCAAGAATATAAAATTGTGCACAAGGTGGAAGTGGCCTGCTCAAAGCATCAGCCTGATGCTTTGTTTCTTCAGTTTAGCCCAGGAGGTCTCAACTTTTTAAAGCCAGGGGCCAAGTCACACTCCCTCAGACATCTTCAGGGACCATACAGCCATTTTGCCCTTCCTCCAAAATGGAGGTACTTCCTGGTGTGGTGGAGGCAGTGGGAGTCCGCAGGTTGAGAATCCCTGGTTTAACCTTTCAGTTTGACCAGCTCGGAATAAACATCTGATCACACATCCTCCAAAGCAAATTCAGCTGCAGATGGCTATTTAGAATACAGGGTGGGTGGAGAGCAACCGCAGTTCTCAAAATGGGGCAAACATGACTACTGGATTATGCATACCACTGGATATCAAATTTATTGCTCCTACTACCTATAAGTGGCATATTGAACCAGTACAATTTATATTGACATATCATCTAACAGTTGATTGAAAAGCTTTACACCACTGGGTTTACACCACTGGGTTTAGATTAATATCTGGGATACACCACTGGGATACACCACTGGGATACACCACTGGGTTTAGATTAATATCTGCAACATTGCTTTCAATTCCAGCTGCATGCAATTATGTGTCCTCATCTATATTCTGTCCTAATTCTTTCTGTTTAAAACATTCAAGGTGAGCTAAGTCACATTGAAAATTCTGCACTGAATTACCAGGGAGCAATGAAAACAAATAACACTTTTTCAATGTTTAAAAAATGGCATGTAGCACAACTGGACAAACAGCAGTTGGTTACACAACGACATGACATTACTCTAAAGCAGGTGTGGCAAACCTTTTTAAGTCTGGGGCCAGGTCACGTTCCCTCAGACAGTTGAGGGGGTAGGATTGGTGGTCACCCTGCCATTTATGGCTGCCCTAAATGCATTTACAGCTGCCACAAACAAGTCTGCAGCTGATTCTGGTGGCCGAGGCTGGAGTGAGGGTGCAGGCTGGATGATTTGGTGCCATGGGCCAGATCTGGCCCATGAGCGATAGGTTTCCAACCCCTGCTCTAAAGACTAAAAGACAGTCTTTTCCCCAAGAAGTTTCATTTCATTGTAAAAATAAGTCTCAATTTTTGTAATTCTGCAGCTAACAATTTTCAAAGTTACAAATACTTAATATTTTTTAAAATCTGTATGTGAGCAGCTACATTATCTAACAGCCAGCTCACAGCATAAAGAGAGAAAAGTGTTCATCTTTGCATCATAGCTGTAGGAAATGAAACGAAAGAAAGGTTTTTTAATCAGTAGTTAAGCTTTTTGTTCTTTTTATGAGTTAATAGGGTTCAATTAATGTTGCTGAGTTGCATGCTTCTTGTACATGTCCCTGAGGCTTTGGAGAAGTTGAGAAGAAAGCTTAATGGATGGTTAAATTGTTATATTGGTACCCTAGTAATTAGAGAATGCGTAATTAATGTGCATCTGTGGTAAGCTCTTGGGTACTGTCAATGACCCTGTAATGTTCAAGAACACCAAAGGGAAATTAGGAGCTTAAATTTCTTAAATTTTAGATCTGCATCTCGGTTTAATTGGAAGGAAGAAAATGAATTTCCACTACAACCCATTAAGCAACAGTTTACAGTTGGTCAAGGCCTACACAGACTGTGAAAGTGATCAAGAATTCTTAACATATAAGAATAGGTATAAAATAACAATAACAAAAACTTTTCATAGAATCTAGAAAATGCCCTGAAAATGTTGAAAACAGTGCTATTATCTTCACGTCCAGATTTCTCATAGATATATAGCTGACTACCATGGAAGCATAATGCATGACTGGAAAGGACTTTGATCTGAAACCCAATAAATATTATTTGTGTTTCTGCTTTGACTGATTTTTTTCTATGAACTTCTGAAGCATTTCCTAAATCCTTAGCTAATTCATGTTCAGAAGGACTCTGAATATTTTCTCATGGAGGAAACCTCTTCTGAGGACAATGTGGCACAAAAGGCAGAACATGAGACATCACTTAGTTGCTTCACTGGGCTGGCTTAGTTGGCTGCCTCTTGCAAAATATGTGTCTGAAGAATGAGGAGTTGTTTATCTATAACAGATATTCTCAACCTGTGGCCTGTGGGCCGGATCCAGCTCACAGCACCAATTTATGTGGCCCACACCACCACTACCACACTAGGAAGTGCCCTGTAGTGGAGGAAGGGCAAAATGGCCATCCTGTCCCCAAAGTTATCTGAGGGAAAGCAACCTGGCCCCCAGCTTATTATTTATTATTTATTTATTATTCTTATTTATCCACCCTCCTCACTGAGGTCACCCAGGGCAGCTCACAAATCACAAAAGCACCCCAACAAAACACAAACAGGTAAAAAGGATGAGAACTCCTGGTCTATAAGGTTATAGAAGCATTTTTAGGTGGCAATATGTTTGGGTTGACATGCTTTATATTATTTTCTCCTAACATTTGACCACTTAAATGCAGTTACTTAGTTAATAGAAGGGGAGAAGAAGAAACCAAGAAGCTGCTCCAGAATCTGTGATCCATACTATAGTTTTGGTAGAGTGGAATAAAATAATTCAATTTCTCACTACAGCACCTTTGTGGATAATCTTTGTGACATCTTTCTGAATATTCTCATTTTTATAATGTCCCGTTAGTGGTGGAACAGCTCTAAGTCTATGAATCATTCCACATGTTACTGTATCATAGATTACTAAAAGTGCAATAAAATGTTGGCAGTTTTATTTTCAAGTCATTCCTCACAATCCTTAAAGTCTCCTACATCTTACCCCACTGTCACACTGATGTAGTATTCTCGCTGAATTAACCACAACAACTTTTAAGAGTTTTTATGTGGATAATCACGGAAACTTCAGAGTCCATTATTACATGTACGAAATTGTAACAAAAAGTCTTAATATGCATTGCATTACTGCCATTGATCATTGGATTCCTTTTATAAAACAGGCATGGAGTGGTAAACTTGGAAGTTCATCTTGAGGATTCCATAGCAATTCTATCATAGACAAAAAGTTTAAAAATGCATTCAACTTGACGAAATCCCTATCTCAAAATTAGAAGATTCTGTTTCATAAATTTAATGTTTCTTAATTGCCCATTCAAGATCCAACTGTCCTCAAATGTTGATTATTACAACATGAATAATTTGCAAAAAATAAAAATAAAAAAAAATCTGGGGAAACTCATTTACTTTGAAAATTGCAGCTAAGCTCAGAGGTAGCAGGAAAGTTTAAAGAGTGTAGTAGAGCCTTAGTCCCTGCTGCGGAGAAAGCCCTGTGTCTTCAACCCTGTGAATCCTGCCTCTATTACAGCACTGTATGGAAACTGGATGACCAAACTGCAGCATGTGAGGCAACAGATAACATACTTTATTTGCTGACTATGGAGTAGGACAGAAAAGCCAGTGTCAGGGATAACATCTGTATTCTAGCCTTGCTCCCTAAGCATGCATGACTCCTGGCTTCTTTCAATATATTCGCTCCAAAATGTGTCCCTATGGGCGTGTTTTACTTCCACTTCCAGGAGTGACGAGGGCGGATCAGGCTGGATGAATCACAGTAAAACCATTCATGCAGATTAATGGGGGCTTAGGCTTCTGAGAATTGAAGTCCAAGAACATCTGAAGTGCCAAGGTTCACCATCATGGATATAGCAAATCTGCTAGTGATCCAAGTGACTAAAATGTGATGTAGGACCATGTGTTGAGAAAGCACACAGTTAAAATGAGTAGGTTTTTATAATTAATAATAATAATAATAATAATAATAATAATAATAATAATAATAATAATAATAATAATAATAATAATAATAATAATAATAATAATAATAATAACAAGAAGAAGAAGAAGAAGAAGAAGAAGAAGAAAGTAATTATAATAAAAATGTCCAAATCACAGAAAATACAGGCAAAAAAACATTCATACTTACCAATATAAGAGAACTCTCTCACCAATTCTATTTACTAGGGGAACTAAACCATAAACGGGTTTCTGAACTCACATAGAGTGCAACTCTCACTGAAACAATTTTTCTTCTTGTGCCATATCCAATTTTGAATATTGGTGATCATCATGGCAATCAGTCATGAAGACTGTCCTGTGAATATAATGCAGTGACCTTTCATCTACATTCTGCATTGCAGCATGACACCCGAACTTTCTGGTCCTGAGCCCTTTTGGCATGCAAAGTCCTCCTCAGCCCTAGGCCAGTATTGATGAAGCTGCTGCCCTTCATCAAGATGAATTCAAGTGGGATTTAATCCACTTGGAGACCATCACCCTTCCCTGTGGACTTTGCCAAGGCTGCTAGTCCTCAGGGTTGTCAGGTTAGTTAACCATTGCCTGATGCTCAGCACTGAGTCATTGGCAGTATGGTCTACTCTATTACCATAGCAGAATAACCTGGCCAGACTGAAACAATAGCAGCCTTAAACTCAAGGAACAGGCTCCCAATCTACTCTTTTTAAATGTTCTTATACTGTACTTCCTCTCTCACTAGGATGACACCTATCAGCCAATTTGAAGTTGTTCTGTATGGATCTGCATAGCTCCCCATTTCAGATGGTTTCAGAATCGCCTTGGAGGATCACTCTATCTCTTGATAACCAGATGTCCCTGTCCTGGGAACTGTTAACATACCGTACTATCCATCATTGCTCCCCCCCCCCCTTTCCACCAGCCTTTTAGTAACCAAAAGTGGATCTGATCTGACTCTTAGCAATTAACTCACATCTAGACATAATGTTGTCTTTAGGATTTCTTCAGATATATAGAGGCTACTTGGTTTAATGGTGTGTTTTAGAACATTACTGCCTAATATTTCAACTAACTAGCAGCATACACTTGCCAAAAATGGTTGGCCACTAATATATTGAAAATACTTCATGACCTCTAGAGCCTTCTGGCATCTGCGTACCTCACACTGTCTTGTGCACTGTGCTTGTGACATACTATAATTGGCTATTTTACAGCTGACCTTTTAGGAAAACAGTAACCTTATGGATTATACACTCGAAAATGTCTTTGTTTGGTTTTTTTCCTGGAAGTTCTCAAAAGTGATAGTTAAGCATCCTTCCTCTGACAACCACATGAATCTATGATTACAGTATTTCTCTCTCTCTCTTGCTTCTTGTTGCTCTTAATGGAAGGTAGGGTCCACACTGTGGCTTCTTGCAAAACATTTTGCTGTTTAATTAATCTGTGGTTTGGGATTAAACCCTAGAGAGCACACTATTTCTTTAAGTTTATCACAACTTCATTTCACAATTATTACAATCTTTCCTCTAGGGAAATTAACGACAATTGATTTTTATGTACTCATTTTTTTATTCTAAGTGAGTTTAAAAATGTTTATAAATCATTGCTGATTTAGACATAGATGCCCCACCCCCCACCCAAAGCTATGTAGCACATCGGGCAGCAAGGTATCTCCAATAGTTTCAATCTTGGGTGAGTTCAGCATCCTCTCATGTCATTTTCAGGGTATTTAAATCTCCCACAAAAGTTGTTCACCATGTATTTTGAAGGTGTCTTTACTGTTATTTGGCATTAGGAGAGGTCCATCTTTTTGCCATTTTAGGGATCCTATTTTTCTCCATATGAAAAATATGGCCTGCCATTTGGAGTGTTCTTTGTGCAATAATGCTATGAAATTTGCATAAGCCACTCCTTCAAAGCACCTCCTCAATGGTAATGTAATCAAAATAGCAAATCTTTTTTAAAAATTGGAGGAACCTCTGCAGGAAGATGCTAAATTTCTTGTTAAAACTTGCTGATGTCTCATAGGCAAAGGTGGCTGTTGAGATTACTATGGAGGCAAACGAATGGAGTTTAGCATTTTCAGCAATATTGAGGGCAAGGATCAGATTCTATTCATTCTCTGGAAGACAGATGTTGCTTTTCCAAGATGCCATTTGACATCCTCCTCTACATCTCCATTTTGAGTGATCACACTGCCTAAATAAGTAAACCTCTCCACTTCCTCTAGCTGCTGCAACCCAAGAATGACTCCCTGCATCTGGGTTGTAGAGTTCACAAGCATGACCTTCAATTTCTTGATGCTTATCCTAAGGCCAATTTTCTTTGCTTCTCCATCCAGGATGGTTGCTGCCTTTTGTAGTTTTAGCTCATCTTTCTTGATAAAAATGCTGTTGTCAGCAAAATCTAGGTCAGCAAGGGAATCTTGGTCAGACCCAAGGATGCCTGTACCAGTGCATATTGCTCCTTGAATGGTTGAGACAGAAAGGCACTGAAGCAGAGGCAGCAGCTAATCAAAATGATACTAAAATTCTTTACCGCATTACCAACAAATTGACTAGAACAAATAACAGTCCAGTGTTCCGATCTGTGTTTGCAGATGTTTCCATGGACATGACTAGACATGGAACGCTGTTTACCTTTCCACCAAAATAATATCTATTTGCAATTTCTTGCTTTCCAGGAAACTCTTAACCAGCCAGAACCAACCACTGCATATAGTTTTAACAATGAGAGTGCCCACCAGGAGCTCCAAGTAAATACTGGCAAGATTACTAAGAAAGAATTAGAGATTTCTAAATCATAGGCACCTATATGATTAGATGGGGAAAGCATTTTATAAGAAATTATGTTCCAGGCAGATGGGGTAAGGAGAGGTAAATCTAATTATTTTGATAGATTTCTCTCATTAAAATGAAAATGTTACTCCTAGACATATTTATCTGTTACATTTCTAACCCATCATTCCTAAAGAAACTGAAGGCTCAGTGAGTACATAGTTTCACTCTTTATGTTATCCTCAGGGGGCGAAACTATGGGGTAGGTCAGACTGAAAAATATTGATTGATCGATTGATTGATCGATTGATTGATTGATCGATCAATTGATTAATGGCAAAAGAGGACATGAACCTAGATTTCCCAAGTCCTAATTCATTATTATAACAAATTTTGCTCATTCAGCAAGCTTACAGTGCATATTCCTGGGCAGGATTAGTTAGCTGCACACTGTTGCTGGGGAATGCCCAAGAGTGCGGTTTCCATATTTAGGGGTGGGGGCAGGGCTCCTTCCATGTAACCCCCACAAAAAATACATGGAGCTTTTATTGAATCATGTATAATTATTACTGGCCATCTGAAACCTACCTCACACTTCAAAAGCCTATTATTTGGCTGGTACAACTATTTTGGAAGTACAGGTACTGTACACCAAGAGATGCTGGAAAATAATGAATGAAGTAAGGCACCAAACCCATCCACTTCATGGATACCAGTCCGCTAGACAAAAAGGAAGATGAAATAAATAGCAGATAATACTATTGAAGTAGAGCACTGATGGTTACAAATAGTCTAATCATTTTAATATTTAAATTTGTTTGAATTTTATCTATATTCATAATTTTAAACATCATAGTGGTTCTATAGCAACCACTAAATATAAGAACTAATGTGTGCAACTTTAATTTCACTGTCCCCTGAGTGGAGTTTCTCTAGTAAAAATCCTTTCAACCCAGAGTAATCTCTGACACAAAATTATTATTATTATTATTATTATTATTATTATTATTATTATTATTATTATTATTATTATTATTATTATTATTATTATTATTATTATTATTATTATTATTATTATTATTATTACTGGGTAAGGTCAAGTATTTGCATCTCTGGCTCATGTCCTGGCTCATCTGATGACCCAAACACATCGAATAGAAAATAGACATACAATACTAGTGGTCACCCTGCTTATTCAACTTGTACACAGAGAACATAATGCGCAATGCAGGGATGGAGGAACCACAAATTGGGATCAAAATTGCTGGGAGAAATATCAACAATTTGAGGTATGCAGATGATACCACCCTAATGACAGAAAGTGAGGAGGACTTAAAGAAGCTCCTGATGAGGTTGAAAGAAGAAAGTGCAAAAGCTGGCTTGAGACTCAATATAAAGAAAACCAAGATAATGGCAACAGGCCCTATCAGTCCCTGGAAAATAGATGGGGAAGAAGTAGAAGCAGTGACAGATTTTACTTTCTTAGGATCAAAACTCACTGCAGATGGTGATTGCAGCCATGAAATAAAAAGGCAACTGATTCTTGGGAGGCAAGCGATGAGAAACTTGGGGAACATAGTGAAAAGCAGTGACATCACATTGCAAACAAAAATTCGTTTAGTCAAAGCAATGGTATTCCTGGTGGCAATGTATGGTTATGAGAGCTGGACCATTAGGAAAGCTGAGCGCAGAAGAATAGATGTGGTGCTGGAGGAGAGTTTTGAGAGTCCCCTGGACAGAGAGGAGAACAAATAGGCCAATCTTAGAAAAAATCAACCCTGACTGCTCCCTTGAAGGTCAAATAGTAAAGATGAAGCTAAAGTACTTTGGACATCAAATGAGAAGAGAGGATTCGCTTGAGAAAGCCTTGATGCTGGGAAAGGTGGAGGGCAAAAGAAAAAGGGGGCGGCCAAAAATGAGATGGCTAGATGGTATTGTAGGGACAAGGCACAGAACTGAGCAAGTTGAGGAGGATGGTGGAGGACAGAAGTGCCTGACGGACAGTGGTCCATAGGGTCGCAAAGGGTTGGAATCGACTGTGTGACTAAACAACAACAAACTAGTGGTGTGTTCTAGATTCAAATGACAAAATCCAAATGACAAGCCAGTTTTGTGCTATGCAAATTAAACAGAACTTCATTAACACTTCTTACTTTAGAAAGTCAGATTCAGAAACAATATATTTTTAGGTTTTGTTCACTTCACTGAAAACTCTGAGAGTGGGGCAAGAAAGGGAAAAAGAATGGGGTATTTGACAGGTGAAATTATTAATTCTTGGGCACATTTTGCAAGAAGTATCTATTCTGTAGGAAACAAGTGTTTTTGTGTTGGTTTGTGGGGTTGGACAGTTTCATTTTCTCCTTGTTTGTGATTTCAAAGCTCTTTCCTTTTGCTATAACAATATTTTAATCAATCTTTCTCAGAGATTTTCCAGCAGAGAAAGCATTTCTTTTATTCATGAGGATACTTGTATCTTTGCTTTGTTTTTGCTTGCTTGATCTCTGTGATGTTTGTGTGTATTTATATGTTCAAAGTGTAGAATTTAGACAATAAATTCATCATCACATTCACTAATTAGGAAAAATAGACTTTTATTCAAATGTATTTCTTTGTGTATTGGTGAGTTCTATTAATCATCAACATACTGTGCTACTATTTTTCTGTTATTTGCCCACATAAATTACATTTAGTTTGAAGAACATAATAATGGACAGTTTAATCCAATACATTCCTTGATTAATTTAGGAAAAGGTTTTAAAAGTTCACAATCCATTTTCATTCAATTCCCTTTCTGTTCCATATTTGAACCAGATATTTCTTTAAAGTAGTAGTTATTGTTATTATTATTGTTATTTCTTATGTGCAAATAATAATAATACAATACTTTTTGTGTTGCTTTCCTCTCTCAGGCTTGTTAGTTCTGCCTGGCAATACTGTAGATAATTCACGTCAATTCTTATGCAAGAATGTGAAGGACAAAAATTAGAACTGCATTTCAATCATCATAGCGTCCCACTATCTGTACCTGTCCTTTTGAAATTTTAAAGGGATTCACCCCAAACCATAGCTGAAGGAAAATGGATCAAGAATCCCTGTATTTACTCATCCAAAGTGGGCAGGATAGCTCAGTAAGAATCTGCCTACATGGGCTGTTTGGGGTGGGTTTCAACAGGTTAATCTAGACCAGGAGTTCTCAACCTTTTTAAGCCAGCCGCACCTTTCGCCCATGGGCCACAGGTTGAGAAGCCCTGGTCAAGACTGCAATCAGGCTAATTCAACCCAACCTGCTCCATTTTAAGACTCCCATTAAATTTAATTGCTTTGATTTAAATAGAATGGGGGCACACGGCAGTAGATCAGAGATCAGCAGTAACACAGCTTTCTATTTTTTGGCCAGCTGTAGCAGAATTTCATTCCTACACCTGCTACTGAAAGAACTCAGTGATAGGCTCAAGGTTAGAAACCAAACAATGCTTTGCAGCTGATGGGGTGGGGGAGGTTTTTTCCTGTAGCAAAGCAGCTGCTACAGGACTGATGGGGTTGCTGCAACCCAAATGGAGAAGCAACATGCCAAGCAGCATTTTGCTTCCCCCCCCCCCCCCGGCCTCCAATAACTCTTTAAAAACCACTCTGTACTGTCTTTTAGGAGGGCCATTGTAGACAATCCTTAAATTATATATGAGAGCCAGAGGATGCAAAAGATGCAGGAAACAGTTGATACCCTTATTGGATCACTAAGAAAAACAAAATTATGCACGAACTTTCATGGTTCAGTCCAAGACCACTTCTTCAGGCATTTATTAAAGTGTTCATGGTGTGGTCGTCTGCCAGGTTCAGGGTGTGATGTTCTGACAGGCTCTCTTCTAAAGGACAGTAAGATATTTCATGGAGTTAGGGTGCCACTCCCACAAGAATCTGGGCATTTTCTCCCAGCCCATTTGACCCTTTCTGAAACATACGTAGCTCCCTTTTGTGGCCAGACAAAGGAATACAGATGCCATGTGCTTCCCAGCAGGGGGCAAGGCTTCAATTTTGTATACATAATAGGCAAGCCAAATTCAGTCAAATTAAAGTCAATCAAAATTATTACCTAGCAATGTGGTGTTCCTTCCATTTGAGGTGTTGTCCCAGTGTCAAAAAAGTCCATGTTAAGAGGCTGTTTTACAGTATCCAGTAGTTCCATAGGCAAATAAGGAAGATTAACCATGTGATCCATATTAAAATTGTAAAAATTTAAAAGATGCAGGAAATAGGTGATACTGTTATTGGATCACTAAGAATAACAAAACATTGTGTGAGTTTTTGTGGTTCAAGACCACTTCTTCAGGCATGTATTAAAGTGTTCATGGTGTGGTGGTCTGCCAGGTTCATGGCATGATGGTCTGCCAGGCTCTCTTCTTAAGGAGCCAGAGAAGTTTATTTCCACACTGTGCTCCACTCCCCAGAGATCTGCAAGCCTATGTAGCCTTCAACAAGGTGTACAGTTGCAGAACTCACCCCAGAAGAAGGAATTGAGAAATGGCTTCTGAGTATATTGTGCCTAGGAAACTGTTACATAAATCAGGCTCACCTTGATGACATGTAGATATTATTATTATGCACTTGGAACATGACATCCTGTAGAAAGCTTTGCCTACAGATTTATTCAAATTATGCCATTTGTTTAAAAAAACTGTTTCAGTTTTAAAACACTTCTTATGTGTATGGTACAAAATTTGGTAGACACAATCCCCTCTTGGGATGTAATTGTCACAGCAGATTTTATCTGATTCTAACAAAGGAGGAAGAAATCCAAGAACTTGAGACTTTCATATTATAATCAGTGGAAAATATGCATTTTTGGATTACTGAATCTTGGCTATGCTTCAGCACCTTAGCCAGATGAGATGATCTTCAAATTGCTCCAAACTGGATTGGGTGTTTTTCAGAAATATCAAATTGAGGTCTGGACCAAATGTTGTAATTAGCACTCACCCCATCAAACACCACAACCGTGCTTTTAAAGAACACCACTAATACATTCAGCTGCAAGCCATTAAGGGCTGGTGGATAGATGCATGTCTTACTTGATTAGTCAATTATGTCAGCTGCCTCTATTGATGACAATTGCATTTGAGTTGACATTGACTCATTAAATTTATCTGTAAGGGTTATGGCAGGATAGATCATTTGAATGAGTGAATGACCATATAGTCCAGTGCTTGCCTATTTAGAAGGTGATCCTAACAACTTCAACACCTATTTCTAAATAAAGCAGGCATATGGTTGTAGTGCATTACTGCAGTCTGATACACATTTTGGGAAGTGTGAAACATGCATAGATTCCATAGCAATAGCTAAGCTGATATTATTTGACCATGAAACAATTCTCAGTTTATTTCATGGTTGTCTGGATTAGCACGTATCTAACAATATGAGTATGGAATTGCAGCTTTTCACAGCATATGTTTTCTTACACTGATGTAAATTAAGTTACAAGAAAGGAAGTGAAATTTGCTTGTGGTTTCCATTTGCATCCCTAACTATAGCTCCAATTTACATAAAACCATTTTCCTGCTTGATAATGACTGTAAGAATAAATCAGGGGGAAGGAGTATGATTCTATATAAAAGTAAAATGATTATTTAAGAGCTTTTGTCAGCTACCAAGTTATTATCTGGCTGAGGAACAGTTCACAGGCCACCTGCTGACTAAAGGAGAGTCAGCAGGGTTCATAAGTAGCTACTTATACATCATCGCCCAGGGACTCCAGTGGCTCAAGTGGTTAAGACACTGAGTTTGAAGACTGGAAGGTCAGAGTTTGATACCTGAGTGTTGCATGACAGAGTGTGCTCCGGTCTCTGTCCAAACTCCTGCCAACCTAGCAGTTTGAAGGCAAGAAATTGCAAGTAGATAAATAGGGACCACTTCGGTGGTAGGGTAAATAGTGTTCTGCGCACTCCGGTGTCAAGGCATGCCTCCCACATGTCCATGGAAATGTCTGCAAACACAGGCAGCACTGGCTCTTTGGCTATAAATAGAGATGAGTACTGAACCCTAGAGTCAGAAATGACTGGCTTTCAAGCCAGGAGAGAAGGGCATATTGAAATCATCAAGTTCTAGTAGGTATTGCTGGGGGAGGGGGAGGGGAGACTTCAGCTTTTAAAACAATGCAATGGTTCTGTATACTATTACATGCAAAGTTATATAAAAATGTAGGCATAGATCTTTCACACTAATGAAGAGAACAAAATATCTTTTAAAAAATCCTTTTCGCCTGTATCCTCTGGCAGCTTGTTGCATTATGCTGGAGTTTTATTTCCTCTTTTAAAAAAGGGGGGAAAGCAATTGCCAATTGATTTACCAACAAATTCACTTTATATTGCCCTTTCTCTCAGGGTCTACTGTTGTCTATTAAAAAAGGAGAGAAGTCAAGCATTGCTGAGGATATTTCAAAGAACAATACTGCTACCACAGAAAATGTGCTCTTATTACTTGCAAACTTATTTCATCTACACAGCAGTGCCTTACATTTGAAGTAATAAGTGTTGTCTTCGGAGACTTCTGAGTGTAGTGAAGAGTAAAATAATCAGAATTATTTGATTCTCTGGAGTGTATCTTCAATATCAAGGAAAAGGGAAAGGTTGAAAGTGTGAAAATAATATTCACCCCACAATGCAAAACATCTCCCTGATGGCACTGGAGTTTGATTTCAAACCATGTTTGTGCCCAGTTAGTTAAATGAAAATAAAGGAGGGTCATCATTTTGAATATCTCTTTATGTTTTAGACATGGGTGATTGCTAGAAGTAAATCATACAGCTAGGGGTTTTTTTCTGTGCGTACTTTCAATATATAGCCATATAAGTGTATATATAAAACATACAGCTGGTCCTTAGTTGAATAAACCCGGTTTAACTAACTTTTAAATTCCATACCACTTGTTCTGTACATTAGATTCACATAACATTTCTGATAAGCGCATTCAAATACCATTCCATGAGGTCTCCATCACCATTTCTCCCAGGTTATCAATTGTTCAGTTCAAGTCGTTATCATTTGGAAAAGAAAAAGGCAACAACTAGTTCATTTGGTAGGATATTGAAACTTTTAAAATGTCTTTAAAGTGCTAATTTTTATGTGGGAGGGAAGGAAACATTGTGACCATCTTTCCTTTCTGCTTAGACAGTTATGCTAGGAGCTTTCCATGCTCTTGTGTTACTCAGGCAAGCATTATTTAGCCATGATGGATACAGTATAGAATTCCATTCCAGCTTCACCAAGAATTAAAATATTTTTAAAAATAAAATAATAAATAAACACTTCTTCTTCTTCAGATGCTGTATCCATTCTGGGGAGCAGTCCTTCCAAGGATATGCCACACAAGTTTCTCGGGTTCTTGAGCCATGAAGTCTGTCTATGTCCAGGGCCTCTCTTCCCAGGGATCTTTCCTTGCAGAGCAAGTTGGAGTATTCTATACTTTATGTTGTTCCTCATGATATGGCCAAGGTATTGGATCCACCAGCCCAAGAACTCCTTTATAGACTTCAGAAATCATAATACAGTAAAATCTCCAAATACGAAATTAATTCATTCCTCAAAGTTTTTTTGTATCTTGAAAAATTAATATCTCGAAACATGCTTCCCATAGGGATGCATTGAAAAGCAAAAGAATTCATACCAGAGCTCAGAAAAAAGCCACCCCTCCCCCTATTTTTCTGTTCAAACCTCTTCATAAAGTACACCTTGGAAATTTTTGCTGCATTTTGGCCACTTTATAAAGAGGTTTGAAAATATAAAAGTCATTGATTTGACTTTTTTCTCCGCTTCGGAACTTATTATTTTGGTTTTCAATGCATATTTGGCACATTTCTGACAGCACACTCTAGTGGCCAGCTCTGAAAATTGATGGCTCAATACCTGACTATCAGCTGTTGAGGAGACGGGGAAATTTTCAGCACTTCCTAGTTACTGGAAAAACTTCTGGTGGTGCCAAAAAATGATGAAAAATTCTAAAAATGGAGCAAAAATGTTCCAAACACCCCCACCCTCTAAATATACTTGTATCTCAAAACAATTTTTTTTGAGATCTCTTTCATATCATGAGTTTTTTTGTAGGTTGAGCCTAAAAAATCCACAACATTCTCACTGTTAACTCGGTAACAAACTTCACAACATGGGAGTGCCAATGAAGATAGACCTGACTCCGTGTAAGCTTGTATTTTTTTTAAATCCTATGGATGAAAGTGAAAAGAAAAAAAAAGGTTGTGGGGATATAGTTTTGGTTGGCACAATTTAAAATAGCTACCAAAGGTTAATTGCTTATTCTGCAAAGAAGTTGCTACAGAATGTGCTCTCAGATATAAATATATATGGTGGCAATGTAGTATATTTGGGATACATGATTCATTTTTTTTAAAAAAAAATCAGATACATTAATCCCTTCATTCTTCTGACACAGAAATAGATCTAGTTTGCTTTAATCATGTATGAATATATTCCATTTATGTCTGTTGAGGTGCCCTGTCAAATCTATTTTCTTCTCTTTTGCTACTGAACGAGAAGAAACCAGAGGTTATAGTGAGCACACTGATGAGAGAGAATTAACTTTTTCAAACATTCAGTCAAATAGGGTTCTTCACGATTCTGGTCATATTTGAAATCTGTAAATCTAAAATACACCTGATGTACTGTCAAATGATATCTACAGGCAGCCAATCTCACAAAATGATGGTATCAACCTTTTTCTTTTTAGATTACCCAAAATGTCATATATGAGTGATATACTAAAATGCCAAGAAGCACCCTTTCACATATTGGAACAGAGAGGTAAGTCTTGGAATACATTCAATTGAAATGTTTGCTTCTAATTCTATAGTCCAACTACATTGGCAAGTTGGTGGCCATTTCCCATTCAGAACATGGCCAGCTGATCAAAGCTGAATATGCTCAATAATTTATTCTCAAAAATTATGTGTGATATTCAAAAATAAAAAAGCATCCTTTGCTCTCTCTCCTGCACACACAAACACAATTTTTAAATAAAAATACGATTTGGTGTTACTTTTTTAAAACTGCATTTTTCTCCTGTTTTTAACATCCTTTTAACTGTAGCATAGATAGATCAAAGCAACAGGAGATTGTTTCCTTTGACACTCATGCCTAATATATAGGTCAATATACTGTACATCCGAAGAGATGAAGCTCAATGTATGAGTTGGCTCCATTGAAAAGCAACACATTTTAGGGGAGATTGGCCTCCTACATATGGTGGAAGCTATGGTGAACAGATTCTCCCAGGCAAATCATCTCTTGGTGCTATTCTTTTTATGTCAAGTGATAAGCACACATGTGTGAACAAGACATGTACATACAGGAATTAAGGGCACATATATCAATTGATGTGTATGCATGCATGAACCATGCCCACATCACTTTAATCAATTTCTCCTGATTTGCTAAGCTTTAAAGACATCCCTGTTTAAATACACCTTAGTGCTATTTCAGATAATATTTGTTCAATGTCTCTAACCTTTAAGATGTTGTCTTTTGCTTTTGTTCTGGGTGACTGTCTGAGATAAATGAATGTCAGAAGTTTGGCCCACACAACTGTCTGTCCTTTGTCAGCATTTAACCAGGTTGTTTGGCAGAAAAGAAGAAAAGAATAGCTAACCTCTATGAGGGGTGCCTAGCGTGCAATGGTCCATGGGGTCACAAAGGGTCAGACTCGATTATGCAACTGAACAACAAAATGACCAAACACATGGAGCAAATTCAAAGGAAACAGCAGCATGCATGCTCCATTTGGCTCTATTCTTGTAAGATTTGGAGACAACAAAGGAAAACAATTTTTGACTGCCATTTATTTTATTCTCCAAGGTATGCCTGCTGTTGAACTACCCTTCAAACTGCACAATGCATATAAATATGTAAATAGCTTTTACCAATATTTTATCTGGCAGGCATTGTTATGTGTAGTTCAATCTATGTCTGTAAGAGAACTTTTTTTAAAGAAGAAAGCACTGAGGAAATCAAAATGGAAAATTCTTAAATGCTGTTTTAATCTTTTTTTCTTCAAAAGCCAGAACACGATTGTTCATTCCTGTCTGTCCTTCTTCCTTCTCTTTCTTTTTTTATTCTTCACCTTTATTCCTTATAAGTAAAGACTGTCAAATGCTACCACATGTGATTTCCTGCACTCCAAATATTCAATTTGATAAGAATTAAATAATGAATTTTAAGTCCTAAATGAATGTGATACTATATGGCTTAATGAAACTTCACAAAAAACCATGTCTGTATTTCTAACTTTTAGTTCCATTATTAAATGCTAAATTATTGCATTATGCAATTATCAAAGCTAGGTTAATGATATATGTGATCTCACCTAATGAGGAATCATGGAACTGAATAGGAAGGCAGCAAGGAGTGAAAGGATGGCCTCGGCGAGTGGGTGGCAATATAAATCTAAATAAATAAATAATTTTGGCAGTTTCACATCTGGCCTAGACACAAAAGAAAAAGAAAAAGAAAGAAGAAGAAGCATTCATGTGAGAGAGAAATGAACATATCTGACATTAAAATTAAGTGAGTATACTGAAAAGGATGAGCTTAGTTTAGATTAGCAGACCACAGTTGAAAAATTACATGGGTGTATACTCCTTTGAAGTCAATGGGCTGGCACAAAAACAAGTATTGCTAGGATTAGAATGGGCATTGTTAGGATTTGTCTGCCTCCAGTCCCTTCTCAGCACTGGCTTTAATTTTTATCAATACTTTCTAATGATCTAGAGGTCTTCTCTACATCTAAAAAGCATCTCTTAGCTTCACTTTGTTGCAAATGAATATGTGATATTCTTTGTGTCCAAGAAACTCCTGGAGGAAATGATCATCCTTAACCAAAAGTTCCTGCGAGGTGTCTAGTTGTTGAAAGGACATGCAAACAATAAGGAAGTGTGGTTTTTGTAAAACTGGGTTTTATAGTCCTCTCAACTGATTATACTGAAGAGGACAACATAGAAATGTTAATGGTTAAATTGGTTGTGTGTATAGTAACATTGATTTATAAACCATGTTGGAATCATGCAGTGTGAACATGTAGTCAAATAAGCTGTGTGCACAGTTGAGAAAGTGACCCACTACATGATCAGACATGCCTTGGCCCCACCTAGGTATTTAATGGCCAGCCAGGAAATGCCAACATTACTTATATGATTTCCCTTATGTATGTATTTTGCAATGGAATGTTGGCCAAAGTATATACATTTGCTTAATTCTTTGGGAGGGTAAGCTCTGAAATGGATCCGAAAATTAATTGCTCTCCCCACCAAAAGAAGTCATTACCTCATGGCATCAATGAACAAGGGAACTAGTTTTTCAGAAATAGCATAAGAGATTCAATAAACAATTGCTCAAGTCTTTTATTTAAAAAGTTGTATTCTCTCCCCATTTAATTCTTTGGTCTCAACCCCTTGTTTTATGTTTATGACTCTTTTAGATTGGTGATTTCCCCCTCCCCCGGTCACTCCTTCATGTTATTTTTATGAATTGGAATTCAAAAGATAGACTCATTAGTGCCCATTACTCTGTGGTTCAGTTGATAATGATATGATTAGAAAAGCACATTTAAAACTAAATTATGGTACTTTCTGATTCAGTAGCTATTACAACCTTCATTAATAATGTTAGCCCTTTATTTTCTCTCGCTTTCACTTCACACCATTTCAGACTTATATTGCAGAAGTGTTTTTGTTTCATTAAAGTTGTAATTTTGCCCTGCTACCAGTGTTTTGTGCAGAATCATTTCTCACAACTGGCATGCTGGGTTGCTTAGTGGGAATACCAACAATGTGAAATCAAATTTCTGTTTCCAAGTATGGAAGGCTGAAATATTTACAAGGAATGGCAGGGCTGGTCTGCCCATTCAACTGAGTAAGAGGATTGCCCCAGCCATAGGTTCTAAGAGGCTCATTAACCAGTCTTATGTCTTCCACTCCCCAGTTATCCTACTGCCCTCAAATAAGTATTGTTAGGAACTGTCTGCCTTTGGTCCCAGCCTATTCTTAGCACTGGCTTTAAATTCTATTAACAATTTCTATTAATATAGAGGACATTTCTTCATTTAAAGAAGATCTCTTAGCTTCAGCTTGCTGATAAGGCAATATGGTGTCCTTCACACCCAAGAAACTCACAGATCATCATCAACCAAATCTTCTAGGGATATATCTAGTTACTGAGCAGGCCCACAAAGTAGATGCTGATCAAATGACAGTGTTAAAGTGGAATTCCCTTCCTAGTGTAGTCAGTTTCTGAACATGGACTGGGGATAGATGATACGTTTCCTAAAGCAATTTTTGCCCCCTAAAATACAAGATTGGTGTATGGAGGAATATTTTGATATACAGTTACTAGTAAGGGTAAAGGTCTTAATGGCCAACACTAGGAGGTAGTGCTCATCTCCATTTACAGCCAAAGAGCCAGCACTGTCTGAATCTACAGACATTTCCATGGTCATTTGGCAGGCATGTGACTAGACGCTGAAGCACATGGAACACTGTTGCCTCTCACACTAGATCAGTACTTATTTATCTACTTGCACTTTCATGCTTTCAAACTGCTAGGTTGGCAGGAACTGGGACAGATGATGGGTGCTCACTCTATCACACAACACTTGGTTCTCAAACTGCTGACCTGCTGACCTTCCAGTCATCAACCTCAGCATCTTAACCACTAAGCCACTGTGGCCCCTCTATACAGTTACTACAGCAGAGTAATAGAAAAATATATAGCTATTGTTAAGTTTTTGTTATAAAACAAAGACAAATAACAGGATGCATTATTTGAACAGACCCCTTCCCAGTTTAGATCTGTACTTTGTGATTTGCTTAACCATACAGCATATTGGCATGTGAACAGTATAATTGTACAGGGCTGTAGCCAGGATTCAAGATGGGGGGGTATTTTTCAGGAGGGGCAACAATGTCACACACACACATATAACATTGGCATCATGGGGCGGGGCGGGGGGCAGGCTGTTAGCTCAGGGGGTCCCTGATCCCCCATCCTTGGCCACCCTGGCTATGGCCCTGCAATTGTAAAACATCCAACAGGTCCTTTCCTTTGTTTGATTTTTCAGCAATATCAGATAGAGCATGAGTTCTCAACCTGTGAGTTGCTACTACCAAAGGGATTGCAGAGGCTTTTCTGGTGTGGTCTGATGAGATGATAGTCTGGGGAGAGGTGGGGGGGAGCTTAGAGAGACATTGCAATTTTGGTACAGGGTCATGTGGCAAAGCCGCCTTTAGGAATAAAAAAAATCTATTTTAATATGTTTTCTCTATCTCATTGAAATTACATTTTTATGCAAAAAAGGGAGAATTGAAGCTTTTGAAATGTGGATCAACAGACGGTTGCTAAGGATATCATGGGTTGACCATGTGACTAATGTAGAAGTGTTGCATCGGATGGATAAAGAACAAGAAATCTTAAAGACCATTAAGCAAAGATAGCTCCAATACTATGGCCATTTTATTTATTTATTTATTTATTTATTTATTTATTTATTTATTTATTTATTTATTTATTTATTTATTTATTGTTCAATTTACATGCTGCCCCACTCACTTATAACGACTCTGGGTAGCTCACAACTGAACAATATATCACAGTTACAATATCAAATAGCAAAGTATCAGATAAAAAAAAATTCAAGGAGACCCTAGCCACAATTACAATATGAGAGGGAGTCACAACGAAACCATAAATAACAAAATATTTCAGAAATACATAACAGAGCATTAACACAAAAATACTATGGCCTCTCTACCCCATGGTGAAGTCCTGCCACATGCAACTGGAGCGCCCCTCCGAGCCCTGGTCCCGGGGCAGGGCCCATGACGCTGAAGCAGATGGAAGGTCTTGCTGTCCGGCGTCCAGCATCCGACAGTGCAACGGCTTCCCCACCCCTTCTGTCCCAGGGAGGGCGGCCCAGAGAGACCAACCGGACTGGTCCGAGGAGAGGCCGGTGGTGTTGGTGGTCCCAACTGAGACCATAGCATGAATTTTGAAGCCAGCTTCCTTCCTGAGCTGGACTGACCTGGGGAAAAGCTGTCTGGTCATCCCAGCTAGCCCTCATTCTCCCCACCAGACTGGCCGGGGAAAGCATCCAGAGATGGTCTTGGGGCAGCAATGGGAAGGTCTTTTGTGGCTGGCCGCCCACTCAGCCCAGCTGGCCCTCATTCTCCCAGCCCGACCGGACGGGGAAAACGTCCGGAGATGAGGAACAACATAAAGGATAGAATTTTCCATCTTGCTCTGCAAGGAAAGATCCCTGGGAAGAGAGGTCCTGGATGAAGACTGACTTCATTGCTGAAGAACCTGAGAGACTGGTGTGCCATGTCCTTGGAAGAACTGTTACGAAGAGTTTAGAAAAGGAAAATTATCACCAGGATGATGGCCAATATCTGGAATGGATATGGAGAAAAAAGAAAATACTGAGGGAGTTGCAGGTTACTGAGCTACTATAAAAAGGGGTTACAACTTGAAAAAAGTTTAGAAACACTGAGATATAGAAATATAATTGTACAGCATGGCAGGTATAGTGGCATTCTTTGTTCAGCTATGTGCAAATAATAAATTGCAGGTACTGTGACTCAAACACTTCTGATCTGAAGGCCTATCAAAGATGTTTTAGGTATTTATGAAATATTCATGATTGGAATTATCACAAAATTTAGCTAAAGATATGTAATAACCTCTTTGAGCTCAAGAAAATGCTAACTTTGGAATTCCATGAAATCTTTGAAGACTTCTGTATGTGCATTATTGTCTCAATAATTTCTGAACTCCATGCTACCTCTGGTTTGTTTTCACATCAAGGTGTAAATTAGAATTTGAGTTTACCTGAGCGAAGAGGTTTTCCTTTCCTTCCTTCCTTCCCTCCCTCACTTTTGGAAGGCAGCAACATGTTCTGAAGCATCAGTTGTGTAAACACAGTGGGAGCTTCAGGCCTATCAATGATAATTTCCAGTCATCATTAACAATTAACAATAATAATAAATCTTTCAAAAAGGAGCAATAAGGGCTCTAAAGTCCCAACTAGAGTTAATGTTGTGCAACTGATATAACCACCCTTTGTTCTTTTTTAAATATTTGAACATTCTAGAGTTTTCCTCCTGCTTGTAAATCTAATTAACAATATTCCTTTGAAAATATTACTTTCCATGTGCAATTAAGTAGAACCCAGACCACTTTAAACTTTTTGATATAGCAATGAATATTTATAAACTTAATAGAACTTTGTCCTCAGAGAGAGTCCTTTTAATCTTATTTGAAACAGCATGGGGTCCAACTTTCATAGGATTAACATCATATTTTCCTTCAGACAGGATAGAAATTGTCAAATGTATATATGACCAGATGCTTTTTCAATTCCATTTCAAAGTGATATGTGAATATAAATGACAGTTCAAACTCTGCTCAGCTCAGAGTATATATCTATATTGTCTGCTGCTTCATAGTATAGTATGTGATTTCTCAAATTTAGATACATTTTCCCTGCTCCACTAGCATATTCCCTCACACAGTTATAAGCACCAATTGTGTCAGGTATGTAAGGAAAACAAAGTAGAGCACAACTAAAGGGGAGCTACAACAATTAAAAGGAGGAAGTGGAATCATGCCAGACAGCTGTCCACCTGATTTTCATTGTCATGGGGAAAACTGGATTATCCATGTTATATTTCTTCAATGTACAGTATTTCAATATATGGTTCAATATCCATGTTGTAGGATTGCTGGAGAAGTAACATTTGATCCAAATTCCCAAAAGAAATTGGATATCATACATTGTGCTTAGTCAATTTCCAAAATCACATGGCTGCTGAAAATTATTTGCCAATCCTATGGTCACTGAAATACCGTAGTAATGGAATTATTATTTTTTGACACACAAACCTCACGGATATTCTACATCTCTGGATGATTCTCCAATGTGCATAGGTCATGTGATCTTTTAATTTCTCACTGTGAACACAGGAAAAGTTGCATGAGAATTAGAATATTTATCAGCTGGAAAACCTGTGGTCTTTCATATATAGTGGACTGCAAGTCCCATTGTCCTTGACTTTAGCTCCGCCTTCAGTACTGATAAAAGCAGCAAGCCAAGAAATTTGAAGGAATGTCGCTCTCATACACATACACCAAATCTGACCAAGCAGTGGTTTGGAAAAGTTACTCAGTAAGTGTATGATATGCTGGATGGATAGCTCAATTGTTTAGGGTTTTGGCTATGGAGCCATAAGTTGGGAGTTTCACTTTCATGAACAACTTTAGTGTATTTTCCACTTAGAAAACTCCAAAAAGTATTGCCAGAATCAATAATAATAATATTAATAACAATAATACAGGTCATCATATACACATACATACATACTAGAAGAAAGGAGTCATATAGGGATGGTCTAGTCAGGGGTAAGTTATGCTATTGGAAGAGCTCCTCCCATTTGCCCTAATGTTCAATAGATAGATAAGTTGTGTGTGTGTTCATGTTCAAGCATGTGAGCCGATCAAATTGGACAGAGAGTGTAGAGAAGAAGCAAAAGAGTTATTTTGTGGCTTTGAATGGCAGGTCTATATTCTAGACTGAGATATTTTCCTCAATTTGATGAACTAAATTTTAACAGGATGCTGAAAAATTGCTCCCTTTTCTTCTTAGGTGTTATTTCTGCAATTGGGCTTTATTGCTTCTCATATGAATGCAACGTTGTCGTTATATATATATATTTTACTTTTACCAGCAGGCCTTGCCAATCCATTTAGTTCTTCCAGCTTCTCTGATTGTAGCCTGTCATTTATGAAAGCACTTTTCCAAAGGAGCATCTGCATCTCTTGCCAGAAGCTTTCATATCATCATTTTATTAACTTTTTCCAGATGCCCAATAATAGCTCTTATCGGGATTTTTACCTCTTTTTTTATTGAAAGAAAGGGACAACTTTTATTATAGATAAGCTGTCAAGATGAATGCCATCTAGCAGGGTGTTTGTTTGTTTGTTTTTGTAGAGGAACAACAGGCCCAGACTTTGTTAATAACAACTTTAATTCCCAGATAAGTTAACTTAAGAAAGTTTACAGAAGGGTCTCACACACCCCTGCTAACTCCCACTCACAGCCATATGGGTGCCCCAAAAGTCTCTTTGGAGGGCCAGAGGACAATTAGAATTCTGTGAGATAGACTGTGGGATCTGCTTTTTTTAAAAAAAGAAGTAAGTGGCTGTATTATTGAATTCAATCCCAATTTCCAGTGATTCATTTTTTCCCAGCAGTCCCCCAGTGCATTTGTCCAGGAGGACCTCCCACTTATGTATATGGTCTTGAGAAAATATAGATGATTAAAAGGAGGGAATGAAATATAAAGTGTTCCCTCCCCAATAAGTAATTGGTTCAGTTATTTTCAGACAGAAAACTGCTACTCAGTCCAATAGGACAATCTTCCCAAGGATGGTAAGCATATTTTTATTTTGGTTATTTTATTTTAGTTTGTTCATTTTTGTGTCAGATATTACTCTGGGTTGAAAAGATTTTTGCAGGGGATGCCTGAATGAGGCTCCTTTTTATGTCCCCATCATGCAGTTCTCAGCAGTGGAGGGCTCCAAAAATGTTTACTACCTACTCTGTGGACGTGGTATGGTGGGCGTGGCCAGGGTGAAAGCCCTGTGTTGCACCCAAATTAGGACTACTTTATTTCAAAACGTGGATGGACAGGACCAGCCAGAATTTCTACTACCAATTCTGGCAAACTGGTGTGAACCTGCTGATGCCCACCAGTGGTTCTCAGGTACCAAACTCATCTTTCCAGTCTCCAAGCCTAGCGCCTTAACCACTAAGCTGCCATGGGAGCTGTTTATTTTATTTTATAAAATCTAAGGGGTTGTGGTGGCTCAGTGGTTGTGAAGCTCACCTTGTTAGCTGGAAGGCAAGCAAGTTGCCAGCTTGAAACCCGGATACTGCATGTGGATTGAGTGCCTGTCCCAGCTTTTGGGGTCATGAAAGGAGCCTTATTTGGGCATTCCCTGAGTGGAGTTTCTCCCACAAAAATCCTTTCAACCCAGAATAATTTCTGACACAAAATTATTTTATTTTAGTAATTATATTTTATTTTATTTTGAGACATATTTGTCGCTTCTCTGGAGACACAACTTGGTCAGCAGGAGGTTCTACAGGGCCAAAGCAGATACCGAAAAGGCCTTTTTTCTAGCACCTTTAAGGAACTCCCCCGGTCTGCTCTGGTGGGATGGACAGATGTCCTTGGGGTGATGTGGTCTCTTAGGTATCATGGCCCACTACCATGTAGGTCATCACCAGCATTTTCAATTGCACCCGGAGGCACACCAGAAACCAATGCAGCTCCTGCAAGTCTTGTTCTTATATCAAGAGTTTAGATCTCCTCTGGTTGTTCCTTTCTTTTTGTCTTTCTCTTGTTTCAATATGTCATCAATTTCTTCTTATAGTATAGGTTCAAGGGTTTTCAGTTTCATTTGAAATGTGGTGTGATATGCTTTTGGTTGGGTAGACCGGTTGTTGATGAATCCACAGTAGGGATTTCATGAATGTTTGGCAATGTTTTTACTCTGATAAGGGAATGCCATGAAGACTGGACAGTTTCGAACAGTAGTAGTGGGGACGAATGCAGAGCATTAATTAAAAAAAAAAACCTCAACCAGTCCTCACTGATTCCCTGTGCAAGATTAAGTTTGACAGTCCTGCACAATTTGCTCCTGAGGTATGACCTCCTGCAAAATTTTACTACCTCATTACATAGCCATTTCAAACTGATTTCAGTTTGCAGGATGCTCAAACACCACTTATCTCCTAACTTCTACTGCTCAATAATCACTTAGTTTCTGAGCTCATAATGCCCCAAACAAAAAAAAAACCATAGCTAAATTAACTTATGGAATCTTTGAATATTGGAATGGTTAACAGCACACACTTCACCTTTTGGAAATAAATAATACCCACACTTACTACAGGAAAATAAAAGCACTAGTATTGATTAGACAATTGCTTTGAGATAGGAAACATAAAAGCAGTCCCAGTCCTAACTAAAGGGGAAGATACAAAATGTAATGGCTGCATCTCAGCTCTTAAGAAGAGAGATGTGATGTCCCCTTTGTCATCTCTCTGAGAAAGTAAAGAAGGAGAACTGTGAGATGGAAGTACCATTGGCAACCGTAAGAATGTCATGGTAGGTTAAAGGAAGGTCAGTGAAGGTATGAGTAGGTAAAGGGACAGTCATTGGTACCTGAAATTCTTTTCTTTTCCCTGCTTCTCATGTGAAGACAGTGGAAGCTGAGTTGAAACATGTCATCACCAACAGTTCTAATAAATGTCAAACACTTCCTGGGATGGTGTTGGATTCACCAAATTTTCCACTGTCTTAATGTCAGATCCGCTGTCCCTTTGCCACTTGGGATAATAGGACTACTGTCTAAGTTGGTATAAACCAGGGGTGCCCAAACTTTTCAGCCGTGGGCCAGTGACATGGCTCAGGGATGCCCAAACTATGGCCTAGGGGCCAGATCCGGCCCCAGCACCAATTCATCCGGCCTGTGCCACCCTAATTACTCCCTGAAGTGGAAGTAAAACACACCGATACAGGCACATTTTACTTCTGCTTCTGAGAGCAACAAGGGTGGTGCAGGCTGGATGAATTGGTATCAGGGCCAGATCCACCCCCCCCCCAGGCCATAGTTTGGGCAATTCTGGTATAAACTATAGTGTAAGCATCTCCATTCATTTGAGAGAGATCTGTGGTGGAATGTAATTTGGGCTGCAAATCAATGCCATCTTTTTTTCAGAATACAGATAAATTCTCAGGAGAGAGTAAGCATTAATTTAGTAGTCAAGGTACCTCACAGCTTATCACACAAGACATATGTTTCCAGTTCTTGAGAGTCCTTAAGTGTTTAATGAAGCACATTACTCTTGTTCCTCATAATTGTATTTTCATAACTCAGGTTTCTTGCCCTGATCCCATGGAAAGTTTTATCAGCAGAAAAAGATAGGAACACACCCTGGCCCTGCTGGGGCATAATGGATGACTTCATGATCATTCATAACATGCATTCTTTGCATTTTTATTCTCCTGGTGAATATTTTTAATTGGCCCTCAAAATAATCTGTATTATATACTTCCTGCTGGGATTCCGTTTGCCCAGATAACATATAAGCTATTTGAATTAATAATATTCCCCTTCTTTTTAATTAAACTATGTAATCCTTTTCTGTCAATATGAAATTTTGTAATACCCAATACTTTTTTTAACTTTGTTCAGCAAATTCCTCCTTTTGCTGTTTGTGCACTTCTCAGTCTATACATTACTGAGTCCCTTGGATATTCTTTTCATTTTCTCTTGCTTAGACATAAAACTATTTTTTTAAATCATGGCAGAATCCAAGGAAATCCTGTACAGTGTGATGCCTATTAGGTGCAAATGCAGTCAACATCGTCAAATGTATTGCTCCATAAAGTATCCCTCCCCCCAAAGAAATATGTGATTATAGCACTAACTGGCAGATACTCAGTCTGTTTCTCCAAGCCAAGTTCCCTCTTGTTTCCTGTAGAACAATTTATTTTGTGTTATGTTTCTGGTAAAGAAAACATGCTAAGCTAAATTTGAAACTCAAAAACATAGTTTATTCATTCTTTTTCTATTGCCGTTACCAATTTTTCCCCATTCCTGTTCTTTCTTTTTATTAATCACGTCCTACTTTGGGGTCCAAGTGCACATTGGGAAAAAGACCCATGGACATGTAGATTGGATAGGACTAAGGATCTATGGAATTAAGGAGTCTTCTTGTTGAATGAAATGGCACGATTGCCGTTTTCTTGGTGGCAAACAGGTCAGATGAATTTTCTCAGTCTGGACTTTTGCTGCATGGGTTGGGCAAAATGATAGCTGCCTAAAGTGTATCCTGATAAGATGCTGAAATCGTATTATTTGCCTCAAAGACAAAGGTATAATTTGCCTTCTTCAAAGAAAGAAATGTAGTGCAATGCATCTTTTATTCCAATTTGCTATTTACTTGGGTTTCAGTGAGATTTGGATTTTAGTGATTAACGTCAAGAATCTAGTCAGAATGCAGGGAAATGAGGAGGGAAAAACAATGGCTGCTGGGCAGAAGAAAATCCATGCTCCCAGTCACTAGCAAACACACACACATATGCCTTCCCATTTACTTTTCCTTGTGTAACTTTTATTTATTTTTTCAAGTTTTTAATTCTCAGAGGCCTTGGGTCTTAATTTGTCTTGACTTTGAGAATCACTCCACCTTTTCCAGTGGGGAAGATTACTTCTTTTGGGAGATGCTTCCTCAGTTTTCCCTTGTGATTTTCTGAAAAACTAGGTTTCTCTAGGCAACATTTCTAATCTGTAGACAGTTTTGAGGGAATGTTTATTTCTTTTCTTCTTCTTTTATTTTTATAACCCCAATGCATAATACAGTGATGTTCAGGTTTCAATACCCTGCTTAAAATTTCCTATTATTATCCTCGATTGAATGTTTTCCATATTCCCCTGTATGTACAGGAACCTGTCTTTCCTTCTAGTCTTTAGACCGGGGTGCTCAAACTTTTTGGGCTGTGGGCTGGTCACGTGGTTCAGGGAACTGGTCACTATGGCCCAGGGACTAGATCCAGCCCCTGAAGCCCTCATCAGTCCTGGAAGCAGAAGTAAAACATGCCCATACAGGTGCATTTTACTTCCGCTTCCAGGAGTGACAAGGGCTTCATGGCCAGATGAATTGGTGTCAGGGCCTGGATCTTGCCTCTGGCCGTAGTTTGGGCATCCCTGCTTTAGGCTGAAGATTGATCAGCTTTGAGTAATTGAACACTTCACCTGATCATTCACAGACAGAGGAAGTAAAATATATAAATCTCATGTTTTAGAGGTCACCAATAAAGATTTGTCTGTGTGTCTATCATCAACCCTTTGACAGTTGTGCGCTCCTATTTAGCCTGTACTCAGCAACCACACTCGCTGTGAATGGCCTAAAAGTGACTTTACCAAATTAGCAGAACTCCCTGACATAATTTCAAAAAAGGAGTGCTCAGGGGGGAACGTTGAGGTGTCCCAGCATCTGCAACATGTGGACACCATAACACCAAACAGCTTCAATGAGGTGGTGGTGGTGGTGGTGGTGGTGGTGGTGGTGGTGGGGTTACAGTGAGTTTTAACTAGCTGGAAACATAATAGGGTTACATATGGCTCATTAAAAAAATAACTGCTACCTTAATCCAGACTGGTCTGCATTGCACTTTTCATTTAATCACTCTTTATATTCATCGAATGCATTTATTTTCCTTTGATTTCTCTTATATGGTGCCTTCCTTTTATGGATCTTATTACCTATTCATTTCTTCAAAAACACTCAATTTTTTTAATGTGTGATGTTGTGCTTCTGTATCCACAATTCAATTCACCAAGAAATGACCCAATATTTTGCTGCATCATATTATTCCCACATTGGCAGCAGTAAAAGGGGTGCCATACTTTATATAGCAAAAGCCAACTTGAAAATTGATATCACAAATGTCAGCAGTCAAGGTGATCTACAGGGCTTACTCTTGAGCCAATAATATTCTTTTTCATCCCTAATTATGGATCAAGTCATTATCACTGGATGAAAACAACCTAGCTTGTTGAACTAGTACTCATGTTGAAGAAAACAACAGACAAATCAGATTGTTCCTTGTTCAATTCAGACATGATCACAGAAAATCGTTGTCATTGCGGTCAACAGAAGCAAGGCAAATAAATTATAATTTGTGGTGACTCTCCATTATGCTATTTCTTTTGCCAGGCAAGAGTTTTTCTGAGTAAGAGATAATGATTAGAGATACTAATGTTATAATTTGTTTTGCTTTTCTCATGTAGAAGATCCCAGTTAGCCATGAGACCATAAACTAACCCAGCCATCTTAACCACCTCCTCTGGAATCTTGCTAGAAATGAAATTATCACTGTAAATCCCTGCCATAGCAAAATCACTAGCTCAGTTACAAAATGCACACGCTGCATCTAATGTGTGCTGGCAGAACCTATATTATCCCCTGTAATGCAAGAGTGTCTAATTAGAATGCATTTGATAAGCAGCCGGTTATCAGCATTAAACATATGTGTCACTATTCTTTGTGAGCATAAACCTATTATTTCTAAATGAAATCAGAGTCATTAGATCTGAGAAGCTTACTGAAATAGAACTTTCTTCATTACTAAGCAAAATTAAGGATTTCTGTTTCTGAAGGCAAACACACATATCGTTCCCAGGCAAATGACACAGTAATAGATGTAATTAGCACTATAAAGTATTCAAGAGTCTTGAGGAAATTAATATGAGAGTCTTGAGCATGAATGCATTAGACTACTTCTTAGACTGTCTACATATTCCATTACAAACAGGTTTTTAAGTACATTAGCACTTTAAAAAGGCTTATGGAGTGAGGACTTGATACTCTGTGAAGCAAAACACAAGGAAATGATTCTCACACAGTCAAGAATGGAACAGTTAGTGTTATTAGACATGACTTAGTTATATCATATATATATAATATGATAGATATAAAATATAAAAAATAAAAGTGTATGTACAGTATATATATATATATAATGAAAGTGTTTGGAGATATGGTATTTGTTTGCATGAAATCGCAAACAAATATTAGATTTCCTCCGGGCAATTCAGAATGTTCTCCCCCTTCTCAAATACTCAGTCCTTCAGGAACCATTTCCACATTTATTTGTCTGCTGAAGAACTCTTAATCTCCTTGGACATCCGTTGTAGCAATTTTCAAAATAGCAGCATGGAAAGAACTGCATCTTTCAGATAACCAGTAGTATGCTTTCTGCTGTGGGGTATCTGAAAATGGGCACAAAATTACCTGTTTCACATGTCCTGATTTAATGTGATTACTTGCATCAGAGAGGGACTTGGAGTGGTCACCAGCAAAAAGGCCTTCTTTTGATAGTCACAGTGTCAGGGTTAGGGCAGCAATTTGTCCTCTTGAAATGCAAGGGGAAAGAATCCACTAGAATTGCTCCCCCTCCCTTAGATGGAACATGTTTACCAGACAGCCAGTGCCAAGGTGGTTGGGCACTTTAGAGTAAGGGTTCCCAACCTACGGGCAGTGGGCCGGACCTGGCTTGCAATGCCATTCCATCTGACCTGTTGTCATCTCTACCACACCAGGAAATGGAAGCAGGTACATTTATGTCAGCCGTAATATGTACTCATGGTTGCCATAAACATGGAAGTGGATGCACTTACAACAGCTGTAAATGTGCTTGCTTCTGCTTGGGATGGGGGGCAATGTCTGGCCTGCTCAGCTATCCGGGTGTGTGGTCAGGCCCACAGTGGAAAAAAGGTTTGCCACCCCTGTTTTAGAGAGTGAAAGGGGCTTTGTCATTCAAATGAGAGCATAAGAGAGAACATTTGGGCTGCCCTGTGCTCTCAGAGCCATACAGGTCTTGTGTGTTCGACTTTCCTCATTGCTGAGCTAGAACATCTCTGTAGCCCTCTTGTAAACAAATCTATGCCTTGGCCATTGGATGAAGACTTCACCTCACATGTAAGGCAACAATTACAATAGGATTTCTAAGTGAACAAGGCCATATTATAACAATATTATACAATTTATTTTTGAGTGCAGACTTGACCCTTGCTTCTCTATTTTTCTTTATTTAAAACTGTTATTCAAAACTATTTAGATTTATTGTTTTATTGACACAGAATCTGGCTTCCTCCCCCACCCAGCCTCATCTACTGTTCTGGCTCCAGACCTTTGAGGGGGGAAGGGCAAAACAGACTAAACCCTTGTCTGTAAAAAAGAAAGAAATCTATTCAAAATGATCTTCTTTTACTCCATAGTACTATAACTCTGAGGTAATTGTGACCTAATACTCAAGGAGAAACATCTGTGGGTGGCAAGTTGGTCATAATTAATACAATGATTCATGACTATTTCTTTCTCCAGGGAGCCAGGAAGCTGTACATCAGCACAGAAATTAAGGAACCCTATTTTTACAAAATGCACATTCTTCAAAGAAAGTCCCCCAAAGGTTAATGAGACTTCAATGAAGAAATAAGTATAGAAGTTGTTGAATACAAGATAATGCTCAGTATTTCCTTCAAATGGCAGTCCCAAAGATTCTTTGAGATCGTTTGGAATATTTTTGTACCATAACTTTTCTTCAAAACTGCCTCCTCTATTCCTACATAAAAGACAAGAGTTAATTTATTTATCATAGCCGCAAAATGCACACAGAAAGACAGATACAGTACACACAAATGACATTTATTTAAATTAATTTGGTAATACTTCAGTTAATAAGAGAATCCTTTTACTATTACACTTTATATATTCCTCTTGCAGTCTGCCCAGATTATCCTGCTATAGTAATAGAGTGGACCATTCTGCCAGCAACTCATTGCTGACTGTCAGGCAGCAGTTAACTAACCTGACAACTCTGAGAGCTAGCGGCCTTGGGTGGTGAAGTCTACAGGGAAGGGTTATTATGGTCCCCAAGTGGATTGCATTATTATTATTATTATTATTTTTCCAATTTTTATACCGCCCTACTCGGATTGGGCCGACTCAGGGCGGTTCACAAGCACAGAGAAACAACAAATTTATAAACACAACATGTAAATATAGGAAAAATAATAATCAGTACTGTATCAACACCACAAGACATCTCAACATCATTACATCATCAAAATTCAATAGGTATCCATTTAAACAAAAATAAGAAATTACAGAACTCATCAAATTGCACAAAAATTAGAACAATACCAATAGTCCAGCCGCCGCTGCGGCTATTAAGCCCCCTGGCCCCAGCGCAGCCTCAGGACGCAGGTGGGGGGAGTCCCGGGCTAGGCGCGGCAGCCGCCTCTTCCCCTGGCCGCAGGTGTCTCGGCGGCGGCGGCGGGGAGCGAAATGTCCTGCCGGCTTTTAAGCCCCCTGGCCCCAGCGCAGCCTCAGGACGCAGGTGGGGGGAGTCCCGGGCTAGGCTTGAATACTTGAATCCTTCTTGATGGAGGGCAGCAGCTTCATCAGTACTGGCCTTGGGCTGAAGAAGACTTTGCAGCCAGGATCCAAAAGTGGCTTAGGATCAAAAAATGACGTGTGGAACTGGATCATTGGTACGAATGTCATGCTGCAATGCAGAAGGCAAATGGAAGGCAACTACAGTATATTCTCGGGACAGTCTTCATGGCTGATCTCCATAAGGATAGCCAATATTTGGAATTAGATACGGTGCAACAACAAGAAGAATATGTTCTTCACTGCAGTGAGACTAATTAAAAAAAGGTTTACAGGGTTAACACAGAATGCCAATACTTCTGTTGGAAACACATGTGTCTTACATAAATCTTTCAAGTGAGACTGTATGCCATAATTAATCATTGACTTTTCCTTCCCACTAGCCACTGCCCTCTTTATGATACTTAGCTGTTAAGTGCACCTAATTAACAGCAGCAATACTCAGGATATATGTGTCAGAGGTTAAAAATGCAAAGTGATTCAGGGCCTTTTTTGATCTGTGGCTAATACACTTGTTTGTAGCTTGTTGTGCCCTCAAGGCTGAATCATAGCACAGTAACACCCAGAAGTGATTCTCAGATCTTTTT
This sequence comes from Furcifer pardalis, assembly GCA_030440675.1. Taxonomy (NCBI): domain Eukaryota; kingdom Metazoa; phylum Chordata; class Lepidosauria; order Squamata; family Chamaeleonidae; genus Furcifer; species Furcifer pardalis. Next base: position 29,140,895 of record CP126892.1, read on the forward strand.
ATCTTTCTGAGATTATTTTATGAGCAGAAAGCAGGATAGATGTCAAAGGTTTATAAACCACCTCATTTTCTCCCATTCCCGCCCTGAGGCACTGTATCCCTCTTGCTAATAAAACCTTTAAAATTTTTAAAGCACATTGTTTAAACAGCAGTAGTGATTTTTATTAAGATGCTGGCTTCTATATTATCTAGAAACAAGAGATAGTAAGAAAATGGAGTTTGATATATAGCTGAGCAGAAAAGGAGGAAAGGAATTTCATGAAATAGCTCCATCATCCCATGTAGGATCTCCCCCAAACTATAGGCATCTCATTCTCCTGGATTTTCATGGTCAAAATTTAAGAACAAGAGGAGATCTTAATGATGTCACAAAGACAGCAGAGGCAAGGATTAGAAGGGGAGAGTTTTTTCCTTGACCATGTGCTGCTTCTGCCAGCAAGAAATCTCAAGAGTCTTGAGGCTACTGCCTCAAATAATATGATACTCCCAACATCAGAGTACCAGGAATGCAAGAAGAAAGTAGATTGAGATGCAGGAATGGGTGCCATCTGGATGTTGATGTACTGCAATTAACATCATCCCTCATCACAAGGACTACCTAGGGACTGATGGATTTGTAGCTCCCCACTACCATGATCTGCTCTATCATTTCCAGTACCAGATATCTAACAACAGTTTAGCAGGGATGGTCAAACTTGGTGATCCAAGTGTTCTTGAACTTCCATTCCAAGAAGTCCTAATCAGCAGGAATGCTGACTTGGTCTTCTGAAAATTGAAGTACAAGAACACCTGGAGCACCAAGGTTGGCCACCCTTGGTTTAAAGTCTTTTGAAGAGGTCATTCTGGCCAATTTCTGTATTGGTGTTCCATAAAACCAAACAGACCGCGATCCTCTGGGCATTGTATATATCACCTTGGTGTGTATTTTAAGTTAGGTATTATATTGAATAGCAGATATTACACTGCGTATGAAGTATTAATACAAGTGTTTAACAGTATATGCTTAGGGAAAGTGTAACTAGAAGATAATAAAGAATAATGGAGGATAGTGTATGTTTTTCTTTATGTAATTTTTATGTATCTTTTATGTATTGAATTTTGTGTTTTGTCTTATAATGTGAAAAATTATGGTTTTATTTTTTATAGTGTTGTACTGTATTTATATTTGAAAATTTAATAAAAATTTATAATAATTAATAAATAAATCTAAACAGACAGATACATTGTATTTTTGTTGTTCTCATCTTGTCTTTCTGACACAATGGATGTGACTGTTTTTGTCATCAAACACCTGTGGAGTCACCCTTAATGTTAGTCAATTTTAACCTTGGGTCAGCTTCCACAAGCATCTGCTTCTATAGTTGGACTTGAGGACAGGAAGTCATGAAAATTCTAAAGATATATAACTATCCAAGCAAGAATTTGCCTCACTCTGCATTCCATACACCAGCTTGCTTTTGTCTTATGATTAGTTAACAACATGGCTTCACATACAGGTCTGACTGTTCTCTGAAAGAACCATGTGGCTAAAGAGAAAATGTTGTCACAGTAGAAAATTTTAATTCACCATAATATGTGATTTGAGAACAAGAATGAGGCTAACCTGTTATTCTGCTTTAATCTTTGAAACAATCACATCCGGTAGATTACTCTCAGTATCTACCCATTGTCAGTTTGGAAACTGAGATTAAGTGATCCTAAGAATAATTGCAGTGAATCTCTTGTAGAAGCAAGATTCCAACAAGGAGGCTCCCTAATTTACAGCTTAATCTCTCAGTTATTGTCAAATGACTGCACCATTCATAATCGATTTTGTCCCTTGCTCTGATCTGATCTGACACGCAGTTGCTCCCGCTGCTGACCATTTCGACGTCAGCAGCACTGCCAGTGACAGCAGTGACAATCGGGCTTCACTCCTGCTGGTGAGAGCAGTCTTTGCTTGGTCCCAGTGATTCAGAAGTCTTTAGCAATGTGGATTGCTGCATTGAAGAAATTTTCCAAGCCTTCTCTGTTTCAAAATCTGCAGAGCTGGAAGGGTGAACCTGGCGCTCCAAGGCTGACGTCACCTTTGGAGTCTTCATTCCAGGTTTGAAGCTCAAGGTGAAACTTGTATAGGTGATACATTTCTGCCAAAGAATCTCATAACAAAAGCAAAATAAAGCACTTAAGTGTAGGGGAGTGGATAGTGCTGCTTTGACAAATGATGGTGATGATACAGGATCATCAGCTAGTCATGTTGCTAGTTGCCAAAATGGAGTATCTTATTTGTGTGTATGTGTCTACTGAATTTCTGATCTGCTAGTAATTCTTTTGATTCCATGTGTGTGAAGAGCAATACATCTAGCCTTTGGATTTCTGGCTTTATCCTCCCTCCACTTTATTATTTGTCTCAGATCTTAACATTGGCATATTCATAAATGATACATTTATTTTCTGTTGAATTAGCCTTAAGTCTATCCCATTATATTATTGTAAGTCTTACAGAGTCACTCATTAATTCTGTAAAAGGCTCTGACATCCAAGGAAGAGATAATTGATTCTGCTTGAAAAGTATATATATCAAACATGAATCTTACCGGCTCCTTTTGCTGCTTTCTCCACTTGTAAGAAATGTGTGTGCCAAGAAAACATTACAGGCTAAATCAAACTGCTAAGCTCCACCAGCATAGTCTATTGAATCAATGGGCATTTGGTAAGTTGCTACATATGTAATTCCAATTGATTCAATGGGTCTACTCTAGCTGAGACTATCATTTGAAATAGTAGATTTAGTCCTATAAATCCATGCATTCATGTTTAGATTTCCTATGAATAATGTGTGAAATCCTAAATGGGGGTACCAGGAATTGTAATAGATGACTTGTATGTATGCCTCTTTTACAATGATTGTAAGAATAAATTGAGGTTTTGATATCCTCCTTTATGTAAAGGTTTTGGCTTGATGACTTGGCTCCGATTGCCAACCAAGGAAAAGTTTGAGCTGTGTGGCATTATATTAATTAACATTCATCCCTTGTAGACCTTGACCTTTTCTTCTTTGCCCATCCTTCTTTGCTTCTGACCTACAGAAAGCTCTCTTTTACATTTCATGTCATCTCTGACATTAAGTCACAAAATGGACTCACACAAATTCTTCTCTCTCTGTCTCAGCCAAGGCCCTTTAGCTTCAATATAGACCTAATAAATTTGACCAGACTTATTGAATTGTTATAGAAGTCACAGGATAATGCCTTGAGACCCCATGTTGCTGTGAACAGGACTCCACAGATATAATGCAGGAATATTTTTGCTATCTCCACTTTTCTCTGAAGTTCTTTATACGAGGAGTTCTCAACCCTTTTAAGCCAGGGGCCAGATCACACTCCCACACAGATTCAGTGGCTGGACAGCCATTTTGCCCTTCCTCTAACACATGGCACTTCCTGGTGTGGTGGAGGCAGTGGAGAGCCACAGGTTGAGAATCCCTGCTTTATACCATCAGCCTCAAACTATCTGCTCCGGGACTAACAAATAATTGATTTTTCAAAGACAATTGTAAACTGTGTCATAAATTAAACTCAACTATCCCATTAGGGTCAATGTTAAAATAGAGAGTTGGTTCTCAAATAGTTATAAAACCTCAATTCAATTGTCCTACTTTTCCACTACCCATTCATCGCCATCTAGCTTGCTCTTTTTGGCTCCTTGTTCTATTCTTTTTAATCAAATGCTTGTTCTCTATGGCCATTTTGGCTGTTTCCCTTCCCCACTTGTATTCTTGCTTGGTCTTTGTCTCCCACCAATCATTTCTATCCTCCTCTGTTGTGGCACTCTCTAACATCTGTGTGCCATACATAAGGGGCATAAAACCTAATGCTAGTGGGTAATATTGAAGTGCTTTTAAAAGCAAAGGGTTGTAAAACAAACCACCGTAAGTTGAAAAGTCTACTGTATTCTATGCACACAATTTAAAAACCAAAAATCTACTTCCCCCACTTTTGAAAGAAAGAAAGAAAGAAAGATTCAGAAGTTTCTATTTTAACATGACATGCTGATTATTGTTACTAGTGCTATTCAGAATTGTCTGGATTCAGAAAGGAATTTTATTACAAAATCCCTCTAGCACAAATCCTTTATATGTTTTTAAACTTGTAAATTACAGGATTCAATCTGATGAGGCCTGTAAATATAACAACTAAAAGGACTCCTATTGATTCTTGCCATAATGGCTGCTATTAATAACATAATTGTCACTGTTGATGCTTTCAGTATGTTGTTTCCCCCAATTTTGCTCTCTAAATACACCTCCCCCATCTATATGTTTTGTATCTTAGAACAATGCAGTAGGCATCTGATATTGGACAGTGAAGTATATCGGTCTTATGTGTTAATAAGTGTGTCTGTTCTTAAGATATCACAAGAAACTGGAGTCAAGATCCAACAATGTACTTTTTGAGGTACCAGTGGCCAACAGAACAGACAGTTCTTTTCCTGTTCCCATTTCCTGTTCCCAATGACTATCTTGGGAGAGGCTCCACTCAGGGAACATCCAAATGAGGCTTCTTTCATGTCCCCAAGAGCTGGGACAGAGACGGGTGCTCAATCCGTCATGCAGTACCCGGGCTTCGAACTGCTGACTTGCTGGCCTTCCAGCTAACAAGGTAAGCTTCTTAGCCACTGAACTACCACATTCTGTATTGTAGGGGCTGTGGTGGGTCAGTGCTTAAGAAACTCACTTTGTTACCTGGAAGGCTGGCAAGTTGGCAGTTTGAGACCCAGGTACTGCATGACAGACTGAGCACCCGTCTCTGTCCCAGCTCTTGGGCGTTCCCTAAGCAGTGTTTCTTCAGCAAAAATCCTTTCAACTCAGAACAGTTTATGACATGAAATTATTATTATTGTATGGTGTAATAATCCCACATTTGTGCCAGACAACTGAGGGAAAATATTTCATAGCAAGATGGGTGAGAATTTATCTGCATGACCTCCACTGATGCTTATGCTAACCATGTGGCTAAATGCCAGCTCACAGCTTTGAAATTATGCTGCCTGATGACACATTGATGATTCTGATTATATATATAAGATGCCAGAAGGGAAAAGATAACAGGTTTGCTGTAAAAATATAGTACTGTAAAGTAGAAGGATCTGAGCTTTTAAATGGCAATCAGCACAGTTGATCAGGCATATGTCGCTATTCAGAAGAACATGTTTTTGATCTTGAACAGTAACTGTCTGATATAGCAAAATAGTCATTAAGGAGGGTACTCACTGTTTGGTGGCTGCCTTGAACTGGTATCTGGGGGCAGTAGTAGATGTGGGCTAATAAACTAATAAAGGTGCTTTGGGTCAGTAGGAAAATTAATTGGTAATGAGCAATAGTCTGTTTCAAATATAGTTTCACTTTCCTTGTGGGCTTAGATCCAGCTTTGTTTCTGGTTGGTCTGATGGAGACATTGAGCAGGAATGGGGCTGTGGTGGCTCAGTGGTTAAGAAGCTCACCTTGTTAGCTGGAAGGTTGACAAGTCAGCAGTTTGAGACCCGGGTACTGCATGATGTTCAAAAGCAAGAAATTGCAAGTAGATAAATAGGAACCACTTTGGTGGGAAAAGATCTTGGGGACATGAAAGGAGCATTATTCGAGCATTACCTGAGCAGAGTTTCTCCAGCAAAAATCCTTTCAACCCAGAATAATTTCTGGCACGAAATTATTATATTGAGCAGGAATGCTTTTGCACAGCCGGAGTGGGTGACTCCTCCATTTCAGTGCAATGTTGATAAGAATTTGCCAACATTCATAAATTTGATGCCCTCAGTGACACAATGCACAAGGGCTTTTTTTCAGGTAACATATCTCACAACTCTGATTGTTTCAACAAATTTGAAACCTACATAAACAATATGTATTTCCCATTTCCTATCTCTGTTTGCAATCATGCATGTACATTGACAACATTCAAGCAACACTTCCCCCACTTCCGACAAGCTGTAAACCAGAAATTTGCTTCCATGTAATAACTCCCAGAACTTTCATTTTTATGCTCGAAAATGAAACATACCAAAGCAATCACACATACATCACCCCATAGGGCTTAGTGCACTCTCTGGGTGGTTCACAAGTTAATTAACATTTTCCCCCCAACATGATGGGTACTCATTTTAATGACCTCAAAAGGATGGAAGGCTGAGTCAAATTTGAGTTCTGGTCAGGATCGAACTCACAACCTTTTGGTTGCAGGACAGTAGTTTAACCACTGCACCACCAGGCTCTTACTCTCTCAGAGCTGTGATGCAACTGCACAATCCACAAAGAACCAGACCTATATTTTAAGCATTGTGTTGTTACTCAGGAAAAAAGGGAGGGAGGGTGAAATCAAGTCTAGACTGAGGGAGAGGACATTTTTAGAAAGACTTACAAGTTGGAAAAACTGTAGAAGGCCAAACTGCAAAAAAGTATAATTTTAGAGGTCAATGCTTTGCTTGGCAGGTACAAGATGTAACTTCAGATTAACAGGTAAAAGCTAAATGTCAAACCACGGAGTCTATACTTTTCCTATTAGAACTCTGTATTTCTGCTTCCTGATTTTCATATGCTATGAAATTTTGGGCTTTCTACTGAGCGGACTCTCAAGCTTAAAGGAGAGAGACACCACCAGCTGTATGTTCAAAACATTCAATAACAACAACCTAAAACTTCTGACAGCTGATGTGATTTGACTGTTTCTTGCCAGATAATTTACCCAGGGTACTCCATATTCCATCAGATCAGAATAACAATATGATATTGTCATCAGGACACTAGTATGGAGTGTCCCAAAGTTACACTCCCTTGCCATCCCCCCCCCCCCCCAATAAGTGAGAAAAATGGCTGGGACAAAAATTTTCTTACACATTTACTGATTTCTGTGGCTGGAATATTTTATTGATTCAGGCAATAAAATGTTCTGGGACAAAAAAGAGTCACATACTTTTGAAAAAAATCAATGCAGATATTTCAGTGTGCTTGCATAATTAAAAACCAGAAGAAATAACTTGTTGCTTATGAACATCAGCATTGTCCTGTTTGTGAAGTTTGTTACTATACAATTAGTTGCTTCCTTTGTACTTAGGGTGATAAACTGAGCGTTTCCTGGATGAGTGGAATATCTCCAGTTGTTTGTTAAGGAGTTTGCTGTACTTTGGATATTGGGAGAAAGGAAAAATACAGCTTTGGGTTTTCAATATGCTTCCTAATACAGTATGTTTGTTTCAAAGCAAAGTTCATATTATTTTCAGTTTTGAACGGTAGAAGTAGTATATTTTTAAGGATACAGAAATATTGGTTACACTATTTGTGAACTAGAGGGTGGCTGCTACTCACAGCAAATATTCTACCTGGCAAGGATTTGATTTCTGACTCTGAGAATTTGAGTGTTGTAGAACAAATTTAATTGTGTACACACAAGCACTCCTTCAGATATGGAATTTTTTATACATTGCAATGCACTGATTTTATTGAGTCAAGAATAAATCCCAAATCACACAGGCTATATATGTGTGTGTTGTCTTTGTGAGAACATCCAAAAAAGATTGCAGCTGGATAGGGGAAAGGTCTCTCTTCCCTGAGCTAGATTATGAATTTCCTTTTTCAAAGCAAAGCAACTTGAGTTTTCTAATTGATTCTTTTGATTACAGTTACTTAATTAGTTGTTTTGCCTAACAATGTCTATAAACTAATGAGCTGTCCAGACCTACATGTGGTCCTTAGGAATAGTCTGAGGGGGTCTCAAATAGTGGTGATGGAGAGAGAATTCTCCTTCCCAGACATCAACCCACATTCTGAGCTCATGATCTGCCAACATTATTTTTTTGTGAGAAAATTGACATTTCTTGTGCATTTGTCTTGAAACAGCCTCAGAAAATGGGCTCAGACACATTTAATTTTGCTTTATCTTGTGCTCTGTTGTTTCTGCATTATTTTCTATTACATTCCATTGCTAATAATATAAAATAGCCCCCCTCCCTCAACCCTTCCTTGTTTTGTGGCACTCTAAAACATTTGAACGATCCCAATCAAGCTGCACTTCTGCAGGCAATTTATTTTTAATAATGGAAGAAATGCTCCCTTTGGTACCTCTGACACAGATTTCTGAAGTCAGGAATGAAAGCACATCTGCACCATCAAACATAATTGCTTTATAGCAAACTCACATGCTGATTCAATGTATCGTTCTATCATCTGTTTCCCTCGAAATAGACAGTAGCACATTACATACCTCTTGACCTCATGCGGCATGTACTCAAAAGAACAAAACAACACACGGATGGTCGGATCCAATCAACACTGAGAGTGTGAAACACTTCTCTATTTACCCAAGTAGTCTGTCCTTTTTGCATGCTAGTACTTCAGAGCACTTATCTGAAAATGTAAACATGCTGTTTCCGTACATCATATCAGGATCATAATGTATCAAATGCATATTTTTTTTTGCAATAGATTTACAGGACCCCTCCCAAATTCAAAAGCACAGATTTGCAGTTAAATGCAAATCAAGACCATTGTTGTAAAATATATGTATAGCTGGCACAATTACCCTGCATGCACACTTCATCACCCTGTATGCATACAGAATTGTTTTAATGAGTTTTGTATTAATATAGTTTTGGAATTGACATATCTGTCATAACCCAGCTGAAGTCATAGAGTAGTGTTGGCCAACCCTGGTACTCCAGGTGTTCTTGAACTTCAATTCCCAGAAGCCCTAATAAGCAGGTGTGTTGATTTGGGCTTCTTGGAATTGAAGCCCAAGAAACACCTGAAGTGCCAAGGTTGGCCATCACTGTCATAGATTGTAACCAATCAATGCCTCAAGAGATGTTATATAATTGATGGTACAGTCAACCAGAAAAATGTGAAGGCTTTTTGAGCAATTTCCCTTGCAAGTATCACAGTTTGAAAGAGAACTTTGGTTATAGCAGTTTTTGTTGTTGATGTTGTTGTTACTGTTTGATGACTTTATTATTTAAACATTTTCCAATTTATTCTTCATTTTATGGAGGGCCATTTAAAATGACCAACTACCGGCCTGTCTCTAACCTTCCATTCCTGAGTAAGGTTTTGGAGAAGGCAGTGGCACAGCGGTTACAGGAGATCCTGGATGAAGCGGATGATCTGGACCCTTTTCAGTCAGTATGCAGGCCTGGATATGGTACGGAAACTGCATTGGTCATGCTTGTGGATGATCTCTAGAGAGAGCAGGATGGTGGACATCCAACTGTCCTGGCTCTTCTTGACCTCTCAGTGGCTTTCGATACCATCGACCACAGTATCCTTCTGGAAAGGCTCCAAGGATTAGGGATCCAGGGCACTGTGTGGTCCTGGTTTTCCTCATTTCTGAAAGGCCGGACTCAGTCAGAGAGTGATAAATCCACCCCTAGACCCCTTAAATGTGGGGTGCCTCCGGGGTCAGGGCTTTCACCTCTCCTATTTAACATCTACATGAAACCACTGGGTAAGATCATCCATTCCCATGGGGTGAAGTATCATCAATATTCAGATGATACCCAGTTGTATATCTTGGCCTGTGGAGACCCAAGCGATGCAGTGGAAATCAGTGGTGGGATGTCAAAAAATTTACTACCCTACCGTGATTTCATCTCAGTGTGGGTGGAGCTAATGTCATGACATCATGATGTCATGGGCGGAGCCAATGTCATGATGTCATGATATGGCCAGACCAAAGAAAAATAGTATAAAATAATAAATAATAATAAATAATAAATAATAAACATAAAATAAAAATAAGCACACACACACACCTCAACCCACCTACCCACCCCAAACACAAATCAAACAGAGCTTTTAAACCAGATCTTAAAGCTTATTCTGGCTAATCTTTCTCACACTAGGTCAGATGGAAGGAACTACAGAATGAACTCACCACAAGATGGCTTCATTTTCACACTTTTCAACTTTTCAGCAGTTAAAGAAGTTAGGTACTAATTCTTTGCCTAACCAGTTCTCTAGGATAATATGCCTTAATGTAAAACAGCTGTACCTCCTTAAGGGTTCTCCAATTGGAACAGCAAATGGAACAGCACAGGTGTAGCTTATTGATGAGGTAACTCCAAGACTTTGTTTAAAAACCCCAAGCCAGGCCACCAGGCCTTTTTAGGAACTGTGGTAGTATGTCAATATAGGTAAAGGTATTAAATACACATTAAAATACACCCAGACACACCACATCCAAAGGTGAGTCACTTACCCTGAGGAGCAGGCTATAGGGAGCTTCAAGCTAGCGGCTTCTCTTCCTCCTCCCCACTTGGGAGGACAGCAAGGAGGCCGTGCATACGTGCCAAGCACTGTAGGCATGCATGCACACCAAGTGCTTGGCCCTCATGCACAGTGGGGGAACCAGTGAAAAGGTAAGCCCTGAAGGTGGTTCCCCCCAAAAGCTGCTTCCGGTTCTCCAGGACACTGGGGACAGTTGCTACCGGTTCTAGAGGACTGGTGAGAACCTGTTACATCCCATCACTGGTGGAAATCCTTTCCAGGTGCCTGGAGGCTGTGAGCGTCTAGATGGGGGACAGTGGGCTACAGATGAATCCTGGCCCTGCGTTACCATCTTTGGTTCTGGACAGGGCGGTTTTGTCCTAAACAGATCCGGTGCATAATCTGGGGGTCCTCTTGGACTCACAACTGCTGCTCAAAGAGCAGGTAGCAGTCGTGGCCAGGAGGGCTTTTGCACAACTTCATGTAATATGCGAGTTATGCCCACTCCTAGACCGGGACTCCTTGCTCATGATCACACACACTTTGGTCACCTCCAGACTTAATTACTGTAATGCACTCTACATAGGGATGCCCTTGGTGACCATTCGGAGGCTGCAACTAGTCCAAAATGCGGCTGTCCGGGTCATGATGGGGTGCGGGCATTATGCTCACACCTTGCCATTGCTGCGGGAGCTGCACTGGTTGCCAGTGTGCCTCCGGGTGCAATTCAAGGTGCTGGTCATTACTCTTAAAGCCCTATATGGTAGTAGGCCAGGATACTTAAGAGACCGCATCTCCCTAAGGACATCTGTCCGTCCCACCAGAGTGGACTGGAGAGACTCTCAGGTTGTACTATTGGATAGAGAGGTGCACCTCCCTAGCACTAGAAGGAGGGCCTTCTCCGTGTCTACTCCGGCCCTATGAAACCTCCTGCCAAGTGAGTTGCCTCTCCAGACAAAGCTGCTGCCCTTTAGGAAGGGGGTTAAGACCTGGCTGGCAGGGCATGTGTGGGGGATGGGCCAGATGGTTGACTCCATTTGTTGGCTCATCTAACCCCTCCCTCTCTCTGTGTGACTTGTTTAATCTCTTTTAATTTTTGTAACTTTTTAATCCTGTTTAATACTGTTTTTATACCATGTTTTTACTGTGTTTTAAGTGTTTTAAAATTTTGTTAGCCACCCTGGATCTTTGTTAGTAAGGTAAAGGTAAAGGTTTCCCTTGCTTGAAAGCCAGTCGTATCCAACTCTAGGGGTCAGTGCTCATCTCTGTTTCAAAGCCGAAGAGCTATCGCTGTCTGCTTCTGCAGATGTTTCCATGGTCATGTGGCAGGCATGACTAGACACCGGAGTGCATTAGTAGGGAGGCATAAAGTTTTGTTAAACAAATAAATAAATAAATAAATAAATAAATACCTTTCCATCAAGAAACTTTCAGTTTTTCAACAGGCAGGACTCATTTTTATGGAAAGCTCAAGAAAGATTGCTGTCTGAAGCTAAGATGGAAATGGACCTGATTAGTGCCCCATCACCCATTGAAGTCAAGATGCATAGAAACCAGCCAAGTTATTGTTGCATATGATATGGAAACCCCATAAGCTACTCTCTGCACTCCTGTCCACTCCTCCAGCGTTCTCAACTACCCTAACAGTATGGCAGGCCTGACCATCTTGTTCTATCCTCAGTTAATTTTCCATACAAGTCTAACACAGAATTTCTAAATTGCTTATTATCAAGTGGTCTCAGCACTGCCTTCTTTGCCTCCCCTTGTATACCAAGTCAACCTTTGCCTTCCTTACTTAGGGTGTAATCTTTGTCAGCAAATCACATTTTCACCAGATACAGTCCAGAGGAAAGATTTCAGGTTACTTAAAATTTGGTGGTGCACTTCTCAAAGCCCAGTAAATGAATACATGTAGCAAGAGTGCTTCAATAAATTCAATTCAGTAAGCGGTCTTGAGGAATGTGTGTTTCTCCCCTCTCTTTTCCAGACTGTGGAAATGTCTGTGATGAGATTCTTCATCAAGACTACCTTCTGAAAAAGGACTTTTATCAGACACATTCTTTTAACTATCAGGGAATTAGAAAACCAATTCTTGTTTTTAATACAACAGCTATATTACACATCACCCTGTTTTCATTTGTGAAATGTTAAGAAACAACAGGATCCAAAACAAAAGTAATTGAAATGACTCACTTTCCATAATATGATGGCTGATGTCATGAATACTTGTGTTGGTGGGCTGGGAGAAGGAAAAAAGTAAATTATGCTATTCAGAGAGCTAATATTTTGCATCTTTGCCTCAGAGTTACCGGTATGTACTGCTGTGAGACAATCATATTTTTTCTACCTCATAGGACTGTTGTGAAGATATAAAGTAGATTATTTTCTTCACAGGATTTTGAGTTCTTTCAAATAGGTGTCATAAAAACATCCTAGAATTGAAATGACTGTTGTGACACTATTTTTTTTTAAAAAGTGAAAAAAATGAAAATAACACTTGACTTTTGACTAATATCTAACTGGGAATGTCAAGGGGTGTAACTAACGTATATAGTGGAATTACAATTATTTGCACAACAGACCCTTGCCAAATAGTGCAAGTGATTGTGCTGCATTGGTTGCATGCATTCCCAAAAGAAAGCTGGCCATGAATGTTCCATGTACACTAAAATGGTTGGTAATAAAAACACTGCCCATTGGCAGAAATTCAGAGTCAGGAAACTGGAAGATAAGGCCTTACTAGGCATGCCCCATGATTTGGATGATGCTGTCTAATATCATGAATCATGCTTGCTTACAATATGTCCTTTGCACACACACATACTGTGCCTTAGTGTTCCATGTCCTAATCCAGGTGTATCGGGTTGAGTGCCTAAAATCAGGTCCATGTCAATTTATTGTATTGGCACAAGACTCCCTTTGAGAGTTGACTCTTATTGCTTGTTCTCTAACTCAACATTTTGTTTAACAGTGATCAATTATTGATGTAGGTCTAGAGAAAGTGCTGAATATGTCACTAGGAATAGAAATAATTCTGTGCAATTGACCCAGAGAAGAAATAAGACTGAGCTGCCCCCTGTGTTTCCCAGGAAGTCAACACACAACCTCAGCTAAATTATGATTTAAAACTCCATATCACAATGTCATATCCACTATGGTTTGAAAGATACCTGTTTATCTAACTCATATTATCTGAGTTTCTGGGGGGAAATCTATGTCAGTTGTAAATCAGATACAACATGGAGAGCTAATCTGTGTGGGTCAGCCTTTAAACAGTATAATTTATTGTGCATGTTTCATAACTGAACGTACATTTTCAGTCAAGTCTACTAAAAAAAATCCAGTCCTTTGACTTTATCCATGTACAATTTCAACTTCATTTTGATTCTCTATATTTGGCTTTTCCTGTGCAACACTTTGAAGCATATGATGATTATATACGCTTTCCTGGCATGTCAGCTCAGCCCATTTCCACCTGCACATTTGTGTTTGTTTTTTTATTTTGTATTTAAAATTGGATTGTGAACAGATGGCGAAAGCAATGCTGAAATTAATATGTGCAGTAGAGCAAAAAGATATATACTGCCAATAATTCTCCCTGTGTTTGCATTTATTTAGCAAGTTGTGGCAATCTGACTTAATTGACTACAAATGTGAACTCTGTAAAGGAAGGGAGGGAGAGAACAGGACTCTGGGGGAAATTAACAAAAAGAAAACCCTATGAAGCACAACATAATCCTAGGAATCAAAACACAAGCTCAACTATTGGTGTTTGTATGGTTTACTTTTCTTCCCACACATAGGTTTCTGCATTTGGCATGTTTTGCAACACATGTAACTTCCTGCTGGTCCTGTTATGTTGTAAACTGACATTATGGACCTCTAAGTTGACAACAGTTTGTCAGTTTATATTATCTGTAACTCTTAAGAGTAAACTTCCAGTATAGAATTATGTCCTAGAATACCATTTTTAACTAGTTTTGGAAATATGCATTTAGAATGGCAAGAAGAAGAAGAAGAAGAAGAAGAAGAAGAAGAAGAAGAAGAAGAAGAAGAAGAAGAAGAAGAAGAAGAAGAAGAAGAAGAAGAAGAAGAAGAAGAAGAAGAAGAAGAAATGATTATAATATTACAGTGATTACATTAATTATAGTCAAAAATGGAAAGTAGAGTTTGATTTTAAAATTGATGATTGGTTTAAAGAGGTATGTAGTGGTGGGCAGCAGCCAGTTCGGGCTGGTTCTACCGAACCGGTAGTAAAAATCCCGGGTGGTCTCCGGGGGGGGGGGGTAGTAGTCCTCTTGGGAGACCACCTGGAATGGTTACTTTTTTTGGAGGTGACCGGTTCGATCGCCTTTCCAGCTGCCCTTCCTTGCAGCCCAAAATGACTGCTCGTAAGTGTGCATGCGTCAAAACACCATTTGATGCATGCGTGGTGAATACTGGAGGTGAGCATGTGTCAAATTGTATTTTGACACATGCGCACTTATGAGCAGCCATTTTGGGCTGCAAGGAAGGGTGCAGCGGCTGGCTGTTGAGGCCCTCAGCAGCCTATTTGGAGGAGCAGTGGCAGCAGCCTTCCCTCAACTGCTGACTGCCATCCACCAATGCTGCCGGGCCAGGCTGGGCCAGTCTGCGCTGCTGGGCCTGGCTAGGCCAGGCCAGGCTAAGCCGCACCACCGTGCCACCACACCAGCACACTGCCACGCCGCCACGCCACTGCTATTGCTGCCTGCCTGCTGCTCCCCGACCCTAGCCAAGGTAAGTGACTAGGGTTTGTGTTTGGGGTGTGTGGGTGTGTGGCTGTTTAAAACACTGTGTTTTATGTAGTGTGCTTTTATTTCTATTCAATGTCTATTTTAATTTGTATTTTTATGTTTTTTATTTCTATTCCATGTCTAATTTGTATTTTTATTTTTTTTATTTCTATTTAATGTCTATTTAATTTGTATTTTTTGTGTTTTGTATTTCTATTTTTATGTGTACTATATTTTTATTTTTATTTTTTTCTTTGGCTCCACCCACATCATTGGCTCTGCCCACGATGTCATGATGTCAGCTCCACCCACAATGTCATGACATCTGCTCCGCCCACAACACTGGCTCCCCCCACAATGTGGTAGTAAAATTTTTGGCTGCCAACCACTGGAGGTATGGGATATAGAACTTAAAGAAATTATCATATGAAATTAAGGTAAAAAATAATAATTAATTAATTAATTAGTTAATTAAAATTTGTTTATCACCCTCCTCCCTGAAGGGACCCAGGGCGATTCACAATACATCAGCATATTGACAACAATTTAAAACCAGTTCAAAAATTAAAAGTTTTAAAAGAAGCTTAGAAACTTAGCATTAAAAACTAGGCTTTATAGCTAGGTATTATAGCTTTTATTAATGAAATAAAATTATTTTAGAAATATAAAAGGAGATTTTTTTTTAATTATGTGTTAGTCAAAGGGAAAGGAAATAATTCTGAAAGTAACTTTTCCAGTCTCTAGATCAGCATTTCCTAAACTATGTTCCATGGAACACTGGTGGACTTCAATTCCCAAAAGTCTAAGTCAGTACATTGACTGATCAGTGCTTTGGGGAATTGACCCACGCTTCTGGGAATTGAAGTCAAAAACCCAAAATTTGGGAAACACTGCTCTAGATAAGCAGTACTGTATCTAAAAACTGTGAGAATGTAAGAGATTCAGAATAATTACTAGAGAAGCTATAGCGATGGAAGCACTTCTCAAATGAATCCTCTCTTCTCATTTGATGCCCAAAGTACTTTAGTTTCATTTTCAATATATGACCTTCCAAGGAGCAGTCAGGATTGATTTATTTTAAGATCGACCTATTTGTTCTTCTGGCTGTCCAGTGTACTCTCAAAATTCTCCTCCAACACCACGTTTCAAAGGTGTCTATTTTTCTGCACTCAGCTTTCTATATGGTCCAGCTCTCACACCCATACATTACTACTGGGAATACCATTGCTTTGACTATCATATAGTGGCCAACATAACATTATGCCAGTTGAAAACAGGCTCACATGCTCATTTTTAGTCATGGCAATTTATTTTCATGGAACCTGTTTCTTCATTGTCATATAATTAAATGTGCATGCCTGTGTAACATTGTTTCCTATTGTGTTCTCAAAGACCAGAGCCTATTTGCAGAGAGGAAAGCGGCTTTAAGAAGGAGTGAGAAATGAGATCTTGAATGGTCTTGTTCTATCAATGAAAATCTTATTAGAATGATTGATACTCATGTCATTTCAACCTGGAAAATTCAAAGAAAGGACACAATCTATTTAAATCCAAACAAGTCAAAGCCACATTTATTTCAACATGCAAATAAGTAGACAGCTAGCTCTCCCCCTTTGTTTTGGCTAAATAACAACTGTTTCCATTTCTAAATTGTTTCCAGAATAAGATTTTTTCTTTTTTTTTCTTTTTTGTATAGCTGTTTTTTTTTTACTTCCATGTTTACCTTTCCTAATACAGTAGTGTTGATTCAAATGAAAACTGCAGCCAAGAATGGAGAAGGCAGGCTCAGCTGTGAAGGAACTAGAAAAGATCAAGAGAGCAAGGTCAAGATCATTCACACTCTTGTATTCCTCAATACTATGTGTTATGTGGAATTTAGAATGTTGAAAAGACAACAGATAGACATACACATAGATTGATTATTTTGACATGGTGCTAGAGAACACCTTTGTGAATACCTTGGATTGTCGAAAAGATGAAGAGAATGGGTCCTAGATCAAGCCAAGTCTGAATTTTTTTGGACCAAAAAATTGGGAAATTGAAGTTATCATACTTCAATCACACTGTGTGAAGATAAGGCTCACTAGAAAAGAAAATGTTAGGAAAGCTAAAGGCAGAAGAAAAGAAGGGAGACAAAACACACAGCTTTGGGTTGGGGTATACAGAAAAAGCATTCTTGAAGGTTGTGGTATTTTTGAACCACAATTGGGTGTATGCCAGGCAACAGTAACCTTGCTGTGCTGGCTAATCTTTCTCACACTAGGTCAGGTGACAGGAACTACAGGATGAACCACCAAAAGGTGGTTTCATTTTGGCAGTTTAAAGTCTGTCCTAGACATGAAAAAAGAAGCAGTAAGGGTTTACAGTAAGAGCCACTCTATTAAGAATAAGAAATTTTGGAAATCATTAATATATAAGGTTGTCATAAATCACAGGTGATGTGATGGCAGGAAAAACAATGCAGTATCTTCCAGTATTGGGCCTCAGCTATAATTCCGGCTATAATTCCAAGAATCCATATCCAGCATGATTAATGACCAGGGTTTGGGGAACTACTGCAACTGCAGCAAAATCTGGCAAGCTTCCTCTCATGTGCCAGACTTGTTCTGGATTTGGTACACAATGGACTATGAGACTTTTCTACACATAAATGAATCCTCTTTTCTGAACACTTTTTAAAAAACAGATGACACTTTGTGAAGTGTGCATTTTCCTAACCTGTCCTTTTTCAAATCACATCCCAAGCAAGGAAATAACAAATGGTATTCCTTTCCATTTTTAAAAGTTGTGAATTGGTTAATTGTACATTATACAGTGAACTCAACACATTTGCCAACCATACCTACTTTACACTTGCATAAAAAACACAGTTCTCTAAAATTACTTTTGTTTCATGAACAAGAATTTCACACACCCTACTAGTACTCAGCTTTCAGTTGTCAAGCAAGACAAGTGAAAGTTTACTTATCTAATAATAATAATAATACATTCATGTCAGAAATTATTCTGGGTTGAAAGGATTTTTGTGGGAGAAACTCCACTCAGGGAATGCCCAAATGAGACTCCTTTCATGCCCTTAAGAGTTGAGACAGAGACAGGTGCTCAATCCATCATGCAGTACCTCGGTTTTGAACTGCTTGACTTGCAATTGAAATTTGAATTAAGCTTTTTTAAAAAAAATAAAAATAAAACTTAAGTATAACACAGTGTTTGAGCCTGATTACCAATTCTTGTTTTTCATTTTTTTTATTTTTGTAGGCATCAAACACAAAATAGCATAAACTCTCTACTGTAAAATAATAAGCCCCACTACATGTCCAGCATGTCATAGCATTGAACATCAGCTGTTGGCATGACTGTATCTAATTTAAAGTACATGATCTAGGCAAAGAAAAGCAACATTTCCCCTTCACTTTAGCAGTTGGTCATATTTAATAGCAATTCACCCTGAAGTATTTTAGATTCCACTTTCCCTCTCTTTCACAGAAAGAGCTTTGCAAAATACGTTATTCTGAAGTTCATTCTTAATAATTCAGGGACTTCAAAAATACCTTTGAATGGATCAGAGCCATTGTTAGCATTTCAGGTCTTAATTGTATTATGATATGTTAAAATAGTCAACTTTGGTTCGATCAGAGCTGGGACATGTTATTTCTTTTGACTGTAGCTGCCAGAAATTTGTAACCAGCATAGTCAGTGGCCAGTTTAGCTGGCTTAATTCTGGGAGTGGCAAAATAGATGGGGGTTCTGAGAGTTGCACTCCAAGAAAAGAACAATCCCCAAGCTCTGGTTGGATTGTGTAACCATGTCTGATGCACAAAATACTGACCTGCTTCTCTATCAAAAGAAGATTGATATGCAGACAAAAGTTTCTACATTGGGGGTTCCCAGCCTTTTCAAGCCGTGGGCCGGTCATGCTCTCTCACCCGCTTCGAGGGCCAGATGGCCATTTTGCCCTGCCTGCATGGTGGTGGTGGCCATTTTGTTTCTCGAACGGCCTTGGATCCAGTCCACAGGCCTTAGGTTGGGAACCCCTGTTCTACATGCTGTTGGATTTTTCTGTGAATTGCAAAAATTGCTACAAAAGCTGATGAAACTCCTTAATCCTGTGCCCATGATGATGGTTTTTTTTTTAAGGCAGTGGTTGTAAAAGCATCCCTTCATACTTCTTTGAAGGATAGAGAAGCAGGGAGGGGAGAAATCCAGGCATCATGTCAAACTCCCTGGAGATCTACTCAGGATGAGACGTTCTATGGAGTTTTTAAAAATTAAGTTCCTTTGCTTCATTTTGGCAGCCCAATTCCCTTGGCTCTCATTAATTCTGGTCTTATATAGATAATGATGTTAGCCTTGTGGGAAGCTGCCATTGCGACATTTTCAAATCACAGGACCCGAAGTTCTGTAACTGATGAATCTCAACTAACAATTTAAATTTGATATCTCTGACAGGCAGGGGACCTCTTGAGATATTTTAATCAAATGAGAACTCTGCTTGCACTTGATGGGAACATTTGGCATTTGGCAAGAAATTAGTCATGATTTCTCACAAATAGCCTTTCAAGAGACCATCCTTGATTGTTATTATTATAAGATGAACTTTACAAATAGGAATATAGGCCAGCTCAATTGACTGTCTTGGAATACACATCAGAGGGACATCTTTTCCATTCCATTCCATTTATTTATTTATTCATTTGATCTATCTTATATTTCCATGCATACTTATTTCATTTCTCTGAATACACGGGGCAACTCTTCTAAATATTTAAGTTGGGTTCCAATTTGCCATTGCTAGTAGGATGGCTGCCACCATCAATAGGATTTTTAGGCACTTAAAATATTTAGATTACACTATCCCCTTCCTCACAAGTGTTTCTTCATATAAGCTGCTCAAAAGGACTTGAGAAGCAAGATGAAAATGGAGCAAACTGCAAAAGGAAGAAAATTGTGTCTTTCTCCTTTGTTGTTACTCTGCTATTATAGCCCTCTCATAAAGTGCTTTAAGAAAACCCTTTCAAACCTCTGGACAGCTTCTTCTCAATTAGGAGCAGAAGGCAACGTGTGTTCTGCCATTGGTCTTGCCTGATGATTTAATTTCAATTGTTATAGATTCATGACATTAACAAGGCTTTGATAATTATGCAGCCAATCATCTTGGTTGTCATAATTCTTCATGGTATAGGGATCTACTAGGGTCTATTGAGACGGTGTTTCAACTTTCTCTCTACTAATTAATATCCAATGGGCACTAATATCTCTCTGTTTTTGGCATCTGCTGACAATATTTTTATTTATTTTCAAAAAATTCTGGTCACATTATTTCTTGAAGTTTGTTACTATTCAGGAAGAACTTATCTATCTATCTCTCTATCTGTCTGTCTATCTGTCTATCTATCTTTGAAAAATATTATGGTTGAAATCAGTTAATAAGTTACAATTAAAGTAGACCCATTGAATCACAGGAATCATAGGAACTTAGAGAGGAGTTAATTCATGAAATCCCCAGTGATTCAAAGGGGGTACTCTAGTTGATACCTACTATTGGATTTAAGCCTATAAATCATTCAAATATACAGGTAAATATATTTTCTTTATCTGTCAGCAGTTCAGGTAAAAAAAAGTTTCATAGCATTTCTGAAAAATAGTCAAAAGGGTTTCATACATTAATTGTATGTACACATTTAGAAAGCACAAATGAGCTTATGTAAAGATGTTCAGAGTTCAGACAGAGGAATCTGATCTCTCTCCAGCAGAAAATACATTTCTTAAATCTACAGTGGAACACAACTAAGTAGTTTCTTCTCTTGGTTAATTACACAGATGACTAGAGGCAGAGGTAGGAAGAGGAAAACACTGGAAAATGGAATAGCATGCTCTAAAGACTTTTCAACTGCTACTAAATGTAATCTTAACTCACAGCATGTTATCATAGGAACATTTACCCCACAACACATCAATAAAGAGGCAAGACACAGTAACTTCTGCATGTACTAGGCACCATAGCCAATTCAATAGCTCTTACTGCTTCACTCCTACAATCTCCCACAGATCTGCAAGCAGTGTTCTGGCTTGTATTTTTTGTCAGGTGCTAGTTCCCTGAAATACTGAAACAGAAAACAGTACAAGGCATTAGCAATACAGTTATCCAACCCAAGCATGTGCCTAGCTAAAAACAGCATATTAAAATATGAACAGAATAAACTAAAATCCCGAGCCAAGCACATGACTCTTGGGGATCGGGACAACAGATGGTTGACAGCATAGACAACCACCACATTGTCACACCAGGAATGAACTGTGGAATTAGCCCACATGTTATCTCATAACTACTGCTAACCATATTGGGAAAACTCAAAAAAAAAAAGTTAAATCCCTTGTTACTCCAGCATCTGTCGAACTGTCTGACCATTTTTGTGCACACCACCTACAATAAAAATGTAAACCAAAGCCTAAAGAACCTAAGCCATCTGAATGTACCTAGAAGATTGTAAAGTAATGTTGCCCTCCACAGAGGGAGTACTTGTGCTCATATCTTCAGGTTTTATGATTGTACATCCCTTATGTTCCAAAGTCCCAACAAAGCAGACATAATTGAACCTCCTATTCCACGAGGGAACAGAACAGAATGTCTCAGATGAAAATTACTTGTGGATCAAGTGTCCAGTATCATTTAAGTCACTCTGTAGGGATCAGGCTAGAGTCATGAATTGTAAACAAATAGACCTGGATATTTTGCTGCCTGGTGCCTGAAAGCCTCACCATAATGAAGCTATGCCAACCCTGCATAGTCAGCATATGTGTGGAATAGCAGATCAGCAAATTGGAATATGCCTAATGATCTCCATGGCTGAGAGGTTACCAGCACAGTTGCTTAGATATTGAAAGCCTGCAGCCATTTGATGTATGTCCAACAACTCACTTTTTCCTAAACTTTTCCTTCTCTTTTTCATCCAGAAGCTCCTTATCTTTGACTAAAGTTTCCATGAAAAGCAAGGTGAAAATGTCAACATATTCACCTCTCAATATTTGTTTCTTAACTGCAACTGTCAAATGATGTCCAAAGGGAACACCCTCATCCCAAACTTGGGGGGGGGGGACTGTCATGGCAAAGTGCTGAGCATGTGACCAGGGCTGACAGTGGAGGCCAAGGAGGAAAGTAACATTGAAAGGGTGGGTATGTGAGGATTTGCCTAGCCATAGGTGTCATAACAACTGTTGAGCTCACCAGAGCAGAATAAAAGCCACATGGACTTAAGATTGCCTCTGACTCACCACTAAAGATGCCATGTTCTATGTGCTGGATTTGCACCTGATGTGAAGGGATCATAGCCTTTGGACTAGGTTCCCATCTGCTACAGCCACAGCACTTCTCCTGTCTTACACCTACAAAACAACATACTCCTGCTGTTGTGCAGAGAGAGAGGGGAATCTGAAGACCTTTTGAGGGTGAAATAAGGCAGTTTTATTCAGGAAATAAAACAGACACCTGCACAGATGGGTCAACTCAATAAAAGGAGGAACAAAAAGCAACTTACAGTACCACTTTTGATAGACAATAAGGAAACCTCCTCCTACAGGCAGACACCATACAGGTGGGCTTCTTCCAAATTTGGTTCCACACCAAGCACAAGTTTCTAACTGGTTAATTCCTCTGAGCTGTTACCCTGTGATTGGTCTTTTGCTTCTCTTCCTGCTACTGACAGGAAAATTACAGCAGGGCTAGGGTGCTACATTGCTTGAGACACATAGCCACAATTGGGTCAGAAGAAGGTTAGGCATCAAACAGGTATACATATTGTTAAGCAGAAACAGGGCATAGATCAAATATTTCTGAGATGTTGATATAAGGGAGAGGCAGAGGAGAGCTGCCGTGGTATGCTTAGCATCTCTCCTAGGCTAGCTACTCCCAGATTCAGACCCAGCAGCCACCACACAATCCTCTGAAGTGTACTCAAACAAGCTAAGATATTGTCCAGCTTTGGATTCCTCTTCTGAAGATGAGGTAGCAGCAGGAGGAGGGGCTCTTGCCATTTGCTCCCAGGACAACCTG
Source organism: Furcifer pardalis (assembly GCA_030440675.1). Lineage (NCBI taxonomy): Eukaryota > Metazoa > Chordata > Lepidosauria > Squamata > Chamaeleonidae > Furcifer > Furcifer pardalis. Next base: position 29,163,929 of record CP126892.1, read on the forward strand.
TACTCTTCTTGGGTCCCATGCTGATTTCCATTCCTTTATTTTTAAAGTATTTATTTACTGTTTAATTTTTAAATTTTTATATATATAAAGAAAAAGGAGGCGGCCAAAAATGAGATGGTTTGATGGTATTGTGGAGACAATGAGCACAGAACTGAGCAAGTTGAGGAGGATGGTGGAGGACAGAAGTGCCTGGCGGGCAATGGCCACCACTTTCCTCTTGGTCTCAGGTTTTGCCCCAGGATCTCAAGCAGAAGCATAGCATGGGGGAGTTCAGGGGGGAGGGGTGGATGGCACAAGGTGGGGCTTTTCAGGGGGTGGCAAAATGTCTCCACCCCTTTGGCCTCCCTCTGCCTGGGCTTAAGGAGCTGGACTTCCCAGGTAGAAGGCGGCCCTTTTGCTGCACCAGCAGCTAGGCCACCCCCTCTTTTGCCTCCCACTGGCTGTGGCTGCCCTTGCTCTGCCGTCGCCTCTGCCTCCCCCTAACGGGCATCCCGCCGCACGCTCGCTGCTTGCCCCTACCCGCCTGCCCAGCTGGCCGTTGGGGGCTCTCCCTGCCCTGGGTCTGGCCCCGGGGGCCTTGGAACTGGCAGTGAGGGGTTAACTGGGAGGGGCGAGCCTAGATGGAGGGAGTGGCGAGTTTGGCCTTTGCCCCGGGTGGCTGAAGCCCGTGCGACGCCACTGATCTCAAGGAATGTCATAACTAGCAATTCTTTGGCTTGACCGAGGGTCAGTAACACCAGTTCCTTATGCACTCTGTCCTGAGTTATGGGAATAGCACCCTCTCCACCAAAAAAGAAGATGATTGAATTGTAGAATGCTTTTATAAAAAGAAGCCAGGATATTGTCATTTAGTTTGCTAACACTTGCTAGTAGATTGATCTCTAGATTTTAGTGTCCTTTTAATTTGAGTCCCCTAGAGTAAATCCCTGGGTTGAACCACCCTACAACCCTAGAAACTGCTGACCTGACATCTCTACTTTCAATTGTGAAATAGCTTACTCATGTAGTCTATGCTATTTCAAGTACACCCCCTTGTTGAGCATGAAGCACATTCCATCTTTCAAATGGATCATGCCCTATTAAGACGCAAACGTGCCTCCAAGTCTATTTCTTTTTTCTATAATTGCTTGTTCTGTATCAAGTATTAAATCTTGCAATCAAACACTCCTATTATGGGAAAAGTAACTCCAAAGGGGTTTATTCACGATATGAATGTGAACATTATTCCAGAGTGATGCTAGTTCATCGATTTTCTTCCAGTGTCATCTTTCTTTTTTCTTTTTTGTTACAGATTCATCTTTAAAAATATCTTCACTGTAGAAATGTCTGGTGGAAGATAAATTATCTCTTAGAAAACAAAATCCTATTAGTTTTTTCCCGCTTGCCATGATGACACAAGAGCAGGAATTCAAATGAGTGAGACATAGTTACTCCTTTCCTGCCCCACTCTATTAAAGCCTGTTTCTTCACTGACATATTCTAAGAGTATTTGGCTGTATATCTGTTTCTTTTAATAGTCTTTTTATTTATATCCAGTTAATTGTGACTGGTATTTAACTGTGTATTTCACAGTTGCTGCTCTCACTCTGGGATATGGTTTGGCATTATGTTTTGGGGAGCAGAGTGCGTGAAGTTAGGGATGAAGGAGTGATTGGTGTCACATAGAGTTACACAGTCTCAATTTGCTGGCTGAAGTCTCAAGGAACTGCTATGCTTCCAATAAGGGGGGTAGGAATCTAAAGGTGAGAGATGTTAGAGAGGAAGGAAGTATGATTGTTTTGTGAGAAATGGCTTTAAAGAACTCTCAAAGACTTTTGACATTGATTGTCATTCCTTTCTCCAAATAAAGCCTTCTTTCTCAAATAGGGAGGAGGGAAACAAAAAAGGTATTGTGAAGAAGATTGTGAAAAATATTTAGACCAATAAATAAATAAACAAACAAACAGGAAAGCATGGAAGCAATTAGTTAGAGATATCAGAGAGTGAACGAAACAAAAGACAAAAATGTTGTGACACTTTAAAGACTAACTGCTGTATTTTAACGTTGGCTTCCATGGATCAGGTTCATGTCATCAATGGACCTGATCCACGAAAGCTAACGTTAAAATACAGCAGTTAGTCTTTAAAGTGGCACAACATTTTTGTCTTATTGTTTTGTTTTGTCTACTCTCTGACATGCTTCAAATACAGACTAACACAGCTGCTATCTCAAAAGTTAGAGATGTGTCTCCATCTTCACTGCCCAGACAGTGAATTCCTTAATGAATAGTGTCTAACCCAACTTTTTATGGAAGAGAAACTGAAAAGCTGAAGAAAATAGAGATGACCAAAGAAAAGAAGATGTTAATCTGGTTTTAGGTGTTCTACCTTATAGACAAAGATAAAATAGCAAAGCACCAGGTTAAAAGAGTATCCAGAAAGATTTCTTAAAGAACTCAGATATGAAATTAAAGATTTTCTACCAATAATAGGTTTTTATTCCTAAAATGGCCCTTCATCCTAGAGTAACAATGGGTTTGGGTTGGGTTTTATTATGCTTTTATGATGTTGTAAACCGCCCTGGGTCGCTCCGGCGATAAGGGCGGTATAAAAATGTAAATAAATAAATAAATAAATAAATAAATAAATATTATATCACTTACAGTATTTGATGTTTATGATGGGGGAAAACCCCGCTTGGTGTGAGCACGGGGGCTTGAGTGGTTTATCTAGTCAATGTTGCCCATCTCTTGTCAATGATGTTAGGCCAGGACTAAACCTCACCAAAGCATCCTCCATCAGATCCTTTGGGCAAGATGAAAGCAGAGGGCACACATCATGATCCACCTAGTCAATGGGTGACATGCTATCCAAATGGCTAAAAAAACCCACACACAAATGGAATTGATTTCTCAAGTCCCACTTGCATGTGCGGAATGTCATTGCAGAGATGTCTACCTGTGTGTGGACTCCTTGCTGAATAATGACTCCAAGGTATCCAAGGTAAGGATAGTAAAATGCAATATGTGTGTGCTCGGTTTGTAACTAATAAACAGTTAAGTCTACACAGAAATCTGAAGTTAAGTAAAAATGGAAAATATACATTTATTTCTATTTGAAACCTATTCTAAAATAGTGGGAAAGGACCCAAAATTTGGTTTCAGAAGAACCTAAAACTTCTTGCAAGTGTGCAGGTTTCCTCAGTCATTATGGACAGTGGTGGGCTGGCCCACTGGGCTACAGGTACCCAGCCTGGGGGGGGGCAGGCCCCCAGTATCATGACACCCCCTTGGGTGCCAATCCAAAGAGCCCAGAAAAGCTGTGATGCCCAGAATGATCGTGTGAACAAACAGGGCTCCATGTTTCTCTGCCTGCCTTATCCTTCTTTGCCACCAAGATAAGCTTAGAAAAATAGCTCCATTTATTGTAGAGCTGCTGTGGTTGCAAATTTTGCCTTGTAAGCAAGAGGTTGTCAGTTTGAATCCCCAGAGGGGAGTTGAAATTAAAAGGTGATTGGGAATGTATATATTTTGTTTGTCATTACTCCCTGTCCAGCGCCATTTTAGTGTAGCCAGCACGCTCCTAATTATGGAGAAGCTCTTTGAACTGAACTTCTATTTAGAGGAAGAAACAGAGAAACAGAAAAGAAGCCTAAAGATGTAGATCTTGAAAAATTAAAAGGTGAATAACCTCTTTGACTATCAACCTGTGTTGTTGTTGTCACTGGTTCAAATTAGATTCTTTAAGCCTCTGTGCTCTTTTTCCTAAAGTAAACACTAATTGTTAAAAAGGGATCTGAAGGGATGAAAAAAATGGGACCATGAGCTTAATCAATATTCAAGGTAGAAAGCATTTTAAAAATAAAACTTGCAGAAGAACACTTTTGGCAATTCAGATTTTCCTGTATCGAAACAAAACAGAGAATGTTTCCTGCCAGAAAGGAAAAGCAATTATAGCTGAATCTGATGACCTTTTCCTATGAAGCTCTGGACTCAATAAACTCAACTAAGCTAGTCCCATACACCAAGTAGGTGGATCAATTGAATACTTAGGGATAACTTCCAAGTAGCAAAAGTAAAATGGAAAGTTAGATTACAGCCTTGGGTAGAATAATAAACAGAAGGTCCCGATAGTCGCCAATGAAAAAACTGCAGCAGTAGAGATTTAAGAAGTAGAGAAGTGAAAGATAGATCAAAACAGAGAGAGTGAAAAGAAAAAGGGAAATCTCAAAGAATGAAGAATATAGTCAGAAAAAAACACCTGGTCTAGGTGAACCTTGTCACTCCATCTGTTCTTGAACTTCAGTTCCCAGAAGCCCTAATCAGCAGGAGTGCTGACTTGGGTTCTGGTAAATGAAGTCCAAGAACAGCTGGAGTGCCAAGGTTCACCATTGGTTATTTTCCCATGATCATTGCAGACAGGAAGGTTATTCTGAGTGAAGTAACTGACTAGAATGAAGTAATGGCCAAATGCACCTATGCATAGACAAGAAATAAAAAAGAAGAGGGTAAACTGTAACTGAAAAAAAAAACCCACCTCATTTGAAATGCCCAAAAAAATATTTTTTTGCCATAGCTTGAATCCTTGGGAGAGGGTATCGTGATAACACTCTTCACGACCTTTGTAGTGCATAATGATCTCTTAAAAATAAATAAATCACCTGACATTCATAGACTATCAGTGAGAGTGTATAATGTAGATACAAATTCACATCAAAGAATTGTGCAGCTTACAATGATTTTCTACTATCCATCTGTAAACCCCTACCTTACCTTGATGCCTCTGCAACATAAGATAAGTAATTGGTTAATCTTTACTTACTCAAGATTGTGTAAATCAAGGGTACCATATTTCAAAGTTTAATGTTCATTTGGCATGTTTGATGTTGCTTTAGAAATGTGAAGACTGGACTCACTGTTTTGTTATACATAGCTATTAATAGAAAAACATTACCAATCTGACCCACCCCAAACAAAAGATTGGGCTGTTCCCATTGCTGCTGCTTCCATAAATTGCACCAATAATATACAGTTCACTCCTTCCTCTGCAGATCAGCATGCAACAATAATGGCACTTTCTTTCCCACCCCTCGCAGTTGCATTTGCCCAGTGTAATATGTGTGAATTTTCCATTTAAGGGGCACAAAACTCACATTCAAAATTGTCACCTTTTTTCTGCTTCACTGTTCAAGCTGTCTCTAGTTCAGGCAAGAACTACACACATGATGAATAACTAGGATCATGTGTGTTGACAAGTATTCCTGAGTTCATCACCATCTAGTCCAAGGGGCTGGGGAACATCTGTTGCTGAGTGCCATTGTTGAAGGTTGTCTAAACTGTATTTTGCATCAAGAATGGTTTGCAGGGATCACCCAGAGCCCCAAGTCATTTTACCTCTACAGCACTGCCAAATTTTAATCAGTATATGCAAGGGAGACATGTCAGTTAAAACGTGGGCTGCATGCTAGGTCTGCCTGAATGTCAGTACTCCTCAACAAAAGAGCTCTTACTGCTAAATAGCACCATCTGCTTGGTGGATTCTGACCTTTCATGGAAAATGATTGGTTTGTACTACAGAACAACCAGTAAACAGGAAATAGATTACTGCCAAGAATCCAGACTCCAGCTATATTTGGTCTACCATCTAGCACCGTGATGGTGAACCTTGGCACTCCAGATGTACTTGGACTTCATTTCCCAGAAGCCCAAGCACCCTATGAATCCACACGAATGGGTTTACTGTGATTAATCTGGCCCGTGCTGCCGTATGGACAATTTTACTTCCATATCTGGGAGTGACGGGGGTAGAGCAGGCCGGATGAATTGCAGTAAACCCATTCGTGTGAATTCACAGGGTGCTTGGGCTTCTGAGAATTGAAGTCCAAGAACATCTGGAGTGCCAAGGTTCATCACCATGGATCTAGCATTTCAAGGGCACAAAATCCTTGATTTATAACCAGAAGGTATATCCAAGTTCAACTGTGCCACAGGTTATAAGTACAGAAGAAGGAGAACATTGGGATTCATAGGCTTGTCTCATGCACCTCTGCAGCTATGAACCTTGCTCCCCTTTGTCTGGTAAATATTGAATGGATTGAGTCAAATGGGTTCTCTGTACACATAGAAAGTTTGTTCTCATGAACAGATGTTGGACATTAATCAGAGAAAATAGGAAGTGGCATATAATTCCAGTGGTAATTGAAGGTAATAGGTAAGGCCTGGAAAACTTTTTGCGATTTTAAATTTAAATATTAAGTTTTTATTATAGGTTTATCCTATGTTGCAAATGCAACTAATAAAATAAATAAATAAATAAATAAATAAAACCTCTACATATTCACTAAAAGAGAGGAGGTGTTATGCCTTCTTTAAAATAAAATAAAAAGCACAAGGAGGACAAAGAACAAAGCCATGAATCACGTGTGTGAAAGGGTAAGTGTGTGAGAGAGATTTCAATAGTCTTTGCAATCATAAATCATAGCCATTTTTGGGAAAGTGAAACCAGTTTTCTGATAATATAGTGTTGCCTTTGGTGAAATAGTACAATAACTAACTTTGAATGAGTGATTTTTTTTCTACTCCAGAATGCAAGAGTTGGATTGTGTCATTTTAGATGCTGAACACCAGGATTTGATTAACACTCTGTGAGTAACTGAATGTCTTCCCATCATCCTACAGCAAGTACCATATGGCATATTATAACTTTCATTATAAACTTCATCTTAGCACAGTGACAAGTACGATTCCTTACAAGCAGAGAAATCATCTAGGAGGAAAGAGACCATAATTTGCAGTGATAGTATTTGTTTGATGTTCTAAGTCATGTGGGCTTACTTGTGGGCAAAGTGTTTTGTCCACAAATAATGTTAGTGGTAACATTAATAGATGCCACAACAAAAAGAGGTCTTTAAAATTTGTCAACAGCTGTGCCTGAGATGCTGGTAGATGGATAATAGTTAATGTTGCTGTCATAAATAAAAAAGTGTACCTACTACATCATAAAAAAACAAGCTAAAAGGTTTTATAAAAGAAAAACATAATGTACAAGGAGTTTTGGAGGGGGCAATTGATTCATTAGGATGAAAATCCCCCAAAACGCAAGGTCCAAAGAAATTATCACCCAGGGGAGGGGAGATCAAACAAGATCATTTCAGAGTGAACTTTTTTTTCTGGAAGTAGAATCTAAAGTCGGGCTTTTCATACTCACTACTACACACCACTATGCAATTCCAGAACTTGTTGCCATGGATTGGAGAGACCTCTAGAACAGGCATTTGGGAGTTGCATGAGTTTGGGTAGAAACAGGTCAACTGCTCCTCATCCCTCCATATTTTTGCAGTACCTAGATATCTTCCCCATACAAAATATATGTTCTGCAACTGAAAGGAGTCTCTGGGACTATTGATTGTGTAGCATAGAAGAGTGCTTAGCCTCCCTCAACCCAAACACCAAAAATGAGACCAGAAGTGAACTTCCAGCAACAGATGGTGCTTGTTTTTTAAAAAGTTTTGATCTGACCTGCAGGCTCCAGTGACATCTGGGTCAGAGGGGAATCAGTCACCTTCCAAAGTTGCCTACCAATGTGCTAGGGCAGTGATAGCCAACATTGGCACTTCAGGTGTTCTTAGACTTCAATTACCAAAAACCCAAGTCAGCACCCCTGCTGATCAGGGCTTCTGGGAATTGAAGTCCAAGAACACCTGGAGTACCAAGGTTAGCCATTACTGTGCTAGGACATGTCTGGTGAGATTGGTCTAATATAGGAAGCACTCTTCAGAAATTTTCTCAATATAAGATGTGAAGAAGAACAACTAAAGAGAGCAGAGGAGCTATGGTCTTTGATGGAAAAGACCTCCAAACTCTAAACCAAGAAGGCTATGCTTCAGAAGAATTTTGCAAGTTCAGACATGGACTCTTTAAACTGCTAGAGGACATTTTTTTGACAATCATTTTTATTTTTTGATCTTATTTTACTCCTGGTGAAGGGGAGAGGAGCAGCGAGATGCTCCATCCCGCTGAGCTATCTAACCAATGAATATTAAGGTCACCATCCTTTTAATTCATTTTAAATCCTCAATGGATGATGCTTTTAAAAACTGCTTGTTTGCTTGTTTGCTTTGTTTTAAGATGCATACCCATCTGTTATGTTCATTGCTTTCAATCAGGAATGCTATATTTGATTAATTTAAAGATGGTAAGATTTTTATTTTAATTTTTTTTTTAATATTGGTATCTAATAGCTTTAAAAAAAATATATCAGAGAGTAAACAAAACAGCTTGCACAGACTAACACAGCTACCACTTCAAGCATTTTAAAATATAGTTATGTGTTTTCTATTTTGACCACAGTTGAGTTTTAACTGAGTGCCTCTCTGTGTACTGTAGGGAGAGAAAGGCAGCATACAAGTAACATAAACAAAAGAAAATAACATAAAATCAGTACATTTCAAACTTTTATTTTGATAATATTTTTACATTCCTAAATAGGTAAAGGAATCTCCTTAAATAGAATTGGCTATCATGACCCTCCTCCATCTATTCTCAAGTCCCATATGATTATGCCTCAAGTTGTTCCTGCAGTTCTGGTCACATTGAGTGAAGACACTTGATAGTAGCTGGATTGGGCACACACACTATTTTATTTATGCATGTTATTTCATATTATTTCTTCTAAACTAGTGCTTCCCAATGTGGGGCCTAAGTTAGTACATTGGCTGATCAGTGCTAAGGAAAATTGACTTAGGCTTCTGGGAAGTGAAATCCAAAAACCAAAGGTTGGGAAACACTGATCTAAACACATGCTTTGATGAAAGACTCATTGTCAGTGAAATATGTGTAGGACCGCATTGCAATATACATTATGATATCTCCTTCTATTATAATCACTGTGGGGATTTTACTGGAGGAAGATATATAGGATAGGAATAGGGAATACATAACCTGAAGGCCACAAGCAGTCCACCAGAAGTGCTTTTGAAGCCTTTTAGCTCACCTGGCCCTCTTCTACAAACACATTATTAAAAAAAATATTGCCATAGTTTTGTTTGTTTAAACTTTTATAGTCCGCCCTATGTCACAGGATCTTAGAGTGGGTTGCAAATCAGTGTAAAAAAGTTTTAAAACATAAGATATTTAAAGGAATATAAAATCAAATAGCAAAACTTTTAAAACATTGAACTAAAATCTATGTAGGCCATGTTCTTCAACCCTCAAAGGCTCTAATAAAAAATATGTCTTGACTTGGCACCAGAATTATGCAATGTCAGAGCTTCCATGGGGAGGCCATTGCACAGTTGAGATGTTATGGCAGAAATTTTATGTATTTAGTAATACCTAATGTGAAAGCCTTGCTGGACTCATGGGCCCTTGTACTTCCTAATTATTATTTATTTTTAAATGGCCATTCAAGAGTACCAGAATGCTTTCTCAGATATTTTTTTTAAAAAAGCTAAACCCCATTTTACACAGTTAGCAAAAGAACCAATAAGGTTCGCCCTCATACGAAATGTCTCGTCATAAAGGAGCCACGACCCCCCAGGGAAATCTACATACGCCCTATAGATTATATCGAGGTATTGAAGGAGCAGTAAAGCCAACTCAGGAGCACCTCTAATGGATACGCCAGCGTAAATCAGATATGCCGGCAGCCAGTTAGCCCACGTACGCGGGGGCTTGTTGCGCCTGGCCCGCTCCTTATCCACCTCATCCTCCTTGTCCCTATCACCCTTCTCGGAATCCCTATTAAGGAGACTAAATATATCCACATATTCACGCCTCCAAATCTTGGCCGTCGTGGCTGGTAACAAATGATCCCCCAGTAGCAAGGACCGGTCCCCAAAAGGCAATGCAGAGCTTGGGACCGAATTATAACCTGTATCACCCACAGAGTAAGTGGGCCAACATGGGGCCGGAAAAGCGGGTGCTTGCAAGGTCACTGACCACCCCACACCTGGGATAAGGAGCCTGCCACAGGTTACCCGGAGGACCCAGAGGGGTGGACACCTGGGTGGGATACAGGGGACCCACAGGCCATGGCCAGTTTGGTTGGGTGAAGCGAGGCCCAATGTGTGTCTGAGCAAATGCTGCAGGCATGCTTTGTACTTTCAGGCTGCGCAGCCTCCAAATCCTTGACCCGACAGAGCAGGGAGGAGACCTCCTCACTCCAGTCGGGCTGAGTACGGGCCCTAGACATGCAGCTCGTTGGCGCCACCACAGGCGTCGCAGGCCCTAGGCCCGCTGCTCCTTCCAGAGCAGCAACCCTGGCCGCGACTTCCAAAACCCCGGGTGGCAGGACCGCCCATTGGGGAGGTTCCATAGTACCACAAGATCGCCGAATTCCACCTCTCATCACCGACCACGTAACATGGCCAGTCAGCGGGGAGCGAACTAGGTGCGGGCGCTTAGGAGCCATAGTCCAAAAAACCAATCACCACTGATATCCCCCAAATGCACTCAAAGCAAGGCGCACAGGCAGAATCCACCAGCAAAGCCGAGCTATTCGCATGGAAAAAGGGGAACAAACGGCGATCGCAAAAGAAAAAACAGCTTTCGACAATTCGAAAGCAACAGAGGACGCCTCATGGGCGACGCAACCTTTTATAGAAGTGGCTCCACCCCTATTATTACCGCCAGTCCATCTCGCCCCGGGAATGGGTGCGAGCAAAGCGCACGCCAAAAGATTTCCATTCGGCGCGCGTCCATTTTACACAGTTAGCAAAAGAACCAATAAGGGAGATAGTGTTGCCAATAGGAGAATTCTGACAGTAATTAAAGAGTTGGTTCATCTGGGCTTCCTTTAATAGCTAGAGTAAGCCCAGTTGAAGCAACATAGTTTATGACGAAGTTGACTTATGAAATCCCCATGGATTCAACTATAGTACAATTTTCTTCATTAAGCAAGATGACTTTGGCTGTTGTCTTGAACATGGGGTTTGATGGATACGTTTTCTATGTAATGTTACATTTTCTCATATTTTTAACATCCACATGTTATTTTATTTTTATTTTTTGCAATCTTTAATGCATAGGGCATTTTTCAGGGCACAGGAAATCATTAACTCATTAGATAAACCAAATGAAGAAGAGGGAGTGGAGTAACTACTTTGTGGTAGTAATCATCAGAAATAGATTTGTCACTGGTCTCACTTGGCAATGTTTTTCTTCCTTCCCTGAACATCTTATATTACTCGAGGGGGGGAATACAAAATGTTTTGCATGCCATAATGGGATTGCAATGCAAACTGTTTCCAAATAAAAAATAACATTCAGGCAAGGTCAACTGTAAGAAATAATATTTTGCAGCTGTCTAGAATTGTTCTCCTTCTCATGTTTGTTGTGCAGCTCAATGTTGTTTGTTATGCTTTGATGTTTTGTCCCCCTCTCATTCTGTCTTGGACAAATGGCTTTTTTAGATAATGGAAAGCTGAACAGCGCTATATGAGATTTATAGAAAATTCATGCAGTCTTCTTTAATGGGATTCTTCACTGTTATAATTTGTGAAAGTGGAACCTACATAATATTCAGGGTACTAGTGATAGTATCACTTGCAAGCAAGCAACAAACAATTTAACAAATCTAGCAATAATTGTGATTTTGTGCTTCTTCACTGGAGAATTTCTCAACAAGACTGCAGTGGACTGAGAAAGAAATCAAATAGTCCTGAGAAACCTTGGACTCAAGTTCCACTTTTGGACTCTAAAGATAATTATGCAGATGACAGAGGAGCCATGGGGTCGCAAAGGGTCAGACTTGGCTTGGCAACTGAACAACATAGATCAATGGTTCCTAATGTGGGGTACAGGCCACATAGGGGAGCTTCAATTCCCAGAAGCCTAAGTTAGTATATTGGCTGATCAGTGCCTTGGGGAAATGACTTAGGCTTCTGGGATTTGAAGTCCAAAAACAAAAGTTTGGGAAATACTGACATAGATAATTCTATTTGCCACTCTGTGGACATAATGTTTGACAGATCTTTGGTTTGCTTAGGTTACCAATCATATTGTAAAAGCAATTAATGCCCATCTGCTGTTTCCTAATGTAAAGAAAAGATGGTTAATGTTGAAGGGTAAGGGTTGGCATATTTATCAGATTTATCTCCCTGAAAAATTGTTTTTCCCCATCAAAAAAAAGTTAGTTGCCCACCAAGTGGCTTAACCATAGCTGTGTGAAGCAACATCCCTATGTGCTGATCTTGCAATAAAGTCTTCACTAGGCCAGAATAACTTGTGTCCCCTAAATAAAATGCATTTTCAAGCACCATATCACTTATCTTCATGTTTGGGTTTTCTAAGACAAACAGCAGTATCAATAGATAAACCAAAATGTAAGCAGTGGGTTATATTCCGTTTGCTAGGTCACATGCTATGCAGGCTTCCTCTAGAGATAAAAAGTCCATGTAGGTATACTTCCTTTCTTCACAGCCTTATTTTTTCAAAGTCTAGCAATAATTTATCCCTCCTTGCCCACACAGTCCCTTCTGTCTCAACATGGGATGAACACAATTTAATCCTTCATTAGGATTTGTAGCAATGGTTACATAGCCTCACCTGTTATGAGACCTGGAAACAGTTTGGAAGTTGAAATGGAATCATCCCAATCTAACTGGAGGAAAGAATCAACACAGTATCTTCTAGGTTAACACAGTTTATTGCCCCCCTATGCCCGCACAAAAGAGACTGACCACAGTGATGTTGGTTGAAAAATTGGGCCACTTTATTTAAGGTCAACTTGGTTAACTTTAACCATTTCAACAGTAACTTAATGCAGCAAGGGCCGCAGTAGCACTGGTGAGGTCAACGATATCCATTCCAAGCTTAACTTGGATATCGGACAACCATATCCGTACAACATTTAACTGTCCCGGTCAGAAGTAACCAGCTGTTATCACCTTCTGACCCCACACCAGGCGAACTCTATATTGGGGCTGCCTGCTGCCGAGCTGGGCAGTTACCCAAGTTCGCGGTCCGCATTTTGATCAGACTCACCGAGTGGCCGATCAAAACACGTTCCTACCCGGTTCTCCTGGGACCAAATTTATTCCGCACCAGTGCTACCCGCCCCCTAAAGTGACCAAAAAACCCATTCCGGCTCGCCCAGCAATGCAGTGTGGGATGGGCGAAAACGCCAAGAGACCCTAGGGCCAATCAAGGTCTCGAGCAAAAATTCCCATCCGGCCCCGAAGCGACCAAAAAACAATCACACTGCCGCCAAGGGAGGGAGGGCGGGGCTCGCTCGCCTGTCAAAAACGGGACTGGCGAACGAGCGCAGGGAGCGCGCTGCCCTTATAAGGGCAGCGCTTAACCACGCCCCCTGCGCTCGTCCCCAGGCCCGTCACTTCTGGCAGGCACCGGGGCAAAGCGAGCGGCCGCCGCAATTGCCGCGGCCGCTCGACCATTGCCCCCCTATGCCCGCACAAAAGAGACTGACCACAGTGATGTTGGTTGAAAAATTGGGCCACTTTATTTAAGGTCAACTTGGTTAACTTTAACCATTTCAACAGTAACTTAATGCAGCAAGGGCCGCAGTAGCACTGGTGAGGTCAACGATATCCATTCCAAGCTTAACTTGGATATCGGACAACCATATCCGTACAACATTTAACTGTCCCGGTCAGAAGTAACCAGCTGTTATCACCTTCTGACCCCACACCGGGCGAACTCTATATTGGGGCTGCCTGCTGCCGAGCTGGGCAGTTACCCAAGTTCGCGGACCGCATTTTGATCAGACTCACCGAGTGGCCAATCAAAACACGTTCCTACCCGGTTCTCCTGGGACCAAATTTATTCCGCACCAGTGCTACCCGCCACACGGGGGGAGTGAAACTACTCACCGCCCCACCCCCCCGAGACCGACAACTCGGTCACCAGGCCCTGCTGCAAAGCGGCCAGGAACAAAACCTGGCCGTCCGTTGACGGGTGTACTCCGTCGCTCCTGTACAGGTGGCCCAACTCCGAAATATGGAACAGCGGATGCTCCACCACCGTACCCAGACCCCAGGTCTGCAGGAAACGTGCAACGGTGCGGTTCACTCCACGCCGCGCACGATCCACAGCCCGATAATCCACCGCGCCCCTGTACCGGGCACGCGGTATCATACTCGACCAGATAATTCTGGTCACCGGCCAATGCTGGTGCAGGAGATGAAAATCCCTGCAAATGGCCCTGGCTAAATCTAGCCCCATTCGCTGACCCAGGTCGTTCCCACCCAGGTGCACCAGAAGGATGTCAGGGGGTGGCACATGCCAGCTAGAAATCAAAAAGGGCATCAGCTGATCCCACAACATTCCCCGGACTCCCCGCCACACGAGGTAGGCCCACTGCCGCAGGCCAAGGTGGATCCCGCAGGGAGCTGCACCAGCAAAACGGGCGGCCCAGTAGATGTAGCTGTGGCCGACGATCCAGACCCGGGCCACAGCACTCCGAGGGAAGAGCTCTGAAAGAAAACAAACAGAAAACAAACGGCAGCAAGGCAGGTCATGGCAGTAACGGTCGCACATATGTTCGAAAACACGCGGACCCCCACCGCCCCATCCTCATGATGTCCGCATCAGAATACCCGAAAGAGGCTGCAGTGGAAGCAGCCCCAATGCGGAAAGAGTGGGTGCCGTAACGGGCGCCAGGGATCCCCACTTCCGACAGGGCCGCCCCAGTAACCCTCCAAAATTGGAAACGAGTAAGCGGGGACCCATCCCGATGTATAAAAAGGGGCAGGTGACCAGAGGGGCGTACGGCCATGTAGCGCTCTAGCACCCCCACCGGACAGATATCTGCAATACTGCATCGCAGGAGCAATAAAGAAACCCCCCTGCCCAGCTGGTCAGTCTTAGACATCCGTACCGTCAGCCGAACCAACGACGCGGTGAACGCGACATCGGCCAGCTGCAACGAGCGGCCGGACATATCCCCTCGGGACGCTACCACCAGTTCTCCCACCCGGAGGGCCGCAAAAAATGCCACGGAAGAAGCAGCGTGAAACAACGCCGCCTCATACCCATCAGTACAATGGCGTGGCCAAGCCGCAGCCAAGCGCCGCAGCACCGCCGGTGACACCGGCTGTCGGGCGTCCGGGCGGCGGCCACGCTCCCTGGACCAGCCCTCCAAAACCCGGCGAATACGAAAATCGCCAAGGGTGTCAGGGACGCCGTTTGCCCGAGCGGCAAAGGCCAAGGCCGACAGCCGCCCCTGGATGGTACGTGGAGCAAGACCCGACCTCCGCAGGTGAACCATGAACTGAAGCACATGGTCCACCGGGAGCGGCCAAACCTCCGGCAACCCCTGCTGGCTTCTAAAGGTGGTAAAAGCCTCACACGCCAGGCGATAAGCACGGCGTGTGCGACCCGATAGGGAAAGGCCGATGGCCCGATTCACCTCGGCCCTCCAATGTTCCAGACCGCGTCCGGCAACTCCGAAGGAAGTGCCCTGGCACCGGGAGCCAACGCCCTGAACCGCGCCATCTGAAAGCGGGACAGGGCATCAGCAATGGAATTGTCCACCCCCGGCACATGGCGTGCGCGAAAAACGATATTAAGCCTCAGCGCAGCCAGGACGAACGGCCTGACTAAGGACATAACCCGGGGGGAGCGGGACGTCTGCGAGTTGACCACCTGGACAACCGCCGAGTTGTCACACCAAAAGGTGACAACGGAGTTTTCCCAGAGACGTCCCCACATGTTGATCACCCCCCAGATGGGAAAAAATTCCAGGAAAGTCAGGTCCCTCACAACGTCGGAGTCCTGCCAGTGCGGCGGCCATGCGCCGGCACACCAACGGCCATCAAAATAGATGCCAAAACCGCAAGACCCCGATGCGTCGGAATGGACCTGAAAACTGGAAGAGAGGAAAAGGTCAGAGCGCCAAAAGGAAACCCCATTGAAGTCCCTAAGGAACGCCAACCAGACCTCCAAATCCTCCCTCATCCCATGGGTCAGCCTGGTCCTGTGGAACTTTTTGGTCAGGCCGGCCATAGCGTCGCACAAACGGCGAGCAAAGGCGCGGCCGGGGGCCACCACCCTACAGGCAAAGTTGAGATGCCCGTGAAGCTCCTGCAATTCGTGCAGGGTGACCTTTCTTTTGGGCAGGAGCGCCTCTATCCTGTCAACCAGGCGCTGCACCTTGTCAAGGGGGAGACGAGAGGACATGGCGACCGTGTCCAATTCGATGCCCAGAAAAGTGAGGGTAGTGGCCGGACCCTCAGTTTTCTCAGGCGCCAACGGAACAGCCAACTCCTCCGCCAGGTGTTGAAACGACTGGAGCAGGTGAACGCAATCCCCAGTACCTGCGGGCCCCCCAAAAAGAAAATCATCGAGGTAATGGGCGACCCTGTCAGAACCTGCCTTTCTAACTAAAGCCCAGTGCAAGAAAGAACTAAAGCGCTCGAACGCGGCGCAGGAAATGGAGCAACCGAACGGCATGGCCCGGTCTACGAAATACTGGCCCTCGAAACGAAAGCCCAGTAGCTCGAAATCCTCGGGGTGTACCGGCAACAGCCGAAATGCAGACTTAATGTCGCATTTGGCCAAGAGCGCCCCCGGACCGCAGGAGCGGACCATGCGAACAGCCTCATCAAACGACGTATACCGGACCGAGCACAAAACGTCCGGAATAGCGTCGTTGACAGAAGACCCGGCGGGGTAAGACAGGTGATGAATCAACCTGAACTCACCCGGGGCCTTTTTTGGAACTAATCCCAACGGGGAAACCTTAAGGTTGGGGTACGGCGGGCTGTCAAAAGGGCCCGCCACCCTGCCTGCCGCTACCTCCTTAAAAATTTGTGCCCTAGCCACTGACTCCATACCCACCAGCGATCGTAGGTTGGGTGCGTCCTGAGGCCCCCGTGCCCCCACAACTGGGATACGGAAGCCAAAGGTGAAACCCTCGGAAAGGTACCGAGCCTCAGTGGACGAAGGATAGTCGAGCAGCAGGCGGTCCAGGATCTCGACCCTAATCGGGCTGGGGCCCTTTGCCAGGTGCGGCGTCAGCCCCCGCCCGCTTGGCCCCTTGTTGGTCCTTACCCCGCCCACGGCCCGCCCCCCCTCGGAAACAGGAGGTGGCGGGGTGGGCGCCCGCGCAAATCGAGCACTCGTGCGAATTTGCACTGCTTTTTGGAGCAGCGACCTGAAGCGGAGTACTCCCAGCACAGCAGGCGGGCCGGAACCGCCTGCCCCGCCGGCTGGCGGGGGGCCTGAGAGGGAGTAGGGCGCTGGATCAGGTGCCCACAATCGTATCGCTCCCCAAGTGCCGGGCGGGTCGGTGTCATGAGCTGCATCCATAGCGCGGAGTGCAACTCATCCCAGCGCATGCCGGGGCGTATGGCCGCGCGCATGCGAAATTCCTCATCATACGCCAGCCATGCGTGGCCCGGGAAGTCCACGTACTCCCTATAAATAATATCCAGGTACTGGAATAGGGACACTCCTAACTGGGGGAAAGCCCTGGATAGGACCCCGGCGTAGATCAGGAAACCTGGAAGCCAATTGGCCCAGGTGCGAGGAGGCTTTTTCCTCTTAGCCCTCTCCTTGGCCGCGTCGTCGTCCTTCTCCTTCTCCTCCTTCGTAGAATCCCGATTGAGGAGGGAGAAGAAATCCACGTACTCCCCCCGAAGGATCTTATCCCGCGTAGCGGGGAGTAAGTGGTCGCCGAGCGGCAACGACTGATCGCCGTACGGCATGACCAAGCGAGCCACCGAGTTGTAGCCCGTGTCCCCAAAGGTGTAGCAAGGCCAACCCGGGGCCGTAATAGAGGGTACGCCGAAAGGCGAAGCCGTAGGGGGCGGCGGATAGGGCGCCCGCCACGTACCAGGCACCGGTTGGACCGGCGGAGGCAAAGCGGTGGTTGACAGAGCCGGTCCCGGCCACGACGTGGCCGGCCCCTGACCCGGAGGCGCCGGCGGCAGCCAAGGGAACCCAGGCGCCACCGCCGGCCAGGGCGAAGCCGCGGCAGAAGCCGACTGGCACGGCCAAGGCCACTGCACCGGAAGTTGCGGTGCAACGGGGGGCAGGGGCGCGTCAGCTGGGGGCAGCTGCGGAGCGACAAGTGGCTGCTGCGGCGGCGCGCCAGGGAGGGCGGGCGTATCAGTCCCATACTCACCACCGGCCCGCGCGTCTGGAACCGTCGGCGTAACGAGGACCGGGCGGGCACTGCTGGGCCCGGCTTCAGTTTCTGCCACGGCCGGAGGCGCAGGGTCTTCACACCGGCCCTCGGTGTCGCCAGGGACCTGGTCATCAGCGGGCGGGAGAGGCGGCAGGCGAGCCTCGAGCTGAGCAATGCGCTGATGGATAACCTCCACCAGCCCGCTCCAGTCAGCGGCAGACGGATCCGTCACAGCCTGAGCGGCCCGTCGGGCCGCCCCGCGTGAATCCGGCCCCTGCCCGGCAGCAGCAGCCCGTTCAAGGGCCGCCACACGAGCCAAGAGGGCCGCGGGGGTGACGGGGGCACTCTCAGACCCTGGGGTGCGGCGGCTAGGACCCCCTGCGGCAGTAGCCCTGCGGGGAATACGGCGGGGGCGAGGCACAGCTTGCATTTTGGAAGCCGTGGCCTGCTTCTTAGGAGCCATGGCCACACGGAAAAAACGCTACCCTCCCGACGCACCTGGCTACCCGGGATCAAAATAGCAGGCCCTAAGACAAGCTGAGGACCACCTAGGACCTTCCGAACCAGGGGTGTCCCCAGCCACACGAAAAGGAAGCTCGGGCCGGAAAGCTAGCCTGCGACTGGCTCCTAAATGGAAGCCCCGCGCCGGCCACAAGCCCCAATATTCGCCCCTGTAGCCGGAGAAAGAAATAACAGACTCAAAGGAAAAAAGGGGGGGCCAATGCGACCTGTAAAACGCCGCAAAATGGCGGGCGCAACTGGCGGACGCCTAAAATGGCGGCCGCAAGCAGCGCCAACAAGTTTGGGCACCCCTGCCTAAGGACCGAACTCGAAGCCTGTCCGCCGCAATGCAGCAGGAGGACAGAGAACAGGAGTAAGGACGGCCAAGCCCCAAGACAAAACGCCGCAGGATCAAAAGCACTCGGAGAAAAACTAGCTCACTCGCTGCGCTCCTAGCTCGCTCGCTGCTCGCTTGCCTGTCAAAAACGGGACTGGCGAACGAGCGCAGGGAGCGCGCTGCCCTTATAAGGGCAGCGCTTAACCACGCCCCCTGCGCTCGTCCCCAGGCCCGTCACTTCTGGCAGGCACCGGGGCAAAGCGAGCGGCCGCCGCAATTGCCGCGGCCGCTCGACCATTCTGGGAATGGTTTGTGGATTTATATATTAGTAATTGTTCTCTGATATGCCCAGTTTAGTCATTGGTGAAATATGCTTTCTCAAGAGCACATGTAACACGAGATCAATATGTAATAGATGATATTGATATAGGATCACACCATATGGTTTTTATGATCTTCCAAAAACATAAGAGAGCAGGTTGACAGAAAGGGATCTGAGAGTACCCAAAGGGAAGTCAGTTCTTTTTAAGCTCTGAAACATACTCATTAGGCAACCCCAGTCTTCTTGACTGCAGAGGAATGATCTTTTTACTTTTTAAAAGCATAGCATTCTCCTGCAATTAGGTTGTTGAGAACTATAAAGGTAGCTATGGCTATGGTCAGTGGTGGGCTCCATATAATTTTTACTACCACACTGTAGGCATGGTATGGTGGGCATCACCTGGGGAAAAACCCTGCATTGCACCCAAATTAGGACTACAGTAAAACCTCATATAACACTAAAACCTGGTTCCACAAGTCTTGGTGTTATATGATTTTTAGTGTTATCTGATGCATGTTAAAATCCTATGGGATCCATAGAGATACATTGTAACCACACAGGCTTTAGCGGTTGTTATCTGAAGCATCCTATAGGATCTTAATGTTATCTGATGCAATTCTTCCCCCCAGATTCCTTAATGTTGTGCGATTTTAGTGTTATTCGATACTAATGTTATATGAGGTATTACTGTACTTTATTTCAAAACCTAGATGGGTGGGGACAGCCAGAATTTCTGCTACTAGTTCTGGTGAAATGGTGCAAACCTGCTGATGCCCACCACTGGCTATGGTCCTGCTGAAGCTTTCTACAAAAGATTTAAGTAAACACCTGAGGAAAGGAGTGCTCAAACCTCTCTCCATCATTCCTTCATTTGTGTGAAAAGCACCAAAAAGCAGAAAAGCAACAGATCTCAATTGGAGAGCTTCTTCACTTGGACAGACCCTGCACACTGAGGAAGTCCACCTCTTCAGACCCATGATTTTCAATGACACAGCTTGCTGGGCTCTTGTCAAAGTAGGCCATGTTAGAGCAATGCTCTGGCCAGGTGCATTGCCCGAGTACCCAACCCCACTTAGCTGACCTGCAGTTCTGGAACAGACGACAGTTCTGGAATGCTAGCCTACACCTTTGTGGCATGGTTGAACCTGCCATGGAAATACACCCAACCACCATAGCTGTCAGATGGCCAGGGTCACCGCTGCACCACGTTGAGGCATGAGGTGGGATTTGCAGCAGTCTCACAGGTCTACTTAATGCTTATGTGGAATTTCTGAGCAGGGCCTACAACTATAATCAAAGTAATTTTCCAAAGTTCTGAAATCAGCCACTAAATGTTGCAAAGGGATGGATAAAGTTAGAGAAATGCAGAGGCATAAATAAATATTTTTGTATTCAGGACTAATAGGACGGTTTCCTTTCAATTTTGCCTTAAAGCAGAGTCATGAGCCACCATCAAGAAAATAAGAGTATCCCACCCGCAAGAAAGAGAAGGTTTATCCTTTCAAAAAGGTGGGAGGTAAATGGAGCTATGAGGTATTTTCCTAATCTCCTCCTCTAGATTTGATTGCCCTCTAAAATATAGTATCCTAGAACAAAAATTTAATTATCTTTCTGCTAACTATAGCCCTGGACACACATGATACTGGGCACCAACTACTACTTGTAGCACTTGTTTTTGTCAGTAGTGTAGCAATGATTTCAGCCAAATATGCCGCCCCCTGGTGGATGCTGGCACCCGCTCCCACTAGGACTTCTGGGAATTGTAGTCCAAGAATACACATAGCACAAAAGGTGTCACCTGGGGCGAGCCACCCCCTGCCCCCCACCTTACACCCCTGGTTTCTGTGTATTGTATTCCACCTGTAAAGAATCTCAGTTATGGTCCATGTAACAAATAAGCACAATGCCTCAAACAGGTACAGTAAAAGAAATGAACAGTCCTGGTATAAATTTAAAAGGCAGTGAATCAGAAGATCTTAATTAAAATCAGTTTCTGGACATTAAATGCACCTGATAACAGAGTCTATTCTTCACATAGTAAATAAAATACAGTGCAAATTCATATTCAAAAGTGTTTTTTGTTTACTAATATTTTGATGTTGAGATTGGGCTCATATACACAAAGCAAACATCAATAAACCCATTCTTTCCCCACGGCACCAGAGAGCTTTGGGGCAGATAAATTGGCATCAATTAATACTCAAATGCTTCTGGAATAAAATGTTCATATAGTTTAGAATCACTGCTTCCCTTATCAGCTAATTAAAACAACTTGAGGCCAAGCTACCCAATAAATAGGTTGAAATAACAAACTGTGTGAATGTAAATATATTTTCTTCCATCGGGTTGCTGAAATGGATGGCATAGAGTACATTAATCTGTGCTAGAAGAAAGAACACCAAGGAACTGTACAGATGCTGAATTTATATTTATATATAAAACTCTTTTTAATGGTTTCTCCATCTGTGGAGTTTCCAGCATATCTGTTGATTTATTCTGAGTTCAGAATACTCTCAAGTAGATAATAAATTGTTCAGCAGTGAACTAGAATAAAATATCTCAAGCATAGTTTTAAGACCGAGGCATAGAAGCTTTGGGGCTTTGTGTTAACTGGGGAAGATCCAACAAGATATTGTAGTAAGTGCATGGCTAACCCCAGATCACCACCAATGTCATACCTGACAGAAAAACCCTTGAACATCTCAGGGTTTAGAAATATCAATCCCCTGTAGCCCAGTTATTGGAGAAATCTGTCTCCCTTGCTTGCCTCAAAGGGCCTCCATGCGTTTTTTCACCAAGATATCCAGAGCACCATGTCTTCCAGTTGCTGTTGTTAGTATTCTTGTTCACTCTTCTTCCTGCTGCCGCCACCACAGCAGCCACACTCTCAGAGCCAACTACTTGCAACCACAGCACTAGAACCTACTGATGTTAAACATTTCCCCTGACTGATAGTGGTTGTGGAAGGTCAGGGGAAGTGTTTAATCCTCTCCCCATGTTCCTAGATGGCAGCAAAACAGTCATCATCTGGGACAAGGATGGCCAACCTTGTTGATCCAGCTGTTTTTGGACTTCAGTTACCAGAAGCTCAAGTCAGCACACCTGCTGATCAGGGCTTCTGAGAACTGAAGTACAAGAACAGCTGGAGCATGAAGGTTGACCACCCCTGATCTAGGAACTAAAGACAAATCAGTGTATCATTGTACCCACCTCTCTGCTATTGTCTTCTATAGCTAAACTTGAATTGGGATATCGGAACATCTTGCCTTGTTCTGTGCAATGACAAGCAATCATATAGAAACTAGTAGGGGAACACTGCATACAACTTTAATACATTATATTTTAGGATGCAGCTGAATCAATCTATTGCAGCAAAAATAATGGAAGTATAATTGTGGCATCTTAAAGATTAATATATGTTATTGGGCATAAGATTCCATGGAGTGCAGCCCATTTTTTCAAGCTGTACCACATGTTGTGGAAAGGGGGGGGGGCAATGAGAACTTGGAAGTCCCATTGGATTCAGCAGGAGAGAGTTGTGTTTGCTGAACATCTTGGCTGAAATCAATAGAACATAAAGTGGTAAGCTTTAGACAAAATAATACAATGCCCTGTGTAGTCTTGGATTTATGGATGCGTTCATCCCACACATGTTTATCAGGGTGTACAGGTATTCTCAATATGTAATTCTTTCCAAAACAATCCAAGCAATGGAACCTTGCCATATGTCATTCCTTTGGATTCAAAAATTGTAGCCCAAAACCCAGGTGTATGAGTCTGGTTATTGTAACACAATGTATGGGAAAACATAAGCCCCTGTCACATTGAGGGCAAATTGTGTCGAAAGGCTGAGGGACCATACCTTTGCTGTCCTCATGATCCATATATGTTGTTGTTGTTGTTGGCGTCGGCATCGGCATTGGCGTCGCCGCCACCGCTGCCATCATTGTTGTATTTAGACTTCCATGCTGCCCTACTAGGTAAAAACTGACTCAGGGCAGATTACATAATCCATCAATATCAAAGTTACAATACAACAAAAATACAGTAGGATACAATATAACAGAGCAATAAGTACAATAGTTACCATATAATAGGTCAATACACATACTAAATCAATACACAATAAGTCCATACACAATAGATCAAACCATCTCATATCTACCAGTACACATTAAACCCAAACTCATAGATGCCAGATGCATACAAAAACCCACAGATTATTGTTGCTGTCTTGTGCTGGCAGAATAAATCAACATTCTATAAGGCAAATCTCAAGATGGTGGCAGCCCAAACAAAAACAAAAACATCTTTTAAACTGGGCTTCAGCTCTACAGGCAATTCCTTAGTGTTTGGGTAACAAATGGTCCACATAGTCAAAGCAATGGTATTTCCTGTATTAATATATGGGTGTGAGAGCTGGACCATAAAGAAAGCTGAGTCCAGAAGAATAGATACCTTTGAAAAGTGGTGCTAGAGGAGAATTTTGAGAGTACAATAGAAATCAACCCCGACTGCTCCTTGGAAGGTCAAATAGTGAGGATGAAGCTAAAGTACTTTGGTCATCAAATGAGAAGAGAAGATTCACTGGAGAAATCCTTGATGCTGGGAAAGGTGGAGGGCAAAAAAAGAAGGGAGTGGCAGAGAATGAGATGGCTAGATGGTATTGTTAACACAGTGGGCACAAAACTGGACAGGTTGAGGAGGATGGTAGAGGATGGGGTGCCTGGCATGCCATGGTCCATTGGGTCACAAAGAGTCGGACTTGACTATGCAACTGAACAACAACAAAAGAAATGGCTCTACTTCATAAAGAGATTTGATCTTCCTACCCACCACTGAATGTTTCAGCATTATTACATGGGAAATATCAGAGGTTATTGGCATATGCAATTAGCTCAACAATACCTTGTCCTTCTCACAATTTTAAAAAAAACAACCGTGACATAATGACAGCAAAAGCAGAATGTAAATTAGATTCTGTGTGGTATTTATTCATTATATTTGTAAGCACAGATTCTTCACCATCCACTTACCCCACCCAAGATTTTATTCTGACGTCCTTCCACAAATGACCATCTGGATATGCTCTCTGTCCTCTCTGATTTGGCCCAGCAGAGGCACCTGGAAAAATTTTTGGAGGTTACTCATGACTCTGAATGGATAAAATGGTGTTATGTTCAAGTTGCTATGAAAGTCTTTGCCCAATAAAAGGGGTCAGTTATGTTGCCTCCCTGGGTGTAAGTCAGAGAACTCAGTGGGTCTTATTTCACATCAAACATGTGTAGCATTGTGCTGTTAAGTCAATTCATTCATTTTTGTATCAGAGATTACTCTCGGTTGAAAGGATCTTTTTGCAGGGTCCACCCAAATGAGGCTCCTTTCAGGAGAAGTTGTTTTTAAATGGGTTTTAATTTTACTTTGTTCTTTTTGTGTTTTTAGGGGTTTATTTTAAGTCTGTTGTGCTCTACCCTGAGTCGCTTGTGCGAGTAGGGCAGAATATAAATGTGACTAATAAATAAATATAAATAAATAAACATCCCCCTTCATGCAGCTCTCAGGAATTGAATCCATCTGTCTAGTCTCCAAGCCTAGCTCCTTAGCCACTAAGCCACAAGAGGAGCTGCATTAAGACAGTTATTTGAACTGTTTTTGTTCTTACTATCAGATAAGTCTGATCTTGAAAGCTTTATGGTGACACAGAACATTTCCTTGGCTGACTCTGGCCTATTGTACAGTTTTTATGAGGCTTTGTTGTTGATGATGTTGATTCTCTTTGACATTTTAACCAGAACTGGATAGCAATCCTACACTGATAAAAGCCCCACTTCACATCTTTCTGGCTCTCAGTTCAGGACCTTTTGATTGTATGTTGGGGCTCTGTCCAGACAATCCAAATGAACATGTCTCCCTTGCTTGAAAGCCAGTTGTATCCATTTCTAGGGAGCAGTGCCAATCTCTGTTTACAGCCAAAGAACCAGCACTGTCTGGTTCTGCAGATGTTTCCATGGTCATGTGGCAGGCATGATTAGAAAGCGATATCTATTTATCTATTGGGAAATTCCTGCTTTTGAACCGCTAGGTTGACTGGAGCTGGGGCAGACAATGGGAGTTTACTCCATCATGTGGCACTCGAGTCTCAAACTGCTGATCTGCCAACCTTGCAGTTGTCAAGATCTGTATCTTAACCAGTGGTGGGATGTCAAAAATTTTACTACCCCACTGTGACATCATCACAATGTGGGTGGAGCTAACATCATGATGTCATGATGTCATGGGCGGGGCCAAAGAAAAATAATAATAAAATAAAATAAAAATAAGCACACACACTCCACAACCCACCCATCCACAACACAAACCCGTAAATAAATTAAATAAATTAAATAAAAATTACATTAAAATAGACTTTGCTTAAAAACCGGCTGCCAGGTCTTTTTAGGAACTGTGGTAGTAGGTCAATATAGGTAAAGGTATTAAATACATATTAAAATACACACAGACACACCACATCTAAAGGTGAGTCACTTACCCTGGGAAGCAGGCTATAGGGAGCTTCAGGCTAGCAGCTTCTCTTCCTCCTTCCCGCTTGGAAGAACAGCAAGGAGGCCTTGCATATGCGCCAAGCACTGTAGGCATGCATGCACACCAAGTGCTTGGCACGCATGCGCAGTGGGGGAACCAGTGAAAAGGTAAGCCCCGAAGGTGGTCCCCCCCCAAAAAAAAAACTGCTACCGGTTCTCCGGGACACTGGGGAAAGTTACTACCAGTTCTGGCGAACTGGTGAGAATCTGTTACATCCTATCGCTGATCTTTACCACTAAAGTACCGCAGCCCTGTCCAAATGAATACTTCGTTGTTAATTTTGCATTCTTCTTTCCAGTGCAACATTTTGCTCTCATAAATCTGTGGAGCTTTTTGCCTTTATAAATAGCACAAAAATACTTGGCAACAGTTTCATTCCTGTGGGCTTCAGAGATCACATTTACCAACGTGCAATTATTGTTTCTGATAAGATAGAGATAATTAGTTAATAAGATGAGATCCTGATTTTATAAATAAAGTAGCTCTGGGCTAAATCTTTTCCTTGATGTGCATGTCTAACTCTCATTAACATTAATGGATGTTTAGCTTAAACATTAAGGAAGGACATATTCTTTTCACTTCAGTATTTATGTGGAATTAGAGACCTCACAAGCTATTGCAGATGCTCATGTTCTGTGGAGGGAATTTTTGTAATCAGCATATTTATGGTGAATTTGTGGGAGAAAAAAAAGTCTTAACTGGAGCTCTAAAATAGCAAAAAATGATACTTCTGCCTCTTTCAATTGTATTTTCTGTTCTTTCTTAATGGCTGGAATCCAAGTGATGCAACTAAGCCTATGTGGCAATGACTTCATCAACTGGTGATGGAAATTAAAAATTAACATCTAAATCCCCCTTCTTTCTACCTCACCAAATTCCCAGATAGGTCAAGGGAGAACATGAAGGAGGGCTGTAATGATAGAAGCCTCTTTAACTAGAGATTTCCTCATTCCTTCCTGCCACACTTCACCCTCTGCCTCCTTACCATCTGTGTCTGTTACCTCCTTGTGGGGCAACCTGGCCCTAATGGGCTCCCCTGTGACTCCACATGGCCCCAAGACTAGTGAGTGTGCAGGGTTTAGATTATTCAGATTAGGTAGCAAAGTGTGGTCAGTTTAGCACATAAGGTCAAGTCAACTCCTTATCCCAATTCAATAGACCCAAAGGATCTATATTTTATGAAGTTTATTTGAGTGAATTAAATAAATGAATATAGCATAGGAAATCAGTCTTGCAATCCAGTCATTTAAAGAATACATACAAAAATAAGAAAACTTATCTTGTCTTGGCCCTCCTAGCCCCTCTTGTACTCACAGGTCCATCTTAGAGGTTCCCTCCCTGGACTTCCATGGAGAAAGTAAAATTCCTCACACTCTGGTTTTGTTCTTTTGATACCAACCTCCCCACGTGTGGAATCTCATCCAATTGAAATTAGTTTACATTCCAATCTCTCTCTCTCTCTGGAATGTCTCCTAAAGCATTTCCCACATGTTGAAATCTCCATCTTCGAGGAGTCGAAGCACAAGGTAATTTGGTGGGCAAAACCTCATGAAAAAGTGCAGCTCCGAAATGGTGGGTTTTTTCCCCCCTTCACGTGGCTACTACCAGGTAATGGAAAGCTTTCTCTTGGGACTCTAAGTTAGCCCTCATCCTCTCGCCATTTAAGTGACATGTGAATACTATTCTTTTTGGACAGTCAAAAAGAAATTGTAATAGTAATATTGCTGCCAGAATTGGAAATGCTGCTTTTGTTCTGTCAGCAATTTGTGACTTTTAAAAGCTCCTCCACTGTCCTGAGGCTCCCAAAGGCTTCCTAAGGTCAAAAGGGACCCATGAGGGAGCCTTGGAACATAAAACAGGGGATGCTTTTAACTAGTATAAATTAAACATTGACAGCACCTGATCTGTGCTGCGCCTATGCAAGGTACCCAACAGGATTTTGCCCTAAAATCTTATTCTGATTTCATTGGTCACTTTAGACATTCAGACATCCTAAACAGGAGGAGTGACATCATCTCGCATTAAAGGTAAAGGTTTCCCTTGCTCAAAAGCCAGTCGTATTCGACTCTAGGGTTCAGTGCTCATCTGTTTCAAAGCCAAAGAGCCAGCACTGTCTGCTTCTACAGATGTTTCCATGGTCATGTGGCAGGCATAACTAGACACCAGAGCACATGGAATGCTATTTACCTTCCCACCAAAGTGGTCCCTATTTATCTACTTTCAATTTCTTGCTTTCGAACTGCTAGGTTGGCAGGAGCTGGGACAAATACAGGAGCTCATTCTGTCCTGCCATACTCAGGAATTGAACTGCTGGCCTCCCACCTTCCAGTCAGCATCTTAGCCACTTGAGATTATACCTACATAAATTCCTTCCCAAGGAGAACCATAGTCTGAAAAGTAAACCCACTTTGTTAACATGGAGAGTTAACATCTTAAAGGGAAGATCTCTTGAATTGGGGAATGTGCTGAAGCCTAAAGAATGAGTACACAAATCCATACAACAAAGGGGCTATCTGTGTTATGCTGTTGATCTCCTTATGAGCAGAGTAACAACTGAGAGCAAGGGCTTACCATACTGTCACCTTCAGCATATGGAAACTGGGAGAAAACCTTAGGGTCTACATAGACAACATTCAGTCACTTTAAGAGCCATATCACAACCAAGTTCCCTCACTGATGGGTTCCTGTGGGCTGTGATATATATGAAAATGAGAAGGTCCTGTTCACATGTAGGCCTTACTTTTAAGAAAGAAACCACATTTTGTAGTAGTCTTATTCACATGTAGCTACAGAAAGTTATTCAAATTTATCACTGTTCATTTGATCAAATTGAAAAAGGAGGTAAGAGTAGGGCTAGCCTCTCTCCTGTCACCATGTTGATGAGTTCAGGCTTGGAACAGTTGAATACAGCTAACATGAAATATTTTCTTACCAATAATAATTTTGATTTCAGGTGATCATTTATATTTCTGATATAATTACAATTTGATTCTTCCCTTCCCTGTGTTTCTTAGATTACATCTGATTAAATTAAAGCTGATCAAAGGAATATTAATTCATTAATAATATATTCAGTTAATTAATCCACATTAATAATAGACAATACTATTATTTTAGTTATAGTGGCAATGGAACTACTGCCATAGACAATGATATTATTTTTTTTTGTATCTGCTTGCTTGCCACAGGAGCTGACTTTTATAATAATTCATGAGAAATTAATAAGCATACATAATGAATAAATGTAGGGACAGTTTAATGACTATTCAACAGCAGTTCATGCACAACAAATCCAAATGTTTATCAAAGATGTTCATAAACTTGTTATATGAGCATCTTTAATGAATTGATAAAATCCTTAATCAGCATTCATTTCATTTTGAGTTTCCTCTTTGAATACAACAACCTCATCAGGGGAGACTTTGGTGGCTCTGTTTCTTAAGATGAGTGGGAGGAAAATTCACAAGGCTGTTTCAGTGGGGAGAGAAAAGTATTTAATTTAAAAAAACACACAATGTAAAACCACTTCATTGCCAAGGTTTATAACAGAAGATAAGGAATCCAGATGAATTGAGAAGAAGCTAATTGCCACATTAGCCATCAGCCAGATGCTACATAGATATTCACATGTGTATAACATGGAAATAAGCATAGAAACCTCACCTGTTGAAATGACATTTTCAAGAATCTCTTAGCTACTATGGTCAGCATCCTTGGTGTCTAGGGAAATCATGAGAGTTGAAGTATAAAAAGGTTAAAATAACAAGCTCTGGATTGTCTATAAACATTCTTTTGTCCAAACCTACACAAGAAGAATCTTATTTCCACATATCATTATTGATATTCCCCATATTCTAGTATGTACATGTGTACTAGATTTAACATAATCATAATGCAAGAACAACAATATTGTTAGGGAGTAAGTCTTCGCCCTTAACTAGGTTGTATGGCACATTGTACCTTGCTGTAAAAACCTTATTGCTGCTTTAAGACTCTGTAACTAGGGAACACAGGGGTTGGCTGTTCTCTCAGTAATCCAAGAGCCCTGTGTATGAGAATGGCACTAGCCAACACACCTTCAGCTTTTATGCTCAATAGCCATAGTGCTCACTTAGTAGGCTGCTATGCTTGTTGTAAGCCTTCATGTTCACTGGAAGTCATCGTACTTGCTGAATGCTGTTTATGCTGATTATAGGATAGTGCTGAGGGCTACGCTGAAGGAGAGGGTATACTTCAGACAACATCTTAATTAGCAGGAAGATAGCAGCAGAGTGCATGAAAGTTGTTGATGATCGGATTCCACACACTCATCAGAGGCACATTGTGAGCATAGTAAATGCTGCAATGAAACCCCAGGAAGTGACTTTTCATGAACAGTTCAACTATAGGCTAAATATGTGAATTTTCAAGAATAGCTGGACAAAATTGTGGGGAAGATCCCCCCACCCCACATCCAGATCAATATGATGAATTTGTCCATCTTGTGAAAATAATATCAAGGATGCCACACCCAGTACATCTTGAGACTGACTAATGACATCAAAACTCTGCTAGACAGGTATCAAGCACTCTACAACCAAGATCCTTTTCAGGAATATATGATCAAAGCTGGGGAATAATTGATGCAGGCTCTAGCTGAAAATCAGAAATAACGATGGTGCACATTAGTCAAGAACCTGGATATGAAGCAGAACAGTAGATGAGCCTGGAAACTCCTTAAAAATATAGGTGGAGAGTCAACCCAGCCACAGCAAAACTATACTGAAATTACAGCAGACCAAATAGCTAGTCAGTTGCTAAAGAATGGGAAAAGGCAAGGCAAAAAGGTGTGAGGGAAAGCTATCTGACCATTGGAACAAGGGGGGGGGGAGGTACTTAATAGGCCCTTTGTGTCATCTGAATTGGAGGAAGCTATAAACAATATAAAAACAAACAAAGCAGCAGGTATCGATGACACAAAACATAGCAGATAAAGCAATTTGGTCCCTGCACTTTGGAATAGCTCCTGCAATTAATAAACAACTGCATAGTCAAACTTAAGGGTCTTAAATTGTGGAAACAACCTAGAGTTGTTACTTTATTGAAACCTGACAAAGACCCAGATGACCCAAAATGCTACCAACCAATATCCACAGGTGTGGAATAGATTTAATGGTTTAGACTTGATAGACAAAGTACCAGATGAATTATGGATGGAGATTCGGAACATCATACAGGAGGCACCAAATAAAAGCATACTAAAAGAAAAGAAGTGTAAGAAAGTGAAGTGGCTGTCTGATGAGGCTCTTAAAATAGCAGAGGAAAGAAGGAACACAAAAGGCAAAGGTGAAAGAGAAAAAATCAATCAATTGAATACAGATTTTCAAAGAAAAGCAAGGAGAGATAAGGAAGCATTCTTAAATGAGCAGAGCAAAGCAATAGAGGAAAACAACAGAACGGGAAGGACTAGAGATCTTTTTTTTTAAAAAATGATGAAACCAAAGGAACGTTTAAAGCAAAAATGACCATGTTAAGGGACAAAAATGGTGGGGATTTAGCTGATGCAGAGGAGATGAAGAAAAGATGGCAAGAATACACAGAAAGATTCTATAAAAAGGACCTCAACACCCCAGACAATCTCAGTGATGAGAACTTTGAACTTGAGCTGGACATCCTGGAGAGTGAAGTCAGGAGGCTCTTAAAAGCACTGCCAACAACAAAGCTAGTGGAGATGATGGTATCCCTAAAATATGATGGAAATAAAGCATTGCATTCTATATTCCAGGTAGATTTGGAAAACACAGCAATGGCCACAGGATTGGAAAAGGTCAGTATACGTTCCAATCCCAAAAATGGGCAAAGCCAAAGAATACTCAAATTATTGAACAATTTCCCTCATCTCTCACACTAGCAATGTCATGCTCAATATAATACAGAGTAGGCTTCAACAGCACACACAGAGAGAACTACCAGAATTGCAGGCTGGGTTCCAAAGACGTAGGGGAACTAGAGACTAAATTGCCAACATACGTTGGATCATGGAGAAAACAAAAGAATATCAGAAACAAGTATACTTCTGTTTCATTGACTACACCAAGGCCTTTGACAGTGTGGACCACAATAAAATGTGGCAAGTAGTTAAAGAGATGGGAATACAAGAACACTTTATATGTCTCATGAGAAATCTGTACAGGAGTAGCAGTTAGGACAGGATATGGAATGATGGAGTGGTTTGGAATAGGAAAAGGAGTAAGACAAGGCTGCCTTTTGTCACCCTGCTTGTTTAGTATATATGCAGAGCACATAATGCACAATGCAGGGCTGGATGAATCACAAGTTGGAATTAAAATTGCTGGGAGAAACATCAACAATTTGTGCTATGCAGATGATACTACCCTAATGGCAGAAAGTGAATAAGACCTAAAGAAGTTCCTGCTTAAGTTGAAAGAAGAGAGTGCAAAAGCGGGCCTGAGACTCAACATCAAGAAAACCAAGATCATGGCAACAGTCCCTGGAAAATAGATGGGGAAGAAGTAGAAGCAGTGACAGACTTTACATTCTTAGGATCCAAAACCACTGCAGATGGTGATTGCAGCCACAAAATAAAAAGGCGATTAATTCTTGAGATACAAACCATAAGAAACCTGGGGAACATAATTAAAAGTAGAGACATCACTTTGCAAACAAAAGTCCACATACTCAAAGCAATGGTATTTCTGGTAGTAATGTATGGCTGTGAGAGCTGGACCATAAGGAAATCTGAGTGCAGAAGAATAGACACCTTTGAGATGTGGTTTTAGATGAGTTTTGAGACTACCCTGGACAGCAAAGAGAACAAATAGATCTTAAAATAAATCTACCCTAAATGCTCCTTGGAAGGACAAATATTGAAGATGAAGTTAAAGTGCTTTAGACATCAAATGAGAAGAAAGGGTTCACTTGAGAAAGCCTTGATGCTGGGAAAGGAGGAGAGCAAAAGAAGAAGGGGGTGGCAGAGAATGAGATGCCTTGATGGTATTGTTGATGCAATGGGCATAGAGCTGTGTGGGTTGAGGAGGGTGGTGGAGGATAGGAGTGCCTGGTGTGTGATGGTCCATGGGGTTGCAAAGGGTCATACTCGACTAGAAAGATCATGAAGGAGCAAGCTGGCTTCAGGCTAGGCAGATCATGCTATGGTCAAATCCTTAACATTACACAACACATTGAGGGTGGCTTCAAAATAAAGCAAATTATGGCAGTGGTTTTCATTGACCTAACTGCAGCATGCGATACTGTCAATTATAGGATTTTGTTTCATAAAGTATATAAGCTTACCAAAGATAACAAACTTACTATGGTCATTGGCAACTTCCCCCAGAACTGGAAATTCTATGTGACAATGAGTGGAAAGGTCAGTAGATGGAGGTTACAGAAGAATGCACTGCCCCAAGGAAGTGTATTGTCTTCACATATACCATCCACACTGCACACATCAGCTTTTGCCCTGAGCATCTCTGCAGCAGAGTAAGCTGTCTCATTATGGAGCACATCCACACATGCAGAACAAGTTGGCATTGCTGTTAATGAAGCTGTGTGGATAGTGACAGAATGCTTCAAACGTACACCAGTTGAGAAAATATACCCTCTTGTTGGTATTGCTCCACCTAAAATCAGGAGAGAAATAGCAGCAGATGCTGAGAGAACTAAAAAAGAGAATGATTCTGAACAGATATGAGCCTCAAGTCCACCAGCTCAGATCCAGGAAAAGCTTTATGGTAAGAACAAACATTATTGAGGATACACAAGAGCAAAACCAAATTAGAAGATGGAGAAAGGTGGTCACTTGGCAAGGAACATAATTAAAAGAGGATATATCTGAGGCACTCAACCACTCCTACATCACTTGGAAGACCCTGAATAAGTTGAGAGTTAGAGTTTTTAAATGCAAGACCAACATGCTCAAGTGGGGACTACTAGCAGGCAACAACACGTGGTGTGAACATGGAGAGACACAGAGTCCAGCTCATTTACTGGTCTGCCAATTGCTGCCAGAGGACTTGGGTTTGGGCAACGACAAAGTGAAGAAAGTGGCTTCATTTTGGCAGCCAAGGTCTGATTGGAACACTGAAGAAGAAGAATCATTCATTTTGTTTGAGAAAGTAACATGGGGCCATAGTAAGTTGAACTGGGTATTATAGAAATTGATAAAGTATAATACAGACTGCCATCATTCAAATGACAAATGACATCTTTTAAATGTCTAGTCTTCCTCAAACAAGTGAGTTTAAAAAAACACAGCCTTGAGCTCATATAGTTTAGAAGAGATAGGTTTAGTAGCAATGAGGAATATACTCTGTATACCTCCGATTTGTAGAACCCAATATAGTTTTCAATGAAGAACGTTCATATTCTCATAAACAACATATATGCATGACATAAATAAATGTATTAATCAAGAGAACTTCAAAACAGCATGCCAGAAACCCAAGTTTCATGACACCAGCTCATCAGTCTTTCTATTCTTTTTATGATTCTGGGTATGCATCTTGCTTAAATTAAGGCGATAAAAAGTCCTTACAGTTACAAATTACACATCATTCATGGTGATTATCATTGCAGTGCCAAGTCAAATTTTATTCAAATTATATTCATGACCTACACAAGGAATGTTATATTAAGTATTTATTATTTAAGATGAAGGCATTTTCATTGATACTGCAATGAAAATCGCACTAACCTTCATTCAATTTCCTAAAATCCATGTACACATAATAAACTGATTTACATTTCCCAAGAGCAGTAGTGAAAGAACCTATAAAGAACTAGTTAAAAATAAAATTATTTTTTCTGCAGATTTCAATCACATGCAAAACCTATTAATTGAATGGCTAAATTAATTTATGTGCATGCTATTGATTTGCCTTCCCATGCCTAAAGTGGACAAATATGCATAATAAACAAAAAGTGTAATAACTTTCCAGGGAAAGAGAATGGAGGCATGTAGGATAGCCTAAAATATTCTATAAGCAAAAGTATCTTAAGACCTATGAGATATTACTAAGCCATTGCAACATAACTCTATTGACTAAAAAATCATTACTCAGCTAAAAAAAAAGACATTTGAAAAATGCACAGTTTACAAAGGAATAATGTACAATTATGGCAATGTTCTGCTTCTGTGGATTTATGCTAGTAATGGATGTCTGCTGAATTGATATTCAGCAATAGAAAGGGGAATATCTGTCAGTTTTGATTTCTACCACATTTGAAATATCATACATTTTAATCATTCAATCCCCACAAATGTGAAGAAATATATTGATATTGGGCGACCGGAGGGGGGGGGGTCCAAAACAGAATGCGAAAAAAAAATCTTTCCTAATTTGCTTTTGACCAGGTACAATAGATATGGTAGCTACTGTGAAGAAAACCATGTGGCATTTGCCTGTCTTATAAGAGGAGCTGCCCAGAAAAATAGAAGCAGAAAGATTAATTTGAAACTTATGTGGATAAATAAACAGAAATTCAAACCCCAAATTTTAAGAGTTAGGGTCTTAGAAATCTTTATTTAGGTAAACAAACCTGTCAGTTTTGGTTTTGTCCCACATGCATTTTTAAAAATCTAGATTATTTCATATATGAAGCAATTTAACTAGAACAAAATTTTCACCTATCTGTATTATCCACTTAGCAAGATTAGCTTAAAGCTGTCAATCAAACATATCTGCAGTCAGCTTTCTTATCTTGGAAATGCTTGGTCTTCATCTAATCAATTTAGCCCTCATGGAGCAGTGGTTAAGTTGCTGCAGCCAAAACTGCTGATGATTTTAATCCCCGCCAGCTCAAGGTTGAGCCTTCCATCATTCCAAGGTCAGTTAAATGAGTACCCAGTGTTTTGGGTGCAAAATGCTAATTACTTTGTGAACCACTCAGAGAATGCCTTAAGCACTGAGAGGCAGTATATAGGTCTAATTGTTATTACTATTGATCACCCTGCCATGAGATTTCGGGCCTGAATGCTCAGAAATTGGACTTGGACGATCAGGAATAATTTGACAATATTTCATTTTCATAGTGAAACTTAAGAGTTTTTAGTCTCCCTTTAAGTCACAACTTCTCTTTTTCATCTTGTGGGTTCTAGAACTGCTACGGCTTCTGAAGATCAAGCACTGGCCTTCAAATTCATCACACTTGACACGTGAAGAGCACCCAACAGTGACTTTCAAATTTGGAACTTCAAAGTGATGACTTAAGAAATGCTAAATCAAAGCTAACTTCACTTTCATATCTTATAAATAAAGGGAAAATTCCAGATATCTATAACCCATGCATACATTTTTTTTACTTAGCATAGTTCTTTGATTTCCTTTGAATTATTACAGACCTTGAGCAGAACTTTCTAAATTTATTGAAGGTGGCCAGCCCCACAGTTAGGCAGAGTGGGGTGACAGGCTCAATGACTTAAAGAACAGCAGATGTAAAATTTTATTCATTTATTCTTAGAGAATGTTAATATTTTACTGTCAGCTAGCAGGTGAAGTGTCCATCATATTTTCTTCAACATATGCATAGAATGGCTGTCCTCTGATCCTTTGCAAGGAAAACATTTCCTGTTCCATCTCAGGCAGTAACATATATTGGAGCAACAAGCCCCCCATCGGAGATGTTATTACAGATTTGCCAAATATGGCTCTTCAATAAATTCCTGTCTAATGTGGCTGCTAATTATCTTCTACAAAAATTAGAGGAATAAAACTAGAGGAGTAGCTATCGAGAAGTAGAAGCAGTGACAGAGTTTACTTTCTTGGGATGAAAGCTCACTGCAGATGGTGATTGCAGCCATGAAATAAAAAGGCGACTGATTCTTGGGAGACAAGCGATGAGAAACCTGGGGAACATAGTGAAAAGTAGACACATCACATTGCAAACAAAAATTTGTTTAGTCATAGTAATGGTATTCCCGGTGGCAATGTATGGTTGTGAGAGCTGGACCATTAGGAAAGCTGAGCGCAGAAGAATAGATGCCTTTGAGATGTGGTGTTGGAGGAGAGTTTTGAGAGTCCCCTGGACAGCAAGGAGAACAAATAGGTCAATCTTAGAAGAAATCCACCCTGACTGCTCCTTAGAAGGGCAAATAGTAAAGATGAAGCTAAGGTACTTTGGACATCAAATGAGAAGTGAAGACTTACTTGAGAAAGCCTTGATGCTTGGAAAGGTTGAGGGCAAAAGAAGAAGGGGGCAGCCAAAAATGAAATGGCTAGATGGTATTGTGGACACAATAGGCACAGAGCTGAGCGAGTTGAGGGGGATGGTGGAGGACAGGAGTGCCTGGCGGACAGTGCTCCATGGAGTCGCAAAGGGTTGAAATCAACTGTGCAACTGAACAACAAGCTATCCTTGACTTTATTCTAACCAATAGAGATGACTTGGTATAAGATGTGCCAGCAAGAAGAACTCTAGCTCAACTACTCGATAGGGATGGGAAAATGATAACAAATGACAAGGAAAAGACAGAAGCACTCACTCTCTACTTCAGCTCTATCTTTCCCTAAAAAGGTTGCGTATAACCCTCCAGACAAGTGTGGAGTGTGAGGATAAAGGGCAGGATGCAGCTTGAGATTGATAAACATGCAGTCAAAGTATACCTTATCACCTTGAGTGAGTTCAAATCCCTCATCTAAGGATATTGAAGGAACTGGCTGAAAAGATATCAGAAATACTGTCTATTGTTTTATTGTAATCATGGAAAACTGGTGAAATGCAAGACAATTAGAAGAGTGCTAATGTTGTCCCTATTATCCAAAGGAGCAAAGAATAATAATATGAGGAAGTGCAAATCAGTCAACCTGACATCAATCCCAGGAAAAATTCTGGAGCAGATTATAAAGTGGTCACTCTTCAAGCAACTTGAAAACAATGCGGCAATAACTAGAAACCATCATGGAAAAAAAAATCCTGCCAGACTGATCTGATTTCATTTTTCAATTGGGTAACTTCCTGGTGAACAGTGGGAATGCTATTGATGTAATATATCTTGACTTCATCAAAGCCTTTGGCAAAGTGTCCCATGATAGTCTGATTAGCAAACTAACTAGGTGCTGCCTAGATAGTTCAATTATCAGGTGGATGTATAGTTGGTCACAGAATCATAATCAGAGAGTGCTTACTTTATGGCTCCTTCTCAAGCAGGGAGGTGGTAACAAGTGGAATACCACAAAGCTAAGTCCTGGGCCTAGTGCTCTTCAACATTTTCATAAATAACTTGACTGAGGGAGTGTAGGAAATATCAGATTTTCAGCTGACAGAAAACTGGGTGGAATATACAGTACCTTGGAAGATAGGAACAGAATTTTAAAAAAACTTGATAGGCTTGAACACTGGTCTGAAACTAACAGAATGAAATTTAACAGGGAGAAGTGCAAAGTTTTATACCCAACAGGGGGAAAAACAGATGCACAGTTACAAGATGGGGGATACTTGCCTCAGTAATATTACAAATGAGAAGGATCTTGAGATTGTTGTGGGTCACAGGCTAAATATGAGTCAACAGTGTGATGTGGCTGCAAAAAAGTCCAACACTCTTTTAGGCTGGGTTAACAGAAGAACAGTCTCCAAAATCTGTGAGGTACTAGTCCCACTCTATTCAGCACTAGTTAGACCACATCTAGAGTACTGTGTCCAGCCAATCTTAGAAGAAATCAGCTCTGACTGCTCCTTAGAACTTCAAATAGTAAAGGTGAACCAAAAGTTACTTGGACATCAAATGAGAAGAAAGAATTCAGTTGGGAATCCTTGATGCAGGGAAAGGTGGAGGGCAAAAGAAGAAGGGGAAGCCAAAATGAGATGGCTAGATGGTATTGTAGATGCAATGGGGACAGAGCTGGGCAGGTTGAGGAGGATGGTGAAGGACAGAAGTGCCTGGAGGGCAATGGTCCATAGGGTCACAATGGGTCGGATTTGACTGTGCGACTGAACATCAACAACAAACATCTCAATTATGTTCCACCTCTGCCCAAGGAGCATTTTTTTAAATTGATACTTTGCATAAAATGCAATATGTCAGGAACTTTTCTCCCCTGTGTAGAAAACAAAGCAAAAACAAAATAGAAATGTTGTTGACCAAAATGTAACAAATGTATAAGGAAGAATAAAAATATTACACAATTGGAAAGAAGTGGAGTTTCAAAGACCCTGACAATACTGTAATCTCCACTTTGGGCTCTTAGATCTCAGAGGAACAAAAGTATTTGGACAGTGTGGTTGATCCCAAAGGAAAAAAGATTAGTTAAAATGTAATAATTAGGGTAGTCAAGTCTTTCAGTGCTAGATGAAGTCTCAAACAATTCTCTGGTTCTCCAAGTGTCCAAGAGAGGCACAGAATTCAGAGTAAATAATAATGGAGAAGTGAGATTTTTATTTGAGAGAGGGGACTTTAAAGTTTGAGCTTCATCTTCACTTTTCTCAGGTGGCTCTAGAGCAGGAGTTCCCAAACCTTTTGGCCCATGGGCCAATCATGTGGTTCAGGAAGCTGGTCACTAAGGCCCGGGGGCCGGGTGCGGCCCCCAATGCCAGTTCATCCAGCCCACGAAGCCCTTGTTGCTCCTGGAAGCGGAAATAAAACGCGACCATACGGGCACGTTTTACTTCCACTTCCAGGAGCGACGAGGGCTTTGCGGGCCGGATGAATTGGTATTGGGGGCCGCACCCGGCACCCGGGTCTTTGGGCACCACTGCTCTAGAGGTTCTTAATGCAACATGGTTTTGTGTATGTTGCTCCAAAAGGCATAGTGAGCCAAAATACATGCATCTACCAGTGCTGGACCCACTGTCCTCCACTCATAATTCAGTTTTTGGTGCTATCTCAAATGAGGCAAAGAGTGGAGCATTAAAATTATGAGAGACTACATGTTGCACAAAGCCTTTTTTTTTTTTAAAGGAAAACCTCTATTACCAATTCAAGTTTCCCCAGCCTCTGTGATGCTACAAGGGCTTATCCATCTTATCTAGCATTGTCTCTGGGATGTCAAGAATTAAATGCTTCTTACTTGGCAACTGAAATAGTAATTACCACTAGAAACAGGAATATGTATGCTATGCCCATCTTTGCTGTAAATAATATGGATGCTTTATAGGGCATGCTTTACATGTTTCAAATACTAATTGACTCCTGAAAGTTTATCTGGACCTGGTTGCCAGGGTCTATACATGGTGATGACAAAAGGTTTGGTTTTAATGCAGATTCATCTCTGGTGTTGACAGCATCAGTCAAGGCTGCTGAGAAATATGGCTTTGAAAACTGATGAAGTTTCATTATTCAAATAAGGCCTGTGTCTCCGAAGACTGGGAAAATATATAAAGCACAGTATAATTAAAAAAGCCTTTAACATTTCTCAGGATGGAAGTAAATATATTAATTACATTAATTAATAGGATAAAGTAATACATCTGAAAGAGTTTTTCTCAACTCTAATAGAAACAAATTTAAAAAAAGGTAAAGATTCATTTTTCTCAGGAGGCTGAAGAAATTACATGCAGTTAAAAAGGCCCCAGGGCTGAATAAAGGAAATTAAAAAATAAGCCATTCTCTCTGCCAGATATGATTAGTAATTCTCGCATGTGGCTTGGAGAAGTTGTGTTAAAATAGTTAAGAGCAATATCCACATTCAACTGCCAGGCACCTTCTGACAGGTGTGTACTGGCCACCTTGAGAGGATGCTGGACAGGAAGCACCTCTCACCAAGCAGGGTGGCAGGGCCGCTGGTCCTGCATGGGCTTTTCTCCTCCATGGCAGTGGTGGTGGCAAGAGCCCTGCGTGGGTCGGTGCTAATCCAGACACTGGACACAGAAGTGGGGTCGATGGTGAAAAGTTTGCTCCGTGCCAGGCAGTGTGTTCACTGCCTGTGCCGCCATCTGTGACCCCTCCACCCAGTGATGGGATGACAATTTTTTTACTACCATGCCATGACATCATGGACGTCATGGGCGTGGCCAATGTCATGACATCATGACGTCATGGGCGTGGCCAATGTCATGACATCATGACGTCATGGGCGGAGCTGATGTCATGACATTGTGGGAGGGGCCTTAAAAATAAAAAATAATTAATAAAATAAAATAAAATAAATACACACACACACACCCTCAAACCCACAACACAAACCCGTAAATAAATTAAAGAAATAAAATAAATAAAGAAATGAAATAAAAATTAAATAAAAATACACCCACCTACCCACCCCAAACACAAACCCCTCACTTACCCCTGGGAGGGCTCAGCGGTGGCGGACGGCCCGGGCAGGGCAGGCCTCAACTTGCCTGTGGAGGCTCGGCAGCACCGGGGGAGGTGCCCTCCTCTGAGGGCTGGTGCCGCCTGCCCAGGCTGCCGCCGCCGCTGTTGCCACCACCGTTGCCGCCGCCGCCAGAGCCACCAGAGCCACCAGAGACGCTCCAAAAAGGTGCTGCTCTGGCTAAAAGAAGTAGCGAATGGCTGCCTCTTACTGTGCATGCGCAGAAACTCAATCTGATGCATGTGCAATGTGTCAGATTGAGTTTCTGCTCATGCACAGTAAATTGGAGCCATTTTGGCTCCAATTTTAAATTTTTCTTTTCTTTCGGTGAGGCATCCGGAACCGGATGCCTCAAAAGTGGACTACCCTCCCAGAAAACCCTCCAGGATTGTTCCTATCAGTTCCAGGGAACCGGATGGAACCGGGGTCATCCCATCACTGCCTCCACCCACTTGTTAGCTGGGGCAGGTCAAGGCTGGGTGGCTCTCCTGCACTTCCTGCTTGTGGTGTGGCTGTTTCCCAGCTCGTACCATGGCTCAGCTCAGCCCAGCCTCCTTTCCCACAGCCCCTGTCTCACGTGTCCTCCCTTCGGTTGGTCCTCCCAGCGTACAGGTGCACACACACTCCCGGTAGGAGCAGTTAACTGAAAGAGGAGAAGCAACAAGCTGCCCCCCCCAAAAAAAAACCCCACGAAGGGGCAACTTGATTTGAAGAAAAAACCAGTCTAGTGCTTCTCCTCTTTCATGGCAACAGCGAGGGGGCTTCTGCTGCTGCTCCCGCCAGGTGCACACATGTGCCCATGGTCAATCTAAAGGGTGCACCACTGGTGCTGAGGGCTAGGGCACCCCAGGATGAGTCCCGGTAGACCAGTGGGCCAGCCCACCATTGCCATCTGATCCACATTTCTTTAGTGATTAGAACCACATCTGTTTGTGATGGATGTACATAACCTCATTGTCCTTTATGCCTGAAACTCCATCCTAGAATACTTACATTATGTCTCCTCTTTCTCTCTCCTTCTGTCTCATCCAACCACCTTACTATACAGGCTTTGGACTTCAGAATTCCCTGCCCATCAGATCTACGTATATGACTGTAATTTCTCCTGCATGGGTCACGTTAATACATCTCAAGAGAATTATCTAGTTCAGATTAACTCAGCCCTATACAGTATAATCACATCTGATGGTAAAATGTGACAGACTTTTTAATCCTCAGCAAAGATGTATTAAAAGAAGAAGATGTCATGTTAATTGATTTTACAGAGATGAACCAGTTTAAGCTCACCGGTCAAGATAATCATTACAGTTTGTAAAGACTTGTGTCTTCTCCAGAAAACTAACATTTTACATGGAAGGGAAAAAGCCTACAAAAACACCACAGAAATGTTTTAGCCCTTGCTCAAGAAAATCTTCATAATATCAAGCAAGAGCAGAGTGTTTCATGTAATAAGCATGTCATAGAATAGCCATTGAGAACATGAAACTAGAACATAGTCTTAAAGGCATTTCAGACCAATGGGATGGAAACATGATGGGATGGGTTGTGTGCAATGAAACCAGAGATGTAAAAAGACTCGAGCCCAGTGGTTCCCAACATGGGGCACATACTCCACAGGGGGACTTCAATTCCCAGAAGCCAAGTCAGCTAAAGATGTGATTGTTGTTGTTGTTGTTGTTGTTGTTGCATGTCAGAAATTATTCTGGGTTGAAAGGATTTTTGCTTGGGAAACTCCACTCAAGGGATGCCCAAATGAAGCTCCTTTCATGTCCCAAAGATCTTTTCCAACTGAAGTGGTTCCTATTTATCTACTTGCAAATTCTTGCTTTCAAACTGCTAGGTTGGAAGGAACTGGGACAGAGAAGGGCGCTCAAACTGTCATGCAGTACCCAGGTCTCAAACTGCCAACTTGCTGGCCTTCCAGCTAACAAGGCAAGCTTCCTAACCACTGAGCCACCACAGTCTCTTGCCACCGCAGCCCCTAGTATATTCATGAACCTCAACAAGCATGGAAGCTTCATCAGACTCAATTATGCCTTCCAGCATCTATTCACTGTAATGAGTGTGGTTGCATGTTTCATGCCAGGATCAGTTTATTGAGTCATCAGAGACACATCCATCAACTGTGAAAATAACTTCGAGGAAAAATGTATACTCAGATATGAGTAGCAGCCAATGACAACCATTTTAATGTATCTGTCATATGATGTTCATCAGTTAATGGATTTGGAATTTTGCAAAATAGTTTTCTCATCTCCCTCTACAATAAAGTGGGGGTTTTTTAAAGAAAAAAATGAATATAGATCTGGTTTCTATTGTTCTTCTTAAACTCCTCACTCTAAAACCAATAAATATTATCTCATTGCATTTAATCTAAGATATGTGCATACAGTATTGAGAACAATAATATAAATATGATCTATAGTGTACTGTTTAAATGTGAACTTGAATTCTCTAACCTTGTGTCATTCCTGAACAGCTAGGGGTGTCATTTCTTTGTTTCAGACTGTGTTTAACCAGCTATAACCACAACATACACTATATTTTTAAGAGCTTTCTGTGACTTTTTACAAGGTTTGGGGAATTGAGGAAATTATTCTTTTAAAATGCTTTGATCTCTGGAAGTCCCACTGTTACATCTTTT
This sequence comes from Furcifer pardalis, assembly GCA_030440675.1. NCBI lineage: Eukaryota > Metazoa > Chordata > Lepidosauria > Squamata > Chamaeleonidae > Furcifer > Furcifer pardalis. The sequence goes on from CP126892.1 coordinate 29,207,626, forward strand.
ATCTTGCAAGAGCATTGATTTTTGCCGATTGCCTTAGTGAAACTCTGAACTCTGAAAGTACTTCAGTTCCAAGAGAAAATGTTTTTCAAACATCTAAAGGCCAAGACTTATGATCTCTTTTAATGTGCACTTTATTTCTCATTTTTCTCTCTCTCTCAAAAGGATAATTTTTTCAGCACTGGACTTTTAACTGATCTGCTTATTATCGGCAGCATCTTAGCAGTGAAGAATTTTAATGAGATTTTAGTGCTATTTTTCAGAAACATTTTCTTTCTTCAATTTTGATATAGTTGAATAAATACCAACCTCTACCCACTGAAATTTTAGCTGCAATGTTAAGGATTATCATGTCTCCAAATTGGATGGCACCAAGTATAATCTTCCTGGAGATCACAGATATTTACCTCCTCCTGGTATTAATTTGTTAATTTGTTTTGATGGAAAACCAGAAATGGGAATGGAGACAGGTTACAGATGAAGCAAGTTAGGACATTTCATATATAATCTTGTCTCTCAGTTGTTGTTGTTCAGGCACACAGTTGATTCTGACCCTATGGACCATTGTCCTCCAGGCACCTCTGTCCTCCACCATCCTCCTCAACCCACCCAGCTCTGTGCCCATTGCATCTACTCTGTGCCCATTACAATACCATCTAGCCATCTCATCTTTGGTCATCCCCTTCTTCTTTTGCCCTCCACCTTTTCCAGCACCAGGGCCTTCTCAAGTGAATCCTTACTTTTCATTTCATGTCCAAAGTACTTTAGCTTCATGTTTACTATTTAACTTTCTAAGGAGCAGTCAGGGTTGATTTCTTCTAAGATTGACCTATAGATCAATTCTGATTTGTATGCCCAATAACCAAGAACAGAGTAGGGTTTTCATCTTCTTTCATGTCCAGATCAAACTTTAAACAGCCAAAATAAAACCTCCTTCTTGGCTTTGTTGTTGGCCAAAATCAAATCCTCATCAGTACATTGGTACAGAGCATTTCACAACCTTTCTTTACATACCAACAGACACTCCTGGGCCAGTCGGGCCAAAGATTGGAGGCAGCTGCACAGACCGGCTGCTCCTATTTCATCCTTGCTGTGGCCCCACATCCACCAATGGACTCTCCCTGGCCAGTTGGCCTGAGGATTGGAGGCAGCTGCATGGACTAGCCACGGCTATTTCATCCCCACCGTGGCCCCGCAACTGCCAAAGGATTCTACCTGGCCAGTTGGTCCAGGGATTGGGGGCAGCTGCAGAGACCAGCTGCTGCTATTTCATCCTTGCCATGGCCCCACATCTGCCAATGGACTCTCCCCGGTCTTTTGGACCAGGGATTGGAGGCAGCAGCATGGACAAGCCGGTTGACCGAAGATCGCCGCCACCGTCGCAACAGCTGTTCCACAGCTACCCCCCTTTGCTGGGATGAGATAAGGACTCTCTTGGCTCTTCTGACTTTAATGTTTTTCTTTGTGCTAGTGTAATGTGTGTGTGTGTGTGTGTGTGTGTGTGTGTGTTGCTTTTTTATTGTGTAACTGTGCTAGTATTGGTAATAGCACTTCTCAGCAGGATGGAGTTGACTTTTAAAATGATATATTGTTATAGGGATTGTATTCCCTGACTATTGTATTTTCATAATTTTTTTAATGTTAAATCTATTGATTGTACTATGTGTTATATTTATACTATGTTGTTGCATTTATATTTGAGACTGTAAGACTGTAATGTTTATTATTATTATTATTATTATTATTATTATTATTATTATTATTATTATTATTATTATTATTATTATTATTATTATTATTATTATTATTATTATTATTATTATTATTATTATTATTAGATTTATTAGATTTATTAGATTTATATGCCGCCCTACTTGCTTTACTGCAACTCTGGGTGGCTCACAGAAAAACAAGATGCAGTTACCCATGTCATGTTAGCTGCTCTGAGTCGCTTCGGTGAATAGAGCAGCATATAAGTCTAAATACAAATACAAATACAAAAAATACCAAGCCAAAATGTTACAACATAAGTGGGGAATGAGTGAAAATAAGCAGAATCATAACATGCTATTGGGATGAGTTATAGGAGGACTAATCAAGTGATTTTTAAGAAAAAAATGATATAGCATGAATGTGCACAAACACACACACACACCAGGATTGGCAACAAAGGAACTTGGGAGGAGGGTGCCTTTTCCTTTCTCACAAGAGAGAGGAAGGTGCAGAAGGCCGACACAAATTATCATTGTCTTTACTCAGGGAGCAGGACAAGGAATGGACCCTATTTAGGGGCGCTTGAACCCTGGCCTCTTTTGGTTGCAAGAAAGTGAAAGGGACCCAGGAACCCATCCTCCTACCCTTTCACCTAGAATACATTTTGGGTCACCAGTTTTGAGGCTGGATAGGAATTTTTTAACTATCAGAAGTGAGGTAGTTTTTCACATATCCTATTCTAGGGTTTGTAGAGGTCCTTAGTTAGTGGGCTGTGGACTTTTAAATAAATCACAATTACAGGGTGAGTAGTGCTGGGTGGTTGGGGTTAGTGGTGAATCCATTTAGGGGTCTATTACTGAGGTGGCAACAGATTGCCTGGTGTGATTCATATATACAAAAGGCAGTTTGATTCCCCCCATCCAGCAAAGTGTAATTGCTAACTTCCCTTTGCATGCCTTTCTCACATCAACAATGAAATCAGGTATGTAACCAATCACATGTCCAATCACACAATGGGATCTTGTAATAGAGAGGAATCATGTGAGTTGCCCTGATAAATGGCAACAGGTTTTTGATCTTAGTACAGTATAACCTCCGTTAACGTAATTAATGTGTTCTCTGGGATGTTACTTACAGCGAAAATTACTTTAACTGAATTTCCCATAGGAATGGATTGAATGCAATTTCCCATAGGAATGCATTGAAAACCAAAATACTTTTACCAAAATGCAGTTTTCCATAGGAATGCATTGAAAACCAATTAATCATTCCAGGGGGGTGGGTGAATCCATAAACGGAGCCACTATTTTCTATGGATTTCCTTTTGCTATGTGATTTTTATGTTAACCAACCCATTTGTTAACCAAGGTTCTACCGTACTTAAAAACAACTATCTTTGAAAATAAGTCTGCCTGTTACTAGGCTGTGACTTATCTTTTTTTGCTAATTAAGAGAGAAAGGATGACTGTTGCTTTGTTTAAGAAACATATTTATGGGCAGAAAGACAAGAACCAATTTATTTGTGTCTTTTTTCCTTCCTGTTCATTTGGAGAGTTGTTATGGTTTTTTTTCACCAGTAACAGGTAATTTCTTTACAGACCTAATTCGAACTCTAATATATTATATACTCGGGAATAATGTTTTCCCATTGCAACTCAAGACATTTGAAATATATCTGTAAATCTCTAATTTAAAGGAATCAGGTTTCTCCTGTCTGTGACCTCTCAAGGTATTCATCTGGTCAAGCAGAGACAGAAGTGTTCTTCTCTCCCTAGGTGTTTTAATTAAAAAGACAATTCAGCCTTTACAATGGCTTCTCCAAAACATGTCACTATGTAATAAAATCTGAGATCTATCACATCTAATGTTTAGTGTTTCATTAAAAAAAATACTTTTAAAAACTCTACAGTGAGATGCGAATATTGTCCTGCCATCTCAACACATTATTTATCAGAGTTTTATCTGAGACCTGGTTAACTAAGATTGCTAATTCACTATGTATTACTTGAATTGTAGCTATGCTGTCTCAACAATTACAGATGGTGCTGATTATAGTGATGTTGAAGATGATGGTGATTCCCTGATAGAGAAAGAATTGCTGCCCATAGGAAACAAAAGTGAAATCCATAATTTGAGTGTAGCTCTAATTCAGGGGTGCCCAAACTTTTTGGGCCATGGGCCAGTCACGTGGTCATGTGGCTCCTCCCACCTGGAAGTGGAAGTAAAATGCACCTGCACATCTGCAGAATGCTGCTGTAAATTACAAATGGCTGTCATAAACGCATTTACAACAGCTGTGGGTCATTTACAGCAGTGTTCTGTGCATGCACAGGTGCATTCTGCACACACACACATGTGCATTTTACTTCCACTTCTGGGAGCGGCGAGGGTGGCACAGGCCAGATTAATTGGCACTGTGGGCCATAGTTTGGGTAACCCTGGTCTAAATGATCAACACTATATCCACTCTCAATGAACAGATACCAGTAAAAGCAAGAGTCAGGCCTTATTTAATGTCCCCAAAATTAGCCACTCCCAGATGGGATGCCTATACTGTAGTTTTATCTCAAGCCACAGAAAATAAAGCTGTGAAAATCCTAACAAGAATATGCAAAAAATAAAATAAAATTTGAAAACAAAACAATTGATTACAGACTGGCAGCACTCACTATACATCCCCAACTCCAAGAAAAGAGACGTCAAGGAGTACTGTAACTATAGGAGCACTGCTTTAATTTCCCATGCAAGTAAGGTGATGCTCAAGGTGTTGCAACAACATCATATAAGAAATGCCTGATGCTCTAGCTGGATTCCAAAACTGAAGAGATACATGAGATCATATTGCAAATTTCTGTTGGCTACTGAAGCAAGGAATTTTAGAAGAAGGCCACCCTCTGCTTTATAGATTACAGCAAAAACTTTGACTGTGTGGATCATGAGAAGATATGGGTGGTTCTGAAAGAAGAGTGGATGCCTCAACCTTTGATTGCCATGACGGGCAACCTATATTCTGGACACAAACAGAATACAGAGAGACAGTGGCTTCCTATAGGCAAAGGTGTCAGACAAGGATGCATTTTATCTCTTGCTGTGGAGATGAAGTCAGTCAGCTCCTAGAGGGACAATGGTATATAAGTGTTATCCTCAGCTTGTGCTGGTTGGAACCCAATCCTATGTGCAGTTCTTCCAGACCTTTATTGGACATGGCAGAGATCCTGTTAACAGAGATGTTCTCTCTGTAGACAATAGCAAACTCCCTCCCTTCCTGTCTAGTCTGACCTAATGCTTAATGGCATAACCGGCAAGGCAGACCTGCTTTCTTGCTTAATTGGTGGCCTACCATCCTACCACTCCATTTGTGTGGCCACTCTCAGACCAGCTCACAATATATCATAAAATAAAACATTAAAATTACCATCCAAGTACAAAAATTCACTGTGTACTGCAAATAGGCAGCAAAAAAGAAAGAAAAAAGAAAATATTAAAATGCATAAAAGCTGATTTTGGAAAACTCCAGATATAATGTATAGAAAATGGAATATAAATAACAGCTCCATCTCCCATGCTCATAAGCAGCTGTCAGAAGCAGATTATATCACAAACCTACCAGCTATGAGGAATTTTCATAAATATAGGGTGTTTTTTTTTTTGAGGTCTTGTAACATGATATCTTACATGGCTATATTGTGCAAAGCATTTTGTATTCTTTCTGATGAAGCATAATTTTTCTGGAGACTATTATGCTAAATTCATCATGCTCAAGTTACAGTAATACCTCGGATAACGCTAAGACATGGTTCCACAAGTCTTGGTGTTATCCGATTTTTAGTGTTATCCGATGCATGTTAAAATCCTATGGGATGTATTGGATAACGTTAAAGCTCCATAGAGATACATTGTAACCGCACAGGCTTTAGCGGTTGTTATCCGATACATCCCATAGGATCCAATTTTCCTCCCCAGATGACTTAACGTTATGCGATTTTAGCGTTATCCGAGGTAAATGTTATCTGAGGTATTACTGTACTTCTATTCTGTCAGAAATATGAAAACTACAAATGAAGTGTTTTTCTCTATTCCTTTTGTTTTATTTTTCTGCTTTCTTCTTCTTTGAGAGAGAGCAGTTATTATTATGCAGTTTAGACTTCCTTAGATCTCTTGCTAAATCTATATTATCAATCTCAGAACTACAGAACAGCCTTTATAGAAAAAAACCAATGCAACAGTACAGCAATACATTCCAGCAGGTGCCACAATTTTTAAGAAGGAAAACATGTCTGCAATACATAACAAAGCATAGAAACACCACTGACTTCTTCCAAGATTGTGCAGAGAAAATAAGCAGCCTAGTTTGACATTCAAGGCCACTGTTTTCATATAGGATGGTTGTGTGTGCAGAGTACAATTTGACGGGTAACTGGGTTGTCTTCTGCTCTATTTTTCAGGTCTGTGTTTCATGCATCAGTTGGTGCCATTATTCAGTCAGTGCCTGGACTATAGATTGAAGCCTGAGGTCACTATCTTCATTAACTCAAAAAACCTATTGAATTGAACGGAACCCCAAGGGCTATTTGGTCCACATTACTGTCAGTGTGAAAGGCCCATTGCTACAGCACCCTTAATAGATGAATACCCAACCTGTTTTCGAAAACTCTGACCTAGAAGAGTTCACCAGTCTCCAAGGTAATCTGTTCTACTGTTAATTACTGCTGTCATTAGGAACTTCTTTTTAATGATTAGTCAACATTTATTTTCTTCTAATTGGAATCCATTGTCTTGGGTTCTGTAGAAAATAATCTGGCACTATCTCTTATTTGATAGATAGCATTTCAAATGTTTGAAGATGTCTGTTAACTCACTTCTCATCACTGTTTCCTCAATCTTACCCCTTAGGGCTAAATATATCCAACTCTCACAAGTAATTCCTTACAGGACTTTGTTCCCACGTCATTTATTATCTTTTAAGCGATTAGCCAGTTCTTAGTCTGTTACAGGAGAAGCAATAAAGAATATTTTCACATCTTAAAAACTAGCATGTACTATTGGCATGAGTCTTTGTAGATTTTAGGGCATTACTTGCATCTGGAATAGTGGGCTAGAGCCCATAGAAGCATATGTCAAATACAGTTTATTAATCTAATGATATCATAAGACTCCTTCCTGTTTTCTCATTGTTGGTAACCTCTTCTGAACATGTTACATTGTCCTGATACCCTTCTTAAACAATGGTACCCAGAAGTGAGTGCAGTGCTTCAGATGAGGTTTAACCAAAGGAGAATAATACAATAGCATTACATCTCTTCATCTGAATAATATTCTTTTGTTGAAGCTCCCTAGAATAACAAGCATTATATTTTTCTGAAAGGGCATCATCCTGTCAACTCAAGTTCAGGCAGTAGTCTACAAAGTCCCCTAGGTAATAATTCTACTTTCAAGCCAGGTGTGACCCATTCAATATTTGTGCATCTGTTTTTTTGGTGGGAGACCCATGTCTAAATAGCATTGCCCCGCCACCCCCCGAGTAATGAGATGGACAGCTTTGTTTTGGATTAATAACAATGGGCCAATTTATTAATAAAAAGTCAACTGTGGCATAACTGCTGTGCAATGGGGCCAGTGTAACATGAGTAAGGCAAAGCACCAATTAAATAATATCTCAAATTTAATTTGCCTTTAATTTATTTTATATGCCCAATACAGAAGTGACATTCCACTTTTGGCATAAAATCAGGTGAACATAACTTGTGACTACCAAGCTGTCAAACTTCAGTAGTCCCTTGTTCACAGTCCACATTTTTCCAACAGCCCTAATTCATTCCCTTGTCACACTGCCAGGCTGTTGAACCAAACATTCCCCCTACCTGTTTATCTTCCAACCGAAGTGGTCCCTATTTATCTACTTACAAATTCTTGCCTTCAAACTGCTAGGTTGGCAGGATCTGGGATAGAATGGGGCCATATTAAATAAGAAGAATAAAACATAACAACAGAACATAAGATATTTTCAATCAAATCAAACTGAAATTCAGATTACAATTGACTGTTAACTCCTAATTCAGTTAATGCAATGATTTGGATATCTGCTTCCTTGTTGGATACCGTGTTGCAGATAATTTTGTGAACCTGGCTGTGATTTAACTTGAGGAGTCAGAGCAGAGGAAAAATAAAATTTGTTGGGTCTACTTGAGTAATATTTTAAAATTGGAGAAATGAGCAGATAGTAGGCATAAAGTACAGGATATGTTCCACAGTTTCTGCCATGCCATTTGGCACAGGCAAAAACATTGACTATAAGGAATACAGCAGTATTTTCCATATAAAAACATTCATATCAAAGTAATGAAATGAACCAAGGCCAAAAAATGTTTGGTGAGTTCTAAATTATAAAGATAATCTACTAGGATAATGCTCTTTCTGTGATTCCCAGGCACCAAGTAATGCAGAACCACATACAGTACTCTCAAATTGTAGAGTTGTATCCCAAATCCATTTCCTAATAGTGTATTTAGCTATTAGTAATCCCAGATGCAGCTGGGCCAGAGGGGACAACATACAGGGAAACAATTTCCCATTCACTGCTCTTGTCCAGCCTGAGGACTGGTTGTCTGTTAAAAATCAATGGAGCAGATCCGGAAAGATTAAGGTTTAGCTTCAGCCAGGGACTGCTTATTTGAAGCCAAGCACTTGCTTCATGTTGGACCATTCCATTTTCTATTCTGAACAGGAAACTAGGGATAAAACATGTGACACCCAAAACAGTTTACAGGTATAGAGAAAGTACTGCCTCATGGGGACAGAAGTCTTTATGTATATACAGACCTTGCCTCAAAAAACCTTTTCATACAGATGGATGAAGAATCTCAAGATGGCAGTAACAGCACTTTGTGCACTCTCAGTGATGTAAGCAATAAGGACGCTCCACAGCAGTTGTGCTTGCTTGTCTGTCTGTCTTGCCCACACCCCTTCTCCCATCTTGCCCACACCCCTTCTCCCGTTGAGCCCCTGAATTTGGTATATAAAGAACATGCCTGTAAGTTCCACTCTTTGTCTGATGAAGTGGACTTGATCCACGAAAGCTAACAATAAAAATATAGCAGTTAGTCTTTAAAGTGCTACAGTGTTTTTTATTTTATTTTATTGTTTTGTTTTCTGATATGCCATAAAAAAGTATGCCAATATAGGACTTAACTTAGTCAATCATGCATTTAGCTATCCTCTGGAAGATAATGAAAGTTAAAACACTTTGCAAGGATCATACTCTCAGGTAATTATCCACATTATATAGGACAGACAGAATGAGGTGGGCTATGAATAAAACTATGGACTACGCCACTTCAAAATGGCAGGCAGGGATGTGTCCATTTTTTTGGTTGATAAAATCAACTTCTGATTTCCTGACAACTAAATGTGTAAATTGAGTCAATTAAAAAAAAAAGATCAGTGGTTAACCTTCCTTCCATGAACAGAATAGAAACCATGGACTATGGCCTCAGATCACTTTTCATTCCATAGACTTCTGTCCCTTTACAAAAATCAGGATCAGAGAGTTAGGGGACACCGTGAAATAATATGAGATTTGGTCCTCCAGATGTTTATGGACTACTATTCTTATCATATTCAAAAATGCCCAGACTGAATATGGTTAGAGTGCAACAATAAATACAGAGTCACACATTTTCCAGCCCAGAAATATAAGGGATTGCAATTGCCAATAACTGCATATCCTTTGCCAAATTAGATGAAGAGCCACTTGTGATCCATGCCAATGTGTTTGAAGCTTATGTTAAAATTCTACCTGTTATTTTGTAGTGGTGGTAGCTCATCAGTACAGTTCCACCATAATCTAGAGATAGCTATTTATGTATGAAGTAGATGAATATTTTCAAATGTTTATTTGGAGGCAAGACATTTACTATGACAGAGAAAACACAGATCCAATCCAAAAGAAATTAATTCCAGTTGTTTCCTTGGAAAAAATCCTGGAAAATAGACATCTGCTGAAGAAAAACATAGCACTGATGGCATGCCAAAAGAGAAAGATGCTACTTAGAATAGAACAACCACCACTGGCACTGAAACTCTACAGACGGGAGCAATTATGAAGATGTGTTTGATCTGGGTTTTTTTGAGGCAACTGGTTGCCAAAACATTAGAAGCTGAATTGGAACAAACAAGCTGATAATATTAACTTCTATTGAACGGAGCATCCATAGGACCGTGGATCCACTTCAGCCAAATGCTGAATTCCAAACCAAATTAAGCCAGTTTCTACAACATCTGGGCCCAGAGTGTCTGAAGAGTTTCTGGTTGATTAAGTAATCCAGACACCTAAAATAGGTGGGAAAATCCAGACAATGTGCCTATAAATAAACCAAATAAGGACAACAGGAAGGTAGTGTGAGTGGATGGGGAAGGCAGGGAGCTGGGCTTGACTCATCAATGACTCTAAGCTTCTTGATTAGTCAAAGTAATCTAAGGTAAGAATTTCACCACTTATTTAATGATGGTTACATGGGTGGGAGAAATTGCATCAATATCTCATGCAGCTTTTTATTTAGTTATTACCTTTCACTGCTGGTGTAGAACTTAATATATTGTAGAATTTGCATTAACTGGTCTAGAGTTAATGCTGATTGCCCAGAGGTTCCACCTCTTAACTTCTCAGTGTCTTTGCCATGCCTATTTAGCATAGTTTATTACAATCCTCTATTCACCTTTCTTTCAACAAGATCTATTTATTGCGTTTATGTCTCCTTTTTCCCCTCACCCATCTAAATTGGTTCTACTGGTGATTTGATATCTCTGATTTACTTTCTCTGTATGGTTCATTGTAAACCTTTCTCTCTGTGTTTCTCTCTCTTTTGTTCATGTACAATCATAAGATTCCTACCAGAGATTCCTTTTTATCCAAAAAATACATTAAGCATCATCATATCATCATAAAACTGCTAAGCTGGAAGGGACCCAATGGATAATTAAAGTGCATGTCTCATTCATAAAGTGCACATTTAATTCATTTTATTTTTATTGGCAATTCAATTCATCTTTCTGAGTAAATAGCCACATTAAATGACCACTCTGTTGTCTTCTTATTTCATGGCATGCATATATAACTTATAGTTTTAATTAGAAGATTGTGTTGACTTTAGATAAAAATGATATTTGTACAACAAATAGAGGATAGTCCAGAGAGCCTCCAGAACTTCTTGGATCAATTAGGGATCCCTTAAAAATATCTGATGTTTGTTTCAGTTATTCAGTATTAGAGTTTTTAATGATATTTTAACAAGAATATTTGGTAGAAGCTCATGCAAAAGAGGGAAACAAAGCAAGAGCCCTAGTAAATGCCAAAGTCTCTCTAGGAAACTTCAACTGTTCTGAAAAGAGATCAAGCCACACCAAATCAAAATCAGCTTACGACGAATTGAACCCAATTTGTATGGCAAATATTTGGGTGAAAATTGGATCAAATGTTACCTATGTACCTTTTGTTTCAATTCAATGGTTGCTATTACACAGTAATATAATGTGATCAATATTTAACTTAAGACTTTATGTGATAAACATTTAATTTAATCAGTTATACACCTAGTATATAATAATAATAATAATAATAATAATAATAATAATAATAATAATAATAATAATAATAATAATAATAATAATAATAATAATAATAATAATAATAGGGATCCCTTAAAAATATCTGATGTTTGTTTCAGTTATTCAGTATTAGAGTTTTTAATAATAATAATAATAATAATAATAATAATAATAATAATAATAATAATAATAATAATAATAATAATAATAATAATAATAATAATAATAATAATAATAATAATAATAATAATACACACAGTATATTCTGATTAGGTTGAAAGAAGAGAGTGCAAAAGCTGGCTTGAGACTCAACATCAAGAAAACCAAGATAATGGCAACAGGCCCTATCAGTCCCTGGAAAATAGATGGGGAAGTAATAGAAGCAGTGACAGATTTTACTTTCTTAGGATCAAAGATCACTGCAGACGGGGATTGCAGCCATGAAATAAAAATTAGACTGATTCTTGGAAGGCAAGTGAGGAGAAACCTGGAGAACATAGTTAAGAGACATCATCTTGCAAATAAAACATTGCATAGTCAAAGCAAAGTATTCCTGGTGGTAATGTATGGTTGTGAAAGCTGGACCATTAGGAAAGCTGAGCACAGAAGAATAGAGGCCTTTTGAAATGTGGTGTTGGAGGACAGTGAGGAGAACAAATAGGTTGATCTTAGAAGAAATCAACCTTGACTGCTCCTTAGATGGTCAAATAGTAAAGATGAATCTAAAGTACTTTGGACATCAAATGAGAAGAGATAATCAAGTTGAGAAAGCCTTGATGCTGGGAAATATGGAGGGCAAAAGAAGAAGAGGGTAGCCAAAAATGAGATGGCTAGATGGTATTGTAGCTCCAATGGACATAGGAAGGGGGTTAAGACCTGGCTGGCAGGGCATGTGTGGGGTATGGGCCAACTGGTTGCTTCAGTCTGTTGCCTCATCTGACCCCTCCCTCTCTGTGTGTGTTTTATTTAATCTCTTTTAATATATGTAATTTTTAATCTTGATTTTTATACTGTACTGTGTTTTTATTGTGTTTTAAGCATTTTTAAAGTTTGTTAGCCAGCCACCCTGGGTCCTTGTGAGGAAGGTGACATAAAAATTTGATTAAATAAATAAACAAACAAACAAACAGGTAAGAGAATAATTTGATCCACAACAATGAAAAATTGCAGTCTTATGACTGAAATATATAACTCTGTACAAATAAAATCCCTATGCAGATTGTTTATATCTTACATATAACCTCACCAAATAATCTCATCTGCCTAGAAACCCTGAAGAGGTTTGCCGTACATCAGAATTTACTTGACAGCACTCAGTTATTACTCTTGTAGGCTTCAGCATCAGCAGAATCTAGTAGTACCTTAAAGACTAACTACTTTTACTTGATTATAAGAAGTTTGTTTTGAATCTGGGAGTGTACAGGAAGCTGGTAGGGTGACATGTATTTTCAAGGCAGTGTGGATAAATAATCATCTTGGTGTTAGAATGCAGGAAGGATATGAACAGACAACAAAAGACCAGACAGGGAAAAAACCCTGCTATAATAATCTATTTTTTGTAACATCTTACTACAGAACTCATGAAGGCTGTCGTAGAATGGTGTGGCTCTCTCCTACAGCTTTTTGTGTCTAGTGGTATGATGTCTAAATGGGGAGATGCACAGAAGCAAGATCTCATGTCACAAACAGTGTGGCAGTAAATCAAGGGAAGGAAACCTTTTCACCTCCAGATGTTTTATTCTATAACTTCCATAAACCCCAGACTGGCAATTACAGCTGAGGATCAGTAATTATTGGAACTGAAGTCCAGAATATTTCAAAGGTAAATTGTAGCCTCTGCATTTCTCAAAGTAGGTCTACCTGTCTCCTTAACAGCCAATGGAAAACCGAAGATTTACATAAACACTTTTTCTCTGCTGCTAACACTGCTGCTAACACTGCCCTGGCTAAAGCCAAATTGCTTCACCTTCTATAGTCTGGAAAAGATGAATGTCATGCCTAGAAGGGCAGCATTATCTGAATCAACAAGAACTAATTTGATAGCTGGAGATAGCTGTATAAAAATATTCTCCTTAACAGTACTGCAGTGCCTCCTAAAGATCAGCTATGGATTAATTTCCCCTTTATCCCCCTAGTTTGCTGAGATGTTGAGAGTTGATTTTTTTTTCTTCAGCAAAAGATCTTTTGCTGTTTGAAAAGGATAAGTTTAATGACTGTGATAATTTTAATTTCTGGCTTTATTATGGCACTTTTTAAAAAGCAGAGGTTTTATTTCTCATTTTTTATTATGTTCTTTTGAGCCATGAACCTGTCTCCCTGATCTTCATATGCCTGAATTTCCATGATAGCTGATTAGCTCCTGTGGATGGCCCAATTATAAGCTTTAGAAAATCAGTCAAAGCAGCAAATTAACGCTTGAGGGAGCATTAGAGAGAAGGGAAAGTCTTAATGTTTTTCTCCCAAAGCGGTAGATGAATAGAATATCATTGACTTTGGGAGCACTTCTTCGCCTTCGTCTTCTTCCTCCTCCTCCTCCTCTTCTTCTTCTTCTTCCTTCTGTGTCTAGACCGCTGCAGATTAACATATACAGTACTGTAGAATTTTAGCTTCTTGTTAGAATACCAGTGTGATAGCAGTGAAAAATCACACCTGTCTGTGCATCCCAGTATCCCTCCTCCCAAGGCCCTGGTAGTGCCACAGTCTCCTGAGACAAACTCCATGGGTCACTTTCCTTGCTTGGAACAACTTTTATTAAAAGCACAATGATTTCCCTCATGGGTGACTTATATTATTTTGGGAGTCCAGTTAAATTAATTAAAGTTCCCTTAAGTCCAAGTCCTAGGAGGCAGATGTATGTGGGGTGTGTGAGAGTCTTTTTTTTTTTTTGGGGGGGGGAGGGGGGTTGTTATACAGATGGATGAAGCCAAGCTCAGGGGCTATACTTTCCAACCTCTCTCTTAGTATGCTTCTCATACCCCCTTGCCTCTCTTTCATTGCTGTGAGTCCACCTGTATCTCATCATACAGCCTCAACTGTGTCAACATGTTGACAGCCTTGATCCCTAGGAACTCCACTTTCCCCATGTCCTTTCCTCAGCTTGTGAGCTGGGGCCACACAGACCATGAGATGCACATATGGATTTGAACATGCCCACCCTCTTATGTTGTCTGGATCATTTTACATTATGAAAAAAATCACCCTGTATATTTCTGAGTTACACATAGTAACTAAATCTCTATTCTAATGTTTTAAGTGTATGAAATTTGCATTAAAAGGAGAAGTATCACTGTATCCCCTCCGGGGGCCACCCCAATGGTCACCCCCAACCGTCATCCCAACGGTCAGCATCTTCGCCTCAGGTTGATTTAATATACTGAAAAATTGAAGAGAAGTGAAGTTCTAAAAGTGATAAAACAAACTTTTTTTCTGAGCTGAGGGCTCAGTGTGGAGCCATCATGACTGATGTTACAATTGTGAAAGAAGGATGGGTACAGAAAAGGGCTTATAGATCGCTGTCCAGCTGACCAGCGCTCCTCCCTCCTGTGGCCAGGGAGAAGAAAAGCCGTCGCCTTCTGAGAGTGGCCGGAGACCACCGCCCAGCTGGCCTGGGCCCCTCTCTCCCTGGGCTGAGGAGAAGAAAAGCCGTTGTCTTCTGAAGGCAGCCAGAGACCACCACCCAGCTGACCCGGGCTCCTCCCTGCTGGGGTCGGGAAGAAGAAAAACCGTCTGCTTCTGTGTGTGGCCAGAGATCACCACCCAGCTGCCCCAGCCCCCTCCCTCCTTGGGCGGGTGAGAAGAAAAGCTCGTGATTGGATAGGGGCCCCTGTGGATGGATGATGTGTTATTCGCGCTGCTACGGGACTTTAAATGAACATTTATGAATATGGACATTTATGAGTATTTTATGATGTTTTATGATGTGGTGATTTATATTGTGATTTATTTGCTGTTATGTGATTTATTTACTGTTATGTGATTTATTTGCTGTTATGATTTGCATTTTTGTTAGCCGCCCTGAGTCGTATAGTCGAGTGGGCGGCATATAAATGTGATGATGATGATGATGATGACGATGACGATGACGATGACGATGACGATGACGATGACGATGACGATGACGATGACGATGACGATGACGATGACGATGACGAAGATGATGATGATGAATAGCACCTCAGTTCATGTTATAAGACCGGTCAGAGGAAGTTAGGAAGCTGGGTAGATGCTACTGTTCTGTTTAGGGAAAGGTGCTGGTCATTACCTTTAAAGCCCTACATGGTAGTGGGCCAGGATACTTAAGAGACCGCGTCACCCAAAGAACATCTGTCCATCCCACCAGGGAGGATCGGAGAGGCTCTCTTATCATTCCATCGGCTAGAGAGGTGCATCTCTCTAGCACCAGGAGGAGGGCCTTCTCCGTGTCCACCCTGGCCCTTTGGAACCTCCTGCCAACTGAGTTACGTCTACAGACAGAGCCTAAAAACCTGGCTGGCAGGGCAGGTGTGGGGCTTCAGTAATATGGGGTCCCATGTTGGATGGTTGATCTGATGGGACAGCCACCCCTCCCTCGCTCTTTTAAACTTTTTAAACCTTTTTAAACCTTTTAACTTTTTAAATCTTTTAGATTTTTGTAAATTCATAGTTTAATTTTTTAAAATTGATTTTTAAGTGATTTTGAACCTTAAGGTTTTAATTTCTGAATTTGTAGGGGGATTGTTTAATTGTTTTGCATTTATTGTGTATAGTATTTCCCCCTTTTCTGTAAGCCGCCAAGAGTCAGGTTTGCCTGATTGGGGTGGGATACTAAATCTAAATAAATAATTAATATAAATAAATAAATAAAATTTATATGGATGTATGACTGTATCCCCACTTTTTATTATGTGACACAGGGAAGGATGGAGGCTTTGGCTCTACTCTTAAAGGATGGTTTAATTAGATCTACCCACAAGGTACCAAACAGCCAAGTTCAGTCATTTAGTACCAATGGATATTGAATTATCATAAATTTTATTTGGAGTAGCAAGCTCAACCCCAAATCAATACCACAAATGGTCTTGTGTTCAACTGTTCTGTGGTAAAGTGGACACATCAGGATGAAAATTCTGTTAAGTTTCTTCAGTAAGAATATGCACAAATCCCCAGATTTCTTCATCAATAGATGAAGAATTTTTTTTTTAACAAATTCAAATTGTATAGCCCTTCATAGATTTGAAGACAGCAATTATATCACTTCTTGGCCTTCTCTTCTGAAGATTAACACCATCCCTCTCCTGCAATCTTTTTTTCATTGGGCTTAGTTTTCAGACCTTTGCTCCTCTAAACATATTCTAGTTTCTCTATATCCTTCTTATGCTATAGCATCCTTAATGGGACACAGTATTCCTGGTGAAGTCTGAGCAAACAAGAATGGTACTTTTCCATCCTTTGATCTGGACACAATGAATTTAATATTACATTCTCTTTGCTGTTGTAGCACACTGTTGATTTATGAAGAGTCAGTTCATGAGGTACTAAGAAACTTAGAATTTTTTTCCACACATACAGTTAGCCAACCAATTATCACTTATCCTATATCTAGCCTGTGCCTGTGTCTGAAGAATTCTGCTAATCATTAATTTAAAAGTAAGTTTTCAAGTGGAAAGAAAGGTGAAGAGAGAAGTTACTTTGTGAAGTTGCCCCTTTCTAGAAAATTCAGATGGTAGATTCCAGAAAAGTGGATGATAGGAATCAAGATAGGATGGAAAGGTCTTCATTCTGGTCTAGCTTCTCCCTGGAGAGCTATGCTTACATATTGTCATGCTTGTGCTCTGCGTAGACTTTGGAATGAGGATGCTGCTATGAAAGTTTTAGTTTAGGATTAGTTAGATTTTCTTATTTTTATTGATGACTTATTCTAATATTGCCTAACCTCTATTTTTTTAAAAAACGGATTGGGTTAATGTCCTTTTGCTTAAAGTTTTGAACCTCTTAGTGCATTATGGAACTTTCACAAATAAAATTTTCAGTATGGTTTGGTTCTTTGTTGGAAAGGTGTATTTTGTGGTACTGCATTCAGTCCTAGACTTTGCCATTGGAGAAATCTTATGTTTTATGAGTTTTTAAGCTGCTCTACATTGAAAGTTGGCATGCAAACTAAAGCATGCAACCTTCTAGTTTAATTGAGTGTCACTAGAATACCGTGAGATTTTCAATTTTTAGAGTTTGGGGAAAGGGACTAATAATAAGATTTTTCCAACCACAATGCAATAGCCCAACTGGAAGTCACCCACACTACGGAAACGTTTTGGTTGCATGGCTCAGTAGTTTGTTTAGTTGTCTCTGCCATGGTCCATTTATTGAAACTCTCTCCAAAAGAGAGGTTTGGTTAACCTGGAATTACTTTTTTTTAAAAAAAAACACCTTGTCATCTTAGTTATGAGATTCTTTCCTAAATACTCATAGTTCATCTGTTTGAACCAGGGCTGCCCAAACTTTTTGCACCAAGAGCTGGCTACGCCCATGGAACAGCTGAGTGGGCCTGACCATGCCTCCAGAACTGGGCATGTTTGCGCATGCATGTTCATAACCACTTCCAGGAGTGGCATGGGCATGTTTGTGCATGTGCAAACAGGCCTGCAACCCTCCCAGAAGTGGTTCCAGATGCCCCTGCTCATGCACAAACACATCCGTGCCACTTCCAGAAGTGGCATGGGCACATTTGCACAAGTGTGGGGGCAACCCCATCCACTTCCAGGAGTGGCATGGACACATTTGTGCATTCACGGGGGCATCCGGAACTAATCATGGTAGTAGTTCTGGACATGTATGTGCATTGGCAGGCATGTCCCCCATCTACCTCCGGGAGTACCCCAGGCACTGCAGGCCTGATGAAATGCCCTCATGGGCCATTCTGACCCACAGGCCATAGTTTGGGCACCCTGGTTTAAACAATCTCTTCTACCATTTTTTCTGATTATAATATTATAATCAATGTCAAATGGACTGGTTGGCTGTTCTCCAAAACCTTTCTTTCTCTTTTTTTAAAGATGGAAATGATATTCCAGTCTTCAGGGGTTTCACTTGTTCTTTAGGAGGATGTTACATCTGTAAGTTCTCTATGTGAGAACAGATTTTGTCAAGGCCAAATTGCACCTGGGCATGAACTAGCACTCCCTATGCAAAAAGCAGAGTAAACACTTGTTCCTTATCCTTAGAAACCATATTCTAGGTTCTTTGCCAAAATCCAAAATTCTCCAATACAATTTTGTGTTCCCAGGACTTTTGCATATGGTATTCATGAGTGCGCCCTTTGAAAATTAATGAGAGGCAATGAACATGGCAAAGAAAAGATTTCTTTTAGACATTTATTTGTCATGAGTATATATGAGTATGCATGGCCTAACTAATTGCTGTTTTTTTTGAAACAAGATTTCAAATACAGGTAAATGACAAATAACACTATTAGAACGTACTTATTGCTTATATTAGTTGCTAACAAAGTGAATATGGTATTTTACCAAGGATATATGGGCTTATAGGGTAGTAATTAAATTATTAAAAAGGGAATAATGGTTGGACAATTCTTATGACATTATCAGGATATAAGATAGTTAATAAGCTTTGTAATTAAGTTGAACAACAAAGAAAGTCTGTAATTTCTTCAGTCCAGTACACTGGGGTGATCTTTAAAGTTACAAACTTAATCAAAAGGAAGATTAAAACAAGCCTTTTATAAATAGTCAATAACTGCCTACCTAGGCATCACCAGCTAGCAGGAGCAGTTTCACCCTTCCCCATCTCTCGCCTTGACTAAGCAGTTTTTCCTTCTTTCACTGACTCATGTAAATCCATAAGGCCTGACACATTGTTTTAAGTAGTAAATGCTTTCAGGCCACTATTTAATAATTTATACACTCTGACACCTAAATACCCTTGGATGCAGCTTATCTGCCCCTGAAGACCTGCCGGGCTACAAAAGCCCTCTGCGGCGGGAGGCTTCCCCGCCACCTGGACGTCGGACCAACTGGGCGAGGAGGACTCTGGCCGGGAGCGCCAGGACTCATTTCACCTGCCGGCGCTCCCGAGCCTCGCCCCCTCGCCGGGCTACAAAAGCCCCCTGCAGCGGGATGCTTCCCCGCCATCCGGACGTCAGACCAGTTGGGCAAGGAGGACTCTGGCCGGGAGCGCCCGGACTCGTTTCACCTGCCGGCGCTCCCGAGCCTCGCCCCCACGCCGGGCTACAAAAGCCCTCTGCAGCGGGATGCTGCCATGGCTTCCAGAGCATGCTTGTGGTTAGGGTAAGAGCCCTGACAATGTTGGATCATGTACTGTATTTTTACTGCATTACTGAGACTATGTCATGTATATGTAACTGGAATTGTATTTTGTAATCTTATTTTGCAGTGTGGTTTTGTTTTATTGCACTGCTGTTCTGTATTGTTATATTTATTGTATTATACTGTATGACCTGTGATTATGCTATATGTTATATTACTTTTGATTGTCTTATATGTATGGTTTCTGTAAACCGCCCTGAATCGGTTGTACCAAGTAAGGCGGTATACAAATCGAATAAATGAAATGAAATGAATGAAATTCCTTTATAGTTGTTACATGTCCTCTATATACCTTGACAGCAACCTGCTCTCTTCCTCTCTACTACATGTATTATTATCTGTTTGGGAGAAGAGAAGACAGAGGCAAAGTAGGTGTTCAGCACCTATTTTGTCCTTTTCAGCATTTCCTATTTATGCTTGTCCATCATTTCCACCTGGAGGACCTATTGTTTCCCGGCTCTCTCATTCTCCTTCTAGCTATCACCCCCTCCAATTTTTAATCAATCATGCAAATATGAAATGCTGAGCTATAGCCCTCTTGATTTTTTCCCTTCAAATATTGGTTATTTATACTCTTCTCTAGTGATTTGCTCTTGTGTGTCAATGTCCCTTTTAAACCTTAGCTTATTTGAAAGATCCCCTTGTTGTTACTCATGTTTCTTTGTCTCCCACTTTCTTTCTGTAGGGATTTTTAAAATGACTTTTGCCTTGGCCTTTAAAAATCCCCAATTTTTTTTTTTGGACTCCCCTTTGAATATTACTAACTTTCAGTTACAGTATTTCAAGTCACTAAGACGCTGACTGGGAGGCGGAAGGTCAGCAGTTAGATTCCCGAGTACTGCAGGACGGAATGAGCTCCTGTCTCTGTCCCAGCTCCTACCAACCTAGCAGTTCAAAAGCAAGAAATTACAAGTAGATAAATAGGGACCACTTCGGTGGGAAGGTAACAGCATTTCTTGTGCTCCGGTGTCTAGTCATGCCTGCCACGTGACCATGGAAACGTCTGCAGAAGCAGACAGCACTGGCTCTTCGGCTTAGAAACAGAGATGAGCACTGACCCCTAGAGTCGGATACGACTGGCTTTCGAGCAAGGGAAACCTTTACCTTTTCTACTTTTCTGAAATCCAGAGTGTTCATTATATGGCTCTTAGCTTTCCTGTGGCAATGTATGGTTGTGAGAGCTGGACCATTAGGAAAGATGAGCGCAGAAGAATAGATGCCTTTGAGATGTGGTGTTGGAGGAGAGTTTTGAGAGTCCCCTGGACAGCAAGGAGAACAAATAGGTCAATCTTAGAAGAAATAAACTCTGACTGCTCCCTAGAAGGTCAAATAGTAAAGATGAAGATGAAGACTTTGGACATCAAATGAGAAGAGAGGATTCACTTGAGAAAGCCTTGATGCTGGGAAGGGTGGAGGGCAAAAGAAGGGGCGGCCAAAAATGAGATGGCTAGATGGTATTGTAGACACAATGGGTACAGAGCTGAGCGAGTTGAGGAGGATGGTGGAGGACAGAAGTGCCTGGCAGACAGTGGTCCATGGGGTCGCAGAGGGTCGGAATCGACTGTGCGACTGAACAACAACAAAAGCTTTCTCTATCCTCACTTTAACATATCCTAAGAAAGCATGATAATTTCCACCCTAAGTCCCCCCCCCCCCAATTTTCACCTTGTTAATTGGTTCTTCTCTGTTAGTAAAGGCCAGAATCAGGATAGCTGATCCTTTTGTTGTGTCTTCCACCTTCTGCAGGTTAACATTGTTCTTAAAATAGTGAAGAATTTCTTTGCCCTCACATTTTTGGCTGACTTGGCCTTCCGATAAGTATCAAAGTAATTAATGCCTTCAATTACTACTATATTTTTCCTCTTTGAATATGTGGTAATTTGATCCAGCAAAGCATCATCTATATCTTCAATGGGACTAAAAGGTCTATAGCTTCCCCCTCGTTCCACTATGTTCCCATTGCTTTTCATTCAACTGATATCTGTCTAAGGATCTCCTTAAACATATTTCTACTTTTAACTTTTTTTGTTTTGTTATAGCTTTTATATTTTCCTAAATATATCCAAGATGAAATATCAGAACTGGCCGATGAAATGAAAACAGAGACTATTTCTTCATATATTTCTGGCTTCTTGGTGATCATTCTGCAACATGTTAATAATGCACACTGCAAAAAATTACTTGCACAACTGGAGCAATGATAATGATAGAGACAACCTGGCTGGCAAGAAGTAATGAGTAATCTAATGAATTTCTTTTAAAAAGAAAAAGAAAAATAATGTTCTGGGTTCTGCCAGCCCTAGTTATTAATCTATCAGCAGCATTCTGAGCATGCTGCAGTTTCTGAAGATTCTTTGAACCACATACACTCCATAGCATATTATGAGAGTTCAGCCTGTAGGTTACCAATTGTCAGAAACTGTGGGGATTTGCTTGGAATGTAATTTCTTAAGCATAAATCAGTTTCACAGTGCCACATACAAATAATGAGCATCCACATGGCTCTCTCTTACTTCCTCACTGACCAGGATGTGCAAAAATATTCATTTTTCTCTCTGTACTCACTCTTTCAATGGCTGGAAAAATTTATTTCCCCCCCAGCATTTAGCTATCAAATTTTCATACAGTTGTACGTCGCTTAAAGAGCATAATGTGTTCCACAGGATTGTTCTTTAAGTGAGTTTGCTCTATAAGCAAAACACCATTGTAAGTGACCAATTGTGATTTCTGGTGGGGGGGATTGAGAACCCCGATTTATTTGTTAAGCGAATTTTTGGTTGGTTTTATTTGTTAAGCGAAGCGAACATTCAGATAAAATTCTGCTCTTTAAGCGAGTTACTCTTTAAACTAGGCGCTCTTTATGCGAGGTTTGACTGTACTTTGTTTATATGTTTCTTAGATTATATTGGACCATCGCACGCCAGGCACCCCTATCCTCCACCATCCTCCGCAGTGCGCTCAGTTCTATGCCCATTGCATCAACAATACCATCTAGCCATCTCATCCTCTGCCGCCCCCTTCTCCTTTTGCCTTCGATCATTCCCAGCATCAAGACTTTCTCGAGAAAATCCTCTCTTCTCATTTGATGTCACAAGAATTTTAGCTTCATCTTCAATATTTGGTCGCAAAGGGTTGGACTTGACTATGCGACTGAACAACAAGAAGAAAAGATTATATTCATCTTGTACTTTATGGTTGCTCCCCAAAAGTACTGACTGTCCACAGCAGGTAATGATAAATAGTCTAAACTGGTGGCTTGATTCTCCATTGGTGTTTTTATGCGAGACTAATGTGTCCCTGACCACCATCTCCCAGTGATTGCTGATTAAATAGGAATCAGACTTTACTAACTAGGGTGGCTTTATCAGAGTTGCTTGCAGATGGAGTGTTCATTATCTTAACTTTGCTTTGTAAGCCATCTTGAGTCCCAGTGCTGGGAGAAAGATGACATATATACCGTATATGCCGGCGTATAAGACGACCCCCCAATATTTCCACTCAAAATATAGAGTTTGTTATATACTCGCCGTATAAGACTACCACCTCTTCCGCACACCTTCCACACACCAAATAAAACATAAAAGAACATCAGATTTTATTTCAACATCTCCCTGTGGCTGGCACTAGTGTGCAAGTGTGCATGTGCAAGCTCTGCGTAGACAAGGGGCGGGGCGGAGCACCGCTGCTTCCCACCAAGCAGAACAGGCTGGTCACGCCGAAAAGGCTGGCACCCCTGTCTCGCTGCTGATGCTCGCTGCAGCCTCTCTGGATACCGCGCGATACTGGATGGTATGTAGAATGAGGTGGGTGGGCATCAGGTGGCCACTATGGGCACCGGGCGAGCATTGGGAGGCCATTATGGGCACTGGGCGAGCATCAAGAGGCCACTATGGGCAGCTATGTCTATCCCAACTGAAGTGCACCCAGTGTATAAGACGACACCCCCCCCCCACTTGGAGGCATGTTTTTCAGGGTGAAAAAGTAGTCTTATACGCCAGCATATACAGTAATTCATTCAGAAGAGCTTCATCATAGATTGCTGTAGTTTTGAACCACAGTGGGGTATAAATTGGTAATGGCAACCTTGTGTTGCCGGCTAATCTTTCTCACACTAGGTCAGCCAAAGGAACTGCAGAATTTTGGCATATTTCAAATCTGACCTAGAAGAAGAAGAAGGTGGTGGTGATGATGATGATGATGATGATGATGATGATGATGATGATGATACTGTGCAATTTTTCCACTTGAATAGATTTTCCATGGGAAAAACAAAGATGAAGGACACAATAGAAATTCCAGGTATGATTACAGACTGTGGATGATAACTTCTGAAGCACCTATGAAATTCAGTAATATGAAGGCAGTGTAATGACACGATAAGGGACTTACCTGAAACTGAATTGTTCTCAGTTGGTAAACAATCTCTGCTTTTTTCAGTGAAGTATTTTTAAAAATGCTTGTTTTAGAATAATTCATTAAAATGCCATTTCTCTACCTGTTGTGGCTTCATATTATGTTAGCTTTTTCACACTGTCACATTATTGTGTGTGTGATGCTCCTTCTGATATACCCAACCACCTGGACAGTTGAGTGGTTGGGCATTTGTGTTGGAGCATGTTCAGATAGGACACACAGCTCATTAGCTGAAGCTCTTTGGGATCACTCAAAGTTACAGCATCCCGATTTTTCCCGTGGAGCATTCACATCATCCTCATTTTTAAAAGATTGCTGCACCCTTTTATTAAATACCAGTGGGGCTGCTTTTCTTTTTGAGCACTCCCAAAAAGAGAGCTTTGAAGCCCAAGTGGACAAATCATATATTCCCAAGTGGATCTGTGCATGGTGTTTAGGTGACACCTCTGTGATTGTGGATTGTGAAATGAATGAGTAACTGCTTTTAGTTTTACTTTTTTTAAAAAAAACCCTTAAGTGAGGCAGCACAATATTCTTGCATCACTTATACACTATCTTGCTTACATCAAAGAAAAAGGAAAGGACACAAACACAGAAATAATAATTAGAAAAGAAGGTAGAAAAGGAGGCAGAAAGTGAGCAGGGTGAGAAGGAAACAGGGAAAAGAAAAGTAGTAAATAGAAGGAAAACAAGACACAAACGGAAGAGCTAGACATTTGGCACAAAAAAATTAATATCTAATGATTGCTCGGAGAGAGGTAAAGTTGATTGCAATAAAGCTAATATCTTTTTCAGAATGACCAGAATTCTCATCTGGACATGTCATTGGTTGTTAAAACATGCATGTTTACTGGGAAGTTTTGAGGCCAATTGAACTTCTTGTTTTTTTAATTTATCCATCAGAGACAAATGCCATAGATTTCCTTGGGGTCAATATAAGTTGATTCAGTCTTGAAGGCACATAACACAATCCAGGTGTTAGTTCCAAGTATGAAAAAACTCATTCCATTAGTACAGTGGTGGATTGTTAAAATTCCCCACTACCCCAACGTGACCTCATGGACGTCGTGGGTGTAGCTGACATCATGATGTCATGATGTCGTGGGTGGAGCAAAAAAATTAAAAATGTCTGCACATGCGTCAAACCTCTGTTTGACGCATGTACAGTTCTTTCTTTTAGTGTGCATGTGTCAAACCTCTATTTGATGCATACACACTAAAAATAGAACTATGCATGCATCAAATGGAGGTTTGACGCATGTGCAGTTCCGGGTAGCCATTTTGGTTGCCTGGAAATACATTTTTGGAGGGGGCCGGAGAGGCGACTGAACAGGTTGCCCAGGGGTTTACCACACACACACACAGGCAACTCCTCCTGATGGGGTGCTACCGGTTCAGGCGAACCGGTCCGAACTGGTAACATCCCATTGCTGCATTAGTGTGACTCACATACGCATTTAGTGAATTATAGCTGCACAAGACTGCAGCAATGTTATTGTGCAGCAAAACAAAACAATGTTCTACAAGACAATTCTAAAACTGGGGGTATCTCAAACAAACAAACAAAAATATAAATTTGATACAGATCACCATCAAACCTATCACAGACATTGCAGGCATCCTGCTGTTACACTGTGTGAAATAAGCAGATGTGTAAGCAAAGAGGTTTTGAGTTACGATTTTAAAAAACTACAGCTGATTTCCCTCTTGTGCAGAAACAAGCAACCCTTTATATACTTGGATTTAAAACAGATGAAATAAAATGAGAACTCTAACCTAGGGTTGTTGGTTTGTGTGTTTTTTTTAATTGAACACTTTCACATTGTTTCAGGCAATGTGATCCCTTGAGCTGATGTAATCTGTGACAGAAGACAAAAGGCACTCCTGGAGTATCTGTTGCCTTTGACAGAGCCCCTTTGTTTTGGTTTTTAAGGGCTCGTGCCAGCATTGGTACACTAGAGAAGGACAGATAGTGGAGAGAAAATCATAAGCTTTTTATTTTTAGGAAGCTTGTTAAGGTAGCTCTATTATAACTGACCTTCTGGCATTTCTGGGCAGGTGTAGCAGAACTAGAACCTAACAAAATATTAACAAGTGCACTTTGGCAATTTCCGCTCCTCTTTCTGCTGTCTCCTGTGTAATCCACTAAAACAAATTCACTTGGGGAAAACCATGACTTTCTGTGTGCAAATTCACAGTGTATCACTTCACTTTTCCCCCCTACTGCATTGTCACACCCTGAACATCCCTGTACAAAATTAAGCCAATTGCATTTCTCTTGAAATGTATTACTGAATATATATATAGTGTTTCTAGAATGTTTTTATTGATCGTGGTTATCCAATTGTTCCTATCATACAAGTTGCTATGGCAATATTTCATCTTTTTCTCTTTTCAACAATCTGAGCACAGATTATTGAGAGAGGGGAATGAAACTGTGGGTATATACATTTGTACATGTTCTCTTGTAAGGTTGGGATTGGGTTGCAATAATCACTATGATGACCATTACTAATCAGATAGTATTCCATAGTATTAGAAAGAAATTAATTCAGTGGAAGTGAAACCATATGATTGACAGCTTCAAGCAACAGTTATGCGATTGACAAGACTAAACATTCAGTACTTCTGTCATTTTAATTTTTTAAGACTGAAAGAAGAAAGAATTAGATGTTTGAGACTAATTTTGTTTTTATGAATTAATGAAAGAGATTACAAGAGACACGCATGACAGACTCCCTGAACTTGCAGAAAAAGGTGGAAAAGGGGATAAATCACAGGATTAAGCATACACTTTATACAACAATCTAAAAAAAAAAGATATGGAAGCACTACACTAAATTAAATCTGTAATGCAAATAGATGATGTAAAGACCAATATTTGAAATAAAGGACAGAGAACAGAGCGGCGATATTGGCAGACGAGGACAGGTAAGAAAAATCATTGCTGATACCACCCATTGGGTGGGAAAAAATGAAGTGCATCACCCTAGGGAAAGATACACTTGGGTGTGTGAATCGTACAACAAGTATGATCTGCAACAATGCAAAAAATCAACTTAGAACAATCTTTCTTTCCATTCATGCCCTTAAAAGATTGCAAATTTCTTGTTAATGCAGCTTTTTAAATTAATTCTGCATAATTCACTAGCTGAAATCCTGTTCATGTTAACATAACATAAAATTACCCTTGAAGAAGTGTGTCAGGCATAACAGCTAGTCAGCTAATATTGTGCAATCAACTGCACAGTTCTTGATTGTGTGATTCATGATTACACAATCGGTCATGGGGTTCATGTTGTGACGCTTCCTTGGCATCCATTCTACTGCTGCTGCTGCAATTTTGTATTATATGTGGGTAGTTATGCTGGAGGATTTCAGCCACTACCCTTTTGTACATGAGAAGGGCTATTTGTGATATAGACAAATCCTGCTCTTATTTCCTTTAGTCTTGGTTCTCTGAGAAGCATGCCATGTTCATACAAAGTAACACATCCCATCGTGCACTTCAGCTGAGAAGTGCCCAAATGAAGTAAGCAGAAATAGAATGAAAAAATGTGTAAACCTTAAGATTAATGTAGGAAATTAAGTCTTATTGAATGTTCTTCTTCTTTCATGTCCAGATAAAACTTTAAACTGCCAAAATGAAGGCACATTCTTGGCTTTGTTGTTGGCCAAAATGTGTAAGAAAGGGTTTGACCTCATGTGACATGTATATCAATATGCACAGAGAACCCTTTTCTGTACCACATATGTGCTGCAGGAGATGGCTCCATGATCATAGTGTGTGAGTCACTCCACTATAAGCTGGGATCCACCTTAAACAAATTTATGCCAAAGACATTTTTCTTGCTTCAGGAAAAAAAATGCATTCTCAGATACAAGTTGCAGCTGCCGCCACAGAACCTGGTAAAACACTTTGTGCACAAACATTAATAGAGAACAGAGATAGTGATTTCACCCTTGTTACCTGTGTAAAAGAAGGGAAGGTGAAATCAAGCCTAGACAGGAAAATTTAAAAGGGCTCACAAGTTGGAAAAAACTGCAAAAGGCCAAACTGCAAGAAAGTATTATTTTAGTGGTCAATGCTTTGCTTAGTAGGTGCAAGAGATCTAACTTCAGATAACTGGTGAAAGCTAAATATCAGACCACAAAGTCTGTCACTTTTCTAATGGAAGTCTGTATCTCTCTTGACATGTCTGTTTCTTTTTCAGATGCTTACAAAAATTTGTGTTCTTTGCATAGGAGGGGTCTTCATCTTTTCAAGCTTAGAGGAGAGAGACTCACAAGCCACCTGTATGTTCAAAGCATCCAATAAAAGCAACTTAAAATTTCTGATGGTTGATGTGAAGTGTCTGTTTCTGGTCAGAGCATGGACATGGGGTACTCCATATCCCATCAGGTCAGAATGACACCCCTGCAGTACCATTGTTTTCTTTCTAAGACCAGGCAGGGAATAATGTTAACATCTCTTTACAGCAACAGTGTTCCAGTTATTCTCTGATGTCATCAAATCATTCTTTCCCAAAATTATCACTTTCTCTCCATATCCTCTCTATAGCAACAACTGCCAAATGTACTACATTCTCACTGCACTTGCCTCCTTTTCTGTCATTCCATAAAGGCAAATATCCTCCAAAATTGACACTTTAACCCTTTTCTGTGTCTGTTCTCCCCTTTTCTTAGCTGGAGGCTTGTGATGCTTTGTGCTGTTACAGGGCTGTGTGGTATTGAAGGAGACTTTGTTGACTGCTGCATCACAGAACTGCTGTTAAGTGTGGGTAATCCTTTGGTAGACCATTAAAATTTCAAAGACTGCCTTACAGCAGTACCCATGAGTCTGGGCATTAACAGAACTTGATGAAAGGGTTGGAAACTGGCAGCAGGGCAAATGCCACCATAACCCAGCAAAGCAAAGCCTTGTTTTAAAAGCTGTAGAAATAGTATTCCAGGAGGCATAGTTTTTTTAAAAATAAAAATGCTCCATTTCTGTCACAGGAAGAAACACTGAATCCCAAGAAGAAAACAAATACTAGTGATATGATTTACAGTCCCCCAAATGAGCTTCTTTATATCTTTAGGGAGCTCTTGTTTATTTTTGGAAGCCTCTGTTTTTAGATTTATTCCAGAATAAAACTCTAGGTTGGTAGTTAAGTTTATATAGATTTTGGAACATCAACTAAAGTGTTAGGTTCTCCAGGTGTAGAGCCAAGTCTTAGATTGAGTGGTATTTGAGGAAGACAACTTTTGAATTCATAATGAGCAGTGGTTGCAGCATCCAATTATCCATACCATCCACAGTTCCAAAAAGTAGCAGAAGGTTGATGAGGAAATGTTGCAGAAAATTGAAGTCATCTCTCTGATTCTCTTATGTACACAATTCCACATGTACATGCACACATAATTCTGCAACTGTTGCACAATGGCTTGTCCCTTGTCATAGGGTCTTCACCCACAACACGACAAGGACTTGATCACTGATTCCAGTTTTTGCTCCTAAAATCTCAAGGAATGTGGGGCTGATGACTGGCAGCCCTAGGTTTCTTAGTCTGTTTCCTCCAGAACTCATTGGCAAAGTTACCTCAGGTTCCGGGAGCACAAAAAACTATTCAAAATATATTTGTAATTCTTATATGTTCAATATAATAATATGTGATACTGTCCAATAAATAGTTTAAAACAAAACAGGCATCTGGAAAAGGAAAGAGTTTCAATACAAGAAATTTATTTTTAATTTCTTTTATTGCATAAAATACACATGTAAAAATAAAATATCTTCGGCAAGTTAATTAAATTCTTAATTTCTCAAACACCGTGATCTTCTCTAAAACTTATCCATGCGCAGTGGCCTATTCTGTTACCCAGTAGTTCCTTTTACTTGTGCATCTGTTTCATTTATAATGGAAACATTATCTGCCCATCCAATGGTTTGAAGACGTAACATAAAAGCTATACCTCCTGTAGCAGAAGCATTTTCCTGCCATGACTCCTCTTGC
Source organism: Furcifer pardalis (assembly GCA_030440675.1). Taxonomy (NCBI): domain Eukaryota; kingdom Metazoa; phylum Chordata; class Lepidosauria; order Squamata; family Chamaeleonidae; genus Furcifer; species Furcifer pardalis. The sequence continues at coordinate 29,237,666 of CP126892.1, forward strand.
ATGTCTTGCTAATGAGGGAGAGCTACAGAACTATGATAAAAGTAGTGATGGACTCCCATTAAGGTCCTGTCAAAGCTATACTAAATATATAAATAAATGTGCATCACCTCTGGGCCCACACCAACAGCCCTCCTCTAGGTCCAGACCAATGGCCTGAGGGAGAAGATGCCATGGACTGGCAGGTGGCTGAGGACTTGGCTCCTGCCCCCAACAACGGCCAGAGAGGAGTTAGTCTGTGTTCTGCTCTGGTTGTTTTGTCAGTTTGTATTTTATGATTGTTACTGTACTGTTGCTATTTTGACTGTAAGCCACCCTGAATCGCCTCGGTGAGTGGGCAACAATATAAATCTGAACAAACAAATAAATATTGCAGGAAAGGAACTTTGTTGTATTGTAAGGTCACTAAGAGGGAGATTGCCCTAAAATGTGCTATAAATCTTCAGGGATGTTTCAGGTAAATATTCAGCACACCATAGATGCAGGCTGTTAATCTGGATAAACTTTCAAGACATTGTAAAGAATGCAAAAAAATGCAGAAGGGAGGTGATACCTTTTATTGGATCACTAAAAGAAACAAAATGTTGTGCGAGCTTTCATGATTCATGGTCAGTTCTTTAGGCATGTTTTAAGTTGGTTGTGATGTGCTGATCTGCCAGGCTTTTCTTCTGAAGAGCAGCAAAAAAAATTCCATGGTGTTATGATGCCACTCCCACAGGAAGTCGGGTGTTTTGCTCCCAGTCCATGTGACCCTCTTTGAAACGTAGCTTCCTTTTGTGGCCAGACAAAGGAATACAGAACTCCATGTGCTTCCCACCAGGGGACAGGGCTTCAATTCGGTTTAACACACTAGGCATGCCAATTGCAGCCAACTCAAAGTCAAATAAAATGGCCTAGTGATATGGTGTTCCTTCAATTTGTGGTGCTGTCCCGGTGTTAAAAAGGTCCATGGTAAGACATTCTTACACACTCCTCACTACCCCTCAGGGAGGCAGTGCAATGTTTCAAGGGCATCAACCATAGGGTTCATTTTATTTAAAGACTCATGCAAGATACTGCCACAAAGCAATATCAGTCCCCCACTGCAACCCAAAGAAACCTGGCTAGTGGACAGTTTACAGATGCAATCAAGTATTCAAAGCAAATTGAATCCCCTAGGAACTAACTTCTTCTAGCTAGGCAGAAAGGAAAGACCTACTTCTCCTCCTGCATAGAATAAACTCCTAAACTGGTATTTGATTTGATTATTATTGATAGAGGTGGTGGTTGGTGAGAGGGAGCAGATCTCTGGATATGGTGGGCTTACTAAACTGGTGTGCAACAGCATTTCAAAATCACATGGGACAGCACTAGAACTGGAGTGCAATAGCTTCATAAAAGAACCCAACACACCAGCTCCACAATTGAAGTTTGCTAAAATGAAGGCCATTCTGTTACTCATCTCTAGCCTAATATTGTTGGGGGGGTGGGGGTTGCCATAAGAAAAACATAGAACATTGGGTAAGGCTCCTGTATGTCTTTGTGGACCTTCATGGATAGAAACAACTAACTTTAGTAGGCCAGTAAACAAATACCTTCTAAATGTTTTGTTACCCTCTCTCACATACACACTCTTTCTCTCTCATTTTTACTCCAATGCTGAAAGGTCATAATGCATTATGACCTTTCAGCATTGGAGTAAAAATAAAGTCCATTAATGCAATAAATCAGCTTCAAAACACATGACAGCAGCTAAAGTAATAGTATCAACCACAAAAGAACATCAAAGATTGCAATTTGCGTCCTGCCCGTTTATAGTCTCTTATAACATTGTTATCTTTGCCAGCAAACTTTCTTGTGTGGTGGATATTATGTAAACTATAGGCCTTGAGAACCCAGATTTGAATCTTAACTGGGTCCAAGTTGCTAAATAACTTCAGTTGCAATGTGAAAATTATTGCAATCCTCATCTAAAGGAGTTCTCATAGAAAGATACTGTCAGAATTTCCTCAGATGCCAATAAAGGGTGGCAATGGCGATAGTAATGGCAACAACAACAACGATGACAACGACAACAATGACGACTACGACGACTACGACAATAATGATGATAGTGTGCTGTCAAATCAAATTACTAATGGTAATTCTTTTCAGAGTTTTCTATGTCGAAAATATTCAGGTTCACCATTTGCTTCTTTCTGGGAGTGTGCAGCTTGCTCAGAGCCACACAGACAGGCTCCTTTCCTGAGATACAAAGTTGAGAATTGAACTTCCAAACTCACCTGAGTGCTACACATCGTGGGGACACGAAAGGAGTCTCATTTGGGTGTCCTCTGAGTGGAATTTCTCCAGCAAAAATCCTTTCAATCCAGAGAAATTTCAGACATTAAATTTATTATTTACTGAGCTGTACAGCCAGCTATGTGGAAATGTGTTTGTAACTTGCTTCAATCTTGCAGTTTCTATAGACATTCCTGACAAGTAGGCAATGTGTAGATTAGGAATATCACTTCCATATTCCACAATTTGTACTGACACTTGGGTGATGCAAAATAGATACATTGCTTATTTTACCAAAACCTTTTAGTGAAGCAGCAAGTAGTTCTGCTTATCCCTAATATTTAGCAGTTTGAATACTTGAAGTATGCTATATATATGTTAATTATTAAATGAAGTCTACCCAGGAGACAAATGTTAGCTTTGACAAGATGGTACTACTGTAACAGGAAGGGAGATAAACTACATTTATTCTCGTGTTTAATAAATATTCCCAACTTGTTCTGTGATGCTTTTTATTCATTCATTCATTTTTAACTTGTTTGGGAGTAAGTCTGTATTCTGAGGGTAAAAGTTTGTCTATGACTCATTACTGTGTGTCATGTGGAGTCAAACTTCACATATATTTAGCTTTGTGCTGTTGCCAGAGATATACAGATGAAGAAAAAAATAGGGACACTTAATACTTAAAGAGTTATAGAATGCCTTTTCTTCTAACTGTGCACAATACATCTACTGAGAATTGAAAGAGGTCTAATCAAGCATTCTTTCAGATGCTGACCTAAAACCTAGCTAAGTGATACTGACACATTTGGATGTGTGCTCTCATAAAAATATAAATACCTTATTATGATTTCAACAATGTAATCCTATACATGACTACTTAATAAAGTGGAACTTATTCCCAGCTAACTGGCTATAGGATAGTAGGTTCTTTATAGAGGCATCTGATATTATCTAATTACTTATGCTGTCACATTTTTTTTAAAAAAAAACCCATCAGTATTATATGAAAGAATACACAGTGTGTGACTCTCACAACTGGAAATTCAACCTTTTAATTTCTCAAACTCTACCCAACAACCCATTTATGTAAGAGCTGGACCATAAGAGACCATGCCACCCTGAGAACATCTTCTGTCCATCCCACCAGAGCGGACCAGAGAGGCTCTGTCATTGTGCCATCTGCTAGGGAGGCTCGTCTCTCTACCACCAGAAGGAGAGCCTTCTCAGTGTCCGCACCAGCCCTATGGAACATCCTGCCAATTGAGCTGCGTCTCCAGATGGAGTTGCTGTCCTTCAGGAAAGGGCGAAAAACCTGGCTGGCAAAGCAGGTGTGGGGCACCAGCAATGGGGTGACCCCTGTCTGCTGGCTGATTTAGTAAGAACACTGTCTCCATCTTTTACTCTCTTTAAATCTGTATGGGTCAGAGTAATTTTTTGTGGCAGTGGCAGTGGGGTTTTTTTAAATGTGAAGAGAGGATTCACTTGAGAAGGCCTTAATGCTGGGAAAGATCAGAGGCAAATGAAAGGGGGCAGAGGATGAGGTGGCTAGATGGCATCACTGATACCATGACTGTGTGTTCTTCAGGAAATGACAGAGGACAGAGGAACCTGGTGTGCAGTGGTCCATGGGGTCGCAAAGGGTCAGACTCGACTGTGCAACTGAACAACAACAAAAACCCATTCATTATCTATCTCCACTATGTTATCATTGACATAGAGGGACCAGAACAAAAGGATTATCCAAATCTTGGTGAAATATGAGTGTACAGATGCCCAAGTATTTAATGGACATACAGGTCAAAGGCAAGTTATGCTACAACAAGAGATATTATTCCAGTAATGTCAAAAACTGCAGCACACCCTAAACTTAATCAGATAACTTATTTGGTACCTGTTCTCCAACAGGCTACCCTTCTTAATCAATTACCATGAATGAGGTCACAGAAGGATAAGTTCTGATGTAGACACAATCTACATGGAGGCAGCCAGGACTGAAACTCATTCTCCCATGTACCTTTGTGAGTTGCAGGGAATTCTCGCAACTCCAATGGGCACAGTGGGGCACTTTTCTTGCTGTTTGAAAAAACAATATAGGAACCACCTGGAAGTGAGGGAAGAGTTCTTTTGCTTGTGGGGTAGAGGGCTCCTAGTCTCATAATTCAATCTGGCATTCCCACTAAATCATGAGACGGAGAGTTCTTAAACTTAGAAAATGCCATGCTTAGCAGAAGCAGCAAATTTCCTTTGGGAATTTCAGTATACAAAATAATTATGTATACTTTTAATACACAATGATGTGTTGTTGCTTCTGACATCAACTCTATCATACATGCAGAACTGTGCAACAAGACATGAAAAGTCCTTCACAATACAATTTCCTTTGTATCACCCCTAGGTTATTTTTCAGAAAGATAGGGAACGTATTGCTGTTATGGCTTTCAAGAAGGGGAAGAGAAAAGGTTATAGAAATATACTAGTTTCTCATTTTAAAAAATACCCACACTGAATGTTTCCCTTTGTTCTTCCATAGCTCTGTATCTTGCACCCAAAGGGGAAACCACTTCATAATTAATGGAACTTTAAACAAACACTCATGCATGGCATTAGTTTGCCTTTTTAAGTACACTTCTGGGTGTCCTCTAAACTTTTAGCTTTTAGTTTTTTGATGTACGATACTGAAAAAGAAGAAAAAGGCACTAGATAAGACACATAGAAGGAGAAATTGTACAGCTGATCATGTATTTTATTGTTTTTAATTTAAATAAGCCAAATTGAAGAGAAACAAAAGGTTCACATAACAGAAATTAATACATATCTGGATACAATAGCTTCCTCTTTTCCCCATATAACAGACAAAAACATTGTGGCACTTTAAAGACTAACTGCTGTATTTTAATGTTAGCGTTCATGGATCAAGTCCACTTTACCAGACATAAGAGTGAGACTTTATGGCATCAATTTATGCACATCAAGTACATAGGTACAGAATAGTTGGTTAGCATAACAGACAAGCATACAAATCAATGTGGCTTTTTACAACTGGTAATAGCACTATTTTATATATACTCAGAGTATTTTTTTTTCAGAAGCACTATCATATTTACACATTGGCATTAGAATTAATGGGGAATACATGAATAATATCCGATATGCTGATGAGACAATGTTGCTAGCCACAAACCTTGCAGATCTTCAGTTGATGCCAGAATGAGTTAGAGCAGGGGTCCTCAAAGGATGGCCATTGGGCCTCCACATTGAAAAATCCAGCCATTGCTACAGCCATGGGTGGTGCTATGGGTGGTGCTTAAAAAGTTTGAGGATCCCTACATTAGGGAGTTTGCAAGAAGAGGAGAGGGAAAAAGAGGATTTGCAAAAAAAAAAAAAAAAACCCACCCACGCACACAAAACAAACAAACTGGGAAACAGAACAATGGTGGCAAAGAGCAGGCGGAACCAAGTGGTGACAGGCCCAAGCCGGGACCTCCAAGAAGGACAGAGTTTGTAGGGCTAGCAGTGCCTTGCCATATGAAGTGACTGAGTCCAGGGGCCCAGTGATGGTGGTGGGAGATCAGGTAAGGCAGGCACCTGCCAGGGGGGAGATGGAGGTGGGGAGGATGGCAGCCTCCTTTGTCCATTGCAAGCAGGAGACTGAAGCCACTCCTGCCTGGGAAGAAGCTGGGGGGAGGAGGGGCTTCACTCTTTCTGGGACTGTCCCTAGGTGAGCGGGGCTGGAGGAGTGGGTGTCACCTGGAGTGATAGAAGGTGTCATCTTCCTTGAGTGGAGAGGATGGGCGTCCCCTTTCCATGTTGCCTTGAGCCCTTCTGCCTGGTTTATTTTTTGCAGCGATCATGGCAAAGGACCTGCATTGTGGGGAGGGAAGGAGCATTCCCTGGCTCTTTGGCATGGAGGAGGAGGGATTGGAGCTCAGAAGGGCAGAGCTGGGCTGGGAGCCATCTGGTCTTGCATCCCTGCACCAATTCCTCAAAAAAGGGTGGGGGATTGTGATTCCCAGTGTTGGGATTCAGTAGGTACGCCCCAGTTTGCCAGAACCAGTAGCAGAAATTCTGCTGGCCCTGCCCATCCAAGTTTTGAAATAACACAGGGATTTTCCCCTGGCCATGACCACCATACCATGCACACAGAGTAGGTAGTAAAAAAATTGAATCCCACCACTGACCGGGGGGGTATGGCTGATGGTGGCTGGCCTTTGCAAATCCAATTGGCTCACGTGGAGAAGTGGGTGGTGAGGCTTGCACAACGCAGGTCAGGGAAAAGGCAGGCAGGCAGGGTCATGTGCAACACAGGCCAGAGGAAATGGCACTGAGGTCATTTCCTCCGAAGAGGGAGAGACAACAGAAGCTGAGGAAGAACTTTGTTTACTATCTTCAGGAAAAAGGGAAAGTGTAGGAAATTAAACTTTGGACCAAGTGCTAACATAGCAGGTTATCTAGGACACAATATCATCTCCCATGAATTTAATTTTAAAAAAGCAACCAAAATATCACAGCAGATAACAGATAGTAAAATCCTTTACCTTTCAATAATCCTTATCGACATTTGAAGGATTGTTATGTCCTTTCATTTGGCACGGCATATGTGTCACTGAGCAAAACAAAATAAATTGCTTCCCATCTAGATCATTTGTGGGGGACAGGGGTATAGGCAATAGCTCAGAACTAATCAGTATTCTAAAACAAGAGTAGTTACATGTGGTTTTATGGAGATGGGATCATGCACATTTTAAGTCAAATGTTTTAGAAACTGTACTAAACAGACTATCACACCACTCTGGCTAATGCTAGAAAACATGAAATGAGTTGTGCTGGTATTGTAACACTGGCTGAAGAAGTCATAAAAGCTACAAGTAGCCCATTTTTATGGCAGTTAATGGTCAAGGAAATCCTTTCCATAGGATATCAGAGTAATCCCTTCATTCTTCTCCTTCCACTGAAGAACTTTCTGTTTAATCTGGCTTCCAGAAACTAACTGGCTTCCAAGGAAATTGTTTTAATGAGGATACTCTTTTTTTTACTGAGCTTTTAAGTTGTTTTTTTAAATGGTCAGTTGCTGTTTAAACACAATTAATTGGTTTTTATATTTGGTAGCTTTTAATACTGGGTGTTAGTGGAGAACATGCCTGGGAGACACAGTGGAGAATTGAACTCCAAACCTCGATCTTCAGATATCTAAATCACTAGTTTATTTTTAGTTATCTGTTGTAAAATATATCCTCGCATGCTTCTCCTTTTAGTACTAGGTGTTGGTAAAGAATATGTTCTAAATCTGCTACTAACTTGCACCACAGCTTAAATGTCTATTTTAAATTGAATTGGTGCCAATTGATGGGGTTTCCTCTTCTGTTTTAGAATGAAGTTTGGAAACAAAATCTGAGAACCTACAAGAAATATAAACAAGACAAAGGAAAAAAACTGCAAGGAAACTAAAGGGTTATCTAGATAGGCATTAAGTCTACTCTTTGGGGTATTTTGGCTGGTCTCTCTCTTTTTTATTATGTCCACACATTTTCCATGCTGGAGAGGGCCAATTCCTCCCAACACACAGCTTTTGGGTTGCCATTAGCTTACCCCTATATATGTCATTCCCAGGGCATGTGGATGAAGAGAACTGGATACATAAGAGCCCTGAAACTGTCAAAGCTGCTTCAGAGGTCAACTAACCCTGATCATCTGCCAACAGTCAGGATAAGTGAATTTTTGTCTATGTTTGGTATACAATCACTGTTGCAGCACAGCACTCAGAGGGGAATATTTCCCCCTTTTTCTGCATTGCTGCTCAAAAAACTGCCCTCATCAGTAGTTTTGATTAGCAATACACAGAAAGGGACGGAAAATCATATGTGGTTTAAGTGATGCAGTGTAATATCAATAAGCCCTATTAGGGTTACTATACATTGGTTCTGAAGGCACATAACAACATAACAAAGAGGTTACTTGGATTCAGGAGATTTCCTACATGGAGCAATTAGTATGTTTTCATGAAATCTAAAAGTAACCTCGATTTGTCTCTTGCCCTAATGGAAACATACATTGCCTTGTTATCTAAGGAAGATGTAGAAAGGGATAGAACTCATCTGTTGTAATCCAAACTCAGTTTGGAACAACTTTTGAGACAAAGGGAGAAGCAAAGGATGCTAAGGAGCTGTATCTGTTTTTGTAACAAGAAAAATATAATGGTCAGGAAAAGTCCAACTGCAGTCCAGTCACTGCTAGAGAAGCAGCAGCTGTTCCTTTGGATTATTTCCATGGGACCAGAGAACTGAAGAAAAGGATAGATGACATTCACATATGTCAAAAAAAAAAAAAACAGCCAAGATAAGTGCTTTGTTTAAGGCTGAGGAGTGGTGAAAAAAGAAATCAGCTTCTGGAGTGTTCCTTTTCTTGATAGCTTGTTTGTATATGGTAGTAAGCACAAGAGGGTATGCAATAAACCACTTTGCTTGCTGCCTTTACTGTTATCAACATTCATGTAGTACTTTACTATGTAAAGCATGACACCCTTTTCCCTGCAGGCGATGCAGACATTATATTGTACAGCAATATTGGGTCATTTACTGGCATTTTGAATTACAGATAGAAAAAGCAATATCCCACATTCATAAACTGGAGACTTTTTGAAGAACTGAACTCATTCATTACACTTACAATTTCTGATTGCTTAAACTTTGGCCCTTCAGGCTGCTGACAAACTTCTGACAGATGTTTGCAGAGTTAAAAAAAACCCTCTGTAGCTTTTTATATTTCTCATTTTTGTAAAAAATCATATTTCTCCAGCATAATGGATAAGCTGCAGTGATTTACAAGGAAATAATTTCACTAAGGGTTTGGAACCTGATGATATAATATTACACAAGAAGAGGGTTTGATTGGTTTACAGTTTTACTGAAACCCAGTGGGGAAATTAATTCTATTTAAATCGCTCATTGTCAGATCCATTGTTATTGTTGTTTGTAATATATGGGTTTAGCACATTCCTCAAGTCTGGAGATATTTTAAACTAATAAATGTTTTAGCAGTTTAATAACATTGTTAGCAATGATTGAAACTGTATAAATACTTAATCGTGGGGTGGAAAGATATGCAGTGAATTAAGGTTTATCACATTTATCATGCTGAGGGCACTGTGACCCCAGTTTTTTATGTTCTTTAATAATATGTGGTAATATGTGTAACAGAAAGAGATTATGGCAGGCATTCTCAAACTACAGCTCATGGGCCAAACCCAAAGCCTTTTTATCCAGCCCTGACATCCTCCTCGTTCCCACCACCACCGCCTGGAAGCACTGCAAAACAGCAAAAATGAGCATTTTCAGGCGGGGAGTTATCACGTGAAATCTCACGATATCTCACCAAAATCTCACGATATCTCGCAATCTCATAAGATTTCACCGAAAATGTGTGTTTTCGCACAAGAACTCGCATGGAAACACCTGACTGGCCCGTGCAACCATTCTGAGGGGAGTGATCCGGCCCCCACTTCAAAAAGTTTGAGAAAGCCTGGATTATGGTTTCTGATTATACAAAACTAAGTTAACATTTAACAAAGTTCACACTATTATAAAATTACATAGTTGTAACCTATCTAATCACCATTTTCTTCCATATTTTAACTAATTGCAAGCATCTATGGTGTGGCATTAAGAATAAAGGATGAACATTTGAATTAGTTTCTTAAAATAACATATAAGGACCAATTCAAGTTACTGGTTTTAGTCTAAAATAAGTGAAATTGTACAGGTCATAACAATATATTGCAGCTAATTAACAAAGTGCCAGGCTTGATAAGTCAACACTTATATAAGTCCCTTCAATTCAACGTGTCAACTCTAGCTGTGAATAACAACTAGATTTCAGCTAGTATATTCCAATGTGTGTAATTTGTTTTATCCCTGCCTCTTTTTGTGTATGCATGTGCACACACATGTATATACATTCCCTGAAATAAAAACTATTTAGAATTAAATAATCACAGCTCACACATTTTTAAAAAAAATAAGGAACAAATTATCTTTGTTGTCTGAGAACAGTTGTACTTTTGGAAATCGGTACTATTTCAGATTCATCAAACCTGGGCAGCAGCCAGCTCTCCATCCAAAGATGGTTATCAATAAAACAGGCAGAGATGGAAGACAGTGCTGCTCTGAACTGGAAGGACCTGTCACCCAGAGTGATTTATCATATGCATGAGAGTCATAAAAAGACTATGACTGATTTCTTTGAATGGCATAATACATTACATCAGTATTAAATAACAAGGGTAAAAAGATAAGAACCTTGTGCTACACAGTGCAAATGAATGAAGCAACATCAGCCAGAGGAAAAATAAAGTTCTTCAAGATGCAAAAGAACAGCAACTTATCTTAAGAGGCTAAAGAAGTGGCAAAGAAGGCATAGAATATTAGTCAGTAAAGACAAAGAGGACAAACACTTTCTACCTCAGGACAGTTACTATTCTCTGACTTTTCAAGGAATCTGAAGAGGCAGGCCACACTCTGCATATGAGTTGGCCCAATAAAATGTGTTGCATTAAGATTCTTTGTCATTTTTGCTGCAGCAGATAAACACAGTTAATTCTACTTAAAATTTCTGATAATTAGGAAAAGTAAACTGATTTGGCTTCTGCAGCATCAGTCACACTTCAAAATAAGAGAAATATTACTGACCTAAATCGAATTTCCTATATATGCTGGTAATGACTTTCTAAGACTTAGTATTATGAATGTAAACCACCATTTGTCCATTCTCTCACACAAGAAGGAGAAATCACACACATTTCCTAGTATGACAGGCAGTGAGCAGTATTGATTCCCCCCCCCCCATGTTTCTTTGCTTATAATACTGTGGTTCCATTTTAAATATTAAAAATAAAACTGTAGGACCATGTTTTTTAACATGGGTGTCTTTAATGGGTGTGTGTACAGCAGGGGTGCCCAAACTATAGCTTAGGGGGCAGATCTGGCCCCTGACACCAATTCAGCCAGCCCACAAAGCCCTGGTTGCTCCTGGGAGTGGAAGTAAAATGTTCCCATGCAGCTTTGTGAGCTGAATAAATTGGTGTCAGGGGCTGGATCCGGCCCCTGGGCCATATGTCACGAAATCAACTTCAGGAGCAAAGAAACATCCCACTGTGTTGCCATGTCATGAAACCAGCCAGGCCCCTCTGCCTTGGCCCTCCTACACCAAAGCCCCAAGAGGGCGAGCTGCCCGGCAATGCAACTAAACAGCCCTTAGCTGCTTCTCTTCCACAAGGAGGTTTAAACAGGTAGCGTATTCAGAGGCTTGTGTGTGAATGCATTGCTTCTCTTACCCCTTAGTCCAATAAAGAGACGTTGTGGAAGCAAACGAAGGTTTATTGATCAGGTATATTGATCATAAAGCATAGGTCAGTAGCATAAGACAGTCCAGCAACAGTCCACAGGTACATTAGGTAACCATTTTGAAGAAAAAAAAGGCCTTGCCCCCAGACAAAGATGTTAGCCCATAGACATCCAAAAACGACATCCCTCTCCCCTCTCCAAGATGGAGATTCTCTAGTCAGGTGGGGTACCTTTAACCAATCAGGGAACAGAGAAAACTTTCTCATTACATAGGATTGTTGACACACGTGTACAGTCAGTGCTCTAACATATGGTCACAACATCAGGGAACTCAGATAAGAGTGCTGGGAACACTGAACTAAAAACAATCTGTCTTGTGACACAGCCTTGAGACACGGAGAGGAAAGGATTTTTTAGCCCTAGTTTAAACTACAACCTCTCCAAGCTTTGAGAACATTAGGAAAAAGATGTCATTTCATGACACCATATTGACCAGCCTGTGGCCAAAAAAGTTTGGGCACCCCTGGTGTACAGTGTAGTGCTTTGTGCAAACAGATGCCTAGTGGTTAGAGGAGGAGAAATAAAAGGAAAAATATAAAAAAATCTTTATTAGAATAAATGAAAATAATCACTAAAAATAAATGGGGAAATTCTAAAATCCAGTTATCAGACTGACTGCAGTATGATGTGTAGCATAGTATTATGTGTAGCATAGTATTCCTGTAAGGCAGGACAAGTTGGCTATTCCAGACAGAGTTAGAGTATCTTGAAACTATAGCAAAACATTTGCTATTTCATTTGTTACTGTTGACATTTTATGGACTAGGATGAGATTGTAATGGCAACAGGCCCTATCACTCCCTGGAAAATAGATGGGGAAGAAGTAGAAGCAGTGACAGATTTTACTTTCTTAAGATCAAAGCTCACTGCAGATGGTGATTGCAGCCATGAAATAAAAAGGCAACTAATTCTTGGGAGGCAAGTGATGAGAAACCTGGGGAACATAGTGAAAAGTAGAGACATCACATTGCAAACAAAAATTCGTCTAGTCAAAGCAATGGTATTTCCAGTGGCAATGTATGGTTGTGAGAGCTGGACCATTAAGAAAGCTGAGCGCAGAAGAATAGATGCCTTTGAGATGTGGTGTTAGAGGAGAGTTTTGAGAGTCCTCTGGACAGCGAGGAGACTGACTGCTCCTTAGAAGGTCAAATAGTAAAGATGAAGCTAAAGTACTTTGGACATCAAATGAGAAGAGAGAATTCGCTTGAGAAAGCCTTGATGCTGGGAAGGGTGGAGGGCAAAAGAAGAAGGGGGCGGCCAAAAATGAGATGGCTAGATGGTATTGTGGACACAATGGGCACAGATCTGAGTGAGTTGAGGAGGATGGTGGAGATCAGAAGTGCCTGGCGGACAGTGGTCCATGGGGTCGCAAAGGGTCGGAATCAACTGTGTGACTGGACAACAAGTATTGTTGACATTTTTATGTTATAGCAAAACTAAGACTTGTAAGAATCCCAAAGCTACCAAGTAAAATGTTTCTATTTCTTCATTTTCAGTATATAGATCCTACCTTTCTACCTAAAACACTAACCGTCAGTTCTGTGTCAAATTTCCCATCCAAGGTCATTGTTCCTGTAAGGCAGGACAAGTTGGCTATTCCAGAGAGAGTTAGAGTATCTTGAAACTATAGCAAAACATTTGCTATTGCATTTGTTACTGTTGAAATTTTATGGACCAGGATGAGAAAATATACCTGTGAAGTTTTTCTCCCTGTTCCTCAAAATATATCCTCTGGATTTGTGTGATATATACCTTGAAGTATTTTGTGGAGGCATTATTGTTGTTCTGCTTCATACATCAAAATGTCTTGGGTCAGCTCTGCCCTTCAACCCTTATCATAATTTTTAATCCACTTTTATTCATGCCCTGGAGGAAACATGTTGTGTGTTCCTTGTTTCCTACCAGTAGTAGCCAGCTCTCTTAGAAGGAATTCAAAAATTGCTGTCTGATCACACAACAAAGTTTTGCCCGGCAGTGATTTCTTTTACTAGTGATCCAAGTGGCCAAGCAGAAAAAGAAATAGGGCAGGGTGGGGTGGGGGAGTTGATATGGAGAAAATGTTTCCCCTTAAGATAGATAGCAGAACAAAAGTTATTTTATCACTGGCTGGCCAAATACCTTAGGGAGGTTGACTTGCTTGATGAGATGGGGGAGAAAGAAAAAGAAAGAAAAAATAACAGAGGGCAAAAAGGAGCTGATAAACTGCTGCATTCAACAAAAGATAAATGACCACAATGCTCTTAGCTTCTACAGTTCTAAGCAACTGAGAGCCTTTTTTATCTTAATGAAGAATGCCTTTTCTTAACGTTTCTGTTCTCAGACTTTTTTTAACCAAAACTTGTTATTTTCTCTGTGCACAATTAGAGTCAGACAAATATGTATAAATGGACACGAGAGATTCATTTCCTGATCAGTTTGCAGGATAAATCATATCTGAGGATGGTACAGTACATTACTGTGTAATATTCATCCGTAGAATTTAATTTGGATGCTAATTAGATTTATTGTAAAGCTTTGTACTAAAGAAAATTGTCCAGTGCTACACATTATTATTATTATTATTATTATTATTATTATTATTATTATTATTATTATTATTATTATTATTATTATTATTATTATTATTATTATTATTATTATTATTATTATTATTATTATTATTATTATTATTATTTCTTCATGACAAATCTAGATCCCTGACAGAACAAAAGCAAATTCTGGTAAGGGAAGGTGTAAAAAAGATCCGTTTTCATTTTAAACTGAAAACTGAATCAAATACAGTGTACCTCTTATATCCACTGGCATAGCATGGGTTTCAGCCGCCCGCGGCGTAGGCCAAATTCACTGTCATGGATGGATTTCTCCAAGGGGACTTACCCACACCATATCTTAATTTGCAGGTGAATTCATTCTCACTGAATATTTGTCGTGAACAATCCGAGCACAAAATAAAACACGGGTAATTACCAAAAGGCAACTGGTTACTACAGACGGTGTTGCCAGTTACTAGAGTGAGTGAGATGACTACACTCATTTAAAGCAAGGGTATTCCCCAGTTCCATCACAGATTAAATAATAAAATGTTCTGTGCTCATTTTAAATGGTCCAAGTTGTAGGTACAACAAAAATATGAAATGAAATGGTTCAAATTTTTTAGTTCAGATTACAAGATGTTATTATTATTACTTATTGTGAAATTTTGCCACCTCAAAAATTGCCGCCTGCGGCAGGTTGCCCCCACCAGCCTCGCTATGCTACGCCACTGCTTATATCATGCCTATATAAGTTGTGATCCTGCAAGAGGGAGGGAGACCACTGTCAACATATGGAGGTATGGCAGGTGCCATTGAGCAAAGTTATCACGAAATCCAACTTTTTCTTTGAGTTTCTCTTTAAAAAATTTCAAGTCACCACTATTGCAGCTTGCCTTGACTTTGCCATGCTTTGTACAGACTTAATTATAAACTGACTGAAAACAAGTAATGGTGGTGACCCAAAGTTTGATTGCAAAGGTTTGGAAAAACAGGTTTGGTATAATAATTAATGGCTATGTGAATTTTTCTGCCTCTTATTCTCAAAGAGGAACTGGTAAAGAAGATCAATCCTTTCTTCTCACAGAACGCTTTCTGTGCACAAAATTTCATTTTATTTCCCTGAGAAATTGCCTGAGAATTTGACAGGCATTTAGTGGTAATTTTTTTTTCTACAGGAAATTCCAAGCTATTCAGGATCATTATAGTCCCAGTACAGAATTGTACTTTTTGTCATGAGAGATCCTGCATTCCCTTGTGGTTCCAGAAAATTCTGACCATTACCACTAAGAGGTGGCCTCATAGAAGTATTAGGTCACTTGTGTTACTGACTAACTAAGATGAGATGGCTAGATGGTATTGGAGATGCAGTGGGCACAGAGCTGGGTGGGTTGAGGAGGATGGTGGAGGACAGAAGTGCCTGGCGGCCAATGGTCCACAGGGTTGCAAAGGGTCGGAATCGACTGTGCAACTGAACAACAACAACAAAAAGAGTCTCAAGGCCTTATGAAGTAATTCATCTGGGATGAATTGGAAATGGCTCGCTCCCCTGTCTGTTGGTAGGTACTTTATGCCTCACATAGCTACACAATGTGAGCATGCTGCAGCTGCTAAGGTTATGATGGCTTGATTAAATTTACTGTGGCTGCTGAGAATTATGGATTATAAAAATTGCCATGGAACCTATTTACTGTAGCATTTGTGTATTAATTCTGTCTATTTCCCCCCTGCTACTTTGGTCCTGGATCTTGTTTCAGACCATTCCTTGTTATGTACAGAATACGAGCTTTGTTATACTTTATTATCTTCTCATGCAACATTTCCAAAATATTTTGCATTTCTCTGCTTTGTAATTAAACTTCCATTTTTACAAAAGGTAAGTGTGTTATCTGTGTGCTTGTTATCCTATTTATCTTCAATACTAAATTCAATAGTTAGCTGGCTTCTTGGCTTATCACTATAGAGCAAAGATTTTTAAAGACTCAGGGAACAGAAGAAGCGGTTTATCTTGTTCATCTCACTTATATGTTCAGGGATGTCCTATAAGGTCTGGGAATGCCTTTGATTCAAATCCAGTTGGAGTGAAGGGCTGATATCCAGGGCTGTGTATCAGCTTGAGAATTACCTTTGCCAGGAATGGAGCTAAAAACTGAGAGAAGCGGTGTTTGGCAAGACCATACTTTCTGGATTTTCAACTTCCCACACCTGAAAACATCTGCAACATCTTCTATATTGTCCAGTGCTTTTTATGGTATTCTAGAGAAATGTCTGGCTGGACATCTTGCTACAGTAATGGAATAGAATGTACAGCCAGCAACTCAACGCTGGCTGTGACGGTCCCCTCAGTGGAGGAAATGCCACTGGAAATCATCATATTGGGCCCAATGGCAAAATAAGTGGAGGAGGAACTCTGATTCCCAACAGTAATGGAGGGAGAAGAGGCCATGCCAGATGGACTGACTGTGGAGGCACACCTTGTCCATATCCTCAAGGCTGCAGCAGTCCATTGCCAGAGGAGATGTCTCCGAAATCATAGTGTGTGGGTCACTTCATGGCAAGCTGGGATCCACCTGAAACAAATTCATGCCAGTGGCATTTTTCCTGATTGCCTCGGAGGGCAAAGGCGGTCCAGAACCAGCTGGCCTCCAAGACCAGGCCTCCCGGTGCCCTGGGGCAGGGAAAAATGTATACTCAGATCGAGGTTGTGGCTGATGATTACAAGAGAAGTGAGAAGCTTCCCTGCTGCCTTCTTCCAACCATAAACAGAAAAACCTAGTTTTTAGTGTGTGAGTTTGGACTTTTTTAAATAAATAAATAAATATATCTCATGAACAAGCATACAAAGATGTATTGGTGTCAAATCTGAAAGTGTGAAGTTCAGGGGAAAATTTACTATTTGATTTTACTAAGTGTTTCACTTCTTACACCTACTACAGACACAATTAAATTTCATGGAGTAAGCCAGGCATTCTCCCTGACATACTAATTTGTACATAAGGGAGTCAGTCATTTCAGACATAGGACCTGTATCCTGAAATAGGCAATCTGCTGTCAGGTTCATGATAGGAGGCTACCCATCCTTTAATTTGTCATGCACCAACACAGATAGATCATCACCCTATGCTCAGTTCTGTGGCATCACATATGTTGAGAGCAGATGACTCCTCTTGTTCTGCATCAATCTGAAAAGGAGACATGAGTGACTCTGATATATCTGACTGCTTATGTCATTCTACCCGCTTTGACAAATCAGTGGAGCAGTAAATATGCCATTTTCCTGTATAAACTGATTCAATTTAGTTCAGAGTAAGAGGGACAGGAAACTATTTTCTACCTAGAATTGACTAGAACCCAAGAAATGGTCTCCAATGTAAACCAGCAAAAATCTTTGAAGACAATCCCCCATCTTTTCTTAAGAGCACGTGTACCACCTAGCAGGCTGGATTTAGATTCAGACCATGGAGAGTGGATTCAGATCCTTTGCTTTTACAATAAGCTGAATGGTTTCCCTTTAGCTTGTTATAATTGCTTGACAAGAATACAGCAATGATCTTGCATAGCATAGATAATCCACATTCTACAAGATGGTTCTAAAAAATGGAGGTAACCTAAAGAAAAAACTTTTAGACTGGGTTTAAGATTAGCACAACATTTGGCACTGTGTTAAAAGATAGTCAGCTTTTGCTCAGTACCAAATTTGGATTTTGAATTATGATATTTTAAATTTAAACTGTTCTACTCCTCCCATTCAAAAATAGGCAAACTCAGATGCCCCCAGATTTAAAATAGGGAAGAAGAGGAGGAGGAGGAAGAAGAAGAAGAAGAAAGACCTTCTGAAAGTTTCCCCCGTTCCCTAATGCTGACTAATGCTTTAAAAACCCAGTGGCTTTTCAGTGAACCATAAAAGAGGGAATGGAGAAAAGACAGTAAGACAGTAGGGGTGTGTGCATGTGCTAAAATAAGGATTGTACCATATTAGATTGAGGTGAAAATGTGATCACTAGCTCCAAATCAATCAGTAACAGCTTTTCTCAGATCTTGAAAACCAACAGCAATGTCACTGTTTTGTGAGTCTCAGGTTAGGTCAGTGGTGGGCAGCAAAAAAAATTCGCTAGTACATTGTGGGTGGAGCCTACACCATGGGTGGAGCCTATGTCATAGGTGGAGCCTATGTCATGGGAGGAGCCTACATCATGGGCGATCTAGTCATGCCTGCCATATGGCCATGTATACATCTGCAAACACAGGCAGCACTGGCTCTTTGGCTGTAAATGGAGATGAGCACTGCACCTTAGAGTCGGATATGATTGGCTTTTGAGCAAGGGAGACCTTGAACCACTTGCAGGGACAAAACCTGATGGGTCAGGGCAGGGAGGTGGGCGTGGCCACCCAATTTCGCTTTCCCCCCGTGCCCCACTCCTGGGGAGGTGCAAACCTGCTGCTGTCCACCACTGGATTAGGTCCTTTTTTCCTTCTGTTCCTTTCCTTTCTAACTATATTGTCTGTTAACTTTCAAAGCCCTGTACAGCTTGGGACCTTCTTATCACATGGAACACCTTCCCCTCAGCTCTGTAGCCTGCATCACTCACTCCTCTTCATCGGCACAGCTTCAGGTGCTGTCCCTGAGATTAGCTAGAAGGACTGTGATACGGGGAAGAATGTTGTGCCAGACTTCCTCACTCCAGTCTTTTAAAAAGCAATTGAAGACTATCCTTTTTGAGGAGACCTTTGTAAATGTTTCCCCTATCCCTGCCTTTTAGACTGGGGCCCAGCTTATACCTCCCCAGTTCATTCGGTGGCTTAGGACATGGGTCTGCTGTATTTTGGCCCAATTTTATGGCATGTTTACTGTCAGTTTTATTGTAGTTTATTTTTATTATAATTTTATGGGGGCTACTTTTAAAATGTCTGTTTGTTGTATGGTGGATTTTATGTTGTTAGCTGCCTCGTGCAGGGATTCATTCTCCCTAAAGAGGCGGAGTATAAGTGCTGCAACAACAACAACAACAACAACAACTACTACTACTACTACTACTACTACTACTACTACTACTACTACTACTATTCCAATAAGTTCTGTTCAACTCTTCATGTCATTAAGTCCAAAACAACCTTTAAAAATATTTTGGTGCAGAAGGACTGCAGCTATCCAGCAAAAAACATAGTAAAGAAAATGTGATCACCTTTTATTAACCTAATGCACTGGGCAATTCTTCTGAGGGTAGCTGCTCCTGGAATTTGTGGGATCATTAAAAAATATATATTATAAATTTTTTGGAAGCAAAATGCACTTTCTCAGTCTCTGGAAATACGAAATGGATATTTTCACAAGAAAATCTAGAGCTCCAACATTTTTCTTCCATTAATTAATCTGACAATTCCCCTAAAATGTTGCCGCCAAATTTTACATTTAAAAATAATATAAAATCCTCAGCATTGTTTAAAATGTTTTTTTTTTATAAAAATATATTTAAATTCAAAGATTCTTCTTCTTTACTTCCTCGTTTACCTCTTTGCAGTTAAAATGCTATTAATTACATCCACTAGTGTAAATCAAGTACCATAAACTTTAGTACTGAATTCCTGGTAGTTAAAAGAACAACACTTGTGTTTGTCGTTGCACTGCAAATTACATGACTAGTGCACAATTAGATTTACAGTGGAACCTCATACAAAAATTGCCCCGTATAGCAACGAAATCGTGTAATAATTAGGTTTTGGTGGGAAATAGTGTCCCGCATAACAATTTTCCCTATGGAAAAAATCCTACAGCAATTTCTCAAAGGGATTTCCATAGGGAAAATCGCTATACAGTCAAACCTCGCATAAAGAGTGCCTCACTTAAAGAGTAACTCGCTTAAAGAGCAGAATGTTCGCTGAATGTTCACTTTGCTTAAAAAATAAAACCAACCAAAAACTCGCTTAACAAATAGATTGGGGTTCGCAATCCCCCCCACCAGAAGTCACAGCTGGTCACTTACAATGATGTTTCACTTAAAGAGCAAACTCGCTTAAAGAGCAATCCTGTGGAACACATTATGCTCTTTAAGCAAGGTACAACTGTACAATGCATTTATCGTATAGCAATTGTTTCATATAACAACGAGCACCATGAAATGGATTAAAATCATTGTATGAGGTACCATGGTACAAGTAATTTGCCGATGAGATTTATGGGCTATAACTTATATTGGTAGACATGATTAACCAGATTCTCACCAATAAGACATCTTTCTGAAATCTATTCATAAAATCATAGGATAATAGAGTTGGAAGAAGTCTGTAAGATCATTGAACCCAAAAACCTCCTTAAAGAAGAAATCTAAGTTGAAGTATATCTGACAGATGGCTACTTAACTTTCTTCCGAATGTCTCCACTATTTGAGGCACCCTAACTTACAAGGGAGTCAGCAAGGAAAGGAAAGTCCCAAAATAATTCAAAACTTCAAAAGGTTTTTGAAAGTGTTGACGTTCACATCCTAATAAATTAAAATATAATTTCATTTGTATAATTTTCCCCCTACTAGAATCACTGCATGATATCAAAAACATCGATAAAACCCATCTAAATAATTTCTGAGTGTTTCTAAATAATGTAACCCCACTGTTGTGCAGAAAATTTGTTCTACGCATTTTCCAATCATTATTATTTGAACTGACAGAACACAACATGTCCCTTAAAAAAAAAAGCAAAGTAGAAGAAAATTTAAGGGAAATTACTATGGATTGACTGGAAGGTGCTTGAACTTACTTTAATTACATATTGACTATGACATCTATGTGCCTATTTTGTCTTACACTCCACAGTACTCTGTTTTGTCATTTTCTGATTCCACGGCTTCTTGCACTTGTATTATAGCACAGAAGAAAATATCTTGAGGTAATTTTTCCTGTTACAGCCATAACATCTTGTGCACATCTGTCTCATCTAACTTTAGAAACTAGGCAGTGATGGGCCTGGTTATTTCTTGGCTCGAACATCACCAGGGATCTCTAGGTACAGTTTGAAACAAATCCAGCCTAAATCCATAGAGAGCAACAGTTAATTAGAATTCACAATGCTTTACTAATTGGATCAACAGACTGACTCCATAAATATCTTCTATAATTCTGTAGGTTTGTTATTTTATCCAGAGCAGGAATGATGGGTAGCCAAATTGCTCAACTACTGAGAGATATGCATGGGAAATAAATAAATGATACTGGTGGACAACTTGCCATTTTTAGAAAAGAAATGAAGTTAGGGAAACTGGAAGACAGGTTTTAGTACAGGATTAAACAACTGAAATGGTCAGCCACATATCCCTGTGAATTAAGTGCAATATTTAAGTCTCCTACTTAGAATACCTCATCCCTACTTCACTAAAGGGCGACCCTGAAGCCAAGTCATGTTGGTGAATTAATCTATGGCAATCAAAGTAGAATTTTAGGTCTGATGGATAAGCTTCACATCCAAAACATACATACTTCAATCTTGAACATATTTTTGAAAACTGAGAAGACATAGAGAACCGAGTAAATCTAGAATGTGTCAATACATTCTTCAAACACTTATGGTTCACCAAGCTGCTTTCCATCACATGCATTTTTAGGCAATGTAGGTTACTTCATGTCAGCATGCAAAGGCAATGTTCAGCTAATGTCAAACTGCTAGACATGCTAAAAGATTTTGAAGTGAAATTAACTCTGAAGATAACACCTGAAATCAAAGCAGCTGGACACCTTTGCACTGACAGTCAAAATAGTCCAAAACAGGGAAATGATTTGTTCAACTATCTGTGAATGTCTTTCTCCACTTAAAAGACAACTTGGCAGTATTTTCCATCCCTACAGGTATCTGAGTCTGATTGGAATGAAAAATCCATTCTTATCTAATTCGGTTCTAGCTACAAACCATTTATTCCTGAAACTACAGGACATTCTCCCACCCCTAGATAATTGCACACTGAATCTTGAAGATGAAATGCACAGCACGTTGCCACTGAATAATCTTGGGTAGCCACAGAAAATGAATAGCACAAAATTGGATCTATCGCCCTACTGTGGTTGTTTGCTCTATGTGACTGAGATTTGAGTTTCTTCAATAATAATTGCTCTAAAGAACTAGTTTGCTCGTTCACTGTTCAGACAGTGAACTGATTTCAAAAGAAAAGGACTTTGTCAGATTTGTCTGAAGGTATCTAACTCTGGCAATGGGGATGTGGCCACATGTTGGCAAGCTGGAATTCTTGCTACAAAATACCAGCTGAAATCTTGTTGTTTGGTTTACCAAATTCCAAATAGAGCAGGCCCACTGAATCAATCATGATTTAGTGAGGCAACTCTCCTATAATGTTGTTGTTCAATGTTGTTGTTCAATGAGATTATTCTACTTTCAACATATTTTAATCAGTGGAACTTACAGAACAATGGACTCGCTAAAGTATCACTGATTTAGTGGGTTTACTGTAGTAGCAACTTGCTATATTATCCAATAGGATCTGAACCATTGTTGCAGATCCTGTCTATAAGAATATAAAAACTGCCTTGCTGTTTGATAGTAAGGGCCAATCCAATCTAGTATTCTCTTTCAATAGTGGCTTGCTAGGAACTTGGAAACTAACAAGAAAAACCCTCCTTTTATTACTCACCCCAGTGAGCTATCTACTGTTGTCTCTTGGACATGTGATAAATATTTTTAGACTTGTCAGTCAAATTTCAACTCCAGGAGGACTGACAGAAGGACTATAGATGCCCATCTCTCAGTTTTGTTTGGAGGCAAATTCACCACTTCAGCCCAGATCCCAGTTTTGAACCAAAGCAACCTAGACTTGAATCTGAATCAAGACAGGAATTCAGACTACCAGCTTTGCACCAGCCTTCTCTGAAAAACCAAAACAACTGTAACCGTTTTTTCCCTACCAATGCCAAATTAAATTCTGTAACATTTAAAAACATATACTTTTGATTGAATGTCAGTCTTGTTAATTCACGCTGGTTTTGTCTTCCCACTGTTTCCCTCTCTAGCCACCATTCTTGGCAAACTCTTCCTAGAGCTATGAAAATGTCTGAGTTTTATAGCTGGAGAACAACACTACAGAAAGTCCATTAAAATGTTTGGAGTATGGGGCAAGATACCACAATGAAATAAAGCACAGTACACACTCTGTCTTTGATGGACATAGGCAGGTAGAGAAAGACAACTTAATCAAGACAATACTCTTGCTTGGAGGACATGGAAATGCCACAGTGGTTGGCAGAAGCAGGCAACAAAAAGATGGAAACCAACAGGCATTTAAGTATTAAAAGAAACTTAAATAACTTTCTCGTTAGCATAGCCCCTTCCCCACCCCACTCTTGATTTTAGAGACACTATGATAGATCTTTCTAACATAATTCTCTGAAGTACTGCACTGAATCAGATGCTTTTAAAATACCTACTACACAGTTTAGGTGACCTAAACTAGTAACTTCTACCCTGACCTCAACCAATAACTTCTACCCTGTGGCCTCTATTTATCCCACCCACCTTTATCTCCTCCATGGTTGCCTGCCTAGGTCTCCTGCAAGGGGAAGGTTGAGAACCAGAGGATTTAGTACCTTGATTTCCGCTGTGCAAATCTTGCTTCTGTTGCCTGCCTGCTGAGACTCTTCTGGCTGCACCTTGAGCAAGAATATTGGTGCTAGGGACTTTAAATGGCTGAGCTAAAAAGCATTTCTGAACCTTTTATTGTAGTTGAGCAGGTTCTGTAATGACCAGGCAATTCCCCTCTAATAATTTGTTACCCTACACTGAAAGCAGATAAGCACTCCCATCGCAAAGCAGTCACAAAGAATACTCTGCACACTCACTGATTATGTTTGTGCATACAGGTCTTAGGAGCTACATCTGTTAGAATGGCAGTGTAGCCTCCTTCCTGCTTCTGATCTTCACTTGGAAATGAAACTCTTGTGAAGGTGAAGATCATCTTACTCTCATTTATGCCTGAGGTAATGGCAAACCAATTGTCGGCATATAGCCACCCTTCCCTTGCCTTAGGCCTCTTCCTAGTCGGTCACTTTCCAGGAGACCCTCTTAGGGCCCCCCTGGGGACTTACCCAGAGTGCGGGGAAGAGGAGCTATAGCCATGTTCCAGCCAAAAACCCTTGGCTGCTGTGTAACTCTAGGCTTATCTGCATATGGAGCCCAGAAAACTTATTAAGGGGGAGTAATTAGTGGTAGTGTTGGGTGGCGTCTGGCTTGCTAGTATCTTAATAGAAAAGAAACCTGTCTCTTCTCTAAGTAATCTTTCTAACTCCTGTAAGAGAATGGTCCTGGCAGGCAAGCCCCACACACCAATTGACGTCGCCTTCACCTTAGGGAAGCTTGCTTGTGTGCTACTGTGACTGAGATGCCTTGTAGCTGATTAAACTGAACTAATGCTCCAATATAAGCAGCAACCCAATAGTAACTGTTGAACTGAAGTCATACTGTACATGATGTATAATGAAATAATGGTATATTATGGAATAATGAGTTATAATTGACTGAAAATTAGATATATTACATTGCTCACACAAAGAAGAATATAGAATACACAATAGTGATTACAAATAGTAATTACTCTTGTGATTTCCATTCTCATTATAGTTAAATGGACAATCTAATCATACTATGGACATCTAGTAAATGAAATAAATATACTTCCTGAAAGTATTAAAATGAACACACATACATGAGATAAAGATTTTCTAGTGGACCAAAGGAAGTAAGTAAATTGGATATTTAAAAATAACTAGGGCCAATGGGATTAGTAACAAAGGAGACAGAATTAGTTTAAATGCCCAAAACACAAAAACTCACACAAAATAAACAGATGTTCCTACTCAGATAAACAAAGTAGAAAATTAAAGAAGATTAAGTAAAAGGACAAAGATGTCATATTAATAAGAAAAAGGTTATATTATGCTGAAAACTACAAATAACACAAATATGTTCTCAGAGGATTTTTGATTTGACTGCTGTTAATGCTTCTGAACTTGACAAATGGATGATGAAATGCTATTATGATAATTAAAATTATAGTGATTGAATACATTTTATCTCCAGTTCCTCCCCATGTATTTGGACAGTGAATATGACTTTTTTATTCAGATTGCACAGTGAAGCTGTCATTGAGCAAAACCAGGATTCTTCCTGATACCAGCATGCTTTCCTCATTTAGTAATGTTCAATATACAGTCAAACCTCGCATAAAGAGCGATTCGCTTAAAGAGTAACTCGCTTAAAGAACAGAATTTTCTCTGAATGTTCGCTTCGCTTAACAAATAATACCAACCAAAAACTCGCTTAACAAATAAATCGGGGTTCGCAATCCCCCCCACAATTGGTCACTTACATTGGTGTTTCGTCTAAAGAGCAAACTTGCTTAAAGAGCAATCCTGTGGAACGCATTATGCTCTTTAAGTGAGGTACAACTGTATGAAAGTTCAAAATAACCAAAACCATTAGGCAAGACTTTTTGAATTTTGGGATGGGCAAGGTCATATATGGCATACCTTTGTCACAAATTATGTTCTGTTGTCAAAATAGATGTATTCCTTCTTTAGGCAAATAACATAATTGTCTCTGTGTGTCCCTAAGGAACAAGAATCTTTCAGCCAGAACCATCAAAGCAGTGCCTCACAATGTTTTGGAGGCCATGCCCACTTAAGCAGCTCTAAAATCCTGATCCTGCTCCCCCACCCCCCAGTGATATATAATTCTTATTATTCAAAAAGTGAACATGAAGGAAGCCTAGAAGGCCATTACCTTGGTCCAACTTATTTGCAAATTGCCCCCCCCCCCAATTTTTTTTTACCTCCCTTTGGGTCATGTGCCCCATGTTGGGAACCACAGCATTAAAGGGAGAAACCAGTCCACAATATAGGAAATTAAAAGAACACCATACTTGTCTCTTCTGAAAATGAAAGTAGAATCCCAAACAGAAATAGGATTGGTTCCATTAAATAAGTATAAGGCTAAATTCTCACCTGTCAAAGCTTTGTTCTGGTTTTCCACTCTAACCATAGAACACTTTATTTATTTATTTATTTATTTATATTGCTGCCCAACTCAAAAGACTCTGGGCGGCACACAAAGAATAAAAACAAACATCACAGTTAAAAACTCTAAAACCTATAAAACCCCCATTAAAATAACTATCAAAAATTACCCTAAACCTTACCAACAAAAAGAGAGAGAGCGTTCTTGCTAGATTAGCCAGCAGGCAGGGGTCACCTTCAGTGATGGGATGTAACAGGTTCGCACCAGGTCTCCAGAACCGGTAGTAACTTTTCCCAGTGTCCTGGAGAACCGCTAGCAGCTTTTGGGGGGAACAACCTTCAGGGCTTACCTTTTCACTGGTTCCCCCACTATGCACTTGGTGTACATGCATGCCTACAGTGCTTGGCGTGTATGCATGGCCTCCTTGCTGTCATCCCAAGCGGGGAGGAGGAAGAGAAGCTGCTAGTCTGAAGCTCCCTATAGCCTGCTCCCCAGGGTAAGTGACTTACCTTTGGATGTGGTGTGTCTGTGTGTATTTTAATGTGTATTTAATACCTTTACCTATATTGACGTACTACCACAGTTCCTAAAAAGGCCTGCCAGCCTGGCTTGGGGTTTTGAAGCAAAGTCTTGGAGTTACCTCATCAATAAGCTACACCTGTGCTGTTCCAAATGCTGTTCCAATTGAAAAATCCTTAAGAAGGTACAGCTGTTTTACATTTACATTAAGGCATATTACCCTTGAGAACTGATACGATGACCATATCCATCGTGCAACATGGTGCTGCCCAGGCACTTATACTAACAGGTAAGAGACAGATTTGTGTTTGGGGTGGGTGGGTGGGTGGGTTGAGGGGTGTGTGTGCTTATTTTTATTTTATATTTTTATTTTATTTTATTTTTTAATTTTTTTTTCTTTGGCCCCACCCACAACATCATGATGTCATAACATTGGCTCCGCCCATGACATCATGACATCAGCTCCGCTCACACTGTGATGACATCACAATGGGGTAGTAAAATTTTTGACATTCCACCACTGATCACCATGTCATTTGTGCCCCACACCTGCATGGCAAGCCAGGTTTTTAGGCCTATTCAGAAGGGCAACAGCTCCATCTAGAGACACAATTCAATTGGCAGGAGATTCCATAGGGTTGGAGCAGACACTGAGAAGGCCCTCTTTCTGGTGCTAGAGAGACGCGCCTCTCTAGCAGATGGAATAATTAGAGAGGCTTTCCGGTCTGTTCTGGCGGGACGGACAGATGTTCTTGGGGTGATGTGGTCTCTTAAGCATCCTGGACCACTTCCATATAGGGCTTTAAAGGTAATTACCAGCACCTTGAATTGCACCTGGTGGCACACTGGCAACCAGTGCACTTCCCGAAGCAATGGCGAAGCATGGGCGTAGCGCCCAAACCCCATCACCACCTGAGCAGCTGCATTCTGGACCAGTTGCAGCCTCCGAGTGGTCATCAAGGGCAGCCCCATGTACAGCACATTGAAGTAGTCAAGTCTGGAGGTGACCAGAGCATGTGTGACCATGAGCAAGGAGTCCCGATCTAGGAGTGGGCATAACTGGCATATAACACGAAGTTGTGTAAAAGGCCTCCTGGCCACGACTGCCACCTGCTCTTTGAGCAGGAGTTGTGAGTCCACGCACCAGGTTTGTTTGGGGTAAAATAGCCCCATCCAGAACCAAAGATGGTAGCTCCTTAGATAATGCAGGACCCATGACCCATAGTCACTCAGTCTTGCTGGGATTCAGTTGTAGCCCATTGTCCCCCATTCAGACCCCAACAGCCTCCAGACACCTGGCTAGGACTCTGACTGCATCGCTGGGATCACCACCAGCTGAGATGTACAGTTGAGTATCATCAGTATACTGATGATACCTCACCCAATGACAACAGATGATCTATCTTAGTGGTTTCATGTAAATGTTAAATGAAATAAGTGAGAGGATGGAGCCCTGAGGAACCCCATGCTGTAGAGGTCTAGGGCTGGACTTCTCATCCTCCAAACACATTGACTGGGTATAGTCCCTCAGAAATGAAGCAAACCAGGACCACACAGTGCCCTGGATCCCCAATCCTTGGAGCCATCACAGGAAGATACCATGGTCAACAGTATTGAAGGCCACTGAGAGGTCAAGAAGAACAAGGATGGAGGGATTACCTCCCATCCCGCTCCCACCAGAGATCATCCAACAGCACAACCAACACAGACTTCGTATCATATCATGGCCTAAATCTTGACTGAAAAGGGCCCAGATAATCTACTTCATCCAGAACCCCCTATAACTGCCATGCCACTGCCTTTTTCAATATCTTCCCTAAAAAGGGGTGGTTGGAAACAGGCCGATAGTTGGCCAATATTGTTGGGTGAAGCACTGGCTTTTTCAGGAGGGGGCACACCAAAGCATGTTTTAAAGATACAGGAAACATCTCCTCCTGCAAGGACGTATTGACTATTGCTCCAACCCAACTACTTGTCACCACCTTAGACGCCTTGACCAACTAGGCGGGAAAAGGATCTGATAAACAAGTGGTGGCATGAACAGATCCAAGGAGCCTGTCCACCTCCTCAGGGACAACTGGATCAAACTGATCCCAGATAACATGGCCAGACTGTGGTCCAGTCAACTCCATATCCACCACATCCATGCTAGGGACAAACTTCGAGTGAATCCAAGCAATTTTCTCCACAACATAATCGGCGAAATCCTACCACAATGAGAATTAAAGGGGATAATAATGGATAACTATGGAGCTGCTGTCAGTGCTATAATATATGATATGATACTTCCCTCCTATTGTAGCTGGCATGTGTGTCACTGAGAGCCATTGCTACAAGCACAGTGACAAGAAATGTGTGGGAAGGAGTAGTAGAAAAGGCAAAAACAGCTGCTTCTTGGGTCTTTGCTGAGCTCATACCTTTGCACTAAGCAATTTTCTTTTCACCCTGGGGTCAGGCTCACAGCTTTGACTGAGGAGGGAGCAAATCTGCAAATAAAAGATCATTTGCTTTCCCTCAACTCTAGAGAAAAAACACTAGAAGAACTTTAACTTATAAAAGCTCTCATAATAGTTACGATCCTTCAACATTACAAAGTGCTACTAGTTTTGCTCTCTTGTTTTGGGCCAACAACCTTTCTCTTTTTTATTATTTCTTTCTAGTCTACAGTGAGTGATAAGAGTGTGCTCCCCCTTTCACTTGCTCATCAGGGGCCTTCTCTCCACTCTTTCATTTAAGCTTTACTGAATGGCCTTGGGCAAACTGTGAAATGGCTCCAAGGGAGGATAATGTGCAGCCTTTGCTTGTAGCAGCTAGGCTTTTTCTTCTGTGTTTTAAAGGTATTTCACTTCATATTGACACATCTAGTTTAGCATACTGTCTGTGCAATGCTGAAAACCATACTGAGTTGATACTTTCATTAGGCGAGCAAAAAAAAAGGCACAGGGATCTACAGTTAATGCAAAATGTCACACACACTTAATTATATATCAACTTTAATTATTTCAGGCATGCATATATTTGTGATCTACCACCTAGCTTAAAGCACCCTAAGTGCCACTTGGGACTCAGCCACTATCCATACCAGCAATGGCTAGCTCAAAAACTGATACAGTAAACTGTCGCTGAATGAGTGCCTCACTAAGTGACTAAATCACTGTGGGTTATATTTTATACACATGCAGCCTTTCAGAGCCCTGTAGGGTGGTAGTAGAGTGCTTAGAGAGGAGGCATTTTGCTTATGTGTGCTTTCCTTTTAAAGCTGCTGTTGTTTTTGGGTGGTTTAATTGATTTTTGGAGGGTGAAGGTGGCCTGTTTTGATTGTTGGAGGGTGGGGTGAGGCTTTTGCTTTATCTGAATGGAGATGCCTCAAGTTACGAACAGATTCGATTTACAAACAATGTCCTGGAACTGAGTTTATTTGTAACTCGAGGTTTTACTGTACAGTAATACCTCAGATAACGCTAAGACTTGGTTCCACAAGTCTTGGTGTTATCCGATTTTCAGTGTTATCCGATGCATGTTAAAATCCTATGGGATGGATCGGATAACGTTAAAGCTTCATAGAGATACATTATAACCACACAGGCTTTTGCGGTTGTTATCTGATGCATCCCATAGGACCTTAACGTTATTCGATCCAATTCTCTTCCCCAGATTACTTAACATTATGCAACTTTAGCATTATCCGAGATATTACTGTATTTGGTTTTCAATGCATTCCTATGGGGAAATGAATTTTGCTTAAAGAGCATATCGCTTAAAGAGGAATCCTGTGGAACACATTAAAGTCTTTATTTATTTATTTAATCAAATTTATATCGCTGCCCTCTCACCAAGGTGGCTCACAATATAGAACACCACACAACAATAAAATCACAAAAACCCACTTGAAAACCATTAAAACCATTAAATATTTAATGTATACCCTTACTATAATAAATTAGTTTGAGCCTCTGTCTTTCCTATACTAATGATAGTTCCACAGTATTATAGAGTATTATTATTGGTTGTCACAAAGTCTCTTGAAAGTTACAATGAATATTTTCTAAGTGAAATTGCATTAATGTGAGTGGTTTGAGGAATGATTTCTGTGTCTGAGACTGCAAAACAAGCCACAGTCCATAATTTGCCTCTGTTTTTCTTGTGTTTCTTTCTTTTAACCTATATATTTACTTCCTTTTTCATAATGCTGCTTTCAAATTAAATATATACCACCTTGAGCATTTTTTTTAAACACAGAAATAAATCAATATTTTTTAGCAAATACAGTAGTTGGATTACAAATCCTACTTGGTATTTATCATGATCTTCTGAATGCCTTCCTAATAGAGGTGGAAATGTGGGAGCTTGTCTAGAAAGTACACATTTTTAGATTTGGTGCTCTTAAACCAATTGAACATTTTTGTTCACTTTTTAAAATTTTATATAGTGGAGATGCTAGATGTTCTGGGCTGACAGCTATAGGTTTAAAAAACATGAAAGACCAAATTTGGACATGAAATTGTTCATAATGGATGATGCAGATGCAAAGTCCCTGTAGCAAAGATACTTCACAATAAGGTAATTTGGAGGGGAATGGTTTGGGGCATAATTCTGTCATTTACTCTCTTCTCAAAAGGCATTTCCAACAAATATTGAACACTCACTAAATCAAAAAATGGTAACATTCATATCTTCCACAGTTTGTAAACGAAAACAGGGACAGTGTTGTGCTTCTGTAACATATCTTTTCTCATAGCAAGTACTGTATTTTTCAGACGATAAGACGCACCTGACCATAATACACACCCAGTTTTTAGAGCAGGAAAACAAGAAAAAAATATTCTTAACCTTTGGACCATAAGACACACCATCATTTTGCCTCCACTTTTGGAGAGAAAAAAGTGCGGTCAAAAATCTTGTGGTCAAAAATCTTGTGGTCAAATATATGGTAATTGTAACTACTCACCTTCTCCCATCACATTGTTTACACATTGATCAGGTCATTTCTATGTGCTACATTTCTCCAAACTGATCATATCACATGATAGGATAACCTACTTGTTTAGTACAGGCTTTGTGCAAGTTAAACATGCGTAAAACATTTTTGAATTATTCTGTCATTTTGGACAGGAAGAAGATTAAGATTCTTAAGAAGTTCCAAAGGTTGTTTTTTTTGTTGTTGTTGTTCAGTCGCACAGTCGATTCCGACCCTCTGCGACCCCATGGACCACTGTCCGCCAGGCACTCCTGTCCTCCACCTTTCATTATGAAATATCTGTTGTAATTTTAAAAGTTTGTTTGTGTCTACTTCTTAAGATTTGCAATAATTACAGAAATTGCATTTTACTGACATGGGATTTATTTATTTATTTTTACTGGCTGAAGTTGTATTGGTGTTTATGTAAGGTTTGTGTAATTTGCCACAACTAATTGCTCCTCATTGACAGGGTGTTTGGTGCTTCTCAGTTGAACAATTGGACATAAACTTTCCTTGGTACCTTATTAATTAATCCCAGTTAGGCATGGCAAGTTATGCAAATATCTATTTGGTGGCAGAAGTAGGGCTATGCACATTTGTCAAGACTGTTTCTATAGGATCCCTCTTTTTCCTGCCTCCATATTTGAGGTCTGTGCTGACACCAAACATTTATTTAATCAGAAAAATAAAAATAGATCATTTTATTGTGTTTTAAAAATGAGCATCTTTGTGTTGATTCTTCTGATAGCATATGTTGTTTCCATGCATCCACCAACTAACTAAAATGGACTTGTACACAGTTTTGAACTCTATACCCCATTTATGTATGTACTATTTCCAAATGTGAGCATTTCACCTGATGCATTTGTCCAGATTCTAAAATGCACAGAATTCTAATTGCATAGATTCCCCATCCATTCCATGGTATAGTGGACCAGGAAAGCCAGCTCCCTTCATATAATATAAGAGAAGAGGTCTTTCATACTTATACATGGAGAAGAATCTTAGTATTTTTCAAGTGGTGAATTCTCTCCAACGGAGCATTTTGCAGCTTGTTCCAATTATATTTAGGACAGGAGGGGAAAGAGGATACATATTAGTGTACCTTTACACAGCCATTTTCTTGGAAATAAATGTTGCTAAGAATGGGATCTATAAATCCATTTCATAGTATGCTGAATGTGTGTGTATATGAGGGAGAGTTGGTGGAGAAAACATGACTAACTCCAAAGCTTCTATGCATTTACTCTGTTTGGACATTTTTCTTTGTCACTATTATGGTTTCCCAAAGCAATTCACCACAAAGCATTGGAAAAGAAACAGATAGGATGATCCGTCTAGTGCTGGAATGCTTTTAATGAAAGTATTGTGGCTTCAAATGAGTGCTATCCATTATCTCCTTTTCTGAATTGGATGAAAAATCATGAGGCTTCCACCCAATAAAAATGGCATTGAAATATATGAGCTTAGTGAAAGTGGTATTAGTCACATCTTATACCTTGACCTTTCTACTTGCAGGGACATTTAGTAAGCTGTTATAAGGCTCTGGCATTTTCAGTAGTAATAAACCTCCTTAATGTCACTCAAATGCTTAAACTAGGGAGACCCATTTTCTACCAATAATTTCAATGATGTAAAAGGAGATTAAATAACTGAAGTAGATTTTTGGTTTCCAGATAATTTCAAGGGATGTTATTGAGTCTCCTCCCGAGAAATGTGTGAAAATTGAAAAAAATGAAATATATATTTGCAATTATATTGTATAGCTGAACAGAAATATCATCTTTTTTATCTCGATGGAATTTAAGAGCTTTAGGTGCATCCAAAGGGAATCATCATAAAAACAATCCATCATTTATGAAAAAGCAATGATTCTTATAGAACAAGGGTTGGGAATCTTTGGACTTCCGAAGACTTTTAGCCTAATAAGCTTCACTAAACAGAGCCAATGACAAAAAACTGTGGGAGATGTGGTCTTAAACAATTGAAGGGCCACATTTCCCCCACATCTGACTTGTGCTATGAATCAGGTTCCACTAATACTATCAGAAGCGTAGCGTGCCTTGGCGGGGCCCCGTATAAAAATTTGTTTGGGGGCCCTTAGGAAGGGTAAAGATTTGTTTTGCTTATGCACGTTGGGGGCCCCCGTGGCCCGAGGGCCCCGTATTATTGATACGGCAGATACGGCGGTAGCTACGCCTCTGAATACTACATGAAACATTACTTTACCAACACTATACATACACTCTAAGGCACAGGTGGCTAACCTTGGCACTCCAGCTGTTCTTGGACAGAAACACAAGTCAGCACTCCTGCTCATCAGGGCTTCTGGGAATTGAAGTTCTAGAACAGCTGGAGTGTCAACGTTAGCCATCACTGCTCTAATGCATGTTCAAACAATATTTCTGTTGTATGCCTAACATGTGACCCAAGAAACCAAATTGTCAAAAACTATTACTACTATAAAAAGCACATACAGTACTTGGCAGTATGGAGATACTGAAAGGCAGAACTACATAGGACTGTATTCCTCTAAGCTATTTTACAGATCAGGTGAGATGGAGAATATTTTATCAGGTTTTATTGTAATGCTTTGACTTCTCTAAGCAGAGCATGCCAAAGTAGCTCCCAAATAGTTAAAAACAAGTGCAATTAAAAGCATGAGTTATAATATTAACAATATCTTCAAATGCAAACAAAATTTATTTATTTATTTATTTATTTTATTGAATTTATTACCCCGCCCCACTCGGGAGAACCCGACTCTGGGCGGCTTACATCATCATAAAACGGAGGTAAAAGATAAAAACATATAAAATCATGAAATTTAAAAATTATCTAAAATCAATTAAAGTTAAAAAACAGTACAAACTACAACTACAAAAACAATTTAAAGGGAATTTAAAACTTGTTTTCTGTTCTTCTTGTGCCATATCTGATTCCAAATATTGGCAATCATCATGGTGATCAGCCATGAAGACTGTCCTGCAATTATAATGCAGTGGCCTTTCATCTGCCTTCCACATCATGGAATGACACCCATACCACTGATCCAGCTCGACAAATCACTTTCTGGTCCTGAGCCCTTTTGGCATGCAAAGTCCTCCGCAGCCCCAGTAATGATGAAGCTGCTGCCCTCCATCATGATGGGTTCAAGTGGGATTTCATCCACTTGGGGACCGACCATCACCCTTTCCTGTGGACTTTGCCAAGGCTGCTAGTCTTCAAGGACTGGCCAGGTTATCCTATTATGGTAATAGAGTAACCATACTGCCAGTGACTCAGTGCAGAGCATCAGGCAGGAATTAACTAACCTGACAAACCTGAGGATGTTTCCTGTAAGTGAGAAAAATGTACACCATACAATTCTGCTGTATTTAGTTGTTCAAAGATTTCCTAAGAAGTGCAATCTTTGCCTGCTACTTAAAGGAAAACTGTCAGGGGCCTACCTGGCCTCCCATGTCATGAAGTTTGACAACCTGGGAACAGCCATAGAGAACACCTCTTCCATGTCCTTAAACATACCTATAAATGCAGCAGAACTCACAGAAGATCTTGAATGTATTTATTTGTCCCATTTTTATACCACCCATCTGGAATGTTTCCCACTCTGGGTGGTATACAAATAAGTTTTAAAAAGTACCATACAACAATCAAAATAGTAAGTCAAATACTTAATGGCATTTGAGGCAAGCAAGCTTAATCTAAACAACTAAATTTTGGCAATAGTAAAATATCCATTAAAATATCTGCATGCTTGTCTTTGACTTCACAATAACACTTTACTTTGGATCTTGAAACATCCCTGAAATGGAAGCCATTGAAGCTGTTAGAACAGAAAGATAAGGTGCTCTTTGTAATCAGTCACAGGCTTACCAGTCTGGAGGCAACATTTTGAAACACCTTAAATAATTAAACTGAATTTCCAAGATTCAAATTAAAATAATTTTCCAAAATTCATGAAAGTCCAAGATATTTATAAGGTTAAACTCATCTGTCTTGAATGCATGGGTGGTATCAAATATCATTTAAAATAAACTTGCCAGAAAATTCCTCTTGACTCAAGGCACAAATGGGCTTATTTGCTATATTGTTTCATAGCTTGTACAGTGGTTATACCTTCTCTTAAATTTCCATTCTCTTGTTGCCCCATGGCTCATGCTTGTGTCCCTCTCCTCATATCTGCTGGTGAAACAACTGTATACCTTGAAGTTTAATTGGAGCTTTGTGCCAAGGGCTTTAAGATCTGTGAAGCTGAGCAGTCATAAACAGCATCTGATCCACAACAGAAGAATGACTTGAACTGTTTCTGTCTTGTGCGCTACTGCTAAAACCTGTGTTGGTATTGTCTTCCTTGCAATCCATAATACTGTAATTTTAACTTGCTTGTCTAATTTAATCACTACAAACAGTAGCTGGACATGTGCACAAGCAGCTTAATAAGAACTATATATGCACCACTGTTGCAATATTCAAGCCTCCCAGAAAACTTTCTCTACATTTCGATGTGTTTGCTCAGTATCAGGAAAATACTCTTCACTACCCTCAGGTATATATTTAAAACTCACATTATTTTGTTTGTTGATCATACTGCTTTGGTGCCAAACATTGGCCTAAGTGTTTTTGGGTTTTTATTTATTTGTCAGAATCCAAAGCACTAAAATTTAAAATTAGCATACACTAGTACCACTGATAATGTCATAACGTTATCCAGTTTTTAACGTTGTGCAATGCATTGATCCCACAATGTTTTTTAAAAAAGCCGTGTTCTCTTTCCAAAGAGGAAAGGGAACAGGGGGCGATCTGGTTTGCTTACCAAGCCAGGCGGGGTGGGGGTGTTTCTGAAAAGAAGGTAGGAAAACTTTTTCTAACTTCTTTTTAGAAACCTCCGTCTCGATTGCTAAAGGGTTTAGCAATCCAGGTGGGGGGCGGCTTCTTAAGAGAGGCTAGGGACCCTTTTCCCAGCCTCTCATAAGAAGCCCACCCCCTGACCTGGATAGAGGTTATATCCTCTCATAAGAAGCCCACCCACCCCTGGCCTGGGGGAGGTTCTGAAAAGAAGGTAGGAAAACTTTTTCCTAACTTCTTTTGAGAAACCTCCATCTGGACTGCTAAAGGGCTTAGTGATCCAGGCCGGGGGGGGGGGGCTTCTTAAGAGAGGCTTGGGACCCTTTCCCCAGCCTTTCTTAAGAAGCCCCCCCCCCCTGGATAGCTAAGCCCCTTAGCAAACCAGGCGGGGGGGGGGGAATCTCTTCCCCAACATCCCAGCTGTCCCAAGCAAGTTAAATCATGCCCAGTTTTACTCTCAAGTATATTGGCTTGTCAAAGAGGTTGAATTTGTGGCTTCTCCATGTTATGTTCAGCTTCTTTCTTGTCTCCCTATTATGTTAATGGAATGCACATATTTGTGTTTTTTCTGGATTAGGGTTCAGATGATTGTTGTCATAACAGACAGCTAGTTCTTCAAGAGCAGATGCAAGCTTAGTCTCTACTTCCATAAACATTGTTCCCTGAACTGTGATTTATGTGTCAATTGTATAAAAATGGATCCCAGTTCCAGTATTGATCGGCTGGTCATTGGTATAGATCAGGGTGCCCAAACATTTTGAGCCTTGGGCTAGTCACATGGTTGAGTGGCCTGGTCACATGGTTCCTCCCACCAGAAGAGGAAGTAAAATGTGCTCATGCATGTGCAAAACAGTGCTATAAATTAAGCCAAAACTGTTGTAAATGTCTTTACACAGGGGGTGTGCTGGGTACCTTGGGATGACAGCTGACAGGATGTGATGGGAACATCTATTGGGGGGTTGGGGGAGAAAACCCATACATTTCCATTGCCTCTGCCTGCCTCTGGGGGGTGCCAGTTACTGGGGTGCACTGGGATGAGTCCCTGTATCCCTGTAGGCCAGCACCACCACTGTCTTTACGACAGCAGTGGGTCATTTACGGCAGCATTTTGCACATGTGCAGGCGTGTTTTACTTCTGCTTCCGGGAGTGGTGAGGGATGTGCAGGACACATGACTTGGCACTGCAGGTCAGATTCGGTCTGTGGGCCATAGTTTGGGCACCCCTGGTATAGATATTATATAACATAGTGATCAATACATTTCCTTTGGGAAGGCCATTTTTCTAAATGCTCCAATAGCTCTTTTGCCCTGCATGGTGACAAAAACTATTTACTCTGCAATAGGCATTGGATGAGCTGTGTCAGTCAAAGGCCCTTGGTAACTGTGTACACCTTCCTAATCAATTTCTTATGGTTTACTGTATCATATGTGGCTGTGAGATCAATGAAAGCTAATCCTGTAATCTGCCTTCTTTCATATCCGTCTTCTATATGTTGGGTTAAATTAAATATTTGACAGAGCATGAATTTTCTGGTCTGAAGCCTGACTGTTCTCATTCCATCAACAGAATCATAAATTCTGTCCCTAATCATTCTCTCCAGGACTTTGAAAATATGGCAAAGGAGCAATACAAGTTGAAGGTTCTTGGGATCAGTTGGTTCTTCTCCTAACTTATGTAGGGCCACAACTTTCATTTTATGTCAGATCTTTGGGATCAACATCCTATCCACACAAGCATTCATACATTTTAGGAACCAATTAATGCTTATGGGGCCAAAGTGTTTAATTTGTTCTGACCTTATGTCATCCAAGCCTTATTGTTCTCCATCTGCTGGATAGCAGTTCTCAGTTCGTCATATGTGAAGAAGATTGTCTTTCTCCTCTTTGTGCCTTGGGATTTTGTTTCTCCAGAATTTCTTGTACTCAACGCCATGGGGTGGGGGCTGTTGGATCACCCTGGATGTTTTTTTAATAATTTCTAAACTTGGTGTCTATTTCATTTCATGTCCAACTTTCCAAATAGAAGTGTCCAACTTTCATGTCCAACTTTCCAAATAGAATAGAACATCTCTCTGTTCTTGAAGTTCATATGGCTTAGATAAGCTCTTCACCTGTTTGTGTTGTCACCTCAGAAAAGGGATCAAGTTCAGAAAGTTGTTCATACTTCTTGAGAAGAGCATTTGAATCCTGTCCAATCCAGGTGTGTAAGATGTCCTACATAGGTGAATAAGATCTTATTCAGATGTTCTGTTCCCAATGGAAACAGAAGTGTGAAAAGGAGGCAGTGTGCTTCATCTTCAGAAATAAACAGTTCAAGGAAAAGAACTTCCTGTATCTAAAGAGGCAATTGATGAGACTGAGAACCCTTGAAAATTAAGATTCCTGATCTCATATGTAGAGAAGTCTCTTGACTTCAGACTGATGCT
Source organism: Furcifer pardalis (assembly GCA_030440675.1). Taxonomy (NCBI): domain Eukaryota; kingdom Metazoa; phylum Chordata; class Lepidosauria; order Squamata; family Chamaeleonidae; genus Furcifer; species Furcifer pardalis. Next base: position 29,276,608 of record CP126892.1, read on the forward strand.
TCTTTGCATATACTGTAGATAGTAATAACTGAGGGGACAAGGCTAATTTCCTCTTTGCATCATGAAAATACATTGGTGAACAGAATGTCAGAAGGGAGCTGAGTTCATCATACAACTAGTATTTGTCTAGTATCATAGAACTAGTAACATATAACTAGTGTTTGTTACTGAACTTGAAATTTATGCAAAGAAATATCTTTGAAGTTCAGCTGACACAGATATATCAGAAATACCTTGAAAATAACTTTGCAGAATTTTTCACAGAATAATCATGCTGGTTTCCAAATTAAAGAAAATATATAATTCATCAGCAGTAGCCACATGATCATTCTTTACCCTCACACAATAACGATTATCAAAAGCTAACAGGACTTCAGCAAACCTAGACAGAAACTGATCCCAGAAACTGTACTCTGCCTGAGTTGCTAAAAAGCCTCTTTATAGAGGAATGAATATTTATATGTCATTTCCACTACTTCAGTCAAGCTTTATACCATATGTTACACTTTGCAATCTAGTGGATGGAATGGAAGATGGGGACTCTGGAAACTCACTTGAAGGGAGGAGGTGACATGGTATAACTATCCCTTAAATATCTCATTTACCTTGAAAACTTTATTAGATTCACTATACGTTAGATGCAACTTGATGATACATAACACACATTCATACCATAGAGGTTTGAAAAGTTCAATCACTTCTAGCTATTGACACAAATTCATCATTCTAAACTTCAAAGGCTTTACCCATATAGTGCTCCAAGATTGAAATCAAATGTTAAGCCATTAAAATTGCACATCATATCATATCATGCCATCATCTTAAAATTACCTGCAGGCTGAAAATGCTTCCACTTCAATATTAATTAACATATAAAGTTAAAATACTCAGCAAAGAGTTGAACAGGATCTCTCTTAGTTCTGTTACTTCAGACCATAATTCTTGAATTCAGCTAATGCTGTGTACTAAGAAATTATGCACAGTTTTTCACAGATACTTTGGACAAAGTATAAAATGTTCCCATTTTGTATGAATTTTCTGCTTACATCTGATCATTTCAATTGTCAGATCTTGCTCACAGTCTCAATTGGCTTTACATGCCCTTGTTGATAATATTACGAAGCAGAAATGAATTTTCAGCATGGTGTGAAACCATACCCATTCATTGTATGAGCCTCTGCCTGAGTGGTATGCCCATCTGACAAATCTCAATTTTGCAGCTTCAGCAGTTAAATTTAGTGACTTCTGATTAGCTACAAACTGATAACTGACTATTCATGATTGACTAGGAGCACCCAAATGACTAGTTAAGGATGAAGGTAACCAGTGGTGGGTTGTTAAATTTTCTGCTGCCCCACTATGACGTCATTACGTTGTGGGCGTAGCTGACGTCATGACATCATGATATCATGGGCGGAGCAAAAAAAAATTAAAAAATGTCTGCACATGCATTAAATCCCCGTTTGACGCATGCACAGGGTTTTTTTTTAGTGCACATGCATCAAAACTCTATTTGATGTATGTACACTAAAAAATAGAACTGTGCAAGCATCAAACGGAGGTTTGACACATGCGCAGTTCCGGGCAGCAATTTTGGCTGCCCGGAAATACATTTCTGGAGGGGGGCCAGAGAGGTGACTGAATTGGTCACCCAGGGGTTTACCCCCCACCCCACCCCGGTGACCCCTCCCCTGATGGGGTGCTACCGGTTCGGGTGAACTGGTCTGAATTGGTAACATCCCATCACTGAAGGTAACAAAGATCAACAAGAAAGTCACTGGAAACCAATGGCATTAAGATTATTTAAAAGATACAGTAATACCTCATATAACATTAGTATCGAATAACACTAAAATCGCATAACATTAAGGAATCTGGGGGGAAGAATTGCATCAGATAACATTAAGATCCTATGAGATGCTTCAGATAACAACCGCTAACCCCTGTGTGGTTACAATGTATCTCTATGGATCCCATAGGATTTTAACATGCATCAGATAACACTAAAAATCATATAACACCAAGACTTGTGGAACCAGGTTTTAGTGTTATATGAGGTTTTACTGTAGTTACCTAACCTATATATGTGATGCCCCCAGAACTTAGATATCCTATCTTGTAAATAGCCGCCATGAGTATGAAAATCCCCTAGATGGGAGGGGTATAAATATAATAAATAAAAAAATTACATACAATATCTGAAGAAAGCTTGGAAAAGTACTATTCTCTTTCTACATCTTCCAGATTACAGTGAATTCCATGATGTTTGTGGCAGAACAAAACTGTAGAGCAATAATTTAACTTTCCCTAATATTCTGCAGAAGAACACTCAGTTGTTTCTCATACCATCACCCTCAACTTTATTGGTTAGCTTGCAGCTGAAATAACCTCCTCTTATTGTTCAACTACTGAAGAATGCTGGTCAACAAAACGTTTCTCTTTCAATTAATTTGAATGGACTTCTCCCATTTACTTAACCTGTTGTTCCTGAGGTATTTAGCTTGTACAAAATATACTCATAAGACACAACTTAGTCTGCTTAGACTTGATTATTTTACATGTTTAAATCTATCCTTGCCAAGCTCTTCTTTTGTAAGATGCCCCTGGCTTCCTCTTTGACCCTGAAGAATGCAGCAATATTTGTTTTTGTACAAGGTGAAGGAATATTTGTATTTCATGGAAAATCATTAAAAAAATTTTTAAAAGAAGTTGGAAAGTATTCTAGAATATACTAACAGATATTTGACAAAGCCCTAACTGTGAATTCTTTTTCTTTGCTATATCTGAATCCAAATCTTGGCGATCCTCATGGTGATCAGCCATGAAAACTGTCCTGAGAATATAATGCAGTGGCCTTTCATCTGCATTCCATATCACAGCATGACACCTGTACCACTGATCCAGTTCCACCAGTCACTTTCTGAGCCCTTTTAGCACACAAAGTCTGCCTCAGCCCCAGGCCAGTATTGATGAAGCTGCTTCCCTCCATCAATATGGATTCAAGTGGGATTTAATCCACTTGGAGACCACCACCCTTCCCTGTGGACATCAGTAGCCAAGGCCTTTAGTCCTCAGGGTTTTCAGCTTAGTTACACTCGGCGATTAGTCGCTGGCAGTATGGTCTACTTTATTGCCATAGCAGGATAACCTGAACAGACAAACTGTGAATAAAACCTTACAATTAAATTTGAGCTAAAGAAAGAAGGAAGGTTATAAGGCATTCTACAGTCCTCTTTCCAAAGAAAAAGAAAGAAAGAGATTTGGTATCAGAGATCTTCTGATTTACAATACTTCATTTCACACAAAACCTGAAATCAGTTTACAAAGCTAGTTACTTTGAAGCCTTGGGCTGCTGGGGTTGACTGCCAGTATGGAGTTATTTAAATTTAATAGATTTATTTGAACTGTCTTATCTGCCTCAGGCTCTCAGTGGTCTCCTAAAATCCTAGTCATAGACAGCCTGCTTTTTCCATTCACAAGAGAAAATAAGATATGTAAGAAAATAGAAATATCAAATAGGGAAGGGAAATGGCATTTCAATGAAGGAATAGCTGGAGTTTCCAAGTTCATATATCAAATCTCTTTTATGATTGACTATATGCTCCTAAAAAATGTTGTCATGCTATTACGCTCATTCTACCACATGAGACTGGACAACACATCTGAGATCACAATGTCCAAAAATATTATAGTATGTACAAATGTCAAAGGAAAACAATGCAAAACAACTATTTCTCCTTCTAGAACACTCTCCATCTTCTCTCTTTCCTGTGAGCTCTTTTGGTTGCCTTCTAGTACCTGAAATTCACACTACTGTATTCTTATTTTTAAGGGAGAAAGGCAGTCAAGAAACCATTATGCCTTTCACCACATTTATCTACCATGCTGGTTGTTGAACTCTGTCCTTCGATGTTGGAAGCAAATATCCAAACTACAGAACATTCAGTACAGCCTGCAAATGTAATTGTACCTTGAAGTCAAGTATAGAAAGAAGTAACAGATTATTTTGTAGGTATTGTGTAGAGGTCACTACAGCCCTGGCGAAGTGTGTGTATATAATTATTGTTTCTTTTGAAAGAAATTATAGTTTGCAGAGCTGGAAAGTCTATATTGTGCTGCTTGTTGTTCAGTCGCACAGTCGATTCCGACCCTCTGCGACCCCATGGACCACTGTCCGCCAGGCACTCCTGTCCTCCACCATCCCCCTCAACTCGCTCAGCTCTGTGCCCATTGTCTCCACAATACCATCTAGCCATCTCATCTTGGGCTGGCCCCTTCCTCTTTTGCCCTCGACCTTTCCAAGCATCAAGGCTTTCTCAAGTGAATCCTCTCTTCTCATCTGATATCCAAAGTACTTTAGCTTCATCTTTATTATTTGACCTTCCAAGGAGCAGTCAGGGTTGATTTCTTCTAAGATTGACCTATTTGTTCTCCTCGCTGTCAGGGTTGATTTCTTCTAAGATTGACCTATTTGTTCTCCTCTCAAAACTCTCCTCCAACACCACATCTCAAAGGCGTCTATTCTTCTGCGCTCAGCTTTCCTAATGGTCCAGCTCTCACAACCATAAATTGCCACAGGGAATACTACTGCTTTGACTATGCGAATTTTTGTTTGCAATCTGATGTCTCTGCTTTTCACTATGCTCCCCAGGTTTCTCATTGCTTGCCTCCCAAGAATCAGTCGCCTTTTTATTTCATGGCTGCAATCACCATCTGCAGTGAGCTTAGATCCCAAGAAAGTAAAATCTGTCACTGCTTCTATTTCTTCCCCATCAATTTTCCAGGGACTGATAGGGCCTGTTGCCATTATCTTGGTTTTCTTGATATTGAGTCTCAAGCCAGCTTTTTCACTTTCTTCTTTCAACCTAAACAGGAGCTTCTTTAGGTCCTCCTCACTTTCTGCCATTAGGGTGGTATCATCTGCATATCTCAAATTGTTGATGTTTCTTCCAGCAATTTTGATCTCAAACTGTGATTCCTCCATCCCTGCATTGCGCATTATGTGTTCTGTGTATAAGTTGAATAAGCAGGGTGACAAAATGCAGCCTTGTCTTACTCCTTTTCTAATCCAAACCACTCTGTCATTCCGTATTCTGTCCTATCTGTTGCTTCTTGATTCATGTACAGATTTCTCATGAGGCCTATAAGGTGTTCCGGCATTCCCATCTCTTTAATTACTTGCCACATTTTGTTGTGGTCGACACAGTCAAAAGCCTTAGTGTAATCAATGAAACAGAAGTATACTTGTTTCTGATATTCCTTTGTTTTTTCCATGATCCATCTTATGTTGGCGATGTGGTCTCTAGTCCCCCTGCCTCTTCTGAAACCTGCCTGCACTTCTGGTAATTCTCTCTCCACATGCTGTTGCAGTCTATCCTGTATTATCTTGAGCATCACCTTGCTAGCGTGAGGGATGAGCGCAATTGTTCGATAATTTGAACATTCTTTGGCATTACCCTTTTTGGGGAGTGGAACGTATACAGATCTTTTCCAATCCTGTGGCCATTGTTGTGTTTTCCAAATCTGCTGGCATACAGAGTGCAATAATTTGATTCCATCATCTTGTAGGGCTTTGAAAAGTTCAACTTGGATACCATCAACTCCACTGGCTTTGTTGTTTGCAGTGTTTTTTAGGGCCTTTCTGACTTCACTCTCTAGAATGTCTGGCTCATGTTCCATGTTCTCATCATTGTGATTATCAGGGGTGTTGAGGTCCTTTTTGTAGAGTTCCTCTGTGTACTCTTTCCATCTTTTCTTAATCTCTTCTGCATCTGCTAACTCCTTGCCATCTTTGTCTTTTATCATGGTCATTTTTGCTTTAAATGTTCCCTTGAGTTCCCCATTTTTTTTATTTTTTTTATTTTGGAAAAGATCTCTAGTCCTGCCCCTGATATTGTTTTCCTCTATTTCTTTGCACTGTTCGTTCAGGTTGGTTTCCTTATCTCTCCTAGCTTTTCTTTGAAATTCTGTATTCAAGTGACTGTATTTTTTCCTTTCTCCTTGGCATTTTGCATTCCTTCTGTCCTCTGCTATTTTGAGAGCCTCATCAGACAACCACTTAGCTTTCTTACGCTTCTTTTCTTTTGGTATGGTTTTTCTTGTTGCCTCCTGTATGATGTCCCTCATCTCTGTCCATAATTTTTCTGGCACTCTGTCTATCTGGTCCAAGCCATTAAATCTGTTCCACACCTCCACTGTGTATTCCCAAGGAATGTTGTCTAGGTCATATCTGTCTGGCCTAATGGTTTTTCCTATTTTCTTTAGTCTAAGCCTGACTTTTGCAATCAGAGGCTAATAAGACCAAAACATTTAAAACAGGAACTGAAGATGAAAAGAGAAAAAGAGGTTAACTTTTGTGTGTCATTAAGTCAATTCTGACTTATTTTCAGTGTTTCCTAGACAAAGAGAACACAGAAGTAGTTTATCTTTTCCTTCTTCTGGGGTCTCCCTGGGACTATGAAGCTCTTCTCCTAGAAGGCACACTGAGGAATCAAACTTCCAACGTGAATGTCATACAAGTCTATGTGGCAACTGCAGACAAATTGGATGAAGAGATCAAGGAGTTTTATGATTAACTCAAAGCTGTGCTGAAGTATACAAAAGTAAATTAATGGGGATTACCTGAGTAACATCCAATATGCTGATGACGCAGTGTTGTTGGCCACAAACCTTGCAGATATTCAGTTGATGCTGAATCGAGTTAGAGCTTCAAGCACAGAATATCTGGTTATAAGCCAAACATCAACTCAAGGCAAGCTAATACCAGCAACACAGGAAATCAAAAGAGTGTATAAAATTGTCTATTTGGGGAGTATGGTAAATGAAAATCAGGATCCCAAGGTACAGATTTAAATATGAATAGAAAAAGCAAGATCCACCTTCATAAAAATGTGACACGTGTTAGGCAGTAGAGCTCTAACACTCGCTACAAAGTATCTGAAAAGAGAATCTGAGCTTTTGAAATATGAATCTACAGACAGCTGCTAAGGATATCATGGGTTGATCATGTGACTAATGTAGAAGTATTGTGCTGGAAGGGTAAAGAAAAAGAACTTTTTAAGATCATTAGGCAAAGAAAGCTCCAATACCTTGGCCATATCATGAGGAACAAGATAAAATATAGAATACTCCAACATGTTCTGCAAGGAAGGATCCCTAGAAAGAAAAGTCGAGTGCATAGACAGGCTTTATGGCTGAAGAAATTGAGTGACTGGTGTGGCAGGTCCTTGGAAGGACTGTTCCAAGGAGTTAAGAACAGGAAGACTATTGCCATGATGATAGCCAATATCTAGAATGGATAAGGCACCTGAAGGAGGAGGAAGAGAAGAGGTTTTTTTTTTCCAGGAAAGGTGTTCTTTTCCAGTGAAAAAGATCTGGTAAATTACCAGATGGCATTCAGATAATGGTTCAAGAGCACTGAAGCACAATTAGAGGGCCTTACTTGATCTGGTTTACAGGTTCTATAATGTATGGTTGTGAGAACTGGACCATAAAGAAAGCTGAGCACAAAAGAATAGATGTCTTTGAAATGTGGTGTTAGAGGAGAATTTTGAGAGTACCCTGGACAGGAAGGAGAACAAATAGGTCATTCTTAAAAGAAATCAATCCCGAATGCTCCTTGGAAGGTCAGATATTGAAGATGAAGCTAAGGTACTTTGGACATCAAATGAGAAGACAGGATTCACTTGAAAAAGCCTTAATGCTGGGAAAGGTTGAAGGCAAAAGAAGAAGGGGGCAGCAGAGAATGAGATGGCTAGATTGTGTTGTTGAGGCAATGAGCACAAAACTGGGTGGGTTAAGGAGGATGGTGGAAGATTGGGTGCCTGGCATGCAGTGGTCCATGGGGTCACAAAGGGTCGGACTCGACTGTGTGACTGAACAGCAACAACAAAAATCCCACTCAGCATAAGGGATTAAAGTAACTATAATTCCAACTTGATCAACAAGGTAGTAGTAGTAGTAGTAGTAGTAGTAGTAGTAGTAGTAGTAGTAGTAGTAGTAGTAGTAGTAGTAGTAGTAGTATGCTGCCCACTCAACAATGCGAGAATCAGGGCAGCTCACAATAATACTACATCTAATACATTATACATATATCACAATACAATAAAATAAGATACAATTAGCATAAAATAATAAAAATAAACCACAGTATCAAAAACATCACATAAGTCAAAACATCACAAATAAACTATCCTTGTAAAATTTCTAGCCAAGACAGGAGTCTCTTAGGAGGACCATGGAGGTGAAGAAGAGTAAGAAAACAGTAACCAAGCAAAAGGTTTATCACAACCTATCTACTACCACTTCTCCCACTAGACCTAAATAAAGGTTTTAAAACTAGATTAAAATGGTCTTTCAGGCTACAGATACACACTCATTATTATCATGTAATTTGCTTCTTAAGTGTAGCTCATGAAAATGAATGTATGAAGCCATTTTATAACTAAATAGGTGAAGTCACTGTAGTTGCACAACCAAGATATACAATGGAAAGCAATGTGTTTCCATTGAACAGCAACTGCGATGTGGCATAATGCAGAAAGACTGTATTTTGGGTTGTTGGAAGAGTGGAAGAAGATCACATATGTGTTTGTGGCACTTGCAAGAGCCTGGCAAAAATTTTGCTCTATTGGACTTGTTAAACACACTGCCCTGTATTAATTGCACTGCTGCAATTTACATCCTGATAAATTACATGCCATTAAACAAAAAGGCTCAGAAGAACCTCCAATTCTAATGAAAAGAGCCCTATTACCATATCTCTTCCTTGGAGCTTCATAATTTTGCTTACAGTCTCACACAGAGATTTATGAAAACAAAAAGTATGGGCAATGGATCACAATTTATCATCCTCTTTCTTATGTTCAATTCCCTCCGTAGGCCAGATGAGGACAAACTAATTTGGCTGAGTTCAACAAAAGTTTGCTAAGTAATTAATGCAGATCACAGTTCTTTTAATGTGCCAACACCACAGCCATCTGATTAGCATCTTTCACCACTTTCTGGGCCTGTGCTCATAATTAAATGTTCATAGCTATTGTTTCAAGAGAGACAAAACACAGTTAAGGAATTCTGAAACCAGTATGTAGGGAAGAAGAACATCTCGGCCTCTCCAGACTCTTCACAATTTTCCAATCCTCCCTCTCTTCTTCAGAGTGACTTTTTGAAGAAGACAAGTCTCCACAATGTGTGCACATTCTCCACGTGATTCCAAAAATTCATCTTCAACATTCTGGGTTACATGGGGCCAGTGATGGGATGTAACAGGTTTGCACCAGTTCGCCAGAACCAGTAGTAACTTTCCCCAGTGTCCCAGAGAACCGGTAGCAGCTTTTGGGGAGAACCACCTTCAGGGCTTACCTTTTCACTGGTTCCCCCACTGTGCATGCGCACCAAGCACTTGGTGTGCATGCACGCCTACAGTGCTTGGTGAGTATGCACGGCCTCCTTGCGGTCCTCCCAAGCGGGGAGGAGGAAGAAAAGTTGCTAGCCTGAAGCTCCCTATAGCCTGCTCCCCAGGGTAAGTGACTCACCTTTGGATGTGGTGTGTCTGTGTGTATTTTAATGTGTATTTAATACCTCTACCTATTTTGATGTACTACCACAGTTCCTAAAAAGGCCTGGTGGCCAGCAGGCCTAGCAGCCTGGCTGGGGCTTTTAAGCAAAGTCTTGGAGTTACCTCATCAATAAGCTACACCTGTGCTGTTCCAATTGCTGTTCCAATTGGAGAACACTTAAGGAGGTACAGTCCTTTTACAGTTACATTAAGGCATATTATCCTAGAGAACTGATTAGGCAAAGACTTAGTACCTAACTTATTTAACTTTTTAAAAATTGAAAAGTGCCAAAATGAAGCCATCTTGTGGTGAGTTCATTCTGTAGTTCCTTCCATCTGACGTAGTGTGAGAAAGATTAGAAAGAATAAGCTTTAAGCTTGGGTTTAAAAGCTCTGGTTGATTTGTGTTTGGGGTGGGTGGGTGGGTGGATGTATTTAAATGTATTTTTTATTTATTTATTTAATTTATTTATTTAATTTATTTATGGGTTTGTGTTGTGGGTGCGTGGGTTGAGAGGAGTGTGTGTGTGTGTGTGTACTTATTTTTATTTTATTATTTTTATTATTATTTTCTTTGGCCCCACCCACAACATCATGACATCATGATGTTCGCTCTGCCCATGATGTCATGACATCATGACATTAGCTCCGCCCACTGTGATGACATCGTAGTAAAAAGTTTGATATCCCACCCCTGCATGGAGCATCTCCATATAAAGGAAAAGTCCTCCCAAGGAAAGTGATGGAAAGTGTGACAGAAAGAGGCAGGGCTGCTGCACTCCCTCTCCTTGCACATTCATTAAACCCATTAAAAATGTCTGACTCAGACTCTAAGCAACACTTAAGCTGTTTATTTTCAAATCTGAATCATTTTAATTGGCAAGTGATACCAGCCACAGGACTGTGGTGGCTCAGATGGTTAAGACTCTGAACTTGATGAATAAAGGTCAGCAGTTCATGACCTGAGTACTGCATGACGGATTGAGCTCCCGTCTCTGTCCCATTTCCTGCCAAACTAGCAGTTTGAGAGCAAGAAATCGCAAGCAAATAAATAGGTACCACTTCAGTGGGAAGGTAAACAGTGTTTTGTGCATGTCAGTGTTTAGTCATGTCTGTCAATTGTCCATGAAAATGTCTGCATATGCAGACAGTGCTGGCTCTTTGGCTATAAACAGAGATGAGCACTGAACCCTAGAGTTGGATACGACTGGCTTTTGAGCAAGGGCAACCTTTACTTTACCAGTACAACTAATTTTACACAAGCCTAGGGTAATGCATTCCTATCCACCCAGATGTATTGATTTCATAAACAAAATGCCTAAATATGGTCTACGATTGTTAATCCATTTACTTGGCAGGTTACATCATCACAGCTGATTTTAAGGAGCAGGGCAGAAAGTTGAAACAATTTGGTTCTGATGTAGTACTAGGGAGTGAGAAAAAATAATGTTCCTTTTCTCTCAGTGAAGGGTTATTTAGTTGTAATTAATCTTACTTATCCTTTTTAAAATGTACTTATTTTCTGGAAGGAGAAGTTTTAACGGATAGATTTATCTATAGAAAAAAAAGACTCAGTTACAGTGTGGGAGGAAGATATAAACAACTGGGAATTTGGGGATATTTCCACACTAAAGTGGATGCCAATTCTGAAACAACAGCTTTACATTGTATTTTACCCCTTTTGTATAATTAGGGTCTTATCTTAGCCCCATTCAAGTGTCATGTGATCTGGTTTAGAAGTATGTTTGCTCACATTCATCACTTTCTTTGGTGGAGTGCAATTGTCTAGAGAGGAGAGGAAGCTGATGGAGAGTGATAACAAAGGATGTGGACTAAGAGTGCTCCTCCATCCATCATCACTCTCCTTGTGTGCCTTCTGAAGAAGACAGCAAGGTTCCCACGTGATTCAGAGATCTGATTTTTCATCTTTTTCAATTGTGTGGAAAGTTTCCAGAGACAGATGAAGTTTTCTTCTGCACATGACAACAGCAGCATCAAAGCAGGTGTGGCTAGTGCACATATAATTTTTATAAATAGGCTGATAAATAGCTGACTAAGGTTCTAATTTTAACTAAATTAACAAAATAACTAGTGATGTTTTTTCACTAAACCCAACATCCTGCTAATTGTGTGTGGCATATAGATGATTACACAAGTGAACTAATCAGCTTCTTTTTTTCATGTGCTCAGCCACAAGGCAAGGAGTAGGCAATTGAAATAGGAAATAACCCACAACAATACATCATGTTTTCCCATGCATGCACATTTGCTCCCAAGAGTATTTTTTATCTCACTGTCTGTGTTATCGTTGTGATATTTATTGGTGGAGTACACATAAAGAGACTCCTTGAAGATTGTGCCACCATATGCAAGCTAATCTTTTTCACACTTATTCAGGTGAAAGGAACTACAGAATTAATTCACCAAAAGATGGCTTCATTTTGGCAGTTTGACTTCTGACCTCAACATTGTGGTGGTGGTGATGGTGGAGGAGGAGGAGGAGGAGAAGTAATTAATTGGTTTAATTATAATTGCACTATAGTGCAGATATTATTATGCAGTTGAGAAAACAATGTTCTACAAGGCAATTCTAAAAATGGGGGAACCCAAACAATAAACAGACCTTTGAAATCGGGCTTTGGATCAGTACCAAACTTGGCATGTATGCAGCAGACAGGCTGCTCTTGCTCTGTATCAAATATAGGGAAGTTTGGAGAAAGGTTATTGAACTATGTTTTTAAAATAAAACTGCTTTATCTCTTTATGTCCCCAAATTTAAAATAGCCCATATACATTGAAAAACTATTCCTGCTTATTTTAAAGTAGAATAGTTGGGCCCACCAACTGTCTAAAATTTGAATGAATCCTGGCTGCAGTGGTTGAAATACTAACCCTAAAAAAAGTTCTTATGGAAATAAGTGAGTGTTATGAAAAAGATGGAGTATGCTTTCCCGCACAAACAAAGTATAGATACAGTGTTGTACTTTTGGTGAGCTCTGGATCCTTCTTAATTTTTGACCCTGCTAGTCAGGATTTGAATAGTAGATATGCAGGAGGAGAACTTTTTAATTTCTTCCTAGCCAAACAGGAATTAAAAAGTACCTGTTTCTTATTATAAACATATTTGAAAATACATTTTAAAATTATAGAGAACAAATATTCAGAAAGTCACTCATTTAAACTGAAAAATTACTGTTCATTTGTGTGTGCATGTGTGTGTGTGTTCCCTTTGTGGCTGGGAATGGTCTTTCTTGATGTTATTGGTGCTTTAGTGCCTACTCCTCCTGTTTAGTCATTATACAATTGTTTGTTAGTTAAGAAAAAAAATCCATCAAGTCATTTCTGATGTATGTTGACTATATGAGTGAGGAACTCCAAAATGTCATATCATCAATGGCTCTGCTCAGACATTGCAAAGTAACAGTATTTCATCATTCTATTGCCCCACCCCTTTCCTAGGAATATTCTTTTTTCCACTAAAATTTGTTCAGGTCTTCCAATCTCAAGCTGTTTATTCTTTTATTAAGTTGACCTTAATAAAGGTTACGTCTCTCTCTTTTTCTACTGTCCCTGCCCTCACTTTTCCCAGCAAGATTGCCTTTTCTGTTCTGGTCTGTATTTTCATTAGATATGAATGGTAGAAAAGTCCAAATTTATTCATTTTTCATCTAGTGAGAGTTCAGGCCACTTATGTGCCTTTCTGGCTGCCTCTTCCAACACTACATTTCAAATGAGTTGATGTCTTTCCCTGCCTTTTTTTACATAGTTTGGTTATTTTGACCTTGATGACAATCTCTGCCAACTCCTAACAAATCAGACCTTTCCTACCATGCACAGATAATGAAACTCTAGATTTTTTAATTTCAACAATCATTGGGTAAACAAAAAAAAAAGACAAAAAGGTTGTGGCACCTTAAAGACTAACTCCTGTATTTAAATGTGAACTTTCATGGATCAAATCATGGAAAAATCCAGGACATTCAATTTCTCTAAAAAAAAAAAAAGAAAGAAAAACTCTCTAGTTTATGAATGTGGGATGTTGTGCTTCTGTATCCACAAATCAAAATGCCAAGAATTGACCAGATATTGCTGCACACTATCATGACTGCATTGCCACCAAGAAAATGAATGCCAAGCTTTATATCAGGGGTGCCCAAACTACGGCCTGTAGGCCTCATCTGGCTCTCAGTGCCAAATCATCCAGTCCACACCACTTTTGCTGCTCCCAGAACCAGAAGTAAAATGCGTCCCATACACAGTGATGGGATGTAACAAGTTTGCACCAGTTCGCCAGAAATGGTAGTAACTTTTCCCAGTGTCCCGCAGAACCGGTAGCAGCTTTGGGGGAGGGGGGACACCACCTTTGGGGCTTACCTTCTCACTGGTTCCCCCACTGTGCATGCGCACCAAGCACTTGGTGCGCGTGCACGCCTACAGTGCTTGGTGCGTATCCACGGCCTCCTTGCTATCCTCCCAAGCGGGGAGGAGGAAGAGAAGCTGCTAGCCTGAAGCTCCCTATAGCCTGATCCCCAGGGTAAGTGACTCACCTTTGGTGTGTCTGTGTGTATTTTAATGTGTATTTAATACCTTTACCTATATTGACGTACTACCACAGTTCCTAAAAAGGCCTGGCGGCCGGCAGGCCTAACGGCCTGGCTTGGGGTTTTTAAGCAAATTCTCAGAGTTACCTCATCAGTAAGCTACACTTGTGCTGTTCCAATTGCTGTTCCAATTGGAGAACAGTTAAGGAGGTACAGCTGTTTTACATTTACATTAAGGCATATTATCCTAGAGAACTGGTTAGGCAAAGACTTAGTACCTAACTTCTTTAACTGTTGAAAAGTTGAAAAGTGCCAAAACGAAGCCATCTTGTGGTGAGTTCATTCTTTAGTTCCTTCCATCTGACCTAGTGTGAAAAAGATTAGCCAGAATAAGCTTTAAGCTTGGGTTTAAAAGCTCTGGTTGAATTGTGTTTGGTGTTAGGGGGGGTGTTTGGGTGGGTGGGTGTATTTTAATGTATTTTATTTTATTTATTTATTTAATTTATTTACAGGTTTGTGTTGTGGGTGGGTGGGTTTGAGGTGTGTGTGTTTTATTTTATTTTATTTTTTATTTTTTCTTTGGACCCACCCATAACATCATAATGTCATGATGTTGGCTCCACCCATGATGTTATGACATCATGACATTAGCTCCGCCCACACTGTGATGATATCACAGTGGGGTAGTAAAAATTTTGACATCCCACCACTGCCCATACATGCACAAAACGCTGCCATAAATGACCTGTGGCTGTCGTAAATACATTGTATTTATGGCAGTGTTTTGTGCATGCATGGGCGTTTTTTACTTCGACTTCCAGTGGGAGGAACATGTGACCAGCCCATGGCCTGAAAAGTTAGGGCACCACTGCTTTTTATAATAAAGAGCAGCCTGACTGTTGAGAACACCAGCAGCAGCAGTCTACATTCACATAGAGAATAGCACAATCTACATAGGACCATTCACATGAAGATACCAAACAAGGGAAAATCTCAGAATATACCTCAGAGTATTTGAGTATTACTCTGGGCTGAACCCTGGCCTACAAAAACACTGTTTAAACATTAAACAAAAAGTTGCTACTAGTGGGAAATTGGTGCATATTCACAAACAGTAAGAATAGCCTTGTCCCTCTGCTACTTCATGACAGAATTTGCTAGTGCCATATTGTATAAATCAGCATACACTAAATGTGAACATAGCTCTTAATGAATCATGAAGGATTATTACTGGCTGCCTGAAAGCTACCCCCCCCCCCAATATATATATATATATATATATATATATATTTTGAAATAATCTATTATTTGACTGGCATTGTCCCTCCAGATATGTTGAGAGAAGCTAGCAAATAAGAAACGAAATAAGGTAATGCAGCAACAAACCCATCCATTTCATAGACACCAACCTCCTAGATGATGATGACTAAAATCAAAGAAAAGTTATCTGCCCACCTCTCAAGCTCTAAATATTAAAATAGAAAAGATTAGACTAAACCAAAGGACAGCAAAAGCAGGACTAGATTCAGGCTGGAAGTAACTTCTGGAAGTTAGTTAATAGACTTTGAAGCAAATTAAGAAGAGCAAAGACTAATCAAGTAAAGCATTGAACAGTATTTAGAAATCTCATAGAAAGCATTTTAAGCATAGCATTAAACATTAAAAAATAGGAACTGCAACCTTTACCACTCTTGTCATTACTTTGCTCATGAAAAAACAAGTTGTCTGAAAAGGAAAGCGTGCTCTGGTCCATAAAGATTTCCCTTACCAAAGAAACATCAGTACAACATGGGGTTTTGTAGAATAATTTAGGTAATATTTTAGGATTATTTATTCTTATTGTTGCTGTTGAAAATGTGTTTTGGTCTACAAAGAAAATATATGAGTCATCTGCTCATACTAAGGTTGGTCTTGCCTTAAACATGTGGAAAATTGGACTACAATTCCTGGAAACCATAGCCAAAAACGGTCAATAGCTGTGATGTTTGCATTCTAAACTTTTGCAAGTTCTAGTATTTCATGCAGTGGTAGGCAACAAAAAAAATTGCTACCACACCGTGGGCAGGGTCTATGTCATGGGCAGAGCCTACGTCATGGGGGAATCTAGCCATGCCTGCCATATGGCCATGTATGCATCTGCAAACATAGGCAGCACTGGCTCTTTGGCTATAAATGGAGATGAGCATTGCACCCTAGAGTTGGATATGACTGGCTTTTGAGCAAGGGAGACCTTGAACAACTTGCAGGGACAAAACCCGATGGCAGAGGGCAGGGAGGTGGGTGTGGCCACCCAATTTCATTAACCCCCATACCCAAAGGACACACAAATTTGCCACCCCCCTGCCCAGAGGCCACCCAATTTTGCTACCTCCCCGCCTCCCAGGGATGCATGAACCTGTTCATGCCCGCCACTGATTTCGTGTCCAATGATAGTCAGAACAGCACACTGAGAAGATTAAAGATGATGGCCAACCTTCTTTGTTTTACTCTAGCTTTTGGTACTGTAAGGTACCAAATATGCTTCTAATATTGAGGTTTTATTTAACTAGCATTCTCAATAATCATTGGGAGACCTATCTTCCGTGAGTGTGTCTAAATTCTTTTACAAAAGCTTTTAAGCTGCCATATATACTCAAGTATAACCGGAGTTTTTTATCCCAAAAAATGAGCCCCCCAAAAGGGATATGGCTTAAACTTGGATCAACAACCGTGAGGGTCCCAAGACCTCATCGGATTGAGATGTGCCAACAATTTAATTAATTTTACCATATTTCCATGTATTTTGATTACTGAAACTCACTAGCAGCTGCTACATTTCCCACCCTCAGCTTATACTCGGGTCAATCTGTTTTCCTGGGTTTTCAGGTCAAAGTTCGGTACCTTGGCTTATATTCAGATTGGCTTATACTCTAATATATATGGTACTGGACATAATCATGTTACATCTTTATAGTAGCCATTTCTACCCAAGCTCTAACAAGCAATGGTCTTCCTCCACCTGATATATTGGCTTCAATCGCCCATTAAGTTGAATAAACTAATTAAACCCTTCGCTGTGGATTGCATGCAGCTTTCTCATTATTTTCCTCTTTCAGTTAAAAGGCAGCAAAACATTGCTTAAAATTCCTTTTGTGAGCAGTAATTAAGACAAACATCACCTCAGGTCCTATAAAAACGCTGTGGTGTTTTATGATGTAGCTGTTAAACAGGCATGCTATTGACTCTAAATCATTTATAGTTGCAAGACCATTGCCGTTTTTACTCCTCTAATACTGCAGATTAAAAGCATGAATGTCACCATTCCCTCTAGGGCTAAACAAAAGGGTGTCCTTTTTACTATTTAGGAAAATAAAGCTGCATCTTGCACTGTACTACTTCATCTCAAGTGAAGTAAGTGACCAGAATTCACATGTTTGCTGTGTACAATACTACACAAAGTACATAAACAAACACACATATATACACACACAGGGGTTGGGGAAGCTTTTCCTACTTGGGAGAATAACCAGAATTCTTATTCTTTTTTCTTACAGTGGGCTATACAATTCCCTATCTTAAAAAAAAATTGTTACTAACAGGCAGATGGGGAATTCACCTACCTCTCTTCTTTGGTCTCTTCCTGCCAATGTCTCTCAATCTTTGCATTTGAAGGAAATTTAGCATAATACTAAACCTTGCAGGGCAGGTAATTTATTGCACCTAAATCCAAAGAAAATCAATCTTGTCTTTGGGCAGTGCTAACCTGATTCCTCCAGTAAAAATGATTTGGGAATAACATTTTTAAAGCAGGAGGAAAGGGAAAGAATTTGTGAAGGCCAAATGACAGTGTCTCACTCCAGGCCATTTCTTCCTCCTCCTGGGTCTCTAAGTCATATTGTCATTCTTTTAGCTCAGGGGTTCTCAACCCATGGCCCATGGGCTGGATCGAGACCGTGGCACCATTTTATGTGGCCTGCCACCCTCCCTCCCACTGCCACCACCACTGGAAGTGGCGGAAACAGCCGTAAACACATCTGCAGTTGTCATAAATATGTTTTATGCATTGTTCTAAACACATTTACAGCTTTCATAAGTGCATTTATAAGAGTCACTGATGCATTTTATGACAGCGTTTCTGGTGGGGTGGGGGACCACCAGTCCAGCCCGCTCAACTGTCTGAGGGAGCAGGACCTGGCCCACAGCTTAAAAAGTTTGAAAACCCTTGCCCTGCTTTAGCTAGTACAGGCTGAAGTGGCTTCTGGGATTCTCCATAACTAGACCGTGTGTGTGTGTGTGTGTGTGTGTGTGCGTGCGTGCGTGCGTGCGTGCGTGCGTGCGTGCGTGCGTGCGTGCGTGCGTGCGTGCGTGCGTGCGTGCGTGCGTGCGTGCGTGCGTGAATTTCACATACTTTGACATCTCTTGACTTTCAGAAAGTGGTTCCCTCCCCCTCCCCCCTTTAGTGGGAAATCTTTGTATAAAACAAAGTACCAATGAGCTTTGAGAATTGGGATATGATTAGTCTTCCCTTGCCCCCCCCCCCACCTGTCCTTACCACTAGAAAAACATCTGGAGTGTTGCTTTCTTGCCATGATTAGCAGCACAGTGGCAGCAGTTCTGACTAGCTCAGCATTATGAGGGAAGGAGAGGATGACTCTTTCTCCCCACAATTGCTTCCCTGCCAACAGTTTAATGGTAAGTTTGGAAAACCAGGTGTTCATGGTGATAGTCCCCATAGCTAACCTGCCCCCCAAAAGGTCTAGAAATGTAGGTAGCTGGACTGGTCCATATTAACAAAGACATAGCAAGCTTTTCTAAAGCTTCTTCTTTACTTCCTCTTTTACCCCAATGGCTGTTAAGTATAATAAGGTTGCATTACAATTGGTATAGCTTGAGCATCAATTTACCATTCCTGAGAAAATTAATTTATTTAAGAATGCGAGAAGTATAGCCTCATTTGTAGGGAATATGGGTCAATCAATAAGTTTACTGTGCCGGTCAATTAACCATGGCAAAGTAGGAATATAGGTGAATCATGCCACACTCCCTGCTACTTATGAAGTCCCAGATCTTTGACAGTGCAGGCCTTAGTTCCACTATACCACTGCTTGCTACAGAGGGAGGTAACTTGAATAATCAGGCAAAAGAATTGTGTGGCCACACACATGGTGGTGATATGTTAGGGTTAGCGGTGGGTGGCATGAGACTTGTGAGGCACAGGCTGTGCATTCCTTACTTACACTGACTGGCATGGGTTCTTCATATTTTCAAACAGAGACTCTCCAGCTTTAAGTAGAAATTCCAAGGAATAGATTAGGACTATGTGCTGGTATGAAAGTACTATACCACTGAGCTAGGGTCACTCACTCACATCACTTAAAAACCCTTTTTCATTAGCTCTTCTGTACCAACATCATAATCAAGTTCTTTAATATTAGGAAGCAGTTTTATACAATCAGATTGTTGGTCCATCTAGGTTCTTATTGTCAATTGTTCTGTTATCTAGAGTTTCAGACAGAATGCCTTCTACGTCTACCTCAAGATTCTTAGCATGACCTCGCAGTCTCCCATTCAAGCATTAGACATTTCAGACCCTGCTTAACTTCTGAAATAAGCCACAAGTGAGTCTGCCCAGGCTAATAAGATTGCAAGGTCTTTCGTATACAGGAGAACATCCCAGCCGTATGACCTTCCTGCATCCGTAACCTCAAGTTGTACAGTGCAGAAACAGCTTCACTATGTGACTGATGCCATACCTTTCAGCAAAACCACACAGGCATTTTATTATAGCTTAGCTAGTCTTTTAATCAGCACTTAAACCATTTCAACACTGCTAGAAAATAAAATGGTTTTTAGTAAATGATGGCTGTTGGAAAGAAGCATCTATTCTTTCTAAATGATGGCTCTTAGAGAGTAAGTGACGGCTTTTAGTTTGGTTTATCCATTGCAGAGATTAGAAAGGATTTATTTTCCTTTCATCTCTCCAAAACCTAGATCAATTCAAGATATAACCCAACATATAAAGAAAATAGTTGATTTTATTTTAAAATGTATTTTCAATATTCTCTGGATAATTTCCCTTAGGGGAACTAAAAGATTAATAAAACACATTTGTGTGTCAAAATATGTATACAGTATTTAAACTGTATAGCTCAATTTACTTTTGCTTTTTGTTATGGTTTCACAAACCAGAGAAGGGAAATGCAATGTATGCTTTTGTGTGTTTGCTTAAATTTTAAATACAGTGGAACCTCGCTTAAAGAGCATAATTCATTCCACAGAATTGCTCTTTAAATGAGTTTGCTCTTTAAGCCAAACACCACTGAAATTGACCAATTGTGACTTCTGGTGGAGAGGATTGTGAAACCTGATTTATTTGTTAAGTGACTTTTTGGTTGGTTTTAGTTGTTAAGCAAGGCGGCCATTCAGAGAAAATTCTGCTCTTTAAGCGAGTTACTCTCTAAGCAAGGTGCTCTTTATGCAACATTTTACTGTCCTGTATGTTAAATAGATGTTTGGTGCCATTACAATGATTGCAAAGAAAGAAGATTAAAATCATAACCTCTGAATATGTCTCCCACTTGTTTGTCAATCTTTGTTATCTATACTACTGTATTATCTCTGAATTGTAAACTTGTTGATGAGAAAATCTCTGAATTGATATTGTAATGTAACAAAATATTCTTTTGTTAGATCCATCTGATTGACATTGACGCTCAGACTGCCTTATGAGAGATATGCAGAGTAAACAGTGCACCAATTTAAAAGCAATCTATTGCAAAAAAAATGGTTTTGGTGTGAGTCAGTGGGTCAGTTTAAGAATCTCCCCTCACCGAGTTTTCCAATGTTGGTCTCGGCTGATGAAACAAAACTGTTACTGTGAGAAAGATCTTTTAAGAAGACTTACTGATTTATCCACCCACCTGCCCTGACCCCCAGTCTCCTTCCTATTGTAGGAAAGTATCTAGCTTTACACATGACTGGTCTATTCATAGAAGCCTACTTGACATATGTAATGGTTAGTCCACGTTCTCCAGTAGCTTCTGGCCCAAAGGAGAGATCCAACCAACCTGGGTGCCCTCCACAAGGTAGGCAAAACCCAGGATTTAGCCTGCCTCTACACCTTTCTGACCTCTGTTAGTATCCAGGACTGGCAGCAACTAAGGGATTTAAATAGACACCAGGCACTTTGTTGCCTTTACAAATATATTGTAGAACTTGATTGCATTGCAGGTTACAAAATAGGCAGTCTTCATTAGCAACGTGGATCATAGTCAAAGTGAAAGAGTATTAAAAACAAGAAAACTGTCCCCTAAAACAATGCAAGATTACATGCTGATCGCCTTCCGGGGTTAAGCAGGACCTCAGAAGTAAACAGGGTTAAAACAGAGAGAGAGAGTGAACTCTCTCGCAGTAGTGGATTATAAAGCTTCTTTTTCACTCCAGAGCACATTGTGAGAGATCAGGCCTGGGCAGAGAAGTGGTCTACTTTCACACAAGATTCCACACATTCCTTCCTCCCCCTTCCTTCCTAGTGAGACTTCACCACTCCTGCTTTCCCAGGGGAAAAAGACACAGCTAGGCCGCAGCCATGATGGTGCTCACTCTGCCTTACAACATATCAGGGGGTTAACTGGAATGATTGCTTTAAAAATAATGAGTGAATTGAATGTCCAAATGTTTAGGCTTTAGCACAGGAGTTCTCAACCTTTTTAATCTGGAGGCTGGGTCACATTCCCTCAGACAGCTTTGGGGGCCTGACAGCCATTTTACCCTTCCTCCACCACTGGCACTTCTTGGTGTTGTGGAGGCGGGGGGGGGGGCAGATGAAATGGTGCCATGGGCCACATCCAGCCCATGGTATGCAGGTTGAGAATCCCTGCTTTAGCAGCTGTGAATAAATCATTGTTGATTAGTATGATGCAATACATTTCAGGTACACCAAGGGTGGCAAGTCAAGCTCTACAGCAGGGGTTCCCAACCCTTTAGCACCATGGGCTAAACCACACACCCTGGACAGCTGAGTGGGCAGGTCATGTGTTTCCTCCTGCTGTAAACGCTGCCATGAAACACATCAGCGGCTGTCATAAATGAATTTATGACAGGTGCAGGTGCATTTACGGCAGCATTTATTGCAGGCGTAGATGCATTTTATAGCTGTTGTAAATGTGTCTGCTTCCACTTCTGGTAGTGGCAAGGGTGGTGGTGGTCCACATGAAATGGTGCCGTGGGCCGGGGCCACCCCGCAGGCTGTAGGTTGGCCACCCTTCTTCTAGGATAAGCAAACTTCATTGATTAGGCAACAAATATGCCAATGAGTGTGTATGAACAAGCCATTCATATTTAGTGTTGTGGTTTTCAAACTGAGATATTTTTTAAAAGAATCCTTGCAAAATGCAGGTGTATTAACTTGGAAAATAATCACAGATATCAGTACTGAAAACAGAAGCTTCAGTCCTGGTAATTACCCAGTGGTCCAATAGAATTTCTTCAAACTAAGTAATTCTTCGATGATTGTTTTTTTCTGTCATGTGGTTCTGGTATCTGGGAAACAGTGTTGTAGCTAGAAATGTTGACGTATAAGCCATCATTATGTTACCTCAAATTTTAAAAAGCGTGTTCTCCTGGCAAAGACCAGCAAGATGCAAAACGCTATAAGATTCGGTTCGGATTCCTGGTGGAGAATTTGTAAAAACCTAGAAACTATAAACGAGGCACGATTTCAATCAAAACAATAGTGGTTTATTGGCATACAAAAAGAGTTCATAATATAGTGCCCAGCTATACTAAGAAGTCTAATACCTCACCGTTCTGAAGAAAAACGCGCTTGTGAACCCACGCCTGCTGTTCTAGGAGTGAGCTACCTTTCCCTATTCCCAAACATTTTTTTTATACACATCTACCGGTCAACAATTAATCCTAGGCTAGCATTGGCTATAACTAAAAACATTTACTTATATGAGGCAATTAAATGGGGCTTTACAATTCTTAAACAATTAATACAAAGGCAGCTTCAGAAGTTTACATATTGGCATTTTTACAAATACAATTGGATAGTGGCATAGTTTGCAAAAAGTCATTGTCTCTGAGAAAGCAATTTCCTCCAGGCGGGTGCAGTTCTGTTACAATGTATCTCCTTGAGTCAATATTGCGGTCAGGAAATATTTGAAATTGTCACTTTGTATCTCTGCTGGATTTGTGAATGAATGAAATGCTGGGAGGTGATTGACAAGCCAGGCACGCCTTAGCCAATCAGAGCCGGGTTCTGCAGTCTCCTCCAATGGCAGGGCTCATTCACAGGAGGCGGGAGACTCGGGTGTCAATCCGAGGTAAGGCTTTCACGTGGCGTCTCATTAAGCTATCAGATAACAGCGTTCAGGCGCGGCTTTGTTCCGCAGGCTTGAAACTGGTCTTACTGGGTTTTTTCAACATCTCTGAAGCTCAGAAGATTGGAGACAAGAGAAGTGATTAGTTTTATTTGTTCCAGCTTATTTTCTGACAGATACTGGGGGGGGGGGGGACCAGCTCTTAATCAACAGCTTCAACAAACTTTAAATGTTTGCATGCCTTGCGTACGTGACCTGTGTGGTGTCTTCCTAATCAAGACCCTCTTTTAATTTACTTGTATTAAGGGCCTTCAGGCATGCTCGATATTAATCTTTATATTTTTAATTTGACATTAAGCGTTGTTTTTTCCCTTATATTTACCCTGTACATTTGGCTCTGTGTGTGAACTGTGGCTCTGATTGTAAAATTTATTTGATTAAAGGAAATAAAACAAAATAAAGTGTTTGATCTCAAATTTCAGGTAATAATTATGAGTACCAGAAGAATTCAACCATATAGCCAACTGCACGAACTGACATCAACATACTAACTCTAACAATTTTTGCCTCCCGCTAGAACAGGCCTCTGCGGAGATGGTAAAGGGTAAAGGCTGCCCTTGCTTGAAAGCCAGTCATATCCAACTCTAGGGTTCAGTGCTCATATCTGTTTATAGCCAAAGAGCCAGTGCTGTTTGCGTTTGCAGACATTTCTGTGGACATGTGGCATGCATGGAACATTGTTTATCTTCCCACCAAAATGGTACCTAGTTATCTACTTGCAATTTCTTGTTTTCAAACTGCTAGGTTGGCAGAAGCTGAGACAGAGATGGGAGCTCACTCCATCATGCAGTACTCGGGTCTCAAACTGCTGACCTGCCAACCTTCAATCCATTAAGTTCAGTGTATAAACCACTAAGCCACTGCAGTCCTTTGTGAAGATAGTGGTTCCTAATTGCTCGTTCAAGGGTCAACTGTCTCACAATACTTCATGCTGAAACAGAGTCAGCATATGATAATGTGTAGTATGTTAATACTGTACTCTCTTTGCTGTTATGAAGATTGTGAAGATTGCATCTCAGCTCAGAGGGAGAAAACAAATTACAACAATGTCCCTGCTGAGCAAAATGTTCTGTTATATCAACTCTTTAAACCATTTGCAGCCATCCGGAAGCTACTGAATGTTGAGCTTCAAGGAAGCGATGGTCAGAATTGCAGACAAGCATTGAGGGTTTGTTCCTCTGAGCCTGATTCCACCACACACCTGTTCAGAATCTTAACCCAGTCTTCTTAGTTACTGGCATTTGTACATTTAATGGCATTTCAATCAAAATCTCAAATCATAGACCATTTTTATAGGACTATGAGTACAATTAAACTTTAAAGAGACAAATCCGTGAAGGGCATTTGGATTCATTTGTGCTATATCTGTGGAAGCATAGGATTTGTGCAAGTCTGTTTAGCTCAGTCATGCAACTGTCCCAAGTTTCCAGACTCATTAGTAAGCAAACATTACTCATTAGTAAACAAGCTTTTCTGCGTGATGACCTAGAGGTACATCAGAAGGTACCTCCTACTTTGCATTTTGATACTTAACCCAAATTCCTTGAGCTGCCAGGATTTATCTGTGATTCATTCTGTGAGTCAAATAAAAAAAAATAACACAATCTTCAAGGAGGCTCTTTTTGTATACCCCATAGCTATCACTGAAGCAGGGCCAATGTTGTTTCAGATTTACCTATATTAAAAAAACATGCTAGAAGAAAACAAAGAGTTTTCTTCCATTAGGAAATATTTTAAGCATTGCAGTCCCTCACAATAGCTATGCCTTTATATTGGAATTGCTTCTTCAAATTAATTAATTCAGTGCAACTCTCTTTAGTTATTTTTGCTGTGAAGCCAAAGACTGTGCTAATGGCACTTTCTAGACTCCAGAGTAATGCATCAGTTTTAAAGTCCATTAACTTTCTATGACTTTTCTGCAAACTAAAACTAATTAATATATTATTCCCACCAATCTTGGAAATGACTTCTGAAATGGTGCTGGTGGAATATTACATTTAATTGTTCTCTCGTAGTGATGCTGATTTTGTTGGATACAGTGTTGCAGAGCTAAGACATATAACAGATGCTGAAGTTGCACAGGGGCAGGTTTTATGTATTTATCATCTCTTGAAATTGTACATGAGGGCAACAGAAAGCCACAGCCTTTGGCACCTTCTTCCTATGGATGCTACCTTACTCTCCTGAAGAACAAAGCTGGCCCTACTGTGCTGGTGACTTTCAGTTTGAGCATAAATCACAGGTGGGCTAAATGCTGGTTAATGTTTTAGATGCTCTAGAACAGGGGTGGCCAACTGTAGATCTCCAGCTGTTCTTGGGCTTCAATTCCCAGAAGCCCAAGTCAGCACTCCTGCTGATCAGGGCTTCTGGGAATTGAAGTCCAAGAACATCTGGAGATCTACAGTTGGCCACCCCTGCTCTAGAAGCTTTATAACCTCTAGAGGCATGATGAAATGGTCCCACTGTTTTGAGAAAAACGAAGTTATGGAAAAATAGAAGGTGCTACTCTTGGAAGCACTTCAGAATAAGACTCCACTTTCTCCCTCCCAACATTGTTTTTTGACAACATAGAATTTTGCTATCCGTTAGATAGCTAGAATCTCACTTCCATCATAACATTCCCCTAGATATGCACATATATCTTTAGGAAAATATCTAGGAAGCAAACTTCATTTGAAATAGATTTGGCTTGTAAGGCCAAATATTATTAATAATTGAGTAGTTTTTTATGTGCTGAGCATATTCCACAAAACCTTTGTGTTCCTGATAAATCATTTTTATACATGTCTTCCATGCAAAAGAAAGTCCATTGAGTTCAGCCATACTTACTCCAAGAAAAGTAGCATACAAGACTGCAGGTTGATTGCATGTGACTGTTGTGAAAATACTGAGATAAATATCTTCTTGTGCCTGCTTTTCTGGATAGTTACTTATGAGCACTTTCTGAATGCTGATGTGTTACTATATTACAGTGTAAAATGCTACCCAAGAGAAAAGGATGATGCTCCTTGGTGTAAAGCTACCACAGGAAATCACTTTACAGAAGTGGAAGATGGAAAGTGTTTAGTACTCTGTTTGTAATATCTTAAAATTTGATGGCAGGAAAAAAATATTACTGGGTTTGCAATCCTCTAGGCAGTTACGTGAAACCAGTGATTTAAACTTCATGATTGATTAACAGCTGTCAACATTACCAAAAAGAGCAGTTCATTTTGCAGTAATGAGTTCCTTGTTGCCAATCTCAGAAGAGTGGTTGGGGTATGGAAATTAAGGCATGTATTTCATCAGGGGACACTGCCTTTCCGTATCTTCATTGAGCTATGTTAATTGAAAATTGGTGGAAATAAACCATCAGCCATAATTATACCTTCAGAACCAATCTTCCAATTGTTATACACAAATAAAGGTATTCTGGATAAAATTCCAGGCTCTTCAAAAGCTGTTCAATTTTGCTACAATCTCTTCTCCTTTATGAGAAAAACACTAAGAGTCAAGCTAGTTTTGATATGTATAAAGCTAGAAAATGCATCAATTCTGTACTCCTGAAATATCTTCAAAATGCAAACCACGTTCTTGGGTCTACATTTCATATTTGGAAACTTGTGACTCTTGCAGGCAAAAATTTTCTTTTATTATTATAAAAAAAGAACATAAGGAATTTTTTTCCATACTTAATTAATAATAATGTTTTAATAGACACCCTCCCCAAAATCTCAAATAAAACTTGTTGCCAGATTTTTCCTCCTGCATACTAATAGGGAAAAAGAACCAGATGCACGGTTACTTGATGGGAATACTTTGTTCAGTAATACTAAAAGTGAAAAGGATGTTGGAATTGTTGTAGATCACAAGCTAAATATGAGTCAAGAATATGATGTGGCTGCAAAAAAAGGCCAGCACTGTTTTAGGTTGCATTAGCAGAAGTATAGTCTCCAAAATCCATCTATTCAGCGCTAGTTTAACATCTAGAGTACTGTATCCGCTTCTGGGCACAGTAGTTTAAGAAAGCTGTAAACAAATTAGAACAGGTGCAGAGAAATGCAACGAGGATGATCAGAGGATGGGAAATCAAGCCATATGAGGAAAGATTGAAGGAACTGAGCATGTTTAGCCTTGAAAAAAGGAGACTGAGAGGGGATATGATAGCACTCTTCAAATTTTGGAAAGGTAGTCATATAGAGGAAGGGAAGGATCTGTTCTCAGTTATCCCAGAATTCACAACATTAAAACCAACTCCCTTGAGAGGCAGTGAGCACTCCAACACTGGAAGTATTCAGGAGAGAACTGGACCATCATCTGTCAGATATGCTTTGATTTGGATTCCTGCTTTGAGCAGGACCTAAAAGGCCCCTTCCAACTCAGTGATTCTATGAAAAGACCATCTTTTTCCCCCATTGACAGCAGCACTGTGTGTGTGTGGGGGGGGGGAATTGAGGGGTTTTGTGTGTGTGAAACCATTGTGTTCTGTGCATCTCCATTGGTTGTTTGTGTGAAAATGTTGTGTTTTGCTCAAAGTAAAGTTATCCTGTGCAAAATATAAGAGTTTACGTGTAAAATATGAGAAATTTGGAAATGGTTAACAAAAAAGTTCAAAGTCTCTTGAAATTTCACCCAACAAGGATAATGTATTTTCATTTTCACTACTAAGAATAAATTAGGATTTATATACAGTAATACCTCAGATAACATTAGTATCGAATAACACTAAAATCTCACAACATTAAGCAATCTGGGGGGAAGAATTTCATCGGATAACATTAAGATCCTATGGGATGCATTTGATAACAACCGCTAAAGCCTGTGTGGTTACAATGTATCTCTATGGATCCCATAGGATTTTAACATGCATCGGATAACACTAAAAATCGGATAACACCAAGACTTGTGTGTTAGGACATTTTTCATTTGGGGGTATTGTACAAAGATTGCTGCCCAGTGGAATAGTACAACTATAAGGCCCTCCATGTGTTTTGAACACAGATGTACATATTAGAGACTCAAACTGATGGCCATGCTGTGCATGCCTTGTCCATGTGCTCATGAAACAGCCCAGCTGTGGCTGATTAGAGAATCTGCCCAGCAACACTGGGGTGTAACTGTGGCCCTCTGGGAAGGGTCTATGAAGGAGGTTATCACTGGGAGGAGGCTATTATTCTGAAGGAGTCTATATACTGAGAAGGACTGAGACACTGAAGGAGGTGATGCTGTTGAGAGCTTTTTCTTCAGCTGAGAAGAAAGAACTGCTAAAGGATCACCAGGACTCTTTTGAGTGCTCCTGGAGTTGGAGCCAACAGAGGACTCCAAGCTGTCTACCTACTGTGGGGCTTGGAGAGAGAGAGAGACTGTTGTATATAGTCCTGTGTATGTCTGTCTTCCCCTCACTGTAAGTAAAGCGCACCTTTCCACTGAAGGCATATGTGTGTGTGTTATTGCACTAAGGCTTTCGCTGCGTAAGAGCTTAAAAGTGCTACTCTGCTATCCAGCCACACATATCGCTAGGGGAATCCCTGATATTGTGGAACCAGGTTTTAACGTTATTCGAGGTTTTACTGTATCTATAAATAAAAATAGGGGAAATGGGCACAAAACGGAATAGAAATTCATAAGCCCATGAGTAATTTGTCCTCTCTCAACCAGCAGCAGTGCATCTTTCTCAAATGGATGAGGTCATTGCCAGTTTGAATTGTAAAACTTCTACAATGCCATGCTATCTTTGTCCTAATGACATTCTTGAGCTACTACTGATGCTCTGAAATTATTATCTAATTAGTATGTCAGATGTTGTCAGAGTTCCAAGACACCAGCTTAAGATGCAATTCAGGCACAATACCTAATTCAATGGTAATGTAGAAGGTACTGCATCTGTCAACATATGGAGATCATAGTACAAATAGAACAGAATCCAACCCAACGTCAAAGCCTTCTCCCCTTTTTTGGCATTTAGCTAGAGTGTTTTCAGTGACAGGAAGTACAAGGCAACCTTGAAAATTTTTATAGTTGGGATTTTGAAGTTCTGGGATGATGGGTTTGGGTTTTATTGTGTTGCTTTTTTGTAATATGTAAACTACCCTGGGTTGCCCTGGCGAGGAGGGCGGTATAGAAATATGAAAATAAAATAAATAAAACTAAATAAAAACTTTCCAGGTGCTCAGCACTCCATATAACAAATATGGTGTGATTCCTTACTTACCTTACATTAGGCATAAGCAATCTTAACAAATATGGGTTTTTTTTTTTAACTTCCTGGATCCAACCATGGTCAACATCACTGGTGGTGCAATGCGAATGTTTAGTAATACACAAGAAACTTTCAAGATGTGGAAGCCCACTTAGGTTTCTCCAAAATTATGTTTTTCAAAATGTTTCAGGAGTGGCAAAATTGTGTTGTTGTAGAGAAGAATAAAATAGCATAATAGAATCAAGCATATCATCTTAATAAACACAAAACACTCTGACGTAATGTCAAGCTATATTTTTAAAATGTAAACTGACAGTCTTTCAATAGAGATTTTACTTTTATTGCTTAGAGAGGTTGACACATCTCACTAAATTTCTCTTTCAAGTCATGACAGCCTCTCACTACAAGTTGAGGCAACTTACTGAAAGTTTATTCAGCACCTTTAAGCAGAACAAGAAGTTTTTGTTGTTCAGTCACACAGTCAATTCTGATCCTTTGTGACCCCATGGACCACCACACACCAGGCACGACTATTCTCCACCATCCTCAACCCACCCAGCTTTGTGCCCATTGTTTCAACAATGCCATCTAGTCATCTCATTCTCTGCCATCCCCTTCTTCTTTTGCCCTCCACCTTTCCCAGCATCAAGACTTTCTCAAGTAAATCATCTCTTCTCATTTGATGTCCAAAGTACTTTAACTTCATCTTCAATATTTGATCTTCCAAAGAGCAGTCACGATTGATTTCTTTTAAGATCGACCTGTTTGTTCTCTTTGCTGTCCAGGGGAATCTCAAAATTCTCCTCCCTCACCACATCTCAAAGGAATCAATTCTTCTGCACTCAGCTTTCCTTATGGTCCAGCTCTCACAACCATACATTACTACCAGGAATACCATTGCTTTGACTATGCAGACTTTTGTTTGTAAGGTGATGTCTCTCCTTTTATCTATGTTTCCCAGGTTTCTCATAGCTTGCCTCCCAAGAATCAGTCACCTTTTTATGGCTGCAATTTCCATCTGCAGTGATTTTGGATCCTAAGAAGGTAAATTCTGTCACTGCTTCTACTTCTTTCCCATAGAGTCCTTTATGATTGTCAGAGAATGCCTCTGCAGAAACTGTGTACCAAAGAACAGACAATCAGAAAGCACAGAAGGACTGGCTGACCAATTAAAAACAATGCAACCATCCCATTTAATGCACTTGATTTTTTTTTTTAAGTTCATGCACAAAGGCAGCAAATATTATAGTTCAACAACACAATTGCATATTTTGTGCAAAAGTCAATCTTACACATGTGAAAATCCCTGTTCATGCTGGCAGAAAATGTCTTGCCATTTCACAAATGAGGAGATGGGGCTGTGGTGGCTCAGTGGTTAAGAAGTTTACCTTGTAAGCTGGAAGGTCAGCAAGTTGGCAGTTCGTGACCTACATAATGTATGATGGTTTTGAGTGCCCGTCTCTGTCCCAATTCCTGCCAACCTAGCAGTTCAAAGGCAAGAAATTGCAAGTAAATAAATAGGGACCACTTTGGTGGTCAAGATACCTATTAGAACATACTTCACCTACATAATACTGATCATTGCTTCAGATTGTTTTTTGAAATGATCTGAGTAGCTGAGCTTAATTTCTTCTTTTTTTAAAAAATCAAAGTCTAGAAACAGCAACAACAGCAAATGTCCATAGTGCTATAAGCAAAACTTCAGTATTACAAGTGAGGCAATGGTACTATGAGCAAACCTTTGCAAGTGATTGAGAGAGTTGGCCAAGATAGGACAATGGATTGCCAAAATGCCATTCACACAGAAAGATTCAGAAAGTGTAGTTTTCCCCTTCTTAAGAGGTTCTCCATTAATTGCCTCCCATCATTGGTTCTTTTTTCAGGAACATTTGAAAGTGCTCACAAGGGGAACCTGTCTCTCCTTATTTATTCTGAAAACAAGAATTATACCAGCACACAACAGCAGATTTATTGTTGCAGTTACCTTGGGTGTATTTTATGGGAAAGACTGATATTAATAAGTGTATCAATCAATGCATCAATCAATAAAAACAGTATTTTACTTCAGATCACTTTGCACCTTACTGTTTCGCAAATGGCTTCGGAATGAGAGTAGGTTAATTCCACTATTGTTGTTGTTGTTGAAGGTAGAAATCATGCCTGGGTTTCACTTCGGTGTTAGTGACCAATGAAAACTGCTTCAAGTCACACTGTGTAACCTTTGGGTCATGAAGTGGAAGGCCCGCTACAACTAGAGAAAATCTTCCACGAGCAATAAGCCACCATAGGAAATGATTGGACATGACTAGCACTTCATTTCACTGACAACATCTCATACCATGTTATAACCTCTTTTGCATATATATGAAAGATTTCCACTGTATTGCACATTCCCCTACATTTCCTAGAATTGTTGAATAAAATGAAGTGCAGCCTGACAATCAGACAAGATATAACACGATAATGACAATATTGCTAAATGAATACAGTAAATCTACCATATTTTTTCTTTCTGGACATACAGAAATACTAATCCAAAACTGCAAACAAAACTAATTCTTCTCTTCAGCTTGGAATTGTAAAAAATAAAAGATGAATGTTCATACTTGTGCTATTGCATTGGTTTGCTCTGCTGCAGCTCTGCCCCTTTCCACAGTCTAAGAACAACTCCAGAGAACTATGTTTTTAGGAAAGTAGGAATGGAAAATAAATACAGTGGTTTTGAGTTTCTTGCTATTATGCATCTCCTAAATATACTGTCTCGCCTGCAAAACCTGAAGGCCTTGCATCTTGATGTGAGTAGAAGACGGAGAAAAGAAGATGGAATTCAGAGAAAATTTTGTTGTTATTCAATCGCACAGTTGAGTCTAACATTTTGCGACTCCATAGACCACAACATGCCAGCTCCTCTGTCATTCACCATCCTCTGGAGTCTGCTCAGATCCACACTATTTGCATCAATGATGCTGTCTAACCATCTCATCCTCTGCTACCCCTTCTCCTTTTGTCTTTGATCTTTCCTAGCATCAAGGCCTTCTCCAATTAGTCCTCTCTTCTCATTTGGTGGCCAAAGTATTTGAGCTTCAGCTTCAGTATCTATCCTTCCAAGGAGCAGCCAGGGTTGATTTCCTTTTGAATTGATTGATTTGATCTCCTTGCAGTCCAGGGGATTCTCAAAAGATTTTTGACCTCCTACATTGGCATTCCAATTTCCTATGATGATACGGACATCTTTTTTTTATTTTTGTCTGTCAGTTCTAGAAGGTGTTGTAGGTCTTCATATAACTAGTTGACTTTGGCCACTTCTGCACCAGTCAATTACTGTGACGTTGAATGGTTTGCCTTGGATTCGGACAGAGATCATTCTGTCATTTTTAAGATTGCATCCCATTACTGCTTTCCACAGTCTTTTATTGACTATAAGGGCCACTCCATTTCTTCTAATGGATTCTTGTTCACAGTAGTAGATATAACAGTCCCCTCAGTTAAATTCACCTATTCCCATCACTTTAGTTTACTGAATCCCAAGATGTCAGTCTTTCCATCTTATGTTTGACCATATCCAATTTACCTTGATTCATAGATGTTACAGTTCAGGTTCTTATGCAACATTGTTCTTTACAGCATCAGACTTTCCTTTCACCATCAGACACATTCACAACTAAGCACCCTTTTGGCTTTGGCTCATCCACTTTCACTCTTGGCTACTTGTACTTGCCCTTCACTCTTCTCCAGTAACATACTGGACATTTTCGGAGCTGAGGGGCTCATCTTCTGGCATCCTATCTTTTAGCCTGTTGAAAGACAAGCCCCTTCACCATGGCAAAGCAATGACCCATGGGGGGGGGGGCGTCAGAAATATTTCACATCCCTAGATAAAGATTTTGTTAAAGTGGCCCACTGCCTTTCCTGCTCAGAGAACTACACTGACAAGCAGTTTTTGTTAAATTGGATGACGGTGCCATTAGGAGTTGGGGGAATTGCACACAGAGCATATACTACCACATGACTGTGTGTCCAGTGCTGGGATTAAAAAAAAATTACTACCTACTCTGTGGGTGTGGTATGGTGGGTGTGGCCATGGAGAAAGCCCTGTGTTGCACCTGAATTAGGACTACTTTATTTCAAAACTTGGATGGGCAAGGCCAGCCAGAATTTTTGCTACTGGTTCTGGTGAACTAGGGTGAACCTGCTGAATCCCACCACTGTGTGTGTCTAGGTGGGTATGTTAAATTAAACATTTAGGATTGGGGCAAGTGCTCAGAAAATTAGCTCTGGAGGATAGAGGGGTAACTCAGTACATAGCTGTTATCCAGAAGTTGTACTACCACCACCACTACCACTAAAACAAATTGGAAGTTTGTCCAATGCAAAGCATATTGCTTCAAGACTGAATATAAAACCATTAATAGGCTCAGTAAAGTCACACACAAACACACATTTGGACTTTAAGATGACTGCTGGTTTGTATTTGTTTCTGTGGTTTACTTTAACAAAT
This sequence comes from Furcifer pardalis, assembly GCA_030440675.1. Taxonomy (NCBI): domain Eukaryota; kingdom Metazoa; phylum Chordata; class Lepidosauria; order Squamata; family Chamaeleonidae; genus Furcifer; species Furcifer pardalis. The sequence goes on from CP126892.1 coordinate 29,310,743, forward strand.
GCTTAAAGGGGCTTTATGTTTTCTTTAAAAAGCTTCCTTTCAACAAGTTCACACTTTCTTCACAGCAGCCTTGTTTGAAAAAGAAGAAAATAGAAGTGGTTTCAAGAAATGTGGCTTAAGTGTTAGATAATGCTATCAATTATTGAAATTCATTAATTAAGCAAAATATTTGCTGAAGTTGCTACATAGCCCTCTCCTTCTGAAGGTTTTGCTATCAAAACAGAGTCTCATTAAAATTTTATACGCTAATCAGCATGTTTACAATTTCCTTTTCCTGGCTACCGCTCTTTTGCACTGTTGGTTGAATATTATTCCATGACATTTTTACAGCAATTAGCTCATTGGGAGGAGAAAAATGTAATTTACAGGTTGATGTAATTGCCCAGATACTATGATGCAAGACATGGTGGGGCAGAAAAAGGAGAACATTGAATTCTGAATTGTATTGACTTTCAGGAGGCAGGCCAATTGCATTTGTCTATTAGCAGACCATTCCATGACAAAAGGCTGCCTGAGGAAAAATACAAGATGCCTTCACCAACTTAGGAAAGCTGAACAGGAGTGGAAATTCAATCTTATTTCAACTAGAGAAAGGAAATAATGGATTATATCCACATAGTTTTACTCTATATTGACCTCTCTTGTGTCTCTTGCTGCTGCCACCACTGTCACCACACCAGACCCAAAAAGATAGAATGTGCATTAAGATATGTGTGCACACATCTAAATACAACTATTCATGAACAGCTGCAAAATAAATGACCCTGGAAAGGTGATGTAAAATAACCACCCTTTCCAGCAAGATTCCAATGTGTGTATATATTTCTCAGTTGAATCAGTTTGGAAGTTGGAAAAACCAATGCACACACAAGATTTTTAGCAATAGCAATAACACTTATCTACCACCCCATAGAATTTAATGTATACTCTGGGAGGTTCACAAAGTAATTAGTGTTTTGCACCCAACATGCTAGATGTTTATTTTAATGACATCAGAAGGATGGAGGCAGTGGTGGGATGTCAAAAATTTTACTACCCCACTGTGATGTCATCACAGTGTGGGCAGAGCTAACATGATGTCATGACTTTGTGGGCGGGGCCAAAGAAAAAAATAAGCATACACACAGTCCTCAACACACCCACACACCCACAGCAGAAACCCGTAAATTAATTAATTAAATAAATGAATAAATTAATTAAATAAAAAATACATTAAAATACACCCACCCCAAACACAAATCAACCAGAGCTTTTAAACCAGAGCTTAAAGCTTATTCTGGCTAATCTTTCTCACACTAGGTAGATGGAAGGAACTACAGAATGAACTCGCCACAAGATGGCTTCATTTTGGCACTTTTCAATTTTGCAACAGTTAAAGAAGTTAGGTACTAAGTCTTTGCCTAAACAGTTCTCTAGGATAATATACCATAATGTAAATGTAAAACAGCTGTACCTCCTTAAGGGTTCTCCAAATGGAACACCAATTGGAACAGCACAGGTGTAGCTTATTGATGAGGTAACTCCAAGACTTTCCTTAAAAAACCCAAGCCAGGTCGCTAGGCCTGCCGGCCACCAGGCCTTTTTAGGAACTGTGGTTGTACGTCAATATAGGTAAAGGTATTAAATACACATTTGTCAGGAAACATCACATTTTCTCATGTCTCCCAAGGCTTGAAATTGAAATTTTTCAGCTAGGCCTCATAAATAGGTCTCATAGTAATCCTGTGTCCCTCTCTGTCTCATGGACAGCTTGTTTTTCAACCGTGTTTCAGACAATGTTCCTTATCTTTCTAGCTAGCTGAGGTCCATGTTTTGTCTACATGCCAGAACACTGATTGCACACGTGTAAAAACAATCCATTGTTTTGAGAAAGTTATTCTCTGTTACCTGATTGGCCAAGGTTAAATCACCTGACCAGGAATTCTCCATTTTGGAGAACAGTGAGTTAGTTCGTATCTGTTTCTCAATGGACTAAGACCTCAATTTGGGTTGTGGGATTTTCTCTTCTTTTCAAAATGGTTACCTAACGAACTTGGACTGTTTTTATTGGACTGACTCATGCTACTGATTTATGCTACTGACCTTTTATGCTTTATGAACCTGATCAATATAACTGATCAATAAACCATCATTTGCCTGAACAACGTGTCTTCATTGGACTAAAAGGGTAAGAGAAGCATTGTATTCACACACAAGCCTCTGAACGCGCTACCTGTTTAAACCTCCTTGTGGATGACAAGCAGCTAAGGGCTGTAAAGCTTTATTGCCAGCCAGCCTGCCCTCTGGGGGCTTTGGTTAAGGAGGTTTCCAGAGCAGATGGGGCCGGCTGGTACATGACATGGTGTGTGCGAATGTGGGATAGTTTCCCTGCCTTTGATGTTGTTTTGGCATTTGTGAGACGTGCCAAGTGGAGTTTTACTCCTGTGTGTGTGTGCTTCGTCTGGGAAACTGAAAGTGCTTCGTTGGCAGCCTGCCGGTGTTTTGGATTACAAACTGCCTCTGTATTGTTTTCCTGGAAAGTGCTGAAGTGGACAGCGATGAGTGGACTTCTTCAGCTGTTTACACAGCTGTGTAAACTATCTCCGGCAGTTTCTCAACGTTTCCTGTGTGGCCTATGGAGAGTGGCCCACAAACCAGTCTGCTGTTCCGGAAGGAAGGAAGACATTTTCCGGCCCCTGCAGTATGGCAGCTAAGCTAATGCCCCTGCAGTTCCCCAGCTTAGACCCTAAGATGTTGGTCCACCCAGATGCAACCTGGTGTTTTGGAAAAGGGGACTGTCAGGCTGATGACCCCCAGATGATGTGTAGCCAGGTGAAGACGAGGGCAGAAAGGCCCGTGGAGGGTGAAGATTGTCCAGATGGTGGTGATGCAGAGCGTGGAAGGGCCCTACCTGTACCCAGTGTCTCAGAAGAGCCTACCTTGGCCCAGGTGTTGTCCCAGCTCTCTCACATTCTGGCCTTGCAGCTTGATGAAGCTAGAAGGCAGGCTGAACGTTCTTGTGAAGTGCCTGTGTATGTTGGTGATGCTATAGGTTACAGTGACCCACCTAGGGTAGGGCGGCCAACCGTCCCGCATTCTGCGGGGCAATTCCATTTAGGGAGGGGGTAGTTCGAGTTACCCTCCATTCGAAAATCCTCCCGACCTCTCCCGTTGCGTCACGGACACACCTGTTTCCCCTCTGCCCTGCAGGCAGTTAAAGGGAAACGGAGCCGAAAAGGCTCCCATGAACCGCGCCTGCGCAGAGACCCAATCTGGCGCCAGATTGGGTCTCTGCGCAGGCGCAGTTCATTGGAGCCTTTTCGGCTCCGTTTCCCTTTAACTGCCTGCAAGGCAGAGAGGAAACAGGAGCGTCCGTGACGCAACGGGAGAGGTCGGGAGGATTTTCGAACGGAGGGTAAGTCGAACTACCCCCACCCTAAATGGAATTGCCCCGTAGAACGCGGGACGGTTGGCCGCCCTAACCTAGGGGAGACCCAGAGAGATAGTCATCTTTGTCCAGGAAGCCTAAAACTCTTGCTGAGTTGGCCCAAAGTACAGATACACTTGTTGCTTTGAAGCGTACCCAAGAAGGGAGTAAATCAGGAGCTGTGGGTTATAAAAGGCCACAAAAAGATGACAGAAGGCCTGTTTTGTCAGAAATAAGGGATGAGAGGCCTACTTCCAAGGCATCCCCTGTTTCACAGCCTACCAGAGACTTTGTTTGCTTCAACTGTGGCAAGAAAAGCCACACGTCCAGGGATTGTAAGATACCTAAGAAGTCTTCTAAGTTTGTTCCTAGTGGTGCTAGGCCTAAAGAGAAAGCAGAATCTCCACCTGCTGCTCAGGCTAAAATGGTTCAACATTCCAAAAAGCCCCAGCAGGAAAGGTCATCCCCATCTGCTGAAGTGTCTCTGCCAGTTAAAAGTTCTCAAGCTCAAGTTGTTCAGCAGACTTCTGTTCAAGTGATAAATCACCAAGACCCTATTGCTGATTTGATCAAAGATGTGACCCAAGATAGTACCTGGTCTCTATGTGTTCAGACTCCAATTGAAACGGCAGAGCATATAATTACTCCAGCAAAATTCCTAAGCAAGGAAGACTTGGTTTGGATGAGAAATTATAAAACTAGGCTGGTGGTACTACATAACCCAGATTGCACCACTACGGAAATTGCTGATTCTCTTTATGATATTGGCAGTGATATTTCTTCGATTCATTCTTCTTTAGTACACCCATCCCAAATTGTGCCAGCTTATTTGCTCAATCACTTGCTCAACAATAGAAAATAGTGTCTGTTGGTAAAGTCAAACTTTGGTTTGCCTTTCAAAAGGGGGGGGGGCATGTCAGGAAACGACACATTTTCTCATGTCTCCCAAGGCTTGAAATTGCAATTTTTCAGCTAGGCCTCATAAATAGGTCTCATAGTAATCCTGTGTCCCTCTCTGTCTCATGGACAGCTTGTTTTTCAACCGTGTTTCAGACAATGTTCCTTATCTTTCTAGCTAGCTGAGGTCCATGTTTTGTCTACATGCCAGAACACTGATTGCACACGTGTAAAAACAATCCATTGTTTTGAGAAAGTTATTCTCTGTTACCTGATTGGCCAAGGTTAAATCACCTGACCAGGAATTCTCCATTTTGGAGAACAGTGAGTTAGTTCGTATCTGTTTCTCAATGGACTAAGACCTCAGTTTGGGTTGTGGGATTTTCTCTTCTTTTCAAAATGGTTACCTAACGAACTTGGACTGTTTTTATTGGACTGACTCATGCTACTGATTTATGCTACTGACCTTTTATGCTTTATGAACCTGATCAATATAACTGATCAATAAACCATCATTTGCCTGAACAACGTGTCTTCATTGGACTAAAAGGGTAAGAGAAGCATTGTATTCACACACAAGCCTCTGAACGCGCTACCTGTTTAAACCTCCTTGTGGATGACAAGCAGCTAAGGGCTGTAAAGCTTTATTGCCAGCCAGCCTGCCCTCTGGGGGCTTTGGTTAAGGAGGTTTCCAGAGCAGAGGGGGCCAGCTGGTACGTGACAACATTAAAATACACACAGACACACCACATCCAAAGGTGAGTCACTTACCCTGGGGAGCAGGCTATAAGGAGCTTCAGGCTAGCAGCTTCTCTTCCTCCTCTGCGCTTGGGAGGACAGCAAGGAGGCTGTGCATATGCGCCCACTGTAGGCGTGCATGCACACCAAGTGCTTGGCACACATGTGCAGTGGGGGAACCAGTGAAAAGGTAAGTCCCGAAGGTGGTTCCCCCCCCCCAAAAAAAAAAAACACCTGCTACTGGTTCTCCGGGACACTGGGGAAAGTTACTACCGGTTCTGGCAAACTGGTGAGAACCTGTTACATCCCATCACTGGATGGAGGGCTGAGTCAACCTTGAACCCCTTCAGGATCGAACTCACAGTGCCAGCAGTTTTGGCTGCAGTACCACAGTTTAACCACTGCATCACCAGGGCTCACTTTTTTCTAATTGAGATGCACTCCAAACTAGCAAGGTTGAGGAACCACATCATTCTTTCTATTCTCTCCTTTTGACAGAAGGACAAGAATAAGAACTTTGCCTAATGTCGCAAATATCTTCTACAGTTGTACCTCACTTAAAGAGCATAATGCGTTCCACAGGATTGCTCTTTAAGCAAGTTTGCTCTTTAAGTGAAATACAATTGTAAATGACCAATTGTGTGGGGGATTGCAAACCCCGATTTATTTGTTAAGCGAGTTTTTGGTTGATTTTATTTATTAAGCGAAGCGAACATTCAGAGAAAATTCTGCTCTTTAAGCGAGTAACTCTTTAAGCGAGGCGCTCTTTATGCGAGGTTTGACTGAACTTTGCACTGACATGCTAGCAGCCGGACACTACAGATCACACACTTTTACAATTTCGTGTCCTTGTTTTCTTTCCCATCATTCTGAACATCTGAACATCTGGAGAGTTTTACAAAGCTATACACTATATTTCTCCACCCACAAGTTAATTGCTATAACACAGTGGTGCAATAAATTGCATGAACAATACAAACTGCAACAACTGGCAACACCTTATACTTTGTCTTGTGGATGTCTAAAGATTAGCAGCACTAGAGAAATGTTGGGGTTTTGAAACCATCAGTTGGTGCTTGCTGTGTACTTTGCTTCCAAAAGGGAAAAGGCCCTAAAATAACACAGAGACAGTTTACAGAGACCTTGGCAAGAAAAAAAAATAGTGTTTCTTGACTCACTCTCACCTGGATTTGGTGGGAGTGGAAAATTCTTGACTTTAAGGGCCTCATTGAGTTGAAACAGCTGGCACTGACAAGAATGAAAATGTAATAAGCATTTTTGTGTGTGTGTGTCAACCAAAGTAGTGTATACAATTTTCTCTGTCAATCATGCATTTCCAAAAACACATGTCAAAAATTAGCATAATGGTAACTCAGTGGCTTAAACACCCACCATTAACTTTAAAATAAATTGGTTCTACTTTTGAGGTTAGTCAAGGTTAACAAAACATGTTACACCTTTTTAAAAACTAATACTGCAATCTCTGACTTCGTCACTGATGGTAGGAGAGCATACTCCATTGTGTTTGGCCATAGTAAGCAAGATTAGGGGCTCATGGCATATACAGCCCACCCCTCCAAATGGGGAATAGTAAAGGGAGCTCAAATTGAACAGCCCTCCCCTGGCTATCATGATTTGAGCCTGTGATCTTCTCCTCAGCCTTGTTCTCCTGATTGTTATGCTCAATCAATGTTATGAATACTAATTTTATTATAAAACATTGGCATTTCTTTTTTAATTAATATAATACTTGCAGAAGATTAGCCTTCTGGATTGTACCCAGCTATTCCAATCTGTAATTGATTACATTTTCTTGCTGTCTGGATTCAGTAGTACTGATGTGGTGGTGGTGCCATCAAATCATTTTTAACTTGTGGCAATTATATGAATGAGCGATCTCCAAAATGTCCAATCCTCTACAGCCCTGCTCAATTACTTATAGCCTATGGCTTCCTTTGGGGAATCAATCCATTTTGCATTGTGTCTCCTGATTTTCCTGCTTAGTTCTACCTTTCCCAGCATTATTGTCTTTTCCAGACAGTCTTGGCTTGTAACGATGTTCCCAAAGTAGGACAGCCTCAGCTTCATAATTTTGCTTCCAGAGATAATTGAGGCTTGATTTGTTCAGTTGTTTGTCTTTCTGACAGTCCAGTGTATCATCACCGCATTTCAAAAGAATCATTTTTCTTGTCAGGCTTCTTTGCTGTCCATCTTTCATATCCATACCAGGTGACCTGAAATACAAGTGTATGGATCATCTTGGTCTCTAGTGACACATCCTTACACTTGATGATCTTTTCTGAGGCCTTCAATGCTGCTCTTCTGAGTCTTAGTCTCCTGATTTCTTGCCTGCAGTTCCCAATCTTTCACAATTTCAATTTTTTTTTTCATCATCAACATTAAAGTTGCATAGTTCTATTTCTCCCCTTAATGCTCAACTGAAGTCCTGATCTGGCACTTTCTTATTTCACTTTCTACCAGTAAAACAATGTCTTGTCTGATACCTTTGTCTATGGGAAACTATTCTATCTCTATATTTACTGACCTAATGGTGACATCTTGTGAGCAATAAAGGGAGTACACAGAAAGAGCTTCCTCAAAGATTGTGGTATTTTTGAACCTCAATCAGGTGTACCCTGGTAACAACAACCTTTTATTGCTGGCTAATCTTTCTCACAGTAGGTCAAGTGAAAGGAACTGTAGATTAAATGAACTCACCAAGAGGTGTCTTCATTTTGGCAGTTTCACATCTGGTCTAGACACAGCAACAGCAGCAGCAATAATATATTGGGTATGTATCAGAACAATATTAGATCTTCCTAGAAACAACAAGCCATCAAATAACAAAAACTCCCATGCCAATTTTACACTCCCTTTTAAAGATTGAAATTCCCCCTCCCTTGATTGTCTCAGAATTGCAATTGGCAGCTAACAGACCTTGTTCTGAGGTAATAGGGTTATTTGCTGGAATATCAATGAGACAATTCTTACATACACAGATCAAATGGTACTAATTTGAATGAGAAAATCCTATTGAAATCTAATATCTTCATGATCCTCTCTTTGGATTACTGAGTCATTTGTTATTCAGATTCTATCTTATTAGAACACAAGAATCTGAAATTTAAAGGAAATGCTTTTTTTTGGTGACTATTTTTATTTGGGTTAACCAAAATGTCCCATTCCCACTATCGCATTGTATCCCTTTACCCTGTATTATGTGAAAATGGCTGTATGTAGTTGTAATTTCTTGCTACAGCTGTTGGCATCAACTCTATTTCTAATCTCAAATGGATTGACAGCTGAATGGCAAATTACGTCTGTAAATCCCAGTGATTCAATGGGTTTACTTATGAAGGTGTGATCTAGTAACAATGTGTGTATGTCTATGAATATATCTTTGAGCATCAGCTTTAGGATACAGGTAAGCTTTTGTTCACAGTTTGAGACTATTTTGATGATTTTCAGTTCAGTAATGTTTATTCCTTACTTGCAGCTTTTATTCATATTCCTTCTTATTAAGATTATAGTCAGCTAAGGATGAACACCAGAAACTAGTCAGTAGGTGCTTGCTTTATCTTTCCCATCATCATTGAATTGAATAAACATTTTCACCTGCTGCATTTATTTCTTCTTCTCAGCTATAATTTTTGTCTGTTCATCTCTGGAGCACAGAAAAATCCAAGTGTTTTATTTCATCTAGACTGTAAGAGCTACACCTCCTGACCCTCTTTCAGGTGTAATATTTAAAATGAAAAAAGCAGCAGTAACACAGAATTTCATTATCATTTCTCTTTTCCTCCCTTAATCCAATTTGCCAATCTTTTCCTCTATTGCATATTAAAAACAACACCCCCACTGAATATTTTTGTTTGTCACAGTCAATTCCATCCTTCCACATCACAATGCCTTCTGTATGTTTCTAACTATTTCTCCCATCATCTCTGATCATTGGCCCCAAGGCAGTAGCTGATTTTAGCCCAAAACATCTAGAGGAGAAGGCCTGTCTTCTATAGAACACAGCCAAAGACACTCCAAGCATTATCAACGGAATACCTTTTCAATGACATTGCCAACAGTTGTCTTTCAGGCTAATCTTCTTGTCTCCTGTAGAGTTACAACCTTTCTTTGATACCAAATCTTGTAGAAGACATCTGCTACTACACATGAAGCCTCTAGTCCGGTGGTGGCAAACCTATGGCACATGTACCAGAGAGGGCACTCGGAGCCTTCTCTGTTGACACACAGTGCTGTCACCCCAGCACAGAGCAGCCCAATGGGAGTGCTTCCTCCCTCTCCCCAGCACAGAGTTTGTCTTGCCCCTCTGTTTGGGCACTCAGTCTCTAAAAGGTTCACCATCACTGCTCTAGTCTGTTGTTTTTCTTCTTAGGAAAGCATCACTGCTACTGTATATCTCTTTAGCTGTGAGCCCAGGGCTTTGTGAAAGAATGGAAATGCTACTGCTGCCATCAATACCCATTAGTCTGAAGCTACACTTGCTTATTATTTATGGTTATAGAGAATAAATAAATGAAGTCAGATTGTGTCATTTGTTTTCCCAGTAAAGAAGAAAAAAAGGAAGGGAGGGAGGAAATGAGGACAGAAGGTAAGCAAAGCTGGCATCAGGAAGTGGCATTTTGGTGTACTTCCCAAAGGCAACATATTACAGCAGTGGATATCCTGCACGTGTAGTGGTGGGATGCAGTGCACGAGTAGTGGTGGGATGCAGGCGTTATACCCGTGCTTCACCGCTGCTGAAGGAGCTGCACTGGCTCCCAGTTTGTCTCCGGGTGCAATTCAAGGTGCTGGTTATTACCTTTAAAGCCCTACATAGTAGTGGACCAGGATACTTAAGAGACCGCATCGTCCCAAGGACATCTGTCCATCCCACCAGAGTGGACCGGAGAGGCTCTCTGGTTGTGCAATCAGCCAGAGAGGCGCACCTCACTGGCACGAGAAGGAGGGTCTTCTCGGTGTCTGCTCCGGCCCTTTGGAACATCCTGCCAATAGAACTATGCCTGCAGACGGAGTTGCTGCCCTTTAGGAAAGGAGTGAAAACCTGGCTGGCAGGTTTGGTCTGGGGAGTGGATGGTGCAATTTCCCCAGCCAGTTGGTTGGTTTGACCCCAGTATGCCTGTGTTGTAATTTTTGGCTTTTAATACCAAGTTTTTTAAAGTTTTTAGAGTTTTTAATTTTTTAAAATGATTTTATAATTGTTGTAAATCGCCCTGGGTCCCTTTTGGGAGGAGGGCGATAAACAAATTTAAATAAATAAATAAGATACAAAGCTGACATTAATGACAAATCCTGTCTTTATTCAAAGCCAAAGGATAGACAAATGGCTAAACGGAAAGGATTTAGTGGCATAGCACCCACAGGACAGTTATTTCCTTGATAGCACAGTACTAATCAAAAGGATGTAATTGAAGCTTAATTCTGTTTTCATCAAATAAATTCTAACTTTCAGAAAGCAATCTGTGCTGTTTAAAATACCATACATTCTGTTTCCCAAATGAATCACTCTCTCCTTTTGCCATATAACTATGATTTGTAGTCTGGACACTAAAGTCCTGATTGCCATTGTAAATGTTTTGAATCGTGACATTTGTCACTGCTTAGCAACCAATATAATTCAGTTTAAAGAGCTTAAATCAGTGAAATTGGTGACAGTGTCCAAAGTCTGGAATTTAAATGAGAGAACAATCAATAGATTTATTTCAGCCCTGGAAGTGAGGTTAGGTTTATCCTTAATAAGCGGTTCTCTTCTTATTTCTTTAAACAAAATTGTGAGGACTGGGGACAAAATGTTCTCTTTTGAAAATAAAGGCCAGACCAAAGAGGCTAACATGGATAAATTGGAACATAAGTGATCAGCATGAGGTGTCAGTTTAAGTGCCCCAAGTGGTGTAACAAATTGAATGTTATTATATCTTCTAACAGAAATGTAAGGGTACATGCTTCTGGCTTTAACCAAAGGCAGACTTATCCTCTTGGCTTTAACTCTAAGTTTCTTACAGCTGCATATGGAATTTAGTGATATTTGAAACTTAAGGATATGGACAAGATCCCTGCCATATGTTCTCTTCCTGTGTCTTTCTTGGCTAGTCTGTGGCTAGAAGAAGGCTTTGCTAAATGAATGTTGAGATCTGGTAAGACATTTTCCTTGAGAAAGGACATAGTTCCATCTGTGTGAAAGAAAAAAAAACTATGAGATCATTGTTGATAGAACTCTTCAGTGGTGGGATGTCAAATTTTTTACTACCCCACCGTGATGTCATCACAGTGTGGGCGGAGATGACATCATGACATCATGGCATTGTGGGTGGAGCCAAATAAAAAATAAAACAAATAAAAATAAAATAAAAATAAGCACACACACACACACACACACACAACGCAAGGACAGCAAGGAGGACAGCAAGGAGGCCGTGCATACGCGCCAAGCACTGTAGGCATGCATGCACACCAAGTGCCTGGTGCACATGCGCAGTGGGGGAACCAGTGAAAAGGTAAGCCCCAAAGGTGGTTCCCTCAAAAAGCTGTTACCGGTTCTCCAGGACACTGGGAAAAGTTACTACCGGTTCTGGCGACCTGGTGAGAACCAGTTACATCCCATCACTGGAACTCTTACTTAAACCAAGTACACTGTATAATTTTTACCTAATACTGATGAGGTGAGAAACATTGGATCCTCGAAATATTTGGGACTTCATTCTGATAATCCCTTACCATTGGCTGATGGAGATTTATCTAAAAAATGGGAGGGCCAAAGTTTTCCCATGACTACACTATAACTCATACAATAAGAAACGTCATCTCCTATGTCATTTCTATAGACTTTAACATATTTTATTTTATTTTTTAATTTTATCATCATACTTCTATGCTGCCCTCCTCATGAAAGACTCACAGTGGCTGACAACAAATATATCTAAGAAAGACCCTAGTGTCTGAATTCCAAGTGTCACTAGATAATACAAATGATTTTAATCCTTTTTGTTCTGATTTTTTACCTAGATTTCAGCTTCCATACTTTTCACTCATTTTGTCCTGCCCTTTGTCATTTCAGGAATCCACTGATGGCTGGATCCTTAATATGGTACCTGGTATTCTGAGTGTCCCTGAATAAGTTCTACAAGAGAAGTGGTAGCACTATGTTTTTCCCCTATATATCTTCACCTAACAGGGTGCTTGTGAAAAGTGCCTTTGCCCATGTTAATCATCAGTGTAGAGTTTTTAAAAAACTATTCAGTATGTGTGGCATGAAGACAGACAGACAGCCCCACCTTGCATTTCTTACTGTATGAGTTAAGATGTTCCTGTTGATGAAGCGGTAAGTAGTCATCTAGGTTTATTTCCACTGACATTTTTATATGCAGAAATTTTAGGAAGTTACCTTTCTGTGACTGAAATTCAAACATAAATCCCAACTATGATAGGTTCATTGAATCAGTTGGGATTTGATGAATCAATATTTGTGTATGTTCCATTGATTTGATTGGCATAATGTAGTTGTGCCATACACATTTTTCAAAACCACACTGGAGCTTGTGAAACCAAAGTCGTTGTGAAGACCTTCTGAAAATGTAGTCACCATAATGGTCTTCATGAGCTCTGGTGTATTTCTCTGAACCTTCTTATCCATTGGGCTTGATTTTTGAATAAATTTCAAACTCTGACTCTTGACCTGTCTTTTAGTCTTTTGTTCTTTCATTCAGATTTCAGTCAATACCCATGACTTCTAGTTTGGTATTTTCTATTCTACCTTCTAGAATACCTAGTGTGCAAACCAAAACATACACACATCCAATTCCCTGATGGAGGTTACTGAAATGTGCATTGCTTTGACCTGGCCAGAAAGGGGACCGAGGGCCTCAATGGAGCCATTTAGAAAGAGCAATAAACAGAGACCTAGTTTCGTGTATCTGTTAAATGGGGAAGGGATATAAAATGGACTGCTACTTCACATTTTTTCTTAAGAACAGAGCCTGGCAAACATCACCATGCCATGAACATCTGGACTTTCATTGATAATTTCCCTACCTTTCCATGCCTGAAGAAGTGATCTTGAATCACGAAATCTCATACTGATTTTTTTTATTTAGTGATCCAAAAAAGTATCTCCTTCCTCTTCTACATTTGTTTTGTATATGGATCACATGGTTGATTTGTTTGTCTATTCTACCTTGTTTAAGATTTAGTAGTATGCATGCCTCCACACTGCATTTTACCAGAGGGAGAAAGAAATTTGCACTTAGCTTTAGAAGTTCCATACATATCCATTTCTTTTTTTCAGAGATGTTTCTTAAAGTTTTAGGAGATATCAAAGATGTGAGAGACTGAGTTTCTCACTGCTGGAAATGGCAAGCTCAAATACATCAGTTGTATTGATCACAAACTCCAGGGTATAAACAAATTGATTGACGCTCTGATGGTGGAGGCTAGGATCTATTGAAGATGGTGAAATGAGACTATTATTCAGGTAAATCAGTTGTTTGGCCTCTGTTAGTAAGAAAAGAGAATATGAGATTAAGAATCAAAGAGAATAATCAAGAAACTCTGCATTGAAGAATAGCCACAGAACTTTATAGGTGAATCTGCACACACAGGACATTTGCAACTTCATAAGTCTTCTGTATCTAAAGAAATATACCTTCTATATCTAAACTTTTATAAGTTCTGATGAACCTTTTAGGCATGTTATAGTAGTAGTAATACCACAAAAGGAATGAAGTTATTTTTTGTTATACTCAACTAGCTATTTGTAGCTAACAAAATGGCAAGCATGTTTGTTTGTTTGTTGGGTGGGTGGGTGGGTGCGTGGGTGTGGTGTGGTTGGCACTCCCATTAGGAACACTCAGTTGACTGCCTCAGACAGTAGATGTTGAAGACGAGAAGTTAGAGCAACGCAAAACTAGCCCTCCGGTAATGAAGACAGTGACATTCTATCAACAGTGTCAAAGAAAGATTGAAATCCAGTTACCAGTCTGCCTGGCTTTTATACATGAATGGGAACATGACATCTGCTTTCCTTATCTCGGGCAGCTAAACCTCTGAGACCAATCCTGATGTATGTGCATTACACATGAATATATCAGATTGACATCTGTTAGTGTGATGAAGTAGATAGAACAATGGGCCAGGAGTCATGAGACTTAGATTCAAATTCCACTCGGTCATGAAAATCTTACTGGGAGAAGGCACTGGTAAAACTACTCCTTTCCATTAGTCAGCTTTCATTTGGAAACCAACATTCCTTGAAAACCTTATCTGGGTTGCCATGAGCCAGATGAGACTTGACAGAACACAATAAACCAACAATATCAGACAAATAATGACTCATTTGCTCAAAGGCACAACTTCATAATTTGCCTTCTTCCATGTATGACTGAGCTTGGTGAACAACCTACACAAGGAACTGGACATGGGGAGTTAATTTTGTTGGATCTCACTGCAGCTTTTGATACCATTTGATGAAGAGATCCTTCTAGGTCACCTCATTGCGATGGGATTTGGAGGGACTGCTTTGTAGTGATTATTGTCCTTCCTGGAAGGGCAAATTCAGTAGGTGGTGCTGTAGGACTGTATTTGACATTTTGGGCTTTGACCTGTGGTGGTCATCAGAGTTCTGTTCTGTCCACCATGGTATTTAAAATCTACACGAAAAGACTGGACCCATACTGGAAGGGGTCCTTCTACCTGTGAAAACTCAGTATCACAGCTTGATTGTATTCCTGGATTAATTCCTAATCCTGGATGCCCAGGTTTTGTTAATGGCTATGAGTGCAATTGTGCAATTAAATTTGGTGTGTCAGCTGCGCCCATTCCTGGAAAGGTTTCACTTGGCTACAATAACGCATGCTCAAGTTACATCTCACCATGATTATTATAACATGTTCTACATGGGGCTGCCTTTGAATATGGTAAAGAAATGCCAGCTGGTTCAAAATGCCTGCCCTTCCATTTGCTTGGATTGGGAAAACAAAATAGCAGTATGTGCAGGAACATGGCCATTCTTAAGAAAGCGTTCTTCACAACGGAGTGAGCTCCTGTCTCTGTCCCAGCTCCCAGCAGTTTGAAATCAAGAAATTGCAAGTAGATAAATAGGGACCACTTTGGTGGGAAGGTAAACAGCATTCCGTGTACTCCAGTGTTGAGGCATGCCTGCCACATGTCCATGGAAACGTCTGCAGATGCAGACAGCACTGGCTCTTTGGTGCTACCCGCCACACGGAGAGGACCTTTTTACATGCTCTCCGACCCACCCACGGCCGGCAATTCGGCCTGGACACCACGACGCAGACTGCACAAAAACATCTGGTTACCACGCTCCCGCCTTCCCTTCGGACTCGCCACCTGCAGGACCTGCAGCTGTGGACGGTGAGGCGGCGCTCCCGCCCTCCCCCAGATCCCATCACCTCTGCCCGGGGAGGTTAAAAGCGCGGTAGCAGCAGCGGTGGAGCAAAGACGCTCCCGCCTTCACTCCGAACTCGCCACTACGCCGGGTGAGAGGAACTGCAGCTGTGGACGGTGAGGCGGCGCTCCCGCCCTCCCCCAGGTCCCATCATCTCTGCCCGGGGAGGTTAAAAGTGCGGCGGCAGCAGCGGTGCAGCGAAGACGCTCCCGCCTTCCCCCCGGACTCGCCACCACGCCGGGGGAGAGGACCTGCAGCTGTGGACGGTGAGGCGGCGCTCCCGCCCTCCCCCGGGTCCCATCACCTCTGCCCGGGGAGGTTAAAAGCGCGGCAGCGGCAGCGGTAGAGCGAAGACGCTCCCGCCTTCCCCCCAGACTCGCCACCACGCCGGGGGAGAGGACCTGCAGCTGTGGACGATGAGGAGGTGCTCCCGCCCTCCCCCGGGTTCCATCACCTCTGCCCAGGGAGGTTAAAAGTGCGGCGGCAGCAGCGGTGGAGCGAAGACGCTCCTGCCTTCCCTCCGGACTCACCACCACGCCGGGGGAGAGGATCTGCAGCTGTGGACGGTGAGGCGGCGCTCCCGCCCTCCCCCGGGTCCCATCACCTCTGCCCGGGGAGGTTAAAAGCGCGGTGGCAGCAGCGGTGGAGCGAAGACGCTCCCGCCTTCCCCCCGGACTCGCCACCACGCCGGGGGAGAGGACCTGCAGCTGTGGACGGTGAGGCGGCGCTCCCGCCCTCCCCCGGGTCCCATCACCTCTGCCCGGGGAGGTTAAAAGCGCGGCAGCGGCAGCGGTGGAGCAAAGACGCTCCCGCCTTCCCCCCAGACTCGCCACCACACCGGGGGAGAGGACCTGCAGCTGTGGACGATGAGGCGGCGCTCCCGCCCTCCCCCGGGTTCCATCACCTCTGCCCAGGGAGGTTAAAAGTGCGGTGGCAGCAGCGGTGGAGCGAATACGCTCCTGCCTTCCCTCCGGACTCGCCACCACGCCGGGGGAGAGGATCTGCAGCTGTGGATGGTGAGGCGGCGCTCCCGCCCTCCCCCAGGTCCCATCACCTCTGCCCAGGGAGGTTAAAAGCGCGGCGGCTCGAGTATCCGCCACCACCATCAGAAACACCAGCGGGGCGGACTGGCTTGGCACTTATTGCGGGATTTAGTAGTACAGTAATACCTCATATAACATTAGTATCGAATAACACGAAAATCGCATAACATCAAGGAATCTGGGGGGAAGAATTGCATCAGATAACATTAAGATCCTATGGGATGCTTCAGATAACAACCGCGAAAGCCTGTGTGGTTACAATGTATCTCTATGGATCCCATAGAGGATCAGATAACACTAAAAATCATATAACACGAAGACTTGTGGAACCAGGTTTTAGTGTTATATGAGGTTTTACTGTAGTTGTTTTTTGTTAAGTTTCTGCTTTTGTATGTGTAAACTGAACTGGTATTATAAATTTGATTGTTGTTTGATATTGTTGTTTAGTGAATTTTGATGCTGTAATGACTTATATTACAGTATCTTTGATTATTTCTTAGAATGTTTTAATCTAATGTTTTGTAATTGTAACTGTTATTAGAGAAATATATATTAATCTAATGTGTGTAATTGTAACTGTTAGTGGAGATATATATATTATATATCCGATATTGTAATTTACTATGTGATCTGTAAATGCTGTGTAATTGTAACTTTTTCTTCTGTAAGCCACCCAGAGTCGCTCTGCGAGTGGGGCGGCATATAAGTCGAAATATATCATCATCATCATCATCATCATCATCATCATCATCATCATCATCATCATCATCATCATCATCATCATCATCATCAACAGAGATGAACACTGAACCCTAGTGTTGGATATGACTGGCTTTTGAGCAAGGACAACCTTTACCTTTACCTAAGAAGGTGTTCTATTTGCTAATTTTCAGATAAGTGATACTGGGCTTAGTTCTATCTGCTTGCTTTTATTCACTTGTTTCCCAGTTAATATATTGACTGCTCAAGCTTGCCAATTCTTACAACTTTTCTTGGGCCATTTTAGATATTTTCCTCCTTCCAGCAATATTTTGCTTTCCCAAAGATTTACAGTAGAAGAACAATACCAGAAGAACAAAGGCATTATGATAGACAGATTTTCTGTACTAGGAGTTATTACAGAATAATATATATGCAATCATGTATAACACCGAGTGTTTCTCTTTGGTCAAAACATAAATGACTTGTTTCATGCTGCGCTTGCTGTAAAACTTGAAGATAATGATGATGCACAGGCTCAATGACATCACACACATACTCATATAAATAAAAAGAAGATCAGATTATCTTAAAATAAATTACCAACACGATCTAAAAGACTAAGAGCATGTGGGACAGCTTAGGCTCACTCATTTTTGGGTACCTAGAGGATGGGTGTGGGGCAAGACTAAATTACATTTGGCCTGCTTCCCATTTAAGCATAGTTTCAACTGGTGAGCAAAGGGGGGAAATGGGAGTGGTGGTTAACAATCCAGAGCTACAACAATCAGCAAACACCCCACCACCACCAAACAGGGTTATAGTCAGGATTCTAGATGTGGGTGAATATATATATATGTGAGCAACGGGAGTTTGAGGGTGGGCAAATTGGCCACACCCTAGCCATCCTCTGGCTATGGCCCTGCTCGCAAACAATTACACTTTCCCTGTTACTTTGCAGAGAAGTAAGGAAAATGTAAAAGGAAACTGTTTGATGTGCTGATGGGGCTCCTTCGCTCTGTCAACAAATGGGATTGTTCTCTTGGAAGCAGCCTTTGAAGGCAACCCAAGCTATCAGTGGTGTTTAAGATACCACATTTTTCATAGTTGTAAATAGCTAAAACCAGATAGACAGAAACCATGATGGGTGGGATAGACATGAGAGAGAGAATGCGAAGGGGATTTAAAGAATCAGCAAACAAAATGTTTTTCGAAACAAATCTTTGCAAACATAAATGAAAAACATTAAATAATGAATAAAGAAGGATTCATTCAAACACATAGACACTCAAATTCAACCACATTCACTGAGAAGAAAACTGATAAAGTAAGAAGAAGAGAAATAAAACGTAAAACACAAAATAAATATTTTTAATTTGATCATTAGTTTTCCAACACAATGGAAGTAAACAACACATACACTAGGATCTCTCCAAATTGTTCCACCAGAGGTTTATTAACTAGCTCTAGAGTTGACCCTGGATCAGGCTTTCTCAATGTTTTTGGGCCATGGACCTGACTATGCCTCCTGGGCAGCTGATCAGCCTGGTCACATGGTTCTGCTCACCTGGAAGCAGAAGTAAAACACAGAACACATTTAGCAGGGCATGCAGGGTTTGTTTGTTTTTTCACTTATGGGTTTGTCACAGGTTTGATGAAATGGCTTCAGGGGGAAGGTCTGGCCCCTGGGCCATAGGTTGAGAATGCCTGCCCTAGATGAAAGGACTAATATCAAGAAGCAGAAATACAAATGTTTATATAACTGCAGTGACATCATATAATTCTCTCTCTCTCTCTCTCTTTCATGCTCACAGAGAGAGAGGGAGAGAGGTGGAGGAATGATGGTGCTAATGAAATTCTTACCTCAAGTTGGAAACTGGAGCTTTCAAATGGAGAGTTACATGCTCACATGAGAACTCCCAATTTCATCGATATTTCTGTTGTACACTAAATTAGCTAGAGACCAGGCTGACTGAATTTCCATCAGTATAGAATCCAACTCTGCAAAAGGCAGGTTCATAACTATTTCATTTACTTCCCATCATGGTTGACTACAGGAGCTGTGATGGCTTAGTGGTTAAGAAGCTTGCCTTGTTAGCTGGAAGGCCGCCAAGTCAATAGTTTGAGACCGTGGTACAGCATGATTGTTTTGAATGCCCATCTCTGTCCCAGTTCCTGTCAACCTAGCAGTTCGAAAGGTGTCCCCTGAGCAGAGTTTCTCCAGCAAAAATCCTTCCAACCCAGAATAATTTCTGACACTAAATAATTATTATGATTGACTACAACAATTCCTGCCATCCCCGGTCAGCATAGCAATGGAGATAACTGGACTTAAAGAATGCTAGACAAAAAAATGAACAGCAGAGGCTGCAAATACATTTGAGTGTTATGCTATATGTTGGGTTTACCACAAGGCATGTTTGATTAAAAAAAAAACAACCCCAGTAAAGTAGAACCTGGCAAATCACTGTTACAGTCCACTATCTCAGGCTGACAGTTAGCGCAAGTGAACTTCCAGTATATTTGAAAGGGAAATGGATCTGTGCCTCTCTGAAAGTCAAGTCTTTTCAAAAGACTTGATCGACTTTTTCACTTCCTTTGATGCAAACTTCATTGTTCTCCCTCACTTTATAGCAAGTCACTACAGCCCTAACCTTTTCCCCCCTCCCAGCAAAATCCAGTTGTTTGTTCTGAAATCTTTTTTTGCTTTTAGAACTCTGACAGCACATCAGCCAACAAATCTCACTCACGACAAGCCCTAATGATTGAAGCCCACCTCTCGATTTCTTGCCGTATCTCAATCTGTTTCTGATTCAGTATAGGGTTTAGAGTTATTAGCTTGCCTTGCCGTTTACTGTCTCCATTCATCCATCAAGCATAAAATACATGTCACAGTTAAAGTCATCAGATGTGAAATAGTGTGGAGTGGGTGGGAGTGGATAATGATGGAAATAGTAGAAATAGCTTTTCATCTCAAGACTTTTCACATACAAAGTTAACTTGTAATCTGCTGACTGACTGGGAATTGGTTGATCTTCTGTCAACAAAGCAGAACACTAATTTTATTAGCTGTACCTTAAGAAAAATAATGAGGTCGTAACCTCTTGGGAGAAAAATAATCAAAGCATATTTGGCTACAGCAAAGCGTGCTCATCTAAATATTGCAAAATAATAGACACATGCTGTGCTTACAGTCCTGATCTTATATTATTGATGCCGCACTTTACCAAAGCTTTGTTGCCTTTTTTAATGGTTTGTCTGTAGAAAGCTGTGCTTGAACAAAGGTATATAAGGCAAAATGTCTTTTAAAAAACAGCGGTAGCACCAGATAGTTATTGCAAATTATTGCAATTTCACTATGGAGGCTTATTGTTTAGCTGCTGAGATTTGTGCTAGAAAGAGATTGAACTCCACTCTTGATTCATTTATTTCTTTCAACAGATATATAAAAAATGTCAGTTAAGTGGTAGGTTTTACTAGGAAGTTCATCTACTCTGTGTGGGCTCACTTCCTTATAATGGTGGCACAGTGGAAGGAAACATTCTGGAGGGCAAATCTTGGAAGACAGAGATAAGGAACTCCTAGTCCACTTTGTGGCCTTTGGTCTGTGGATTACCACAAGGCTCCATCATTTCTCTTGTGCTATTTAACTAATTTCTTTTTTAAAAACCCACAATCTTGTTGTGCACATGAGGTAAGGATGAGAGTCTTATGAGAGTCTGAGGGGTTAAGCAAAGCTGTTGGTCAGGAATAGCCAGGTTCAGAAGTCAGTCGCTTGTAGAACTAGAGACAAAGGGATGATCCAAAGGCATTGTCATGTTTCCAGGCAAGGGTCCGATATCAGCAAAACAGGCAAAAGTACAAGATGTGCAGCGTCAAGATCCACAATGATTGCTCTGAAAGCCTCTGATGGCATGAGGGTGGACTTAAGAGGGCTCACATTCAGGGCTTACAGATGGACTCGTTTTCTGTGCATGAGCCCTTGCTTCCTTCCTCCACACCTCCAACTCATTCCTTAACACCAGTCTGTACCACTTGGATGTGCTAGGCTCTGCTTCCTCATCACTGGCCTCACCATCAGCTGCTGCTGTCAAACCTCGATGAAAAAGTGGCAGTCCCGGGCTAAGGGCAGGCTGTGGTACTGACAGGAGGTCTTTCTCCTGGGGAAGAGAAGGCAGATCCAAACTGGCAACAGGCTGAGGAGCTGGCGGAAGGTCTTCCTCCTAGAACTTGGGGTCCAGAGCCACAACATCTATCCACAATTCAGAATGCTAGGAAATGGGCTGATATTGCTTTGCAATATCATGTCCATATTGCCCTCAAGAAAAAGGATGTCAATCTTTATGAAGTAGAGCTAAATGTTGACAACACCAGCAGCAGACATTGGGATGGTTCACAGCAGTGATGGTGAATCTTTGCACTCCAGTTGTTCTTGAACTTCAATTCCCAGAAGCCCTGATCAGCAAGAATGCTGACTTGGGCTCCTGGTAATTGAAGTCCAAGAACGCATGGAGTGCCAAGGTTCACCATCATGGGTCTCTCTACAGGATACTTTCATGTGCTCACTGCCATTCAATGAATGAATTAACCACTTTTCACTCAAGCACAAAGCAACTGTCAAGGCTGTTTTTGGCAAGTCTGAATGGTAGTGAGAGCATTTCCTATCTCCAGGGTTAAACAGACTGTTGGTGAAAGAACAACAATAATAGGTTTCTTTTTTTTTGGGGGGGGGGGTTAGTCTACTGTCATTTGAGCTAGGTAGAAATCAGTGGCATACAACTATAATTTGAGATAAATTTCTAATTTAAGTACTTCAGATACAATAAATAATAAAAGCACTATAATGTTATTCTTATTCTTATTGTTATATGCCATCAAATCACTTCCAGTTCATGCAAACCTTATGAATGAATTACGTGCAAAATGTCCTATCCTTAGTGCTTGTATACTTCAACTGAAAATTGAAAAGGGGACTTTTTCTGAATAACAAGCAGAGATCATCTGCCAATGCCAGTTGTAAAAAGCCATATTGATTTGTATACTTATCTGTCATGCTGACCAATCACTCTGTGCCTTTCTATCTGATGTATATAAGTTGATGTCATGAACTCTCACTCCCATGTCTAATGAAGTGGACTTGATCCACGAAAGTTCACATTAAAATATAACAGTTAGTCTTTAAAGTGCTACAGCATTTTTGTTTTTGTTTGGTTTGGTTTATTCTCTGATATGCCTGAAACACAGACTAACACAGCTACTATTCAAAAAAAAAAAAAAATCAACTATGATGATAACCGGAGGCACTTTCTGGGAATGTTTTGTTGTTTGGTATCTCTATGTGAATAGAAGTCAACACAATACTGGGACTTTGCAAAGACTGTTCCTGGAACCTCATTTGGCATTCCTTATGGATAGTACTAACTGAGATACAATATTCTTCTTCTACTTCTGACATATCAGAATCTGAATATTGGCAATCATTTGATCTGATTTGATTTGATTTACTGGATTTGCATGCCACCCACTCGACATACAAATCAGCCATGAAGACTGTCCTGAGAATATAATACAGTGGCCTTCCACTTGGCTTCCTCATTGCAGCATGACACTTATACCACTGATCCAGTTCCATGAGTCACTTTCTGGTCCTGAGCCCTTTTGTCATGCAAGGTCCTCATCAGCTCCAGGCCAGTATTGATGAAGCTGCTTCCCTCCATCAAGATGATTTCAAGTGGGATTTAATCCAGTTGGAGACCATCACCCAATGAAATGCAATGCAACACATTGAAAAAATGAAATGCCATAACAAGGATTTTCAGTGAATCAGTGACAAAGGCATCATGCCACCTCTCCTAAATCAGTATACCTTTCTCCTTTGCCTCATGTTGCATGCTTGAAAATTGCAGACACCATCCATCACCATAGGCACCCTGGGAGAAATAAATCCAGCCCATGCTGACTGTTCTACTGACTAAATCATATAGCTGTTACTGGATTACACTTTTCTCCCTGCACCTTTCACTGCTCCTTCTCTATGTTATATATCTCAAAACACGTTTTACATTTTTGAACCACATTTGGGCATACCTGGGCAATGGCAACTTCATTTTGCCAGATAATCTATCTGTCAGGATAGTAAAGGTCATCAACAAGCCACAAACAAAGGAAGTGTGAGAACAAGCTACAGGAAGAAGAAAACTTGAGGATTTGTAAAAAAAAAAAAATCATTCAGGAGAGGTAAAGGTAAAGCCAGTCATATCTGACTGTAGGGTTCAATGTTCATCTCTGTTTACAGTCAAGAGCTATGTCTGCAGACATTTCCATGAATATGTGGCAGCCATTACTAGACACTGGAGAACATGGAATGCTGTTTACCTTCCCACTGAAGAGGTGCCTCTTTATCTACTTGCAATTTCTTGCTTTCAAACCTCTAGGTTGGCAGGAGCTGAGACAGAGAAAGGAGCTTACTCTATCATGCAGCACTCAGGTCTCAAACTGCTGACCTGCCAACCATCTAGCCATCAAGTTCAGTATCTTAACCACTAAGCCACCATAGTCCCCCTATTCTGGAGAAGAACAGTTCAGTTTCTACCCCCTTATTCACATGTATGAAAAAAAATATAGGACATGTTCCATTCTGCTCTACTTCAGAACAAGGAGAAGAGCAGGCAAAGATACTTGCTTCTTGTCTAGTGTTGTACCCATAGGCATGGGTATTTGAATGGGGCAGCAGAAAGACTCCTTACATTACACTTGCTCCAGACCTCATTAAACCTCTGTGGTGGTACCGTAAAGCTGGTCATGCGTGGATGCCAAAGATACTCATCACCAGGAGACTATTCATCAAAGGCCTGACCCTTCAAGAAACAATTAGGTAATTGAATCCATGATATGGTCTTTGGTGTCATATGAACATGGATATTACCCTACTCTATAACACATTGCCATTGTCTAATTCCAAGAAGGAAGAAGAAATTGCAGTCTCCTGTATTTATTCAACCTAAATGTATACAACCATTTATACTTAATATTGTATTCCATGTATTTAAGAAAGACTAGAAAATAATCACACTGGAATAAATCAAAATAAATCAGATACTGAAATACTTTGATTTTCTTTTGGTTTTTGTTACATATGATGAAACCGAGCTGTGGAAGGCGATGGTCATGCGCACGGAGACGCAAGAGGCAGCGGTGGTTGGGAGGGGAAGGGAAAGGAAGGGGGAGCCCACATAAGAGAGCCCAGGATGGGAAGGGCCTGTGTGCTGAGTAAAATTGATAGCTGGAACAACGCTTTCGACCTCTCCCTGGCCGCGCCGATGTCTTCACCTCCCCCGGATTCGCAACACCTGTCCGGGGGAGTGAAAAGGACCACCGGCAGGAGCCCCAGCCAGAGACGCTTCAACCTCTCCCTGGCCACGCCGACGTCTTCACCTCCCCCGGATTCGCAACACCTGTCCGGGGGAGTGAAAAGGACTGCTGGCAGGAGCCCCAGCCAGAGACACTTTTGACCATTCCCTGGCCGTGCCGATGTCTTCGCTCTCAACCGCTCCCTGGCCGAGAGAATGGAGAACAGCTGCACTCCCACAGCCGCTGCCACAGGATTCTTCTCTTGGCCGGCTTTGGCTTCGAGCTGGGTGAGGAGGACTCTGCTGGGAGTGCCCAAACTCTCTTCACCTGCCGGCGCTCCTGAACCTCGCCCCCACACTGGGCTACAAAATCCCCTGCAGCAGGATACTGCCATGGCTTCCAGAGCATGCTTGTCGTTAGGGTGAGAGCCCTGACATTGTTGGATCATGTACTGTATTTTTATATTGTATTACTGAGACTATGTCATGTATACGTAACTGGAATTTGTATTTTGTAACCTTATTTTGCAGTGTGGTTTTGTTTTATTGCACTGCTGTACTGTATTGTTATATTTATTGTATTATACTGTATGATCGTTGATTATGTTATATTACTTTTGATTGCCTTACATGTATGGCTTCTGTAAACCGCCCTGAGTGTGTTGTACCAAGTAGGGCGATATATAAATCGAATAAATGAAGTGAAATAAATGAAATAAGGCTACTTGTCTGAAAATTGCTGCTTCCATTGCTTTAACATGGCCAATGGACCATCATCAAGAAGGCCACCCAAAGACCATGGTTTTCCAAAAGCAGAACAGAAAAGAGGACACTTGCTTGCATAAATATGCATATACAGTAATACCTCATATAACATTAGTATCGAATAACACTAAAATCGCATAACATTAAGGAATCTGGGGGGAAGAATTGCATCAGATAACATTAAGATCCTATGGGATGCTTCAGATAACAACCGCTAAAGCCTGTGTGGTTACAATGTATCTCTATGGATCCCATAGAGGATCAGATAACACTAAAAATCATATAACACCAAGACTTGTGGAACCAGGTTTTAGTGTTATATGAGGTTTTACTGTATTTCTATTTCTATTTCTATTTCTATTTCTATTTCTATTTCTATTAATGTATGGATGTAAAATTAGGTATGATTATATAAAAAAAAATTTACAGAATGGCGATCAATTTCATTTCTGAGGGAAAGACAGATCAAGCAACCTGTATAGCTGAGTTGGATATTTATCATGCTAATTATGAATGGGAAGTTCAAAGCCACTATTTCTTTCTATATGGTTCTTCATTTGTAAACCAGACCTGGACTGCAGGCCTGTCCTGGACCAGATAATCCCTCATATATGGGATATCTTCAAAAAGGGTACTTAACAGCTACTGGTATTCAAACAGAGAACCATCCTCTGTTAAATACATCAGTGGTAGAGGCACTAACTTGATGTTGTGAAAACCAAGGTTTTTGCAGAGGCCCTACATATTCTTTTCCTTGTGTCCTTCATTCTGGTCACTGTAAGATCTATATTTCTAATGCCAACAGTGACTCTGAACATGCCACACACATATGGGAGTATTTAGTGCCCATGCAAAACCTACGGGCTAAATTGTACAGATTAGCCCAATCATCCCCTACCATCTGTGCCTGGTGGTACCTCTACAGTCAGTAATACATACAGTAATACAGAAATGCTTTAGCATAATTTTTTGCAAATGATGTCTTCAATTTTTTTCTGAATAGCATCCGTTAATTTCTGTCTAATATAACCCACAAAAGTACTGCTTACATTAATTAAAAATAGTAAAACAGTCCTAAGGATTCAAGCTGGGCAAATAAAATCCACTTGAAATGAAATGTTCCCACTCACTTTATTATTTACATTCACTGAAAGACAATAAAAAGAAGATAGTATAATGACATTTAAATACATAATCACTCCTCAGCCTTCAATTGTACTAGTTTTAGGCAATATTTTACAATTATTTAACCATAAGTCTTCTACATTTCCCTTTTAGGGATGCCTGGTTGCCTATAAATATTTCAGGCGAGTAAATGGGGTGGTATAAAATTTATACAGTTCACCTTAGTGGCTAAACTAGTGTTCTCAGAATCTTAGCAGTCTTTGGGGTAAATCAGTATTTTCATATTCTTGATAAAAATTATATTGTATTCACAGACTAAGGTCCAACGTGTTATATATGCAGCACACCATGAAACCCACAGATTTGAAGAATAGGAAAATTGTTCATGACTTGGTTAGAATGTTCAGTGTCCTCGAAGGCTCAGATCCACTGAGGTGTATCTCTTCATGCAAATGCTCTCACTCTTAGGGCAGGAAATAAGGTAATCTCCTCAACCACTGTAGACATTTCTGCAGCAGAGTGGGAAACATTTTGTAGGGCTAGGAAACCCTCTAGAGCAGCGGTTTTCAACTTTACCCCGCAGACAAATCCCCGCAGACCATGCCATGGGCCAGACAAAATGTGTGCGTTTGCACATGTATTGAAAGAGAGAGACAGGAGGAGAAAACAGCATGTATAACACAGCAACTGTTTTGCCTTTAGTAGAATCACAACAAAGCATAAATCAGTTTGGAATGTACATTTAGAATGTATGACATAATAGACATGGTAATGGGTTGTATGACAGTAAGAACTGAAACAACAATAAATTTCACAGTCCATGAACACCATGTAGCACCAAGTAGCTGAAGTCATCTGCTCCACCTTTTTTCTTTCTTTCACTCCAGCAGATTACCTAGTTATGTCATTATTTTGATGACAGGGTGCCTAACAACGTTGGTCCATGCACTGACAGACTCAAGGACTGACTACTGCAATTGAACCTACATATGACTGCTCTTGAAGATGACATAGAATTTATAGTAGGTCCTGAATGCAGCTGTAGAAATGTGAGTAATAAATAAATAAATAATAAGTGCTGACTTGTGCTTCTGGTAATTGAAGTCCAAGAACACATAACATGCCAAGGTTCACCATCACTGTCTTAGGGGAAGGTACATAGGGCTATGCCCTCTCAATACATAACTCCATGGCAGTACAATTAACATGCATCATACATACAAGAAGTCTCTCTTCCATTGAAAATGTTGGAAATACTTTCTGTTGCTGAATTACTTCCCTTTTTTCCTTAGCCTTCTACTCCTTTTCTCTTCTTCCTATCTGAGGGATTTTCTCAATAGCCCATCAATGAAAACTCAGGGTATAAAGTTGTTCAGCCAAAACAATTCAGAAGCCATGAAATAAATGCAAGGTGAAATCAGATGCTGAGCTACAAGGCTACAGCTGCAGAAATACAAACTCCGATACGGATAGGAGAACTTTTGTTGTTCCCAAGAGCGAGCGTGCAGAGATATGGATGTCAGATGCCTTTTACACAAGCATGCTTGGATTCACATGAGTTAAACTCTGCAATGGAGGGACAACCTTTTTTGACAAGTTGTTTCTAGTCATTTTGTCAAGGTCAATGCCTTCACAGGATAAATGACTGAGATTCTTGTAGCACAAGCCAATAGTCCAGCAATATAGCCCAAGAGAAGAGTTTCAATTCACATATTATAATTTCACAGAGAGCGAGAGAGAAAATTCCATGTCTTCAAATGGTAATAATTTTACAATCCCAAATTACCTTGAACTCATTATGTCACCTTTACAAAACATATTCAGTATAATTAGTAGTATTATCTGGGGAGAAGGTATTGTGTAATATTATCACTGCTATTTTCAGTGACAATAATTACTTCATATACTAACTCTGTAAATCCCTTTTTAAAGAAGCATCTTCCCAAATGCTAGGAAATCACATTTTGTATGAGAAAAGCCACTGGCATTTAATATGGCAGGAAAAAGAGAATTCTGGCGCCTTAATGTTTACTGAATTCTGATTTTAAAAACCTGTGCTATATTTACAACAGAGCCATGACATATTATTTGTATGTGTTTTTATTGTTCAATTGCATAGTCGAATCTGACCCTTTGCAACCTCATGGACCAACACACACCAGGCACCTCTATCTTCCACCATTCTCTTCAACCCACTCAGCCTCATGCCCATTGCACCAAGAAAACCATCTAGCCAACTCATTTTTGGTCACTCCCTTTTTCTTTTGCCCTCAACCTTTCCCAGCATCAAGGCTTTCTTAAATGAATCCTCTCTTCTCATCTGATGCCCTAAGTACTTTACCTTCATCTTCAGTATTTGACTTTCCAAGGAGCAGTCAGGGTTGATTTTGTTTAATTGTTCTCCTCGCTGTCCAGGGTACTCTCAAAATTCTCCTTCAGCCCCACATTTCAAAGGCATCTATTCTTCTTTTCTCAGCTTTCCTAATGGTCCCAGCTCTCACAACTATACATTACCACTGGGAATACCATTGCTTTGACTATGTGGATTTTTTCTTGCAAGGTGAAGTTTCTACTTTTCACTATGTTCCCCAGGTTTCCCATAGCTTGTCTCCCAAGAATGAGTCACCTTTTTATTTCATGGGTGCAATCACCATCTGCCATGATGTTAGATCCTAAGAAGGTAAAGTCTGTCACTGGTTCTACTTCCCCATCTATTTTCCAGGGAGTGATAGGGCCTGTTGTCATTATCTTGTTTTTCTTGATGTTGAGTCTCAAGCCAGCTTTTGTGCTCTCTTCTTTCAACCTAAGGAAGAGCTTCTTTAGGTCTTCTTTACTTCCTACCATTAGTGTAGTATCATCTGCATGTCTCAAATTGTTGATGTTTCTCCCACAATTTTAATTCCAACTTTTGATTCATCCAGCCCTACATTGCGCATTATGTGCTCTGTGTATAAGTTAAATAAGCAGGACGACAAAATGCACCCGTGTCATAGTCCTTTTCCTGTTCCAAACCACTCTGTCATTCCGTATTCTGTCCTAACTGTTGCTTCTTGACTCATGCACAGATTTTTTATAAGGCATATAAGATGTTCTGGTATTTCAATCTCTTTAATTAATTGCCACATTTTATTGTGGTCCACACAATCAAAGGCCTTGGTGGTATTCAATGAAACAGAAGTAGACTTGTTTCTGGTATTCCTTTGTTTTCTCCATGATCAAACGTATGTTGGCAATTTGGTCTCTATTTCCCCTGCCTCTTCAGAACCCAGCCTGCACTTATCTGTCCACATGCTGCTGATGCCTATCCTGTATTATCTTGAGCATAACCTTGCTAGCGTGTGGGATGAGTGCAATCGTTCAGTAATTTGACAATTCTTTGGCATTGCCCTTTTTTGCGATTGAAATGTATGCTGACCATTTTGAATCCTATGGCCATTGCTGTGTTTTCCAAATCTGCCGGCATATAGAATGCAATGCTTTAATTCCATTATATGTACGGCTTTGAATGATTCAACTGGGATACCATCATCTCCACTAGCTTTGTTGTTGGCAGTGCTTTTTAAGGCCCTACTGACTTCATACTCCAGAATGTCTGGCTCAAGTTCGATGTTCTTATTGCTGTGATTATCAGGGGTGTTGAAGTCCTTTTTGTAGAGTTCCTCTGTGTACTCTTGCAATCTTTTCTTAATCTCTTCTGCGTCAGCCAAATCCCTGTTGTAGCGAGGCCCCAGGTCTTCAGAGGAAAGTGGCAACTGAGTTGATAACTTCCTCTGACCCTTGACCCTCATGGAGCCTACAGATGTGGTGGAAAGTCCAAATACAGTGACACAAAGGCTGCTGCCGACATAAAGTGGCAACCAAGTGGATAACTTCCCCCAATCCTCGCAGAGCTGGCAGTGGTGGTGGAAAGTCCAAAAACAGTGGCACAAATGACAACCATGATTGCACCTCTGCAGCGGTAAGTGCTCCATTGTGACTTTCTGTGGAGGGGCTGGTGCCATCTTGAACTCTAACATGATGGTGGCCGCCATGTTAGATTTTTAAATGGCACAGTTTTTGATTATAAACCAAAAATAGTTTGTAACCCGGATTTTTTTAAAATATAATTTGCTGTGGTAAGTGGTGGCAAACACAACCAAGGGCAGTCGTATGCCAGGGTTTCGCTGTATTTGCTTGAGATTGGGAGGTTTTCTATAGGCAAGTAGGGGTCTGCCACCAAGAACTTGGGAAAGTGAAGTATTCTTGTCCAGGATGGGTTGAAGATCTTTTATTATCCATGTTAGAGGTCTCAGTTTAGGACTGTAAGTGATAACCAGGGGTGTTTGGTTGTTTTCCCTTCTGGACTTGTCTTGTAGTAGGTTAATTCTGAGTATTCATCTTGCCCAGTTGATGTGTTCTTGTTTGTTTTGCAACCATTTGCAATAGGGGGCAGGGTTTGCAGCAGGTTTGAATAATAACAGGGAATTTTTGTCAATTGAAAAAAAAGATACAGTATTAGTATTGTTATGTCAGCCAATTATTGTGTGCCTGAGTATGTGATGTGTGTATAATAAATTGATGCCATGAGGCCTCTCTCTTATGTTTGATGTAGTGGACTTGGTCCATGAAAGCTCACATTTAAATATAGGAGTTAGTCTTTAAGGTATCACAACATTTTTGTCTCTCTCTCTCTCTCTCTCTTTTTTTTCTGTTCTGTTTTGTTTCTCTCAGATATTCTTGCACAGATTAACATGGCTACCAGTTCAAACATTGTAAATACAGTCAAACCTCGCATAAAGAGCGCCTCGCTTAAAGAGTAACTCGCTTAAAGAGCAGAATTTTCTCTGAATGTTCACTTCGCTTAACAAATAAAACCAACCAAAAACTCGCTTAACAAATAAATCAGGGTTCGCAATCTCCCCCACAATTGCTCATTTGAAATGGTGTTTCGCTTAAAGAGCAAGCTCGCTTAAAGAGCAGTCCTGTGGAACGGATTATGCTCTTTAAGCGAGGTACAACTGTATAAACTAATACAGTTGTACCTCGCTTAAAGAGCATAATGCGTTCCACAGGATTGCTCTTTAAGCGAGTTTGCTCTTTAAGCGAAACACCATTGTAAAAGACCAATTGTGAGGGCGATTGGGAACCCCAATTTATTTGTTAAGCGAGTTTTTGGTTGGTTTTATTTGTTAAGCGAAGCAAACATTCAGATAAATTTCTGCTCTTTAAGCGAGCTACTCTTTAAGTGAGATGCTCTTTATGCGAGGTTTGACTGTACTTTTACTTGTGATTTCTGAATTTGCCAGTTCTCCACGTGTGTGGCCCCACTCAGATCTTCTGAATTGTATCCTATCTGCTGTTCCTTAGGGGAAAGATTTCAAACTAGCTTCTGTTACCTATCTTGAATACTAGAAATAACATAAAGTGTGGGAGAGAGACAGATTGAATGGTGCTTGTTTCAAGAAAACCAGATGCCAACCTCCGAACCTTTATTCAACAACAGGCCACATGCTATCTTGAACTATGGGGTTTCCTAATATAAGTAAGAATCAGGAGGCTGCCTTTGTCAAACATTAATTGTTTCAGTGAATTGCCTGAAACTCATTTCCTAATGACCATGCAAATATTCATTATATTTGCAAAGAGTGAAATTATTCTTCCTCATGCATATTGATGTGTGCATTTGCACGCTGGAGCTTCATTTTATAAGTTTGTAAAGGTTTTCATAATAAACATGATGCTCCTTGTGAAGAAATGGCCCTGGGAATACAGTAAAGTTGTAAAAGAGGTTTTAATGAATTTGGCCAAATGGCCTTGAAAGAAAAGTTTTACAGCTGTATATCTGCCCTGCATTTTCAGCATGGAGTTGGCCTAGGCGAGGGAGAACAATAGGCATGGGAGCACCATTTGAAGAAGGAAGTGCCCATCTCTCTGCTGTATCAAAAAGAGCCAGTACCTCTATAATGGGTCCAGTGCAGTTGCTCTTTTAGGTGGAGAGTTTGATGCATCTGTCTTTTGCCAGGTAACCAGAGGCACATATGCTGGCCTTTTTTATTTCCTGGTTCTACTCTTTTGCTTTGGGAAGATGAAAGCAGCAGATGTGGCGTAAATGTTCCTCTTAGCAGCAAGGTGGTGTTTGGCTACCCAAAGAGTGTTACTAGGAGCTGGGTAGTGCAGTGAGAGGCTGCCAGATGATTTTCCCTGAGTTCTGAGGAGCTGGAGACATTTCTTTCCTTCTCATAATACTTCCAGCAAATGCTGGCCACTGTCACCTAAGGTGGTCCCCAACCTTTGGTTTTTGGACTTCAATTCCCAGAAACTTAAGTCAGTTCTTCAAAGCCAATGTACTGGCTTAGGCTTCGAGAATTGAAGTCCAAAAACCAAAGGTTGGGAACTACTGACCTAAAGGTTAATGGAACTTCTACAGAAAGGTTTTTCTCAAGGCAAGTTGCCAATCTTCTAACATAAGAATAACACTCATAAAACCATTTCATTTGTGCTTGTGAGAAGAAACTTCAGACAAACTGTAGACCTTGTTAGTAATATAATTATTCAGACTTTGTTGTATCTCTGTATACCAAGCTGATGGCCATCCACAACATTTCCTAGTCAAATTGCAAAAGAATATAATTATTTGATTCAGGTTTTGTTGTTGTTGTTGTTGTTGAGTCGCACAGTCGATTCTGACCCTCTGTGACCCCATGGACCACTGTCCGCCAGGCACTCCTGTCCTCCACCATCCCCCTCAACTCGCTCAGCTCTGTGCCCATTGTCTCCACAATACCATCTAGCCATCTCATCTTGGGCCAGCCCCTTCCTCTTTTGCCCTCGACCTTTCCAAGCATCAAGGCTTTCTCAAGTGAATCCTCTCTTCTCATCTGATGTCCAAAGTACTTTAGCTTGATCTTTATTATTTGACCTTCTAATGAGAAGTCAGGGTTGATTTCTTCTAAGATTGACCTATTTGTTCTCCTCACTGTCCAGGTGACTCTCAAAACTCTCCTCCAACACCACATCTCAAAGGCGTCTATTCTTCTGCGCTCAGCTTTCCTAATGGTCCAGCTCTCACAACCATACATTGCCACAGGGAATACCACTACGTTGACTATGCGAATTTTTGTTTGCTGAATTAAGATAACTACTTGTTCCTAGGAATTTATTTCCTATGTTAAAATGTCAGAAGAACATTATATAAACCAAACCAGGAGTGGGAAAACTGTAGCCCTGGCTATTTTTTGCATGTTTTCATCCTTTTCCTTTTCTTGGCAAAAAAACAGGAAGCAGGAACCAAAAACCATCTTTTAAATAGGCTATGTTATACTCTTGCACCAGTTATTAACCCCAAATGGCAATTTTTCAAACTGAGACATGACTTTCTAGTCATTTCTGAAGCAATTTGTATTGGTTTTGTTGTGTTGCATTGTATCATATATTCGAAGCATTTTGATGGTCTTTGAACTGGCTTCCTATGCCTCCCAAAGCTGTCAAATCCTGATCTAAAACATAGAATGTGAATTTGGTTCAAGTCTATTTTTGTGGTCTGAGTAGAGCCAGGACCATTGCATGGGGAAAAGAAGAAATGGCACATAGACACATGCTGCCAAGAAAATATGGACCATGTTTTTATTGATTACACCTGAAATATTCCTGCTGTACAATCAAATGAGTCAAGCATCCATGAATTGCTAGGGGACAACATGTGGGAAATTGCAACCAACAAATCAGGTGATTGAGATTCAGAAAGGCAGGTATAGAAGACATAGGAAAGATTCTAAGATGTAAGGTTTATTATTGGTCCCAATAGTCAAAATGCAAACATCTTGACAGAGCATAAGAACAAGAGTGATTCTCTTGACACAGTAAGATGCTCTGCCTTCTTTTTCTTCCTGTCAACTCAGCATGTTGACAGTAAAAAACAAGATTAGATTTTGTCTACCTGTATTCTTGATCAGAAGAGGAAAATAATGGTTTCGATAGTAATGATTCCACACAAAGGCAGGTTAGTTATCACAGTTACTAATCCTGATCTCACTTATCTTCATGTGAAGAATGACAAAGCTCCCAAAATATTTTTCATGCCACAAGATAAGGAGAATTATTGTTACCCATTTCAGAGGAATTTTGCACGTTTGTGATGTTTGTGTATTTGTAAAATGCATATTATAGAATTGATTTAAATACTGTTTTCTCATATGATCTAGAAAACATAGTAACTTTTTATGCTTGCTATATATGTGCTTAAGAGTTGATTTTGTAGTACAGGCAAACCTCGCATAAAGAGCGCTTCGCTTAAAGAGCAGAATTTTCGCTGAATGTTCACTTCGCTTAACAAATAAAACCAACCAAAAACTCACTTAACAAATAAATCAGGGTTCACAATCCCCCCAACAATTGGTCACTTACAATGGTGTTTCATTTAACGAGCAAACTCACTTAAAGAGCAATCCTGTGGAACGCATTATGCTCTTTAAGCGAAGGACAACTGTACTTTATTGCAAAATGAAAACTAGAAAAGTTATTCATACTGGAGGCATAATGAGGCATAAACTCTCAAAGGTTATGGAGAATTCTCAACTCTGTTGAGATGGCCTGTGCTAGACTAGAAATAAGGCATTGGTGAGACTCCTATACATCCCTACCTTAGGAAGCTGAAATAAATGAGGATGAGATCAAAACATTTTAAAGAACAAATAGAGTAATTAAGGAATGGAGAATTAAAAAAGCAAACAGACACTGGAAATCAAAGGAAGGTAACATAAATTACACTTGTATTTCAAAACACAGGAATCAGATTTTGGGAAGTGAATGATGTTAAAAATGGTTGCATAAAAAGAGTGGTTTAAACAGAGTTTAAAAATATTTATCTGTGGTTTGCGCTAACACATATTATTGCCAAAATTCTCTTTCCACAGCCATGGTAAATGATACTCACTATGAATGAGTTAAAAACACCAACAATACAAAATTATGCAAGCTGGGCTAACTGTAAAGATACACATTTGCATATGTCATCTGCTGAGAGTTCTTTCAGAAAGGCAGTTATTTGCATATAAACATTCACTTGCTTGAGAAATAAAATGAAACAGCAGTCAAATGGGACTGGAAAAGCCAAACTCCTCTGCTGCCTTTCTCTTCTCACTGCCTATAAACCAGCTAATAATTCAGGCCTGCCTTGGGGACTCTCTACTAACTTTTCACTCTAACACTTTCTTTGCATGCTTAGCACTTTTTTTCATTGTAGGTGCCTTGCTTGCTGTCCCATTCATCTTAATTTGCAGGATTAGATCTACCCTGAACCCTACTGCCTCAGGTTCAAAGAATAAATCAAGCACTTTTGGAAAAGAATAACAAATCATATTGAATATAATGGAGAAGGGAGATACTGTAGATTGTACCAAAAATAAAAATAAAAGCTCCTCTGCCTTCTTTGAAAGAGGTGCTAGATTGGCTGCCAAGTTTCCAGTTGAGACATTTATCCCTTTAGGTTCCCAGACATCCAACCACAAGGTGTCCTTCTCTACCCTCCCCTTGTGTAGAACCTAAAGGCCAACATGTGAACAATAATGGTGAAAGGGAAGGATAACTCAGTCTGAGGCTGAGCAACACCTCAGAATGAAGTTTTAAATTCCTGGACAAACCAGAGATGCAACTTCCTCTTCCACATCCATCCTGAGAGCTTCTCATCAACCAAGCCAACCAGGAAGTTGATTGGCTAGTTTGACAAGATAAACACAGCTAGGTTTATATGTGCTTCTCGGAAAGTCCACTGTATCATAAGGGAGCCACCTTCTGTCTCAAAAATATGAGAATATCCTTCCCCTATGGAAGCTATCAAAATATCATTCTTTGGAGAACAAAAATGTTTATATTTAGCAAGCCATTTCTCATTCAGGATGATTCTGTGTGATGCTAGGCAGTCTTAGCTGTATTGGGTTATTCTGGTCAGGTAAGTTAAAGCACAAATTTCCTCTTTCATGTCCAAATAAAACTTTGGACTGCCACAATGAAGCCACTTGCTTGGCTTTGTCATTGGCCAAAATTAAAACTTCAGCAGTACATATTTCTGGTAGTGATTTCCAGACCAATAAATAAGCAGGGTTCTGTATCCCTCCACATTCACATAACATGTTGTTGTCTGCCAGCAGCCCCCACTTGAGCATGTTACATTTAGACACTCCAACCCTCAGCCTTTTCAGGATCCTCCAAGTGACATAGGGAAGGTTGAGTTCCTCAGCCATATCCTTCTTTAATGTTATTCCTTGTCTAGTGAGCTCCTTCCTCCATCTTCTAATTTGGTTTTGCTCTTGTGTACCCTCAAGAATGTTTGGAAACTCCTTCCGACAGAGCTGCGCCTGCAGACGGAGCTCCTCCCCTTTCGAAAGGGTTTAAAGACATGGCTGGCAGGTCGAGTGTGGGGACACAGTAATGTAGGTTCCCATCCAGGATGGCTGATTTAAGGGCAGCCATCCCCCCCCCTCCAG
The DNA here is from genome assembly GCA_030440675.1 of Furcifer pardalis. Lineage (NCBI taxonomy): Eukaryota > Metazoa > Chordata > Lepidosauria > Squamata > Chamaeleonidae > Furcifer > Furcifer pardalis. The sequence continues at coordinate 29,347,639 of CP126892.1, forward strand.
CCTGGTATCGGTACCTGTTATTACTTGTTTTATCTGTTTTACTGTTTTAATGTTTTAAATTTTTTATGAATTTATGAATTTTTAAGGTTTTATATATTGTCTGTTTTTAGATTACCTATTGCGGTAATTCATTCTGTAAGCCGCCCAGAGTCGGGTCTTCCCGAGTGGGGCGGGGTATTAAATGCGAATAATAAATAAATAATAAATAAATTACCATAAAGCTCTTCCCATAAAGCTCTTCCTGGATCTCAGCCAGCTGACTTGAGGCAAAATCCATTGAGAGAATGCCTAGGGTCATTCTCTAGTTTAGTTTTCTTGGGAAGGGCCAAGAGGGCCTGTGTTGCTGCACCCTCCTGGCCCTTCCCACCAGCCAGGAAGATAAGAGCCCCTGGGGCCATTGGAAGGCTGAAGATAATGACGTGCCACTGTGCCCTCCTGGCCCTTCCCATCAGCCAAGAGGATAAGAGCCCCTGGGGCCATTGGGAGGCTGAAGATGCCTGTGCCGCCACACCCTCTCTGCCCTTCCCACCATCCAGGAGGATAAAAGCCCCCATGGCCATGGGAGGCTGAAGACACCCGTGACACTGCACCCTCCTGGACCTTCCCACCAGCCAGGAGGATAATAGCCCCCGGGGCCATGGGAGGCTGAAGATGCCACCACACCCTCCTTGGCTCTTTCCATCAGCCAGGAGGAGGACAAGAGTGGTGACTTTTGATTTTTGGTTTTGTTGTTGTTGTACTTTCTGTGGGACTTCTCATATGATGAGTGTTGTGGGACTTCACAAAAGTGTTGCTGTGGGACTTTCCAAATGAGGTTGTTTTCTCTTTTTGTAATGCTTTTTGATACTGTGATACTGATACTTTTTGATACTGTGACTTGTGATGATTTGTGACGATGATATGTTGAAATGTTTTTGTATTATGATAATGTGGTACCTTGAAATTGTAATTGTAACTATATTTTGTATCTTTGTTAGCGAAGAAGAAGAAGAAAGAAGAAGAAGAAGAAGAACCACCACCACCACCACCACCACCACCTCCTTATCTTAGGGCAGGGGTGCCCAAACTATGGCCTGTGGGCTGGATCTGGCCCCCGACACCAATTGATCCTGCCTCTGAAGCCCTCGTTGCTCCTGGAGGTGTGTTTTACTCCTGCTTCTCGGAGCAACAAGGGCCCCGGTCTTCCATTTTATTTATCAGTCACCCTGGCTTCTCTTCCATATTTCATCTGGGACTCTTTATTCCTATCTTTTCTTTGTCCTCTTCCCCCTCCAAATGTATCTTTCATTTATCTTTCACTTGCCTCTCTCTCTTACTTGCTCACTCTTTCTTCTCTACTTTTGTTTCATTTCAATACTCTCTCATCTTCTCTGCCACTTGTCCCTTTCCTCTCTTTCCAGAAGCTAGAGTCTCAGTCCTTATTTGTTTCCCTTTCCCTGCTCCTTCCCCTTGCTGAAGGCTCTTTGTTTGAGATATAGTTCTTCCACAGTTAGATTATTTCCATGGGAGTAAAGCCTAGTGAACTACCTAACATCTACTTTTGAACAGATAAATAGGACTGTCCTGTAAATCTGATTCTAGATTTCAAGTGGTGCTAACCTCATAACATTTTTGTCTGAAGAAAACCCTCAAATTTTTCTTTTTTCAAAATTTAATTTGAGATTCATTATCCTTTTTTTAAAAAAACAACAACCAGACAATGACTAAATAGATTTTTGTTCCTTAACTTTTGTTATGTTTCAAGAAAAGTCAAGTTGCCTTTGGGAGCAAAACACGTTTATATTTAGCAGTCTTTAATATTTTAATCCAACACAATATAGTTGATCTTTGATGGGTTTGATTACTGCTGGAATGTAAATGATTAAATTTCCCTAGTTGCTTCTGTCAAAAAAGTGCTGCAGTATTTTGTTTATCAATATTTTATTTATAAGGTGCACTTTCTTTTTGTTATGCATAATTAATCTGCTGACGATCTACAAGGTAATAACAGGATTCTCAGTTTGACTGCAGAGCAGCTTCCTACTAATCATCACATCCCAGAACCAAAGTCAAGTCTCATGCATTTTCAGTAAGCTACTATAAAAATTCATTCTGATTTAAAAAAAACAAACCTCTGGTTTACAAATGTGGGGTACCACTTCTGTATCCATGTTTCAAAATGGTAGGAAATGGTCCAATATTGCCTTGCAATATTATGTGTGTTTTGGCAGCAGGAAAAAGGATGCCGGACTTTACATAGCAAAGGCTAGTCTGAATGTTGAGAGTATCAGTGCCAGTTGAGAATATTAACTACAGGGGGCCCCTTGTTCTCAGTGACATTCCAAAAAGAGACACCAAGCAGAGGAAAATTCCAAAACTAGATTCCTTTGTTCATCAATTAACTACTTCTTACCCTCCTCAAGTTTTAAAAATCATTATGATTCTTTCTCAACAAGTTCCCAAATTATTTATTGCTTGGGACACAAAGCAATACAGATTCGTGAATGCTTGCATACATTCATGTGCAAACCACCTTCTCACTCTTTTCATTACTCCTCCCTCTCATTCTCTCTCACATCATTGGCTGCTACTCGCATCCAAGCATACATTTTTCTTGAAAGTCATTTTCTCAGTTGATGGATGTGTCTCTGGTGAGTCAATAAACCGATCCTGGCATGAAACATCCGACCACACACATTACACTGAATAGTAGTTGAGTTTGATGAAGCTTTGTGTTTGTTGCTTATTCTCTTCATATCTGTAGTGTTCTTCTTTGAAGTGATTGGTAGCAGCAGAGATGTCTGACACGTTCATTGTTTCAGCTGTCCTTATAATGCTTCAAAGGAGCTGCACTAAGTTCACCATAAAGAATTTGATGAAGAATCCTGGAACCATCCACACAGTTGACATGCCCTATCCATCTAAAATGATTGATGATGATGATGATGATGATGATGATGATGATGATGATGATGATGATGATGATGATGATGATGATGACGATGATGATGATGATGATGATGATGATTGAATGAATGAATATTTATTAATTGATTAGTCTTTCGACCTTATCAATAATATAAGAGTTTAAAATCTGTACAATGCAATAATGCAATAAAGTGCGATAAAATACAATAAAAATACAATAAAAATACAATAAATACAATATATACATACCTGAACTACTTTTAAAGAATGTAAACTGGAGAAGGTCCCTAAATACAATTAATTCATGCACATTGATAGTCAGATAAGTGAATCTCCCTTGCAGGATACCCCAATTTGATCGACATATTCGATTCTTTTAGCTGATACCTTAATTATAAACTTGCCTATGATGGAAGTTTCAATGCTATTTATATATGCCTTCTTGAGGACCACATATACTCTCACCACATCTCTCTATTTTTCATACTCTCCTCTCTTTGGTTATATTTTTCTCTCTCTCTAGCTTTGATCATCTTTTACTTGCTCACTTCTCTGTGTCAGGATGTGTGTATTCAATGAAATGTCTCCGGTAATACTGAACGTCCAACTACCATCTTGCCCAGAAGTAAGCCTTGTTCATTTCAACGAGACTAATTTGTTTCATCAAGCACTAGCAAGGCATTTGGGAAACTTTAATGGTGACAATGGAAAAATTGAGATTGTGAAAGATTTGTATACCTTACCTCAGTTGTAAATCTAAATGGGGACAACAACCAACAATATCAGAAGACTGAGACACAGAAAGGCAGCAGTGAAGGAGTTAGAAAAGCTCATCAAAACTCATCCACACTCTTCTATTCCTGATCACTATATATGGATGTGGCACCTGTACAGTGAAGAAGGTTAAGAGGCAATAAATTGATTCATTTGAAATATGGTACTGGAGGTGAGTTTTGTGACTCCACTGGAATCCCAGAAAGGTAAACAAATAGGTCTTAGGGCAAATAGAACCTAAACTATTTCTATAGGCAAAAATGAAAAATCTGAGGCTGTCCTGCTTTGGCAATATCAAGAGAATGTAGGATTGAAAATAGTAGGAAATTTTGAAGACAGAAAGAAAAGAGGAATATCAAATATGAGATGGACTGACTTGATCATAAAATTCATATCTTTGAATGGCTGTGCATGGCTGTTGATGACAGAAAATTTTGGGGATCTCTCAATCATTGGGTCACCATAAATCTGAGAAAACCTGGCGGTCCCACCAGAGCAGGCCAGAGGGCTCTCCAGTTGTACCATCAGCTAGAGAAGCTCATCTCTCTAGCACTAGAAGGAGAAACTTTTCTGTGTCCACTCCAGCCCTATGGAACCTCCTGCCAAGTGAGTTGCATCTCCAGACGGAGCTGCTGCCCTTCAGGAAGGGGGTAAAGACCTGGGTGGTGGGGCATGTGTGCGGTGCGGGCCAGATGGTCAGTTCGGCTGTCTGGTTCCTTTGAATAACCGCACCTCTCTCCCTATTTTTAAAAAACTTTTTAATCCTTTTAACTTTTTAAATGTTTTTAATCTTTAATGTAAGTAATGTGTTTTTAACTGTGTTTTAATTTTGTAAGCCGCCCTGAGTCCTTGGATGAGGGCGGGATATGAATATAATAATAAATTAAAAAATAAATATAGCAACAATAAAACATGAGAAAGTAAGTTTTCCTCTTAAAGTTCCTGTCACCTTCATTTTGAGTTCAGAACACATATTCTGTAACTTTTTTAGTTTACTTACTGTCAGAAGCTGAGTGGCAAAAGAGATCCATTTTCAAACTAACAGTCTCCATTTAGATTATTATACTCTCACAAAGTTTCTCTGTGCTGCTGTCATTTATTTTCAGACAAGTTTCATTTTTATATGAAGTTGAAAACACTACATTGACATCTTAGTGCCAGCAGTGTGTTTTTAAAAATGTGTGAAAATGCACTGGAAGAAGTTAAAGGATGGGTGCGGTTGACAAAGACAGTGATTAAAATATATTGGAAAATGAGTTAGGTTTCAGCATGGGTACTCGTTCCTCAGATTTATCTCACCATGCCATCAAATTCAAAGGCTTCTGTTAGTTTTCTTGGTATTTCCTGTTGTGAACATTCTGTTCACTAAACATGGGCAATTCTGTTCATTTTTAAAAGATAAAATCCCCCCCAAAAAAATCCAGAAGAAATGAGATAATCTTTCTAGTTTCCAGAACTGGATTACAAAGATTTTCTGAAAATGCTGGGTCTTATTTCCTATTTTGAAAATCTCCAAGTCAAAATCTTGATGCATGTAGTTCACAACCTTTAAAGAAAGTCCAAATTCGCTAATCAACAGTTTGGGAAAAGACAGATTCAGTGGATCTCAGAATCAGCCCTTGCTGCTTCATTAATATTTTGCTGGATAGTGATATGACCACTAATGAATGGCTAAGGGTCATTAAATTATTTTATGGACATATAGTTCTTCTAATGGATTTTCCCTAGAGTGAAAAAAAAGTGGTGGCAAGTTACACAAACAAAACAAGTGCTCAATTAAATTCAAACTTTATTACGGTTGATTACCAGTGCAATAAAAAGGGTTTAAGTGCATGAAATACAGTCAAAATGCACCACCACAAACACATTTGATTGAGTTAAAACAAAATAGAATAAAATCAGTTCTTAAAATTTATGCTACATTTGGGACAGGTATCTGGTTTAAAAAGAATAAAACAGCATATAAAACAATTTAAAAGTTATTTCTGTATACAAATTGACATAATGGATACAGTATACATCAATAGGATATAAAATAGAATTACAAGTGCAATTCTACTTTGGCTTTTAACCTGTCCCCACTGTAGCTGATTCTCTCTAATAGCCAAAGATCAAGTGTAACAAGTGTTCAACTTCTTTAAAAATCAAATTAGAGAAGAAAAAGAATAATCTTCTAATTCATTCACTCTACACACATGCATGCATGCATGCACGCATGCACATGCACACACAGAATTACCTAATTATCTCAATACTTAGAACTTTGACAAAGGAAAGGTCCAGTGGTGGGCTCAAAAAATTTTTACTACCACACTGTGGGCATGGTATGATGGGCATGGCCAGGTGGAAAGCCCTGCATTTCACCCAAATTAGTACTACTTTATTTCAAAACTTGGATGGGCAGGACCAGCCAGAATTTCTGCTACTGGTTCTGGTGAACTAGTGAGAACCTGCTGGTGCCCACCACTGGAAAGGTCTATGTACAGAAGACACTCAAAACAATAAGAATCCTGCTAGGCAATTTTCTCGTTTAAGTGCTCTGAAGTACCAATTCTGTGAAAATGTGATGGGATCATTATGTTTTTAAAAACACCAAAGACAATTGGATCTGCAGACAACTTACCACTACTTCCTTTTCCTCTTAGCTATTTGGTAACCTTGCTTAATCATGAAAAGCCAGAGTTTACCAACATCATTATTTACAGATGCAATTCTCATTTTATTTCATAAGAATCAATTTGTGAAGAAAATATGATCCATTTTTTCTAAGAAAACATTTATTTTGTAGTGAGAGAAACCTGGCACTTTGGGGAGGGGAGATAAATAATGTAGTGAACTAAAAATAAACAATTGCACTTATATACCGCCCCATAGCTCTCTGTGTACTCTCTGATATTTTAATTTTCTACCTCTTGAAAATAATCTTTTTTTGTCATTTCTGAGAAAGCTGAGGGTAGAGAAGGGCATTAGTCCAGCTGTTTTGATTTGCTCAAAGAATGGGTTGGTTTGTTCCTTTAGACATCAATCAAAGGTTATAATTGTTAGAATGAACAAGCCTGTCCCCAGAGGGTTCCAGGCAGTTGCTAGGATTGAACAAAAGTAGAACTTGCTCCTTTAAATTTCCTTTCAGATTTAACTTTCCAGTACTGTATCATTAAGTGGCTTAAGAAAACTAACTACTTCACAATATTAGGAAATTAACTACTTCCTCTGCTCCTCTGTGGTAAGGTAGAGAAAGGAAGCAAGAGGGTTTTTTTTTAAAAAGTGTATCAAGACACATGATGTGTTACACCACTTAAGAAAAAAAAATCAAAATCTTCCTCCTAGAAGGGAAAGGGGGCAAAGAGAAAGATTTTTGAAATTATTTTTCCAAGGTTGACAGACCAAAAAAGACACCTGAAATGCATATGCCATTTGGATGCAAAGATGACATCAAATGGCATACTCAAATTTTATCTGACCTTAAGTGATCCTATTCAGTCTTCCAGTCTGTGTAAACAAACTCTGGATAAAGATCAGGAATAACTTTTTACTTAAAATCAGGCTAAACTTAAGATGATTGAATGAAAAAGAATATACATTTAGTGAAGCTGTAATAGTTGTGTGCAGGTTTTAGCAGGTGCATCTTGTATGATTAAATATTAAGACTTAATATTAATGTACTAGATAAGACAACCAGATAAACAAGGGGGCAGGGTTAAGGTACCTTTAATATTAATAAATATTGAAACTATTAAAAGTACCTTAACCCTGCCCCCTTCTTTTTCTGGTTGCCTTATCTAGTACATCATGAGAAACACAACTCTTGTAAGAGATAAAAGTCTATTTATCCTAGCACAACAGTTCTTTAACGTGGATTTTGAAATAAACCACTTTTGTTTCTTCATTGGTCCTCAGGAGCTAAAGGCCCATTTATGTGTCTGATTTTGGGGGTATTTGGCTTTGAAGAGTTTTTGTATTTGGAGGGGAATCACAGTAAGAACAAAACCACCCAGATTATGCTCCTGTTTTACACCCAGTTTATAGATATGAATTACATATCATGGCAATATTCAACCGATTCATCTTTACCTGAACAATGTTCATATAAATTAAAGGCAAAGTGTAAAGGCTAATTAAGCAAGCCAACAGGTAATCAATAAAGGATATGAAGGAACACCACAGGAACTGTGTTTGAGACAACAGGAATATGTAACTGTGACAGATCAAGTGATACCCTATTACAGTGGTGGTAAACCAATATCAATGTGTGCCAGAGGTGACATGTGAGGTGGGCCTGGTGTGGTGGCAGTGACTTTTTCAGAGGGTGGTGTGAAGCTTGGTGGTGCACAGGCACACATGCATGTGCAACCTGAAGCATGCCGATGATATAACATGGGTGCACACCCACCCACGTGACATCACCAGCATGCATGATGACTGCCGCCCATCTCCCCCCACTTCCTTGGGCACTCGGTCTCTAAGAGGTTCTCCATCACTGCCTTATTAGCTCTTAATGTCATCTGATTATTGGAACACCATTTTCTAGCTATTTGTAGCAGTAGCATTGCAACACTGTAGAAAACAGGCCAAAATCTCCCTCTATTGTTTTTTTTTTGTTGTTGTTGTTGTTATGTGCCATCCAGTCATGTATTACTTGTGGAGACCCTATAAAATAATGACCTCTGAAAGGTCCAGGCATAAACATCCCTGCTCAAGGTCTTGCAAATTTAAAGCTATGACTTTCTTCACTGAGTTAATCTATTTTAGGTTTCGTCTGTCTCATTACTTTCTGCTTTCCACTTTTCCCAGTATTATAGCTTTTTCCAGTGAGTCTTGCTTTTTCATAATATGTTCAAAGACTTTCTTTAATCATTTGAGTTTCTAGTGAAAGTCTGGGTTTGATTTGACCCATACAGCTCTCTACCAACTTCACATTTTAAATTAATCAATTTTTTTCCTGTCAGCTTTTCTTTTGCTTTGCTACCACGTCCATACATAGTAATTGGGATTAACATAGTATGGATGGTCTTGATCTTAATCTCCGGTGGCATATCCTTGAACATGAGGATTTTTAATACTTCCCTCATTAATGCCTTTCTGAAGCTCAGTCTTCTCATTTCTTATCTGCACAGTGCATTTGGATTGATGACTAAACTATGGTATAGAAAATCTTCAATTTTGATTTCATCATTGTCAACAGAAAAGTTGTGTAATTTTTCTTCAATCATGACTTTTGGCTTCTTAATGTTTTACTTTAAAGGTGTTTTTGTACTTTCTTCTCTAAAGCTTCATTAGCTGTTGTTCAAGTTAAGTGCATTTTTTAAAAGTCAAATAAATTAGAGCAAATACACTGTAGGCAGGGCAACAAGGATAATCAGAGGACTTGAAACCAAGTCATATGAGGAAAGACTGAAGGAACTGGGCATGTTTAGCCTTAGAAAAAAGTGACTGAGAGGGAATTTGATAGCACTTTTCAAATACCTGAAAGATAATCATAAAGAAAAAGGGAAGGATCTGTTCTCCACCATCCCAGAGTGCAGGATGTGTAATAATGGGCTGAAACTACAGGAAGACAGATATAGGCTGAATACAGTTTTAGGAAAAACCTCTTAGCAGTTAGAGCAGTACAACAGTTGAACCAACTGCCTTAAGAGGTGGAGAGTGGTCCAACACAGGAACCATTCAAGAGAGAACTGGACAACTATCTGTCATATTTGCTTTGATTTGGATTCCTGCATTGAGCAGGGGTTTGGACTCTATGGCCTAAAAGTTCCCTTCCAACTCAGTTATTCTATGATTCTAAGTCTTTGCTTTTTTTTGCCAGTAATATGGTGATATCTCTGTATCCTGAAATACTTACATTTTTCCTACTAATTTTCACTTTTCCTTCATCTGAATCTAACCTAATTCTGTATGACATATTCTGCATATAAACTGAACAAACTGAGAAAAGAGAAATACAACTCTCTAAACCATCTCTTCCTTCTGGAAATTATTGTGTTCCTCTATACTCTGCTCTAACAGCAATCTCTTGGTCCAAGTACGCATTACATGAAGACAGTAAAACATTGTGATTTCTTCAAGAATAATCCATCTATGTACCTGATTGAAAAGCTGATTCTGATCCTGTCATTATTTATTTATCCATAAAGGCTTTCCTTTTGGCTACAGAAATAGTCTTTTTGTACTCTTCTTTTGTGGTACTGTACTTCTGGTTTCAGTTCACAGTTCTGTTCTTTACATAGTCTTTAAATTTTTTGGGAATATTATTTAAATTATTTGTGGCACTATGTTTAGTTTACTTTTTTTCTTTTGCTTTGCTCTTATTTTTGATAATATGAGTCATGGTCTGTACCACTGCCTGTTCTTGATCTTCGTTTTTCCCGAGAAAATTTCCATCTTCTGCTTCTAATTATATAGTCTATTTGAATTCTACATTAGCCATCCAGTTATCTCCACAGGTACACTACTTTGATTAATCAAAGCATGCTTTTGCAGTACCCATATTAATCAGTTGATGTTATAGACCTTTACGAGTCACTATCCAATTTCATTTGTAATTCCTAGGACAAATTCACTGATGGTGTATTGTTCTGTTTTATTCCATACTTTTGTGTTCCAGGCATCTATGTTTGTCAGTAAATCCTATTTTTGAGTGTAAGCCATTTCTTTCTGTATCAACAGACTTGTCATGAAGTCTGGCATTAGTTAGGTTTATTATTATTATTATTACAGCCTCTAACTGTTTGTTCTACAACCACCCAATTATGTCTAAAACAATTATTTCCAGAGTAAAGTAGGGTATTTTAAAATACCTTATCCCAGACCACTTTTAGTTAACTAACAACAAATATTGTGATGTTTACATGTTCCTTTTCTTGTTTAATAATTTTGAATTTACCTTGACTCAAACTTCTAGCATCCCAAGTTCTAATCACTTGCTTCATGTATATTCATATTTTCCTCTTACATCCAGTGACCAATTTTTTCAGGTTTAATTTTGTCTCAGTGAGCTATTCATAGCTGTCGTTGGCTTCCTCCCATTATAATGCCAAGGCCTAGCAGTGGCTGAGAACATCATCCCCTCCTCTGGGCCCACAACAATGGCCTGAGGAAGAAGATGCCAAGGCCTAGCAGTGGCAGGGGACCTTGCCTCCTCCTCTGGGCCCACAACAACGGCCTGACGGGAGTCAGTTTGTGTTCTGGTTTGGTTATTTTATGTGGTTGCATTTTATAATTTTTATTGTACTGTTGTTGTTTTGACTGTAAGCTGTCCTGAGTCGCCTCGGCGAGTGGGCGGCAATATAAATCTAAATAAATAAATAAATAAATAAATAAATAAATAATGTGACAGAAGCTTCCAACATGGAAGTCTCATATTTCAGCATTGTCTCTTGTTCCATTTTGGATTATCTTATTATCAGTTTCTTGAGGAATAAAACATTAAGAAAAAGTATACTACTGCAACCTTCTATACATTACCAACATGGGTTAACTTGAATGTCATCACCGGTCTGTGAAAGATTATCTTCCTGTGTCATATTTCACTTATTGTTGCTTCCTAGTAGTTAACCTTCTGGAATTTCTTCCCACCCAAATCATGGGAACTATCAACTCTATTCTGCTCATATGACCATTGATTCCTGAGACTATGGAAACCACTTAGAATTATGTCTTAAACTTGATAGTTATGCCATAAGTGTGCCTGCTAGGAATCTAGACTCACAATGAAATCTATTTTTCTGACAATGTAGCAATGTACCTTTCTAGCATGTTAGTAATATCAAGTGCACCGGATTTCTGTTGCTTTAAGGCAGGAATTCTCAACCGTTTTAAGCCCGGGGCAAGGTCATACTCCCTCAGACAGCTTTGTGGGCTGGACAGTCATTTTGCCATTCCTCCACCACATGGCACTTCCTGATGTGGTGGAGGCAGCAGGGGGCCACATGAAATGGTGCCATGGGCCACATCTGGTCCATGGGCCACAGGTTGAGAATCCTTGAATTAAGGCTTGGATGCAGACATTAACATTTGGGCTGAGTAGGATTCCTTCCACTTTTTGATGCTTCACATCTCCTTCATCGTCCTTGTTTCTCTGATGAGCTTTAATTTCTGCGTCATTTTCAATCTCTCTCTCTCTCTCATATTTTGCCTTTCTTTATGTGAGTTTTCCTTGAAAATGAGATTTTATTCCATTATCCCAGCCAATCATGAGCTACATAATAAACTTGCAAAGGTTACAACAACATGTACTATCTTCCTTTCAGACATTTCAGTGTGGACATTTTGAGTGTTGCTTTCTGCAGGAGGAAGTTTCTTGTATCCATATAGACCTGCTGTGTGGGAGAACCAATGTTCACCATTATGCAGGAAACCTTTCTATGAAAAGATTGCCCCCCCAAAAAAAAAAAAAATGCTGAAAGGCAATGGGAATGAAGAAGGCAGAGCTGTTGCTCTCTTCTTCATTTATATTAATGCATAAATATGAGTCAGGAAGGAAATGTTTCCTCATTTTGCATGGTTTGTGGTTTGTTGTTGAGGGTGGGGGTGGGGGTTACATTCAGAAATAGAACATGAGTCAGGTAAGAGCCAGTTGCATCCAGAGCTGGAAAATTTTCTTATTTGGACTGGACTATGACTTTCAAAAAACATCAGGACATTTTTTTACTGGATCAGGCCACATATTGACATCTTCAAGAGCACATCAGCATTTGTCTCTACAACAAAATCCATAGTGATGCTGCCATAGTCAATGACAGCATCTTTGTTTTGTGGTCATCACACCCAGTGGTGGGATGTCAAAAATTTTACTACCCCACCGTGATGTCATCACAGTGTGGGCGGAGCTAATGTCATGACATCATGGTGTTGTGGGCAGAGCCAAAGGAAAAATATTAAAAATAATAATAATAATAACATAACATAAAAATAAGCGCGTACACACCCACAACAACAAACCTGTAAATAAAATAAATAAATAAATAAATAAATAAATACATAAAATAAGAAATACTGTGCATTAAAATACACCCTCCCACCCACCCCAAACACAAGTCAACCAGAGCTTTTAAACCAGAGCTTAAAGCTTATTCTGGCTAATCTTTCTCACACTAGGTCAGATGGAAGGAACTACAGAATTAACTCACCACAAGATGGCTTCATTTTGGCACTTTTTAACAGTTAAAGAAGTTAGGTACTAAGTCTTTGCCTAACCAGTTCTCTAGGATAATATGTCTTAATGTAAATGTAAAACAGCTGTACCTCCTTAAGGGTTCTCCAATTGGAACAGCACAGGTGTAGCTTATTGATGAGGTAACTCCAAGAATTTGTTTAAAAACCCCAAGCTAGGCCTGTTGGCCGCCAGGCCTTTTTAGTAACCGTGGTAGTACGTCAATATAGGTAAAGGTATTAAATACACATTAAAATACACACAGACACACCACATCCAAAGGTGAGTCACTTACCCTGGGGAGCAGGCTATAGGGAGCTTCAGGCTAGCAGCTTCTCTTTCTCCTCCCCGCTTGGGAGGACATCAAGGAGGCCGTGCATATGTGCGAAGCGCTGTAGGAATGCACGCACACCAAGTGCTTGGCACGCATGCACAGTGGGGGAACCAGTGAAAAGGTAAGCCCTGAAGGTGGTTCCCCCCAAAAGCTACTACTGGTTCTCTGGGACACTGGGAAAAGTTACTACCGGTTCTGGAGAACTGGTGAGAACCTGTTACATCCCATCACTGATCACACCAATGTTTCCATTTCAGTTTCTTTTACCATCTTGCTTTTTCTTTTCTTTTTTTGGTCAGGTCAGCGTTGGTACTCAACTTATTCATATTAGAATTTGGAAGCTGCCTGTACACTTCACTGGGTGATGATGTATAAAAATCTGAAGAGAACATATGGTCTATGGTAGTCCACTTCATGTCCAAGCCCTAGACTCTGAAGTTGCAAGTTCAAAACCCAGAGTCTATGACATAGTACATAACTGTCTCCATAATCATTACAGATGGTTAGAAGATCAGAAGAGTAACAGTACCATAATACAGCATATGGATTTTCATTTATACTCTTTCAAAGCTTTTTTGTGAATCTGCCTCCGTCAAAGTACCAAATGAAAATAACTGCCTTTAGAAAATATCAATATAGTTTATCTTTTATAAGTTGACCTCCCCCCAGCTATATTGTGGCCTAAGCCCACACTAACATCATTTACTTATATTAAACATAGTTATCCTTTCCTTTCATCCTCCCAAGGCTCTAAGACAGGTGTTCAAAAGAGGTTAGATGAGAACAGACAGACAAATTAAAGACTACCAATAAAGAAAAAGTATGTGAAGTTGTGAGGTTAAATATAATATATTTATATGTATTGTTCTGAAACAAGTACCAAGGTACAAAAACTGAGAAACAGACATTTTGGACATGGCTATAGCCAGAGGCTAGGGTCAGTGTTTACTTCAAGAATTGCCTGTTTGCCACATGAACCCTTATGTCAGAGGTGGGATTCAATTTTTTTTACTACCTACTCTGTGAGCATGGTATGGTGGGCATGGCCAGGGGAAAAGGCCTGCATTGCACCTGGATTAGGACTACTTTATTTCAAAACATGGATGCAAACCTGTTGACTCCCACCACTGTCTTATGCTTTCGAAAGTGAGAGAATAGATTTCCAAGTTTTATTCAAAGAAAAGATATCAGGTACAGCTTGGTAAATGGTCTTGAAAACATTCTTAATCAGTTTATTGGGCCTGGGCACTTAGCTAGGAATAAACTCCACTGATGTCAGCAGATTTACTTCTCAGTAAACTTAATTTAGGAATAACGAGGAAAGTTGTAGCCTGTGAGCCTGGAAGTCTGCAATAAAATTATTTCTAGTCACAAAGGGATTTGGGTCAAAACACTCTATTTCAGTTTCCAAAATTGTAATACAAAGAAAATAAGGTGGATATTCCTCACAATGTTGTTTTTAAGCAGGAGTGTGTCTCGGGTATCTTGGGATTCTAAATCACAGAACTCTTACCTAGCATGGTGAACAGTCAGGGATGATGACAAATACTTCCAGCTACATCTAGAGGGCCATAGGTTCTCCATCCTTATCTTTCCAAGGTACTATATTATAAGATCTTAAATGCTAGAGATATAAAGTATATTGAGGATTATTTAATATTTAATATGTTTTAGTCATGTCCCAATTCTTTTCGGTGGAAAATAACTAAGTTTTTATCATACAGTGCTATCAATCGGACTTAAGAAGTGATCAAAGTTTGATTGTAAGAGCCATTCTTGTGTTGTGGATAGAGTTGTGAACCAGAGCTGGATTCAAATCCCTACTAAGCCATGAGTTTTTACTCATTGGGAGATGGTGTTGGTAAAATCACACTTTTAAATATTTCATGTACTTTTAAAACCTTGTTAAGATTCCCATATGTGGTTTGTGACCAGGCAGCACATAACAATAGCTGATTGCCCCTTGACTATGTTCTCCAAAATGACCTCAGTCTGCATACTGGCCAAATGAATGTGAAGACCAATCAGGGTGGCTATTTGTTCTAATTTACAGAGGAGAGTACCCTATTTGAAGGCATAAAAACAGGGTACACAGAAAGAGCCTCCTCAAAGATTGTGGTATTTTTGAACCACAATCAGGTGTACCCTGGGGGACGACAACCTTGTTGTGCCAGCTGATCTTTCTCACACTAGGTCAGGCAGGAGAAACTATGGAATTAAGTCACCAAAAAGTGGCTTCATTTTGGCAATTTAAAGTCTGGCCTAGAGAAGAAAGCAGAAGAAGTATATATTGTATGTAAATCTGCACCACTATGACCCCATTTCTTCCTCTTCCTCATTATATATGGCCAACATGCCCTAACCTTACTTTCTGCAGGATTTAAATGGTTCATGTTAAAAAAATCTAATGGAATCCAGCACAAGATATGATTTTAAGGGAACTCATCTTCTCCAAACTCATGTCTTTGTATATCTCCAAGACTCTTCTCTCCTTCCTTACGGCATTAAATCCTTCAAATTGGACCTGATCCACGAAAGTTAACATTAAAATAAAGTAGTCTTTAAAGTGCCACAACTTTTTGTCTTTTTGTTTTGTTTATTCTCTGATAATGCTTGAAACACAGACTTATATGGCTACTATCTCAAAAAGCCCACCTTCCCCTCCCCAAGTCTACTTTTATAGTATGGATATTAAGCAATTTTACACTGATGCAGTGATTCATGTTTTATAGTGTAACTTTATAGTTAAACAATTTGCATTATATTAAGCTAATCAGCTCCAGCAAATGCTGTTATCTTGACCTTTCACTGCAACAGAAATACCAAAAGGAATATGCAAGCCAAGCAATAAAGGTAAAGTTCTCCAAAGCAATGAAGACATTGATAGGATCTTTTTTCCAAATATATGTTTACAGAATTTCTAATTCCAGTTTCTTAAACCCCTTCTTACAAAATAAAATAAAATACTGTAAATGGTGCATTTAAAGGGAGAGTTGGGGAGGGGGGGTTAACCCCAAAAGCTGAAAGAAAGAAGCCATATTTAATTTCTTTAAAGGATTAGCTATCTATTGGATTCCTAGGGGTTGTCCAAAACAACTGGGCTGTTTCAGTGTAGAAACAATACACAGATGGTGTAAAAGGAACGGCTCCTTTGAACCAGCAGCTGTGCTGCCTGCTGCGCTCTGCGACAAGAGGGCCAATTCCATGTGGAAGTGGAATGAACACAAGATATTGAAAGATCAAAATTGTTTGAACCTGTAGCTGCACTATCTGTAGCAGTTAATCTTTCCTAGCAATCTGTTTGAGACACACATTCCTTCTGATAAGAGGACTAAGAGACTTCTGCTGACTGCTGGTCCATTGAGAAAAAGCAGTCCAATTCTTCATATTTATTGAAACACTTAAAGAGTAGACCTAGATATATTTTGGATATGGTGAGAGAAGTAACATATTTACTGGCTTGGGATGGTTTTGGAAGGACATTTTGGATCAGCTGCTTTGGATGAATGAAACACAGATGGCTCATAAAGCCCTCTGCCCTTTGGCTACCAAGAAAATAAAAATCTATGGTAGACGGTGATAAGATAAGTGAAGTATCCTAGAGCCCTGCACTCTTCACTAGTATAGGACAAAAGAAGAAAGCATGCTGATTCTTGTTTAGGAAATACAGTACTATGATTTCTTCCTCCATAAGTGGAGAAAACAACAGAGATTGTTTCTTTTAATAGCATGAGCCACCTTATGCTAGTTACATCATTCCAAATATATATATATATGCATATTTGTGACTCTCTAAAATATCTTTTACACTTTAGAAGATCTCCTTTCTAGTTTTGACATATAGTCTCACTACTTATTCATTACATGAACATCTTACCGACATGATCAGATTTCCAACATAGTTCCTTCTCCTTCAAGAAGAAGCACCAACAAGCTTGAAGCACTAGCCCATTTCAGGCATTCAAGAAAGGGTTAAAACTATATGCAAGGAAGCAAATCCACTGATCCCAGCCCCTTTGCCATCACTTTGCTCATAAGAAAACTGAGAGTCTTGAAACGCACACAAAAAATTCAGTTTTGGAATGAAGAGTCTCTATTTGAGCCAGAATCTTGGACAATTGATGTATGTCTTAAAATAAATATCTCAATACACAGGAGATAGTCTGCTTTTCAGAGATATCACTTTTTGTAGAAACACAGTAATGATGGAAGGTCAACCAGTGTGCTTCTGACTTTGCATATTGCTTTAATCCCTTATGGACTACCTGATGAGAAGAAAGTTAGGGTCACATTTACCATATGAGCAGAAAGTAGGGCCACATTTACTAGACTTGTCCTTGAAGCCACATTAAGTCACAGTGGTAAATTGTTGCTAATTGACTAGGCATACAATCAGCATTCTGTCAATGAGCACAAATTTGCTACAGCAAATTTTACATGATTTCATGTATATACAGTACAGTCAAACCTAGCATTAAGAGTGTTTCACTTAAAGAGTAACTTGCTTAAAGAGCAGAATTTTCTCTGAATGTTCGCTTCGCTTAACAAATAAAACCAACCAAAAACTTGCTTAACAAATAAATCTGGGTTTGCAATCCCCCCCCCACACACACACACACACACAATTGGCCATTTACAATGGTGTTTCGCTTAAAGAACAAACTCACTTAAAGAGCAATCCTGTGGAACACATTATGCTCTTTAAGCGAGGTACAACTGTATAAGTAAATCACTAGCAAGAATATGGCCACCAATGCGAGTATTGTGTGGATGAGAACAGATCTGCCCCTGTAATTTGTTCCACACAAAGCATGTTTTTATTCATATAATATGTGTCATGTCTCTTCCTATTCAACTTTTTTTAACCAGCTGAACAATGATAACTGTTAGATCCGGAGATCCTTGCGCGGGAGTGAGGACACGGACGCCATTGAAGGTGAACCAAACAACACGTATGTTTATTGTGACCGCTGGTAACAACAACAACAACGGCTGGGTCAGCAAGGGTTTAAATACCCTGCTTGACCCAGCCCACTGACCAATTGGAAACAGCGATTTTCCCGCCGCTTAGACTTTTAAATATCCAACACCCCTTTCCCCCAGAATGCCTTAGTCCGCTATTTACATATATAATCGTTCAGGTGACGGGGGCGTGTCCGTACACGATCGGACCTGCGCAGTTCAATCGGCGCTGGGGCATCGAGCAGAGCGGACCTGTCGCTCTCGCTCTGCCCCGGCTGGGCCGCTGGCGGTTCCGGGACACGACCGTCGGGCTCCGCGGTGACCGGGGGTGAGCCTGCTCCACACGGTAAGTTGACTGGTGGTGGTGCTGCGTAACTGGGGGTGTCTTCTGGCCGAACCGGGTCGGTGACCGGTTCGTCCATCGGGTGCATGTCTGGCTCAGCGCCGGTCTGCACTCCCTGGGGAAGGTTGCTATCCGTGTCGGGGCTTGTTCGCCTCCTGAGTTGGTCGACATGGCGTTTCCATGTCCGACCATCAGCGAGGCGAACCATGTAGGTGTAGGGACCCAGCATCTCGCTGACGGTTCCCTCTTCCCACGGTGGGCCGGGCGCATAGTTCCTGGCAAAGATTGGTGATTCAATGGCTAGTGTCCTGCCCTGTGGTTGATCTCCCTTGAATTTGTCTGGGGAGTACCTGGGATGTAACCGATCGAGATGACAGCGGAGTCTCCTACCCATGAGCAACTCCGCGGGGGCCCTTCCTGTGGCAGCGCAGGGAAGGTTGTGTTGGGCCAACAAGAACGTGTCCACGCGTTCCTGCCAGTCCCCCGGACCTAGCCTTCCCAGGGCTTCCTTTGCGCTTCGTACGAACCTCTCTGCCTGCCCGTTCCCTTGTGCCCTGAACGGGGATGTGAGAGCGTGTCTGGTTCCCAGGGATGCCAGGTACTGCTCGAACTCCGTGGCCGTGAACTGAGGCCCGTTATCGGAGACGAGTGTGTCGGGGATGCCGTGCGTGGCAAAGATTTGTCTGAGTTGCCTGATTATTGTTCTAGCTGTGGTGCTACTCAAGAGTCGGACTTCCAACCATTTTGAGTATGCATCCACGACAATCAGGAACGTTTGGCCATGGAATGGGCCGGCGAGGTCAATGTGAATCCTCTGCCATGGGCCCGAGGGTTGTTCCCATTCCCTGATCGGGGCTGCCGGGGGATTGGGCCGTGATGATTGGCAAGGTGTACATTTGGCCACCCATGACTCTATGTCTTTGTCAATGCCAGGCCACCACACGTAACTTCGGGCCAATCCTTTCATTTTTACTATTCCCGGGTGGCTGGTGTGCAGAGTGTCTAAGACCTTGGGACGGAGTTTCCTGGGAATCACTACCCGGTCCCCCCACAGCAAGCAACCCCCCACGTAACACATCTCGTTCCTTTTGTCGTGAAATACCTTGAATTCCCCTTCCCCCTTGTCCGGCCAACCCCGGTGAACCCAGCTGGACACAGTCCGGAGGTCGGCGTCTCTCGCCGTTTCCCTGGCAACCTCGGCCGATGTAGTGGGAGAAGAATCCAGGACGTCTAGGGCAAGAACCGATGCCTCCCCCTTTTCCGCGCCTTCCTGGGTTGGAAGGGGGCATCTGCTTAAGGCGTCAGTGTTGCCCATGTGTTTTCCTGGGCGGTAGACCAAGGTGTATGAGTACCCCGACAGGAAAAGGGCCCAACGTTGCATCCGGGGAGACAAGGCAGAGGGTGTAGGCCGGTCACCAGCCAGAAGTCCCAACATGGGTTTATGATCAGTCACGAGTTCAAAGTCCCGGCCATATAAGTAATCATGAAATTTCCTTACCCCTGCCACTGCCGCCAGCGCCTCCTTATCGATCTGGCCGTAGTTTCTCTCGGTCAGCGACATGGTCCTGGAATAATAGGCGATGGGCGCCTCGAGGCCGTTGGGTAGACGGTGGGCCAGGACCGCGCCGACGCCGTAGGGAGACGCGTCGCAGGCGAGGACCAGTGGCAGGGTCGCGTTGTACTGTATCAGGAAACTGTCCTGGGAGAGGAGATTTTTTACAGTGGCGAAGGCCGACTTTTGTTCGGGACCCCACACCCACTCTGCCCTTGCCGCTAACAGTCTGTGTAGGGGTTCAGCCGCCGTGGCCTTCCCTTTCAGGAAGGCCGCGTAGAAATTCAGGAGACCCAGGAACGCCTGCAGCTCCTGCTTGTTTTTTGGGGCCGGGGCGTTCCGGATTGCCTCTACCTTCCCCTTTGTCGGGTGGATGCCCTTGGCGTCAATGCGGAATCCCAAGAAATCCACGGAGGGGACCCCCAGCAGGCACTTGTCCTTTTTTACCTTGAGCCCAGCGGCTCTGAATTTAGCCAGGACAGCGGCGACCCTGTCCTTTAGCTGTCCGGGATCCCCTGCAATTATCAGTACGTCGTCAAAATATGGGACCACCCCCGGGAGTCCTTGGAGGAGCCGTTCCATCGTGCTCTGAAACAGTCCCGGAGCTATGCTGACCCCAAACTGCAGCCTCGTGCACTTGAATGCCCCCCGGTGTGTGACAATGGTTTGGGCTTCGGCCGTGGCGTCGTCCACCGGGAGCTGTTGGTAGGCTTGGGCCAGGTCTAACTTGGCAAAGATCTTGCCAGGGCCCAGCGAATGGAGTAAGTGGTCTATGACGGGAACCGGGTACGCGCTCGGCTCTAGTGCCTTGTTGATCGTGCATTTGTAGTCTGCACAGATGCGCACTGACCCGTCCGGCTTGATGGGGGTCACTATGGGGGTCTCCCACCTAGCATGGTCCACGGGAACGAGGATTCCTTGGGCCACCAGTTTGTCGAGTTCCTTCTCGACCCTGGGTTTAAGTGCCAGCGGAACTCTCCGAGCCTTGAGTCTAATGGGGGCGACGCTTGGGTTGAGCGCAAAAGAAATAGGGGACCCCACATACCTGCCTAAGCCTTCCCCGAAAACGTCCTGGAATTCGGTCATCAGGTCGTTTCTCAGCGAGGCGTCTCCGGGCTGGTCAGTCGCGGTGTTGTGGATGCCGGCGATGGACAGTCCCAGGGCGGGGAACCAGTTTGTGCCTAGCAGCGTTGGAATGTTGCCGTGGACGATGGTCAGTGGGAGGCGTTCTTCCCTTGGTCCGTACTTAACTTGGACCCACTTCTGCCCTGCGACGGAGAGGAATCTGCCCTGGCAGTCCTTGATCCGGATCCGCTGAGTCTGGAGGTCCGCTACCTTCAGAGACGGGAATGCCTTCTTCATCCACCGCCACGGGATGATGGATATGGCGGCCCCAGAGTCGACCTCCATGGGACACTCAGCCCCGTCGATCGTGACTGTGGTGTGGTACTTTCCTCCTTTCTGTGTGGCGGTGTGGCTTATCGTTAGCGTGTGCGTCTCGGCATCTTCGAATTTGCCGCTGTTTCGTCCTTGGCGCCTCTGATTCGCCCTCTGGTTGGCGGCCATCTTGCCCGGCGGGAACTTTTGAATGTGCCGGTCAGCTTGGCTCTCCGCTTGCCTGGCCCGGCAGACCTTTCCAATGTGTCCCCTCTTTTCGCAATAGCGGCAGATGGCGTCCCTGAAGCGGCAATGTGCCCGCTGGTGTGGTCCTCCGCAGCTAGCGCAGCGCTGACCGCTCCTGCCCGAGTTTCCCCCGTCGGTCGCACACACCTCCGCTTCTTCATCTTCGTCCTCATCGGGAACGACCTCTTGATGGTGAGTGGAGGCTTGGCGGGGCGCCGACGGGGGCCGGTTGAAGGAGGATGTTGTTGTCGTCGAGAGTTCGAAGGCTCTGGCTTCCTCGATGGCCGCGGCCAGGGTCAGGTCTCTCCGGGCCAATAGTCTCTTGCGAAGTTTGTTGTCGCGGACTCCCCTGATGAGCTGCTCGGTTAGGGAGTCCTCGAGAAATGCCCCGAATACCGCCGGAACGGCTGCTGTCCTTAGGGCGGCCACGTACTCGCCGATGGTTTCCCCCGACATCTGGAATCGGTCCCGGAACTGAAGTCTGAACACAAATCTCGAGGGCTCCGGCGCGTAGTGATTCTTGAGGGCCCGCTGTAGCGCTTCCCACGAGACGTCCAGAATTGGCGTGGGGTCCACCAGGGACTGGGCCACTTCGTAAACTTTGGGCCCGCAATGGGTCAGGAAGAACGCTTTCTTCCGCTCCGGTGCGATCTCTCCCAGCTCTGCAGCCATGAGGGAGAATTCAAACCGGTCCATATAGCTCTTCCATCTCTCGTCCTTCGGCTGGAAGGGTGCCGGAGGGACGTAAGTAGCCATGGCGAGGTGGCTTCGAGAGTGGTGGCTCTGGCGTGTGTTGGTTCTGGTCCGTTCCTCAGGATCCCACCTTCGTCGCCAGTGTTAGATCCAGAGATCCTTGCGCGGGAGTGAGGACACGGACGCCATTGAAGGTGAACCAAACAACACGTATGTTTATTGTGACCGCTGGTAACAACAACAACAACGGCTGGGTCAGCAAGGGTTTAAATACCCTGCTTGACCCAGCCCACTGACCAATTGGAAACAGCGATTTTCCCGCCGCTTAGACTTTTAAATATCCAACAATAACCATTGTAACTATGTGCTACTTGAAACAGCACAGTCTTTTATCTACCTGAATTTTCTACTGTTCATTGTTGGATGGCCCTGGCTTCAAATATTATGTTAACCTAACTAATAAAAATGGTGCTCTCTGGGTGCAGGCAAAGTATGTGGGCTATCAGCCAGGATAGGAAATATGGATAGGAAATTTGGAGAAATAATAATTTTAAGCATCAGAAAGATGGAGAGAAGAAAACTTATTTATTTTTGCTGATGAAATTTATTACTAACTTTAAAAAATAGTTTCTGATTTAGGATGGGGGGAGCCTTTGTATTGCTCTCATGGGATCCTGAAGGTCTGTCCAGTCCTTCGATTTATGGTACTAAAATATTGATTTGGGGAATCAATCAAGTAAAACATATTGCTGTATGCAGTCATATTTTTCCATGTTTGACTTCCTGAGGCTCAGAAAATGCAAAGAAATCCTGCTGAATTAACCCACTTCACCTTGCCTATCAGCCAGCTTCAGGATAAACATTTGCTGTTACTTCAGTATTTTTAGCTAACTAAAAGTAAATTGAATTAATTCATTTGGAGAGAGAGAGACATGCAAAGAAGTAAATTAGTGGTGATAAATTGTCATTTCTCATTGAGAAAAAAAATTCATCCGCAACATGCTATAGCAGAGAATACTTTTTACCAGTCTTGACTACTGCAGCAGCTACACCCTCAGTTGGAGATATGTGGTTGTATGTGTTCATGTGATATTTTCCATGGATTACTGTTGTGTGACATACACAAAATGTCTTCTGGAAATAGCTCAGAAGCTTCTCCAAGTCAGAACATCAGAGCAGAAGTGCTGTTCACAAAGCACCACCACATGTTGTACAACAGGCTAAATGGTAGTTTCACAATTAGTTGTGCAATTTACTTGCACAATATGGACTGGAAGAGCTTAATGGCTAGCAGGTTTACTAAGACATTGTTTTATGTTCAGCAAAAACAAACATGATTTCAGCCACAATGTGTTGGAAACTGGATTCTTATACTACATACAAAGGGGCACCATTGTGGATAGAAGGTATGGGACAACATTCTATGACATTCATAACCAGTAGTCATATGAACAAAGAAAGACCACCATGTGTGCCTAATGTCAACATTAGAAATCAGTATTCCCCACATAGGCATACAGGATGGCAATTTTTAGAACTCCCTTACAAGAGTGACAGCAAAAAAAAAAAGGGGGGGGATGGGGGAAAACTGTATGGTCCCTTTACTCAGTCCAAAGGCAGTGGTGAGTGATATCTTTATCAATAAATAAGCATGTAGAGTCAAGCCAATTCTGATTTATGATGACCCTTTTTCAGGGTTTTCCAGGTAGATAATACACAGAAGTAGTTTACCATTCCCTTCTTCTAGGGACATTCTGGGATTGTGCAGTTTACCCAAAGCCCAACAGATTGGCTGTACTCACAGGAGGCATAGTGGGGACTCAAACTCCCAACCTTTGGCTACCCAGCCCAGATACCTAAACCTCTGAACTTATCCATCCAAAGATGAAATTTGTACCCTATACCTATACCCTGTGTTGCAGCCCCCATGTTGAAATCTGTTTTAAATAAAGGAGCCTGACAACCACATTAGGACATGGGTTTTGGCAATTCTGTGTTTCTTCTGCACCATTCTGTGGTGATTAGCCTGATGGAAACTTACGGAGTTGAAAGCAAGCTTATATTTGTAAAAAAGATGGGTAGATGGTATTGTAGACACAATGGGCACAGAGCTGGGCATGTTGACGAGGATGGTGGAAGATAGAAGTGCCTGGAGGACAATGGTCCACAGGGTTGCTAAGGGTCATAATCGACTGTGCGACTGAACAACAAAATGTATCCCCCATCTTTGCTGAAAAAAGTGAATATTAATTAGTTATGAATGTCATAAGCCATGATATGCAATAAGCCTGGTTTATTGATGATTGGCACTCTCTAGTTGTTCCATCGGCCAGAGAGGCACGTCTCTCTGGCACAAGACGGAGGGCTTTCTTGGTGTCCGCCCTGGCCCTATGGAACCTCCTGCCAACTGAGTTACGTCTCCAGATGGAGTTGCTGCCCTTTAGGAAAAATTTAAAAACATGGCTGGCAGGACAGGTTTGGGGTGCGAGAGGGACTATGACCCCGGCCCGCTGGTTGATTTAAGCCCTGCTTGCCCTCAATTAGTTTTTAAATTTTTATTTTAAAGTTTTAAATTGAGGGGGTTTTAGGAATGTTTTTAACAGTGTTTTATTATTTGTTTGTTTTTTAATGAATTGTGAGCCGCCCTGGGCCATCTTGGTGAGGAGGGCGGTTGATAAGTATGACTAATAAATAAATAAAAATTGTCTTTCTCATATGCTAAGAGAAGACTTTCATTCTTTCAGAAGGTAAACATCTGAATACACAAAGCAAATTGGAAGCTGTTGATGGCTATCTTGTTCCACCGATCCCAGAAACTTTTAGAGGAATTATTATTATTATTATTATTATTATTATTATTATTATTATTATTATTATTATTATTATTATTATTATTATTATTATTATTATTATTATTATTATTATTATTATTATTTAGACTTGTATGCCGCTCTACTCAGTAAAGACTGACTCAGAGCGGCTCACAGCATTCACAAATAACAATATTACAGTGCAAACCAAAATACACTAGCATATAGCAAAACAATTAAATACAGTAAATACTATACAAATCAATACGTCTACAATATTATAGTGTAATCAAAATACAATAAATAAATATTATCACAGCACAGTCCTCAATATACAATAAACAATTCAACAGTGTACAATATACAATACAGGAAAGAGAAAACAAAAAGTAAACCCTATTAATTCCAAATATAGCTGTAAAGAAGGCCTACAGCCCAGGCAACATCTACAGGGTTTTTTTCCACATCAACCACAGGAGGGTGGGGGCCTAAGGCCAACTGGATGTAAATTATTTCACATAATGATTTTACCTGAGATGTAGAAGTACATCCACAAAGTGGGGGTAGAGCATACATTGCATACTAAAGAACAATTAATGGGTTTATTCCCAAACTTTAAGAATCTGATTATAGAAAATCTATAATTGTATTTTAGAATATCAACCCGCATCACCTGATCATCCCTATCCAGGTGCCAACACCAAGGATGGTGAGGAAAGTGGCAGCAAGGAATAAAGCCTTTTCAGTGGTGGCACACACACTATTGAATGCTCTACTGGTGGAGTTGTGCCATGCCCCATCATTGGATGTTTTAAAGAAACATCTGAAAACTGTAATCTTTAAAGAAGCCTTTAAGAACATTCTCCCTAAAGCCACTGAATAAGTTTATATTTGCACTATGCCACCCTTGGATACCATCAATTGTTATTTTGTGTCTATTCCTGGTTTTAACTATTCTACATCTTCCCGAGTGGGAAAACATCCCAGATGAGCGGTATAGAAATTTAATAAAGAAATATATAAATCATAGATTGTTATCTAGGTAAATGTAAAGGTTTCCCTTGCTTGAAAGCCAGTCGTATCCGACTCTAGGGCTCAGTGCTCATCTCTGTTTCAAAGCCGAAGAGCCAGCACTGTCTGCTTCTGCAGATGTTTCCATGGTCATGTGGCAGGCATGACTAGACACCGGAGCGCAAGGAACGCTGTTTCTAGCCAGGAATAAATTATTGTGTGAAATGTCATGGTGAGACATCTCAGTGTTTGATTTTATTCCCTAAAACTGTGAAATTTAAGTGCAATTGTTGGCTTTGAGTCAGTATCTTCCCTAATTAAATATGTGTGAGTCTTTTATTGTGCAGTTACTCTGCTTCATTTAAAGATATTGTGAGGTTCAGGATGTTTTTTTCTTCCTCTTGTTCCAAGTTTGTCCCATTCTTTGTTTCATTTTAAAAACCTGTTGGGCAAGAAAAGTCAGAAGGGGCTGTGCACTGTTTTTCTGATTGGTGGTTCAAGAAGCTATCCTCCTAGAAGCCCCTTCAATCTGTAAATTATTTCACATAACTAAGAATGAATGAAATATGGCATTCATATGCCAAAGGAGCCATCGGGTATACAGTAAGTTAGCAAAATAAACCTATTGATTCAAGAAAAGAAACTGTGCCACTGGGCTGAAACCTGGAGGGATTTACCTTGGCAAACCTCCAGCAAATTTACACTTTGGAAATGAAAAGAAAATCCCAAAAGGTTTGAGATAACAAAATGATAGGCAGAGTATAAATATTTGGATGGTTAAGTTAGATATAACCTAATGTAAATGGAAGTCTGAATTGGGATGGGTGTTGTCTATTGTATTTGCTCTAAATAACCCTGCCTACAATGTGAACATTAGAAAAGGAGTGATGCTAATTTGCTTGAAAATTTG
The DNA here is from genome assembly GCA_030440675.1 of Furcifer pardalis. NCBI lineage: Eukaryota > Metazoa > Chordata > Lepidosauria > Squamata > Chamaeleonidae > Furcifer > Furcifer pardalis. The sequence goes on from CP126892.1 coordinate 29,374,709, forward strand.
TAAGACCTTAATATCAGAGGATTATCAGGTTTCTAAATCAGTTTTCAACTACAGGGAAAGTGTAATTACTGTAATTATGAACTGCAGATAAATGCCACATTTTCATTTAAATAGTTCAGACTCACCAAGATAATCTGCATGCATAATTTGACCTCATCAACACCTGTAGTTGTTTCGATTAATTTAGATCAGAATGTGTGTATGTGTGTGAGAGAGAGAGTGAAAGTGAGAATGTGAATAAGAAAGAATTTATAACTACATTGTCAAGTTGTCAAATATAATACTATAACATAGCCTTTTGGCACAATACTACAGAAAAGAAGGGGGAAATGAAACTAAGTTTAAATTTTGATTGAAATCTCAACAGCATGACAAGAGAATGAGTTTGATTAAAAAGTGTTGTGTCAATGACTTCTTATTCATTGTTCACTGAAAGGCATGTGTACTTGGAAATAATATTTCCATTGTTCTCCTGGGATTTTTTTTTTAATTCACTATGATTTGTATCCATTTTATCAAACTTCATAAACTGATCTAACCCAAAATATTGCCTCTAGAGCTAAGTTGTCCAGGCTACAGTTCTTGGTCCAGCATGCATCTTTAAAAGGTTAATAAAAAAGAATGATATGGAAGGTATTATAATATATGGCAGCAGTTTTTGACATTAATTGCTTTTTCAGCAGTGAGTGGCAATATAAATCTGCACAAATAAATAAATAAATAAATAAATTGATGGTGAACATTTTCATATCCTCTTGTATGGTAGAGAAAAGATCATTCAATTGTATGTGTTTCAAAACTATCTTCTATATGTTGGGTTAGATATCAGATTAGAGCCTCCTCGAAGACTGTGGTATTTTTGAACCACAATTGGGTATACCCTGGGCAATGGCAACTGTTTTGCTGGCTAATCTTTCTCATACTAGATTAGGCAAAAGGAGCTATGGAATGAATTAATCAAAATGTGGCTACATTTTGACAGTTTCAAGTCTGACTTAGACATGAAAGAAGAAGAAGAAAGTGGTGGGAGAAGAAGGTGTATACGTTCAGAAGACTACCATAGATCCCTAAAACTACAGAAAGTAATGAACCCTATACACTACTTGAATTTTTTTTTGAATAGTAGCCGTGTTAGTCTGTGGCTCAGGCATATCAGAAAACAAAACAAAATAAACAAATATAAAAATAAAATAAAAAACACTGTAGCACTTTAAAGACTAACTGCTTCACTTTTCTTGTTAGCTTTCATGGATCATGTCCACTTCTTCAGACAAAGAGTGAAACTTACGGACATGGTTTTTATACACCAGATTCAGGGGTCAAAGAGAGAAGGGTGTGGTTAAGCAAGCACAACAATACAGCTTCACACAGCCATTAGCAACAATAGATTATTCAGAATAGCTCTAAATGACTCCCTTTCAATCTCAAGGTTGCAGAGAAAGCCCATTCTAGTCTCTGATCAACTTTTGACCTGCATGTCAGAAAACAAACAAAAACACTGTACCTGGTTACTCTGTTTTGCTAAAGAGAATTGGCAGGAAAGTTGTAATATAAAATCATATAGCAATCTGTGTGTCAAATTTGATAATGTCCCAGAAACCCTTCACTAATATTTAGTCCCCTGCGATGGGTGTCTAACAGATAGATGTATTTGATTTCTGCTATCTCCCTTTCAATCCTAGTTTTGTAATTCTCTGTTCCAGAATTGCAATTTCAGGTCTTGAATAGAGCGTCCAGTTAAATTGAAGTGGTTTGAGACAGGTTTCTCCGTGTTGCCATTCCAGATGTCTGATTTGTGTCCATTAATTCTTTTGCATAAAGATTGTCCCATTTGTCCTACTTAAGGCACAGACAGACATTTTTGGCAAGAGATGGCAATCACACTGGCAGAAGCATAAGTAAAACTCCCTTTAATGTTGTGTGTGGTGCCATTGGGTCCAGTAATACTGTTTCCAGAGCGAATGTGGGGACATAGTTGACATCTGGATTTGCAGCAGGGTCTAGTTCCCATATCTGCTCCACTTCTGTGTACCCTGTTGTGTGTCAATAGTTGTTTGAGATTGGAGGGTTGCCTATAGGCAAGTAGGGGTCTGTCACCAAGGGCTTTGGAAACTGAAGCACTCTTGTTCAAGATGAGTTGGGGATCCCTCAGTATGCGTGTGAGGGGTTTAAGTTGAGGGCTGATGGTGACAACCAGTGGTGTGCAATTGCTTTCCCTTCTGGGCCTGCCTTGGTAGTAGATCACTCCTAGGAATTCATCTAGCCCAGTTGGTTTGTTCTTTAACTATATTGGATGGGTATTGTAGTTTGAGAAATACATTTTGTAAGTCCGTGAGCTTGGCAACCCTGTCTTGTGGGTCTGAGCAGATGCGATTGTGCCCGAGGGCTTGGCTGAAGACAATGGATTTTGTTGTGTGTTCTGGATGGAAGCTGGAGGCATGCAGGTAGATACATCTGTCCGCGGGTTTCCAATGTGTGGTACTAAGATGTCCATTTTGTAGTTTCACAGTGGTGAATGTCAATTAGAGTGACTCAGCATCAGTATTCATGGACCATTACTTTGCCATTAGGAATAAAACAGCAAAGAATAAAATGTTTGATGACCTTCATATTTCAGAGGCAAATCTATACAGGTAACAGTCATGGGTTTTTATTTATTTATTTTGCCATCTCTTCTTGTGGGATTCAATTTACTGTTACGTTGTGTCACAGCATTCTGACCTCCTGATTATGTTATCTATCTACCCTGCTCCCAGGCTTCAAAAACAGTACAGTGTATACATTTTACTCTTCTCACCAATTTCCTGTGTAATATTTAGACTGCTGTTTGGAATCATTTTGCTTTTTGAATGCACATTCCTTGGTTCCTGCCATGTCTCTTATTGAGGAAATCTAGCAAGATTTTTGAAAGCCAGTCTATAAGCATTTCATTCTTGCTGTGGTTTTTCACACAGGCACCAATTGCTTTAATGTATTGCCATTTATGAAGCTAATTATGTACCCATAGCAGGTGATCACTGGAACAAAACAGCAATCATCCTAGGTCGCATTTTTGTACATTGCCAGAAATTGGTCACACAAAATTTCACATTTGCTCTGAAATTTTGCTAATTACCTGTTTTTGAATATTGATTGTTGACTTTGGTTTTTAATTATTTTTAACTTTTTTTAATAATGTAATATTTGTCATATTTTTGTTCTCTGCCTGGAGTACACTAAATCTGGCAGAACAGAAATACTAATAATTTAGCGTCAGAAATTATTCTGGGTTAAAAGGATTTTTGCTGGAGAAACTCCACTCAAGGGATGTCCAAATGAGGCTCCACCCCACCCCACCCCCACCCCAATGTGGTCCCTATTTATCTGCTTGCAATGTCCTGCTTTTGAACTGCTAGGTTGGCAGGAGCTGGGACAGAGACAGGCTCTCATGCAGTACTCAGGTCTTGAACTGCTGACTTGGCAGTCTTTCAGCTAACAAGGCAAGTTTCTTAACCACTGAGCCACCACAGCCCCCATAGAAACATTAAAATAAATAAATAATCAAACACCAAAATCAAAATGCTTACTGTTTCATATCCTATCATATCATAAGTGCAACACATTTTCATATTTAGCCTAGAAAACTCAGTAAATGGTCACTGCATTGTTATTCATTGAAAAACAGCCCTGCCAATTGTTTTGTGTTTGGGTGAGAAATGGGTAATTGATGAAAAAAGTAGTCCATTTCTAGGAATTTCCTTTGCCTTGTATCTCTTTGGGAGAAGATATCCTTTAGACCAGGGTTGGCCACACTTGGTACCCCAGGTGTTCTTGGACTTCAATTCCCTGATCAGCAAGTCTTCTTACTTGGGCTTCTGAGAACTGAAGTCCAAGAACATCTGGGTGACCAAGGCTGGTCATCCATGCTGTAGACCATCTTGACAACTGATATTGGTGTCATCATTTAGGCTTCCTTTTGCTATATAAAGTTGGTATTCTTTCCTCTGCTGGCAGTGTGGGCACAATATTGTACAGCCATATCAGGCCATTTCCTGGGACTCTGAATCATGGATTCAGAAATGAAATATCTCATATTCATAAATAGGAGAATTTTAGCCTCTAATAGCTTAGCTGAATTACCCAGATGGCCAATATAAAAATGTAAGAAATAAACAAATGAACAAAGAGAGAAACAAAAAAGTGGCCAGCAATTTAAATTTGAACTAATAAATAACCCGTTTGCATTATATCATCTAAAGGGGATGGGAAAATGAACTGTGTCAGTGATGGCCTCTCACATCAATGGAATCGGGGAGCAAGAAGGAACAATTTATTGCTTTTAAAAGGAAATACTATACAGATAACAGCAGAATACTATTAGCTGCCCCAGTAAACTCGGGTCTATGGGAATATGAAGAAATATATCAGAACATCCAGTGATGGGATGACAAAAATTCAACTACCACGCCATGACGTCACGGGCGTCATGGGCGTGGCCAATGTCATGACGTCATGACGTCATGGCCGAAGCCGACGTCATGACGTTGTGGGCGGGGCCAAAAATAAAAATAAATAAAAATAAACATACACACACACACACCCTCCCTCTCAGCCCACCCACCCAGACATAAATAAATAAATAAATAAATAAATAAATAAATAAATAAATAAATAAAATAAAAACAACCACCCACCCAAAACACAAATAAATTACCCCTCACTTACCTTTCTTGGGACCCGGCACCCCGACTGCATCCACAGCCGCCGCTGCTGCCGCCACCGGAGCTGCCTGCACCCCTGTGGCATCCTCCTCGGGCCGGTACCTTTTTAGCCTGGCTCTGGCCATGGGCAGGGGCAGCGGGCAGCAGTGGCTCTGGCGGTGGCTCCAGCCGCGGCTGCCGAGCCTCCCTGGGCTGTCCCCATGCCGCACCGCCGTTGCCTGCAGCTTCCTCCTCCGCCAGGCGCCGCAGCCGGGCTAAAAAGGGACCAGCCCAAGGAGGAGGCCACGCCACAGTGATGCAGCCAGCGGCAGCTCCAGTGGCGGCGGGCGGCGGCTGCAGGCACCCAGCCCACAGGCGCCCGGCGAAGGAGGAGGCGTTAGCGGTGCACCGCACCGGGCGTCCCCAGGACATGGGGCTTGTCATCAGCGGACGGCCCAGGCAACCCTCAACGTGCCGTGGGGGAGGTGCCCTCCTCAGAGGGCTGGTGCTGCCGCCGCCGCCGCCATCCTGAAAGCTCTAAAACAATTTTTTAAAAAAATTGGAGCTAAAATGGCTCCAATTGACTGCGCATGCGCAGAAACTCAATCTGACGCATGCGCAATGCGTCAGATTGAGTTTCTGTGCATGCGCAGTCAATTGGAGCCATTTTAGCTCCGATTTTTTAAAAAAATTTCTTTCGGTGAGGCGTTCGGAACCGGACGCCTCAAAAGTGGACTCCCTTCCCGGAGAACCCTCCGGGATTGGTCCTACCAGTTCCAGGGAACCGTCTGGAACCGGGGACATCCCTTCACTGAGAACATCCAAAAACTAGTTAATCTCATTTATGTAAATCTTTATGAAAGTATTTGAAGATTAGCTCCTACTTCATCTTGTCTTTCCTTCACTCACATACAGCTGACTTCTGAACGTTCATGGTATAAACTGTTGACTGATCTCTATCTTTTTCATTGTACCTCGCTTAAAGAGCATAATGTGTTCCACAGGATTGCTCTTTAAGCGAGTTTGCTCTTTAAGCGAAACACCATTGTAAGTGACCAATTGTTACTTCTGGTGAGGGGGATTGTGAACCCTAATTTATTTGTGAAGTGAGTGTTTGGTTGGTTTTATTTGTTAAGTGAAGTGAACATTCAGAGAAAATTCTGCCCTTTATTTATTCACATTTATACCCCACCCTTTTGGTGCAAGCACTACTCAGGGCGGCTTATAATGTATATATATATACACAAGGATCCCAAGCCTGATTGCATAAAAAAAATCTTAAAACCATAACAGTATTCAAATTAAAATACTGTCTACAGCAGTAAATGGAGGTAATATCAATTTTAAAAGTCCAAGGTCAACATTGCACCATTCTAATGATCTTGTAGGCCTTAAAAGGCCTGCTGACATAGGTAGGTCTTAAGTGATTTTCGGAATGTTAACAAGTTTGGAGCAGTTCTTATCTCTACTGCCAATTCATTCAAGAGGAGCTATGGTGGAGAAAACACTCCATGTGGTTATAGCTTTTTTTCTTTCTTTTTTACCTCTCTAGTATAACCACTCAGAGCTTACATGCCTGGGTGCTTTGGATATAACTTCTGAGGAAGAGGCACTCCCTCAAATAGCTTGGTCCCAAACTGTTCAAAGCTTTATAGGCCAAACACCAACACCTTGAATTTGGCATGGAGCACCACAGACAGCTAGATAAAATTCAGGAATCTTTCTAACATCATATAATTCTGTGCCCTTTTCTTCAACAAAGACTAAAACAGCTTATCCTTCAAAAGAGGTCCTTAAAAACTATGTATGTATGCTTCCCTGGTGTTAACATCCACTGGATGTAGGGAGATTTCCTTCTCCATCAACATATGTGGGACTATCGTACATGTCTCCTCTAACTTTTCTAGTGGAAGGCAGGGTTCTGTTTAATTGCATACAAGGCGTCTCAGTGGGCATGGATTTTAACAGTGAATTAGAAGCAGTAGAAGGATTTTTGTTGAAGCGAAGGATGGGGTGTGCTGCTTAAGCTTGATGTGTTCTCTTTCCTAATTGAGGAGATGTCAGCTCCACTGCTGACCTTTTAAGTCCTTAGAGGATCAGATGTGACTTGTACACAGAAATGGTTCCGTGCAGAGATTTTTTTTTTGTTCCAGGTCACCTACAGCTGACCTAGCAGTATGAGGAGTGGACACAACTTTAAAAGTAGATTGCATCTTACTCTGGCTTAGTGCTTCTTTAATGCGCTTTCTTTCATTGTAAATATTATTCAATATCCCTGCCACTTGTAGATGTGGGCCATTTTTAATTAACTTCTCAAGATTGTTTCTTTTTTAAAATTAGAATAAGGTATAAAGGCTATAATCCTTATTCTGCCTGCTCATGAATAAGCAATGTACATCAGAGGCACAGTGTAAATAATTAACATATGTATGCCCACTCAATGCTAGTGAGACTAGCTCTTGATGCAGCAGGTTCAAGAGCTCATCAAAACTTTGTTCAAAAGCATACAGCAACCCTACAGAGTCTTCTGCTGACTTAAAGTCTCAGCGCCATGGGTCTCAAAATAAGGGTGCAACTACACAGGGGCAGTCTTTATTCACTGATCACCATGGGTTTCTCCAGGTGAGACGGGTCCGCCATCCAGAGGACAATTTGCAGGAGTCAGCAAGGCAAAGGTAAAGATTTTGGTTTACATGGAGTCCCGTTGGGAGAACTGCTAACAAGATACTAAATGAAAATTTCCAACTGTCTTGCTTTAGTGCACTTGAAATATTATGTTCCACTGCTGCATTAAAAATCTTTAAAAACAACTAGTGATAAAATAAGGGTGCTCAGTTGAGGGGAATGAACACCCTCATGAGTGGCTCTTCTCATTAGATCAGACAGTCACACTGGCTATATAAACAAATTTTCATCAATCTTTTTAAAAATTATTAGAATTTTCATGAGAATTTTTGCTGTTCTGAATTTACATGCTGAATATAGGGTTGCCATAATTCTCTCACACTAAACCAGGACAGCCATGTGACATCATTGCATTCTTCAAACTGTGCATGTGTCACAAAGACCGCAGCTTTAAGACCCCACAGAATCCCCATACAGGGTGGGCAGCCACCATCAGTTTTTTTTAAAAAAGCTGTAGTCAAGAGGTTGTTTACCATATGATTCTTCTTGCAAAAGATGATTATTGATGGTTCTATTTTTTCCCATCTCTTCCCCAGCTCCTGCCAGGCTAGCAGTTTGAAAGCAAGAAATTGCAAGTACTGTAGATAAATAGGGACCACTTTGGTGGGAAGGTAAACAGCATTCCATACACTCTAGTGTCTAGGCATGCCTGCCATATGACCATGGAAACATCTGCAGACACAGACAGCACTGGCTCTTCAGCTATAAAACAGAAATAAGCACTGAACCCTAGAGTTGGATATGACTGGCTTTCAAGCAAGGGTGACCTTTACCTTTTTAAAATTTCTTGGGCCACTCTTTAAACCACCCTTCCACCCCTGAGGTCACCCCCTCCCCTTCACACGCCCACACACCCATTGAAGTAGACTCACCTTCAAACCCCACACAAGTATCCCTTGGAAGAAAGTTCTAAGGAGGGGCCCAGAACAGTAATGCAGCCCATGGAACCTCCATTTCCCTCTGAGAGAAAAAAAGCAGGAGACAGGAAGGGACTTATTTTGCAAAAGACAACTGGGCCCAGTCCTCTTCGCTCAGGAGGTGATGGGGCCCAAGGGTGAGCTGACAGGAACATCATCCTGGTCCCAGGCTGCAGCAGTCTTTTATCCTTCTCCAGTATGAAACCTTTCTCCTTCAGAGTATAACAACCAGCAGAAGTCTTGAACACACAGACAGTATTAGGAGCATAGAATCTATTGCAGGCATAGGCCAAAGAAGTGAGAACTGAGACCTTGCTTTATACAATGTCTTGTACACTGTACAAGTTCTTTAACTTGTTCTCTCTTTGCATTTTTGGCAGTCAAAAATCTATCTCTTTTTCAAAGTAAGCAGAAACCTGTCAACTGGTTAAGATTACAAATTCAGGTTAAGATTACAAGTTCAGGTGTACAATGCTGAATATAGGGTTGCCATAATTCTCTCACACTAAACCAGGACAGCCATGTGCCATCATTGCATTCTTCAAACTGTGCATGTGTCACAAAGACCGCAGCTTTAAGACCCCACAGAATCCCCATACAGTAAGCTACACCTGTAATGTTACAATTGCAGAGCCCTTAAGGTGGTGCAGCTGTTTTACACTAAGGCATACTATCCTAGACTACAGGTTAGGCAAACACTTAGTAGCTAACATCTTTAAATGTTGAAAAGTTGCAGAGTATTTTAGTTGTTAATTACTAATCTTAACCAGCTGACAGGTTTCTGCTTACTTTGAAAAAGAGAGAGATTTTTGACTGCCAAAAATGCAAAGAGAGAACAAGTTAAAGAACTCTATATCTTGATTCAATAATAAAACTTAAAATCTGTTAAAAGTACTTGCCCACGCTGTATGACAAAATGGATTTCCAATGCCTAGTTAATATGAAAAGTACAACCAACATATTTACCATCCCAAGAAACAAGATGGTGGAGGGTATCTACACACAACACCAAGATCCATCAACTTTATGTATAAACTAACCTGAGCAGAAGGTATAGAAACAAAACACAGAAATTAAGAGTCCCATCTCTCAGCTTGTCTCATTTAAGCAGCCTAACATAATATTTAAGGTGTATGTAGCAGGAGTCTTTTTGTTGGCAGAATTGATAAATAACTGAAAATCATGAACTCCTGCTGATCTAGGGAAGATCACCTTAGCATCTACCTGTAGATTCTTACCCCTGTCTATGACATCTAAATATTTAGATTATGTGCCACACAATTGCAGCTTAGAAAACACCAAGGCAACTTCCAAGTCCATTTTGATTGCTGGTGTCCTGAGCTGCTGATGTGTATCAGAAAGTTTCCTGCTGTTAAATTCTCTATCTACTTGAGTGTTCCACCTCTCCCCATACACCGTCTGTCTTCTTCCCTTCACAATATTTCCTTTCAACATTCAAAGCTGAAATGCTGAAAGCTAAAGATCAGGAAAGCCAAGAAGAGAAGATTTGAAACCTAAGCAGTTTTTGAGTTCTTTGAAGGGTCCCCATAGATAGCCAATATAGGGAGCCCCCAATGGAGAACTTCATCAAAAAAGCAGCCGACCATCTTAGAGACTCTCCACTGACACAAATAAGTGGAACAGCATGCCATTCTATCAACAGGGATAGATGAAAGCCATAGTTGAATATAAAGAGAGAAGATACATATGCTACTAAAGGAAGCTAAATCACAAGTAAGCAGCCAAATGTGCTCTAAAACAGTACCACAGGAGGCACAGCTGTTCAACGAGACCTATGGAGTGCCTTCTAGTATAGATAAATTTTTGTAGTGTAAATCAAATTTGCATGCCTACCATGGTGGGGGGGGGGGGACTCTAAAGAGTCAGACAAAAAACTTATTTTTCCTCATGAGGTTCATCAAATACTACATATTTCATGTATATTCATGACTTCTGAATATGAAAGCCAGCACGGTTATGGTTACCTTTGTGTGTGCAAATCAGGGGTACCTAACTGACCCTAGAGCTGCAATCCTGTTTCATGTAAAACAGGATGGAAACCTTTTTTAAAAAACAAAAACAATCTAGAAGAAAGTACAACCAACATATTTACCATCCCAAGAAACAAGATGCATAAATTTATCCATTGCAAAGATACTAGCCAGAATCCCATTGATTGTTTATGCTGGTGTAAATGCAATGCCATAAATGGTAGCAGCAAGTTGCTACTGGTTAAGAATCCATCATCTGCATTCCTCATCTCTTGCAAATTTTTGCAACCATCATGTGATAAAAAAAATATGAATTGTGACTAATCAACCAGGAGCAATTCACCTCTCCAAATTTTTGACACTGCATATCTGCTGGAGTAAATACTAAGGATGTATTTACTCCAGCAAATACATCTCAAACTGCTAGATATAGCCTTTCATACTTGGAATTTTAAGAATTAGAAATTTCTGGATATCTGAAACTCCATTAGGGTCAATATGAATACAATATTTATTTATTTAAATGTGTTTATCGCCCTCCTCCCAAAAGGAACCCAGGGTGATTTACAACAATATAGTCATTATTTCCCCCTTTAAAACATCACAAACAGGCAAAATATTTTTAAACATTTCCCTTTATGTTCTGACACCTCCCTAATGATTATACCAAGTGAAAAGTGTGCATACCAACAGCCAGAAGTTCATAGGTATTCAGAAATGACAAGGTTAAGTGAAGTTCTACAACTTGGGGGGGGGGGAGAGACCTCAATTGCAAAGTTACAAGATGGGAGGTGGGGTAGGGTACCTGGATCAGTAATACCATGAATGAGAAGGTTCTCAGAAGTGTTGTACATCACAATCAGAATATGAGGCAACAATGTGATATGGCATCAGAAAAGGCCAATGCTATTTTAGGCTACTCTTTTTTTAAAAAAAATAGAGCTGCAAACCCCTTGAAATTTTGAATTGGTACAAGGATGTTTTTACTGTCACCACCTTGGCAGAAGGACATATGCACACACACTGTACTGTTGCCAGTTATTCTTTCATCGTTTCAGGGCTGAACGAGGCAGTTGGGTGATATAATGTGTTGCTGTTGTTTGGCGAGGTTCATATAGCTATATTTGTATCTCCTTCTCACACTCTTCTGAGCTGAAGCTGCTGCAGAAGGTACAGGCAACGTTCCTGACGTCTTCCCCAAGTGCCTACTTTTATTAATATTCATGTTTTTTACTTCTTGCAGACTCTACCCAAAGAAGAACAATATCTGATCCTGCTGCAAAAAAACATAAACTCTTCCAATAATAATATCTCATGTAGTGGCTGAATATCTGTCTGAATATAACACATTTTTATCCTCCCTGCATGTCCTCCACATAACAAAATGTCTTTAATTAGCCCTGTGAGCACTTAGACTAGTTAGAACTACCACCTCAGACTGATAATTTTATATTTTGTTTTGTTTTAAATGGTCATAAGTGGCAGAAAGCAAAACCTGTTCATTTTCCATCCCTAGAACCAATGTATTTGGGGGAAACACTTTCTTGTTTGATACAGCATCCTTGGAAAGGAAATTATTTTGTTCCTCTTCTCATGAAAATCTGTGATTTTAGTCTCCGTGATACATGATTTAGTGAAATATCCAATAGTGAGAACAGACATCTTCTTGCTTGGAGCCAAACACATTTATGTGCCTACTTAGGGCAACTTATATCTTTCTGAGAAAACAGTTCGTCAGCCCCAAAAACAATTAAAGCAATGAATTTCCTAGCACACATATTTGCAGAATATCATATATGCAGTGGTGGGATGTCAAAAATTTTAATACCACACAACTGGCGGAGCCGATGTCATGGACAGAGCCAACATTATGATGTCATGACATTGTGGGCAGAGCCAACATCATGACATCATGACATGGGCGGAAGCAAAGTAAAAAATAAAATAAATAAATAAAAATACACATTAAAAAACAAATTAAACTAAATACATATAAATTAAAATAAATACTTATACACATAATACATAAAATATGCATAAAAACAAACTGCATAAAATACACACAAACCCACCCACCCACCCCAAACACAAACCCATCACTTATCTTACCCTGGGGTCGGGGAGCAGCAGGCAGGCAGGAAGGAGGCACAGTGTTGGCCCGGCGGCCTGGCAGCATGGCCTAGCCCAGCCTGCCCTGGCTGGGCCTGGCAGTGCAGCACAGCCTAGCCCGGTGGCGCGGCTTTGCATGGCCCAGCGGTGCACTGGGGAAAGGCTGCTGCTGCTCCTCCAGGCGCTGCCTGCACCCTTTCCAGGCAGCCCAAAATGGCTGCTCAGAAGTGTGCATGTGTCAAAACTCCATTTGAAGCATGCACACTTCTATTTTTCAGTGCACATGCGTCAAATGGAGTTTTGAAGCATGCGCACTTCTGAACAGCCATTTTGGGCTGCCCGAAAGACAGATCCAGAGGGCGGGCGAAAAGGCAACCGAACCAGTCGCCCATGGGTTTACCACCACCACCATCCCGCCGATCCCCTCCGGATGGCTGCTACCAGTTCAGGCGAACTGGTCCGAACCGGGAGCAGCCCATCACTGGGTAAGCCCCTGAGGTAGTTCCCCCCCCAAAAGCCGCTAGTGGTTCTCCGGGATATTGGGAAAAGTTTTTACCAGTTCTGGCGAATAAAATAAAGCTTAACTCCAGAAGCTAAAGAAATGTCTGAACAAAGCAATTTAACTTGCAATTCACTCTCTGCCTTCTTCTTGGAAAGACACATTTTCCAAAGATATTACATGAGGTGAGACTATATTTGTGTGTGCATTTTAGGGGGAGTAAAAAATTTCCATAATCCACAAACAACATTCCTCTAACACTTTGGATCCTAGATCTTCCATTCTCATCTTGTTTTCACCATTTGGCAGCTACACAGGCATTCTGTTCACATCCCAAACTAGTTTCATCAAGGTGCATTAAATTTCACATTTAATAGCCTGTTGTCTGACATTTCAATCAGTTCCAAAGAAGCCCTCACTTTTGCATTTCATTTGCATTTTAGTTTCCATTCACGCCATCCATGCTGTCACTCGAAATACCAAGGAAGCCATCTGGTCTCCACCAGCACTGATGATCATTGTTATTTACTACCATTACAGAAGACAACTCCTCACACTCATAGTATGATGATGAGCACATTGCAGCCCTTCAGCAGGGAGAGGAGGTGTCATAAAACAAATTTAAACAGAAAACCCACACAGCAAAATTAATAGCAGAGTTGCCAGATTTTTCATTCATCATTTATGACAAACAAAAGGTTTCTTCTACTGCTGTTCTGTTTGCTCTGGATTTTTTTTAACATGCATGGATGACCACATTAGGAGACAGATTAAGAGACATGGTGCATAGACTGTCACATGCATGATCCACAGTGCCTCACCCATGGACCCTTCCATTGAAGGTTTCTGGTTGGGTGGTGGGACCCTGACTGTCTTATATCTATGCCTGGAGGACCCTTCTCCTTCCAAGTCCAGCAGCTGTGAGACAACCAATGAGTGGAGACACCTGAGTGGAGAATACAGAAGTGGAAAATACAGAGTCCAGGGGATTAATGGGTGAGTGTCTAAGGTCCAGTGGCAGCAACTATAATAGCAGCAATGGTTGCAGCAATCATGAGATGGGCTGATTGCTGAAGCATACAAGGAAGAAGAGGAAAAAAGAGGAATAAGTAGATATCTCAGGGAAATGAGGGGAGGAGTTTTGACACAGAAAGAACCCCTTGAAGATTGTGGTATTTTTGAACCACAATTGGGTGTAGCCCAGGCAATGGCAACCTTGTGTCAGGCTAATCTTTCTCACACTAGGTCAGGCAGAAGGAACTACGGAAGGAACTCATCATAAGGTGGTTTCATTTGGGCAGTTTAGAACCTGACCTAGACATGAAAGAAGAAGAAGAGAAGTTGGCCTCCAAGGGGAAGGAACCACCTGAAGGTTTTATGCTTTGGACTTGGACACTCTAGCTTAAGCACTCTTTTCCAACTCAAGACTGCAGCTCTGAAGCACTTTCACCCAAGCCTGCACTGTCCAGAAGAAGTGTTGGAGTTGGAAGAAACAGGTTTAGTGCCTTCGTCAATAGGGAGGGGAAATCTAAGACCACTAGGCCTCACCAGTGAAATGTCAAGGCACTGAATTCTGAACCGCACTCTAGGCCTAAGTGAAGCCAAATTTGAGGCACAGTTGTGGGAGGGTGAAGAAAACCACTCCTGGACTGGATGCAAACTGTCAGTGGACTGAGGACCTGAGAGTGGGTAGAAACCCACAAGAGTGACCAAGGTGGATGTACCTGTCACTGGCAATAAAGCCTTATTCAGAGACTTATCAGTGAATGGGTTTCTTTTATGTCATTCCCCCAGAACCCCTTTGATATTCCCTTGCCAACAGAAGATACGTGACACATCATATTATACAAGGGACAATGTGTAAAACAATAGGTATGCTGCAGATTATTTGGTAGTTCTTTCTCTGAAGAGTTGGAAGGATAAATCCAGTCAACTTCAGCCAGGTCACTTTTTGAAACCACAATCCCAATGGTTTTTGAAATCTGATTTTAATTTGCCTTAAGCAGCAGACTTGGCACTATCATCCGCCATTGATATTTAACTCTCACTGTTTTCTCTTCACCACAAAATCTTGTAGCACAGCCAAGGATGATGATGGATTGACATCAAAATAGATGTTAAATTTTTTAGGGATCAAATGAATAAACAAATAGGGTTTTTTTGTTTGTATTAATTACCTGGAAAAAAGAAGTGACAATATTTCTACAAGAACACTTTAATGATACAAAACATATAACATTCCCCATTATACACTCCAATCCAGTTTCTATTTTACCTCCATTCCATCTTCTTTCTTTTCTTGACTCTCACAAAGGGGATGGGGTGGGGGCATTAAAAATCTGTTATATTCTGTAAACTACAGATTTTTAATGCCCCCACCCCTTTTGTATATATAAAATTATCGTCATTTACCATATATGCCCTGTATGGGAACTCAACAGTAGTAAGTGAAAGACATCGAATTACCTCTTAACTGTAAGTGAAAGACATCAAATTACCTCTTAACTGTTTTGCGGAGCCTAGAATTCACATAAATGGAGGGATCCTGCAAAGATTTTTAATTTCAGAAGTTCTCTTTAACAGCATGGCCATGCATGAGCCTGTCCTCACATGGTAGTTCTCTGCAAACAAGAATATTTGCATTTGCCTGTGGGGTGTCCACTGTCTTCAGACAAATGTGCAAAAGCAAATAAATTAGGCATACTTGTGCAATTCCAGTGTGACTATGAGGTGGCACAAGGAGCTGTTAGTTGTCTATAGGGTAGAGAATCATCCCCATCTTCCATGTTCCAGCTAGCATTTCTGGGGCTGAAGAGTTTTTAACCAGAAATGCCTTTCAATTTGAACTTAGGAAATAGATATTGAAAAGATTGAGTTGCTGACACTAAAGGAGAGACAGATGAATCCTCCAATAAATCTCAGGAACCCTCTTGGGTGTTCCAACAAATGAGGCAGCAAGGTCAGCATGTGGCATAGAGTCCCTTGCAGTCATCACTCCAAACAGTTCACACAGGTGTACAACGAAGATAAAGTTATGCAGTGTCATTGCCCTCCTCAAGTCCTTATCTCTAGTTTACAACCAGGATTAAATGAGTATTTCTTTGTGGAACAGCAGTTGCCTTCCTCTTGTATGGGCTTTGAGTGTCTGTATCAGAATCAGTGTGCTGGAATCTGTCCTTCCCACCATCTCTGCATTTCTTTTCTTCTTTGTAGAGATGCAAATCTTGCTGCCTGCTGGCCTTTGCACAACTTCTCAATGGTGTCTATGGAGAAACATAAAATCATCCTTTCAAGCTGGCCTCTGAAATTGATGGCTCTCCATAGCCCACAACTCATCCTGGTTTGTATTTTTGCCCATTTTCAGAAATGAGTTTTCTCATGAAAATCCAGAAGTATGCAAATGCCATCATGGATTTAGACAAGACTCTGATCAGAGTGTCAACAGAGGACACACGGCAGAGCAAGCCCCTGTCTGTGGTTCTTTGATCAGGTAGAGGGCTGCTGAAGATCACTAGTATACACATATATTCTGTTCACATAAGTCTACAACTGAAGTTGTAGAATTCAGAGACAGATTTACTATTGTATTAGTAGCTTGTGAGAAAGTGGCCTTCATGAAATATCCTGTCACAACATGTTCTCTTTTTGCAGTGAAAATCAATCGAATAAATCCTGTCTTACTTTACAAGATTGTTCTTTACTACAAGCAACTGGCAATGGGGCTCTTAAGGTACCATGTACCATACTAAATGATTGTAGCAAGAATATCCTCACCTGCACAGTTGTATTTATAGAAAAGGAAAGCTTCAAATAAATTGTGTGCATTCCCACCATGGGAAGGAGCTGCAGGATACAGAGTTCAATAGATCACCAGTCCAATCCCCCTAACATGCCAAAATCTATTATGTTGCTGTCTTTCGTAATGATTCCCAAAGTTCTTGTGCTATATTTAACAGCCTTAGGGGGGAAAGTTCCTCAAATATACGTCCAAGATCCATGTCCACAGAGAAAGTATTTTCATTGTTTATGATCTTTTTTTGGTAGCATACACCATGGACCTGCTACAATTCACTTCCCTCCCCATCCCAAAAAAAAATCCATTTGAAAAACATTATCGTCCAGTTTAGCTCAATTCTAAGCTCTGTCCTTGATCTATTTTTAAGTGGCTGTGATTTTTTTTCTGGAGTTTAACTCACCACATCAATTTGGGAGGAACAAGCATTTCTTCTGGTTTCCCTGAGAGATTTCAGAATCTCAAAGCAATTTGTCCCCAAAATTATTATGAACTCTTTCCTCCTTCTCTACTGCAGTGCCCCCACTTGTGTTTCGACTTCTTAGAGATTGCTTCTTCTTGTGGTAACTTTTATTTCCTTAGTTCTGAGTGGAGGCTTGTCTTGCTGGGCATTTAAAAGTTTGTGTTTTTTCCTCCTAGTCAAAAATAGTAAGTCATGGTTTCCAAGAGATAAGCTTCAGTTTATTGATTTAAAAAAAGCTTGAAGTTTTGCTTCTCATCAATCGCAGTACAACTTGCCTTGTAGGCAGTTACTTTCTATTATCGCCATTGTATCTTACAAAAATGCATTTACCTCCTTCTGAGTGTTGAACCTTCCAATCCTTTCTCCAGGCAGGATCCATTACACAGGAAAGGTCCAGAGAAATATATTGGATCTTCATGTTTCCTTTAACTAGTGTTTTGCTGATAGAAAATACAAAAAAGCCACTAGATTGAACCCACAGAACCCCCGGCACAAGTCACCTTTTCAAAGGGTTTAGAAATTCATCTGGGGCTGAGAACTGAGGAGGAACTATCCTCCTTCACTGTATACAGGAAGCAGTCTGGGCATGTTGTTTTGGCATATATTGGAAAACATCTCACAAGTGCCTCTTCCCCTTCCCTGCCAGCATAATTAATAAATAATTAGTGCTCTC
Organism: Furcifer pardalis; assembly: GCA_030440675.1. NCBI lineage: Eukaryota > Metazoa > Chordata > Lepidosauria > Squamata > Chamaeleonidae > Furcifer > Furcifer pardalis. Next base: position 29,392,518 of record CP126892.1, read on the forward strand.
ACTGCTGCACAATTTATGACACTTTAAGTCACCTTCCTGAGACATCCACTTTAGTTTGCTTCATGGTATAGCCAGTGAATTAATGACCTATAATTCTACACGTTTATTCCCCAGAATGCTATTCAGTAACAAACATAGCCAGGATCTGTAGCATTTATCATTCATTCATTTTATATATATTTTTTCATTTGTAGACTACCTTTCTTCTTCCTGGGCAGTTTCTTATTAGAAAGAGTATGTAAAACATTCCTCAAATGCACATGAAAAAGCAGCCAGCCAATCATACAACATTTGGTAATTGAAGCCTTTCTTCAGCTGCCTAATTACCAAGTGTGACCTGGCAGTGTTTTGTCCCACTGTTTGGTCCTCTTTGGGAATGAGCTGGTTCACTCCTTTTTCCAGCAACCATGTGATGTACAGGAAGTCACAAACTGGCCCATCCCTTATCTAAGCTTATCCATACATGGCAGGGGATACTAAATTTTAGTGCAGTTCGGAACACTCTGGTTTGGTTTAGTTCTGTCCCTTGTGATTGCCAGTTCAAACCAGAGTGAATAGATTAGCTGCAACTTTACATAAATCACTTCAAGATCTAACTAATAATTAAGACATGTAAAGCTTTCTCCCACTCCCACTTATGGAGAAGACAGAAGAAGATGCAGTCCTTTATAAACCAGAGCTGTATTGGTTGATTGCCAAGCCAATTAAGTGCTATGTCAATTTTTTTAAAAAATTGCAGCTTTTTCCTCTTTCATTGAAGGGGAAATTGGAGAGAAAAAATTGGTGTACATGTGTATCTTTCTCTCTTTTTGTTATTCTTTTTTTTCCCTTTCCTCTTAAAAGCTCAATAGGGTTGTTTGAGACACAGTGTGGCTTCCCTCCACCAAAACATCCAGTCCTTGAATGTGGATGCAACATTTTTTCCAATCAAACTATATGTTTATTTGGCCATCTGATCATACTCTCAATTACAAAAAGCACACCTAAAAAGTAAAATCTTTGCCAGCCACCTGGAGAACATTATGGAGCGATCAACCTAGCCCCAAGTTGGAAGAGAATTCCAAAATCTGGGAGAAGCCACCAAAACGTCCTTTTCTTAAAAGGTAAAGATCACCCTTGCTCAAAAGCTAGCTGTATTTGACTCTAGGGTTCGGTGCTCATCTGGGTTTATAACCAAAGAGCCAGCACTCTCTGTGTCTGGAAACATTTCCAAGGACATGTGGCAGGTATGACTAGACACTGGAGTGCATGGAATGCTGTTATTTTTCCCACAAAAGTGGTACCTATCTATCTACTTGCAATTTCTTGCTTTTGAACTGTTAGGTTGGCAGGGTCTTGAACTGCTGACCTGCTGATTGTCAAGTTCAGCATCTTAACTGCTAAGTCCCTAAATCTTTCTCTTACATCCTCACTAATTGAGTATTTCTGACTACAGCACATCTATCTCATGCAGTTTACGCTTCAATTTGTTAACGCTCATCCAGTTCTTTAGAAACTGGTTTGGGACTAAAGCAGCATACTGGGGACAATGAACCTACAAACTCAATTGAATGAAGGTATGTGACTGAAACATGGTATCACATCCCTGGATTGGCTGAGCCTAATGTACATGACAGAATTTTGGCAAACAATGAGAATCTCTCATTTGCCAAGGTTTAAACTTCCAGCCTAGAATTACAGAGACTAGGACAACAAAGTTTAAACAGAAAACATGCCATCATTTCTTAGACTCAGTTTCTAATCATGAAAATTGAAACATTAGAAATAAGTTGAGGGCAGGAACCAGCAAGATAACATTTGAACTTTCACTGGACAAAAATGAATGGGTTGATGGAGCAGGTTACTGGTCATGTGATGAGCATAGCACACAGATGCATATACACATGTTGCGAAAGACAGTCATTGTGATATCAGTTTCCCTAACCTTTCCTTGCTGGAACTCTGCAGAAGTAACAGGGGGGACAGCTATTCCAAAATTTTTGAATGAAAGTCAATTAAAGTAGTGAAAACAGTTGACCAGCACAAAAATAGACTTGCTAGTTTTTTAATATTAAATCCATAGGACCACTTCACACAGAAGACTTAAATGTCACTACTGATGGGCTTATGTCAAAGCTATGGTTTTACAAAGATCAACATTCTTTCTATCTTACCTTCATGTATTCAAAAGGTTCATTTCATTTCACTAAAAGCCTCACCTGTGATGCATTTTCTGCTTTTATGGTTTTCTCCTTTTTATGCTTGGCTGACTTTCAAAGCTATGAACAACCAACGTTGTTGGTTACCACAGTACAAGATCAAAGGCACTGATACTCAACTGTTGTCTAACAGAATCTTTTAAAGTGCAAGTTCATTGTAATAGCTCCCCATCTCTACTGGAGCATTCCTTTATTCATTCTTCTTCACCCTTCACTGAGGGTGCTGAGCACAATTACCCATTAAAAGAACATTCCTCCTGCAAAATTTAACTGGGCAGGGAGTAGAAAAAGTTAGTCAATACAGACATTGCCATAAACATATTTGATAGTTTGGAAATGTTCTTTGATGCTGATTGTGGTTGTCTACATTGATAGACACTTCCCATTAAAACAAGCATAGTGAACTTCCCAACTAAAAGTCAAAGTGAAGCACAGTGGTGTAGCAGGGGGGGCAGCCCGCCCCAGGTGGCACTTTCTTTTTTATTATTTAAAGAGTTTTACAAGGAGTATACATTTCTATTCCCCCCACAGCCCCTCCCCCCACCCTCCCCCGTTACCCCTCCCCCTTCCCCCTCGACTTCCCAGAACTGGACACAAGGTATAATCCATACCAAATCCCATTAACATCTAAGAAACATCAAAATAAACAAACATTATACCAATCACATCATTCAAATATTCTTAATACTCATAAGCTAACTGGATCTTATCTGTTTTATATCTATCCTGTATAAAATCAATCCAGCATCTCCAATCTAATAAATATTTATCAATTATCTGATCTTTCAAATATGCAGAGACTTTTGCCATCTCTGCCAGATTTGATACTTTAAGTACCCATTCCTCCACTGTACACAATTCTTCCTTTTTCCAATACTGGGCGATCAGTAGTCTCGCTGCAGTTATTAAGTTCAATAAGAATTTTGTTTCCACAACTGTACATTCAGAAGTAATCCCCAATAGAAATAACTGTGGTGTAAATTTAATTCGCCTCTTAAAAATCTTTTTCTGCATTATCCACCATATTTTTATCCAAAATACTTTAACCTTCTTACACATCCACCAGATATGATAATACGTAGCAGCTTCACAGTCACACCTCCAACATTTAGGTTTTAAATTAGGATACATTATTGACAACTTTTTCGGATCTAAATGCCATCTATAAAACATTTTATAAAAATTCTCCCTCAAATTTTGACCTTGTGTAAATTTTACATTTCTAACCCATATCTTTTCCCACGTCTCTAACATTATTGGTTCTTGTATATTTTGCACCCATTTTGTCATACAATCTTTAACTAATTCAGGGGCCAAGTCCATTGCTATTAATACCTCATATACCCTTTTAATATGGGCTTGCCCCTGATTCTTAATTTGTTCAATCAATTCCTCATCAATTGTTGATATACCTGTTTTCAAGTCTTCCTTCAGTCTGGATTGTAACTGCCCATATTGAAACCAAGTCTGTAATATTCCAGCTCTTTTCAAATCTTCAAGTGGTTTAAGTCGCCATGTATCACCATCCCAATCTAACAATCCTTTATATGTAACTGAATCATGCTTCTCCAAAACACTAATATTACCTATCGTATGTCTAGGTACTGTCCATATAGATACCTTTTGATTCAGTTTGTATTGGTACTTCTTCCACACTCTTAACAGAGCACTTCTCAAAATATGAACTTTAAAAATAGTATCAACCTTTTTCTCATATACCAGATATGCATGCCATCCAAATAACAAATCATGCCCTTCAATATTAAGATTACCCTTCTCCGTCATATTAACCCAATCACTAACCAGGGTTAATGCTGTCCAGGTGGCACTTTCCAGGGGGTGGCAAAATGTCCCAGTGGGAGGTGAGGTGACGAGGGTGCTCCTTTCGGGGTCTGCAGCAATGGTGCCATCGCAGCACCAGCCTTGCTTCTGGGACAGCTGGGAGGAGCCAGAGCTGGGATACCTGAGCTGAATGAAGGGGGAAGGAGAGTGGACTGGAAGGTTGAGGAGCACCAAGCAGGCACACTGGGACTGGCTCTACCTCTGCAAAAGGAGTTGAGCTGTTCCTGCATCCATGCCTCCTCCTGTCTCTCCCCCCTGCCTTGTTCATGCGTGGGGGGCCCAGTCCTTCCCACCTGTCGCAGCTCCTGCCAACCTAGCAGTTTGAAAGCAAGAAATTGCAAGTCGATAAATAGGGAGACCATGGCGGAGGGGGTGGCAAGCCTAGGGGTGGTAAGCCTTGAGGGGGTGACAAGCCTAGAAGGGGGGGGTTTAATAAGTTTGGCCTGCGCCCTGGGCAGCTGAAGCCCACGCTATGCCACTGGTAAAGCAGCTCTGATTACTTTGACACTTGCCATTTGATTCCCTTAACTACAGTTCTTAAAGTAAGACCAGAAAGAGATATGGCAGATGGTTTTGTTGGTGATCTAGTTTGGCTATAAAGTTGCTTTTATGAGATGCAAAAAAGTGACACACACACACACAAACACACACACACACACCAAGATTGGAATATTAGTTTGAAAACAAACAGGTTTTAACATGTTTAATTATCCATTGCTGTGGATAAAAACAATCTAGTTCAGTGTCTTAACTACTAAGCCATCACAGTCCCCTTAGAAACAAAAGACTTATATAAAAACAGTACTTAGTACTTGTATTGATACCACAAAGCTCTTTGAGGAGTTTAAGTAGCCTTCACTAACTCACATCCTCTAGATGTGTACAATCCCACATCCCCATTGTTGGTGGAGTCCTGCAATTCAACACAACTAGAAAGTGCTGGTTGGGGAAAGTTGCATCTGTTTTTTCTTCTCTTCTGTTGTTTTCCTGCTCTGGAAATCTGCATCCTTTTCACTTGCTCTTTAAAGACTGAAAGAGAATGCTATAAAACATGAAAAATTGCTATCAAAAACTTGTAGAAATGCCTATAAATGTCTTTTAAAAGTACCTTTAAGTAAAATATATTACCTGTTACAAACATACCTTGGTAGTTCCCCCTCCCTTCATTACTTCATTTTAAAATGGAACTCCATCATAGCCTCATTACCCCTCCCCCAAGGGTAACTCGTTACATATAATTAACTTGTTGCTTCCAACCTCTGTACTCAGTTATAAAACCACATAAAGGGAACAATTCTATGACTCCTGGAAGGATGTCCTCCAAATCATAGGATGTGGCAGACAATCTTCTTATTGAGAGTGGGAAGAAGGTAGAGGGAATCTTGCATTTATAGACATCTCCATTAGCTCAGCAGAAATTCTAGTTCCTTCCCCTCCTTCCATTGTTGGAAAGACAGACTAAGGAAGTAACTAGACTCTGTTTGTCTGATTTATTCCTAAGAGAAGAGGGAAAGCTTGCCAGCCCTGGAGATGTGATGGCACAAGTGATCTGTGACTGAGATCATATACATTTTCAGCAACCGCACAGAACGGTTTTGAAGACTGCTGTGGAAAACGGTATTCCAGGAGAAGGTTTTATGGCACAGGCTTTTAATTGGCTGCTTTGAAGATTGCTAGAGGGGAAATGGCTCTTTAAAGAAAGGTTTGTAGGACACTGTGGGGTCTTCAAAGCATGGATTATAGTGAGGTGGATTGTTAGTAAAATAAAAATTAAGGAGATTCAAAACAGGAAACAGAGAAATGGGCCAAAAATAGCATTCTTGATGTTGTTTTCAAAAGTGCCATGACACAAGGCAAATTCAAGGAGGAAAGGATCTTCAACATAGTCAGATACAATACAATAAACACTTTCTCTCTTACTGGAATAAAATGAGGTAAGAAAAGGCAATCAACTTTCACTTCAGAATTCTCCCATGCTGCTAAATTGTCTCACACACATCCCCACCACCACCATTAAACCACTGCAAATTACAGATTTAAAGAGTAAATCATAAGGATGCCAATAATAGAAGTTACTTCAGAAGTAACAAATTGGCGGTGTGGGGGGGGACTCTATCTAATGATATCAGAGGAAGGAAAAAGGAATGTCCCAAGCCTGAAAGAGTTTCCTGAAAAAGTTTAACTAATGGAAGAGGGGAGCTCAAAAGATGTGCATATTGTATCGACATTATTTTGTCTTTTCCCGGAAAGATCCAATGAAAGGTGTTTGCAAAAAAACCCCACACCTTACAATATAACAAAAACTCTAGAGTGTTCGAAACATTTATATGGCATCTGGGAGAGGCTAAGGATACAAGTCTGCTTTTTAGAAGAGAAACGGGGCTCATATCATGGGTAGGAAACTTTAGCAAGCATCCTTCAACAAAGGAAGGCCTACACTGCACAAACCCAACAAATGGAATGTGTAAACATTGCAGTGCTTGGTATCAGTGAACTAAAGCCTTTTCTTCATTTGGCAGGGTAGCAATAGCTAAGGTGAAGACAGTAACTAAGATTTTTTAAAAAAAAAATATTAAGATTACATTTCTATTTAGGATGATTCCAATTAAAATTAGCAAAGAAAAGTTAAAAGATTGTTGAAAGAAACTTCATACATTTTTGTAGTGAGGAAAAACTGCATAAATCTCAAAAAAAATGTGGAGGATTAGAATTTTCTAATTTAAGCTTACTTTATATTATCAGCCATTTAGGATTTATCTTTGATGTTATATCTCAGCCCAATAAATTAATTTAGCTAAATTATAACCTCAATGACTTTTGTGCTCAACACCAAGATAGTGCTTCTAACCAAACTTTCTTGAGACATATTCAAGATTCTAATTTTATCCATAATTCCCATATTCCCTTTCCTTCCAGAAAAACAATAATTCTTGATTAGGGTACTTTCCTCTCCTTTTTCAAAAAGCATCTATTATGCAGATATTCCATGTGTTTTTAAAGAAATCTGATCTCAATATACCCTTCTTTATTTTCCTCTTAGTAGTCAATTTAATATTTTGTTTTATTAAACAAAACACAAAAACATACAAGGTACAAAAATACATACATACATAGCTCCAAACTTTTTAACAGTAATTTATAAACGAATCTTAATAATACATTGTAATACAAAAACAAATGTGCCCCCACCACACTGGGACCTTAATATTTTATCCAAAAGTCTCTAAACAATCTTATATTTTTAAGATTATCCCCTATTACCAAAACATTGAGTATTCTTTCCCAGGTTTAACTCCCTTAGATTTAACAAATACTGTACATAATAAATTCACTCCAAATATATTTAAAATCATGTTTCTTTATCAATCCTTTTTTTAAAAAGTCCTTTTATTTCACAGGTCAGTTTATCATTTGTAGCAATACTCCACAATACATTATACCAATACTCCAGTCTAAAATTCATTTAAACTTTCCAATTTTAGCCATTAATAATGCCATAGCTGTTACCATAATAACAATCAGATATTAAACAATCTTATGTTTATCAATGTTTATATCTCCAAATTCCATTAACAAAGCAATCATGGGACACATTCATAATTTTAAAGATAAATTCTGATTAATTTCCTCAAATACTTTTACCCACAGTCTTACACAATTCACAATCTTACAGTCCCACCATAAATGAAAATATGTCCCAATACTTTCCTTACATCTCCAGCACTCTTTTTGTCACTTATGATCATATTAATTTAATTGGACTTGTGTCATATACCATCCCCATAAAATGTTGTAACAATGTTCTTCAATTCTCACTGACATGTTTTTCATAATCCTTTGTTTCCATATTTCTATCCCACTCTTCCTCCAATAGTCATTTATTGTTAAATGCTGTTTCCTTGTATCAATTTTCCATTTGCAATTTAGATTTAACTTTCCAATTATTTGCAATTCTCAGTCCTTTTACTATTACCAAGATAATTATAATTTTCCTCCAACTAATTTGGGCATCTCTAAAGCTGTTTAGCGATGCAATTTTGGGATCTGTATTCAATTTCTGATCAATAATTTCAGTAATCTCTTTCAAAACCTATGTCCATATTTCTTCAACATCTCTCCATTCTCACCACATAAGGAAATCAGTACTGAGGGCTTGGTTACATCTCTATAACTGAATTGGAATCTCTGGCCTGATTTTATTTATTTTATATTGATTACATACCACCTCAATATTACTGGAAAATAATTTTATTTTATTCTTAAAGATGTCATTTTACCAATTTTCTTATTCCATACTGTCTTCCAGTCCTCTGCACTTATTTCTTCTCCCGAATCCTTTTGCCAAACCTTCTTGCTGCATCTATCACCCTGTTGATCACCAGGGTTGATTTGGCTGATCAGGCTGGCTGGCGGGTGTCTCCCCCCACCTCTCACCACTCCATGTGCATCCCTCCCAAAGCTGCATGCTTGGTAGAAGAGGACGACCATCCCAGATAGAAAGAATTATGCAGTTGGGTTTCTCTACCCAAAATTGTATATAATTTACTAACCATCCCTTTAGGTTTCACCTTCTCTTTAAAATCTATTATTTTTTTAAAAGCTTATTCAGATCCCTTCCTTTCCCAATTTTTTTCCTAATATAATGACATGTAATATTATTTACTTCTAGATCATTTTTATTGCAGTTTAAAATTTAAAAAATGACCCAATTAAGATGCCCACATGAAAAAATGGAAATGATAGGACAGCACTAGAACAGTCAAAATTCGCATAACGAGCAAGTTTTTTGCTAAGCAGTCCGATCGCATAACGATCGCATGGAAAAACTCACATAACGAGCATTTCTATGGGGAAAACTCGCATAGCAAAAAAAAATTCGCTATGCAAGTTTCCCCCCTTGAAACGCTCATTATGTGAGTTTTTCCATAGGGAAAAGTCCAACTCGCATAGTGAAAAATTCATTATGCGAGTCTGACTCGCATAGCAAAAAACTTGTATAGAGAGCAGCCTCGCAGAACAAATTAAATTCGTTATGACTGTATATACACCAACAATAATATAACATCAATAGAATCCTATTATTGTTTGTGTAAGTGGCTCAAGTCACTAAGATGCTGACTGGGAGGCGGAAGGTCAGCAGTTCGATTCCTGAGTACTGCAGGATGGAATGAGCTCCCGTCTCTGTCCCAGCACCTGCCAACCTAGCAGTTCGAAAGCAAGAAGTTGCAAGTAGATAAATAGGAAACACTTCAGTGCCACATGACCATGGAAATGTCTGCAGAAAGACAGCACTGGCTCTTCAGCTTAGAAACAGAGATGAGCACTGACCCCTAGAGTCGGATACGACTGGCTTTCGAGCAAGGGAAACCTTTACCTTTACCTTCAAGAGTGGTGTAACCTGATGCAGGCAACTGAGACTAACTGATGAAGTACTAGGAGGAGGTCTTAGCAACATATTTAGTCATACACTCAATTGTACAACTGAGATGTGTTAGGCAAGATTTATACCACTAGTAGGATTCCAACTACTATAGTACATAAAAGAAACACCAGCTTTCACCCACATATTATTAGGTCAAGTGTTATCAAAGGACTAAATGATATGATGAACTCCTCCATACACTTAGAGTTCAAAGGGTTTTTAAAATTAAAATAACCAATATATGCTGTTTCATTCTTAAACATAACAGATTAAAATAGCAAAATGCCATTGCTGTGGTGCATTTGATCATGGTTTGGCTTGTATCTGTCTAACAGTGCTACTGAAAATGTAAAAGAATGGTGCTTTGGGAATACCTTAAAAGCTTAGAGTACATTTTACACTTACTAAGCTGAAGGGCTTTCAAAATGTTCTCAATTATGTGTTCCTAAAATCTTGTCTAGTAAATATACCTGTTTCTTTCTCAGTAGTAAATTTCTCCCACGCCACTAAGTGAACATTATTTCAAGCAAAAGAAAAAGAAATGTTCCTGATTTCTCCCCCCAACATGCTCATTTTAAACTGTAAAAAGTAGGCCATACAAAAATGAAATACTTTCCGATACTGTATGAGACATACATTAACTAACATTCAGGCAGACAGGACACTTTAGTGATCTGAATGTCATGTTACAGAGTCACACAGAATTACTCCAAGTTAAAAGTTCATGTATAATTCTTGTAAATTTTCCAAGTAAATAGTTATTTTACGACATTGTCATCTGAAAAGTTGTGAACAATGTCCCTGAGTTCAGTTGCCTGCCATGTACAGATTATATTTCATAGGGGGAAAGAAGCAGTGAGTAAAATTGTCTCAACAAATCTATCACATTTTTTCTACTTGATTACTATTTTGTCCTACAAAACATAATACATAGGGAGTGAAAAATAATGTAGTGCCAACAAAAATAAAATGGAAGACATTTATAATCTGAAACTGTAATCTTGTCTAAAAGACAAAAATATATGGCCTATTCCCATTTTTAAAAAATCAAATATAGCTATGGATGATTTAAACAACTTCAGACCAGTCACAAACATACAATTTATGTGCAAGTTGATAGAGAGGGCAGCAGCCAATCATCTGCAGGAGTTCTTTCATGAAACCGATTGCCTATCTCTTTTCTAGTCAGGATTCAATTCACAGGGAAACTGCACTGGCCATGCTGCTTGATGACCTTACATGTAAAGTAGACCAGGAAAACTTGACCCTCTTTGTGCTCCTGGATCTCTCAGCAGCCATGATATCCTTTTGGAAAGTCTGTTGGGATTAGGGATTGGAGACTTTGTCTTTCAATGGTTCTGGTCTCTCCACAATGGCCATTCCCAAATGGTCAAGCTTGAGCAATGATGACCAAAGTGCCCATTGCACATGTCATACATGGCGTTTGTTTCAGGGGTCCCTGGCACTGTCAGCGCCAGGGGTTGGGGGCTGACAGGGCACAAATTTGAATGAGAATTAACAAGTGCCATCAGAAGCCAGTGGATAATTTGTTATGGATAATGTGAAGACAAATTGGAAGGTGTAAAAAAGCCATTGAACATTGTTTTATTATCACTAAAATAGGAAAAATATCTTTTTTAACGTATGTTTATGGACAGATAAAGGTCCAGGCAGCCAAATGTCTTTGGCTGTAGCAAAGGGAACAATCGATACAACTTGCTGGCAACTAAATGCAATTAAAAACACCTGTCCCAAGTGAAGCTTAGTGATGACCTTTGCAAGAAAGCTATCACTGATAATTCAGCCACACACTTTCCAAAGAGCTTCTTGATTTTTATAGGTTACCCAAAGAGCATGAGAAAATCTGTTTCTTGGGTCAATGAATTTATAAAGGACACAAACCGGTTGCTTCAATGGCATTTTTTTCAAAAGCCATGGTTTTTTCTTCATAATATCTTCATCCACTGGTCTCAAACAGTACTTGGCTAGAGAGTGCCTGAAGATTTTTGGTCTTGAACTCAAGGCTCCTACTATGTTTGGAAAAGTTATTTCTGGGGATTTCTGTATGAGAGATCCAGCAGCTAACTGGAGATATAAAATTTATAAGAACAAATTAACTTTTCATAGAGAATATTTCAGTATACAATGAGAAGTGAAAAATGCAAATAAACAGGTCACACAGTTTGGTTGCATACAGAGAAATCATAGTGGGTTACAAATAGGTACACTCTACTTGATCTTGGCCAATAGGACAATAAATGATTGCTTCTTGGCCTTTGGGCCAAGTTGTGTGTATGAATATGAAATAATGATAATACTGTACTTCCAGCAGTATATTGTTATTTTGGTAATACAAGGTGTTCAAAATGAAAGATATATTTACACTCTAAGTGTTCACTTTATCTATATGCATATGTATATGCCCTCGTTCCCCCTCACCCTCCCAGGGAAACCCCCTTAACTTGCTCCAGACCCTGCTCGAGGCTCCATGTCTCTCCTTCATCCCCCCCCCCCACACACACACACCAGGCCCATGGAGACTCACTGACCAAAAACACAGCAGAGAGGTCCCCTTGGGGGGTGGGGGTGGCAAAGCATCCCTGTCGAGGCTAGCCTCTTCCTCCTCCTTGCCCCAGGACAACAACAGTGGCTCTTCATCCTCTTCTTCCTCTTCCTCAAGCAGCTGTGGGTCCCACTCGGGCAGCAACAGTGGAGGCAGCACCATGTGAAACTGGGGGAAGGGGAGGGAGGAGCTCATACTGGCTGGACCATCCTGCATGATCTCAGCCCTCAACCATCTGCCCACCTGCCAGGTGCAAACTACAGGTGCTGGTGCTGCTGTTAGAAGCAGTGGGTGGGCTCCGAAGCCTCACTCCAAGCCCATGACCAGGGCATGACCCATCCTGCCTGGGGGGATGGGGAGGGAAGCAGACAACAAGAGGCCAGTGGAAGGCCTGCTGGCTCCTGCAGCGTTCCTGAGCCCTGGTGAGGCTGGGTCGGTGCTCCCAAGCCCTGGCAAGGATGGGTTGGTGCTCCTGAGCCCTGGCGAGGCTGGGTTGGTGCTGCCATCAGGGGGTTCACTGTATCTGGGCACCTCAAGGTGGGTGGGGTAGGGAGTGGGCATGGCCAACTGGTTCTACTACTGGTATGCCTGAACCGGTCTGAACTGGCTGATGCCCACCACTGGATGTATCACTCAGTCCTATCTCTTAGTTTAATTAAGTTTGTTTCTTAATGCTATAGATTCTTTTCCTTGTCAGTAGCAAGAAGAGTAGTTAGAAATCAAGCTGTCAGTCTGTCATAACTTGAATATTGAGTCTGAGGGCTGGTGGCATTCCCCCAGATAAAAGCATCATAGTTGCTGGCTAAAAGTTTTACACTTATGGTAATTGAAAGTAGTGTGTGTGAGAGAAGTGATAAACAATGGAGCCACAGAACAAGCTCAGTTCTAATTGCATAACCATATGAAGGTTCATTTTCCAAAACTCTAAATTAATTTACTAATTTTAACAGTACAACGTATTGCCATAATAGAGGAAAAGCGGGGAAATAGCAAAAAATGGATCTCCCACCCAATATTGTGATTATATTGTGTTTATATATACTCTATGACTGTGAGCCACCCTGAGTCAGGTTTCCCCTGATTGGGTGGCATATAAATGGGAAAATTAAATTAAATTAAAATTAAAACAGCATCTCATATTTTGCTCCCCCTCCTCGAGTTCCATAACATTGAGTTAAATCAACCACATAACCTGGAACTCCTTTGTTTAATAATTTCCCTGCAAGTAGATAGCACAAAAAGGGAAGACAGAATTCAATACATAGTTGCTGAAATTAACTTCTATCCCATGTTTTATAATAGCTACAAAATTGCTTTTAGCTTTTTGGAGTTAAAACATTAGGCTATAGCATTAGTTCCAACTAGGGCAGATCTACTGAGTGGATGAGATTTGTTAAATCCACTCTTACATCCTACTGATTCAGTTAGCCTACTCTGGTTGGGCTAACAACTAGATTTACTTTAGCTCTTTCTGTATTGGAGAAGATCCTGGAATACCAATGAGAAATTTGACTTTTTATGGGGACCTCCAGTCAGACTCAGCAGTGGACACGGCTGTCAGCAGAACATGTGTCTTTCCAGAAATTGTTGGGCCACAACTCCTATCTGCATTAGGCGATCTAGTGAAGAACAAGGGATGAGTGGAATTACATTATAGCAGCAATTTAAATGTCATATGTTTCTTATTCCTGGTTTAAATTGAGAGTCTACATATTTATGGGCCTATACATGCATGTTGGAGAAGAGTGGGGGACCTCGGATAAAACGTATCCATTATTTTACTATTCCTAATCTCCCTCTGACATAGTAGAGAAATTTGGGTGCATGACATTGAAAGGGATTTTCTGTCCTCCGTTATCATTGTGTTTGATCTCACAGAGAACATCCAATTGTCCTTGTTATTGAACCCTGATATTATCCTGGCCATACCTGTTTAAGAGGACTGTTGTTTTCATCCACGAAGCACAAAGCGAGACAAATATAATGAAGCTTTGCATTTCATTGCAAATGGAAAATGTAATTGCTGGCACCTGGTGTTCAGCAGTGAAATCAATAGGGCTATTAGCACTCTTCTGTATTAGCACTTCAGCTTAAAAGTACTATGGATTATTCTAGACAGTGGTTTTACTCTCTCCACGTTCAAGAAGCACTTCCACATCCACTTAGGGTGGCCACTTACACATCACCAAAAGGAGGACTAAGGGCTACTTCACACTTTACTTTGTATCAAATCTGGATGTGCATCATGGTGGAGAATTGAAAAAGTTTCATATAAAGTTATTAGGACCAACAAGAATCATAATCTATGGAGACCAACAAGAATCATAATCTGTTTGAAAAGAAAAGCTCTATTATCTGCCAGATTGTTTTCTCTATGTCATAGTCATGCTATGATCATTCATACACTTCCCTGAGTCCTACTGAACACAGAGACCACAATCTTGTATTCACTATGCAATATATAAGAATAGATGCACAAACACTCCTACTGCTGTAGTTGGGTGTCTACATTTGGGAAAGCAATCATTTACCCAACGGCACAATGAACAGCAAAAGATAGGAAAACTGCTTTTGCAATGGCCCTTACTTGGCCAGAGATAGATAGATAGATCCATCCATCCATCCATCCTTCCATCTATTAATTGTGCTTTACTTCTGCATATACAGTAAAACCTCACATAGCACAATTAATGTGTTCCCCAGGAAGTTTCTTTAAACAAAATGTGTATTCCCATACGAGTGCATTGGAAACCAAATAATGTGTTCCGGACCGCAAAAAAAAAAGCCCCCAAAATCTGTCTACATGTGCTGACATGGAAACCAACCCACAATGCAGAACACACAGTAAAAGGCATGCACAGCACATTTGCTGAGATGGAACACACAGCACATGCACACGCACGCGCACACACACACACACAAAGCAGAATAGTCATTAAAAGCCATGCAAGAATGCTAGATATACAAATGTCCCCAAACTAAAATTTTCAAACTAAAAATGCTCCAAGAACAAACTGAAAATGGTTCCCATACTGCATTTTTAAAAACCCTCCAACCCCTTCCCCCAAAATTCCACATACGTTGAATCATATATCCCTACCTTTGCACTGCTTGATTAATGCTCCAAAATCCAAAACTGCTCTCTCAAAAATCCAGGAATGGCTCTCCAAAAGTTGCTTCCAAAATCCACTCCACACCTTCACACTTGCTGCTGCATGCAACCAACAGACACAAGAATGTCAGGTTTCAGTGCTATAAAACCTCCCAGGCACAATGCAGTCTGGTTGAAGTTCAGTTCGCTTTGCAATTTGTTGCTGTACCAGCCCACTATATCCTATGGATTCCCACTCACTAAGCGATTTTTTTCATCCTACAAGCCATTTGTTATGCAAAGTTTTGCCATACATGAATGAGGTAGTAAACTGAGGTTTCCATAGCACAGAGATTGGTTCCCTCCTCTCACAGTTCCAAAATCCAGCTTGCAAGTAAGTTCTGGTGAACATCGATATCTCACATTGTGGCCTTTATGACCAAAAGCGGAGACATCTGGCCCTTCAGATGGGTTTCAGTCCCAATTAGTCATATCCATCACAACCAGTATTGAAAAAAATGGTGGTAGTTTATGTCCAGGGCTAAGCTTCTTTTGCTTTCACACTCCAGATCATACAATATCCTACAACTTCCTTTTTGTGTGTGTGATTGAGATAAAAAAAATAGGTAAACAAAAGCTACATCTGTTCATGAACTCACAGCTCATGTCATAACATAGCACTTTTATGAAGCTAAAACCCTGGACAATATTTCTGAATTTTCTGTTTAGAATGCAATTTGTAAATCGCAGATCCAACACATTTCAGACATATGGCATTTAACAAAAATAATACCTACTGATACATTTTCAAGACATGTTTAGAGCACTTTGTGCGTTCAATCAATGTCATTAATTCATATTTGAGAGACCTGTAATTTTCCTCCATTACTGAAGACTGTATAACCAGCAGTCAATTGGATGAGCACAGAACAGTCTGGACCTGTTTGGAAGGTCATTTTTAAAGAGGGGAAATGGAAATTTGCTGTCAGATTAATAATTTGTGAGCCCAGAGAAGGTAGTTTCTCAAGTCCTAGCATAAGGAAAATCTTATTTTACAAAATAAAACCTAAATAGTGAATGACAACAAGTTCATAGCTTGCATAAGTTTGCAAGGGGGGAATAGGATGGAGCCTGGCAATATTTAAATATTCTAGAACAGGGGTGCCCAAATTTTTTGGGCCACGGGCCGATCATGTGGTTCAGGGAGCCAGTCACTAAGGCCTGGGGACCGGGTACTGACCCAACGCCAATTCATCTGGGCGTGTTTTACTTCTGCTTCCAGGAGCGACAAGGGCTTCATAGGCTGGATGAATTGCTGTCGGGGTCCACACCTGGCCCCCAGGCCTTAGTTTAGGCACTGCTCTACTGCTCTAGAAGAAGATTTAAGAATTTATGAAGTAGAAGACTGTCACTTGGCAAAATAATTGAAGTCAGATTGAACTTATATCCGAGAATGCTTTTTTTCCCTGAAGCAGGAAAAATGCCATTAGCATGAATTTGTTTAAGATGGATCCCAGCTTGCCATGAAGTGACCCACACACTATGATGGCCTACCGCAGCCTTGAGGATACTGTATTTTCAAGGTACACCTTCATAGTCAGTCCATTTGTTACTTTGTAGAAATGTGTTTTAGGCATAATCATTGTGAAGGATACAAGCTGAAGAGTGCTGCTTATAGTGGCAAATCAAAAGCAGGGGATATCCCAAAGTGTAAAACTACTGAGGTCAATGGAAGATAACAAACCAACATTGTCTAATTAGATAATGCAGCTACTTAAGAATTTAAGAAGATCTCTTTGTAAAGGCCCATTTAGCCACAACTCTGTGCAGCTAAGGAGGTAAAATTGGCCAGTCAAGCTCAACATTGGTCTGAACAAAATAGTCCCAGTTAAGACTTTGTTGTAAGGAGAAATTACACAAGAATGGCTCTAAGGTGATGCTGATCCTATGATGCTGAGTTTCTGACCAAAGCTTTATACTGCTACTCAGAAGTGCTGCAGAAGGCTGGAACCACTAAAGTGCTGAGGTGATGGGCTAAAACACTTGTTTTTCTTTCTACATCATATTTCAAGCTATGCATTAAATACGTAAGAATGAAGCTGACAATGGGGCAGAATAGGCTTGTAATCCAGAAATCCCCATGCTTGACTTCCCGTAGTGCCTTGTGGGAAGGCAAATGCCCATGCTTCTATTTCTCACACAAACAAGAAATGGGAGCCCTTGCTTAATGGAGTTTAAATCTATAACCCAGTGCTAATACATTGCATTTCCTGCTGGGGTTGAGTGTTATCTGAAGGCACGCTGATCTCTGCTGATCTTCAAATGAACTGTGTAGGCATTTGTAGTCGACATGCAATCCAAGGCCCTGGCTTCCAGGTAAGGAAAGAGCATTAAAACATTAGCAAATCAGTCACAATAAGTTATTTTCATAAAGCTTTTTTTAAGAGCAACTACTACTAGTGAAGAATAACAGGTATTAGAGCCTTTCCCCCGTTATCTCAGGAAAACACATTTGTTAGACACATAAGCAAGATATAAATTATGTATACCTTTGCTGCCGGGGCAAAAATATAACCCTTACGGTTTTCAAAAATCAAATCATTAAATTTTTAAACAAACCGCTGCATTACCTCATGACAAAATGTTTTATTTCAAGATGTTCCTGTACTGCTAAACTTCTTGTTGTATTCAGAGGCCAAATGATCTTCTTTCTTATTCTCTATAGAATGAAGAAGGCAGGGTTTACTTGCATAGTTCTGAATTAAATGTTTAGGAAAGGGAAATGACACCAGTTGTCCCATTTTCCAACCTGACCTCTGAGGAGAACAATCACAAAAGCCTCACTGAAGACACAAAATATTTAATTGTAGTATTTAATTTTACAGTGAAAGATCAATCAAAAAGATGGTCACTCTTTAAAACCACAGTGTATTTTGTTACAAAAAATGCTAGAATTCAAAATGAGGGATCCTTTATCAGTCTTCCTTGCCTAAAAAAGTCATTTTAAAACAAGCACTAGAAACAATATCCAGATTTCCTGAATTTTCTCTGAGTTGACCTAGGTAAAGGTCTCCCTTGCTTGAAAGCAAGTTGTATCTGACTCTAGAGTTTAGTGCTCATCTCTGTTTTATACCTGAAGAGCCAGCACTGTCTGCACCTGCAAATGTTTCTGTGGACATGTGACATGCATGCCTAGACACTGGAGTGCACGGAATACTGTTTACCTTCTCACTGAAGTGGTCCCTATTTATCTACATGCAGTTTCTTACTTTTGAACTGCTAGGTTGGCAGGAGCTGGGACAGAGATGGGAGCTCATTCTGTTGTGCAGTACTCGGGTCTTGAACTGCTGACCTGGCACCTTCCAGTCAGTGTCTTAACCACTTGATCCACTGCTATTTTTAGCTTCCTGGCTAAAACTCTCATTGATTTTTTTTTTTGAGTCAACTATATTTAATTTCCTTCCAGTGTATTTACATACTCAAGGTCATAGTTTTCATCAAATGCTACTGAAATTGCCACAAAGAGAGAATGTTCAATAAGAGTTCTTCCTCAACCAAGTCCACACAAGAGAGTGGTTTTATTCCCAGAAACAAACTGAATCACAGTATAATACATAATATTTGGAAGAGAAAAGGTAATCTTTTAAAAACTGGGATGGATTGGTTAGTGGATCAATGGAAGAAATGCTCAGCTTATGTCAAAATATTGGCCTGCCTCCTCATTACAATGTACAGAAATACCTCGGATAACGCTAAGACTTGGTTCCACAAGTCTTGGTGTTATCCAATTTTTAGTGTTATCCGATCCATGTTAAAATCCTATGGGATGGATCGGATAACGTTAAAGCTCCATAGAGATACATTGTAACCGCACAGGCTTTAGCGGTTGTTATCCGATCCATCCCATAGGACCTTAACGTTATTCGATCCAATTCTCCTCTCCAGATTACTTAACATTATGCGATTTTAGCGTTATCTGAGGTAAACGTTATCCGAGGTATTACTGTATACTAATATAAAATGGCTGCCCTTTACAAACTTTCTGTGATGACAGTCTCCATGAAGAAAACTGCTCTTCTCAGTTCCTCAGATCATTGCACATTGTAGGTGGAGAGGGATGCATTTTTCACCATACCAAAAGTTTTTTAAATTGGGGGGTGGGGCATGGGATATTTCTCCAGATGTGACTAGTGAAACTCTGCAGCAGTTGGTTGCATGAAGACCACTGCTATTGGGAAGAATGTACAGTAACTTCCAAAGTGTATCAGTTTTGTGTGAGTGCTAAAATAATGCAGTCCTGTTCAGAGATTATCCTGAATATTATATGCGAGGTCTAGAAGAGGGTTCCTCATGCTTGACTCTCCAGATGTTCCTTGACTTTAATTCCCAGAAGCCCTGATCAGCAGGTATGCTGACTTGGGCTTCTGGTAACCGAAGTCCATGAACACCTGGAAAGTCAAGTTTGAGGAAACCTGGTCCAGAAGAACGCAGTAGGTAGGGGCACACTCTGTAAAAGCTATTCAATCATTTTGGAGATGTAAGAAGGAAACTCCAAAAACTGATGCAAATGGAAGGGAGTTATTTCCAGAGAGATGGATCACTAGTGGAAAAGTAGGCAAAGTATGGCCCGTGGCTTGCATGCAGCTACTTGGGGTCCAAATGTGCTCTCCAGTTGTCCACTCCTCATCCAGCATCTTCACATATACCTCTAAATTACAAAGAACATTTTTAAAAACCTTGTATGCAGGATGTGGGAGACAATTTTGTCATGTTATGGGGCCTTTCAATGCCTTTAGGATCTCCACATCCCATTTACAATTTAAAAATCATTAGAAGAAGACATTACATTAAAAATTAGAAAAAATATTTCAGAGGCAGGTAGAAAAGAGGAGCTGGGTGAGATACAAGGGTGAGTTTTTTAAGCTCTAGATCTGTGCTTCCCAATGCCTCATGGGAGCAATTTGATTTTAGGGGGGGGCAATTCAAGAATGAGTTATGAACGCTTAATAGCCTTTTAGGCTTCACCCACGGGAATAGAAGTTAACTTTTTGAATAATAAGAATTATATGTCATGGAGGGACATCAGGATTTTAGAGATGTTTAGGTGGGGCATGGCAAAAAAAAAAAAAAAAGGTTGGGGACCACTGCTCTAGATTCTCTGGCAGTTCTGTGTTTGCCATGTTACTTTACTTTCAGGACCAGTTCAGGAGCAGGGAAAATACTGCCAGCATGTTTCCTTGTGGACCGCTAAAACTGACTACACCACGTCTAGTAGAGATCAAACACTTTCAAGTGAAATTTATGCAGTCTAGTCAATAAATGTGTTTACTGGGAAGGCAAGCTTAGATAAAATCCTTTTCATTTATGCAGTTGATGTTATGTGCCATCAAATCAATTCTAACATATAGTAGATATGGATTAAAAACGTTCTGAGTTCCTATCAATAACAATCCTTCTAAAGGGCATGGGTTCCTTTTCTGAGTCAATACACTTCATAGTCAGTTGTCCTCTTTTTCTACTATCTTTCTCCACCCCCTGCAGTATTATTGTCTTTTCCAATTACCACTGTCTTCTCAAGAGATAACCAAAGTAGTATAGCTTCAGTTAAATCAGTTGCACTTTTAGTAAGACATCAGTTTGCAATTTGACCTGAAAACCATAATTTATTTGTCTTTCTGGAGTTCCATGTTTCTACCTATTCTTCATTTTTTCTTGATTAGGTAAAATGTCCCGCTATTTATAATCTAGTATCCCTAATTTTGTGTATTTTCAATTTCTTCGATCTTATGCAGGAGATCTCTTGTTTTTCCTCTTTTGATCTTTTATTCTTTCATGATTATTATTGAATTGTAATAGTTCTCTCTGGCCCTGTGGTGCCAGTTGCTGAAAAGTTGAATTTACAATTCTGCCTCTAATTATGTCAGTTCTCACTTCTGCATCTCGCCTTTCATTAATAATATGAAAAGTTTTATCAGTTACTGGAGCTTGTGATCTGCAGTGGCTAAAGTGGGTTAGACACTGACTGGAAGGCAGGAGGTCAGCAGTCCGATTCTCAAGTACTGGAGGATGGAATGAGCTCCTGTCTTCGTCCCAGCTCCTGTCAACCTAGCAGTTCAAAAGCAAGAAATTGCAAGTACTGTAGATAAATGGGGACCACTTCGGTGGGAAGGTAAACAGTATTCCATGTGCTCCGGTGTTTAGGCATACCTGCCACATGGCTATGGAAACAGCGCTGGCTCTTCAGCTTTGAAACAGCAATGAGCACTGAACCCTAGAGTCTTATATGACTGGCTTTCGAGCAAGGGAAACCTTTACCTTTACTGAAGCTTGTGTTTTTCTTTTTGAATGAACTTTTGTGTCCCCTTCCCTGATTATATCTCTGTTTCATTCCACAGTTCTAGTCTGTGAACAGTTGAGTTTAGCAATGCAAATCTATTCTTTACTAGCCTTTAAATTCATTACGAATGCCGTTTAAATTATATTTTGGTATTTGTTTGTTTTAACATTCTTCTTGAGCTTCATTCCAGTTTTTTATGTTCATAGTTTATGATCCAAACTTGATTGAGCTTCTCCATCTTCTGATTATGTCCTCATGTGTGGCTGGTTGCAGCATATATTTAAAAGAATAAATTGTTGGCTTCACAGAAGTCTATGGGTTGCCTTCCTGCTTCACTTGAATCCCAAGCCAAATTCTCCAGCTATGTTTGCTTCTGCTTCATAGCTTTCATTTGTGTTTCAGTCACCCGTAAATAAATAGAATTTGTCATTTAGCAATACAATACTGTACATTTTTTCCTCTCCTCTCCTACTGGGGTTGGACATCATTATGACTATTCTGACTTTGAATTTGGCAGTCCCAGAACATTGTTGGGCTGCATCCAAAGTAGTTTCAGGGTAGGAGTTCCTTTGCTTTTTGCACTTAGATTCCCATTAATTTTACCTTGAAGGATCAGTTATAAAAACAAATTTTTTCCATTTCTCATTTTGTGAACAAAATTTTCTAGATTTTATGTTTTATTTTTCTTTATCAATTGACTTTAGTACATCTTAAATGACTATTTACTTTGGACATTACTTTGGACATCAAATGAGAAAAGAGAATTCACTTGACAAAGCCTTGATGCTGGAAAAGGTGGAGGGCAAATGAAGAAGGGGGAGGCCAAAAATGAGATGGCTAGATGGTATTGAAGACTCAATGGGTACAGAGCTGGGCTGGCTGAGGAAGATGGTGGAGGACAGAGGTGCCTGATGGACAATGGTCCATAGGGTCACAAAATGACTATTGTCTTGTTCAAATAATTTCTTACCCATCTTATCATAAATGCACAGTTCAAATACTTGTTTTTCATAGTGATCCTTATGTACTGTTGACTCTGTTTCTAGTCAGTACAGTAGTACCAAGAATATATAACACCATACAATGGGCTAGTCTCAGATCCAATTCTAAGTTTTTGTTGCTTTTTATATTCTTCATCTTAACATAGCTGCTGTGGAACACCTTTGTTCTTATTTTTCTTGCACTGTTCATTTAATTAAATTCCAAAGTACCTCGAGTGGGGCGGGGTAATAAATTCAATAAATAATAATAATAATAATATTTGTCAGCATGCTCTATATTTGGATTGTTACCTATATTTCTTGAACTACTTGGTTTTTATTGATTACCATGAATCATCTTTCCTCAGAAGTAAATCATACACTTATATTAATGAGGCTTACTCCTAGGTATATAAAGGAGTTTACTTTGAAGTGCGTTGCTTATGTAAATGTGTATCTTGCAATGAAGCATGGAATCTTAGCTCATTTTACATTATTTGTTGTCATAGTTCCATACCACTTTTCACATATAATGCCCTATAGTAGCACAGAGTTTCAAATCGTGAAATGTGCAACACAGACTACACTTGCTCAAGAATGGCAATAAAGCCATATTATGAGCCTTCAAGGGAAGGGAAGGTGCAGTTTGGTCACATAATCAAACTGAACTCTTTTGGAGAGAAAAATAACACACTGAGGATGTCTTATGTTGGGCACATCAGGAGAAGCCAAGATTCTGTGGAAAAGATGATAATACTGGGAAAGGTTGAGAGCAGCAGGAAAAGAAGAAGACCAAATACAAGTTGGATTGAGTCCCTAAAGGAAACTTCAACTTTGAGTTTACAAGAGATGAGCAGTTGAGGGCAGGACATTTTGGAGATTGCTCACTGATAGAGTTGCTGTATGTCACAGGTAAGTTGATAGCAGGTAGCTGCAACAATGGAGGCTGGTCATGTGGTCCTTTCCTTGGTGCAAAAGACTTCTTCCACTGATCTTAAAGAAGACCTTAAGAAGCCAATCAAAAGTATCATGTTCAGCTTTTATATCTGCATGATGACCCAACTGCAGAAACTGCTGCAATGACCCAGCATGTTACTGGTCACACATGACAGGCACCTTGTTAGACATCCACAGCCACTTCCACAACTGATGTTTTATTTGTATAAACAGGATACCAGCCAATAGAAGGTGGGATTCTGTAAACTATAAATTAAAAAAATTCTGAGTAGACCACATTATGTATGGTATAGCATGACAACCTGGACCAGAAATTTAAGACAGACTGAGGTGACAGGCAGAGCCTTGATACTGTCTGTGAAAATAAAATGTAAATTTGGAATAAGAAAAAATGTTGAAATGTTTTGTCACTCCTTTTTTTAAAGAGAATTGTATTAGAGTAGCGAAACCTACTTCATGGAATAGGGAAATTAAAGTGTTACCAGATAATGTTCTCAGCAACTACATTTTCTACATTCATAATATGCACGATGTTGCCTCGAAATTCTGTGGAGATTAAATGAACTTGTTAAGTGTGTATGTATGTGTGTGCATAAATCTGCATATGTGAGCAAGTCAACAATGTACAAGTAGGACCTACATTGTCTCATTAATAGGCTTTAAAAATTAGAAGACGTGCAAAAAGACTCATTTTGCATGCCCATACCAACCTATCTCATGTTCTTCTATTTATAGGAAGCTCATTTTGGAAGAACAATGCTTCTTAAACCCATAACAGCAAGTGAAATTCCAAATAAAAATCAAATGCTTGTGATTAAAAAGATGTTTACATTGCATGGGCTAAATCATATATATTATACATCCGTGATTCCCTTAATAGGCAGATACTGGCTTGGGTTTACTAGCCAGTTGAACAGTAACAACCGACAATATGCACTTTTAGCTCTGATCTCGGGCATCATGTTTTAGCAAGGAGAACAGACAGAATGGTTTTGTGCACTCGGAGCCCTCAGGGCAGATTCCTATGTTATTACGATGATGCAGTAGCTGTTCCATTATAGTGTCTACACAAATTCAGTCATGCTCAATCCTTCTTAGACTTCGCTTCAGAGGAATGCATCCTTCATCACTCTGTGTGAGGCCATGAAAATGGGAAAAACTCAACTCTCGGATTTCAGTCATCACATTCTTGTGTTCAGAGGCACATTTTTGTAGATGAAAAGAGAGAAAGAAAGAGACTGCATGTGTTACACCCTATGTAAGCATATTCCTGCACATATGAAACATATGTGGCCTCAACATTAGATGTGTCCCTAGGAGCTGAAAAGTTTCTGCATAGAGATTTTTGTCTACCAATGAAGGGGCAGATTCTTGCATAGTTATTCCCATAAATTCAAAACAATGTCTCAAGAATGTATTTTGGTATCCGTCCTTCAGTAACTTTTGTAATATAAGCCTTTGATCAAAATATGCACACAAAAATGCAGATAATAGGAAAAACTATGCAGGGAAGTACATATAATTTGTGAGAAGAACATATAAAAATACAGGATGCTAGGGAGAGTGTTTAAAAATGCATACTTCAGGGGGAAATGTCAGCAAAGGTCTGCATATTATATGTGGATGAATATAAGTTATTATGTGAAGTTTTGTTTCTGTGTGTAAACTGATGCAAAAATTATGTGGAACAGAGTTGCAACTAGAAACACAAAAAAATGAGAGAAAAAGAAATTAACAGATTTCATCTGTCCCTGGGTTTATAGGATTAAAACTTAATTATAATTTTCATTGGCAGCATTTTTCTATTTCTTAATGAAGGCATGAACAATCTTGCATAGGTCATAGACAGTGGTGGGATTCAGCAGGTTACCCCAGTTCGCCAGAACCGGTAGCATACATTCTGGCTGGCCCCCGCCCATCCAAGTTTTGAAATAAAGTAGTCCTAATTCGGGTGCAACCCAGGGCTTTCCCCCTGTCCACGCTCACCATACCATGGACACAGAGTAGGTAGTAAAAAAATTTGAATCCCACCACTGGATATGTATGACTAGTAATAACTTACTTCATCCCAGCTTCAGCTGATGGTTACTATTTTCAACACCATGTTTCCTCAGTTATCCATACCACTGATGGTGCTGGAATTAGACTTCTGCCAATCAGTGAGAAAATTTTTCAACATCTGGTTCCAGTTGCTGCTCCTCATCCATTTCATACTAAGAAAGAGTATATCTACCATACCTCTTTAAGGAAGAACCCAGCTGAAAGGTGTAAAATTGAGTCTATCTTTGTGCAAAGGGAATCCTGAGGAGTGTGTTTGAGAACTACTTTATCTGGAAGTGAGAGTATTTGGGGATTAAAATATCTGAGTCACATGACCCAAAACCAGTGGTGGGCAGCAGCAGGTTTGCACCAGTTCACCAGAACCGGTAACATAAATTCTTGCTGGCACCGCCCATCCATTTTTGAAATAAAGTAGTCCTAATTTGGATGCAACACAGAGCTTTCTCCCTGGCCACGCACACTATACCATGGCCACAGTGTGGTGGTAAACAGTTTTTGAGCCCACCACTGCCCAAAACCCTAATCAAATTAAAACAAATCTCTTTCTCCACATTTCCCTTTGTTGCCTAGTATTGTCTTCGCTAGCTTTGCTTGCAGCAATAAATGGAAGAGTAAATAAACCATTCAAGAACACAGTGTTCAGGGGAAAGAGGCAGATATTAACTCTGCTAAATAATTTCCTCCACCAACACCACCAACACCTTGACAGAAAATGCAATGAGCAAATGTAATTAAGGAGGGAGGGGATTTTAAATTTGCATTGGTACATAGTCTCATTAGGCAGAACAATATAAGATCTATAGCTAAATGGTTTTGATTATCCAGAATTTTATCTCAGTCAAGGGAATGCAATATAAGGACACACAGCAAAATCTGGCAATCAAACCTAGGAAGGTACATCTCCATCTGTGTGTCATTCTATTAGCTTACTAGTAGAGGGAACTATAGACCTACTGTCTGCCATGCTTCTATCCCACCAACCCTGAACCTAGCCAGAAACTAACTCTCAACTCAACACTTGCCAGATAACGCAAGCCAGAAACTAACTCCCAGGCTCAGCAGTTGCGAGATAATCTACCATATGGCCCTGGTAAATCTGAAGCTCAGGCCTGACTCTTTATTCTGAACATCTAAATGGTGGTATCAAGTTCACATTGATCTATAATGGGGCTTAACTGTCTATTCCTCTGTAGTTTCATCAGCTGGCTCAAACTGCACACATATACACACACAACTCTAAAAATGGGGATTTAGATGCTCAAGTTCCTTTAAGATGTTGTCTGTTGAATGTTGTATATAGTTATATGTATATGTATCTTAGAGTGTTGGGCTAGAAGATGGGAAAATCAGACCTCAGTCTATCCTGAGCCATGAAACTCACTGGCTGATGGTGAACCAGTCAATCTCAGCCTGACCTTCCTCACAGGATGTAACTACCTGAAGACTTATCTGGGGAGCTCAACCATCCATGCTGCATACATCAGCTTTGGCCTTGAGCATCTCTGCAGCAGAGTATGCTGCTCCTGTATGGAGTGCATATAAAAACATAAAACAAATTGACATTGTTGTTAATGCAGCAATATGTATAGTGACAGGATACCTCAAAGTTATGCCAGTTGAGAAGCTATACCCTCTTGTTGGTATCACTCCACCTAAGATAAGGAGTCAAGTAGCAGCAGACACTGTGAGAATGAAACAGGAGAATAACCCTTGACATCCCCTGAATTACATCTGCCTCACATCTGCAGCCCAGATCCAGGAAGAGCTTTATGGTAAGAACAAACATTCTTGAGGGTATGCAAGAGCAAAACCAAATTAGAAGATAGAGAAAGGAGCTAACAGGACAAAGATTAACATTAAAGGAGGATATAGTTGAGGAAATCAACCTTTCACATGTCACTTGGAGGACACTGAACAGGCAGAGTGTCGGAGTACCTAAATGTAAGACCATCATATTCATGTTGGGGATGCTGGCAGGCAACAATATGCTCTGTGAGTGTGGAAATATACAGAACCTGGCTCATTTACTGATCTGCTGACAACTACCAGAACCACGCAGCAATGAAGAGTTAATTTTGGCCAACAACAAGGCCAAGAAAATGGCTTCATTTTGGCAATTCAGAGTTTGATCTGGACACGAAAGAAAAAAGAATTGGAGATCACAGGATTGTGTGGAACAGCTGGTCTTTGAATTGGCATGGGGAGGGGTTCAGAATCTGAGAAAGAAAAAGGCCAACTCTGCTGAAATGCAGAATGTGTGTGTGTGTGAATTGTGTAACACAAAATCTGAAGTCAAGAGGGTGTTTACACTTATTAGGCTGCTATAATATCACAAACTGTTTCTGTGCATGATATTTTACTGGACTAATATAGGAGTCTCTTATCCTTCTCTTTAGATTGTATATAAAGACTGCCTAGTTCCCCCCTTTTTAAAAAATACTAAATACACTGTACCTTCAGTATTTTTAAATATATATATATATATGCATATTATCCAAAAACCTCAGGTACAACTGCAAACGTACAAAGGGTTCTGCATCAATCTTCCCTTCCTTTATTTCCCTTCCCTTCCCTTCTGGGGCTGACCCTTGAGAATGATCTTGCACTAAGATTGAATAATTTATAGTCAAAAGTCCTGCGAAAAGAAAGATGACTAGATGTATAGGAAACAGTTTATTACATGGATGGGGAGATTGGGTTGTAAACTATATCCTGAGATCCTTGCACTTATATGCCACACCTAACAGTACTGGGAATTTTCAGTGCCGTATTATCTATTTTTGCCCATTTCATATAATGTGGATTCTCTACTCCCCACCCCAATTATCCAACTTAAAAGCTTTTTTAAAAAAAGCAATAGATTCCTTTTCTGTCTGGACTATCACACCAGCATAGCTTTTGGTCTCCCAGTTAAGACAACTTTACAGATAAGCAGAAATTGTTCAGTGCAAATGTAAATTGACTAATGGAAATGCCAGATTTCTGAGTGATAAAGAACAGTACAAAACCCTTTTCATTTTCTTACATTATTTCCCTTAAGCACATGCATACCTAGCCATACACATACAATGATAATTAT
Source organism: Furcifer pardalis (assembly GCA_030440675.1). Taxonomy (NCBI): domain Eukaryota; kingdom Metazoa; phylum Chordata; class Lepidosauria; order Squamata; family Chamaeleonidae; genus Furcifer; species Furcifer pardalis. Next base: position 29,421,048 of record CP126892.1, read on the forward strand.
CATCATATATTACAATAAGAGGTGTATACACCCATATAAAAATGTTAAGACTAAGTATAGGTGGGTTTTGGGGGGGTTTTGTACAACAATGTTGCTGCCTTGAGTGTGCAATTCCTATGCGAGGTTAGTTAAAAGAATAAGTGTTCACCTTTTGAAGTGCTTTCTATCACAATCAGACATTTTCCCTGCAGGAATTTTGAGTCAAGAAAATATCTACTGGTTTTCAGGAGAAACATTTCTACTGCCAAAAGAAACTCGATTCACGACAAGACTTTGTAAGCCAACAGTGGCATCCAGTGGAGAGTCAATTTATCATAGGAACAGACATAGCAGGGCTGCATTGCCTTACACATTTTACTTATCGGTCAAATTTGTGGCCTGAAAGGGACAGTTCTCTCATTTACTTCAGTAGTTTAATACTATATTAGCACCTCCCTGTTACTATTTTATAATGCTGTGTGAAGAGTATGGGAGGGTGTTCTGCTGAATAATGGTGATCATAAAACTCCAAGAGGATATGAGGATGTATTAGGGCAACAGCTATTTTCCACTGCAAAGTCGTCTCAAACATGTAGTAAATTGCTGAGCAGACATTCTGCCCTAGGTTCAGTGCACACATATCTTCCAAAATTTCACAGAGAAGTTTGTAACATTCTCATGGACTAAAAAATAATTCCCAATTTGTCCCACAAAATAGACTGCTTGTCTGAGTTCCCATATCATTCAGACACTGCTTTCAGTGCCTTAATTCCTTATCTAATAAGCTGTTCTGTGCTGGTTTCTGAAGCACAGCCTGCCTTCAAATGGACCATAGCCATTTCTTTAAAAAAAAAAATAGTTTAATTAATTGGTCTAACTAATTGATGGATTGATATGGCTGTACAAGACCCAAAGACTATGAAACCGGTCCTATGAGCCCAGTCAGACTTTATGCTTGCCTCCTCCCGCAGCTGTTTTTCCCAAACACAGACAGCAAATTGCTTTAAAAATGAAGAGCTCCAAAACCAATTTGCCACATGGCATTATGATTAGCTTTCCAAGAGAGGAAAATATGAGGACAAAATGCTGTTGGCCACCGCAAAGCGCCTGTGAGCCCAAACAGCTTTTTGAATCTCAACTAATGTATTTCTTTTTCTTGTCTGTTTTTAACCTCAGGTTTTGACCCACTTAGAAAACAGTGACCACCCAAAATCAGGGACTGGCAGAACTTTATGTTTTTTTATCTATGTCCATCTCACTTGTGTTTATGAGATTATTAGCAGCATCAATATGAATTTTAAAAAAAACTAAATGAAAAATTATACACAACTACATGAATATTTTGAATGCTTGGATTCCAAACTGATTGATGTATTTTATCTAGTGATGTACATCTAAAAAGCACTCCTATCTGAAAAGATGTGTTTGGTAATATTATTTTATGGGCTGGATATTATTGGGGAATTCGACCATCCACACTGCATACATCAGCTTTAGCCTGAGTGTGTCTGCAGTAGAGTGTGTTGCTCCAGTATGGAGCACATCTACACATGCAAAACAAGTTGACATCACTGAAAATGAAGCCATGCATGTAGTGACAGGATGTCTCAAACCTACACCAGTTGAGAAAACATACCCTCCGGTTGGTATCGCTCCACCTAAGATCAGGAGAGAAGTAGAAGTGGATTCTGAAAGAACTAAGTAAGAGAATGACCCTCAACATCCTCTAAACAGATATGAGTCTCAAGTCTGCCAGTTCCGATCCAAGAAGAGCTTTATGGCAAAAAACAAACATTCTTGAGAGTATGCAAGAGCAAAACCAAATTAAAAGATGGAGGAAGGAGCTCACTGGGCAAGGACTAGGAAACACAACATCCTTTACATCACTTGGAGAACCCTGAATAGGCTGAGGGTTGGTGTCCCTAAAGTCAGGGCTGCTGGCAGACAACAACATACTCAAGTAGTTGGGCTGCTGGCAGACAACAACATGCAGTGTGAATGTTGAGAGATACAGAGTCCAACCCATTTACTGGCCTGCTGATTACTGCCAAAAACATGCACCAATGAGGACTTTAGTTTGGCCAAAAACAAAACCAAGAAAGTCACTTCATTTTGGCAGTCCAGAGTTTGATCAGGACACAAAAGAAGAAGTGTTGTTTTTTTGTTTTTGGTTGGACTGAGAACAACACCCTACAGTTCAGAGAAGTGTGTAACCGGTAAATTTATTACATTTTGTTCTGCATGTTGCAGAATAAATGTTGCAGATTTTGATGATTTTTCATCAGAATCTTACAACTGAATATTTCAAGCATACCTACTCCAGATTAATGCCATCAAAATCAAGAGATTTCTTCCATATGCAAAATACTATTCTTGTGATTTAAAGCAAACTAAAGTTTTTTAAAGACAGCCAATGGTGTAATAAGGGACTCTGTGCTTTCATGTTGTGTGGAATACAATCCTCATTTGAAGGGAGTAGGAAAGGAAACCTGAATAAGCAGGGAATGAAAGAAAAAATATGAACCTGTTGAAGCTGAAGACAACTTACAGGAGGAGAAGGAATCAAATTTCAATGCATAAAAAAGTATAAAGTGTCAAACCCAAATGAAAGCAAGATTTTGCTTTGATGGAAGTCTTGGTGAGATGCAGGGAAGAACGTTGAAACTGAAAGATAGCCACGTTCCAAAAAGAAAACACCCCTTTTCCTTCTCCCATTCTTGAAATCCAGACCACTACAGTAGTTATAAAAATAGGTTTAAAGGAAACAAGTATTTTAGCAATATTGGAACAAAGGAAACTCCTTTATGCAGGATTGGTCTATTGCCCAACTGATTCTATATTATCTACATCAGTGTTGGGCTAAAACACAAGTCATGTAAGCATCTTACTTTAAGTAATGAAAGGCCTCTCAATTCCAAAGCAAAAGTAAAATATATTATTTTTAACTGATTTATAGTTTGTAAACAGTGGTGGGATGTCAAAATTTTTACTACCCCACCGTGACATCATCACAGTATGGGCGGAGCTAACATCATGATGTCATGATGTCATGGATGGGGCCAAAGAAAAAATTAAAAATAAAAATAAAATAATAAAATAAAATAAAAATAAACACACACACACACCTTAACCCACCCACCCACAACACAAAAATGTAAATAAATAAATAAATAAATAAAATAAAAATTACATTAAAATACACCCACCTACCCAAACGCCCACCCACCCACCCCAAACATAAATCAACCCAAGCACTGTAGGCTTGCATGCACACCAAGTGCTTGGCACGCATGCACAGTGGGGGAACCAGTGAAAAGGTAAGCCCCGAAGGTGGTTCTCCCCAAAAGCTGCTACTGGTTCTCCGGTAAAACATGATGTAGCTTAAGACTCAGTATATTTCTTCCTCCCTCCTCCTCCCAATGTTTCTATTCTGGCCATTAGCAGTTCTTCAGGCTGTGTGTTGGATTTGTTGTTGTTGTTGTTCAGTTGCACAGTCGAGTCCAACCCTTTTGCAACCCCATGGACTACCGCACGTCAGGCTCCTCTGTCCTCTGCAGAGAGCACTCACTTGAGAAGGCCTTGATGCTAGGAAAGATCGAAGGCAAAAGGAGAAGGGGTGGCAGAGGATGAGGTGGCTAGAAGGCATCATTGATGCAATGGGTGTAGATCTGTGTGTTGGGGAGGGAGTGATAATTAATGAAATCAGAACAGATATGGGGGAGAGAATTAATTATCTCCACTTCTTTGGTGGACTTGAGCAAACCACTCATCTAAAGATAACATTTGCTGGGGAGCTAAGAGTCCATGAGATAAAAGCCACTTTTCTTAAATAATTCTAGGAGATGCAGTTTAAACTTCTGGAAACTGACACCCTGGTTATGCTATCCACATTAGATAGGATGAGGTGTCACACTGTCCTGGCAACAAACATTCAAATCACTAAGTATTTTAAGAGCAAATTCATTCTGTTTATGTTCCACAAAAAGCTTCTGGACTCCTCATATTTGTAAAATCCAAACAAAAAAAGTAACAGATTTGGGAACAGGAGAAACATATTAAGGAAACACAGAGCAGTTTGCTTTGTGGACAACCTCACTTTTTTTTTTAACTGGAATGAGACATACAGCTCTCTTTCAGAGACTAAAACAAATCCAAAATGGCCTATTTGATGGCAGTAGAGATGGACATTTGGCCAGTCTGGGAAGGAGAGACACAAATACAAGTAAAGATGTAAGATCACTCTAGTATAAACTGTGATACTATAATACCCCGGATAATGATTGTATCGGATAACGCTAGAATCGGATAACGATGCAAGTTTTTTGGAAAAAACTTGCATCGGATAACGACTCTGGATAATAATTCTTAACGTTATCTGAGGCAATGGTCTGTGGGTGTGGGGTGGTTTGGGTAGAACTACCCAATCCACCCCCCACCCGCAGCAGTCTCTGCGACTGTAGTAGGGTCAGGAAAAGGCACGTGCCTTTCCACTGACCCTACTGCAGGCGCAGAGACTGCTTGTGTCTCTTTCCCTCCCTGTATTTAAACTACAGGGAGGGGGGAGAGAGAGACGTGATTGGGTCTCTCTCTCTTCCCTCCCTCCCTGTAGTTCAAATGCAGGGAGGGAAGAGAGAGACTGATTGGGTCTCTCTCTCTTCCCTTCCTGCATGTAGTTTAAATACAGGGAGAAAAAGAGTGAGACACGATCGCAATCGTGATCACGTCTCACTCTTTCCCTCCCTGTATTTAAACTACAGGGAGGGAAGAGAGAGATGTGATTGGTTCTCTCTTTTTTCCCTCCCTGCATTTGAACTACAGGGAGGGAGGAAAGAGAGAGAGGCTCAGTCACGTCTCTCTCTTCCCCCCTCCCTGTAGTTTAAATACAGGGAGGAAAAGAGACACAAGCAGTCTCTGTGACTGCAGTAGGGTCGGGGGAAAGGCGCACACCTTTCCCCCGACCCTAATGCAGTCGCAGAGACCACTGCGGGTGGGGGGTGACTTTAAAGGCAGGGAGGAAAAGAAAGAGACCTGATTGTGTCTCTTTCTTCCCCTGCCTGCCTTTAAAGCGGTTTGTCCCTGAAATCAGGGCTTTTTTTTTTTTAGTGTTGTCCGATGCATGCATCGGACAACGCTAAAAATTGGATAACGTCATGACTTGTGGAACCAAGTCACAACGTTATCAGGGGTATTACTGTACATTAAGTGACATTTAAAATATTTCCGTCAGATTTGCAGCACCTGCTCAATGTCCTGCAAGACTGGAGCTTTCACCCTGCTGCAGCTTCTAAGACCCACCTGAGAGCCCTGTCAGGAGCCTCGCTCTGACAGTGATCAGCCCTCAGTCAGGGAGAGGTCCAGGAAACAGCTACACCTCGGATGCACACAGGCTAGGACAAAGCACCAAAGAAGGCTTCCAGCTGATACTGATTAGCTGGGAGGTTTATAAGCAAGCTTCTTGCAGCCTGCCAGTGTCGGTACAATTCTCCTGTGAAGACCAATGTCCTGCTTGACTCCAGTGAAACTGCCTAGACCCTGACCTGCCTGCCATGACCCTTACTACTCTGCCAACCCTGACAATGCCCATGGACACCCTTTGGATTAGACTACTGACTTGGACTATCGGTAAACAGACCTTGTCTTGCCTCTTGGATTTTGGTATCTGGACTGTTCCTGAACAAGACTCTCTGTGTAGCGCCACCTTGTGGTGACTGTGCCTGCCTGAGTGGGTCAGCACATTGGCAGACTTGCAGATGCCTTGTTCCTGTGGGCTGATTTTTTTTATTATTTTTTATCTTGCCTTGCCTGGATCCTTGCTCCTGGAATTTTGTCCTTGTCTTGCCTGAGAAAACTCTTACTCACCTGTTTTCCTGGTCATCTGACGTCTGGTTTGTTTGGACTACACTTGCATTGCCTGGACTTATCTTGCATCTCTGCTTTGCCTCCAACTCTGAACTAAAATATGGTTACTGTTTGGCTTACTACCTGGTTGTCCTGGCATTCATGTTACCTGCCAGCTGCTCATGCCCTGGACTCTGACAGTTACTAATATTTTACTTTTTATTTATCAGTTGTGTTTATTATAGGTTGGCCTACTTGGGTCTTGGTTGAAAGGACCACATTTTAGAGGGTCCAGAAATATAGAAGAAGCTAGCATCAAGTGTTAGAACAACTTAGTGAGTGATCCTTTTTGTTCAGCCAGTGAAATAACCTTATTCCTTCTTTTGGCATTACTTTTGAACACACATTAGCCAAAAGGTAGAGTAACTAATTAGTAATAACTATATTTGCAATGTTACTTCCAAACTCAGTTCTACCCTATCCCTAGCATTAGTATAGCTCTGATGTTGGTATTGGTTTTGGAATTGGCAAATATACCCTGCTTTTCCACCACTAATTAATGCTTAAGGTGGCTTACAATTATCATAAAATGTAATGAAACATGGGAGAACAAATTCAACTATGGAACCATTAAAGTTAAGTATAACAAAATGTCTCTATTTAAAAAAACAACAACACTGAAATCCACAAATATGCAAACAGTTAAAATCAACATTATAAATTGAACAGTATGACAAGCCAGTTTAAAATTATGCATTCTCAGACATTTCCTAAAAACAGTTACTAATGGAAATGGTGGAGTTCTGATGGAAGTATTTCTACAATCTGTGGTGTAGATATAAAACATCACAGACACAAATACAGCAGCCAGACCTCATTTTTCAGAAATGTGTTCAGTAAAATGTCCTAGGCACAGTCAAACTTGCTGTGAAGTTTTCCTAAACTCTTTAAAGGAAGACGACATTTCACACTTTACTTGCCTGCTTCCCATCTTTTTTCCCTTGGAGAGGTTGAACTATAACCATAGTTTCTGGCAAATGCCCCAGACAATTGCATCTTTCATTCCTTGGCTGCCTCAAAGTCTTCCATTAAATGCTAAACAGCCAACTCTCAATAGCTTGAGCGACACACGCCACAGCTCATCTGTCTATGATATGCAAAAGCTGACCTTCTAAGTGGTGTCAGCTATTATGCTGAACTCTCAGTAAACCATTTCTCAATTTGTACTTGCCTTGTCTTTGTCACCACTCATTTGGCATGCTTAATTACTTTCCTTGCATGGTGACTGCAGAAATCTCACAGCTAATATTAAATATCACTTAATGTTTTTGGAAACTAGACATGCTCAACCTCGCCATACTGATAGAACGTGGGTAATCTGAGGGACAAATGTAAACAACAAACATAACTTTACAGGTGTGTTTATTAATAAGTTTGACTACAGTCTCTGAGTGGGTTGTCAGGCAATACATCTTTTAGAGGTGCACATATACATGCTGACAATAACAAGTTTGTTTTTTCTCAGTCCCATAATAATATGACAAAAAACCTGCAACCACTTTTGAAACAGACTTGCTTCTGGCCTAAACAACATAGTGGACTGTTGTTGCTGTTTTTGCCAGGGTCCTCCCCTCAGCAAATTTACTGGGTTGCTCTTTTGTTGTCTAACAAGATGCATCACCAGGAACGGCCACCATTCATCCCATTCTTCTTCCAAGGTGTATCATATACCTGGGAACAGTTCTGGAGCTGCACCATTGGTCGTCCAGGTCAGGGTGCTGTGGGGGTGCAATTGGCAGAGCTTGGCCAGGCTTTAAAGAATTCTCTCCATCATCCACCTATGGACTTCTCCCACCCAGCCTTCTCTTATATAATATCTTATGAGGCATATAGCTAGTTAATGATAGGAATTATTTGTGGCTAGATGTAGCTAGTTAAAATAGTACAGTAGTTACTTATATGCATTTACATTTCACTACTTAGTGGAACACAAATTTGCACATGGGGCAGATATGCAGTGAGGGATATGAGCATGCTTCCATATCCCATGAGATGGACACTCCTCCCTACTTCCGTCAGTAGGGGAGGGGAGAAGATTGGGTAAGGAACTAAGGGGTGAGGGAAGAGGACGATAGATACTGAAGATTTGTTTAGGCACACACACTACAGGAACAATCTGATTTTAAGGGGGGGTGGGTTGAGAATGAGTTATTAACAGTGAATGGTCATTTAGGCTTCCTCCACTTGAGTAGGAGTTCACTTTTTGAATAATAAGAAATATATGTCATGGAGGGGGGCATCAGGATTTTAGAGAGGTTTAGTTGGAGCCATGGTCAAAAAAAGGTTGGGGACCACTGCTGTAGAGCAATCAAGCCCCTTCCAATTTTTCTAATCAGATAGCAAGTCTGAAAGGGAAGCCTTTATATTTGCCAAAGTATATCACTTGACGTTTTGTGGCCAATCCATAAAGAAAACCACCTTGGTGGAAATAGATATCTACTTTATTTACTTTTGCAAAAACTGGCTGGTGACATGTTTGCTAAATCTCTAATGGAATCATTTCTAGGCCAGCAATGAACCTGGGACCTGGCATCTGCATATCTAGGTCATTTTAAAATTACTCACAGCACTCCATAATTTGGTTAATAACAAAGGACATTTTTTCCTGAGATCAAAGGAGACTTTTAATACAAGATCAGGTTCAAAGCATGACTAACTGACTAGAAGGAAAACATATTCCAACAGCAAGTGTGAGAGAAATGTGTGAATAAATGATAACATCTGCTTGTAACATCAGAGCACACTGCAACATTTATCATTCACTGAAATTACATAAAAGAGGATAAAGCACAGTCATACATGTCAGCTGTGGAACCATCGTCTGGTCCCTGACAGAGACATGAAAGTGACAATGTGAAGCTTCTCTGACACATGATTCTCTGACACATGATATTACAGCAAATTCAGAACCTAATACAACATTAGAAAACAAAGGAGGACAATCAGTCACAAAATGCTGAAGTCGCATGTATTGCAACTTTGTCAAAGTGTTGTTGTTGTTGTTGTTGTTTGACATAGCAAAGGAACAATGAGTGGGACCAAACAGTTGCCTAGCTGAGGGTTTGGCATCAGGACAGATCCCAATTGGACCACCTAGTATTAAAATAAATACATTTCTAATTCTCATCTAGCTGGGAAGACCATTTTCATCCCGAGCCATGTTTTGTTTCACAATTCATACAGAACCAGAGCTACAAAGTAGGCATTTTATGACATTGTCATCCAAAGATCTGTAAACAATGTGCTGAGTTTCAGCCATTCATTTTATCAGGATTTGTTTTGTTAAAGGATGAGAAATAGCAGGTTCAAAAATTGCCCCACCAAAAAAAATCATATTTTATTTTTGGTTCCTTTGCTATCACTCCTACTTCCTACCTCCCACCTTCTAAAATCATGGCATCAGCCTGTAATAACCACAACAAAGTCTTATGCTGTATTTCTGCAAAATATGGTGTTGACAAACAAGGCCTGTTTAGAAGCAGCTTGGCTTTGTAATGGGAGGCAGAAGGAGGAAATTGCTGTTTTCAGTGGGTTCAGGAAATACAGGTTATGTAAATGATACACCAGTCCCACACGTAACCTTCCTTCTACTCCATAACACACTGACATTCTCATGGGGTCAGAAAATACCCTTAGTCTCAATCTATACAGAACACTTTTTATTCATGTGGGCGAAGACTAACTGTAGAGTTTTCTAACAAAAGGAAAATAATTTCCTGCTAACCAACAGGTGTTCCACTACCCTTGCAACAGTTGTTTTGGTTGGTCACAAGGAAATGTGGGTTTGAGTCAGTGGTGGCATTAAAAAAATCTTTACTACCTACTCTGTGGGTGTGGTATGGTGGGCGTGGCCAGAGGGAAAGCCCTGTGTTGCTCTGAATTAGAACTACTTTATTTCAAAACTTGGATGGGCAAGGCTAGCCAGAATTTCTGCTACTGGTTCTGGTGAACTGGGGTGAACCTCCTGAATCCCACCACTGGGTTGAGTGTCCATCTGTTCTGTGTTGTATGCTAAATAGGAATTGGTTAAAAATGGAAATGATAATCAGGTTGCAATGCAAAAATTGAACAGAATGGTGGAGAATAATTGTGAAGAAATGAAAAAAGACAGAGAACTGGCCAGGCTACAACATGAGAGCCTGGCCAGGACTCTGACTGACTTGCAGAAGGAGGTTACTGAGAATACAAAAAAAATTAATATGATTACTGATACAATGCAAAAGGATCTAGAGCAAGCAAAGATTTCTATGAATGAAATGTTGATTCAAGAACATGTGATTGCCTCAAGAGTATCTGTTCAGGAGAAAAGGATGATGATGGTGGAGGAGGGGCAGAGAAAACAGAATCTTGTGATACGTAAAATGGTCGAACGAACGCCAGACAAGCTTAGAGATAGAGTATTGGATTGGCTGAACTCTTTGAAAATGGGAAAAGATTTCGTGGCAGAAGATATTGGAGCTGTGTATAGAGTGGGGGGAAGGCGAGATAGAAGATCACCAAGGAATGTTTTGGTTAAGTTTGCAAATTGGGCGGACAAGCTAAAAGTGATGGCTTACATCAAACAAGCAGGGTCTGGCGTTCTAAAGATTGAGGGGGCTGATGTGGAAATCTACAATGACATAGCGCCTGAGGAAAGAAAATGGAAATACATGATGAAACCTGTGACGAAATTTTTGGCTTCAAAAGACATTAGGTATAATTGGAGATTTCCACAACAGTTGAGATTTTTCTATGAAAAAAGATGGCATATTTTGGATGACAGAACAGATGTCTTGGAGTACTTGACTCAACTTGGGTTCATGAAAGTGGCTAGTCCAGAATGGATTGCTATGAGAACTGACTTGTATGCAGTTGGGGTGATGGGCCCGGTTTTGAATAAGGAGGGAGAGATGGAGGGTGCAGCGGGAGGAGTGGATGTATCAGGAACATCGAGTGCGGAGCTTTTTGAATAAATAACTTGCAGAATAAATTATAATGGTGGAGGGAGGGGGGCATTAGAAGAACACAATGCTTTTTTTCCCCGGTCCCCCCCTCCCCTCTTTGAAGGATAGAGGCGACATCTTGGAACAAGGTGTGGGGAGGGTTGCAGAAAAAGAAAGAGTAGGTAAGTTTTTTTTTCTTTATTTTTTGGTAGTAATAGTAAGTAATTTTTTTCAAGTATTTTATTTTTCTAAGTTACTTTGTACTGAGAATGTACAATTGTTTCTTTTGTCGTCACATTGTATTCATTTTTTTGTATCCTTTTTTAGCTTTTTTTTTAGATTTTCAGTAGGGGATGGGGACAACACGTCTGGGGAGAAATGTAAAGGAGGGGAGGGATTAGTAAATATAAATGGTTAAGAACTTAAGGTTGTTAACATGGAATGTGAAAGGGACAGGGAATGCCGTGAAGAGGAGGAGGTTGCAGATAGCGCTCAACAAATCTAAATCTGATATCATCTTTCTACAGGAGACCCATCAAAAATCGGCAGACACTAATAAATTAATTGTGAGAGGAATTGACATTTACGAAATGGCTTATGGGACATCAAAAGCAAGAGGTGTTGCAACCCTTATATCGGAAAAATTGGGTTTTACTGTGATAAAATCCATGGCTGACCCAGAGGGGAGATATCTAATAATTAAGGGGAGGATAGAAGATGAAGAGATAACTCTTGTAAACGTATATGCCCCGAATACTAATCAGGCAGAATTTTTAGAAAAATTAAGAATAATTCTACAGAAAGAAGGAACGAGGAACACGATTATTGGGGGGGATTTCAACTCGTTAAGTTCCGAGATTGATACCACAAGTATTAAGAAGAGGAGTAATAAATATATTTTAAGAGACTGGATAAAATTAATGAATATAAAAGATGTATGGAGGGAACTTAAAGGACAGGAAAGGGACTACACTTACTATTCTCAAGTTTATGATATGTATTCAAGGATAGATTATATATTTGTAACGCAAGGGTTATTGAAAAACATAGAAGATATTAAAATAGGGACATTTAGAGAATCAGATCATGCCAAGATAAGTATAGATATAAAACTGGATGAAGGTGACGGGAAAAGATTTGTTTGGAGATATGATTCAAAATTATATAAAGAGGACAGCATGAAAAAACAAATTATGGAGAAATGGGATGAATATTGGATATGGAATGATAATAATGAGGTCAGCTCAGGAGGGGTATGGGACACAATGAAAGCGATTTTTAGAGGAGAATCAATAAAATTGAGTAGTTGGAAAAAGAAACGGAACATCAACAGAACTCAGGAATTGGAAATACATCTAAAACAACTTCATCGGGAATATATAAAGGGTAATGATCAGAGGGTATTACGTCAGATACAGAAAACAAAGAAAGAATTGGAAGCCCAAGACATGGAAAGGGTAAAAAAGGATTTGGTATTTTTAAAAAGAGAATATTATGAGCACAGTAATAGAAATTCAAAGTTATTAGCAAAAGCAGCGAGGGATAAAAAGAACAAAGGCCAGGTAGGAGTATTGGTAGATGAGAAGGGGAAGAGATGTAATAAAAGGAAAGAGAAAGCGGAAATAATAGAGGCTTTTTATAAGGAGCTATACTCAAAGAAACAGGTAAATTTGAACAAATTGGAGGATCACTTCAAAAAATATAATACTTTCTTAATATCAGAAGAACATAGAAATATGATGGAGGAATCAATATCCGCAAAAGAAATTGAGAATGTAATTAATAAATTAAAATTGGATAAAGCTCCAGGAGAAGATGGGCTTCCCGCTGAATTTTATAAGGACTTTAAGCCTTGGGTTGTTCCGAGATTACACAAATTATTTAATGGGATCTTAGAGGGAGAATCAACACCCAAATCTTGGAATAGATCTATTATCGCACTGATTCCTAAGCCAGGGAAAGATTTACATAAAATAGAATCATATAGGCCGATATCCTTAATTAACCAAGATGCCAAAAATTTTTCCACAATAATGGTGACCAGGCTAAATAGCTTCATAGCCAAATACATAAAAGACGATCAAGCAGGGTTTATAAAGGGTAGGTACATGTCAGATCTTACAAGGAGGGTAGTGGATTTATTGGATATAGCTGAAAGACAAAAGGATAGGGTAGGTTTTTTAGCCCTGGATATTTTTAAAGCATTTGATTCTCTACAATGGGCAACAATATATGAGGTAATTAAACAATATGGATTTGGGGACAAATTCCAAAAAGTTATCAAGAACTTATATAAACAGGGAACAGCAATAGTGAAATTTAATGATAACTATACAGGAGAAATAAAACTGGAGGCTGGAACTAGGCAGGGTTGCCCATTGTCGCCCACATTATTTGTTTTGGCTATGGAACTATTGGCGAATTTAATACGGCAAGATAAAGAAATAATTGGAATTGAAGGAAATAAAATAAGTTTGTATGCCGATGACACACTAATCACAACTAAACAACCAATACAAGGAATATTAAGGATTAATAAACACCTGAAAACCTTTGAGGAAATGACAGGTTTAAGGGTGAACTGGGATAAGTCCGAGATGATTCTAGTCAATGGGAGTAAGAAGGATGAAGAAGAAATAAAGCAAAAATTCAATATTCAAATTCCGGATAAAGTGAGATATTTAGGGGTAATACTTGCCAGAAAAACTGGGGAACTTAAGGAATTGAATTATGGAAAACAAATGAAAGAAATAGATAAAAAGATATTACAGTACAATAAATTGAATTTATCGTGGTTTGGCAGGGTGGCAATGTGTAAGATGATGTTGTTACCTAAATTAAATTTCTTATTTGATGCTCTGCCAATAAAACACACAGAAAAAGAATTGGAAAAATATCAAAATACTATAAATAGATTTTGCAATGGGAAAAGAAAAGCGAGGATACCCAAGATTTTATGGTATATACCGCAAAAAGAAGGGGGATTGGGTATTCCGAATATTAGCAAGTATTATAGAGCTTTTCAATTAAGAAGTGTAATTAAATTACTAAACAGAGAAGAACCGATATGGGGAAAATTAGAATCAAAAGAGTTTTCTAGGAAAGGGAAAGCATTTTTTTTATGTGGCGATAAGGATAAAAAAATGAGGATTCAGGGTAAGATGATAAGAGCAACAATAGAAGAATGGAACAAAGTAAGAAAGGAACTTATTCCAGGGATCTCAATGGTTACAGAATTAGAAGATTTTAATAACTTTCCGATAAAAATAGAAGGTAGGATTAAGGATATCTTATCAAAAAATGGGGTCTCTCTGTTGAAGGATTGGATCAAAATTTGTAGGGATTTGGAGAGGAGAAAGGAGCTCTATCTGCAACTGGAGTTGGATTGGTTCAAAGTCCTCCAGATAAATAATTGGAATAAGAAATTTCTATTTGAAATGGGATCTGACAGGGAGCTTACAGAATTTGAAACATTGCTGGTCAAATTAAGAAAAGGAGACATAGGTTTAAAAGGGATAGTTAGTCAAATATATAAAATTTTAAATAAAGGAGGGAAGGCCCAACAAGTATTGAAAGATAGTTGGGAACAAGAACTGAACATAACAATTAGTGAGATGACTTGGGGGAAAATGTGGAGAAGACATATTATGAGATCTATGTCGGTAAGAGTGAAGGAACATAATTATAAACTAATTTGGAGATGGTATAGAACCCCAGTAAAACTGCATTTAATGTATAAAGATGTGAGTGAGAAATGTTGGAGATGTAAAAAAGATAGAGGCACATATGAACACATGTGGTGGTCTTGTGAGGCTTTGAAGGATTTTTGGGGAAAAATAGAGGTTGAAATTAAAAATATATTGGATGTGCAGGTTGAACTGGGCCCAAATACAATTTTGTTAACTGAGATGGATAAATATAAAATGAGTGAGGATAAAAAGGAATTGATGGCGATAATGTTATCAGCGGCCAGACAATGTATAGCCAGAAATTGGAAAAATAATGAAAACTTACAAAGAAGGAATTGGTATAATGAAATGTGGGATTTGGCACTCAACGAAAAGCTCACTTGGGAGATAAATTTTAAAAAGGGTAAAGTATCTGGTAACAACTTCTGGAGGACCTGGAAGCCTTTTATAGAATATGTAACAGTAAAGAATCAGGGCATACCCCCTGCATCTGAGCAAAATGATTTTTGGAAAATATAAGAAAACATAAATCCCCGGACATTGTATATATCACAAGGGTGGTCTTAAAGACAAGAAGAAAAACCGAGACAGAGAATAATACAGATTGGTTATGAGGTGATAGATGGAAATATAGTTTAGAGTTTGATGTAGTAAAAAGTGTTTTACGATGAGGTAATAATTCTTGATGGATGTTAACAATATAATACTGTTATGTATGAGAGATTTTCTTTTTCTTTTTGGATTCTCTGACTGTATTCTTTAGTTATGTAATTCATTTTGTTTTATGTAGTGTTTTGTTTTGTATTGTTTTATATACCCAATAAAAATATTTAAAAAAAAAAAAAAAAAAGAGGTGCAGTTTCTAAGCCCGTCCTTTTCAAAGTACTAGAGGACAGTAGCTATTGTGGGTCAAGCCATTAGTCTAATCCAGGGATCAACAAACATGGCTCTCCAAATGTTTGTGGACTTCAATTCGAAGAAGCCCTGATCAGCAGGTGTACTGACTTGGGCTTCTGGAAACTGAAGTCCAAGAACATCTGGAGAGCAAATTTTTTTGACCCCCATTCTAGACTGAAAGATCAGTTACCTTCACAACATAGAGCAGACAGAGCCAAGGTTATCCACAGTCCATTCATCAGTAGTTGCAGAATCTTGACAGGCAGCATGGATAACACATCTTTCATATCCTCTTCATTCTTTAAGGTTTCTTTGTCCCATGTTCTACTTTCTGAAACATCTGGCAGAACATTGACAGCTGCAGCACTGAATTTCCCTTCTATACAAGCCTGTTCCTCTCCCTTTCCCACTGAAAATAACACAGTAAGGTGGTTAATGAGAGCCACATACAGGAGGCTGTAAACTGCAATCTGAAGCAACCAGAACACAAATACTGTTTTCCTTCCCAATAAAAGAAGAAAAAAGAGGGGAAAGTAGCATGCTTCTTAAGCTGAACCATATCCTAACAGACAAAAATGAACTAATAAACCAAACTGGAAATATCCTTAGCCTTTAGTAGGGAATAAAAATGCTCACAAAATCAAGGATTCTGTCATTGTTTGACTTGATATTGGCTTCATGTAAATGGATGATAGGGGAAATGCAATCAGCAGTGACTCCTCTGTCTGGAAGGGTCCCCAAAACAAAAATGGGGAAACACGGATGGAAGCTCAGGAATACTCTACTCAACTCTGTCACAATGACCCCTTTCCCCTATAGATGTTTAAATAAAAAGGTATTTGAGGTTCAGCTCTTTAATGTTTTGTTTGTATTCTGTGTTGTGATTTCATGATCCAATAGCCAAAATAATTCAACTGCTTTTAAAGTGAAAAACAGTTCCAAAAATAGAATTAAATGGACAACATTCATGAAAGACAACAAGCTATCAAATATTAACTTCATTAACTTTATTTATTTATTTATTTATTTATTTCCTTCGACTTATTATCCCGCCCAATCGGGTCAAAAACCCAACTCTGGGCGGCTTACATACACAATTTAAAAATACATAGCTAAACCACAACTCAATATAACTCAAAAACCACAACTCAATATATTTCTATTAACATTTAATTGTCAAGGATGGGAGAGATACTCATGCAATTTTTAGAACTTGGTTGATGCCTATGACCAGATGTACCAGAGGGGCATTTGTTTCCACTATATATACTTGAGTATAAGCCAACCCGAATATAAGATGAGGTACCTAATTTTGACCCAAGAAACCTGGAAAATAGATCGACCCGAGTATAAGCCAAGGGTGGAACATGCAGCAGATGCTAGTGAGTTTTAATAATCACTTCTACATGAAACCCTGTCACTGGCAGGGGGTGGGGAGGTCATGGCTGCAGCCATAAATCCAGATCTAACCCATTCCTGACCAGGTTAGGAAGTGGTTCCTGACCTGGACAGGAAGTGCAGATTTCCCCCAGAACTGGGTAAATAGAGCGGGTGACTGGAGTATAAGCGGAGCCTGCTTTTTTCAGCACATTTTTGGTTGAAAAAATCAGCTTATACTCAAGTGTATATGGTACTTTGAGAAACACTTCCTTCTCTTCCTAAAGAAAAAACATATATCAGGTAAGCACCATTGCAAAGAAAAAAAAATTGATCCATGATGAAAAATCACTGCATGGCTACAGACAAACTAAGTGAGGACAGTTTGCTCCAAAGTGCGACTATGATACATCTTTGTATTTTCTTTGCACTTATATGCATGTACATTAATCTTTAGCATCATTGTTCAATGACTTATGAAAGACAATAAATAGTGGGAAGACAAGAATTTGAATCTGACAGTATTAATGCAGAAGAAAAGAGGTGTCATGAACTTCAACTAAACTTAATTTGGGTGAGAGACAGTGAAAACAAAATACTACAAAATGAAGGAGGGAACCACAGTTGAACAAACGCAGTGGTTAAGAATGTTTTTTGTCATTTTCTCAAATTTATTTACTTATTGTAACTTTTGCAACATCACAAGACTTACCAGAAAAAGGCTCTCTTATGTTCTAGAATTACTTCCTTCATTTCAGACATTGGAAAAAAACATGGTGTTTAGAAAGGTCTGGTGCTCCTCCGGCAAGTAGAGGCACAATGATGGTGTTTGATCAGGACTGGGGATCTTAAAGGAACAACTGTTGGCCTCTTTAATTGTGCTGTTGTTATTAGCCACGTTTTACATCAAGCGATGTGAAGTTCTTTTATTTACTTTGGACATCCTCGCATATGAAAGAAAAGACATTTTCAAGAACAAGTCTTTCATTTCTAGGACCTCTGGGTACAGACTTGAATCTTCTTCTGCCATTTTGTAGTCTGATATGATGGACATGGTTATGGGAAAGAAGCTAGGCTGTCCTCCAGCTATGCTGCTTTGCTCACATGAGAAATGATAAGTCTGAAAAGGATAATTTCTCTCTTCCATGTAAGCTCCAAAAGTGGGCAAGAACCCTGAAAAATCTGATTTCTTACTCATCTGTAGAAGCTATGTTCAAACAGAACTTTTTCCTCTTCAGACAAGTTACTGCTCATAGGAAAAAATTGATGGTGGGTTTAGGTCCATGATGGGTTTACTGCACAACTCTAGTTCGATTCACAGAGACTTGGGCTTCTGGGAATTTAAGTTCAAGAACAACTGGAGTGCCAAGGTTCACCATCACTGGTACGCTCTCCCCTGTAACCATGCTGTGAGTCTGGATTTCAACACAATCAAAAGGAACTTTGGTTTTCAAGAAATCCATGCTGCTACTTGAAGCTGATTCCTTCATTCTTTCCCATTGCCCTCATTTCCTATAGGGACTCTCTCCTTATATGATAATGAGGAAGAGGGAATATACAAAAGGAATGTCTGCAGATTATTGCAAGTAAACCCATTACTATTAAATTCATATCAGTCCTGGGATGATGCTTTTGCAATCTGAGGTTTGTGCATTTTTTTTGTTCAGATTATGTAGATTTTGCAGCATTATGAGATCAGGAAAAGCAATACTTATCACAGCTGTCTGCTTCCCCAGTGAGGCTGTCTTCCATGATAGTAAAAAAAAAAAAAAGCCTGTCCAGCAGCCAGACATTCAGTAGGTGTAATCTCAGAGATCATTCAAAACCACTTGCTAAATAGTCAGATGTGTGACTGAGTGTGTAAACATTAACATACATTTGTAAATTAGGGAATAAATTCTACTTATGCCCCATAGGTAGTCATGGTGGTGACAGCAGAGGATATGGCTACCATGTGATCAAGTCCATGAACCCCAGAAACACCCTGTTTCTCCCAGTTTCACATTTTAAAAACAGAAAATGAATGTTGGCTTTGGGAATTGCAAACTCTGCATTTATTGGAGCATTTTCTGTTTTCTAGCTCAGTGGTTGGAACCAGAGGTTGGGAGTTCAGTTCCCCACTATGCCTCCTGGGAGAAAAACCAGCCTATGTAACCATCGTCATCTTCTGCACACTTCCAGGGCATCCCTAGAAGAAGGAAATTGTAAGCCACTTCTCAGTACTCTCTACCTAAAAAAACCCCTGAAAAGGATCTCTATAAACCAGAATGGACAAGAAAGCATATAATTAATATTACTAGTTCAGTGAAAGGTAATATTATGTTATCATAATTAATAGGACTATTACAATGTCCTATTACAATTCATGGCCCTAAGTTAAGTTGAACTAATTTATCCTACTGATTTCAATAGGACCCAGGTGAATTGAGGCTATGGTATTTAAAGCACCAAGTTCCAATTTTCCTTAGAAAATAGCCAAGACTTTTTGAGTTTAACTGATCTCATTAAATACTTACATATTCAGTCCTTGAAAAAATGTTCTCCAAACCAAGTGCAAATTGGAGGACTCGTCAATTCTTCTTTCTAAAAGGCTACAAAATGACTACTTGTTTAGGGAATACAAATCTAAAGAGTGATTTTGATAACTTTCAAGTTCAAGTCAAAGTCATATCTTTTTCTATCCTTAACAGCAACCCAAAGGCAAAAATGAAGGGGAAATTGAATGTTTTTCATGTGCTAAAGTGAAAAAGCAGCTAAATTCCAATGTGACCTTCAGGTATATTCCTACATACACTCACAAGCATAGCAGAGAGACTACTTTGCCCATAAAATATGTCTCAAGGGCTACCAATATCAAATAGTTTGTCCTTTCATCTGTGAAGTCAGAATTCCTGCACGTGTTTGAGTCTTCTTGCCGCCAGAGTGCCTAATCTTTTAACAGAGTCATTGACAACCTTTTATCTGTTCAAACACATTTCTCTGATGATCTCAACAGTTAAGGACTAGCTTATCTTCTGCAGGAATGCAAGGAAGAATAACTAATTCTGTCATCTGTGGGCTGCTTCACTTATTCTTTCCTTTCTTTTTAAACATGAGCAGATCAAATTGTGAGGTCTACATTATTGTGTAACTGTACAGCAGAATTATAGGAAAGTTGTAAATCATAGGGATGTAGACCCTCATGTAATTCTTGGTAGATTTGCCACATGGGTGAGGATATTTTGCATAATGTTGCCCATTTTGGTCATGAAACTGCATAATTTGCACAGTCTCCTGATGCACATCAAACTGCCATAATTGCTACTTTAATAAACAAACAAAACAAACAAATGGAGTCCTGAATAGGTTGTGTGCATCTTTCTTGAGAATCATTCAGATATATTTTTCACAGATTAGAGAGATGGGGGGAAAGCTCTTTGACCCGTTCTCTGCTGGAGGTGATGAATCTCATGGGGCTTTTAAATTCCTCATTTTGACATGTTCAGAATGAGAAAAAGAGTGGAGGTGCTACTGGATCCATTTTTGTCACTGGAGACCCAAGAGATTTCAGTAGCTTGGAAAGTCCATTATCGAACTCGAGTTCTTACAACCCTGGCTATATTTTTTCAGATACAGTAGCTGATAGCTTTCAGGTTTCCTCTTTGGCTCTCACCTCTAGTTCCCAACTCTGAGCACCAATTTCTAATACAGTTGTACCTTGCTTAAAGAGCATAATGTGTTCCACAGAATTGCTCTTTCAGTGAGTTTGCTTTTTAAGTGAAACACTATTGTAAGTGACCAATTATGACTTCTGGTGGGGGGGGGATTGCAAACCCCGATTTATTTGTTAAGTGAGTTTTTGGTTGGTTTTATTTGTTAAGCAAAATGAACATTCAGAGAAAATTCTGCTCTTTAAGCGAGTTAATCTTTAAGCAAGGTGCTCTTTATGAGAGGTTTGACTGTACATCAAGGTTGCCTTCTTCTGTATGAGCACAGTAGACAGGATACACCACACACAACATAACGGGCAGTTTTACTTGTTCCTCTGCTAATGTGATTTATTTCATCTTTTGCACACACAAAATGCCCCTCTGCACTCTACATAGGACAATCTCTGTGCAAAAGAGTTAACAGACATAAATCAAACATCAAGAGTGGCAATACACAGAAACCTGTTTCAACCCACTTTAATCTACCTGGATACTCAGCCATGGACTTGAAGGTTTCTATTCAAGAACAGAGGAATTACAAGACTAGAATCCAGAGAGAGTGAGAGAGCAGAGATTAAGTACATGCATTTGCTGGACACACATCTCAGGGATTTGAATATCAGTTAGGGGTTTCTGGGACATTATCAAATTTGATGCACTAGAACTAACAGGTTGTTATATGCTGCAGTTTTGCTTGGATCACTCAAACCGTTGTCAATAGATACTAATTCATTAATAAATGTGTAATGCCACATTTTGGATGTGATGCATCAGCTTGCAAGATAAGTTTGTTTTCCAACCATTTGCAATAGAGGGCCAGGCTTTGCAGCAGGGTGGAATAATAACTGGAATTTCCATTATTGTCAGTTGTAACAAGCTACAATGTTACTGTTCTGTTAGGCTGGCTAATCATTATGTGCCTGTGTGCTAGATGTGTGTATAAATTGATGCCACGAGGTCTCACTCTTATGTCTGATGAAGTGGATTTGATCCACAAAAGCTCACATTTAAATACAGGAGTTGATCTTTAAGGTGTCACAACATTTTTTTGTCTTTTTTGCTGGGTCACTGGTATGTTTGGACAAAGAAAGAATAATCATCCCCATGCTTTCCACAATGGGAAGGTGTCTTGCCTGTGCTTTTGGCTTGCTCAGGCTAGATATAAGGTCAATGCTCCTGGCACTTCTGCCTGGGCCTGTTCTAAGACTGGTTACTGTTCAAAGAGAACAGTCTCATATCAAATAAATTTTCCAAATAATTGAAAGACAACTGTTGCTGTCAGTCCGATTCACACATCATCTAACTAATCAAAATAGAGTTTGAAAAAGTTGACATATCATTTAAAGTTCTGGCCATGCAAATCACACAAAAGTAATATGAAGACAGGACACAAACAATTTTGTAATACAATGAAAATTTACTATTTTCAAGGATGCTAGACATTAATAACAAACACTCACTGTGATTAAGACAGGTTGGCCTTCTCCCTATTCTCCTTTCATCATCAGGCTACGACCATCGTTTTCAGGCAGGCTTCTCTGGAGTAAGGGCTCAGTGGAGTAGCGTGGGTTTCAGCCTCCCGGGGCCAAATTTGCCACCCCTTGGTTGGGCCCCAGGATGGCAAAGTCCTATTTATTGTGAAATTTTGCCTCCCCCAAAAAAGTGCCACCCAGGGTGGGCCGCCCATGCCCCACCCCTGCTATGCCATTGAAGGGGCTCATAAATGCTTTCTTATTAATCTGACTGATTTTGTCTTGTTTCTTGGTTTTACATTTATTTGTTTAATTGGTTTTTAGTATAATATTTCTATTGTACAGTAAAACCTCATATAACACTAAAACCTGGTTCCACAAGTCTTGGTGTTATATGATTTTTAGTGTTATCTGATCCTCTATGGGATCCATAGAGATACATTGTAACCACACAGGCTTTAGCGGTTGTTATCTGAAGCATCCCATAGGATCTTAATGTTATCTGATGCAATTCTTCCCCCCAGATTCCTTAATGTTATGCGATTTTAGTGTTATTCGATACTAATGTTATATGAGGTATTACTGTATTTCAAAACTGTTAAAACTGTTGTTTCGTATTTTAGCTGTTTTGAGAGGCATTGGGTTCCTCATGGGGAGAAAGGGACTGTGCAAATAATATAAATAAATAAATAAATAAATAAATAAATAAACTGTTCCTCCCAAGGTGATTTTCTCAGACAAACCTGCCTCAGAAATCACATTTGGCCCTTACATAATATTAGCAAAGTCTGGTGTTCTTTGACCTTCTAAACCTTGTCATTGTTATATCCTCTGAGGAAATCCATTTTTCATAGATTTAATATTGGGAAATAAGATTAGCTGCACTTGCGACCATTTTGAAATGCCTCACTGCCTTGCTATAATGCTCTACCCTATGTAGAAATTAAGACTAACTGACTAGAAATTGTTATTTCCAGTTCAGAATATTGCCATCCCAATGAATAGAACTAGACCAATTGAGTGTGCAATTTTGGATCCATGCCATCCTGCTTGGCCTCCTAACCACCACCGCCATCTTGTGCTAACTCACGTGCTCCCCAGAGCCTGGGGGTGGGTAGGATGCTCCCAAATAGAACTGCGGTAGCTTCAGAGTGGGAGGGATATTTGAAATTCAATGTTTTGTGGTTCGGAGAGCATTTTTCTTTCTTGTACTCAGACATCATTGGTCAAGAGAGGACATTTCAGAAACAAGTCATTAACTGGATGTTTCTTTCTGGTTTGTTTAAAAGCTCTCTTTTACCTGAAACAGGTCAGAGTGAAGCACAATAGATTTTTGAAATCAAGTTAATGTTCTTCGTGTCTTGGTGTTCACTAAATGTATTTCTGTGGGGAATTTAGGTTAAGTAACACATACACTTTTTTCAACAGTCTAAGGGTTGTTTAGCTGCTTTGTTGTTGTTCAGTCCCACAGTCGATTCCAACCCTTTGCAACCCCATGGACCACTGTCCTCCTGGCACTTCTGTCCTCCACTATCCCCCTCAACTCATTCAGTTCTGTGCCCATTGTCTCTAAAACACCATCTAGCCATCTCATTTTTGGCCGCCCCCTTTTTCTTTTGCCTTCTACCTTTCCCAGAATCAAGGCTTTCTCAAGTGAATCCTCTCTTCTCATTTGATGTCCAAAGTACTTTAGCTTCATCTTTACTATTTGACCTTCTAAGGAGCAGTCAGGGTTGAATTCTTCTAAGATTGACCTATTTGTTCTCCTCGCTGTCCAGGGGACTCTCAAAACTCTCCTCCAACACCACATCTCAAAGGCATCTATTCTTCTGCACTCAGCTTTCCTTATGGTCCAGCTCTCACAACCATACATTGCCACCGGAAATACCATTGCTTTGACTAGACGAATGTGCAATGTGATGTCTCTACTTTTCACTATGTTCCCCACTTTTTCTCATCGCTTGCCTCCCAATAATCAGTCGCCTTTTTATTTCATGGCTGCAATCACCATCTGAGCTTTGATCCTAGGAAAGTAAAATCTGTCACTGCTTCTACTTCTTCCCCATCTATTTTCCAGGGACTGATAGGGCCTGTTGCCATCCTTCACCAGTAAGCTTTAAAAGATGTATTTTTTTTTCATTTCCAGTTTTTACTCCCTCTAAATTTATATATAAATAACAGAACATGGCTTTATGTTGTGGTGAAATGACCAAGCACAATCCGAGAGAAAGAGTACTGAATGTTGCATGGGTGCAGGGACCTTATACATGGTATTCACTAAGCCAAAGACATGAAGGAAACCTTTGACCCTCAACAGGTCTTGGACTACCTCTCGATCAATATCTCACCATAAACATTAATCAGATATCTATTAGAATGGTTGTATATTTATTAAGCAAAAAAAAGACCTACCTAGATGACCCAAATAGCCAAAAAAGGTTTAAAAAGAAGGCATGCTCCCATCTACTTATATGCAAATCTAGATAACTTAAATATATTTTAATTTACAGAAAATATGTAGTATACATCACCAAGGTGGGGAAGAATGTGACTGGTAACCTGTGTGCCCACTGAACTTGCTTTCACATAGTAAGCAGTCATGGAGACCTCAGAATCCCTGCTATCTCTTTTTACAGATCTTCATCTTGAGACTGAATTTGCATGGGACAGATGTTCAAACAACAGATGTTGAAATACACAAAGGTTGGAGAAAGTATGGCTCCCCCAAATTTGGTGAAAACAAGTGTCAACCATCCTCACCTAGGGCTAAGCTGTTAGCCGATGGTGTTTTATTTGTCTTCTGGGTTGCCTACTTTGGCAAGTGGTGCTCCCAGTGGTGGGCTCAAAAAAAAAAATTACTACCACACTGTGGGCATGGTATGGTGGGGGTGGCCATGGGGAAAGTCCTGCATTGCACCTGAATTAGGACTACTTTATTTCAAAACTTTGATGGGCGGGGCCAGCTAGAATTTCTGCTACCAGTTCTGACAAACTGGTGCGAACCTGCTGGTGCCCACCACTGGGTGCTCCCCCTCCAATGCAGACTCAGGCCACCTATAGAGGATGACAGCTGAAATCTAAAAATATTTGAAGGACCAAGAATAGACGCCTTTGAGATGTGGTGTTGGAGGAGAGTTTTGAGAGTCCCCTGGACAGCGAGAAGAACAAATAGGTCAATCTTAGAAGAAATTAACCCTGACTGCTCCCTTGAAGGTCAAATAGTAAAGATGAAGCTAAAGTACTTTGTACATCAAATGAGAAGAGAGGATTCACTTGAGAAAGCCTTGATGCTGGGAATGGTGGAGGGCAAAAGAAGAAGGGGGTGGCCAAAAATGAGATGGCTAGATGGTATTGTAGACAGAATGGGCACAAAGCTGAGCGAGTTGAGGAGGATGGTGGAGGACAGAAGTGCCTGGAGGACAGTGGTCCATGGGGTCGCAGAGGGTCGGAATTGAATGTGTGACTGAACAACAAACAGCAATTTAACCACTACACTAGGGGAGAGAGAGAGAGAGAGTTCTAATATTTTTAGGTCATAGAAATCCTCACCTTACTGATGAGGAATCCTAGTGAGCTGCCTACTTTTAGAATACAGAAATGTAATTCAAAATGAAATCTGAATTTTCCAAATGAACTGATCAGTATTCTATTGCATTGCGTGTGAATAGTGGTTCCCTTTTTAATAACAAAATGTCTCCAAAAGATTTTTAAAATGGACATTAACTATTAAATGGCATAGAATCAAAATTGTCCTTGCTTCTTGATTCTGTTATTGGGATAACTCTATAATTCATGAGGATAATGCTAAGCTTAATGTTCTATCACATCAACATTTCATTTGCATTTAATTTGAGTTTAACAGATTGCTTTTTCATTTCCGAGTACTCTGTATACAGTAGATCTTTCATTTGTAACTTTTGCTACAGCATTTTAATTAAAATGGGGCTGTTTGCACTTGTTTATGATACATTACTATTCCAACATGCACAGAAAATTTTAATGACTGATATTAAATAATTAAGAAATAATATATTATTTATTGGTTCTGAAGAGCTGCGTACAATAATGTAAAACATTCTGCTGTTCACTTATTGCAAAGTCAAACAGACAGCAACAAATAATTTGCTTCATAATATATATTCTTCTTCAGTGTCTAGGCTAGACGTGAAACTGCTAAAATGAACCCAACTTTTGGAGAATTCATTCCGTAGTTCCTTTTACCCAACCTAGTATGAGAAAGATTAGCCAGCAACACAAGGTTGCCATTACCTGAGTACACCTGATTGTAGTTCAAAAATACCACAATCTTCAAGGAAGCTCTTTCTGTGTATCCGATAATATATATCCCAAAAGTATAAAAATAACAATAGCAGTTATACTTATTTGCTACTTCATAGCACTTAGAGCACTCTCTCAGCAGTTCACCGTATAAGTAGCATTTTTCTCCCCAACAAGCTGGGTACTCATTTTACCAATCTTGGAAGGATGGAAGGTTGAGGTAACTGTGGGTACATCATGATCACATTCACAATGTGAGTAGATTTGGACAGCAGCGTTACAGCTTATCCACTGTATCACAAAGATACATTTTTCAAATGCTCACTAATGATGTCCTAGCATCCTACAAAATAAATGTGAATATATCAGACAACAAAAAATAGAAATGTGAGAAACAAAATCTGAACTGTTAATGAAAGAGAGTTGGATTTCAGTCCTTATTTAATTCCTAAAATCTTTGAGCTTGAGTACGCATATTTATAGAAAGCCTCTGGTACTATACATTTAAAAAGAAATTGTCAAGCTTCCAGCATTTTCACAAATAAAATACACCCTATCCGGGTTTTTATACTTCCGCTTCCAGGAGTGACAGCAGCGGTGTGTGCCAGATGAATTGCAGTAAACCCATTTGTGTGGATTCACAGGGGCTTCTGGGAATTGAAATCTAAGAACATTTGGTGTGCCAAGGTTTGCCATCATGGCTGTAGTTCATGATTCTAGTAACACCAGCATTTTTGAGAAAGCTCATCCTGTGTGACTTTGACCTTTGGAATGGAAAAAAAAATGGTTAGGATTGTTGGCATGCTTGTTCCTAAATTTCCCCTCCCATGGAGTACAACCAGAGCCTGGGAGTGATGCTATGAGGACAGAGATTACAGTGATGATAGCAGAAAACTCAGAATGAATCCAACAGAACATGAAGGTCTATTCCATTGTTTCTTTTCTGCTACCTTTGAGTCTGCTCAGTCATCCAGCTAATTTATTTCAAGTGATCAAAGATAGCCATGGCGTCACAGTGGTTAAACTGCAGTGCTGCACCCAGAAAGTTATAAGTGAGATCCTGACCGGGGTTCAAGGTTGACTCAAACTTCCATCCTTCCAAGGCTGGTAAAAAAAAGAATACCCAGCACATTGGGGGCAAAACACTAATTACATTGTGAACCATCCAGAGAGTGCATTAAGCACTATGGGGTGGTATCAGTGATGGGATTACCCCGGTTCCATCTGGTTCCCCGGAACCGGTAGGAACAATCTCAGAGGGTTCTCCAAGAGGGTACCCCATATTTAAGGCGTCTGGTTCCGGACACCTCACCGAAAGGAAAAAAAAAATTAATTGGAGCAAAAATGGCTCCAATTTAGTGCACATGCGCAGAAACTCAATCTGACACATTGCACATGCATCAGATTGAGTTTCTGTGCATGTGCACTAAATTGGAGCCATTTTGGCTCCAATTAAAAAAAAATTCTTTCGGAACTGGAGCCGCCCCTTTTTAGAGCGGCTCTGGCAGCAGCAGTGGCAGCCCTCAGAGGAGGGCACCTCCCTTGGGGCCGCCGAGCTCCCACAGGCACATTGGTGCCTGCCTGGGCCGTCCACTGCCGCCGCGCCCTCCCAGGGACTTGGGTCCGACAAGCCCCTATGCCCTGGGTAAGCCCGGAGGGGCGTACCACCGCCGCATCCTCCTCCGCCGGGCGCCTGCAGCTTCCTCAGGCCGGTGCCTTTTCAACCTGGCTCCAGCTGTGGCCACGGGCAGCCAGGGCCTGTGGGCAGCGGTGGCTCTGGTGGCAGCTCCAGGCGTGGCCAGGAGCCGTGGCCAGGAGCCGTGGCCAGGCTAGGAGACCAGCTAATGGCCAGACATTCTGGAGGTCACTAGTCCATGGGGTTGATATAAGGGAGAGGTGACTTAATGGGGCTGAAACAACAATAGCAAGCAGCATTTAAAAATGTTACTCTTTGGGACTACAGCTCTTAGACTCCTCCAAGCCAGAATGGCCACAGGCAGTCACAGAACCTTCTTCAGGATTGTGATGCCACTGACCCTCTGATTTGTTGAAGAGGCTTATCAAAAGCTCCCTCCTTACAAAGGCTGATTGGCTGCTGCAGTTGTCATGGTTAAGACGCTAAACTTGAAGACTGGAAGGTTGGAGTTCAAAACTTGAGTACTTCATGACAGAGTGAGCTCCTGCCAACCTAGCAGTTCGAAAGCAAGAAATTGGAAGTAGATAAATAGGTACCACTTCGTTGGGAAGGTAAATAATGTTCTGTGCACTCCGGTCTCAAGGCATGCCTGCCACATGTCCACAGAAACATCTGCACCTGATGACAGCACTGGCTCTTTGGATATAAACAGAGATGAACACTGAACCCTAGAGTGTGTGGTGGTAGCCAAGCAATTGCAAAATTTGACCCCATGGCACTTTCATCTGCATGCCACAGGCCAGACCTTGCCTACTCAGATAGCTTGGTGGGCCAGATGTGGGGGATCCCCCTGTTGTAAATGTGACCATAAATCATGGGGGACATGGTTTCACATGCATGGGTCCATTTGCACATGTGTGGGCACATTTGCAACTGTCACAAACACATTGCTTCCAAGGTTGTCACCACAAGCCAGATGGAATGGCATCGGGGGCTGGGGCCAGCCCACAAGCCATAGGTTGCGAATCCATGCTCTAGAAACTCTTTGGCTTTGTACCTGGAACAAGGGATTTTGTTTACCTCTTCTTTATTACAATTTTCCCATGCCAGCAAGTTATTTCTGCTCAGGTCAGATCAAAACATCCGCTGCTATTGTAGGGACAGATGGTGGTTCTTCTTTCTGTATGGGTTTCCATTTGAGGCATTCACTCTTCTGGCTCCTGTTGTGTTCCTAGCCCTTGGATAATCAGAAGTTACTGTGAGCTGCTTTGACCATATTTATTGAAAATTGGATGGAAATAAATTAGAGATTGGAAATAAATGAAGGCAAATTCTCTCTTTCTCTATTTACTTAGCTTGTTTTTCGACTATTTTTAATCCATGCCAGTTTTATCAATCCATCATAGACAGATTATTACTTAGTGAGGTTTAGATTAAGAACTATTAACGTCTACAAAGTGGTGTTGACTGATTAGGAGACTGATGAATCCCATTGGTGGTTCTTGGGGAGTTTCCTGTTGCCTTGGCAGGCAGGCCTGTTCAAGTTCTGATTGACCTCAGGAATGGAAAAATAGTCCGTTCCTTTGACATAATTGTTCCTAAGTGTCCCCTTCCACAGAGTAGAGACAGATGAGACTCCTGGTTTTCCAGAGCTCACTTCGATGAAACTCATGGGATGGAGACTAGAGTGATAATGGCTGAAAACCTGGAATGAATGTGACCAAAGTTTGGCTGGAGCTATTCCATGGTCATGACTACAATGAAGAAAGGATTTTCTTCTGCCATTGCTTCTGCACAGAGTTATCCAATGGGTTAATTTTGAGTGGTCAGGGCCTTCTTATATGCCTCTCTAAAAGAACAAGAACTATTTAAGACCACTAAACAAAGATGTTGGGCATATCATAAGAAATGACATGAAATATAGAATACTCCAACTTGTTTTGCAAGTGAAGATCTCTGGGAAGAGAGGCCCTAGATGTAGATGGATTTCATGGCTAAAGAACCTGAGAGAGTGGTGTGGCATGTCCTCAGAAGAACTGTTCCATGGAGTTAAGAACAGGAAGACTATCACCATGATGATAGCCAATATCCAGCATTAATGCGGTACCTGAAGAAGATTAAGAACAGGGCATGAGTCACTCAGGAAGGCATTGTGAGGAATTTGCATGACACCCTGCAGACAAAGTTGCTCTGAAATTATTAAATTTGTATGTTGTTATTGATAGAGATCCTTTGGATGTAACTTTAGTCCTATTTAGCTCCTGTCAGTAATAATGGATTTGTTTCAGTTGACGAAGGCTGTTGATGTAGACAAAATTCTTGTAGAGATTAATGCCACCACATGTGCTGGATTCTTGTCCTTCCTGGCATATAAAAACAGCCACAGTAGGGATGGCCAAGTGGGAGTGGTGAGTTCCTCCTTTCACCAAGATAGGATCCCAACATTTTTTAAGAAGGCTGTAATAAGACCATTATTGAAAAGACCCTCATTGCACCCCACTTTACTAGACAGTTATTGGCCAGTCTCAAACATTCCATTTCTGGGTAAGGTACTGGAGCATTTAGTGGTTTCTCAGTGCTGAGGATTTCTTAACGAAGCAGAATATCTTCTGCTAGACCCCTTTCAATCTGGCTTCAGACCTAGCTATGGGACTGATACCAGGAACTATACAGGGGGAATGTGTCCTATTGGTTCTGCTGGACATTTCAGTGGCTCTCAATACCATCAACCATGATAGTCTTCTGGGCCATCTCCCTGAAATTGGGATTTAGGGGCACTCTTTTACAGTAGCACCTGTAAGGGAGCACTTAGATAGTGGCATCGGGTGACTCCTGTTTGGTGCCCTGGTCATTAGTCTGTGGCATCCCTCAAGGCTCTGTATTTGCACTATGTTTTTTTAACATATACATGAAACCACTGTGAGACGTTATTCACAGTTTTGTGGCTTCATGTCACAAGTATGCTGATGACACCCAACTCCATCTCTCCTTCCCATCTAATTCCAAGGAAGCTCTGTCAGTATGTTTCAGAAGCTTTGGCTAGTTCAAAATACATCAGCCAGACTGCTGTCTAAAACCAGTTATAGGGAGCATACAATGCCCCTATTACAACTGCACTGCCTACCAGTCTATTTCTGGGCCTATTGAAAGTTCCTATACAGCTTGGGTGCAGGCTATCTGAAGAATCATATCGTCCCATATGAACCAACTCAGCTTTTAAGATCTTCAGAGGGGGCTCTCCGCTTAGTCCCATTTATCCTCCTACCAACAGCTGAAGATTCATCTCTTCAGGCAGGCTTTTAATAATTAATCCAGAGTCCCTGGATGCTGATTTTTAGCTAAGCTATTGCCTTTTAAAAAAGTTTTTGTTTGTTTTCAAAGCTTTTAATGTTTTAATCCTGTTTAATTATTTAACTATTTTAGTTATTACTCTAGTTTAAATCCTTTTTAATTGTACAAAAACTGTGGTTTAATTTGATTTTTTAACATTGTGATCCCAGTGGGAGAAAGGTGCCTATAAATAAAACAAATAAAACAAAATAAACACTGCTAAGCAAAAATGAAGAAGCAAAGATCTCCAATAGTTCTCTGTACAGGTACAGTGGAATTTGAAACAAATCTTTCCTTCCAACTGCATCATCATTGTGTTTTTTCTCTCCATTGGTGGACATTTACATCACATCCCAGTTTCAACTGATATATGAGATATTTGTTGTTGTCTATCTTTTAATCATTGAAGATTAGGAGTTTTCAGGAGTGGGAGAAGAAGTAGCAAGCTCTGCTCAGGGAATGCACAAATGAGGCTCCTTGCATGTCCCCAAGAGCTGGGATAGAGACAGGCGCTCAAACCATCATGCAGTACCCAAGTTTCAAACTGCCAACTTGCTAGCCTTCCAGCTAACAAGGCAAGCTTCTTAACCACTGAGCCACCACAGCCCCTTGTGTTGTGGTTTGCATGTATACAAGGGAATGTGGCTTGTGACACAAAAAAGAAAGCAAAAGGGTTACCCATCTCACCTTAGAATTTACCAAAATATTAGGTATCTTTTTTCCCCAGATGTCAAATATTTATCATCTAGAAGTCTTTTTTCTTAAGAAACTAATCATGTAAGAAACTACTATGAAATACAGTAAAACCTCGGATAATGCTAAAACTTGGTTCCACAAGTCTTAGTGTTATCTGATTTTTAATGTTATCCAATGCATGCATCGGATAACGTTAAAATCCTATGGGATGCATCAGATAACATTAAAACTCCATAGAGATACATTGTAATCAGCACAGGCTTTCGTGAACATTATCTGATGCATCCCATAGGATTCAACGTTATTCCATGCAATCCCCCCCCCCATTGCTTAACGTTATGCGGTTTTAGCACTATCTAATGCAAATGTTATCCGAGGTACCGTATTACTGTACAGATCACTTCTCCAGTGATATTTCTTTGTGTATCTGGGTAAAGCAACATGGATGCATCCACCTCATGCGCAGCGCCTGTCTTTATCTTGTTGTACATCACTAAGGATGACTCTACAGTTACCAAAAATGCTAATTAAGACCCCATTGTCAGATGGATTAACCATTTAATTGAGGCTTGCTGGCTCTCTGTTTTCCCATTGGGTTCTGTTCCAGCTAACGAGCAGATGCCAGCGACAGATTTTAACAAATGTGATATTTAGAAAGAGGCTAGGCAAACAGTATCCATTAGGGTTTGGTAATACTTTGGACTAACTGAAACTCATATAACCATTTACTATTCCAATTTTGATCTGCCTACCAGGTCTTTGCATGCAATGATGACATCAGGAGTGCATGACTGGCCAAAAGTTGGACCATTGAGCCAGCTGAACCTCCACAGCTGTCAGGCCCAGCTCCTGCCAAGTGAAGGCAAGTCAGAGGGGAATATGGCCTACAGCCAGAAAGGGCTTGCAAGGACTATATACTAGCAAAACTGGAAACTGGATTTTTGTGGAAGCAATTTTCTCTAATATAACAGGTTTTTTATATGCTTTCCCCCAATTATATGGCTTTTCTTTTCTAAATTTGCAGACTGTACGGCAGCTTTAGGAGAAGTACAAATATCACTATATAAGTGCCTGACAAATTATGTGTAGACTCCAGAAATGCAAATTTGTTGAGTTCACAGTAAAAGGAAAATGAAACAACTGTCTCTTCCACACCTACTGAAGTATATACTGCTCAAGGCTTATTTCTGCTTTCTATATGACGTAAACTTCCCACACAATACTCTATGCTACTTTAGCTTCTAAGACAGCTATGAACTAACATTTTTCTTTTAAAATATATGTATATATCAACCTCTCCACTTCTGAAGTCTTTTTTTTTTTTTTGTCCTTTGGTTCTTTTGGAGTGACCTTCACCAAGCTGAGCTTTCCAAAGTAGCTGTTACCTTTATCCAGCAAGCCTCAGTACAGGTTATGCTTAGAAACAATAGGTTCCTATTTCCAGGAGGTGGAGGGAGAGATTTCAGGAAAAATCCCATTAGTATCTCCTTGCATTTGCTCTATCCTTTGCTGCCTTAAGGCTACTCCTTAACAAGTTATTTTAAACTAGC
Organism: Furcifer pardalis; assembly: GCA_030440675.1. Lineage (NCBI taxonomy): Eukaryota > Metazoa > Chordata > Lepidosauria > Squamata > Chamaeleonidae > Furcifer > Furcifer pardalis. Next base: position 29,454,461 of record CP126892.1, read on the forward strand.
ATTGTGTCTTGTTTAATATACTAATTCTACTTTGCTTTCTTGTTTTTAAACCAAGTTTTGTTACCTTCTCTTGCTGGGATGTATACTGTCCCTTGAAACCCAAGCAAACTGTGCCCCAGGCAAAACACAGAAACTTGTTTAATATCTTGAATTTGGTATTCTTATGCTGTGCTTGTCTGCCTGACGTCCTCAAGTACTGCTGCCTGTTACACTATGTCCACCATGTTTTGGTTTTTTGATATAGTTCTTCTGCTTTATAGTTTGGATATGATCCAGGGGGTATAGGAAGGTAATACATGTACTTGTGGTGTTCTATTTGAGGGGGGGGGATGCTAAAAGCTAAAGGTCACCCTTGCTTGAATGCCAGTCGTATCTGACTCTTGGGTTCAATGCTCATCTCTGTTTCAAAGCCGAAGAGCCAGCTCTGGAAACCCTGCATTAAATTGGCTGTACTGAACACTCCGGAGTTTTGCTCTTTTTGTCTTTTTAAAAAGCAATGAAATCTAGATATATTTCAAGCACAAAACGTCTTGCAGCAACCTGTCTGAAAATGGGGCGGCTCAGTTTTCTCTTTAAGCTTTACTGTGTCTTTGCATTTCATGCAAATATTTTTTTTTGGGGGGTGGGGTATGAAACATAGAGTTTATTTTATTTATTTGCAGTACAGGCCAGGAGGAAGCCAGGATTCAGTTTCTCAAGTTTTGGGGTCTAGATCAGGTTGTTTTGGAGTTTGCATGGGGCCCAAATCAAACTGGAGGCTCAGGCACAGCATTAAATAGAAGAAATGTCATTGATAGTCATCTGCAGTCTGTTCTGGAGATAGTAACTTCCAAGACCAGTTGTAGGCCAAAAATTCAGAAGCCAACTGGCAGTTAGTAGAGCTTCTAAACTCTTTTGCTTCCCATTGTGCCTCAACTACCACCAAGAGCTGAGATTTATTTATTTGTTTGTTTGTTCAGATTTATGTTGATTCTGAGAGACATTAGCGATAATGACAATAGACCTGTGAGATCTCCACTGACCAAAAAGCTATGTAACCACTGAAAGAGCTTTAGCAGCAGAGGATACATATATGTCCTTCATATATGAGATATAAATATTCTGTGCATAGACAAATTTGTTATATTCATGCATGCATACATAAGATTGTTCTATAAAACAATCAAAAGGCATTTCAAAACAGAATTATGTCTTTCTAAGGTTGTTCAGGACTTGACCACGAACAACATTTTGAACTATGTCTACAGATGATGGCCAAAATGAAGGTTGTGTGAGTTCTTGATTAAAGACGTATCATAGACTATGGGTTTCATGCTGCATATCGTTAGTTCTCAGAAGCATTGATATGTTTGAAGATTATATGGTAGAAACACATAGCCAGGCATACTAGAGGAATCAGAACTCCCAGAGTCAATCCAAAGATTTTTTCATTAGCAGGAACAAGGATGTTATCTGTTGCTCTCTTTGTTCCCTTTGAACATGGCTAGGTTTATCTTATAACCTATAGGAAAATGGAATTTTTCAGCAACAATACATCACTGAGGCCTCTCTCAGCTGCGATACAGAATATTTTGGAGTAGTATGGTCTTGAACAGGCAAAAGCTAATGGCAATAAAAATGGATAGATCCAGTTTGCTAACTTTGAGAACAAGTGTTTCCCTATCATGCTGAGAAAATAAATAGCATTCAGGTGGATGTTTTAAGATCTTTGGGGCCATTGTTTTCTCCTTTTCCCCCCTCTCTGGCAATCTCAGCTTACTTTAACCCAAGGTCAACATGCTGTTATACAACCCCTTGCCAGATTATTGTTCAATGACAGCCAGTCTAAATCAGGGGTTCCCAACCTAATGCCCATGGGCCAGATCTGGCATGTGGCACCATTTCATGTGTCCCCCCACACTTCCAAGGGCATTTGAGAAACAAAATGGCCACCCCTTTGAAGCTGTTGGGACAAAATAGCCACCCCATCATGCAGGGAATACAAAATGGTGATCCAGCCCTTGAAGCTAACTAAGAGAGAGTGACCAAGCCCCTGACTTGAAAAGGTGGGGAACCCCTGGTCTAAGTAAATTTGGTACTTCAGGGCAATGTATATATCGCAGGGGTATGTATTATGATTCTGTCTCTTTTTTGTTTTTGTTTTTTTGTTTTTTATGCCATCGTGATATTAAAAAATTAGTCATGAGTTCAGACTTAGATAAATATTTAGATAATGAGAACAAATTCATAGAATAAGAATTACTTATTTTATTGGTTGTTAAGGATTAGATGTTTTTATTGAGTTGTAGTGTATTTATGTTTTGTATTGGATGTATTTCTTGTAATTTTTTATTATGTCTTGTTTGTATTTTATTTTGTATTTTACCTTGAAAATTAATAAAAATAAATATTTTTTTTTTTTAAAAAAATGGTACTTCATTATGCTCCTTAATTTCTCTGTGTGTGTCTATTCAGCTGCCTACATTTCCCCTTGCATGCATGGCTACTTTACAATGAACTCCTGCGCTCTAAAATCTATACCTCTACTGATTAAAAAAATATATTCTGGTGACCTTTACTGTATCTCAGAACAGGCATTTGAAGCTTGCTCAGATTCACCACATCTCCTTTGAGATGGCACCTCACTATGTAGGAGAGTCACATGTTTTGCCTTCTGTAGGCCCTCTATCTGAAAGGCATCAGGGGACTCAATTTGGAAGATTACCCAATCCCAGTGTAGATTAAAAATAGGGGGCCCTGTACATAAGAAGTGCAGGGTCCTTGGACTCATTCATTGACTCAACAGTTAGTAGCACTGTTTATCATAGTATTTCCCTATGTTGAAACATATTATAGCTCTAATTCACTGGGAGTAATTATTTCTAAATTAGTAACTAAAGTTATAAATTAGGAAGTATTAGTGCAATCATATCCTTTCTTTTGCTGATCGATCAGCCTTTTCTGTAAATTTCCTGAGTTTAAGGAGGCTTTATATGTAATTCATATGGAAGGTGAGCAATATGCGTCTAAGGGAATGGATCATTTTCCAGAACGTCTTAACATTACAAAACTAGGAAATCAACTCATTAGAATTCCTCTGGATTTAAATTAACATGTTTTTCATACGAAGAACAAAGGATGAGTAAAAAGGGTGCATTGCTAATTTCACAAGCCTTGCCATGCTCTCTCTCTGTGCAGTGGGCAAACAAACTTTTCTCATAAGCCATATTTTTTACATTATGAGAGAATGAAGCCCTTTTGTATTTAAGATTATGAAGAAGTTTATAGAAAATAGCACCCCTTTTGCTCCCTCCCATACCTGAATACTAGAATAATGCCTGAAATTAATTTTCCCCCAATACCTATCATAGTATGGAAAGCAGGTCACCATCTTGAATTTCTTCAAATGAGAACATAGACTGGATACTGAAAGGGGGCAATGAGATTCACACTACAGTAATACCCCGGATAACATTGTGACTTGCTTCCACAAGTCATGACATTATCCGATTTTTAGCGTTGTCCGATGCATGCATCAAACAATGCTAAAAAAAAGCCCTGACTTCAGGGACAAACCACTTTAAAGGCAGGCAGGGAAAGAAAGAGACCTCCCTGCCTTTAAAGCCACCCCCCACCCTCAGAGGTCTCTGCAACTGTATTTCCCTCTAAAGAACCAATCATATCTCTCTCTTTCTCCCTCCCTGTAGTTTAAATACAGGGAGGGAAAGAAAAACAAAAGCAGTTCTCTCTCCCCCTGTAGTTTAAATACAGGGAGGAAAAAAGACGCAATTGTTATCCAGAGTATTACTGTAGTTTGATTATATTATCTCAGGAATCCTAATAGCTATCATTGTGTTTATTCATGTGTGCCACTAAGTATATCACCACATTTCACTACCAATCATTTTAGTCAAGGCAGTTTGAAATAATTTCCCCAGGATTTGGATGCTACAGAAATGGCACCAATGAGGTATTGGGAAATAGGATATCCTGCAACCTTTTCGCCACCATCAAATTCTAGCCATTTGATGCCACTGGAGGAAGATTTATTTATTGTTCCACTAGATTTTGAAATGTCACATGAGACGATGAAATATTTTTACAGGGTGGCCCAAAAGTCTCTACCCATTAAATAATGAAGACTGTATGTAGTAAAGTTAACAGAGGTATTAGAATTTTTGGTTTAAGAATGATGACATAAAAGTTGTAAAATGTATTACTGTTTTTCTTTTTGTGTATTGTATGTTTTTTCTATTTTCTGTTTTTCTTATTGAAATTTATAAATAAAGAATTTAGAATAAAACAAAAGTCTCTACCCAGTCTGTAAGTCCTTACCCGACCTCTCTGTGGACATGTCCCTCGTCCATTTGTCCAGCAGTCCAGTGGAAGTGCTTTCTAGCACAGTTATACCCAAAATTTATTATTGAAACCTTGAAATTCAGAGACCCAAGTATATCTTAGTGGGATAGGGGGATGTACATATCTCAGGAGTGTGGCAATGGAGCTGGAAGTTTGATCGTTAACTGTGCAACCTAGAAGAGCCAGCTGACACGGCTTTGGGCAAGATGTTCAGTTCTAGGATACCACAGAAGAAGGGGATGAGAAGCTCTTTTAGACTTTTCTTCCTAGAAAACCCTCAAAACAGTTGCAATAAATCAGAATTGACTTGAAAGCACACAATTTTTTATGCTGGCTGGGTAGCTCAATGGCTTAGATCTCTGGCTGTGGAGCCAGAGGTTGATGCCCAAAAGAATAGCTGACCTGTGTAACCACTGGCAACCTGCACAGTCCCAGGGTGCCATTTACAGATGGAGAGAATGATAAACTATTTCTGAGCCGTCCTTCTCTAGGAAACCCCTGAAATGGATCGCCATAAATCAGTTCTAGTTTGCTGACATACAATTATTTATTATTACTATATTTGGCAGATTTTGATTTTGAAAAAAGCATCCTCTTTTTTTAAAAAAATAAGTTGTTCACAGGAAAGGCTTGTGAAAATCATATCATTTTGAGGCAAACTCAGGAGTACAATAAAACCATGCATAAAGAACTCCTCGCTTAGAGACTAACTCACTTAAAGAGCAGAATTTTCTCTGAATGGTCACCTCGCTTAACAAATAAAACCAACCCAAAACTCACTTAACAAATAAATCAGGGTTCACAATCCCCCCACACCAAAAGTCACAATTGGTCACTCACAATGGTGCTTAGCTTAAAGAGCAAACTCGCTTAAAGAGCAATCCTGTGGAAAGCATTATGCTTTTTAAGCAAGGTACAACTATATAGTTCAAATCAAGAAAAATAATATATTTTGGTAGTTCTTTTAAAAAAAAACAATTTCCCATTCTAATGTAAATTCAGATTTAAATGCTTCAGCAAGTCATACTTTGCTTTTAACAAAAGAAAGAAAAGGAAAGGAAATTACACTAAAAGTGTAATTAAGAGACTAGAATTTATTTCAGTGGCACACTTTTTTTCTTTGATGAAACATTTAGTCAGAATCAATATGCCCATTATGACTTTTCATTACTTTAGACCTTTAATTAGCCTTGAGCTTCACATTGTGATCAACAAAATTTGCATGGTCAGTTCCTTTAGTATATCATCCACACTTTAGGTAGCAATTGGAAAATAACTGTCTACATTTTGTGTTGTATCGTGTGTTTCTTTCGTGAACAGAAATCCCCACTACTACCTTCTAGCCAAAAGACTGATAAAGTGGATGAGGAGAAGAAGATAGAAATCAAGGACAGGGGTTGTGTTTCACTGAAAGAATATCCAATTTGCACCTCATGTATTTCTGAGGCTTGGAGTATGCACAAAATCATGCATACATATTAAAATTGTAAAGTAGCAAGCAAGCAAACGGGAGGCAAACACACTTATATACCACCTCAGAGTGCTTAGTGCACTTTCCAGATGGTTAACAAGTTAATTAGCATTTTGCCCCTAACATGTGGGGAACTCATTTTATGGACCACAGAAGGATGGAACCTTGATTCCTGATCAGCATCAAACACAAAAGCTTTTGGTTGAAGTACAACCATTTGACCACTGTGCCACCAGGACTCCTCATTGATATATGTACAGAAGTAAAGATATGTATAGTACTATGCAGTGGTTTAGCAGTTAAGATTCTGAACTTGATGACTGGAAGGTCGGCAGGTCAGTAGTTTGAGACCTGAGTGCTGCTTGATGGAGTGAGTTCCCATTGTTTTTCCCAGCCCCCGCCAACCTAGCATTTTGAAAGCAAGAAATTGCAAGTAGATAAATTAGTATCACCCTGGCAGGTAACAGCATTGTGTGTGCTCCACATCTAGTCATGCCTGTCACATGACCACAGAAACATCTGCAGACGCAGACAGAACTGGCTTTTGAGCAAGGGTGACCTTTACCTAAGGTGAGCAAAATGCTCAGAGGATTGCTTGTTTTAAAAGTCACTAACTGGCAAACAATATTTGCCTGTTCTTGCTCTTAATATTTGAACGTAGAATGAGTTGTGGATCATGGAGTGGCTGGGGGGTGGGGAGCAAATTTTGTGTGTTTCAAACTGGAGTAAACACATAGCAACCTAAAGTGCCTCTTAGCAATTCCAGTGCCCAAAATTGTCCACCTATACCACAATATGTGGGACAGAATATTGAGGTGTAGTCTTGAAAAGCCTTATTAAAGTCACTAGGTAAGTTAGTTCCAACTTGACAGCATATAACAACATAATAAAATTTATAATTTGGGTCATACCAGTGCCACCCCTGATCCCTCAGCCATTTTCATGACCAAGCAGGAATTTAAACTCTGCTCTCCTAAATCTTAGTCAGACCATCCAATGCACTATGTTGACACTCAAACATTGTATACAGGAGATGCTGAAGAATTTTCCACCATGTTTAAATTAAATCAACAACATTTCTGATTTGTCAAGTAACTGAGGAAATAATTTCCTGTTGTTGACCTTTGAAGCGAAATGGAGGGTTTCTCATTCTGATGACTGAGGAAAATGCAGGATTCAGATACAGTAATACCCCGGATAACGTTATGACTTGGTTCCACAAGTCATTACATTATCCGATTTTTAACGTTGTCCGATGCATGCATCGAACAACGCTAAAAAAAAAAGCCCTGACTTCAGGGTCAGGGACAAACTGATTTAAAGGCAGGCAGGGAAAGAAAGAGACCCGATTGGGTCACTTTCTTTTCCTCCCTGCCTTTAAAGCCACCCCCCACCCGCAGTGGTCCACCCGCAGTGACCCAATCACGTCTCTCTCTTTCCCCCTCCCTGTAGTTTAAATACAGGGAGGGAAAGAGACACAAGCAGTCTCTGCGACTGCAGCAGGGTCAGGGGAAAGGCACATGCTTTTCCCCGACCCTACTGCAGTCGCAGAGACCTCTGCGGGTGGAGGGTGGATTGGGTAGTTCTACCCAAATCACCTCACACCCACAGACCATTGCCTCGGATAACGCTAAGAATCATTATCCAGAATCGTTATCCTTGGAAAAAACTTGCATCGTTATCCAATTCTAGTGTTATCCGATGCAATCATTATCCGGGATATTACTGTATTGACAGATTTACATATACACTAGTACCCCGAATAACGTTATGACTTGGTTCCACAAGTCCCGTCGTTATTCGGGTTTTAACGTTGGGCGATACATTGAACACACAATGTTAAAAAAAGCCCTGTTTCCCTGGAGGCTGCAGGAAGCGAGAACATCGGGATTTGAATCCTGACATTTTGCCTTGCTGCTGCCTCCAGGGAGGTGGGAGAACTTTGGAAACAGCTTGGAGCGGGTTTCCCCACCTCCCTGGACCCGGCGGGGGGGTCAGAGCCCCCAAAATTGGTAAAAAAAACGTCCGTTTTTTTTTACCAATTTTGGGGTTTCTGACCCCCCCGCTGGGTCCAGGGAGGTGTGGGGACCCGATCCAAGGTGTTTCTGGGCTTCCCCGACGTCCTGAGCCAGTGCAGGAAGCCAGAATGTCAGATTCCGAATCCCGATGTTCTGGCTTCCTGCACCGGCTCAGGACGTCGGGGAAGCCCAGAAACACCTTGGATCGGGTCCCCACACCTCCCTGGACCCGGCGGGGGGGTCAGAGCCCCCAAAATTGGTAAAAAAAACGTCCGTTTTTTTTTACCAATTTTGGGGTTTCTGACCCCCCCGCCGGGTCCAGGGAGGTGGGCAGACCTGATCCAAGGTGTTTCTGGGCTTCCCCGACGTCCTGAGCCAGTGCAGGAAGCCAGAACATCGGGATTCGAAATCTGACATTCTGGCTTGCTGCACTGGCTCAGGACGTCGGGGAAGCCCAGAAACACCTCCAGAGAGATCAGAGGACCCGATCTACAGCTGCAGGGTGGCTGGGGAAGCTGACGGGGACTCCCTGTCGGCTTCCCTAGCCACCCGCCCATGCCTCCGCAGCTGTGGGGTGGCTGGGTAAGCCGATGGGGGAGCCCCCCATCAGCTTTCCAGCCACCCCACCCCTGCCTCCGTAGCTGCAGGGTGGCTGGGAAGCTGAACGGAGAACCCCGTTCAGCTTTCCACCCACCCTGCTGCTAAGAACGACTGTTTCGTGTAACGTTAAAATTGCGTTACTCGATACAAGATGTTTCCGAAAATCTTGTAACGTTATGCGGATTTAACGATATACGGTACTCGCGTTATACGGGGTATTACTGTAGTATATAGACTGAGAAACAAAAAATAGACAGTTCCTTGTAAAAACCTGTGCAGCCTGAATGAGGAAGAATTCTTGTATTTCCTGGGTAGGCAAAGCTAAAGGAAAATTGTTTCTATTACCTCCTTAACTCACAAGAGATAGAATGTGTAAGATGTATGAGAATATAGCTCTACCTACAGCAGCTGAGATTATTGTACACAAATATGCTGCATCCCTTTAACATTGTTATATTTTGAAAATCTTCTTCCAATTTTTAGATATGCTGAAGAATGTAATCTTGTTTTTTTAAAAAACACAGATGCAACATATATATATGTTGCATCCTTAAGTAATTGTTTAATCATGAAAACAAATTCTCCGATAGGCTGATCAATAACACAGGTTGTTCATTCCCTATGATGGTGAAAATGTCCTGTTCTTAGACCATCCTAAAACAATGATCTAGTAACATTTCCTTCTTGCTATTGTAAGGATACAGAAATAGGTTGCATTCATCTATCAACAATTGTGTAAATGTCTATTTGGATAGGGCTAGTGCAGCACAGCCTGACAGTGTAGTGAAGGATGATGGATAATGTCATTGTGTGCCATATGTTGTATGCTTGTGTGAAACTGTTAATAAAGAGAGCTGCTGGGAGAAGGAGATCAAGAAGATGGAGAGGAGGGAGAGAAGACTCCGAAGTACCCAGCTAGCCCCCCACAAATCTCGTCTCTTCATTCTGCTGTTCAGAATCCCACATAGTAGGTCACTATATATATATTGTACACAATGGTGCATAATGGTGACCCGGCAGTGAGATGGCTTAGTCTTAAAAACAAAAACATTGCATTGAGAGAAAACCCACAGTGTGTGGCATGGGGATTCAGGGATAAAAGTGCTATTTCAGAAGCAAAGAAAGCATATAAGAGCAAACACAAATCTATACATGTATAAATGTAGCAGTTGGCAAGTGGTTACAAAGAATAAATCAGAGCTGACCAAGTGGCATCTTTCGGGCTGGATCAACATATTTTATTTATTTATTTATTTCTCACACTCACTTACACACACACAGACACAGACACAGACACAGACACGCACACACACACACACACACACACACACACAGACATGCACGCACACACACTCACACACATCAGCCAGCCAGCCAGCCAGCCAGCCAGCCAGAGATTCATTTAGGGTAGTTTACACAAATAAAATGAACAGTCAAAACACAAATCATGAACATTCCCAGCCACCCAGCAGCAAAATATTATACATATTCAAACCTCTAGAACAGGAGTTCTTAAACTACAGCCTATGGGCTGGATCCAGCCCATGGTAACAAATAAACATGCCCATGTCACCCTCACCACTCCCAGAATCAGAAATTAAATGTGCCCATGCATGCGCAAAATTCTGCCGTAAATGCACAGTGTCTGTTGTAAATGTGTTTACAACAGCCGTGGGTGCACTTACATGGGTATGTTTAACCTCCACTTCCGGTGGGAGGAACCATATGACTGGCCCACTCAACCATGTGATTAGCCTACAGCACAAAAAGTTTGGCCACCCCTGCAAACCTCAGATGCCTACAGCCAGACAAATATTGGCTGCTGAACTCTCACATCAGTTCCTGTCCCTAGGAAATACAACCATTTTCAAAAGCCAGGATTCAGGTATCGATCTTCAAGGGTTGAGGTATGGTTAGTGCCATTTTATACACATGTACTCAGAGATGAACCCCATGGAGTTCAATGGGACTTTGTCCCAGGGATGTATGTATTGGATTGCAGCCACAGAAGCACATTGTTAAAGATGTGAGAAAACTGCAGGATATTTTGCTAGGGTTATATCTCTCAAAATGTTTCCAACATAAATGCAAACTTGCACGAGTTGCTTTCAATTCCACCTTAGATAATATCTTAGTCCCAGGCTGTATTTATCTATTAAAGATGACTGAATGGCAGTCTTTTGGTCTGTGGCAAAGGTTGACCTCAATGCCTTCCAAAACCCCTTTGAGTGTCAGCCTTCCAAAGTGATATGTCTGGTACCCTTTCACCTGAGCACTATCCAAGCAGGGATAATCTCTGAGCAGAGACTAGTTCTGTAGTTGCCCAAACCCTATGAGTCACTGTATGATTACACCAGATTCACACAAAAACATTCCTCTGAGAATCCACCAACCTTCTGCAGCTGGACCAGAGGATTTTTAGACCACCCTAATGTTACCACTTCCTGTGATGAAGACTGGGCCCACACTGAAGGCAGCCAGGCTGGCCGCAGCTATATTGACCCCAGCTCCAACCCAATTACAGCACTGAAGAAAAAAGTGCTAATTCAAATGTCTGCAGCTGCTTAAATGAGATTTCTGTGCTAAGGGAGAGGGAACAAGGACACCAAAATTGGTGGTGAAAAGATATGGACTGAGCAGGTAGTCAGTGAATTTGATTCATCTTACTGTATAAAACATAGACCTGAGGGCCAGTAGGGCTTTGAAAATGGAAATACCAGTGAAAATGACCTGTTCTGTTATTCATAGTTTGCAAAGTGTTCTGGTTTTATTACAGCTACTTCCTTCCTGTGTGGTGAGATGAAGCCCACAAGCCCCTTCAACATCCCTTTGTGCATGGAGGGCATGGTGATCCAGAGTGTGCCACACAACTTATTTTTCTGCAACATTCTGTCATGACTACCCAGTAGCAATTATCAGTCTCTCTCAATCTCATCTCCAATTATTAAGGAGTGATTTGCCATATTCATTAATAATATCTGATTTTCAGTGTCATTAAATGGTAGCAGATCCTGCCAACCTAGAAATTCGAAAACAAGAAATTGCAAGTAGACAAACAGACACTGTTTCAGTGGGAAAAATAACAGCATTCCATCTGTTGTAGCATCTAGTCATGCCTGCCACATGACCACAGAAATGTTTGCAGACGGAGACAGCGCTGGCTCTTTGGCTGTAAACAGAGATGAGCACCACACACTAGAGTTGGATACATCTGGCTTTCAAGCAAAGGAGACCTTTACTCATGAGTTATTTTGTTGTTGTACTGTTACTAATATCTAAGAATGGAATGTTCTGTCTTAAATATCAGAATAATAGGCAACCTTGTGTTCCTAATACAGGTGCGGACATTTCTCTTCCATTTGAGGTGACATGTGATCAAGTGGATGATAGACCAGAGCTGCTTCCACATAACCCTTGAAGACCATCCTTGGGGAAGATGTCCTGCAGTCATCCAGTGGAAATATGTGTCCTACTCCAGGATTATTATTATTATTATTATTATTATTATTATTATTATTATTATTATTATTATTATTATTATTATTATTATTATTAAATTCAAATTTATATGCCGCTCTCCTTGCCGAAGCAACCCAGAACGGCTAACAATGTTACAATAGAAAACATAATATACATACACTATAACAAGTATAATACAATCAATGTGGTCGACAAGACCTTCATAAAAAAATAATAAAAAATATATATAAATACAGTACAGTCAAAGAAATACAAAAACAATCATGGATATACAGTACAAAGCAATAGGGAAAGTCCTCATCCCTTATAAATATTTCAATTATTAAATATACATTTAACTGGAGAGTGGCTGGCCGTGGTTCAGCTGTGGCGGTAATAGCGGGACTGGCGTCTCTCTCTCTCCGGGCCGGACCGGACGAGGAGCCAAAGTTCGTTGAGGGTGGCGGCAGGTCCCATAGCCGCCCGCCCGCGCCGCGCAGCAGCTGGGCTCACTCTCCGGGCCGGGCCGGACGAGGAGCCGAAGTTCGTCGGGGGCGGGGGGCGGCGGCAGGTCTTATAGCTGCCCGCCCATGCCACGCAGCAGCTGGGCTCACTCTCCGGGCTGGACCAGACGAGGACTATGCACCTAGCAGGTCATGGCTCCGAGCATGAAGATGGAAGACCACTCCATGTCAGTGGTGGAAATAGTACAAGAGGGAAGGAAGATTCCAGATCCTACAATGGTTTAGGCAGAGGGCTATAAAGAGAAGAGAGCAGTACACCAAAAGGAGGAAGTGAACAGAGAGGAAGACGATATGGAGAAATGCTTTGGCTTAGTTCACTAACCCATGGCATTGTAGAGTACCTTAGTACTTCAGTTTCACCAGCCTTAATCCTGCCCTAGAGCCTTTCGCGCAAGGCCCAGGGATGCAGGATGATGGACATCACCAATAAGGAATTCACCATCAGTCACTGTCATCAACATTGACTTTGACTCAACTGCATTGTTAGTGCAGGCAGAGCCAGTTTAAATTGTCCCACCAGTTAAAGAAGAGCTTCTAGATACAAGAGGCTCAGAAGAAGGACATTTAAGGGATCACACTGAGCTGGTAGCAGACAGTGGGCTGCTCCCACTTTGAAGGTCAAACCATTCAGCCTGACTACAGGGTATGGTGAGAGGATGACTGTTCATAGCCCAAGGAGGCCCTTGTATGGAGTTACACTATAAAGATCAATATTTTGGCAACCATAATAGAGTCTACTGTGTCCTAATGCCAAAGGGGAAACTTATTTTTATATCATCTTGATTTAATATCCCTCTGCAAATCCCACCTTACTCCTCAACATGGCACAGCGGTGACGCTGGCCATCCGACAGCTATGTTGGCGGGGGTGTATTCCCCTGGAAGGTTCAAGCATGCCACAAAGGTGGTCCAGAATGAGGAGTTCTCTGTTCTGGAACCAAAGGTCAGCTAAGTGGGGTTGGGTATTTGGGTAATGCACCTGGCCAGTGCATTGCTCTAATATGTTCAACTTTGGCATGAGCCCAGCCACTTGTGTCATCATATTTAAAATGGCTAAAGGAGCATCGAAGCACAGGTCTTAGTCCCCCCCCCCCACAGGCATTGGACTCTACTGTGGCAGCGGTAGAACCTCCTGATGGTGAGTGGCTGCTAAATTCTTGAAACAGTAGGTGACGAGGCTTTGACCCGCCACATCAAATTGACATGTGAAACATGGCTCAACCAAGTAAGATATAATATCTGTGAAACATGAATCAACCAGGTAAGATTTAATATCTGCTGCCACCCCCACTCCTGTCATCTAACCAGAAATGAAGGAAACTCTTGTTCACCCAACAGATAGAAGGGATTCTGTTGTGACATCTGTGTCAGCTTCCCTGGATTTGGGAAATAAAATTAACAAAGGAGAGCTTTAAAAAAGGACCCCACACCTGAGACCTTGCCTTCCCTATCCTTAATTGGGTAATCCTTTGGTATTTCTACCTAGCAAATGACCATGATTGACCATGGGCAGGTTACATTATATCTAATAAGGAAGTTTTTATATATCTTGAAAGTTTTATGACACATTTAAAGCATAAGATTAGTGCAAAATAGAAAAACTATAGATACAGATGTCTGGGCCCAAAATTTAACAAAAGAAATCAAGAAATAGGAAAACATTTGCAAGCATTTTTTGTTAACTTGCACAGCTAAAATAGAATTACAATCCCTGACACAGACTAGCTCATTACAACCCTGATTCTACTCACATCCGTCTAGTTGTTTCTTATCCCTCAGTCTTCTGGGATCAGCTCTCCTAACTGGCCTGGTGAAGAAAGAGTGAAATGAAGGTCTTTCTGGTAGTTTTACTGTTCTTCAATAGATTGGCTGACACCTGTGAGGCATCAGCTGATCCCTTTCAAATGTTTACAGGTATGTTATATTAAAAACCTATAATTCTGTTACTTGAATTTTTAATACTTGGTTCATGTCCTGGCAGAGAATTATTAAACCCTAGGAACTCATAAACGAGGCGTGGTTTTAATCAAAAACAAAATGGTTTATTGGTATAAAACAGAGTTCTAAATTGTAGTGGCCATTCTACAACAAAGAAATCCTCCACCTCACCATTCTGTTATAGCATTTAAAGGTAGGACAAAACAGCATTCCTTTGGTCAAACAGAGAAGAGTTTATTATGCATAATAATGATTCTCATGAGTGTTGTCACTCCAAAGCTGAGAATGTCGACCATTGAAAGACAGAGCCTTTTTATACAGTTTTCCCCTCATTTCTGTTTACTCAAAACATCTTGACCTGATTGCTGTGACATGTCATTGTCAAGTTATACAAATTATTATTTCATACTTTCATCATAACATTTATTTACCCATTACAAAGGTCTCAAAGGAAACTTAAGCAACATCTTTTATTTGTAATCAGGGAACATATATTTCTTATGACCCAAGTCCAGGTCAACTTCACCATTTCTGATCATGGGTTATTTGTACAACATTTGTACAACATTTATGTAACATTCCGTGTACCCCTAACATACATAGTTTCAAAATTGTCTACACAGGGATTTTGCTATTATATACTTAAGCAATACTAAAGTTCATGTCAACCTCTAATTTCCTTTGAGTATTTAGCAAACATTACTCATTTAATCATCAAGACCTTATTCTGGTCCACATAAGCATTGCAGTTGCTCTTTGTAAGCAGTTTATCTAAAAATGCCACATAACCTTATTCTCTTTAGCAGCAATCAGCGTTTTGATTTCCATTTTATTCACACTTTATTTCTATTATTTGATTATGCCTCATCAGTTCTTGATAAAACACCCTCGTGATCTCAATCCATGCTATTCTAGCAATGAGATGCTGCCCTCCCATTCCCAAACATTTTTATACAATTTTTTACTGATGGACAATTAATCCCGGATTAGTGCTGGCAGCAACAAATAATGTTTACTAAAAGAGGGTAACTAAATGGGCTTTTACACTTCTTAATTAAACAATACAAAAGCAGCTTCGGAAGTTTGCTTATTGGCATCTTTACAAACACAGAAGGGCAACAGCAGCGATTGCAAAAAGGTTATTGTCTCTGGAGTTGGCAATCTCCCCAGGTGGTCGTAAATCTGTTACAAAGTAGCTCCTTGAGGTCAGGAAAATGTTTGCAGAGTGATACTTTGTATCTTTGCGGCTTTTGTGAATGGATGAAAGGCTTGTGCCATGAATGAATAGGCTAGCGCGCTTTAGCCAATCAGAATCGCGTTTCTGCTGTTTTCCTCCAATGGCAGGGCTTGGTTGTTTGTAGGCGGGAGACTTTTGGTGTCAATCCGAGGTGAGGGCTCTACGTGGGGTTCCGTTGAGCTGTCAGATATCAGCACTAGTTCTGCTGCTATGTTTGCAGGCTAGGAAATTGCTCGTACTGGGCTCTGCAGCTCGGAGATGAAAGATAAGGAAAGGATTAGCGTCATTGTTTCCAGCTGCTCCTCCACTGGGTGACTCATGGGGACTCATGGGGAGAAACCAGTTCTTAATCAGCGTTTTAATCTACTGTAATTGCTTACGTTCTTGCGTACGTGACTGATGGGATTTCTCCTTTTAACAAAGCCTTTTTGCAACGATTTTCAGGCACTTTTATATCAAACCTTGTATGATTTTAATTTTATTCGCTTGCTGTTAAGCGCTGGTTTCTCCCATGTTTTCCATACCTTTTGACTCATGTGTATAGTGAATCTCTGGTTGTAACTTTATTAAAAGGAATTAAATGAAACAATGTTTTTGATCTTAAAATTCATTTAACAATACAGTAAAACCTCATATAACACTAAAACCTGGTTCCACAAGTCTTCGTGTTATATGATTTTTAGTGTTATCTGATCCTCTATGGGATCCATAGAGATACATTGTAACCACACAGGCTTTCGCGGTTGTTATCTGAAGCATCCCATAGGATCTTAATGTTATCTGATGCAATTCTTCCCCCCAGATTCCTTGATGTTATGCGATTTTAGTGTTATTCGATACTAATGTTATATGAGGTATTACTGTACCTAGCTTTTAATTAAGTTTTTAAGCTTTTAAAAGTTTTTAATTTTTAAGTGTTTTTAAAATTGTTGGAAATCGCCCTGGGTCCCTTCGGGGAGGAGGGCGATAAACAAATATAAATAAATAAATAAATAACCTGTAGCATGATCATTAGGACTTCATATATAAATATGTTGCTGCATAAGGCCACAGATGAATCTACAGTTAGGACAAGTGGTAAGTGTCTTTCAGGAAGGATATCTTTCAGAAAGGAAGAGAGAGATTAAACATAAAGATCCCAAACCACATGTAAATGCTGTTGTGTAACTCTGCTAAAGCACAATCTTTGGTAAAGAGTACTACTTATTATCCAAATTGTCAAATTACGTGTGTTTTGCCCACTGTACTTTCATAGCTTCTCTAGGATATAAAAGACATTCACAGTTTAATTTGGTTAAATTATACACTGTGCCGTGTTTTCGCTTTTGTTTTGTTTTTATACTCAACAGGGCAGGCAATTAATATCTATTTCCAGGCACATGGTGGCAATCAAAATAAATGGCTTAATGGTGGTGGAGATTAGGGAAGGAACATTTTGGCTAGAAAGCCCTAAAAGTAGTCTAAGCTCCTTTTGTTCTGTGTAAACATTCTGGGAAATGGCCAAGCATTGGAAAGAGATTTTCTTTATATACATGGCTACCAGTTTTCACTATCTTGTAAATACTTGATTTCAACCAAATCAGGCCAAAAACAGACATTGGGGAACTAGTGGTGACAGAAGGTCAACTAGTGACACTCAGTTTGATTGTGAAGACCATCCCTTTTCTAGACACAGGGTACCCTGAACATCTGTTTCTGGCTTCAGAGTTGTAGTGTGTATACAAAAACCCATTACAGACATTCCATTAACGTTGGTCATTCATCAGAGATCATCGGAAGGTGTGTGAAGAAAATGGTTAGGACAAATTTGCAGTATGTCAAGAATACATTTTCCTGTGGTTCCAGCTTGCTCCATTTGCAGTGGTAGTCCCAATTTAAGTATCTTGTTGCTTCTAGTTTTTATTTTTGAAAGATCTGGAAGGTATGGCAATAATTTGTTAGTGTGAATTTCAACAGGAGTAACACTCAATCTTTGCTAAGCACTTCTGTTGGCATAGTTGACAAAGATGAGAACATAGATGAAAAGTAGTAATAAAATAACAATACAAATGAGCAAAACATAAAACGGGCAGCAAAGAGAAGCATTTTTCAACTTTTATGCCCACCCCAGCAAGCAAACCTTGAACAATGGGTTTTTAGAGCGAACTCAGCATGTGATTATTATTATTTTACAAAGCATTCCATATTCCAGCAATGTATTTTCCTTACTTTTAAAAATAGTAACCTCTTACATTACTCATTACCTTTTGGTGTATTACTTTTCAGTTTTTATTCTTAAAAAAAGCATATTAAAAGTAAGGAAATAGGCTAAGATGTACAAAAAGTCCTTCAAAGTGGTCTCTAAGCAGTGTGTCCTTCCAAAATAATATGAAAAGTAATGCATAAAATTACAGTTTCAAAACTCTGCCGAACTAAGACTCATGGGAACTGTAGCCCAAAATATCCAAAGGACTCCAAATGGGAAAGCTTCGTGTAACTGCCTCCATTGCATATTGTGTTTCCCTATCCCACCCCCTGCATGTCATATTGGCCCTGTACACTTTGCCTGATCTCTGAAGCCAGATGTAGGAAGACAATGCAGCCCCTTAAACACAGGAGAAATGGCAGTGGCAATTACACTATATACCACCCCATAGCACTTAGTGCACTCTCTAGGTGATTCACATGTTACCGTATATACCCAACTATAAGTCATCCTGAATATAAGTCAAGGTACCTAATTTGGACCTCTAAAACTAGGAAAATAGATTGACCTGACTATAAGTCAGGGGTGGAAAATGCAGCAGCTGCTAGTGAGTGTGAGTAATTAAAATACAGTAATACCTCATATAACATTAGTATCGAATAACACTAAAATCGCATAACATTAAGGAATCTGGGGGGAAGAATTGCATCAGATAACATTAAGATCCTATGGGATGCTTCAGATAACAACCGCTAAAGCCTGTGTGGTTACAATGTATCTCTATGGATCCCATAGGATTTTAACATGCATCAGATAACACTAAAAATCATATAACACCAAGACTTGTGGAACCAGGTTTTAGTGTTATATGAGGTTTTACTGTACATGAAAATGTGGTACAATTAATTTTATTCAGACATTTGTGTGGGTACGTTTTTAAAGTTTGACACTAGTCTTAGTGCTTTTTAAAAAAATGTATCTTGGAATTTGCACCACCGCAGTTTTAGGACCCTCAGGGTCATTGACCCAAGTATAAGTAAAGTCCCCCTTTTGGATCTCATTTTGGAGGCCATGAAACTAGACTCATACTCGAGTATATACAGTAATTAGCATTTTGCCCCTAACATGCTGGGTACTCATTTTACTGACCTCAGAAGGACAGAAGCCTGAGTCAACCTTGGCTCCTGGTTGCAGGACAGCAGTTACCGCTGCACCACCAGAGTTTATAGTGGCTTCCTCCTCCATGGCCCTGGTTTGGAGATTGCTGAAGACTCTGGGAGACCTTTTGCCACAATATGGCAGCCATAATATGAGCACTGGGTCAACACCCTGAAAGAGAAGGCTATTAGAAACTGCTGGTGTTACTTTACAATGCAAGTAATAATGATGTCAGTTTCTTTTAAGGGGTTCCAAAGCATAGCATTTGCCAGAAGTAGAAGCAGCAACAATAACACAAATCTACAGAACAGTTTCAAAAATATGACTTCCATGCCAAGGACAGGAGGTAATTCAGCTAGCTAGCTGGCAATAAGGTTGTTTATCAAGTTTTGGACTCCTAATTGGGTTGCTGAGCTTGCTAAGTAGCAGCTGGTATTTAATTAGTTGAAAAATTATTACTGTTAAAAGTTGCCACATACAAAAAGAAAGAATATAATTAAAACATTACAATCCATATGGAGAGACACTTATCTCTGTTTGTCAATAGCTCTTGCTTTCATTTCTCCTCCTTGTTTGTCATTAACAACAGTAAAAAGTGGGGATTTGCGATTTCATTTTCCTCCCTCTTTAATTTCTACCAGAGAAAATACCTAACATCCTCTAGTGTGCTCTGAAATGTTAAATGCACCAAGAGACCAATGCTTGGATGTACTAATTCTCAATTTGACTAGGAAATTATCTGTGTTGGTAGCGTCTAAATATTGAGTGGAATGATTGATGTGTCGCCCTTGTGCACGAAGTATAAAATTCAATAATGGAGCATCATAATTCTTTTTTCCCCCAAGAGGGTGAGATGTTACCTATAAAGAAAACTGAAGCTAGCCTTGATACTTCTGGCTTATGGACTATGTTCAAAAAAATCTTTTAAGTCATTTATTTTATCAGAAACACTTTTACCCTGTCTTTCAATTAAAAACCAAAACACCAAGCTATTTCCACCATGAAACTCAAATATTGATGATAAAAATAAAATGTTAATGAAGCAAGTTACTTAGAACTATAAGCAAGTTTCAGCTATTAGAGTTGTCAGGGCTGTGGCAGTGCTGTGCACTTAGATCAAAAGATTTTTGAAAGTTACTTGAAAAAGACTCTAGTTATAGCTATCATTCCAT
The DNA here is from genome assembly GCA_030440675.1 of Furcifer pardalis. Taxonomy (NCBI): domain Eukaryota; kingdom Metazoa; phylum Chordata; class Lepidosauria; order Squamata; family Chamaeleonidae; genus Furcifer; species Furcifer pardalis. Next base: position 29,474,560 of record CP126892.1, read on the forward strand.
GCCTTAAAAGTGATTCATTGTTGTTTTATTTCAAAAAGTAACTTAAGTAGTTATCGGTATATTTATCTACTAAAATTATCTGAAAGCTACAAGCCTCTCACATATGGTGCAAAATATTATAATGTAGTTACACTTTAGTTACACTTTAGTTGTATTTAGTAAAGACAAGTAAGCCAACTGATATTTTATGCTGCAGTAATGTAAATGGCATTACTTTAGAGGTAAATTGGCTGAAGTTAAGAAATCACAGTAGGCATTGTCTGTGGCATAATAGCTTTGTATTATGCTAGTAGATGTAACTAACAGTATTTGGGTCATTATTTCCAAACTCAAACTTCAAACACATACTTTCCTTAGTCTGCAGTCTGTTTCTTGAAACAATCCTGTAGGTGAAGGCCAAAATGAAGTACTGTCCATTTGAATGACTGTTTAGCCAACTATGCCAAAGGCAATCTGCATCAAAATCTAGAAAAGCACACCAGTTGTGATACTATAAAACAGATTAAGGAGAACAGGCAAGGCCGTAATCATGAAGTCAAACAGGGAACAAGAACCAGTGTAGGAACAAGGGGTCTTGAAGCTAGAAGTTAGGGACAGTCACAACTTACAAGGCGTATTTCCTTGACATGTTATTTATCACAACCAAGCCAAAAGTTAAGGAAAAATTGCTTTCTGGACCCAGAAGCCAAAAGATATTACAGCCTCTCCTCTTGCTTGATCCGTAATCTGCAAAACAGGGGACCCCATCAATCAATGGAAATGGGAGCTATCAAGAAAACACTAGTGAATTATAATTGTTAGAGCATTAAAATTGGACTGGGAAGTTCTAGGCTCAAATCTCTACTTTGCCATCAATCTCATTGAGTAACTCCTTACTTTCCCTATGTAACCTATCTGACCAGAAGGATTGTGACAGAAATGTGGGAGAGACCACAGGTACCACTTCAAGCTTCCTGGAAGAAAAGTGGGATATAAATTGTCACCTTACCTCCTCTACCACCCCACTTATAACAAAGTGGAAGTTTCCTAGATTATGTATCTACTACAAGGTGCTTGAATTTCTCAGGGATCTCAATGAAAATAGTAATACTACATGGCTGGAAGCATTACTAGTTGTGCTCTCTGGCTAGACTTCACTTTACCTGAGTTGTGCATCATAAATATATGGCATATATCTCAAGATACACGTCATATACCTTTGAGAAATATGCAAATTGGGATATATGCCATAGAGAACTTCAAGGGCACATTAAAAATGAACTGTTCACACTCTTTCCCCACAAGGTCTCTTGCCACTACAAGTCTATGGGTTTATTTGCTAGCTTTCAATCTGAGCACAGAATAACTGAATCAAATATGTATTCTGTTTTGCTTAACTACCTATATGCCTGTACCTCCACCCTATTTGAAAGTTAGTATATATGAAAATACGCTCAGAAGAACCATGTCTGAAATAAAAAAGAACTTTGCTTGTGCTTGAGCCCTGCTGTAATAAATGATGTAAATTTGAGACCTAATTTTAAAGGTCTTAAGTGAAATTAACTTTTTTCTGTATTAAGGGCCCAGAAGAGCTGAATTTATATGGTATACAGGATGGTACTTTCCAATATTATTTCGATCATAATAGGGCATTATGCCTTCTGGTAGTATCACATAGCCAGTATGGTGCTAGTACAAAGCCAAGTTAGAGTGAGGGCAGGAAGCAGAGTGAGAGTGAGCAAGTTAGAGTGAGGGCAGGAGGCCTTTACTTGAATTTGAGAGTAAGATGAATTACAAACACAACCACCTAGAGAGGAAACTAGATGTTAACAGCAATCTATGTGCAATACCTACATAACTCAGCAATCGAAATTGGAAATCAAGATGGTGTTTACCTTCCAATGATCATTCACAATACGAAGCAATTTACATGCAAGATAGTTAAGTGACAGAAATCACATTTTTTTCACTTGAAGGAACACAACTAATTAAAAAATGATGAAGAGACCATCTAGTTCTATTCCTAGGTATCCATTTGAAGTGAGGTCAGTTCTTCTAGCCCTATATATAATATAGCTTTTTGTTGCTGACCATGTTAGCTATGTGATTCCAAACTGGATGGAATCTACCACCTTGCAGGATGTTATTTACCATATATCCTTGAGTATAAGCCGAGTTTTTTAGCTCCAAAAATGAGCCCCAAAAAGGGGACATGGCTTATATCCAGGTCAGTGACCACAAGGGTCCCAAGACTGTGCAGGATTGAGATTGACAGGATAATATATGCAGAGTGCTGGAAGTGGCTTAGCTTTTGCCACACCCTGAGCTTCCAGAGTGTTTGTTGAAAACAGGAGACAAAACAAAGTCCGGCTTGGTTTGCAGAAAATGTATATTTACATAGAGCATGCACAAAGTGCAGGTCAACACTCGGCTTCAAGTCAGACAAAGTGTTGCAGCTAGTCTTAATAGTCAATGTGAGCTTTCAAGCTCTTATCTTCGAAAAACAATGGAAGAAGTCTAAACCTTTACCTTTGCTCCAAGGTTGGCTTCGAAGATATCCACCAGTAGTTCATTCACGCTACGAAGTAGCTTAGCTTCAAACAGTCCTCGAACAGGTTACCACGATGTGGCAAGGTATGTGTTCCAATAACTTGCAAAGAACAGCAAGTAAAACATACCAGGTAATCCTCAGGAATGAAGCAGGCAAATGGACATGAGCACAGCAGAAAAGTAGTCAGAGAATGCAGGCTGGCTAAACAGCAGAGAGTGGTGCTACATTTATGCTAAAGACACAATCACTCAGTGCTTGCACCTGGCTGGTAGTGACTGTGTTTTCTGCACAATCTTAAAGAGGCAGTCATTAGTTTGCTCTCGTTGCAAACACATTCATATATCCTAACAGAGATGCACCAACAATTTAATTAATTTTACCATATTTTCATGTCTTTTGACTACTGAAACTCACTAGCAGCTGCTGCATTTCCTACCCTTGGCTTACACTCAGGTCAAAGTATTTTCCTGGATTTTCAGGACAAAATTAGGTACCATGGCTTATATTTGGGTTGGCTTATACTCGAGTATATATGGTACATCACTAGTCCCAAAAAAACAAGTTAATAATCTCTGAGAAAGAAGGCAATGCAAGACAATAGTCAAAACAATATTTGGTAGTTTATTAAGTTGTATTGAGAAAATCAGGAGTTGGATGTGCCATTATGGTTAAATTTATCTTTCATTTTGCAGCAGTATCCATTGTTGCATGAGTTTAATCAAATTCTAGTCTAAGAAGGGATTTTGTGTCCTTTTGTGTCCATGTCTGGAATGGAGGACCTAGGAGCGAGAAAAAGTCAGTCCCATGAATTAGTGTCCTTTGCTTATCCAGTACACAGTACAGAAATAAAAAGCTTTTACATGGTTCAATTTTTCATGCACATTAATTATGTGAAATTAGAGCCACAGAGAGTGGGCTATTAAGTGCTGATTAGACCATAATATCAAGAACTGTACCAGTGCTGGTAATGATGTACCTAATTTTACTTCCAAAAGGAACAGAGTTCATTACAATTTTAATTTGTTTCCCTACAGTTCAATTATGGCATGCTTGATGTGCTACATCTTAACCTTCAGGGGCTGAAACATAAGTTTGGACCAAACCAAATTACCTTGCTTGTTTGCTCCATGTGAAAAAAGGCAGACTCTGCTGAAGCCACATCTCTGTTTTTCATCACAACTCTTCATCTGCTTTAACATTTTCCTTTTTAAGCCACCTATACTTTGACAGTACTGAACTTGCAGTTCTTAGTGGAACATTGAAATCAGTGTCTGGACTGTACCACTTCAGATTTCATTTGTGGGGGGCTCATGTGGAAGGTGGTTTCTTCCCAAAACAAGAATCCTTCACACATGTCCTAATAGATGTGCCATGTCACAAGCTCAAGTGCTTTTTATTCACATGCCTATTTTCTATGTAGAGGAAATTTTCTGACTCATATAGACATAAAAAAACCTCTAATGCTGGAAGAGCCACCACTTTACCAGACATATCTGTTTCACTGTTGAACTCTCACTGTTCAGAGGTTCTTCCTAATGTTGAGTGGAAATCTCTGTTCATGTAATTTAAATGTATTAGTTTGAGACTTCAGTTGAGACTCTGGAGTTATAGGAAGCAAGCTCACTTCATCTTCCAGGTGTTAGCTATTTGCAAGACTAAATATAGTCCACTTCCTCAACTCCAGGTCATTATCATTTTGTTTGCCATTCTCTGGATACTTTCTAACTTCTCAATACCCTGGACACATTATTTCAGGTAGGGTACAGGGGTGTGGAACCTGCAGTTTGTGGGGAGCCTGGACTTTTGGGAATTGAAGTTCCAGAACAGCTAGAAGACTAGCCTGTTTCTTCTAGCCCTGGATTTCTCAACCATGGGCCTCCAGGTGTACTGGGAGTTCAGTTCCCAGGAGCCCAGGCTCCTCTCAAGGCCACAGATTCCCCCCCCCCCGTCCTGATTCATGCAGAATCAAATTGTTATTAATTTCCTTGTTTCTGACAATGTAGTTCTGTTGGTGCCACCAAGTAGATTCATAATTTGAACTCCAAGTCCCATTACATTAAAATGTTTTGTTTGGATGGCTTAGTGGTTAAGATGTTGAACTTGATGACTGGAAAGCCAGCAGTTCAAGACCCAAGTGCTGCTTGATGAGGTGAGCTCTCATCTCTGTCCCAGCTCCTTCCAACCTTGCAGTTTGAAAGCAAGAAATTGCAACTAGATAAAGTTACTATGGTGGTGGGAAGGTAACAGTACTCCATGCACTTCAGTGTCTAGTCATGCCTGGCACACGTCCATGGAAACATCTGCAGACACACAGTGCTGAATCTTTGAGTGTAAATGAAAATGAGCACTGCAACCTAGAGTCAGATACGATTGGCTTTTGAGCAATGGTGACTTTTACCTTTACTATCCACATAGTGTGTAATGTGCTCTGTAATCAAAAGTTCCTAACCTACTGTTAGTTCTAGGACCATGTTTACAGATTACAATTTTACCTCAATTTCTCTTCAGCCCAAGGAAAAGAAGCATGGCAATGTATTATTATTATTATTATTATTATTATTATTATTATTATTATTATTATTATTATTATTATTATTATTATTAATCAAACCTCACACAAAGAGCGCCTCGCTTAAAGAGTAACTCGCTTAAAGAGCAAATTTTCTCTGAATGTTCGCTTCGCTTAACAAATAAAACCAACCAAAAACTCGCTTAACAAATAAATCAGGGTTCGCAATCCCCCCCACAATATGTCATTTACAATGGTGTTTCGCTTAAAGAGCAAATTCGCTTAAAGAGCAATCCTGTGGAACACATTGTGCTCTTTAAGCGAGGTATAACTGTATTATTATTATTATTATTATTATTATTATTATTATTATTATTATTATTATTATTATTATTATTATTGTTGTTGTTGTTGTTGTTGTTGTTGTTGTTGTTGTTGTTGTTGTTGTTGTTGTTGTTATATCCCACCACTTTAGGGAAAAAAATCCTACGCTGGGTAGCTAACAGCATAAAACTCAACAGATACAAACAGACACAAAAATTAAAATTTTCATATAAACATATCAAAACCCAAGACACCCGAAAGAAAGCCTATTTGTGATGCAGAGAGACTGAATAAAATGCCCAAAGGCCTCTTTAAAAAGAGATGTTAAATTTTCAATTGCTTTTTAAACAAATGGAGAGATGGTACCAGGCGCAGTTCCATTGGGAAGGAGTTCCACAGCATTGATGCAGCCACTGAGAAGGCAGTCCACCTAGTTATGGCCTTCCTAGCTAATCTCGGGGTTGGCACCTGGAGCTGCATTGTCATGGAGAAGTGAGTAATGCAGGCTGTTGTCCTGAGGGGAAGATGTTCAAGCCAGGTAGGATGGTCCCAAACCATTTATGGCTTCACAATTTAGAACTAACACCTTGTATTTGATACAGAAAGAAACTGGGAGTCAGTGAAGCCTTGCCAAAGCTGGGGAGATATGATCAATTTTTTTCATTCCCATAACCAGCCTGGCTGCTGCATTCTGAAGTTGTTGTAGCCTCCGTAACAGGCACAGGGGAAGCCCCACATAAAGAGTGCTACTGCAATCAATACATGAGACTACCAGTGAGATAAATAGTGTTATGAGAGACCATCTGTCCAAGTAGGGATGCAACTGAGCAATCTGGTGCAGTTGGAAGAAAGCAGCTCTGCATACCACCATGATTTGCCAGCTTTATTCAGAAAAATTTGCTCCACTGGTGTCAGTGACATAGAATTGGCATGAAGCTGACAGCCTTAACCATTCCAAAGTGACTTCAATAGCTATAGATCAGTTTCCTGAGATCCCTGCTGACACGTTAGAATGCCAAGAGCAGCACAAGAAATTACAAACTACAGTCCATCTTCACAGAATAACCTTCAGGGTTGCCAGCATTACCCACAAAACTTTCATGGCTAACTGTCGTGGAATATAACTATTCCTGTGTAAACTTGGGTTCTTCATTGTTTTCTTGTTTTGCTTGGAGTTCCATCCTTCTATCCTGAAAGTTATATTGAATATATTGGTCATAATCCAACACATGAAATTCTGGCCTTTTTTTCTGCAGTGTTAGGAATTATTGGTTGTTTACTGTGGTGGCTTAGTGGTTAAGGTGCTAAACTTGATGACTAGAAGGTAGGCAGGCCAGCAGTTCAAGACCCGAGGGGTGCGTAATGGAGTGAGTTCCCATCTCTGTTGCAGCTTCAGGCAACTTAGCAGTTCAAAACCAAGAGTGTGTTTCCATGCAACTTAAGAGGAATATCCCTGCTAACATATGTGAAATTACATTAGAGAAGTGGTTGAGTTTGAGTTTATAATAAATCTCTAATGAATATATTTGTCTTAGCAACATTAGCCAATAAAATTAGCTTTATGTTCCCATTCTCTAGAGCTTTTCTGGCCAAAATTTTATATTCTTTTTCCCACTCACCAAATCACAGGACTTTGTCAGCAGAAAGTTTTATCACTTTTGCAGTTTTCCTCACCCTTGGCATCTAGAAAGCCAGGGGATGTTAAGAGTTTTCATGACTGTTCTCAAGGGAATCAAGTTCCTTACATAATTCCAAGTGCCAGGAAGCAGAGAAGACAAACAGAGACACTCTCTTCCTCCACTACAGCAGTTGCCATTGCCAGTTAAATGGGCACAGGCGTTTGTTTTAAAAGGATAGATTCAATGGTGTTGGTGGAAGCATAGAAGGGTTTAATTTCACCCAACTCTAATAGACAACCACCCACCCACCCAATTTTCGGAGAAGATTCTGCTATCACTGTCATGTCCATTTTCCTATTTGCTCCCTTTAATTCCTGACTTGGGAAAAGCACGGCCCTTGTCTAAGGGGAGAGAGTTCTACACAGGGAAACAAGAAGAGGCAAACCTCTCTGGCACTAGGAGGGTCTTCTCAGTGTCCGCTCTGGCCCTATGGAACCTCCTTCCAATAGCACGACGCCTGCAAATGGAGCTGCTGTCCTTCAGGAAAGGATTGAAAACCTGGCTGGGAGGTCAGGTCTGGGGAACGGATGGATCAATTTCCCCAGCTGGGTGGATAGTTTGACACCCAGTGCCTCCTAGCTATAATGCTAAGTTTTTAAGCTTCTTTTAAAACTTTTAATTTCTGAACTGGTTTTAAATTGTTGTCAATATGCTGTTGTGTTGGGAATCGCCCTGGGTCCCTTCGGGGAGGAGGGCGATAAACAAATTTAAATAAATAAATAAATAAATAAATAAGATACCTACTGTTGTTTGGAGCAGCTTAGTGTAGAGGTGAGGGGCCTAAGGTCATGGGTTGAAAGATGGCCCTGTGGATTTCCCTATATGCAACTGCCCATTTGTAGTTTCCCAGCTTCTATCCAGTCCCCTCACACCTATGTAGTTGCAAATCAGTACAGTAGTGTGACTTGCCTCTCCTAACCCTTGGCAACTGAAAATATGACCTTTCAGCATGTAAACATGTATTTATTTATTTATGTTGCTTTTGGCATTGCCTACCACTGGAGTGTCCCAGGTCTGTGGTGGCTTAGTGGTTAAGATGCTGAACTTGACTGGAAGGTTGGTGAGTCAGCAGTTTGAGACCTAAGTGTTGCGTGATGGAATGAGCTTCCATCTCTGTCCCACCTCCTGCCAACCTAGCAATTTGAAAGCAAGAAATTGCAACTAGATAAATAGGTACCACTTCGGTAGGGAGGTAAACAGTTTTCTGTGCACTCCGGTGTCTAGTAGTGCCTGCCACATGTCCATGGAAATGTCTGCAGATGCAGACAGCGCTGGCTCTTTGGCTATAAACAGAGCTGAGCACTGAACTCTAGAGTCAGATATGATTGGCTTCTGAGCAAGGGTGGCCTACCACTGGAGTGTAGCTCCCTGAAGACTTCTTTGAAATGGAAGGTGGTTGCTATTCTTAATGTGAGTTCCCACTATTGCCTAGTAGGACAATAAAGTGGGGTAGAGTGGGGGATGAAGAGAGGACAATGTTCTGCTGTGCTCACTGACGCTCTCCCCATGAGAAGGGCTTTACATATGCTGCAAGATTTGTTTAACTCCTGCAAAGTTAATCAGATTTACTTCTTAGTACTGTATAGTCATCTTCAGCTATCCAACCTCTGTGGTAACTAAACATATGAAAATGAAGAGCCCTAGCCTTGACTTCTCTGTGATTTTCTATTTGTAAAAAGGTTTCCCTTGCTCAAAAAAGCCAGTCGTATCCGACTCTAGGGGTCAGTGCTCATCTGTTTCAAAGCCGAAGAGCCAGCATTGTCTGCTTCTGCAGACATTTGTGGTCATGTGGCAGGCATGACTAGACACCGGAGCGCACAGAACGCTGTTACCTTCCCACCGAAGTGGTCCCTATTTATCTACTTGCAATTTCTTGCTTTCAAACTGCTAGGTTGGCAGGAGCTGGGACAAAGATGGGAGCTCATTCCATCCTGCAGTACTCGGGAACCGAACTGCTGACCTTCCGCCTCCCCATCAGCGTCTTAGCCACTTGAGCCACTTCAGTCCCTTTCCTATTTGTAGAAGGTAGCATTTTGAAGAACACACTCTCTGCATATGGGAGGTCAACAATACCAGGAGAGAAGCAGTTCATTTTACCTCCTTGTATGTGCTGAACCAACACAGAAGCTGGACACCTGAAGAGGTCTATTGTGCATTTAAGATTACAGACTGTTGCTAATATTAAGCCTAACAAAATAATGAAATACTTGAATTAACAAGTCTGTAACATGTTTCCCCCCCTTACAATAAAATATTTATGTAAATGTAGATGGCAAAACTGTTTAAACCCTAACATGATTAGCTCTTAATTGGCACATATTGGGAATGAACAGAGGAAAGAAAACAAGCCATTAAACCTATTCATATTTGGAACAAACCAACCTCATTTTACTCACAATGGCAAGATGTAAAATTGTTCTACAATCCTTAGTGAGTTAATGCTAAGATTTGAAAGACAAGCAGGGTTATTGGCTATGTTAGTAAGGCATAATTGTATGGTATTAACATAAAATAAAATCATGCTCAGTTCAGAATTCAAATTGCAATAATTAAGAAGAGTTGCTCCTTTGTAAAACAAAAAGTTTTCCTTTTTAAAAACAATCAACAGTGGTCTGGCTCTAAAGTCATGCAGCTCCAAGGGAGCTTCAATCTTTTCATAGTAATCAGCTCATTTTTTTAAAAAAGCTGACAATTGCAATAATACCACCCGAATCTTTGGTTATATTGAGTGTGTCACTTTGGGTTTCATCCAGCATCTACTAAAATTCTAGTATATATTTGCTCTGGGTGCAATTGCCAGGAGTGATTTGTTCAGGTTTTCAGAACAAGTGGCTTGTTCAGAAATATCCCAAAATTCTCACCAGTACTTCTTCACAGTACCTGCTTTTCCATGTCTAAAGTACACCTTCTTCTTCTTCTTCTTTTTTTTTTTGCTTATCACTGATCCAGCCATTTAAACTATACACCCTCTCACCCAATTTTTGGAGAAGATTCTGTTATCACTGTCATATCCTGTGGATTTCTTCTTCCCAGTGGCATAGGGCAAGATGGCATCTGTTGAGTCACCTACCTTGTGGAATGATCTCCACTCTGTAGTATGGCATGTTCCAAAGCGCATAAGATTTATGGTGTGACAGAAAGCCTATCTTTCTCCTATCTTTACCAGCCGTTCACCATTTTAAGTTCTTTTCTCAGCCACTGAGCTATTTCTTGTTAAAATTACAATTCTATTTTATTGGATTGTTTTATGGTGTTTAGAATTGTTTGGGGATTTCTTTAAATGAGGTCTACATGAGAGCTAGTACACCTCAGTGGAAAGCAACGCCTAGCTGTGTAGCCAAAGGTTTGGAACCTCACTATTACTTCCTGGGACAAGGGCCAGCAGAGACCTCCAGAGACTGTAAATCTGCCATTTGTGCTGCCTTTGGCAAGCTGTGGAGTGCTACAGAAGGAGTGTGCTTCCTCTTCTTCTTTTGTGTCCAGATCAAACTTTGATCTGCCAGAATGAAACCACTTTTTTGGCTTTGTTGTTGGCAAAAATTAAGTCCTCATCAGTACATGTAAGTGGCAGACTAGCAAATGAGCCGTTTTCTGTCTGTCTCTGCATTCACACTGTGTGTTGTTGTCCACCAGAAGCCCCCACTTGATCATGCTGGTCTTACATTTAGGCAATCTGACCCTAACCCTATTCAGGGTCCTCCAAGTGGTGTAGGGGAGGTTGAGTTCTTCAACCATATCCTCCTCTAATGTTATACTTTGTCCAGTCAGCTCCTTCTTCCATCTTCTAATTTGACTTTGTGGATACTTTTTTTTTACATTTTTGAACCACAATCAGACATACCCAAACAAACAACAACCTTGTTTTGCTGGCTAATCTTTCTCACAGGAGATCAAACAAAAGGAGATCAAACAAAAGGAATGGAGAGACTGTTAAAACACAATTGCATACTTTCTACCCAGAAAATCCTGGGTAGAATTGGGAGTTGAATTTACATATATTTATTAATTATATACATTTATTTAAATACATAAATACAAATAAATAATTAGTCTGGTCCCATTAATCTAAATTGCTAAAAAAGCCCTCAAAAGAACAAGTACTTCCATGCATGCTTATACTAATTTACATATTGATAGATAAATGTAACCTGTCAAGATGCAGGAGTCTGTCAGTAAACTGGACATGGATTTCACAGGCTGAATAAATGGTGGTGCCAGCAGAAGAAATGTCAGGCCCAAGCATCAGTAGAAAGAAAAGAGAGAAATACTCTCTGTAGGATACTGAAAAGCCCTGAACCTGAAAATCCAGAGATGCTTAGATCATGGGTGGCCAACCTTGGTGCTCCAGGTGTTCTTTGACTTCAATTACCAAAGGCCCAAGTAAGACCACATGGGCACTAAGGTTGACCACCTCTGGCTTGGATCAATGAGTGTTGATGGCCACTGAGCCTAACATGAGTGTGCCCAGCATAAGTGCTGTAAATGACAGATCTACTGTATTTAACAGTCCAAGCATGACTGTGGCTGCCACACAACTGTTCTTTCTAGCAAACATGCTTCAGTCCCATTCCCAAAAAAATAAAAAATAGAGTACTGTCATAACAACAGGTGGGGTGCAAATCACAGTCTTCTGATAAGACACAACACAAAGCCTAAATATGGAAGCAGGGACACTGTAACAATTTTGCTGAACTGTGGCATATTATACAACAGCCAATTTAATTTTTCTCATATTAGATATTCCCTACCTATCTTTAATAACTGTACAGCATCCATCATCACTGAATGTGAACTAGAGAAAATGTAGCTAGCTGTGGCTCATCAACAGCTCAGGAACTCACAACATGGTTGATCCCAAGCATGCATCCTATTTCAATGCCTCATCTGAATTAGAAATGTAGGGTGCACATATTGGCTATGCAGCTACTTCTGGTCTTGTTTTGTCTTTAGAATCTGCGCAAGAGCCACAAGGATTAGAAGACAGAGGCACAGCCACTTGTTGGAAAGGGTGTTAAAAGTTTTTTCACTTTGATGTCATCTTTCTCTGAACTTCAAGTTAAGAGCCGATAATTCCTAACCTCTAAGCAGTTTTGGTTCAGCAACCTGAGTCCTGGGACAATAGGATGGGACTGGTACAATATACAAATGTTGCCAATATTCCCACATTTACATAATACTATAAAAGTTCCTAGATTGAGAGACAGCACCCATTTCCCTTTAAGACCAATGTTTACATGTAAATACATTTAATAATCTGCATAACATACATAGACAATGTATTTCATTTGTGGGAATAATCTGGTCAATGATGGATAAATCTGAAGAGCTGTTTCTATGTCTGTTCATGAAGAGCTTTATGCTTCTGCAAAACAGTATGGAGCTCTTGAAGAACATTTGCTGGAAGTTGCTTCTCAGACTCTAGCTGAGACTGACTAGGTTTGTTCTCACTTTTCTTCTGTGTCTTTGACTCCTTGTAGGGTTTCCGGTGCAAGACAACAACATCTTGACCTATATCATCCATGCAGATTAAGCTTCGGTGCTTTCTTGTACGGCTCCGAGTTTTTTCCTCCCTGTGCTCTAAGCAATGAGCTACCTGTGATGCCCTTTCTTTTAAACCTCTCTTGTCTTCACTTAAGTCACGTTCAGGTTCAAACTTCGAATTCTGAAGAAAAAGGAATAAAAGTTGAATTGCACATCTAATAAATAGATTCAGAAGAACTGTCCATTGCTCATTAGTTTTAAAGCAATAGTAGCCATTGATAAGAGGGTTGTTAATTGTTGCAGGAGATGTAAGATCAATCAGACTGTCAAAAGGAATGCTTTCTTCCCCAATGCTTTCAAGATGAGATAAGTAGCATTGAATACCTATTCCAAAATCCTAATTCCATTCTTTTGAATTAAAGCAAGAAAATGAGACTATTATATGAAATATGGTATAAATGATCAAAGTGCCACAGGAAATTAGATGATATATAGAACAACACGGGCACTTCTCCCTGCAGGTTTCCACAATGAGTGAGTGAACAGAAAGAGACAGTCAAGCAAGTCAGTCTTAATGTGCCAGAATTAAAAGCTGAGTATTAAATTTAATCAAGATACCATAAAAGAAAGAGTCAGATGAATGAGCCTAATCCAAATCATGCAGCTTCCTCATCCAGCCTGCAAAGACCTTTAGGCAAGCCTCTTCTACTCCCTCGAGCCTCAGATCTGGTAGTTATCTTGAAGGGAATCCATGCTGTCTCTGATCACTGAATGGAGATACTGTACTGTCCATTCACTTCCAGACTTTGTTCCTATTCCCCTTCTTGTATATACATCAAGGTGGGGAAGGGGAGAAATGAAGCCAACCTTGCTGTGCAAATATTGGCCAAAACAGCTCTGATCCTTCTCCCCACTCACTGTTGGATCCCTGGAGGAAGTGCTGGTAGTAAACCTCCAACCCAATGATGCTGCGGGTAAGGCCACATTTATCTGATCCCATGAGGCCCACAGAGAACTACTGCTATTACTGCTGTTTGAGAATATAGTGCAATTGCTGTTCATTAGTCTTGTGGTAAAAAGTTCCATTACAAAGAAACAATAACGGAGAAAGGAAAGTGTAAATTTCAGGTACAGTAAAACCTCATATAACACTAAAACCTGGTTCCACAAGTCTTCGTGTTATATGATTTTTAGTGTTATCTGATCCTCTATGGGATCCATAGAGATACATTGTAACCACACAGGCTTTGGCGGTTGTTATCTGAAGCATCCCATAGGATCTTAATGTTATCTGATGCAATTCTTCCCCCCAGATTCCTTAATGTTATGCGATTTTAGTGTTATTCGATACTAATGTTATATGAGGTATTACTGTATATGAAAGGATCGCTATGGGCCAAACCAAATCCAATGGCTAATGTCATCTACAGTAGGCCCACTCAACCAGCAAGTGGACAGTAACACTTTTTGCAAATCCCACTGATCCAGCAACTAAATTTAGGAAAAGGACTGGAGGGTACTGAAAAAAGAACACAGAGGCAGAGGGAAATCAGGTAAAGATGCCAGAGCAAAAGAAATATGTTTAAGTTTAAAAGTCAAGAGAAGTTTACATCATCATCACATATGAAAACGTCTTCCATATGTCTAAACTGGTAGCTTAAAAAATGAGTCATATCTACATAGACAAACCATCTGCTGTGTTGCCATATGTCTTAAGTGATTTCTAGTTGAGTAGATGGTTAACTTAGATCTATACATTGTCTTTCTTTCTTATCTCACCTCAAAACAAAATAAAATACTTATACTCCAAAGCCACAACTGTATTCCTTGTGGGAGATTATGATTAATCTTAGAAGAGAATGTAAATGTAAAGAGACAACTCCCTTTAAAGTCTAAATATGGGCATGATCCTGTTACTATGGTACTAATGAATCTCTTCTTCCAATGAAGCAAAATTACAATGGAAACATAAGCCTGGTAAGACCCATACAAGGCTTAATTTCCCATTACAACTATTTCATATAATTTTAGGATACACATTTGAATTTTTTTACAGGAAAGCAGTACATATAAAAATAGTTTCTCTGATAGGTTTATTGTAGTACCTGAAGCACTATAAATTTCATTTTAATTCTAATGGATTTTTTTCTCCTAGACAAGAATTTCATTTCATTAAAAAATTGAAAATTTTGTCCAAACAGCCTAATTTATTACTTATTGTGGATAAAACTCACAAAATATGTCACATTGTTATAGAGATTTGGGATTATTATTATTTTTAAAAAAAGAACTAATTTCATACAAAGCTGGGTGTGCATTATATAATGATTTGATTTGATGATACACTAGTACCTTGGATAATGTTATGACTTGGTTCCACAAGTCATAACGTTATCCGGTTTTTAACGTTATGCGATGCATTGATTGCACAATGTTAAAAAAAAAGCCCTGTTCCCTTTACGAAGAGGAAAGGGAACATAGGGGCATCTGGTATGCTTGGGGAGGCACCTCCAGCTAGCCCGATCCCAAAGCAGGCAGTGCAAGTGGGCTGCCTCCTTTAAGATTGGGCTGGTTGTGGGTGGAAGGCACCTCCAGCCAGCCCAATCTTAAAGCAGGCAGCCCGCACGGGTTGCCTACTTTGGGATTGGGGTGGCTGGAAGTGCCTTCTGCTCCCAGCCACCCCACTCCAAAGCAGAGTGCCCATAGCGCCGGTTTGGCTGGAGCAGGGAACAGGCGTGCATGCCTGATCTCCCCCCAACCAAACCCAGGTGTCTAAGCCTCGGTAGATCTCTGCCCCAAACCCTGCAGGGTTGGTCTCTAGCCCTGTGGCCTTTGGGGCAGAGATCAACGTTGACGAATTTGAGGCAAATAATCGCATCACATTTGCCTCAAATTCCCTGACGTTATCCGATTTTAGTGTTATCCAAGGCAATCGTTATCTAAGGTATTACTGTACTGATATTTAACAGTTCCTTTACTGCTTGAAAAGATACAGATAATGATTGTAATTCTATGCTCCCTGGAAGGTACTCCAGAGGACACCGTCTCATCTCCATGAAGATAAGCAGAGAGGTCTACCCTTGGAAGGCAGTTCTGACTTTCAGTTCCTCCCTCTTAACCTTTAGACTCGACCCAATCATGGGGTTGAGAATTCATTCCATTACTGAAGAATCTCATGAGAAAAAAACCCTTTCTTTGTTTTACTACAAAGGAAATTATTTAACTAGAACAAATCACCAACACAGAAAAGAAAACCAACAACACTTCTCGTTTATCTTGTTGGGCTGATACCAATGAGACTTTGGACATCTTGGAGGATCCAATACTAGTGCTTCCCACAGCAACAGGCAGGATTGCCTTGACAAATGCTAGCCACCAAATTCAGTCAGAAGCCTACCTCTGATGAGTTGACTTTAGCTTTTGGAATGTTACTTTCTTGTTGGATTGGTATTAAAGGCAAACCACCAATTCTGGGATTTTTCGTAATAGATTGCTTTCTTAGCTTTCCATCAGGTGGACAGATATTACTATGCTGCAAAAGAAGGTTTGTTTTAATGTTTTATAGACATTACTACTACAAATCACAAGATATTAATTCCACGAAGTAGTTATTGAGTAGTTATTATCTGCATCACTTCCAGATAATGATGTGGACACTTGCCACATATGCTGCTCACATATGCATTGGATTTCTTTCCTGAGGACAAAAACTCTGATTACTAGGCAAAGGAGTGTATCTGCACTACACAATTATACTAGTTTGATATCACACTTATTGTCCTTATCTTATGAAATCTTGGGATTTGCAAATTGGTAAAGTATTTAGAAATGTCTGCTAGAAAGTATGTTATACTCCTCTTAGAGACTTCTAAGCTCCATGACAAACTAGAAAAAGACGATTTAAAAAAAGATTTTTTTTCACCTACTAAGTTAGACTATGTAGGATTTATGGATTGCATTTCTAGGACTATATTTCACATAGTAAGATAGCTGACATGTATCTCATACCATTCCATCTGGAGTTTTAACAGGTCCTCTCTTGTGATTCTACGGTAACAGTACTTCAGCAATACAACAGAGGAGTGTAATATTTGCACTACCACTATCTATAACTTGTGCACCTGTTCATTCTGACAGTACCTCCATCAATCCCCTTAAGATTTCCCCCCATCTTACTTGATGGCAGTTTCCATAGAAACTATAACAGCTGTTGTGTTTAAGGAAGCAGATACAATATTATTCTGAGAACGCTTAATTTCAAGTGAGACATGATGGATTCAAGTTCTGCTGTCCACATGGTCACAAAGATTGAGGGTATCTCTGAAAATTTACTAACATAAAATTAAAAGCTGTGTTGTATTCATTTTGTATTAGAACATTAGGAGCTCCAATTCTTCCAATAATGAATAAATATTGATCAAATGCATGAGTTAGACTACTTGATCTGAGAAAACAGACAGGAAAACTTATGAGTTAATGCTTTAAGGTGCCACAAGATTCTACATGCAGCTATAATTGGTGCAAATAGAAGTGACAGCTATTCTACTTGGACAAGGAATATAAATAGTATATTATATGAAACAAGGCTATGAAGAGGTACATCTCAGCTGACAGTGGTCTGGTGATCAGATCTTACATTTTATTTAATGTTTGAGGTAGTAGCCGTGTTAGTCTGTACAAGCATATCTCAGAGTAAACAAAACAGAACAGTAAAAAAAAAAGCCAAAAAAAGTGTTGCGGCACCTTAAAGACTAACTTCTGTATTTAAATATGAGCTTTCATGGACCAAGTCTGATGAAGTGTACTTGGTTTATGAAAGCTCACATTTAAATAGAGGAGTTAGTCTTTAAGATGCCACAACATTTTTTGTCTTTTTTTTACTATTCTGTTTTGTTTACTCTGAGAACACTTCAAACATTAAATAAAATGTCTTTTTTTTTTGCTGTTCTGTTCTGTTTACTGCCAGATCTCTTTTTTAAAAATGTGTACATTGTATTGTATATTGAATTTTGAATGGGCAGATGTAATTTTTGCTTGCATGATATTTATACACAAGCAAATAGAGAAATACGTAAATCCCTATTACGTCTACATTAAAATCTAAATTTATTTTCTCAAGCAATTTTGTCATGAATAATAGAAAAAAGTAATACCTGTGCAATAAAAATGCTGCTCAGCCAATCCAGCTGAGAATCCTGTCCATCACAACATAAATGCCTAGAAGATATATAATAATTTAAATATAGACCTAGTAACATAACATATTGCATGCAATGTCAAACAGGTTGTAACTAGTTTAATGCTACCTTCATTTTGGCAGTTTTATGGCTGGCCTAGACAGGGAAGAAGAGGGAGTAGGGCCTAGACAGGGAGAGAGGGGAGGAGGAAGAAGAAGAAGAAGAAGGAATAGCAGTAGCACTCATCATGTTAAGTAGACAGACTCCAGTGCTGTTAAAGTCAATGCATTTGAATTTTTAGAAATTTCTTAAGAAAGAGAGGACATAGAAAGAAGCAGGTGTGTTTCAGGTAATTTTTAGACATGACCTGGAAGTTTCTGGTCAAATATGTAAATCCCTATCTATAGAATATCTATAGAAAATTCACTGTCTTTCACTTTATTTTATCATACTAGGCCCCCATAGTCTTGGAGAGGGGGGAGCTCATCACACCATTTCTGGATGAGATGCCCTAAATGCTGGATATTATCACTAGATTGTTAAGAGTCTAAAATAGAAGGCTAGCACATGTGTTACATTTTTAATTTGTTTTATTATTATTTAATAATATGCACAAAAGTTGCAAAAGCAGTTACACTTATATACTGCTCTATAGTACATAGTGTACTCTTTGGGCAGTTCACAAGATCATTAACATTTTGCTCCTAACATGCTGGGTACTCATTTTACCGACCTTGGAAGGATGGAAGGCTGAGTCAACCTTGAATCTCATCTGGATCAAATTCAGATCATGACCATATGAAAGTCACACGCTATAGCAAAACAAAGGTTTTTTTTAATGGATGTGGCTGAACTCACATGACTGTTAATGAGCCACTGCTACATATCCCTGCAATACAATCTTAAAAGTGAGGAAGTATTACAGAGTGTAATTATATGACAGTTTCTCATTTAATTAACACCCCTCATCACACACAACAAAAAGACAGGCACAAGTTTCTGAATATAATAAAGTTGTGGGGGTTGGCAGTGAAAAGAGGAAATCTTTCTTATCACTTACCAGTGGTGCTTTTCGGAATATAATGTCAGACCCCAACTGTAAGAAAACAACAACAAAAACAACAAAATGAACACAGAACAGTAAAGGCAATGAGCACCTTCTTGATAAGCAGGCATTGAGCAAAAGAAGGGCTACACTGAAAACTTCAGCTAAAAATCTCCAAGGTAAATCATTCTTATTGTTCTAAGTCAAACTATTTCATAAAGAGAAAGAGAAATGGTCAAGTCACAGAAGCATCAATGTCAATAATGTCAACCTTTCCATAAAATAGGAAGCCTAGTAATGTACAATGGTTGAACACTACTTGTCATGCACCCTCCATGACAGCAGCAGAAACTATGAAGCAACTGTTTCAACTGCCATTTGAACAAAGCCTACCAGAATACATGTTTTGTTTTGTGTGGTGTGAGAGAATGACCCAATATAACCCAGCTGGGACTGTTGCAACAAGGCAATGAAATATGAATTTATTTCCTAAGGTGTGATATAAGGGTCACAATATAAACATACTGTATATACTCAAGTATAAGTCTATTTTTTTAGCCCCCCAAATGAGATCCAAAAAGGGGACTCGACTTATACTCGGGTCAATGATCCCGAGGTCCCAAAACTGTAGTGGTGCAAATTTAAACATACAGTAAAAAAAAGCACTAACATGACCGTAAAAACTCAAAAACATACCTGCACAAATGTCTGAATTAATTAATTTTACCATATTTTCATGTATTTTAATTATTGAAACTCACTAGCAGCGGCTGCTAGTCAGGTCAATCTATTTCCCTAGTTTTAGAGGTCCAAATTAGGTACCTCGACTTATATTTGGGATGACTTATAGTCGAGTATATATGGGGTAGGACAAAATTCAACTGCTAGTCCTAAATAGAGTACACCCACTCAGTCAGCTGCTAACATTTGCATTACTTCCACTAATTCAAGTATATTCTGCTATAAATGGGATTACCAACCAGATTTAGGCCAGTAACACACACTTGTGAACCATTCCTCCCTCTTTCGGTTTCAATGTTATGGTTGGTTCTAACATTTTTACTTGTTTAGACAGTGGTTGGCAGTGGTTAAGACATTGACTGGGATAAGGAAGGTCAGCAGATCAAAAACAGAGTACTGCATGACGTAATGAGCGCATGTCTCTGTCCCAGCTCCTGCCAATCTAGCAGTTTGAAAGCAAGAAACTGCAAGTAAATAAATAGGTACCACTTCATTGGGAAGGTAAACAGCATGTCATGCACTTTGGTGTCTAGGCATGCGTGCCACATTTCCATGGAAACATCTGCAAATGCAGATAGCGCTGGCTCTTCAGGTGTAAACAGAGATGAGCACTGAACCCTAGAGTCGGTTACGACTAACTTTTGAGCAAGGGTGACCTTTACCTAGTGGTAGCAGCAACACCACAGAACTTAAGCATCATGATTTTGTTTTTAGAAAAGGGATAGAGAAAACATAGCACTCCAGTTATCACTGAACTGCCATTCCCTCCATCTTTAATCCATGACTATCATAGCATAGGCTGATGACAGCTCCAATCTAACAATATCTGGAGAAATCCACATCATCACCCATTCCTGCTCTAGAAACAGGACAAAATCCTACTGCTCCTCCTTTACTTTGAAGTAAGCTATGATCTGCTGTCTCTTTAATCTAGAATAGGAACAAGCCCACTCACACTAGAAAACAGGGAAAGTTGTTCCAGAGAAAACTTTATAGTTTGGGCTGAGACAACGGTAGGGTGGATACAAAGGAAGTGAAGACATGCTCGAGTTGCAGAAGCAATGATCTGACATTCAATGTTAAGTAAGTTAAATAAAGTCAGCAACTCCTCCCCCTTTGGTCTTCCTTTAGTTGTTTCCTATTATTTCTATTTTTAAGTTTTGGATACCTATCTGAAGTTTTGCTGATAATGTGTGTATATACCTTTAAAATAAATAAAACACATTATACTTTGTAAATCCAGTTCAAACCACAGAGTCAACATGGTCTGGACAAACCAAAATTACTGAAAATGCTAGTGGCACTGTAAATATAATAACAAGCATTTCTAAGTTAGAGGTAGGAATGACTATACAGGAAGGATGGAATCCAGATGTTTGCAGGTTCAGCAAGCGGGCAGTCTATCCATGCACCTCAGACAGAACCTGTTTCTTTCATCCCTGGATCTGAGGTTGACTAAATTAGTGTATTTGACCTTCCACATTGACTATCTGCCAAGGATTCAAATTAAGTCATTTTAGATAATTTGAACATGAAGATAGCCCACAGGAGAATCCAGAATGGGATTTAAAAAGATCCTTCAATACAATTTCTTAGAAACATCCAAGCAAAACAAATGACAGGTAGCCAAGGAACAAGAAAAAATGGATTACTTTTCTTGTTTTATTGACTGTGAAAAGTTTTATGTCCTTCATCAGCAGGACAGCAATACTTCTAGCTATAAAGGAACCGACAATAGCTTTGCTGTATTTTCCCCTCTGCCTTACTTTGTTGGTGGCTTCAGCTTCTTCTTCACTCCAAGATAAAGTTTTAGTGAATCGACTGGCAGGACTTTGTCAGGCTTACTACTCTGTTGAGATAAGAAATGATTAAATTCATAGAATGCATATACAGAAACAGGAAGGCTACAATGAATCACCTGGATCTGTCTATCTTTTAGATATCCTTTCACATCATTACATTTCAATTCGTCACAAATTATTTCATTTTATTTAGTACAGTTGTACCTCACTTAAAGAGCATAATGCGTTCCACAGGATTGCTCTTTAAGCGAGTTTGCTCTTTAAGCGAAACACCACTGTAAATGACCAGGGGTTGTTTTTTTTTTTTGGGGGGGGGGGGGGAGGGGGGAATTGTGAACCCTGATTTATTTGTTAAGTGAGTTTTTGGTTGGTTTTATTTGTTAAGCGAAGTGAATATTCAGAGAAAATCCTGCTCTTTAAGCAAGTTACTCTTTAAGTGAAGCACTCTTTATGCGTGGTTTGACTGTACATTTATATACAGTTACTCAAGAGAAATCTCTTCTCAACTCTGGGTAGTGTACAACATTAAGACAACAATAAACTAATTTTTAAAAAAACAACAAGAAAAATACAAAGCAATAACAACATATCCCGCAATGACAACTATAAAAATACTGTAAATCAAAACTTTGGACCCACTAGGATTGATTAGTCAGTGGAACAATGTCCTTAAATGCCTCTCTAAATAGGCTTGTTTTCAATGCCCACCCTCCCAATTCCAGGGCACTTTGTTTTATTTTTAAAACTTTTTTTCTAATAATACAAAATAATGAAGACAACAAAGGATTAAAATAAGCAAAAAAACCAACAAAGACAAAAACATTATACAATAATACTACATGCACCCTTCACGCAGGAGAATGGCGTAAGACTTCTTTACTTTGATCAATCAACAAAAGTCTTTAATTTATAATTTTTTGATGTGTACTGGTCCCTGGTTTTATTAATTTCCCCTTTACCAATACATAGTCCAAAAACTCTCCCCATATTTCACTAAAATTCTGTTTCTTTAACTTTCCCTTTTTAACTCTTAAATATCAAGCTATCATTTATTGCTATACTCCATATTTCCCTATAAAGGTAAATGTCTTATACCACTCTTCTAATTCAGTTTTACAATCAGTTTTCCATTGCTTAGCTACAGATTGTCTCATAGCAGTTACCATTATACTGATCATTTATTTCTTTTATCTGTCTAACTGTTTACCACCAAAATCCATCAGCAAAGCTATTCTGGGACACATGTGCACGGATATTTAATTCAATATTTTTTTAAATGGTACCCAAGGAGGGAGCTTGTTGCAGCTCCACCAGCAAGCTTTTCTACAGGGTAGGTGCCACCATAGAGATGGCACTTTTTTTTACTGGTGGTCTTCCTTGCCATTCTCAGTGATGGCACCCACTCTGGTAGCATGCAACTGGCAACCATTTGTCCTTTGTTATGTTGTTCAAACCTACCATTATGATTGCCATGATTATTGTTGCTGCTGTTAAACTACTCTTTCCCATACCTCCGCTGGAGACATTTTCCTTAGATGATGACCAAAAGCTTCTGGGTCTAGATGGTGCAGAAGATCAGGCAGCCTCTTAAAAAACTGAACAAAGTAGGCAGGAGGCAATCTAACACATTGCCTGGCCGCAAAGAAAGCTTCCTTTGGACTGATGTAAGGGGTTTTCTTGAGATGAGGTTCCTTCTGAGCACATCTGATACTAAGAAACATGCATCTCATTCCCGGGTACATGCATATTCCAATTCAGCTGCTTAGCTGCAGTCTGAATAGGAACACTGTAATTAATCCAAAACACCAATAACCAGACCCTGTTCTCTGAATCTTTTCTTGCCTTGTCTCTTCATGAATTGCACTGGTCTGTACCTTATTACCACTTTCTCTTTCAGATTTCTGGCCTGCTGACATCCTGGCAAATTGGCTAATCTTCTGTCTGCTCCTTGCAAAGACTAAGAGGACTTCTAAGAAGTCAAAGACAGCCAGCAAGCATACAATATTTGCTCAAAATCATGCAAAAAATTAATTAGATATGGCAGGGGTTCCCAAACTTTTCACGGCACGGACCTGACCATGCCCCCAGACAACTGAGCGGGCCAATCATGTGGTTCCTCTCATCATAACCGCTGCTGTAAAATGCATCTGCAGCTGTTGTAAATGTGTTTACAACAACTGTGGATGCATTTATGGCAGCTGCTAGCGCATTTACACATGCATACATGCATTCATGCATTTTACAGCTGTCATAAACATGCCTGCTTCCTCTTCCGGTAGCGTCAAGGGCATTGTGGGCCAGATGAAATCGTGCCAAGGGCCAGGTCTGGCCCACAGTTTGGCCACTCCTGATTTACAGGCATACAGTGTAACTGCAGCAGTTGTGTTCTAGATATGTAATCACTACATTCTGGTAACATATATTAATGTCCTGTCTATGGTTGAGTTCAGAAGATGCCAACAACTGAAAACCTTTCTGTTTGAGGAAACCTTTAACAGTTTGTTGAAGACCAAATAGGAGACCTTCCCATTGCCTTTTAGTCAGAAAAGTTGGGGTCCTCGGTTCTGATTTTCATTAGGTGGGTGGGGGTTGTTTTAGTGTCTTAATGGTGTTTTTTTTAAATAGTGTAAGCAGCCCAAAGTGGGAGTCCATCCCAGATGGGCAGGGTATAAGTCCAATAAATAAAATAATAACATGTCAAATCAGTTACAAAGCCAATTGCAGGAAGTTCTGATTGGCTGGATACTATGATGTAATGGTCCAACATCCTTCTCATATGCCCAGAATAGTTTTATGTTAATTTTAAAAGGGTTCTGCATTTTTTTTAAAATTGAGCATTGAACAAAAATGTCATACTTGAAACTCCCATTCTGTATATACTAAGGCACCCAGAGTGGAAAATATCCCAGATGGGCAAGATATAAATGGAATGAATGAATGAATGAATATTCTTCCAGTGTTTTTTACATGCAGCAACAACATCTCTATGACAAGTGAAACATTCAAGTAAAAAACTCAGGAAAACTAAGAGTTTAATATTCCAAACATGGTCCCAAGTTACATATGTACAGTGGAACCTCAGCTAATGTAATTAATGCATTCTTCAGGACGTTTCTTATAATGGAAATTACCTTAACCAATTTTTTCATAGGAATGCATTGAATGCAATTTCCCAAGGAAATGCATTGAAAACCAATTTAATCCGTTCTGGAAAAAAATTCATAAACCAGGCCACTATTTTCTATGGATTTCCTTTTGTTATGCAATTTTTATGTTAACCGAGCCATTTGTTAACTGAGGCTCCACTGTGTAAGTATTAAAGGTGTCAATTTAAATTCACAAATGTGTGGGTTTCAGATTATAGTACTAAATAATTAGACACTTTCAATCTACTTGAAAGCCTACTATGGGGATTTCTAAATGTTGCCCCTTCTGCCCTTGCATCTTGATTATACTAAGGATATATTGCATCTCAGTTTCATTGAATACAGGATGTATTGCCACTGTCCATCTCACTATTACTTTTACCAAGGTTTGGATTCAGTATTGTAATTATCTACGAGTCCAGAGCTTTACTGATGGCACATCAACACTGCATATGGAATACAGAAATAGATCTTTGATGCCTGCGCTACTTAAGCAAACAGGCTTTTCAAGCTCCACAAATAAGTAAGGTCCTGAAATGTTGGCAATACATTCTACATTCACCCATCAAATGTGTTTGAATTAAATGCTACACTGAAGTACATTGTTGTGCAAATCAGAATAAACTCCTTTTTCAAACTGTCACTTTCCCACTTATCCTGCTGCTATAAATCGGGCTGTTTTCCAACTTTTCTCATAGGCAAGCAGAACAAAAAGGATGCTGCATCAATTGCCAAACCCAACATAAAGGAAAGAAGTTTTTAAAGTATAATTGCTTCTGATTTAAAAGGGCTCAATGTAGGCATCCATACCTTCATATCTTTGTAAAGGAGGAGATGTCCTTCTTGCAAAACAAAATAACGTTCCTGAAACTTGTTTCCAGACAGTAATTTGGATGGCTCTTCTTTGTATTTCAGATAGTTAGCTTTTACTATGCCTTTTGTATTTTTTTCTGTCAAGATAATAATAAGAGCACTTGGTTCACTGGATTTTTAACGTCATACAGACAATTACAGAACTTATACATCCTGTGCATTTATCTAAACAAACAGAAGACAAAAAAGAGAATAAGTGTATTTTCACTTCGCTCATTTATTTTGAACTTTATGGCCTCATGCTTCTGCATGAATCATTTTCTTTAAGTTAATTGTACCATCAAATACCTTATTCACAGTTAAGACATTGCCAGAAACAACACTATGAAATAACATCAATTAATTATGCCTTATAGTTCTTAGAGAATAACAAGTTGAATATTACAGCTGGAAGGGGCTCCAAAGGTCACTGAGTCCAATCCCATGGTTTACAATAACAAGTTAACTTCAGTTGCAGAATAAAATTGATCCTCCCCCCCCCCCAAAAAAAAATAATAATAAGGAAAAATGATCACAATTTAGAATTCAAACAGAATGAAAAACCAAACTCATGTGAAAAACAGAACCTTTCAGTCTCCTTCTTATGGCTGTACCAGAGAGGAACAGAGTAGAGAAGCCTGAGGCTTCAGCCCATTAACACAAAAGTATGCTCTAATAACACAGGTCTGCAACCCAAAAACTGCATAGGAGGTTTTTTTTTTACTGTTTCTTATATATTTTTACTTAGTTAAACCGAGAAAAATACTAAAAAAAATCCATCTCGACAAGTTTTCTTGCAAAACTCATGTTTTTAGTTTAATTTAGCGTGAAGTTTGCCTTTAACCCAAAATCTGATATCCTATTCTTGATTCTAAAAACCCTATCAAAAAATTACTTCTTACTTTCATTTAATATTTATTAGAAGTAGAATCAAGAATAATGCAAATTGAAAATAAGAGGAATGGTGGTGGTAGGGGTGTAGTCAGTGGTGGGCATCAGCAGGTTTGCACCAGTTTACCAGAACTGGTAGCAAAAATTCTGGCTGGCCGTGCCCATCCAAGTTTTGAAATAAAGTACAGTAAAACACCAGATAAAGCTAAAACTTGGTTCCACAAGTCTTGGTGTTATCCGATTTTTAGTGTTATCCGATCCATGTTAAAATCCTATGGGATGGATCAGATAATGTTAAAGCTCCATAGAGATACATTGTAACCGCACAGGCTTTAGTGGTTGTTATCTGATCCATCCCATAGGACCTTAACATTATTCGATCCAATTTTCCTCCCCAGATTACTTAACGTTATGCAATTTTAGTGTTATCTGATCAAATCGTTATCCTGTATTTTACTGTAGTCTTAATTCAGGTGCAACACAGGGCTTTCCCCCTGGCCACGCGCACCATACCATACCACACCCACAGTGTGGTAGTAAAAATCTTTGGAGCCCACCACTGGCCATAGTGTAGGTTTAGTGGTGTGAGGAAGCTCAGATGATCATGTCCCAACAGGTTTATTTTGTTTGTAGTGAAAGGTGAACATATCCAGGTATCTTAATGGCTGGGTTGCGCCTGTTTTGACATGTTCTCTGGGATATTATAAATTAGTATAAACAGGCCTAGTGTCTTTGATCATGTTTCAACATCCTAAAGAAGTTCAAGATCTTGGTTGCTGTATGAGCCACACTCAGTTGACATCCTGCATTCAAACATGACTGTGCTCGTTTTTAGTTCTGTATTATGGCTCCAAGACGTTGTATTATTTCTCCGGACAACTTTTGTTTTATTTGTGGTAAATACACTATTAAAAGTCAACAAAGAAACATAAGTGATTTTGTAAATAAAGTGTATTTTGCTTACTTCAAGTTGAAACTTGGGGATCAAGACAAAGCATGGGCTTCTCATAAGATGTGTAGAAGGTGCAAAAAAGATCTTTGTTTGTGGTTTAAAGGTAAGAAAACCTCGTTCCATTTTGGCATTCCTATGATGTGGCATGAACAGCAAAACCACACTACCAACTGCTATTTTTGTTCGGTAGATATGAAAGGCTTTAATACAAAAAATAATAAAAAAACTTACCCAAACCTTAATTCAGCTATTGGTCCAGTGCTTCATAGCTCTGAAATACCAGTTCCACACTCACCTTCCAGTTTGGATAATATCCTGAGGGATTCAGAGGACACATTGCCTTCCCAGGACGAATCTAGCTCATATTTTTTGATTGATGAAGTACCTCAACTTTTTTCTCAGAGTGAGCTCAATGACCTAGTTAGAGATTTAGGCCTTTCCAAAGATTCAGCCGAATTGCTGAACGAAACATCATTTTCATTTCATTCAGTTTTTCTCCAAAGATGGAAATCTCATTTATTGTTCAATGAAGTGCTTTGAAATAGAATATGATTCATCTGACTAGCACCTGTTCATTGATTTATCTAAAACAAGCCTCAACGCAGTTTTGCTGCATAATGGAAATACATTTGCATCACTTCCTATAGGAATGATTTAACTGTGATTCTTGACAAAAATCAAATATCAAGAACATTGCTGGATGGTTTGTGGATACTTTAAAATACTAACCATGTTGTTAGGCTGGCAGGCAGGTTATACAAAATATCCCTGCTACCTATGTTTGTGGGACAGTTGAGCCAGAGACCTCCATTGGACAAAAACTGACTGGTTACTGCAAGATGCCTTAATCCCTGGTGAAATCATTAATAAGACCTTGGTTCCAACAGAAAAGGTTTTATTGCCACCTCTTCATATTAAATTAGGGCTTATGAAGCAGTTTGTTAAACCACTGCCAAAAGATGGGGAAGGTTTCAGATATCTGTGTTCCATGTTCCCAAAACTGTATGAAGCAAAGTTGAAAGAGGGAGTTTTTACTGGCCCTGACAAACAAAAACTGTTATCCAATCCCCTCTTTTTAGAAATGGGAGAAAAAGAAAAGGAAGTGTGGGACTCTTTCAAAGATGTAGTTCACAAGTTTTTAGGGAATACTAAAGACCCTCACTGCAAAATCATTGTACAACACATGTTGAATGCATATAAACCTCAAGGATGCAAGATGAGCTTAAAAGTTCATTTCTTACACTCCCGTGTTGACTATTTTCCTGAAAACTTGGGAGCCTACAGTGAAGAGCACGGTAAAAGATTCCACCACGATGTCCATGATATTGAGAGATGCTACCAAAGAATATGGAACGCCAATATGCTAGCTGACTACTGTTGGATGCTCAAATGTCTCATCACTCTTATGCTTTTTAAATGCAAAACCCTCATATTTTGCAAAAAAAAACCTGTACATGATGGGGGTAAATCAAGGTTATTTTTTGATTCAGCACACTAGAAAACATACAATTTACCAAAAATATCCTATGCAGCTGATTTTTTCTAGACCTGTGTATTCCATCTGAACCAGTGTTTCCCAACATGGGGCCCACGTCCCACAGGGGGAATTCATTGGCTGACCATTGCTTTGGGGAATTGACTTAGGCTTCTAGGAATTGAAGTCCAAAAACCAAAGGTTGGGAAACACTGATCTGAACTACGGCATTTGTTGTGCTTGCATGTAATGATAAAACCCAAGCTTGGAGAAGCCAACTTTTTACAAGAATACATGATGGCTGAGGGAGGTACTAGTTGTTGTTTAAAAAGCTAACTTTTATAAACTCTGGCTAAATCATATGAACATTATAATTCATGTATTCTTTCTTCCTTCTTTTCTTATTCCACATCATTGAGAAAAAGAGTGGAAATATTTTCTTCTATTTTCAATTAACTACAGTCTGTCCCTCTATCTAAAAATAGGCAAACTGTAATTAGCAATAACTATATTTTTCTTTACAACCCCCCCCCCCCGGGATCCTGGCTTGCTTCTACCAATCAAAAGAGAGAAAATGCATTCCAACCAATATAGCAGAAGCCTGAATATCTGATACAAATAAATAAGTGGCTGCACATTCATGTCTGCATATCATTTTATCTGCTGGCACATTCTCATTCCCATGTAGAGCTGAACAGTTTGCTTTCAGCAGTCAATAACAGCTAAAAAGATGCTGAACGGATGCCAACTCGCCTTGCAATAAACTGGCAATGAAATCATATTTGATTTACTTTATTTCCCTTTTAGATTCCAGTTTTAATGTGTCAGTGATAAAAGGTTCAGCAATAATACTGGAATCAGAAACCCATTGTGACTGGTTTAGAGAGGATTTGCTCAGACATAGGAAAAGGGAATGGAATAATTAAGTGCCTCAAGGTCTATCCAGCTGTACCTGTACAAGACATATTGACAAAGTCTCAGCTTAACTAAGAGGCTATTGAGAGAAAGGACTTGCACACATGACTCACAGATTTAGAGATGGGAAAACTTACTGTTTGTTAGTTTGTTTGCCCTGGTGGCGCAGTGGTTAAACTGCTATTTTGTTGTTCAGTTGCACAGTCGATTCCGACCCTCTGCGACCCCATGGACCATTGCCCGCCAGGCACTCCTGTTCTCCACCATCCCCCTCAACTCGCTGAGCTCTGTGCCCATTGTCTCCACAATACCATCCAACCATCTCATTTTTGGCCACCCCCTTTTTCTTTTGCCCTCCAACTTTCCAAGCATCAAGGCCTTCTCAAGCGAATCCTCTCTTCTCATTTGATGTCCAAAGTACCTTAGCTTCATCTTTACAATTTGACTTTCTATGGAGCATTCTGGGTTGATTTCTTCTAAGATTGACCTATTTGTTCTCCTTGCTGTCCAGGGGACTCTCAAAACTCTCCTCCAACACCACATCTCAAAGGCATCTATTCTTCTGCGCTCTGCTTTCCTAATGATCCAGCTCTCACAACCATACATTGCCACAGGGAATACCACTGCTTTGACAATACGAATTTTTGTTTTCAATATGATGTCTCTACTTTTCATTATGCTCCCCAGGTTTCTCATCGCTTGCCTCCTAAGAATCAATCGCCTTTTTATTTCATGATTGCAATCACCATCTGCAGTGAGTTTTGATCCCAAGAAAGTAAAATCTGTCACTGCTTCTACTTCTTCCCCATCTATTTTCCAGGGACCAATAGGGCCTGTTGCCATTATATTTGTTTTCTTTATATTGCATCTCAATCCAGCTTTTTCACTTTCTTCTTTCAACCTAATCAGGAGCTTCTTTAGGTCCTCCTCACTTTCTGCCATTAGGGTGGTATCATCTGCATATCTCAAATTGTTGATGTTTCTCCCAGCAATTTTGATCCCAAATTGTGATTCCTCCATCCCTGCATTGTGCATTATGTGCTCTGTGTATAAGTTGAATAAGCAGGGTGACAAAATGCAGCCTTATCTTACTCCTTTTCCTATTCCAAACCACTCCACCATTCCGTATTCTGTCCTATCTGTTGCTTCTTGATTCATGTACAAATTTCTCATGAGGCATATAAGGTGTTCTGGGATTCCCATCTCTTTAATTACTTGCCACATTTTGTTGTGGTCTACACAATCAAAGGCCTTGGTGTAATCAATGAAACAGAAGTATACTTGTTTCTGATATTCCTTTGTTTTTTCCATGATCCATCTTATGTTGGCGATGTGGTCTCTGGTCCCCCTGCCTCTTCTGAACCCCGCCTGCACTTCTGGTAATTCTTTCTCCACATGCTGTTGCAGTCTATCCTGTATTATCTTAAGCATCATCTTGCTAGCGTGTGGGATGAGCGCAATTGTTCAATAATTTGAACAGTCCTTGGCATTTCCCTTTTTTGGGATTGGAACATATACTGATCTTTTCCAGTCTTGTGGCCATTGTTGTGTTTTCCAAATCTCCTGGCATACAGAATGCAATAATTTGATTCCATCATCTTTTAGGGCTTTGAAAAGTTCAACTTGGATACCATCATCTCCGCTGGCTTTGTTGTTTGCAGTGTTTTCTAGGGCCTTTCTGACTTCACTCTCTAGGATGTCTGGCTCATGTTCAATGTTCTCATCATTGTGATTATCAGGGGTGTTGAGGTCCTTTCTGTAGAGTTCCTCTGTGTACTCTTTCCATCTTTTCTTAATCTCTTCTGCATCAGCTAACTCCTTGACATCTTTGTCCTTTATCATGGTCATTTTTGCTTTAAATATTCCCTTGATTTCTCCAATTTTTTGAAAAGATCTCTAGTCCTACCATTTGTGTTGTTTTCTTCCATTTCTTTGCACTGTTATACTGCTATACTGCAACCAAAAAGTTGTGAGTTCAATCCTGACGAGGACTTTCAAGGTCTGTAAAATGAGTACCGAGTATGTTGTGGAGAAAATGTTAATTAATTTGTGAACTGCTCAGAGAGTCCACGGAGTGCTATAGGGAAGTATATACAAGTAAAACCTCATATAACACTAAAACCTGGTTCCACAAGTCTTGGTGTTATATGATTTTTAGTGTTATCTGATCCTCTATGGGATCCATAGAGATACATTGTAACCACACAGGCTTTCGCGGTTGTTATCTGAAGCATCCCATAGGATCTTAATGTTATCCGATGCAATTCTTCCCCCCAGATTCCTTGATGTTATGCGATTTTAGTGTTATTCGATACTAATGTTATATGAGGTATTACTCTAAGTGTGATCACTTTGCTTTTTGCTTGTTATATTTCTATACCCCAGTCTAGTACATGTCATTATTCCAAGCAGTTTAAATTGAACCATCAACCAAGATTAATAAATGAAGGTCTTTTCTGTTGACAAAGACATGGAGCACTGCATCTTTTAAACATAAAAATCAGTTTCTTTACATACCACTGAACTCTTTCATTGCATCTGCTGTCATAAATTTCTTTACCACGAGATATGCACTGCTGGGATTCGACAAAGAACTCCAGTGAAGAATTTGTTCTAGAACATTCTCAGTATAATGTAAAGGGCGTTCTGAAGAAAGAAAGCCAGGGGAAAATGTAACTATTTGTGAACTAGACAACACATCATATATATTTTTAGTTTTGACAAGGCACATTGTGCAATGCAGAAGTGTACAGATGTCAAATTCTATATTCTAGTCAAGCACAACCATATAAATCACAGCTATTTCCAAACACAATTGCCATGTTCACTATTGATGTATGAACTATACATATCACATTTTTATTTAAAATCTGTTATCAACAGTAGGGTACAAAACCATGAAGATTAATGTAGTGTGTAAAAATGATTAAGTAGAAAGTAAAAACAAATCATTCATCTACCTATAGCATTTATGTGAACTACTTGTGATAGAGTGCATCATGTAGCCCTAGCCCTGAGTTAATATACAATAATGAGAAAAGAAATGGTGCAAACATAACCATATGTGCCATTGAAAGCATGGGAACCAAACAGAATAATACTTTCCAAGTATTTGCCAATCATAATATAAGGAATGATAGCCCCTCAAAAGTAACTTTTTCATGCTCTGGTGCTTGCCCCTTAAAAGTGGTCCTATTGAAGTAGTGCAGTGGACCACTTGAAATGCAGGTTTTACATCTCCCCTGTTTGCTCATTTGGGAATTTAGAGACAATTAAGTGACACCAAAAAGGGGGGAAACATCATGTGAAATATAACATATCTCTACTACCATACTTTGAGTGCAAGGGCTATTGAGAGGGGCCCCCATACTCACTTCATCATGCATTATATCTCTGCTTACTAGTTGAACCAGATATTTTTTCAAGTGTAGGGAACTTTGCCCCTGCAACCAAATCTAGCCTTCAGGGGTTCTTCTTCCTCTAGGACCAAGCCCCATTCCTCATGATATCATCAAAGTCTTTCAGCTCCCCCCCCCCATTTTATTAGGTTTAAATGTAGTTTGGGTGTCACCTTTTGTGCCCTCAACATTACCCACCACTGGACTTGGCCCAAAAGAACTTATTTAAAACTGAATTGGACCCTTGGACTGAGGTAAGTTTCTCACTCTAGGGCAAGTGCAAGGAGGGCATCATTGGAAAAGAGAAACCTGCTTTATGTGTCTAAGCTCTCTACATGATTTATAACCTTGACTGTGTAGAGTTTTTTAAAATACTTGGGAGAATACTCAATTAGAGCAGACTCTCCCATCTTCACCCTGCCCCATTGTACAGATGGCACTAATTGACTGGGAGATGCAGCCCAGCCAAGCACAACTCCACATAGGGAAAGCCTGTTTTTAAAAAGAAGAAGCAGGGAAATTTCCACTTAAGAAGGCATCAATCTGGTAAAAATAAATTCCTTTCTAAATAAACAGAGAACACTAAAATGATTTTGTTCAACCATTAATCCAGTTTCCCTACAAACAGCTGTTTTGGAAGTTTAATGAATCCTGCTTCTCAGAGAAAGCTAATGCCCTAGATTCAGTTCCACCTTAAATCAAAAACTTCTGGAGAAAAAGGCAGCAAAACAAGACACATCTACAAATAATGTGAGTGCTCCCAAAGCAAACACCTACTGCTTTATTTATAGTTACGTTGAAGACCATCTGTCATAATGGATTATATGGTACATAAATCATTCTATTGAAATGCATTAGTTATTTTACTGGCAATATACCTCATTTGCAAACTATCCATCACATAGAAATTACAACCAAAAATTATATACTAGAGATCCTAACAAGCCTTTTGTAGAAGGCCAGATAATTTTGCCAATTATTTCTGTTGCTCTATATGTAAATAATTTAGTCATTCTTTAATATTTTGGTAACAATATTTCAAACATCTAGCTGTCAAACATACACATCCCATTATTCTGCTCCCAAAGTCATTATGTCTTAGCTAGTAAACAGTGAGGGAGCCACTCATTCCAATCCAGCAATAAATATCAGAAATAAATTGCATTCTTGAAACTGTAAGATTCTAATGTACTTGTCTCCTCAGAATGTGGTTTCAGCCAGTTAAACAAATTCTGGTTGCAGCCAAGAATTGTGCAGGTTGTTTGCTCAGAAATAAATTATTTCTGCACAATAGACTATAATGACTATAATGAACTGAATTTCATCTGGAAGGGAAACTCACTGAGGTTGTATTATTTCAGAATACAGGGATGGGCTTGAAATAATAAATGTGTTTATCCACCAAGGAAGTAAATTCTCACTTCCGTCATTCTCACAGTGAGGAATTGTAATGCTTTTCTCCTTCCATGCAAAGATGGCAAGGAATTTCCCCAATGATCTCAATGACTTTCACAAAAATTGCACGCACTCACACACACTTTTTTTTAAAAGGAAACTTCATTAACAATTTTTAATTAAGCTTTTTAGGTTGCTAGATGTTGCTGAAATAAATTGCAGGCAAAAACATTCAGAAAACCAAATGTGCAAAAGTCTTTGGGCAACCCCAGCTGGTTTGGGGGGGAAATCAGTGAGTCATAGGGATATAACTCAACCACTGAGCTACCCACACACACCATAATTGGAGATAGTCTTGTGCTGACTCCCCTCTCAATCCTCTCCATGTTTGGTGAAATTTGAAGTTAGGCTGTCTGAGTTCCTCCACCCACCCACCCCAATCATTCACTGAATTTTCCCCAAGACAGTTGATGGTGCCCTAAAACTTTTGCATAGTACAGTATATAGACACTCCACCTCCCCATCCATTCCCAAGAGCTCAATCACTAACCGAGTTCTCCATTTTCAATCACTTCAAATGTAGCCCATACATCATCCTTATGGGGGATAATGTTTTTTATTGCCAATATGTCATTAGTCAATTCTTCTGCTTCTATCATTGGCGACACCTGTTTTGAAGATCACACACAAAAAAAGAAACAATCTGAAGAGGTGGCAAAGTTCTAATTTCTGCTGGGGTTTTATGCTCTCAATCATAGCAGGAAAACTGCCCAATTTCTTTTGTGAGAGCAATTGCAAAAATGCCAACTTTGAGAATCCATTTGTTATTTTATCACATTCACTGCCAAGACATCATTAACTGCGAGAAGAAACTGGAAAGGATTCACAATACTTTAGAAAAATAGACGGGGGTGTTACTGAAAGCATTTTGCCCCATTCTTTATTTTCCAGAAGCTTATTTGATATTTCTGAAAGTCTGAAAGAAAAATAATGTCACAAAAAGAGGCAGACATTTTCATTTTTGGCAGTCTTACTGACCGATTACATGCTGTTTAAAATTATAATGAAGCTTTTGTGTATTTTGTTAAGGTAGGTGTTTAATTTTTCTTTCCTTCTCCACTACCTACTGTTACATATCGAAACTAAAGCAATTCCACAGTCACTACAGAGATTTCCAAACTTCATCTTACATCCAACATTGGAAATCTCAATTATTAGGAGCAATGAATTTAGGGGTTTCTGCAATCAAAATCACTGTTGCTCCAAATTCACAGTGAGAGGAACAAGAACATTTAAGTGACCTTGAAACATTAAATAAACATAGCAATCATTACAGCATTGTTAATATCAGTGTACTGCGGTAATAAAGAAAATTACACTTTCAAAATTGATACTGCCATAAAAAAATTAAGCCAGAGTTTTTATTTAAGGCATAAAAAATCAGCATGGCTTAATTGAGCAGGGCCTCGTGGCTACTACATGTACAGGGTGGCCTGTAAGTCCTACCCATCCTCTCTGTAGGTATGTTTGCGGTCGCACCAGCACAGAGTTCACTCTGCCCCTCTGCCCAGCAGTCCAATGGGAGTGCTTCCTCCCTCCTCCCAAGAGAGTTCACCCCAGCCCATTGGATTGCTGGGCAGAGGGGTGGAGTGAACTCTGTGCTGGGGTGACCATGCACTTGCCCACAGGGAGGATGGGTAGGGACTTACGGGCCACCCTGTACAAAGGACTGGTATGCATAAAGCTCTCATAGCAACTGAGGCTCTGCATGGTGTTACTGCTTTTTTAAATTTTGATCTGACACTTTATTTTCTAAATCATGCTTAGTTATGGGCAATAAAGAAACAATTAATTAATTAATCATCCACACAGCAAGATTACTGGCAATTGCACCCATCAATTACTGAGGGGAAAAATTAGAAAGAGACTGGTTCTCTCTCTTTTCACCTTACCCAAACAATAATGGCTGTGAAACATGCATTTCTAGGTATTTCCCTGGGGGACTGATAAAGTAATACCTTGGATAAAGTTTACCTCGGATAACGCTAAAATCGCAGAAAGTTAAGCAATCTGGAGAGGAGAATTGGATCAAATAACGTTAAGGTCCTATGGGATGCATTGGATAACAACAGCTAAAGCCTGTGCGGTTACAATGTATCTCTATGGAGCTTTAACATTATCCGATCCATCCCATAGGATTTTAACATGCATCGGATAACACTAAAAATCGGATAACACCAAGACTTGTGGAATCAAGTCTTAGCGTTATCCGATGTATTACTGTATACATATGCACTGAAACCTACTCCTATGCATTTTATGACTGGATTAGGACCGTTCTCTACAAAATTTAACTATGCTGGTAAAAAAAAACATGCAAGGAAGAAAGAAGTATGGTTTAGGAATACACAACCACACACACACACCTCTAAGGAAATACAAAGGAACCCATACGAAAGAACCTACTTCCATAAACATGTACTATATCTTAAACTCAAAACATTGCACCTATGTTTCAAAAAATAAAGACATAATTTTTTAAAAAACGTAAGCACAGAAAAAAATTGAGAAAAATATATACAAACTCTTATTATAATGTTGCTGTCTGGCTCTTTCCTTTCCACATATACTTCAATTAACAGGTCTCCAGCTTGGGAAACCTAGAGAAAAGGGAAGAAAATGGAAATTAAACATTAGTGAGATGTGTGTTCACTTACCACTTCATCCAGTTGCTGACTGAAGCCTTCTGTATATGGGATCCCTACACTACCAACCTTTACCCTCATAAGAACACTTCTCACACATGATCAGACATATTCCTCTATAGGCACACCTGACTGTTTTGTACCTGATATGGTTAGATGACTAATCAGTTAATAAAGGATACTGGATACTGGACTGTGTGCATACAATGTAGGTTGTACAGGATTTGCAGCAGGCAAGAACAGGCTGGACTGTGCTTATAACTTCTCTTTTCTTCTGCCATCAGAATAATTACATTTTTCTCATAACAGTTGGAATATGATAATGTCTTTTATTTCTTTCCAAAATTCATACAATCTTGAAATTCTCCTAAAGCCAGACCCAAAAGTCACAGCTTTAATTCAAAAGGGGAAATCTGCTATATTTTAGTTGCACTACGAAGGCCAATGCCAGTGATATATCCAGTTGCAGGTTCTCTTATTCATTAAGAAGAGCTGGCACTGGCAGTGTTAAGACATCACAATAAACCATGGTTTATCATGACCTGACAAAAATGAGACCCTGTACTCTCTCCTCTTTTCCTCTTGCAGAGCTGCAAAATGAGGTTCAGACGTTTCAGCTTTTGATTTTGGTTAATTAAAACTTCATTTAAACCTCACACGCAAAAAAGCAGCTTCAAACAGTGAACTGTTCATTTTGCTTGTCTGACTGCATGTGATGAAACAGTATGGAAACAGGACAGTAAAACCACATAACCTATTTCCTGTTTCTTGCTGTCATGCCCAACAGGTATATAATCACATCACCTGAGATTTACTCAGAT
This sequence comes from Furcifer pardalis, assembly GCA_030440675.1. NCBI lineage: Eukaryota > Metazoa > Chordata > Lepidosauria > Squamata > Chamaeleonidae > Furcifer > Furcifer pardalis. The sequence continues at coordinate 29,512,397 of CP126892.1, forward strand.
ACTATTAAATACATATAGAAGTCTACCATGAGAAGGAATCCTGAAGGACCTGCAATCTCTACATGAAGAACAGTCAAAATGACTTATTTCATTCCAATAAAGATGGAAAGGTTAATATCCATCTTAATGCAATGTTAAATATACTGCAGCTTTCAATAGGTAAGTCACTTTTTGGGTTGTGAGCCAGTCACAAGGTTGAGCAGGCCTCCCACCAGAAGCAGAATTAAAACATGCCCACGCATGCGCGAAACACTGCCATAAACGCACCCTTAGCTGTATTTACGACAGCCGTGGGTGCTTTACAGCAGTGTTTTATGCATGGATGGGTGCATTTTACTTCCACTTCTGGGAGCAGCAAGGGTGGTGTGGGTTGGATTATTAGGTGCTATGGGCTGGATCCAGCCCACAGGCCGTAGTTTGGACACCCCTGAGCTAAGCTAATTGATAATGGATCATTTTTACATTTTCTTTCTATATTATAAGAATTCCATTCACAACTACAAACTACTTTGGGTTGGGGGTTTTTTAAAGGAAACTTTGGCATACCCCAATCCTTTGCCTCTGAGGAAGACTAGGTGTAAATGATGGGAATACCAAAGATAATGCTAACCCACCCACTGTGACCTTGCTCAACTGTAACATGAGCAAGACACTCCCACTAAAAACATGTTCGGGTTCTGCTACTGCAGTCTGTAGATCAGTGGTGCCAAAACTTTTTTCTTGCTGGCCAGTCCCACCCCTGGCACACAACTGCGGGGGCTGCTCCCACTGCTGACAATTTTGACGTCAGCAGTGGTGGCAACAGAGATAGCGACTGCACTTTTTCCAAGCTTCTCCGAGCAGCCTCTTAGTCGATCCTTTCCCCTCCGCAGCCTGTGCTGAAGCCGATCACTGCTTCGGGGAAATTTTTGGAGCCTCCTGCGAGTCAAAATTTGTGGCGCTAAGAGAGCCCCCTGGAGCGTTCAGGATGACATCATCCCAGGTGCTCCCTGCAGGCCGCATTAATTATATGCAGAGGGCCAATTAGGCCCACGAGCCGGGCACCCTGCTCTAGATGGAGATTCGCATCACTGAATGGTTGTGTGTGTGTGTGTGTTTTGTTGTTGTTGTTTCTTGGCATAGAAGGTTGGGAACAGCTAGGCTAGAACTCCCTCACATGTTATTTGTCTAAGTGCAAGAATTTATTGACTTATTCATTCTAATAAAGCCATGTACCCAACTTGTAATGGTATAGCACAAACACAAGTTCACTGTTTTTCTAAGAATTTTGCTTTTGTCACATTAATTTGAATTTATAGATCCATAACTTTTTCATCGACCTGCCTCTTCATCCCCTGAACACAGTCATTTGCAATTACAGTTGAAGATAATTGATCAGTTTCTTCATGTTTCAGGGAGTTATCTCTGAAACAAAGCACAGAAACTACTAGTGCCAAGATATTGTCTGCCATCTCAGAAAACTGTCACAATTTAAATTGTTAAAGGCCCTGGAAACTCTCAAGGCACCTGCGTCGTTACTGTTTCATACTGGAAGGGAATATTTAAGGCATAAAAGAAGAGTACAATTAAAACTACAAAGAAACCAAAAGAGTTGGGAATTTCTACATGTAATGAGCACTCATGCAATATGTCTATCTGGGAACACCATTCCCAAACACAAAATCAGATATTAATACTGAAAACGAATGTAAATAGAAAGAAGATATGCTTATGCATCTTATACATCAAGGGTTATCAAAACTGCTGTTCTTTTAAAAAGTTGAAACCTGGTACATTCCAAGACCAGTCGAAGACTTATTTTTTTAAATAATAAACAGGATTGATGGTCAAAACTAACAAAAGGAAGACCCAGTAGAGGCTGGTACATTAGAATAGGGATATCCTGCCCCACCGTAGGCTCTGATTACCTCTATCTAGCCCACTTCAGCAAGACTTCCTGCCAGGGATAAGTTTGGGGTGTTACAGCTGTTCTCCTCCTGCTGAGTATCTCTCCTCATGGTGTTGGGTGGGAGGGGGGAGGGATAGGATTGTGTGCATGAGATAAATTGGGAGGGAGAGAAAAAAAGTCAGGATAGAAAAGGCAGGGAATAGACACAGATAGATCCCCCCCCCCTAATTTCAGGGTATTTTTCTTATCAACCTTAGCTTAGTCCACCACTGGCTGTTGTGCCTTCATTTAGCCTGTTCGGTGAGGGAGTAGCAGATGACTGAAGAAAAGGGTAGGATTGCACCAACCAGCTATTCCCATTAGATGAATTCCATTGATTGGTTGATTCAGAATTAACACAAGTCAGAAGGATATTTGCTTGTAAAGATGATCAGAACTCCAAAAGGACAGAAGTCTTGAGCACCTCACCTAGTCTTTTCAATCCTATTGGGGAAGCCACAGATTCATGGAAGCTTCTTCAGACTCAGAGCTTAGCTACCTGGATTTTAAAATTAAAAACTTATAGCTAGATGCCCTTAAAATTACCACGGACAACTTACTTGTTTACATTAAAATCCTAACAAAATGCCACAATTTGATACGAGGTCCAAAACACACTCTCCTCTCATTCACCTTCTCTCATTGCCTCAGCACCCACTGAAGGAACAACATGAACCACATGATATTTTTCCACTACCATTTATTTTATATCCTTGTAACTTTAACCTTATACCCCCATAACTTTAAGAATACATTTAAAAATACATTGAAAAAGAAGCAAAGCTATTGCCTGTTCGGTTATATTCATCTGGCAATTTAGTTGCTTTTATCCTTGGAAACATTATTAATTACGAGTAATTACAAATTATTAATTATTTGTAACATGTTACTACCAACCAGTATTGAAAGGAGGAAAGTTATCCTTAACTCAGAGTCAGCCATAAGGCAATGTATCTATGCCTTAGTTTTTGCAAATAAATAAATAAAATAAAAATCAGTAGGAATATGCAGAACAAAAATGTCATATTTCTTTTGTTTTGTGTTCATTTGGTTGCTATGTCTGCTATCTTCATATTTTTCATGCACCACTCCTTTCATTTTATACAAAAAGGAAAGTTTCTTTCCTCAAAAATCTAAAAGTAATAGAATATGGGGAGATGCCTCTTTACCTATCACTTGATATCTTCTTTTACCTTCCTTGCAGGCAACAGCAATAAAATAATAAAAGAAAGGAAATGGAAAAAAAAAATGGGGAGAAAACCTGAAGGATGCACAAATCCCAAAGACGCACACTTGCACACTTGGCAGCAGCAAAAATAATCTAAGGAAATGAGGAACTTCCCCCCCAAAATGAAGAAAGGCCAAAAAGAGGAAAGGTTTTTAAAGAGAAATCCAGAGGAGGCAGGTGGGCAACATAATATAAAATGGAAGACAGCAGGAGAGAATCTGTAGAAGGGCATAGATTGTTTGGAACACAGTAATCCCACAAGAACAACTAAAACAAAGATGATTTCTCACTGTGTTCCAAACAATCTATGCCCTTCTACAGATTCAAATCTCTCACTCCTCCTCTGAATGTTCTGACAGGCTGGTAACAGCTTTTCTTGGTCACACTATGCTATTGAATGAAAAAGTTAACAGGCGATTTGACAAACAAAGGGTGAAGGAAAGGTAAAATGAAAGATGGAAACATGAAGGAACTCAAAATTTTAATGTACTCTTCTTTTGTTGATACAAATAATTTATGTCTTAGAAGCTTTCTTTCAAGAATCAACAAAAGAACACGCGTTAAAAATAGCCTATTTCACTGTTTACTCCTTTTGTTAAAATACCAGTTAACTAGCTACTCTTGCACTATTTATTTATTATATTTTTATACAGATCATTTGGGAAATTTCCCATTATGGGCAGTATAGATACAAATATCAAATAACAACACAACATACAACAAATCAAAAACAGACCAACAAAACACTGTTGTTGTTTTTGGCTGCTACTTGTGTCTGAGTATATATCTTTTCCTGAAAATTATCGTCATGAGTGTGTCAGGAAAATGCCATTGGTGTGAATTTGTTTAAGGTGGATCCCAGCTTGCCATGAAGTGACCCACACAAATGTAAATACAAACAAATGCATCCCAAAATAAAATAAAATAACTGGCATCTGAAAGAGGATCAACTGACTGGCTAATTTATAGCTAAAGGGATGACACCTTGAAAGGCCTCCTTGATTAAGAAAGTTTTTAATTGTTTTTTGAAGATAGCCAGTGATGGGGCCTGGCACAGCTCCACCGGTAGTGTGTTCCACAGTGTTGGACCCACCACCGAGAAGGCTCTATTTATAGTTATAGAATTTATAGTCATCCTCAGGGTCTGCACCTGGAGCTGCGCAGACTGTGATGAATAGGCTATGCAGGGAGTTGTTCTTCATATGATAACACTAACACCTTGTATCTGACATGGTAGGCATCAGGTAACCAGTGCAGCCTTGCCAAGTCTGAGGAAATATGATCAAATTTCTTTATGCCTGTCACCAGACTGGTTGCTGCATTCCTGGCTGCTGCATTCTGGACCCACTGTAATCTCCATATCAGAGACAAGGGCAGCCCCACTTAAAGAGCATTACAGTAGTCAATCTGAAAGACTGCCAATGAATGCATCAGGATTATGAAAGACTGTCTGTCCAAGTAGGAGCGTAACTGCACACTCTGCCAGAGCTGGAAAAAGTAGCTTTGGGAACTGCCGCTATTTGTTTTTCAAATGAGAACAATGGGTCCATAATTTATTTTATTTATTTATTTATTTAAATTTGTTTATCGCCCTCCTCCCAAAAGGGACCCAGGGCGATTACAACAATTATAAAACCATTTAAAAGAATTAAAAACTTTTAAAACTTTTTTTAAAAACTTAGTATTAATAGCTAGAAATTGTAACATAGGCATACTGGGGTCAAACCAACCAATTGGCTGGGGAAATTGAACCATCCACTCCCCAGACCAAACCTGCCAGCCAGGTTTTTACTCCTTTTCTAAAGGGCAGCAACTCCATCTGCAGGCGCAGTTCTATTGGGAGGAGGTTCCAGGGGGCTGAAGAGGACACCGAGAAAGCCCTCCTTCTCGTGCCAGCGAGGTGCACCTCTCTGTCTGATGGCACAACCAGAAAGCCCCTTCTGTCCACTCTAGTGGGACGGGCAGATGTCCTTGGGATAATGTGGTCTCTTAAGTATCCTGGTCCACTACCATGTAGGGCTTTAAAGGTAATAACCAGCACCTTGAATTGCACCTGGAGATAAACTGGGAGCCAGTGCAGCTCCTTCAGCAGTGGTGAAGCACGGACATAACGCTACTCGGGCATAACGCTACCGCTACTCGTGCAGCCGCATTCTGGACCAGTTGAAGCCTCCGAATGGTCACCAAGGGCAGCCCCATGTAGAGCGCATTACAATAATCAAGTCTGGAGGTGACCAAGGCATGTATGACCATGAGCAAGGAATCCCAGTCTAGGAACGGCCGTAACTGGCGAATCACACGAAGTTGTGCAAAGGCCCTCCTGGCCAAGACTGCCACCTGCTCTTTGAGCAGTAGTCGCTAGTCCAGGAGGACCCCCAGATTACATATCAGGTCTGATTGGGGCAGAACTGCCCCAACCAGAACCAAAGGTGATGGTTCCCGAGATAACACAGGAACCCCAACCCACAGCCACTCAGTCTTGCCAGGATTCAGTTGTAGCCTGTTATACCCCATCCAGACCTTGACAACCTCCAGGCACCTGGACAGGACTTCCACTGCATCTCTAGGGTCCCCATGGGCTGAGATATACAGTTGGGTGTCATCTGCATACTGATGGTACCTCACCCCATGGGAATGGATGATCTCACCCCGCGGTTTCATGTAGATATTAAATAGGAGAGGTGAGAGCACCGAGCCCTGAGGCACACCATATTGGAGCTGCCTAGGACTGGACATCTTACTCTCCAACCACACCGACTGGGTCCGGCCCCTCAGAAATGAGGAAAACCATGCCAACACTGTGCCATGGATGAACTCCAAGTTGCAGACTTGGTCCCTAGGGACAAGAGTAGCTCCCCCCAGGGTAGAGACCAGGATGCCTAGTGAGGCAGATCTTCTCAAACACCAAAATATCCATCTTGTCAGGGTTTAATTTCAGGCTGTTAGCTTTTTTCCACTTCATTATCAAGTCCAGACACTAGGTAGAGCGTTTCAACAGTTGTGCATGACTTGAAGAGATCTAAAGTCTCCTCCTTAAGAGAAGATAGAATTCCTCCAGTGAGTAAACTGCTCACATAGTAGAATGGTAGCGTATGAAAGTTGTTCTGTTCATCAGTCCATATTGATTGGGTGCTTCCTAAGACATAAACCAGTGGTGGTGAACCTTGGCACTCCAGCTGTTTTTGAACTTCAATTCCCAGAAGTCCAAGTTAATAACACCAGCTGGTCAGGGCTTCTGGGAATTGAAGTCCAAAAACAACTGGAGTGCCAAAGTTTGCCACTGTGAACATAAACCATAAAAACCAAAATGATGGGATGTGGCTATTGTTTAATATCAGGATTGTTACGGTATGCCAAGGAAGGGAAGAGGGTAAATATCTACACTGATAACACAAAAGGTATCAGAGCTTCCAGAATGCAAGCCATATATATTAACAATGTAATGTAGAACAATATTGAATATAGATGATGTGGCAAATATTTCAAGTAACTTTCTGTAGAAATTCACTATTTAATGTAAATAAAGCACACCATACCACTGTGTTTTAAAAGAACCATATAACGTAGAAATTAGGCTTTTAAGGCCACAATGGCCTTTGAAAATTGAAATTAATGAAATCATTTGTGATGGGGGGAATTACAAAGTGGCTTTGAAGAGTGCTTCTTAATTATACTGGCAACAACTCTGAAAAAGCCTGCTTCCTGGTAAAATTTGCTGTTTAGATGATATTACTGAAAAAAAATTAGAGGAAAGAATGGAGTTGACATTTGATTTCCACTGGGTATATGTAAACAACTGCATATTGGAGCAAGAGAGAAAATGTATGCTATAAATTACAGCAGCAAACAAAAACAGCTGGCAAAGTGTTTCATGGGCAGGAGAAAATGAAGACTGGTTAACAAACTGCCAAATGGATTGGAAAACAAGGTCACCTTAATCATACAAGAAGGCTGAGACTTTTGTTTTGAGTAGTAAAAGAAACTTGGGCTAAGTGAGTTTTATTTATGAATCATCCTCTATTTTTAATAATGAAAAAGACAGCTCTGTAACTGCTACCTCACCAAACAGCTTGCTTAGTTTTTGTGCTACCAACTGCTTTTCACTGCTATGTATAAAGGTGTTATGTAAAAGGGACAAGAAGTTATAGATTGTACTTCTTGACTTCAGAAAGGTTATTGGAGCAAAGATTCTTCCCTGCAAAAAACAGACCATAAGAATCATATTAATCCTCCAATTTCCAGATACCAGCTGGAAATACAGCTCCACCTAGTGGATTCCACTTTTAAAAAAAGTTTCTGGTCTGCTCTAAACACAGAAAAACATTCCTTTTTCAATCTGATTAAGTAGCAGCTCCCTTGGAACTGCAAATACACTTTATGGAGCAGTCTGTCATCTGCAAATTATGTATTTTCCATTGTATGTTTCAGCCTCGAGAAGTCATAAAGAAAGGCAGAAATTTCCCATTAATCCTCATGCACCAAAAGAGGACATTTTAATTTGGAGTTGCATTTTTACTACAGAACTAGTCCAATAATGTAGGACTGTGGTGGCTTAGTGGCTAAGACGCTGAACTTGATAACTAGAAGTTTGGTAGGTCAGCAGTTTGATATCTGAGTACTGCACAACAGAGTTCTCCTGCCAACCTAGAAGTTCGAAAGGAAGAAATTGCAAGTAGATAAACAGGTACCATTCAGTGGAAAAGTAAACAGTGTTCCGTGCAGTCATACCTTCCACATGACCACAGAAATGTCTGCAAATGCAGACAGTGCTGGCTCTTTGGCTATAGATGGAGGTGAGCATTGTACCCTAGAGTTGGATACGACTGGCTTTCAAGCAAGGGTTACCTTTACCTTTACCTAGTCCCATAATGTAGACATTCTACAGTATTGTCACTTGAAGAGCTGCAAAGTGAACCCCTGGATTTCAGCCAGTTCCCACACAGTTGTTTTTAAAAAAGATATAAAACACCCCAATAAATCTATTGATCCTTGTCGTTGTTGTACATTTTTGTCCTGACCAACATAGCATATTAAGAAAAAAAGCTTCTCATGCTGTTCTTCAGTCAACTATGATACAGAGAAGAAGATGAGAAGAAGATGAGAAGAAGATGGCTGGCAGGGCAAGCGTGGGGACCAAGGAACATGGGATCTCATGTAGGGTGGCTAATCTAAGGGATAGTCACCCTTTTGGTCGTTTCTTATCTTCTGCGGTGTTTTAAAAATTGTTATGAACTTTTAAAGTTTTAAATATCGGCATTATCATAGGCCTAACCTACGATTTTAATCTACTTTTGTAAGCCGCCCAGAGTCGGGTTTACCCAATTGGGGCGGGATAGTAAGTACGAGTAAATAAATAATAATAAATAAATAATAATAATACAAGAGTAGTTTTAGATTTTTCCACGGTCTAGATTTTTCTTTTTCAGCCAGCCTGGTTTGTTTATTAAGCAGTGTACCAGGAGGACTGTGTGTGTCTTTGTGGATGAATGCCTGTGTTTCTCTTGTGTGAGCTCTGAATAGCTAGATCAGAACTGGTATATTAGAATTTCTCTTTCCTCTTCCCCACTTGATGATGATGATGACGCAATCCTGTTGCCGTCTCATCTTTGTGCCATTTCTAGATCGGTGCCTGTGGGCAGAAGGAAAATTGTTCTGTCTGCCATATCCATCAAACTGTAAGCACAGTGACATCTCCTCCCCTCCCCTTCTCCACCAGCCACATGTTAGGTCATACTGGTTTGCATTTTCTCCATTTGCTCATGTGTTTTTTCTTTCATGGCAATCTGGATATACACAAATACTGTTTCAATGCAGGACAAGAGAGCCCCCTGGCACGCTCTTAGCACTGTGAACTTTGACTTTCAGGAGGCTCCAAAAATTTTCCCCAAGCAGCGATCGGCTTCAGCACAGGCTGCTGAGGGGAAAGGATCGATTGAGAGGCTGCTCGAGCAGTCTGGAAAAAGCACAGTTGCTGCCTCCGTCACCACCACTGATGATGTCAAAACTGTCAGCAGTAGGAGCAGCCCGCCACCAGCCTCCACAGATGTGTGTTGGGGGCAGGACTGGCCCCTAAGAAAAAAAAGTTTGGTCACCACTGGTTTATATGGTGTTAATGAAGACCACCTGTGTCAGCTGCCATTCATGAGTGGTAGCAGCAAGTCTCCTTAATGTTTTTGCAGGGCTGTTGCAGATCCGGAGAGATTGGATGAGACAGGATGAATTGAGTTTAAGAGGCACCATTGTCACAGATGTACAGTGAGAAAAAGTAGGACAGACAAAAACCTGCTTGTTAAGGTACAGGATGGTGGTCGTGTTTTCGGTTGGTATTTGGAGCATCCTACCTTGGATGATCTGGTGGAACACTTGTAAATCTTTGAAGATGGATAGCATTCCTAGCACATTGATATGGAAGTCTCATTCTCCAGACAACAACAAGTCTTGAATAACTAGTCCAAGGCATCTGGGCAACCCCAACCCAACTGGGAAGCACCCATCATAACCATGACCAATGGAGGAGGTTGTTGGAAGAACATGCCTGCTATCAGGGTGGATAGGCATGCCACCACAAAAAGGATCAACACACTTCAGATAGAGGTGAGAGATGGAATGAAATGAACTTGGTTAAAGGATTGAAAACCCTGACAAAACAGTGCTGAAGTTGTTGCAGACAGAAACCGTCCCATGGGGTGTGTGCAGTGGTATAGGCCATGAGGCCCAGAAATCTCTGAGTGCATAAACCAAAGAGTATGTGTATCTGTGCTGCATCTGTTGTTATATTTTTATATTATGCTGTATTTATATTTGAGATTGTGATACTGTATATGTTGTTTATGTTATGTGAGCCCCTCTGAGTCGCCTCAGTGAGGTGAGTAGTGGGGCATATAAATCTAATTTAATAATAATAATAATAATAATACCTTGGAGGCAAGTTGTGCCAAGGAGATGACCTTGGTGCACAGAATAAAAGGTCCATTGTAAGCAATGTCCTGAGAGAAGGTTAGTTGGGATTTTCCCTTGTTCTTCTGCAGATCAAGTTTGAGAATGAGTGACAATGTAAAGTAGAGGTGATGCCTCAACTGTGTCCTAGAGTTTGCTGCTATGAACCAGTCACTGATATAAGGAAAAATGCACATATTCTAGCACCACAAGAAGTACATATCTTGAACAAGGTCTTAGGGTACATAAGACAGGCAAAACACACACTGCAGAAAGGTGGGGACTATGATGGGGAAACTGTAGAAGTGAGGTTAGTAAACAGGTAAATAAATTAGAGGGACAAAACAAGGAAGGGAAAATAATTTTTTTTAAAAAAAAGGACTAGAAGCTGCAAGATTGAACTCAACAGAGCTCTTAAAAAGAGATATTCTAGTGATGGACAAAAAGGAACTGAGTGCTCCATGCTGAGCATAATTCTAAATGTGCAATGGAGAGCACAATTTTGGTGGGGTTACCACCAAAACCATAAATGGTTAAGAGTGCTCTGGAAATGCATGCAGTTATTCATCAGTATGTTCTACAGAGACTACAAAGGAGAAACAAACATAGTTTCCCCCCAAGAATATGAATATTTAGCATAGCATTACTAAGTGTCAAACATCCTGCAATATTTACAAATTACACTAGTACCCCGGATAACATTATGACTTGGTTCCACAAGTCTTGTCGTTATCCGGTTTTTAATGTTGTGCGATACATTGATCACACAATGTTAAAAAAAGCCCTGTTTCCCTGGAGGCTGCAGCAAGCCAGAACGTCGGGATTTGAATCCTGACATTTTGGCTTGCTGTAGCCTCCAGGGAGGGGGGGGGGCTTTGGAAACAGCTTGGACCGGGTCTCCCCACCTCCCTGGACCCGGCAGGGGGGGTCAGAGACCCCAAAATTAGTAAAAAAAAAAAAACGTCCTAGGGAGGTCGGGAGACCCGATGTGCGCTAATTTTGAAGTTCCCCCACCCTCTTTGAGGCTGCAGCAAGCCAGAATGTCGGGATTTGAACCCTGACGTTTTGGCTTGCCTCCAGGGAGGGGGGGTCTTTGGAAACAGCTTGGATTGGGTCTCCCCACCTCCCTGGACCCGGCAGGGGGGTTAGAGACCCCAAAATTGGTTTTTTTAAAAAAAGGATGTTTTTTTTACCAATTTTGGGGTCTCTGACCCCCCCCCCCCCCCGGCCGGGTCCAGGGAGGTGGGGAGACCCGATCCAAGCTGTTTCTGGGCTTCCCCGACGTCCTCAGCCAGTGCAACAAGCCAGAATGTCGGGATTCGAACCCTGACGTTCTGGCTTGCTGCACTGACTGAGGACACCGGAGAAGCTCAGAAACAGCTTGGATCGTGTCCCCTGCCTGCTCCAGAGAGATCAGAGGACCCAATCTACAGCTGCAGAGTGGCTGGGGAAGCTGACGGGGACTCCCTGTAGGCTTCCCTAGCCACCCGCCCTTGCCTCCGCAGCTGTGGGGTGGCTGGGGAAGCCGACGGGGGAGCCCCCCGTCAGCTTTTCAGCCTCCCCACCCCTGCCTCCGTAGCTGCAGGGTGGCTGGGAAGCTGAACGGAGAACCCCGTTCAGCTTTCCAGCCACCCTGCTGCTAAGAACGACTGTATCGGATAACGTTAAAAATCGCATTATTCGATACAAGATTTTTTCGAAAATCTTGTAACATTATGCGGTACTCGCGTTATCCGGGGTATTACTGTAACTCAATTTGAGGAAAGATAATGGACAGATAACTGAAATGCATTTGAAGCTCTTTCACATAATCTCAGTAAGTCACTTTGTGCTCATTTAACATTTCATGGGATTTGATGGATAAACTGAATGCAAGTTAAGAGCACCGATTAGAAGGCTAGGACAAACCTTTGTTTATAGCTAGAGAACAAATGTGTACCTTGTAATCCAAGTACCCAAATTGAGTTAAAAATCAAAGAGAATGTACTTCTTGTGGCAGCAAAGGGGAGTACAATTGTTAATAACAGAGTTAACCAAATTTTAAAAAGCCATACTGCATTTCCTATCGTAGGACTGTTTTACACGTTACACTATCCTTTTGAGTCTGGAGAGAGTTGCAGCCTCAGATCGCAACACTCAGATCTCTAATCCTGTGGTTGCATCTAGCACAGCCATTCCAGTTAAAAGCAGACAGTCCTGGTAGAATGGATCTTCCCTTCCTCACTTCATCCACTCTGCACATCTCCCAATCTGCTTCTCCCAAAAAGGACGAATAGACACTACTTACCTGAGTATCCTTCCATTTAGTAATAAAGCTATTCTCAATATCCATTTGTCTCACTTGATCTTCATGCACCTGTTCATAAAGAAACAATGTTGTTAAGACTGATATCCAAATCCCTTTCAATGTACATGGGCCATTTACAAAAACATAGCAATGATTGGGCCACTGAAAGACACACCAACATTTCAGATAAGTAAGATGCAGATAAGGGCTCTGAAAAAGACTATTTTCCAGAGGCAACTTTAGAATCAACCAACTGCAGTGCTCAGTCTCTTCAAGTATGCTGAAGAATAAATGTAAGTACTGTCTGCACTTGGTGTCTTCCTGTATTTTCTGTGCTGGTCAGTGATGGGTATAAAACAGCACAAAGACCATATGGTACTACTATCCTTCTTGCCTGAATTTTCAGGTGCTTCTTGAAAGTAGGATGATCACAAATCATATCTAGCTCAACTTATTCCATTCTGCCACTTTTCTGTCTGCACTTTTTGGAGAGGGGAGTCGGGACTTTTTGCAATGACCCATTCTAAAGTTACAGCCCATGATTAAAGATTTTTTCATAAAACATGACAAAACAAGCAAATGCTGAATAAAAATTGATAATTACTTTATGGAGCATGACTGCAATCCTATGCACAGTTATGTCCAACTAAGCTCCTTAAATTAACTAGTACTTAGTTTGTAACTTTAACACATTTTACTCCAGCCTGCAGTAATGCAACCTTTTGTTTTAATTAAAAATGGACATCTTGCAAAGAGCCATTCCCACTTGAACTGCTAGAATGAAGTAAGAACTTATCAAAGAAAAGAAAAGGTGGGACCCTCTCTCTTATTATGTCCTCCCCCCACCCTGGCACTGAGCTTTTTTTGCCAGAAATGGTAGTGGTAAATCCTAGAAGCCTGGATACCACTTCATTCATCATTTGATAAGGAAGGGACCATTAATTACGCATGCCATCATTCCTTCTCTGGGAAAAAAACCCCCCAACATATATTTAATCTCCACTGCAGGATGTGTGTATTTCATTAACCTAACTAAAGGTAAAGGTCACACTTGCTCGAAAGCCAGTCGTATCCAACTCTAGGGTTCAGTGCTCATCTCTGTATCACAGCTGAAGAGCCAGCACTGTCTGCTTCTGCACACATTTCTCTGGTCATGTGGCAGGCATGACTAGACACTGGAGTGCACAGAACCTAACTACCCTACATGTAATACAAATAGTTGTTGAAAGAAGCTTTTATCTTTAAAAAAAATAACCTCTTATTCTTATGGGCAACTGCCAGCGATTCAGTGACTACATGTGCTTATCCCTGGAATCTGGGCCACTGTAGCTACTCATCTCAGCTCTCAAAAACATCCACCTATCCATAGAGAGCTAGATATTATTTTCCTTTTTTAACAAGGAAACACACACCTGTCTGTCTTGCTTTCATGGCTGCTCTTGAGCTGTTCAATTCTCTTTCTCTTAATAGACCTAAAACAACTGAAGTGGAGTCCAAAATATGGTCAAACTGACCCAGGTCCAATCTTCAAAAAGAGCAGAGAAATAAGTGGCAAAAGGAGTACATTCAGCTAGACCCACTTATTTATATTCTCCTAAATAAATCCTAGCAAAAGAAATGGGAGTTGCAGAAGAGTGTGGCACCAACTTTCTGGTGGATTTTGTGTACCTTTGCATTATGAAATTGATGTTTGTTACTGCTCTTTTATTGTCATCTTGTAGACTAATGCTTATGTTAGAACATTAATATGGCCTGCCAGGTCATCTTACTGATGGAATTAAGGTATAGAGTGAAAGGTAGTTATTCTCTAATGCATTTTAAAACAACATGGAAGTATTTGAATTGCTAGTTCTTTGTACAGTTTATGGCTGCTGCTAACATTTTTATTGTTGTTTATGGCTTCTGTGAATTGTATATCACTTTAGATGCTATGCATGTAGAAAAAAGGTAATAGCAGGTTTTATAAACAATAACAGAGTTTCAAAACAAATTTTACAGTGAGACAACCTTAGCAGGCTGAAATGAAGAATTATTTTTTAATAAACAAAAGAACTGAAGTTAGTACTAGTGGATTCAGAATGGAAACTAGTTTCTATTATGTTGTTTTAGAACATACATGAGCATAGAAAAGAGGGGTGAACAATTTGTAGCCTTCCAGATGTTTTTGAGATGGCAGTTCCTATCGGTGCCAGCTAGCACTTCCCATACTTAAAGATGAAGAACGTTGCAGCCCAATAACATCTTGAGAGCCTAAAGTTCCTATCCTTGTTCTAATGGCATGTTGTTCAGAATTTTAAACCTTTCATGTTCATTCCCTTCACTATAATTTCAACTGTATCTAGTCATGTGTCCCCTACCTCCAACATTTTTCATGCTATTTGTATTAGTTTGGAAGCTCTTTGTTGGCAGGGATCTGCTCTATCTCTTTCCAAATAATTTTATTAAGAGCCATGAAAAATTATGGATGGGAACAGCTATTGCAGATCTTATGACAGATATCTGAATGCAGGTAACTATGTACTCAGATAAACACCACTGAATTTTCTAATAGATGGCCACTGGTGGGGGATATTCATAGCAAAACAAAAGCACAGCTTAACTTGATCTTAATTGCCTAACACACTAACACATAAAGGCAAAGTTCAAAATCCTCACATGTATAAGAGAAGAGTACCAAAAGCCTGCAATCACATTTCCATTTTTATCTGTTTGCCAAATTATATTACTGCAGTTATCTGATAAACATGCACAGTACTTACATTAAAGAGATGCACATAATTTATAATCAGGTCTTCGATTACATTGACTTCTTCACTGGTTTGACCTTTAGTTTGAAATAAGCATGATGAAAATGCCATTGCTAGATTGTGAGCATCCATGTGATTGATCTCGGAACACTTTTGTACCCTGTTTAAAAGTTAATAAATCTATTTAGAATGCTTTGACAGGCACTATTTTGCACAAATATTGACTCCTCTGCCACAGATACATTCCAACAAGACCACCTGATGCAAAAGATACATTTTATTAAAATATCATGTTTGAGTAAAAACAAATATCACATTTCCTCTGACAGAATTTCATAGACTGGTGTGGAATGTCCTTGGAAGAACTGTTCCAAGGAGTTAAGAACAGGAAGATTATCACCATGATGATAGCCAATATCCAGAATGGATACAGCACCTGAAGAAGAAGAAGCCCAGTTCCGTAGCCTTTCTCTGAAGAAGTGGGCTGCAATCCATAAATACTTATGCTAAATAAAAGCTGTTAGTTTGGATGGTATCACAAAGTTCTTTCTCATTTTCCTTAAAATGCTACTACAGATCTTACTATATTATAGCTCATTAACTGAAGACTCGTCCAGCTTGTTTCTACATAGTTATATTAGCCTACATTAGAATATAGGCATAGATTCCCCCAGTGTAATAACTACGTGTACTAAGGGTCTCTCAAGATCATGATAGAGGATTGCCCATGCAAAATCTCAAGGAAATCAAGATTTAAAAGGGCATAAAGCTTCACATTTTAATGACTGGAAGTCTTATTCAATAAATATAACTTTGCCTGGCTTGTGAAATTTAGCCACCCATTGCTAAGAAGATACTGTATACAGAACCTAACAAATTCCATCTTGGTACTGAGGCCTAAATTTGAAGACTTCAGATAAATTGCATTTGTCATACTCTACAAGAGGACTTCAATTTTTGTGGGTTTTTTGGTTACTGTTTTGCTTACTAATTATTATTTAATGATTTTACCAGGTTAATGTAGGTTCTGGCCTAGTTGTGTGTTTATGGATATTATGCTAATGTTTAATGCATGCAACTGGTTGAGACCAGAACTCAGACTTCATATCCTTTAGAGTGCATCTTATTATTTGGATAATTTGAGTATGGATATTGTATATTCACTGGGAGCTTTAAGCAAACCCTTGGCTTAAGTAAGAATTTAGCTCAGGTTAGACAACTTTCCCATTGACAAAGATGCTCCTAGTCCATTCAATCTATATGCAGAACATACAAAAAAATCTAGATTAGATTCAGATGGAGTAGTAAAATTGGCAGTTAAAACATCAATAATATAAAATATGCAGACAATATCCTATTAGCAGAAAACAGTAACAATTTATAACAACAACAATCTATTTCATGTAGCCCACATCATCGCCACTGCCACCGGAAGCGGTTGCGTTTAAGACAGCAGTAAATGCACCTGCGGCTGTCATAAACACATTTACAACAGCCAGAGACATGTTTTATGGCAGCGTTTATGGCAGGGGGAACAACCAATCCAGCCTGCTCAACTGTCTGAGGGGGGCATGGTCCAGCCCATGGCTTTAAAAGGTTGAGAAACCCTGATCTATAAAGACCATTGAGCAAGATCAAACAAAGTGCAAAATCAGGACTAAAACTGGACATAAGGGAGAGAAAAATCATGACTACAAAAGTATTAGATAAATTTAATGTATACAACAAAGAAACTTTTGTTCACTTGATAATCAAAATGAAGACTACAGCTAAGAAATCAGAAGAAGACCACTTCTGGGGAAATTAGCTATGAAGGAATTACAAAGATCCTGAAGAATAAGGCTGTATTACTGAGGAATAAGATCAAGTTCATCCATATGTGGTATTCCCAGTTGGACTACAAAAAAGCTGCCAGAAAAAAAAGCTGATTAATTCAAAATGTGCAGTCAGAGGACAGCTAAATAAATACCATGGCCACCAGAAATATAACTAATTAGATGCTAGGTCCAGTCAAGCCTGATTTTTTTTCCTATCACCTAAAAATGATTACATTGAGGCTATCATACTTTTGACAAACTTAAATGCAAAACACAGTAATGCCAGGAAAAGTTGAAGGTAGTAGGAAAACAGGGCTATTTAAGATGGATTGACTTAATAAACATGGCCTTTGGTTTGTGAGACCTGAACAGGGCTATTAATAACACTGCCTTTGGGAAGCCATTCATTCTTAGGATTGCCATAAATCAGAAGCAACCTGGTGGAACACAAAAATAGAAGATAGCATTGTTGGGTTTTTTCCTGTTTTACTTCTGAAATTGTATTGTCTTACTTATATTCTGTAGTTCAGCAGAGCCAGTAATATACTGAATAGAATATTAGATTAGAAATAAGACCTGTGTTCAAATCTCCCCTTCACTATGCACTCATTTTGAGGTAGCAATAGTAAACCACTCCTTAACTATGTCACATACGTCATAAATCATTTTAGACTGCTTTAAGTCAGAAAACAGCCTAATAGCACATAACAATGACAAATTATTTGAGAGACTCTGACCTTTTCCACAATTTTGCTTTTCCTTATTCTCTTCCTAAAATACAAAATATTTTCTACAGATTGTGTTGTTTATTGTATCTAGGAGTTTGGGGAAATCAGACGCTAAATATATTCTTGGTTAAGTTAAGCAGAATTCTAGTGCTTTCTTGGGACTTCAAGATTGAAATCCCCAGAAAGTCTCAATTACATGTATTAAAAGGTTCTTTGATTTCAAGCCTCAAGTGCCAGAGAACTTCAGTGATATCCTGTAAATCAATCACTCTAGTTTCACTTAAGTTGAAAGATCGACACAGAGTTAGTGACAGTCTATCTTACAGAGTCAGTTTTAGTTCTGGCTTGAGTTGTTTTTTTAATATCGCTGTCTCCCATGGTGATGTCAGGTCTTGATGCTGCAAACAATTTGAAAGGTGGATTGCTACTATCAGAGGCTTCCAGGAACTGCAGTCTATCTCTTGGCTAGATAAAAAGATGGAGCTTCATTCTTTTGAATTCTGGCCTAGCTCAAAATTCAGTCTACCAAGAATGTTGGCAAAAGAGTTGAAGAATTCTGCAGGTCCACCCACATGCTTGACCTATATTCCTAGGAACTGATTGACTAGATCAAGAAACAATCCTGACTACCTTAACAGAGCAAGAGCTATTATTAGTTTAGATAGGAAAGTTTAAATAATCATTACTAATACTAATTTCAATGGTCTGTGATTGCCCTGCAGCACCAAGCTACCTTGGAAAGAGGTGGATTATTTGAATCTGCTACAGTCAAGCTTTAGGTTTGGTTCTGCTACAGAAGATGGCTTAAACCAGAAAATGTGAAGAAAACAAAAATGTTGACATTCACAGTAACTTCAGATACATTCAGTTATGATATCCTTCTGGGCTGGCTGACTACATTGCAATTTGCAGCCACCAACTCTGAATGGACAGCTAGTTCTAGAAGGTAGTTTTAGGAAAGCGTGGCTCACCACCTTGGCACATCTGTTGAGCAATGATGTCCCACCATTCTGTCTTCTCCTTTATGCTTTTAACAGGAAGGAGACAGATAAGTAAAATATGCTATCCTTTCATGACATGCTAAGTCAGTAGCTTGAAGCAACTGTTTTACACTGGTACAGCTGGTTCTAGGGCTGGCAAAAAATACTTTTGCTGAGATTAAGTCTATGTCATTCATGATCATTCTCACCTGCACAGAGACTGACATGATGTGAGCAGGTGACCTTGGGGCAATCTTGGCATCTTTACCACTACTCCAAGATCCTGGCCAAAGGTCAATGGAAATCTATGAATGGCTTCTTTCCCCAGACCACTATCTAAAAGGGTGTCATTGGTCCCAGTTGTTGGGATGCAATGTACTAAAAAAGCAGCAAGATAAAAGGATAGGAGAGTTCCTGCACAAGACATTTCCCAGAAAACAGACACTTCAAAAAGGAAAACTACTGGAGGGTAGAGGAAGCCTGCATGTAAAATGGAGAAAGAATCTGATATAGAAAAAGTGGGATGGACTAAAGTGGAGACAGAGTTCCATTGAAGCAGAAGAGAATAGTGGGTCTGAGGAATGTTAAAGGTCAACCTTGCTCGAAAGCTAGTTGTATCCGACTCTAGGGTTGAGTGCTCATTTATTTTTACAGCCAAGAGCCAGTGCTATCTGCATCTGCAGATGTTTCCGTGGACATGTGGCAGGCATGCCTTGACGGGAACACTGTTTACTTTCCAACCAAAGTGGTACCTATTTATCTATTTGCAATTTCTTGCTTTCGAACTACTAGGTTGGCAGGAGCTGGGACATGGATGGTCACTCATTCTGTTGTACAGTACTCAGGTCTCAAATTGCTGGCCTGTTGAACTTCCAGTCATCAAGTTCAGTATCTTAACCACTTGAGCCACTGCAGTCCCTGAGGAATGGACTGAAGCCAAAGTCCACTAGTCTACAATTACTTTACCCGACACTGTAACAAGTGAGCCGTCCACATCTGAATCCAAAATTCCCCAAGACAGCAAAGCTTGAGCTCTTGATTCATGCCTGAAGCTTACAAGCTGACTGTGGGTTGATGGGAGATCCTGCCAGAGTACCCTAAATACTCAACTACAGAAATCACACAGACCCCCAACTCAACTTTAAAATACTATGCCAGAAGGCCAATGACTTGAAAGGTAATTCTGTACAAAAAAGGGTACTATTTTGTGTGTGTGCGTGTGAGCACATGCACGTGCACACACACACACACACAGTTCCTACCAACATGAAGAACCAACAGAAACTTGACTCAAGAAAGACTGAACAAAATACTAGAAAATGCACTGCAGCCAATGAGAAGAATTTTGCGATTCCTTCTCTTCACTTGCAAAGACAAGATACTTTTTTATTTATGTATGCGTGTATTTGTTTGTTTATTACATCTGTACCCAGCCCATCTAGGATATTCTCCTAATCTGGATGGAATTCAACAGATTAAAACATTTCAATAGCAACAAAAATTAAACGTAAACAATAAACCCAACCAGAATTTTTTTTATATAAATAAATAACAACAAAAAACTGAGCAAGGAAATACATTGGGCAAAACAAACCCCAATTTAAAAAGAATTAAGGTGGTTATTTTTCAAAGAAATTGTGATATAACTCAAAGGGGCATGTTTCCCCTCTAAAACAGTGTTCCACCCCTCTGGACCTTGTTTTAACAAGAAATCATTTAAACAGTCACTTCTCATTTCATCTGGAGGCTCTGATGTGCTGTAGAGTGCCCTTGGAGTCAAAGGAATGACCCTCCAAGGAATAGGCTTTGTCATTCTTTGATTTATGTATTTATGACTGGAGTATAACAATTGAAGGATTTAAAATGTTTAAAAGGAACAGAAATAATTTCTTTAAAAGGAGGTTTTATTGTTCAGTCGCACAGTCAATTCCGACCCTTTGCAACCCCATGGACCACTGTCCACCAGGTACTTCTGTCCTCTACCATCCTCCTCAACTCACTCAGCTTTGTGCCCATTGTGTCCACAATACTATCCAGCCATCTCATTTTTGGCCCTCCCCTTTTTCTTTTGCCCTTTACCCTTCACAGCATCAAGGCTTTCTCAAGCAAATCCTCTCTTCTCGTTTGATGTCCAAAGAACTTTAGTTTCATCTTTACAATTTGATCTTCTAAGGAGCAGTCAGGGTTGATTTCTTCTAAAATTGACCTATTTGTTCTCCTCGCTGTCCAGGGGACTCTCAAAACTCTCCTCCAACACCACATCTCAAAGGCATCTATTCTTCTGCGCTCAGCTTTCCTAATGGTCCAGCTTTCACAACCATACATTGCCACCGGAAATATGATTGCTTTGACTATACGAATCCTTGTTTGCAATGTGATGTCTCTACTTTTCACTATGTTCCCCAGGTTTCTCATCGCTTGTCTCCCAAGAATTAGTTGCCTTTTTATTTCATGGCTGCCATCTGCAGTGAGCTTTGATCCTAAGAAAGTAAAATCTGTCACTGCTTCTAAGTTGCACTATATGTGGTTGTCCCCTTAAGAGGATTTGGATTGATATAACTGGGGTGAAAAACAAAAGGAACAGTGGGTTTGGACTATGCCAGTGATGGCAAACCTTTTAGAGACCAAGTGCCCAAACTCAACAGGCTGCCATTCATGCCACCGAGGGGCAGGGTGAACTCTGTATTGCGGGGGAGAGAAAGCACTACTACAGTAATACCCCGGGTAACGTGAGTACCGTATAGCGTGAAAACCGCATAACGTGACAAGATTTTCGGGAAAATGTTGTATTGAATAACACGATTTTCACGTTATTCGGAACAAGCGTATGCGTGGGGGTGGGAGTTGGATTGGGTAGAACATCTACCCAATCCAACACCCCCCCAGCGCCCGCCCCCACGATGTTTGGAAAGGGTACGGGGATCCTTACCCTTTCAAAACTTCGAGTTGCGAAAGGGTAAAGATCCTTACACTTTCGCAACTTCGAGCGCGCGCGCGCCTTGGTTGGGGTTAGGCGAGGATACGGGAAAGACCCCCGTATCCTCGCCTAACCCCCGCCGAGGCGCGCAAGCCTGCAAGCCGCCCAAGGTTCCGAAAAGATAAGGATCTTTACCCTGTTGAAACTTCGGGAGAGGAGAGGCGCCTTTCCGCGGGGTCTCCCCGGCTTGGGAAAGAGGCGGCTTGGCTGAAAATCCCTCCCCCTGTGCGGGGGTGAGGATTTCGACCAAGCCACCTCTTTCCTGGGCACGCTATAGCAACGAGGATTGCACGTCAAGGCAATTGCCTTGACTTGCGATGCCCCTTTCGCTCGCCTAAACAAGTGTCGGCTTTTCCGAATTCCCCCCTCCCCCGGACATTTTTTTTTACCAATTTTGGGGTCTCTGACCCCCCCCCCCGGGCCAGGTCCAGGGAGGTGGGCAGACCCGATCCAAGCTGTTTCTGGGCTTCCCTGACGTCCTCAGCCAGTGCAGCAAGCCAAAATGTCAGGATTCGAATCCCGACATTCTGGCTTGCTGCAGCCTCAAAGAGGGTGGGGGAACTTCAAAAATAGTGCACATCGGCTCTAGGGAGGTCAGGAGACCCAATGCACACTAGTTTTGAAGTTCCCCCACCCTCTTTGAGGCTGCAGCAAGCCAGAATGTCGGGATTCGAACTCTGACATTCTGGCTTGCTGCACTGGCTGAGGACGTTGAGGAGGCACAGAAACAGCTTGGATCGGGTCTCCACACCTCCCTGGACCCGGCGGGGGAGTCAGAGCCCCCAAAATTGGTTAAAAAAAAAGGATCTTTACCCTTTCGCAACTTCGGGCGGCTTGGAGGCTTGCGCGCCTCAGCAGCGGTTAGGGCAGGATACGGGGGTCTTTCCCGTACCTTGCCCTAACCCCGAATGACACGCGATCGCGTGCCTACCGGGGGGGGGGATTTCGGACAAGCTGAGCCTTGCCTCGGCGTGGGTTGTCCCTGACGTCAGGGCTTTTTAGCATTGTTCGATCAATGTATCCAACAACGTGAAAAAACGGACAATGTCATGACTTGTGGAACCATGTCATAATGTTGTCCGGGGTTCTATTGTATTAGGCTTCTGGGCAGACGGGTGGGGCAAACTCTGTGCTGGAGCACAGAATGCCTACAGAGAGGGCTCCAAGTGCCCCTTCTGGCACACATGCCATTGACTACCCAATCAAGGAGAAGATGCAGCTGAAACCTTTAAGAAACAAACTGCATTTCCCCCAAAAAAAAGACATGATATGACAGAAATGGAAGGTTTAAATTATCCTGATACCTGTTGAGTGACAAATTCTGCCAAATATGGCCCTTCCAATAATTCCTGACTTGTGCTGCTGATAATTTTCTCCTACACAAAGTAGAGAAAGAAACTAGAGGATTAGCTATCCTTGAACTGACTAACCTATAGCAATGACTTGGTTGGCAAAAAAAAAGGATCTCAGTCCATGGTCTACTTGATTTCTTGATTACAAAGGAAACAAAAAAAGAGTATAATCAAACACACATGCTGGGTTTTAGAAAAAAACAGTTTTAACAAAATCAAAACAATGATAAGTAAGGTCGCATATCGAGAGATTCTAACATTAAATGATTCCAAAATGGGTGAGAGTTTCTTAAAAAGGAAATACTAAAGGCAAAACTACAATCAGTTCCAAAATAACCTTTGTAAAGGTTTCCCTTGCTCAAAAGCCAGTCATATGCAACTCTAAGGTTCAGTGCTCATCTCTGTTTCAAAGCTGAAAAGCCAGTGCTGTCTGCTTCTGCAGATGTTTCCATGGTCATGTAGCAGGCATGACTAGACACCAGAGTGCTCAGAACGCTGTTTACTTTCCCACATTACTGACCCCTATTTATCTACTTACAATTTCTTTTGTACTGCTAAGTTGGCAGGAAGACCTAAGATGACAAAAAATGGCAATGTGGCTTCACAAAACGCTTAGAGACTTGAAGAAAAAAACAGACACATACAGGAAGTAGAAGGAATGCCAGGCCAAAAAGCAAGAATAGAGACACATTACTAAGAATTGCAGGGATGGTGTTAGGAAGGAAAAGGCTGAGAATGAGCTGAGGTCAGCAAGAAATTGTAAAAACAGTTTTAAAAGCATTATCCAGGAATGTATGTAGTAAAACAAAGAGAAAAATAATAATGGCTCTGGTATTGAATGAAGATTTTAAAAAAGATAACTTATGACAAAGAAAATACAGAAATGCTCAAGTCTTACTTTAGTTTTGACTTTTCTCAAAAGATGGTCTATGATTCTTCAGGCAAATGTGAAGTATAAGTGAAGAGGATATGATTGCAGATTGAGATTAATAAACAAATAGCAAAGGAATAGCTTATTACTTTGATTGATTTGAATCACAGGGTTGGATCATCTACATCCAAGAGTATTGTAAGAAATGGCTAAAGAGATCTTGAATCTATTTTTTTCTTTTTGTCTATTCCCCCCCCCCCCTTTTGAAATCATGAGGGACAGATGAAGTGCCAGATGATTGGAGGAAGGCTGATATTGTCCCTATCTGCAAAATGGAAGAACCTGGGAATGACAGACCAGTCTGATGTGTATTCCATAAAAAAATCTGGAGTAAATTATAAAGTAGTTGCTCTGTAAGCACCTTGAAAAATAATGCATTAATAACTAGAAGCCAACACAGATTTCTCAAGAACAAATCCTGCCAAACTAATCTTATCTCACTTTTGATCAGGTGACCTATCTGATAGATAGTGCTCTATCATAATGTATCTAGACTTCAGCAAAGATTTTGACAAAGTGCCCAATTATATTCTGATTAGCAAACTAGGTATGTGTGGGATGGAGATAATAACTACCAGGTGAATACACAGCTGATTACAGAACTGTACTTAAAGAGTGATTATCAATGGCTTGTTCTAAAAATGGGAAGAAGTAAAAAGTGACAAATTTGGGTGGAATAGCTAATACCCTGGAAGCTAGAAACTAAATTCAAAATGAACTTGATAAGCTTAAACACTGGGCTAAAAACAACAGAATGAAATTTGACAGGGAAATATACAAAGTTCTATATCTAGAAAACAAACAAACCCACATTTACAGAATGTGGGACACTTGGCTTGGTGATACAATGAGCAAGAAGAATCTTATAATTGTTATAGATCACAAGTTAAATATGAGCCAACATTCCAATGTAATTGAAAAAAGACTAATGCTATTTTAGGCTGCATTAGCAGAAGTAGAGTCTCCAAATCCCATTAAATACTAGTGCTCCTCCACCACCATTTAGCACTGATTAGTCCTCATCTTCTGTACCCAGTTCTGGACACAACACTTTAAGAAGAATACCAACAATTGAGAACAATTTCAGAGGAGGGTTATAATGCAAAAAGATGATCAGAGAACTGGGAATCAAGACCTGTGAGGAAAAACTCAATGAATTGGATATGTTTATCCTTGACAAAAGAAGAGTGAGGGGAGATATGATAACACTCTTGAAATGCTTGAAAGACCATAATACATAATCATTCCAATATGCATGACACACAATAATTGGTTCAAGTTAAAGAAAGCCAGATTTTGGTTGGATATCAGGAAAAACCCTTCTTAACTGTTAGAGCAGTACGACAATGAAACTAATTAACAACGGAAGTGTTCAAGAGAAAATTAGGCAACTAGGTATTGGGTATACTTTGATTTGGATTACTGCAATGAGCAAGGGGTTGGATTTCATGGCCTAACTCCATTATTCTATGATCTAATACCCTGAAGGAAAAGTCTAACTAAGACTCAGAGAACATATTAGTTACTGTATGAGAAACATGATGAAAGCCAAGTCTGTGTAGAACCAATTTACTAGATTTGAGCTATTAGAATAATACTCATCTATGCCTGTAGTATATTTGACAGGCTAGCAATGCAATAGAAGAGTCCCTTAAATAATGCTTTATTTTAGTAGTAGATCTATTGACATACTGACCTGTAAAGGTGCTCCATTAAGGCTGCCAAAGTTGCCCTATTGACTGGTGGAAGTGTTTGAATGAAAGTTCTGTATTTCCTCACTCTCTCCTTCTCGTCCAATGTATCTGAGGGAGGGAGAGAAATTAAATTACTCAGCATTAACTACAGTGAAGTCTAAAGGAGAAGGTTATCGATCAGCCACCTCAGCAGCATATTGCCATTTCACCTGACTATTCAGTCAATCAGCCTCTCTTTCACAAGCTCAATAATAATTCTCTTTGTATGGAGATTACTAGGTACAGCGTTAGAAGGGACTGGGTCAGGGGAAGAGAAATCTTAGACATAAAGAAGATATGCAACTTCTGCATTCAAATGCTGGCTGCAATAATTCCCAAGGTAACTATTCAAAAAAGCACAAGCCAGATTCCCCTGTTCACTCATAGATATGCTGAACAAGCAGAGCAGATTAAAATACAAATGGACAAAACAGTCAAATAGGAGGAATGGAAAACCAAAGTTCCTGGTGCTCAAAGCAGGTTGCTGTGGGGTCACTATATTGATTTTTAGAATACGTCTCTCTTAAACTACTGCATTAAAAATACAGTGGACTGACATAATTTAAGAAGCTGCTTTCTCCCTTTTTTCCAATTCTGCCTTATTCGGGTTGTACGTCTTTCTTTACCAAGCTATTGGTCCAAGAGATGGTTTGCAGGGGAAGAGTCCATAATCATCTCTCCATTACAAGGATGGTTCTTGCTCTGAGCAAACAAGGCACCCCACTTTATAATGTCTGTGTCAATTTCTATATGGATGGCAGGCTGTCCAGTGTTTTCCAACCTCTGGTTTTTGGACTTCAATTCCCAGAAGCCTAAGTCAATTCCCCAAAGAACAGATCAGCCAATGTACTGACTTACGCTTCTGGGAATTGATGCACAAAAACTAAAGGTTGGAAAACACTGCAATAATCTATCCATAACTATTGGCAACCATGACTATTGATAGACCCAAACATTCTGGGGAGATATTCTTTTGGGGTGACTTCAAACATGGTGTGGCACTGCTTTCTGAATCTAAACACAGGTTCAAGGAGCATTTCAACTTCCTTCTAAAACAGTAGGACAAAGAACAACCCAGGTGCCATCCTCTGAACCTCAAAGAGGCTAAGAAAACATGACTTGCCTACACTACTGTGATTCATTGTAAGCAGGAATCCTCCTAGCCCAGTGGTGGTGAATCTATGGCACACATACCAGACGTGGCACCTGGAGCCCTCTCTGTGGGCACCTGTGCAGTCACCCCAGCACAGTTTGCCCTGCCCCTCTGCCCAGCAGCCCAATGGGATCATTTCCTTCCTCTCCTGTTGTTGTGCTGGCACTTTGGGTTGCAGTTTTCGATTGCAGTTTGGGCACTCTGTTCCCCATCACTGCCCTAGCCAGTTGGAGCCAATTGTGCGCCCAAAGACTTCTGAAAGGATACAGTGAGATTATGTGTAATCCATCATGATGATCCTAGCAAGATTTTAAGGGGGAATCTCAGAGTGCCCAAACTCTGTTTACCTAAGTCAGCTCAAATTTGAAAAACCTTGGATCTGCTAAATCATGAATTCTCAACCTAAGTCCTGTGGGCCAGATCTGGGCTGTGGTGCCATTTTATGTGCCCCCACCACCACTCCAAGGGAATTCAAGAAACAAAATGGCCACATCTTTTGAGGCTGTTGGGACAAAAAAACCATCCATCATGTAGGCAGGGCAAAATGGCCATCTGGCCCTCAAAGCTGACGGAGAGAGCATGACCTGGCCCCCAGCTTGAAAAGTTTGGGAATCCCTGTGCTAAACCATTTTATATGATTTAAAAATATAATGTTTCCATCCCAATGTTTCTACCCACAGATGTCATCTGTTGTAAGAGTTCTGCACATAAAATTCTATTGCAAGTGAACATATCAGCCAATGAAACAGCTTTCTCGTGCTCTGGGCAGTCAAGAGTGTTGCAAAGCTAAACAACCCACTTTCAGAATAAGCAGGGCAGTTATTTACACTGCATTAAGTAACTATCTTTCTCCTTAAGATATTATATTAAAATTAATATTATAAGAATGTTAGAAGTGCAGAGCTAGAAGGAACCCTATGATTATGGATCGAGTACCCCCACTCGCCCACCCCCAGTCAAGGAGGCACAGTGAAACTCCCAACTTTTAGGTTCTGCAACTGGATACCTAAACCTCTAAGCTATCCAGCAGTTTATGATATTAATGCATTGCATTAAAATACTGAGAAATCAAAGAGATTCTTACAGCTTGTCTTAGTTAACTAAAAAAGGAGCCTGGTGGGTTGATCCAAAAAAGAACGTTTCACAGTCTTATCATTGAAAAGACTGTACAATGAGTATTAAGGAAGCTTACTTCTCTTTCAGGGGAAGATGCCAAACTAAGGATAGTTCATTAAGAAGGGAGACATTCCAATATGCAGAAATCATATTTAGCTCTTTTCTTGCTATGCAAGAACTTACAATGATGCAGAGCACCTATTATCCTTTGGTCGCCCAATATGGCTATAAAGCCCAGGGTACCATATCAATAAAGGAAGAGAACTCACAAAACCTTGGATATCACACAACATGCTTGTTATTCCTCCCAGATTATTTATTTATTTAAATTTGTTTATCGCCCTCCTTCCAAAAGGGACCCAGGGCAATTTACAGCAATTATAAAATCATTTTTAAAAATTAAAAACTCTAAAAACTTTAAAAACCTAGTATTAAAAGCCAAAAATTGCAACACAGGCATACTGGGGTCAAACCAACCAATTGGCTGGGGAAATTGAACCATCCATTCCCCAGACCAAACCTGCCAGCCAGGTTTTCACTCCTTTTTTAATGGGCAGCAACTCCATCTGCATGTGTAGTTCTATTGGGAGGAGGTTCCAGAGGGCCAGAGTGGACACCGAGAAGGCCCTCTTTCTCGTGCCAGAGAGGTGCGCCTCTCTGGCTGATGGCACAACCAGAGAGAGAGAAATCTGATGACTGTTCATTTCATTGGATTCATTTAATTATAGAAAAACATTGACTTTTAATAGTATAAGAGGCCTATAGTAGAGTGTGATTACAGATAATAGGTATTATTAAAATTAGTTAGGACTGAATAGGGAAGAGGCAGAAAAGATTAATCCCCTTGATGGTGGAAGGAATATTACTATTAAAATGTGTTTGCTTCTATGCTGTGTTGCTGCCAGCCCAATCATGAGTTTCATAGGTGTATCTGGAAGAAAAGACAGAGAGGTAACAGGATAACTGAATAAGAGCTATAATATAGGAAATGGAATAAACTTGTTTTCTGTTGCTCCAGAGGGCAGGACCCAGATCAATGAATTCAAACTAAAAGAAAGAACTATTGGATTAAACAAGAAGATGGACTTGTGATAATTGTCAGTAGTTTGAGATTATTCACTTGACAGAGGGGGGGGGGGAAGAATACTTAGGAGGGAAAGAGCAAAATGTTGTTTTTTTACCAGATACTCCATGACTGATCAGTTCGAATGAGAAGAAGAGAAGTGGCATAGTATAAACTCAGGGGAAAATGAAGCACACGGATATTTCACAGAAGACATATTCAAAAAGTAAGATGTCCCTTCACTGTTTGCACCATTCAGAACACCACAGTTTAATAATAACACTGCTAAACTGGAACATATCCAGAGGATACTGATAAGATGGAGCATATTCAGAAGGGTTAAAATAAAGCCCCAGGAAGGAGTATCATGACTGTACTTAGAAGAAGAGACTGAGAGGTGACAGGATAACGGGATAAGAGCTATCATGCAGGAAATGAAATAAACTTGTTTTCTGTTGCTCCAGAAGACAGGACCCAGACCAATGAAAAGAAAGAACAATCTGATTAAACAGGAAGATGGACTTCCAGATGATAAGAGCTGTTTGGCAAGATCACCAACACTACTGTATTCCTGACAACCATGTATGAATGTGAAAGCCAGTCAATAAAGAAAGTTGATTGGGGGGGAGGGGGTGTGGATGTTAGAAATATGGTGCCCGAGGAGAGCTTTGCAGAAACCATGGACTGTCAGAAAGATGAACAAGTCCTAGAGCAAATCAAGCCTGAACTGTCTCTGGAGACAAAAAATGGTGAAGCTGAGGCTTTCCTTTTTTGGGTACATCGTAATAATAATTTTGTGTAAAAAATTATTCTGGGTTGAAAGGATTTTTGCAGAAGAAACTCTGCTCAGAAAATGCCCAAATGAGGCATGTGCCTAAGAACTTGGACAGAGATGGACACTCAGTCCATCATGCAGTACCCAGGACTCAAACTGCCGACTTGCCAGCCTTCAAGCTAACAAAGTGTGCTTCTTAACCACTCAGCCACCGCAGCCCCCTTGGGCACATCATGAGAAAGTAAGATTTGCTGGAAAAGACAATAATGCAAAGAAAGATGGTAGTCAGCAGGAAAAGAGGAAAACCAAAGGGAACCCACAGGGTAGATTTTATTGGGGTTGAGCTGTTGAGGCCAGGACATTTTGGAAATCTCTCATTCACACTTTGCCATTGGTTGGAGGTGATTTGATGGCATGTAGCAATGAGAGTTGCTTGACTGCAGAACAGACTGCCTTGGAGAATTTTGGACTCTCCTTTGCCAGAGGTTTTTAAAAAGAGGTTGGATAGTTATATGTCAGAGGAATGTTCTGGCTGTAGATTTCCAGCACTGAAAGAGGTTTGGACCTAGATAACCTCTCATGTACAGTACATTCCAACTATAAAGTTTTACGATTATGCAACTCCAGTTTATCAACAGCTAACAAACTGTCTACTATCATGGGCAATGTGTATCAGTGGAAGGTAGGTCTGGTCATACAAAACACACTTTGCACATGTTCATGCAGCCACTCATTTCACATATAAGTAGAACAGTATTTCTGCCAGTGGTCAGAATCAGGTTGGGAGCCACCTGCACAGTCCCATTTCATGATCAACATATCATTACGTTAAGATTTTTCAGGAACTCTAAAAGCTTACTGGATAATCAATCACATATGCTGATTGATTTACCTAATGCAGAGATCCAAAATGGATACAGTTCTTTGGTAAGAAGTGCATCATCAATTTCAGACAGAAAACACTTCAACGTATCAGTAACTTCTTCAAGTTGATTTGTCCCCGCTCTCAGCTTAACACTTCTGGCATCTTTTTTGAAGCTCTCAAGAAGTTCGCTCATGCGAGATGGGTCTCCACTGTTCCAGTAGATTTTTTTGCTGCCTAAACCTTAAACAAAGCAACACAAAATTAAATATTTTCCAAATGCTCAACTATAAAGATAGTTTAGTGATGGGACCAATTGGTCTTCAGAACAATTTATTTTGGGCTTGAGCCAATGCAAACTCATTCTGTAGTTGTGCAGCATTATGGTTCAACATGCTAAGAGATGGAGAAGGCTAAAGTCCCAAACTTATCAAAGCTTGAAAAAGGCTGCTTTAACGTATATGTTACTAGAAATAGCACTAGAACTGGCATTCCACTTTTCTAGCTCCATCAAAGGATGCTTTCCAACATGTTTTTACTTCCAGATTACACTCTGCATATAGACCACAGTCCCACAGAGTTCCAGCATGGTGGCCTGCAAGAATTTACGTAGCTGTATAGGAACGGCTTTTCCTCAACTGGATGACAATGTAGCTGGGATCACTTTACTTTTAGGTCAAAACACACACACACTTTTTCATGCCTATAGAAATAATCAAACCACTTAGATAGCAAACCAAGATTCCTATCCAATCGGTATCCCTCACCCATGGTAACAAAACACTGCAATGGAATGATCCTCTTAGTCTTCCAGGACCTCTTCATGCATTAATGGCTCAAGAAAAAGAAAAATGAGACTCATGATGCAGGGTTTCAGGCCACAATGTAGGACACATCCCACATCTTACATAGCACTGGCAATACTTGTTGGGAAGACTGGCCAGACCTATTATTAAACAGAGAGATGTTAGCTGCCTCAGTGGCAAAGAGGGAGCTTCAGAAAAGCCCATGGATGAGAAAGACGATATGGGCCTCATGACCTAGCCTCAACTCCCTAGACTGCTCTACTGCCCTCAGGGACAGAGGGAGAAACTGCCCACACTGACTGATGTTGACATAGGATTTCATTCCACTCAGTTTCTGTACATGAAAAGGGAAGAAGAGAAGCTATAATCTTGTCTTTTGCCACACACACCAGCCCTAGTCTGCCGGATCTCCCCATTTTCAGCCGTTCTTCCGGTGGTAGAAAATTTCACATAACTATCATTAGAGGTTGGAAAGTTGCTTTCTATTGCTCAACAAAGAGCAGCTGGTACAAAAAAAATCTGTTATTTTTAATTAACTCCTTTCTTTAATAACAACAACAAAAGCATTGCTACATCACTTTATGATTATAACCTAATGAGGGATAACTTCACTTTTTGTTGTTGTTTTACTGCCTTTTCAGCCACTGCTTTTGTAGTCACAATGTGGTTTTACTAAGCAGTGGAGGGAGAATATCATCTGTTTCCAGTACCAAGGGATGGTGTGCCTCCTATTTACTGCTTTAGAGACTAAGGCAACAAAAGGGATACAAATATTTTGCATCATAGGGAAATATCATGAAATTTACAGAGAGCTTTTTTAAAACTAACTGAAAGTAATTATTGAGTTTCTTTTTTAAAAAAAAACAGGAAAGTGAAGCTACTGTTAAAATGTAACTGTGGTATAACTAAGTGTTAGAGTATTAACTCCAAATATTTACTTCTTAAAAGTAAGTTTCTAAGCTCTGAATCTTCATCTGAAGGGTGTATCATGGATTTCATAGCTTCTTGGAGTCTCTCAAATACATTTCGAACTTCAGAACCATTCAGGCTATTGTTTTGACAAGATGGGTAAAATTAAAAAAACATAAAGACCAGGTAAATGCTAAACATCACATTTTCACCACAAAGGACTTCACATTGCAATTAACTATACCTTACAAAATAAAATTAAACCAGCTTCTTCTTGTTGTTCCAAGAAACTCCAGGTTTCTTTTTCCAATCCTGCTTTCCTCTTGATGACATGCAATTCACTCTCTCTCAACACTAGTATGAAAAAAAATTATATATACAGCCACACAAACAACCTAATGCAACAAGGAAAAAATGGCCTTTTTCAGATCACAGCTCAAGCCCACATAATGTAATCTGATATGGATACTTCTTAACTACTCTATCCGGACACATCTCCAATTTTCAGGAACTGGAACAAATCCTCAGCTTCACTTACCATACTGTGTGACAAATGCAATACAGCTGTTTACTATAATTGGGACGTCGTTTTTGCTGAGCTGCTGATCTTCCAACACATTGCCATCTGTACCTGCTGCTTTTTCAATTGCATTATGCCAGACTGTGAAATCCAACTTGGTGTGGCCATGGATGTAGAGAGTTCTGTGAAAGAGTTTGGGGGGAAATATTTTGAAAACAGAAAGGGAGCAAGAAAAAGGAGACAAATCCTGGTTTTAGTGAAAAATAACTGGAGTGATGGAAAACAAATGTTTGAATGCCAAGGAGTTCAAAAGCATGTAACCACCCACAGTAGAACAGATATACAGTGGCACCTCATACAATGATTTTAATCCATTCCACAGGTCTCATTGTTGTACAAAACAATTGCTATACAATGCATGCATTGTATAGCGATTTTCCCTATGGGATGCATCGTACATTTTTTTTTCACTAAGTGGTTTTTCCCATTGAAAAATTGTTGTACGGATTTTTTCCATAGGGAAAATTGTTATGCTGGATGCCATTTACCCACCAAAATCTAACTGTTATGCGATTCCATTGCTATACGGGGTGACTGTTGTATAAGGTTTCACTCTACAACATTTTTGCAAGATTCATCTTCTTTTCAGGGTTGAGTGGGGTTAGAGATGGGGAAGAAGTCTGAAATGGAAATTGGCTGTACACAAAGATCTCTTTCTTATCAACCTCTTTACTCACATTCTCTCTTTCACACACACATCATGATCACATCTGAAGTTGGGTCTAATCATATAGCTTTGAATAATTAGAAGGATTTCTGACTCTAATATAGCAGTAACAAAATGAGTTTCCTTCCTCCAATTATACTACTGAATTGAAGAAACCCATGGGGGAATAACAAGGAATTGGTTTTTAAAAAAAAGAAGAACTATGAGCTTTATATGGTCCTGATGCTGAGGGGGGGGGGGGGGGGCAATCCACAGACTAGTATATTTTTTTTAGTTTTAAGTGTTTTCCTTTTGTATCAGGTTTCAGTTGGTAGATCTCAAAACTCAAGTCGAAGCACATACACAGATGCACAGGCACGAAGAAAAGAAACATACAAGACTGAAGTGCCCTCATTTTTCCTCTGAAACAGCTTTGAATTTGCCCCGAGAATAAAAAAGAAACAGATTGTGTCTTGGTCTGTGCTAGCTTGTTATTGTTGTAGCACTATGTGTTTCTTGCAACTAGAATTCCTTATGTGCATTATCTCCATAGTATTTCAGCCTTCCATAAAAAATGCATACTTTAATTTTTAATTTACAAAAACATGCACAGATTTCCACATGGGGAAAATAGTTTCACCATCCAATATGAAAGATAGATGGTTTAAAAATAACAGTGAAAATGTCATAAAAATGAATCTGAAAGATTTTTGCCATCATAAGATTTTCACATCCATCTAACCTCCAACCCTATCCTTCATTACATCTCCTCTCAGCATTTTCCCACCAGATCACTCAATTCAGAATGGTTTTCTGCCATAAACACTTATCTAAAAAGAAAGAAAAGCTCTGCTCTAAATGCCATTGCATTTATTCCTAAATAATTGCTATTCTAATAAAAATACAAAGATATTGACCAAGTTATGATTTGAATCTCCAGCCACCAAATTATCATATCCTGAATACATAATAGTTTAGAGGACTGTGCCCTTGGTGTCATACACCAGGCATTAAGAGAGGAAGCGAAAAGCTCTGCAGCACATTCAAGCTCCCAAGGTAGCTATTGAAGACAGAGAACACATTTCTTTTGCAAGCAGTCCCTATTCACCAATTCAGAATGTAACTGAAGTGTCAGCAGAACCTTTCTGCAACTTTTCAACATGAATTGCCTCTTCTCTTCTTCAAAGCCAAATGCATGCAATGTGAATTTCGTCTGTTTCACAAATCAGAAGAAGAAGAAGAAACCGCCACAACGGCGCGGTGGCCTAGCAACGCAGAGTGCGCAGCCCAGTGAGGAAAGGCCGCTGCCACCACTTCTTCAGGCACTGCCTGCGCCCTTCTCTTTCCCGGCAGCCCAAATGGCTGCTGGGTACTGCACATGCGTCAAACCTCCATTTGACGCATGTACAGTAAAAAATAGAACTGTGCATGCATCAAATGGAGGTTTGACGCATGCACAGTACCCAGCAGCCATTTTGGCTCCAATTTTGAATGTATTTATTTATTGCTGGTGAGGCGTCCGAACTGGACGCCTCAAAAATAAATAAATAACAATCCTGGGTGGTTACTCTCCCCCTCCCCATAACCACCTGGGATTGTTGCTACCGGTTCGGGCAAACCGGTGCAAAACGGCAACAACCCACCACCGCCACCATGTCAATAATACTGCCTAACCATCTCATCCTGTGCCACCCCTTCTTTTGCCTTCAATCTTTCCTAGGATCAAGGCCTTCTCAATAAATCCTTCTCATTTGGTGGCCAAAGTATTTGAGCTTCAGTATCTGTCATTCCCAGAAGCAGTCAGGGTTGATTTCCTTTAGGATTGACTGATCTGATCTCCTTTCAGTCCAGAGAACTCTCAAAAGTCTTCTCCAAAACCACAATTCAAAAGTGCTATTATTCTGTGCTCAGCCTCTTACATTAATACTGGCAAGACTATCCCTTTAACTAAGCAGACTTTTGTTGGCAGGGTGATGTCTCTACTTTTCATTATGTTGCCTAAGTTTGCCATAACTTGCCTCCCAAAGAGTAAGTGTCACTGCGACCCCAGAAGACCCCACCCACCGGGGGGGTTAAAAGCCACTGGCTGAGGGTGGCAGGAGCATCGCTATGACCCCGGGCCCCTCTGACAGCCAGGGGTTGTGCTGTCTTAGTGCTGGGACGTGGACGTTGGGATAGGGGGCCAGACATTGCCCCCCTGGCCAGCCTAGGCCCTGGATTTTTTGTGGCCAACTTGCACCTCAAATGTTTTGGACATTTTTAGTGTAATTGTAGGGGGGCAGGGTTCTGTGTACTGTTTTTATTGTTTACTGTTGTGAGCCGCCTGGAGTCACATTTTGGGTGAGTGGGTGGCATAGAAATTAAATTAAATAATCATTACTGCTGCTGCTGCTGCTGCTGCTGCTGCTGTTGTTGGCTGCAGTCACCATCTGCAGTGATGTTAGAGTAAAATCTTTCACTGCTTTCATTTCCTTCCTTTTATTTGCCAGTGAGTGATAGGGATGAATGCCATGATCTTGTTTTTTCTGATGTTGAGTTTCAAGCCAACTTTTGCACTCTCCTCTTTTACCTTGATAAGAGGCTTTTTAAACCTACTGTATATACCGGGGTACAAGACGACTGGGCGTATAAGACGACCCCCCCAAAATTTTCACTCAAAATATAGAGTTTGTTATATACTCGCCGTATGAGACTTACCCCCTCTTCCGCACACCTTCCACACACCAAATAAAATGTAAAACAACATCAGATTTGATTTCAATATGTTAATTTATATTCAAATGCTTATGACATGCAGAAAAACTATCACAAGGCTGTATGTTATCAAACATGTACAGTAAATATAAAACAGTGCAAGTGCAAAGTGGTGCTTATTTATCTACCATATATACATGAATATAAGCCGACCCGAATATAATCCAAGGTACCTAATTTGACCTTGAAATCCAGGAAAATAGATTGACCTGAGTATAA
This sequence comes from Furcifer pardalis, assembly GCA_030440675.1. Lineage (NCBI taxonomy): Eukaryota > Metazoa > Chordata > Lepidosauria > Squamata > Chamaeleonidae > Furcifer > Furcifer pardalis. The sequence continues at coordinate 29,548,923 of CP126892.1, forward strand.
GCCAAGAGTGGGAAATGTAGCAACTGCTAGTGAGTTTCAGTAATTAAAATACAGTAATATTAATTATTTTATTGATTTTTTTAGAACTGTACTTGCACCACCCACCAGTGGTGGCGCTGCAGGTAAAGTGGATGGGCAGGTCAATTGCTCTGAGGCAGGGAGTGTTGCTCTAGCCTAGCCTCTTGCTTCCCCTGCAAGCATGGCTTTTTCCTCCATTTTGGGCAGAGCAGAGATACAAGGGTACCAGTAAGTGAAACCCTTTCTTTTTCCCCACCAGTTTGAAAGGGAGACACAATTGTAATGTAGAGCTTCTTTCTTCATCTGGATGGTATGTAGAATGAGGTGGGCAAGCATCAGGAGGCCACTATGGGCAGCTATGTCTATCCCAACTGAAGTGCACCCGGCGTATAAGACGACACCCCTCCCCCAAATTGGAGGCATGTTTTTCAGGATAAAAAAGTCGTCTTATACACCAGCAAATACGGTATATATAATATACAGTCTTGTCAACTCCTTTTCCCATTCTAAACCAATCAGTTGTTGCATATCGGGCCCTAACTGTCATTCCTTAACCAGCATACAGATTTCTCAGAAGACAGGTGAGATGGCCTCCCATCTCTAAGGACTTGCCACAGTTTGTTGTGATCCACACAATCAAAGGCTTTGACATAATCAATGAAGCAGAAGTAAATGTTTTTCTGACTCTTTTGCTTTCTCCATAATCCACCAAATGTTGGCAATTTGGTCTCTAGTGTCCCATTCAGGTATGACTAGATCACATCCCTTATGAATATACATTTGGTGGATTATGGAGAAAGCAACGGAGAGAAATAGAGTTAAGGTATTAGGCTTCATAGCCTAATGGACTATGGATAGAGGTTTTTTAATACTGCATGAGAGACAGCATTTAGAACTATCACAAAGAAAAAAAATGCAAGAAAGCAAAGTGGCTGTCTGATGAGGCTTTATAAATAGCTGAAGAAAGAAGGAAAGAAAAATGAAAAAATAAAAGAGATTCTCCCAACTGAATGCAGATTTCCAAAGAAGAGCAAGAAGAGATAAGGAGGCCTTATTAAATGAACAATACAAAGTAATAGAGGAAGTAATAGAAGGGGAAAGACTAGAGATCTCTTCAAGAAAATTGGGGAAATTAAAGGAATGTATCAAGCAAAAATGGCCATTATAAAGTAATAAAAAACAGTAGGGACCTTACAGATACAGAAGAGATTAGGAAAAAATGGCAAGAATACACAGAAGAATTCTAGAAAAAGGACCTTAATGTCCTTGACAACATGATGGTTTGATTGCTAACCTCAAGCCAGACATCCTGGAGTGTGAAGTCAAGCAGGCAGACCCTTGAAAGTATTACTAAAAACAAAATTAGTGGAGATTCTGGTATTCCAGTTGAACTATTTATAGCCCTGAAGAAGACCCCAGTATTTAACAAATTGTTTTTATGGATTTAATTTTTTTTTCATTGTTTCATTATTTTAGCTACTCCCATCTCTGTCCTAGCTCCTGCCAACCTAGCTGTTTGAAAGCAAGAAATTGCAAGTAGATGAATAAGTACTACTTCACTGGGAAGGTAACAGAGTTCTGGTGTCTAGTCATCTCTGCCACATGAACCCAGAGTCAGATATGACTGGCTTTCGAGCAAGGGCGAACTATACCTTTACTTTAGTATCATTGTATTTGTTTCATTACAAACTACTTTCAGACTTTTTTAAAAGTAAAATAATCAGAAGTGCTCTAAAATCAATACATTATGTGAGGCTTGGATACTGAAAATATGCTCCAGGGTACTTGGTTTGTAATATGTATATCAGAAGACGCATTATCATCATAACTGCGTAAAATTGTCCCTTACCTTCCTTTCTCAACCAGAAGGAGAACATCTACTTTTTCTCCATTTTGGATTATGCTGCTGATTGCTGAAAATATATAAATTATCGGTCTAAGTGATGTTTAAACAATCACATTACTTTTACAAAGTAAAATAATTCCATTGAAAATTATAGTGCAACACATCAGCTGCCGAACATGGAAAACTGCTTTAATAAACATTACTTTCTGGGCAAGGATTAAATAGAAATCAGTAACTAGTAAAAATGAAACAGGCTGCCTTCTGTAAAAGTGGTAACAGAGTTAAGTAGGACAATGGATGTTTGCTCTTATAGAAGTTCCACTGAAGTCTCTAGAATAATTTAGATGTTAGTTTACACAAAACTATGCCTTAAATTGACCATGTTCTCTTTACTTTCCATTTAAATTTTTGCTCTGGGACTCAGGTCAGACAATTGATCTTTTGGAATCATTCTGGAATGGACCAGAGATGGTAAACTGGAGGAATGGTATGTGGCCCTTGCACTGTCCCATGGCATTCTAACAATTTGTATGCTATAAAACTGGTATATTATGTGGTTCCTTCCAATGTAAATGTTTCTGAGCACCTTGAGAAGGTGATGTCACTTGAGGAAGAACTATGTCATTGGCCTTGCCCACCTGGCTCCTCTATTTGTATATTTCTAACCAGTGGTGGGATTCAGCAGGTTTGCACCCGTTCGCCAGAACTGGTAGCAGAAATTCTGGCTAGCCCCACCCATCCAAATTTTGAAATAAAGTAGTCCTAATTCGGTGCAATGCAGGGCTTTTCCCCTGGCCACGCCCACCTTACCAGTAAAAAATTTTTTGAATCCCACCACTGTTTCTAATTTACAAATAATCTCATGAACAAATAAGAGAATTGGAATTCACTTGACTGCCTTCCCTTGTTCTGTGAAATAACTCTGGCACATAGTTATTTAAAAGCCTTACTTAATTCTTGGAGCCTTCTTAAATGTACTGAATCCTCTTGAGAATTTTCCAACTCTAAGCAAAAATACAGGTTTGATCTCTCAATGGCAAACCATCCTTTTTTCCATTTATCAAGATCATGGCAGTCTTTGTAGTAAAGTTGACCAATCACATCATAATTCTTCTCCAGAAGAAATTTGGCTGCTGTGGGTACAAAGTGCTATTCCAAACAGAAACAAGGAAAATAAGTATTTTAAAATCAGTCAGTCATTCTGAAAATAACTACTGCATAAAGTTTTAAGTTTTGTTTAGAAAATTTCCAATAGTCTTTCTTTTCTTCCCCTAAACTGATCTATTTAAAACAGTGATTTTTAATCTTTGGCTTTTCAGCAATTTTAAGTCATAGATGTCCTAATCAGCGTGACCAATGGTAATTGATTCTGGGATATGAAAGTTCAAAACATCTAGAAAACTAAAAGTTCAGGACCACTGATTTAAAGTATCTTTCTACTGTCTTTCCATTACATCTACCTAATTCCCAAGGATACACATGATAAACAAAGATGAATACACAATAGAATGAAATGAGAATTTCCCAAACTGTGCCATCATCCTGGGCCGCACAGGCTGACACTTCTGTAATATACAGTAATGAAGTGAACTGCCAGCTTCTAGTTCTGCAACCAATACAGCTAGTGATGTACCATATATTTGAACACAGTGAGCTATCCAGCCAGCTGCCAACAACATTGAGAGGATTATTATAAAAGAAAGTCAGAAATGGATTCAAACCACTGATTAAACAGTTTACTTTTACAAAGATCGGAGCGTAATAGGACAAAACACTGACAAATCCTATGGTCTTCAGAGACCAAAACAGAGGAAGGCAAATTTGTTGAAATAGAGCTTCAGTTCCCAGAAGCCTAAGCCAGTATATTGACTGATTAGTGCTTTGGGGAATTGACTTAAGCTTCTGGGAATTGAAGTCCAAACACCAGCATTTGGGAAATAGTGAAATAGAGTAATACTTCAGATAACGTCTGCACCTGATAAGGCTAAAACCACATAACGTTAAGTAATCTAGAAAAAAAATTGCATCACAAATGTTGAAATCCTATGGGATGTATCACATAATATTCACTGGTTACAATGTATCTCTGTTGTTTTAATGGAATGCTATTAATCCCATAGGATTTTAACGTTATGCAGTTCTACTGTATTAAGTCTCCAGATAGGAAACAACTGTTCTATGAGGAGGAGGGGCAGGGAGAGGAGAAACCTATGACTCATATGCCTCTATGTTACAAAACCTCAGTAGGTTTACAATAGCTTTATTCTTCAGAAAGGAAATATTGATGTAAGAGAAAGTTAATGCATTGACTCTAGCAACAGAAAAATACCTACTTCCCATACATGTGCTCTACTAGTACTTTGGACTAGAAAAACTCATTCTTACATTCAAGATTAAATTGCTGGATAGCTTGATCACTTTGGTTCCTGGCCAAGGAGCCAGTTTTGGGGAGTTTGATTTCCCACCGTATCTCATTAATGTGGCTGGTACTTGGATGATCTATGTGGTCCCTTCCAGCTCTGCAATGCTATTGATTTTTAAAAAAAAATACCTGGGAATTTGTATTTATATTCCACTGCATGCTCAATTTAGAACAACTGTAAATATAATCATTTTCCATTAAGATGCAAAAAAATGCAACATGCAAATCCTTCTTTGAATATAAATACTAAAAGAAAATTGCTGCTATGCATTCAATTCAAAGGCTCTCATATTAACTTGAACCAGTAATTATCAACATTACCTTGGCAATTGCCTGGGTCCATTTCCTCTGAGTACATGCAGTTTCAGCACCAAAGAGAAACACACGTTCTGACACTAAGTAGATTTCAAAAGTAAATATAGCTCTAAAAATACCAAGGACAAGAATAAATTTAATTTAGTATAAGATTCATTTAAAAAAATAAAATAAAACCACACTACAATCTCCCCTCCCTAAATTCTTTGCACTTCTGTTTCTATTTTGACCACTTCTTGACACCAAACAAAAACAATGTAAAAGTTATGCCAAGCAAAATATTTAATTTATATTGTATTTATTATAAAACAGTATGAAAGGTAACTGTGCATTTGATGTAGGAGAGATAACTCACAGAAAGAGCATATCAGAAAACAAAAACAAAAAAATAAAAACATTGCAGGACTTTAAAGACTAACTACTATATTTTTACTGTGAGCTTTTGTGGTTCAAGTCCACTTCTTCAGGCTTCTTCTTGATCCACAAGCAAGTAAAAATATAGCTGTTAGTCTTTAAAATGCTTCAGTGTTTATATGTTTATGTTTTTGTTTTCTGATATGCCTGAACCACAGGCTAACATGGCTACTACTCCAAAAAACTCAATCCTAGAAAGAGATCCAAGATAAATAAAGAAAAAGGTGAGCATGAATGGTTTCTGGCAGGAAGGGGAAATGTACAATATTAAACTATATTTGCTCTTCTGGAGTGTGCTGTTACAGGGTCTTTTGAGGTTGGTGTGCCACTTGGATGCAAGGATAACATCAAAAGGCATCCGACTCTATCCTCCCAACCTCAAGTGACCCTGTTAAATCTAATGCCTTCCACTGTCAATTCTGAGTATCATAAAGCAACCTAATAAATGAGCCATTTCTGGAAAGCGACAAATTGAACACTTCCTCACTTCCTCTGTCCAAGGGCATGGGAAGTGATTTTTTTTTGCCTCTGCTAGACCACTGCTGATGCACTGAATCACTTAGATTATTTTTTTAAAAAAATTAGCTTGTGCATAGTGCTGCGTGAAAAACTGCTTGCAGTTGGGCTTTGATCTTCATTTCACACAAAGGCAAAATCTTTTTTAAATAATAATAATAATAATAATAATAATAATAATAATAATAATAATAATAATAATAATAATAATAATAATAATAATAATAATAATAATAATAATAATAATAATAATAATATAAGTGACTCAGTGCAACAGCAATGGTCTAGCACAGGAAATAAAATTTAATTCCCACCATTCAGGCTGAAAAAAGGTAAGAATAGGGTTGCTCTGAAAACAGATTGGTTTTCTCTAGCAATCAGGTCATTTGATTGCCAGGGGAAAAGTGAATCAACTTGTATGCACAGTGCACCAAACAGAGGGGTAAATGCCTACCTGATTGAGGCCAGAACAGTCATTGATGGTTGGAGATCAAAATTATAATTGGAGCTGAAGAAACATCTGAATTTCATAGAGGAAAGTTCCATAGCCTGGAAGTTACCTTTTTTTGAACTTTCACTCTCAGAATGGTAACAGGTATGGAGTTATCAATTTCTTCACTATCAGAAATGGTGCTACTTATGTAGAACAACTATGAGCGATGATTTAAGTTTGGAATGAGCTAAGACTTACTCATTGTTTACGAAAGAGTCAGCCTTATGAATGACAAGTGAGATGACTTCATTAAGGTCAAGCAGCCCGAGTGGGGAAGATGTCTTCTCATTTTCATAATTGCTCAAAAAGCCACTTTCCAGAGTGCACCACCTCTTATTACCATCTGCATATAAGTTCATGGAAAGAAAGATGGATATTTTTACAGATCGAAAAACACAAGAGCTCACAGTCATTAGCAAAAACAACTCTAAGCCAGTAAAACACACAAGATCAATAGAATGCAAAAGTGTCTGGCAAAATGTAAATTTTCCCTTTTCTCTACCAAGAGATTTTGTAGCTCCATGTTATATTATTGTCTATAAAAAGCCACCTGCAATTAGCACAAGAGGAAGTTGGCAAGGTTAAGACCCATCTTCTGTTTGTAAGGTTCAGAATGATATTTGGAAGTTTGTTTTTAATAATTATCACTGTATGCCATTAAGTCAGGCTTTTCTAGATAGAGAGGACAGAGTAGTGGTTTACCTTTCCCTTCTTCTTGATTAGTTGTTTTAATACTTTAGTTCTTTTAATACTTTGGTCTACACCAGGGGTTCCCAATCTAAAGCCCATGGGCTGGATCTGGCTCATGCCACCATTTCATGTGATTCCCCCACCTCTCCAAGGGCATTTGAGAAACAAAATGGCCACCCCATTGAAGCTGTTGTGATAAAATGGCCATCCCCATCGTGTAGGCAAGGCAAAATGGCCATCCGGCCTTCAAAGCTGACTGAAAGAGTGCGACCCGGGTCCCAACTAAAGGTTGGGAATCCCTGGTCTACACTGTAGGCCTATTAATGCATTGAATAATAGCTAATCAGAAAATGTGAGCAAAGGAAACAGACTCATCCTGTCCCATGTGCATGGAGAGGAAACCCTGAAAAAGAGAGCATTCCTATCCTTATGGGTTCTCCACAAGATTAAAAAAAAAACCCTGAAAGATCATGGATCCTAATCATGTGAAGATTCTTCATGTTAATAATGACTCCTCTTTTCACATTTAGCTCTTTACATATGACAAATGGGGTGGAGGAAAGAAGGGCTGATGACCCAGGTGAGTCCTTTCACTATCAAAATTTTTGACCTTATTTATGGGCAGGAAAAATGTGGGGAATACTTTGGTGAATTTGTCTAGGAAAAAGATACATTTTCCAACTTTGTCCAAGAAAAGGGTTGACCTTCAATAATATTTAAAGAACAGTTGTTTTCTTCTTCTTCTTCTTCTTCTTCTTCTTCTTCTTCTTCTTCTTCTTCTTCTTCTTCTTCTTCTTCTTCTTCTTCTTCTTCTTCTTCTTCTTCTTCTTCTTCTTCTTCTTCTTCTTCTTCTTCTTCTTCTTCTTCTTCTTCTTCTTCTTCTTCTTCTTCTTCTTCTTCTTCTTCTTCTTCTTCTTCTTCTTCTTCTTCTTCTTCTTCTTCTTCTTCTTCTTCTTCTTCTTCTTCTTCTTCTTCTTCTTCTTCTTCTTCTTCTTCTTCTTCTTCTTCTTCTTCTTCTTCTTCTTCTTCTTCTTCTTCTTCTTCTTCTTCTTCTTCTTCTTCTTCTTCTTCTTCTTCTTCTTCTTCTTCTTCTTCTTCTTCTTCTTCTTCTTCTTCTTCTTCTTCTTCTTCTTCTTCTTCTTCTTCTTCTTCTTCTTCTTCTTCTTCTTCTTCTTCTTCTTCTTCTTCTTCTTCTTCTTCTTCTTCCTTGTCCAAAGGCCTTTTATTCTTGTCATTGCCATTGCAAGTATCAGGATCAGCAAATGTCTGCCCACTGCCCGGGTATCATAGTGTTATTCATTCTATGTTTTAGGATTTAACTAAAGCATTCTGCTTTCAGATATAGAGTCAGAATTAGTTGCTAGTTCCTAATGGGATGGAAGATAAGAGCAACCTCTTTCTGTAGACAAGGGCTATAATTCCCCCTTGTTCTTTCTGAGCACAGAACTTTGGGTTTCGGTATCATTCTCATGAGATGCAATTGTAACATCTTCAATTGTTCATCGCTATCACTCCTCCACTGACAGTTATAGCCTCCTAGTACTATTGCATACACACATCTTTAGGCTTGTTGAAATATCTAACTTATGCCTACTTTGAGTAAGAATTCAGATAAACATGCTGGTGCTTTACAAAGCTTGCTTATTAGATTAAAAGAAATTAGTAAAGAGAAGAAAATATATTCCTACATACAGCTGTCTTTCAATTCTTCAATTTCATTGGGCTGCCTCTGATTTTAAAAGAATCTTTAAAAAGCATGATATTGTACTTAACAATTTCAGGTTTGTTGAAAACATAAAGACACAAGTAAAAAGGAAAGAAATACATACACCTAAGGGAAAAAACCCAAACTTCTCTGAGCTTAGAAGAATTCAAAGCAGCAAAGAAAAGAAAATGTAGTCTGACATAAGTTAATTGGAAAATGATAGTGGTCTTCGGAACTATGACATTCTATGAGATGCATAATTTATTTATTGAATTAAAGCATAACTTTAATTCTAAGGTCTCTTCCAATCACCATCACAAGAAAGGGAGCTTGAATATGATCCACACTGATTGTGAAAAATTGTTTGTCAGGATTTTGGCAAATGTGCCTTAAAATTCTTTTTGCTGATTAAATTTCCTTTTGAACATTACATTACCTGAAAACTTTCTTTCAATAGGTAAATTAAAATGTCCACATAAAACTGGTTAAGATAAGCAGCATTTCAAGAGATGCACTGTTTTGTAACCACAATACTTACTAAGAAATAATCTCTTTCCCCTTTCTCTTATGAACTTGTAACTAGGGAATCGTATTTTATCCAAACAAGTATTTCTTTCTCCCTGCCCACACAACAAACAAATCTCTCTTCCTTATATTACCTGTAAAACTCTAAAACAAAATAGCAAAGGTCAGGGAGCTTACCAACATTATAGAAAGAAAAGAGCAAGGGGTAAGAATGAAGACCAGAAGAAGTACCTTCTTTTAGTTTTCTCTCAGTAAACAGCTTTGGAGCACTGAAGGAGAGCTTGTATAAATAGTCACAAAGGAAGGTGGAAGAAAAAGAAGGATCATGGCATGAAACATTGTCCAGAAGTGCATCATAGTTAGGAAAACCTGCAGAGGGGAAAAAGGAAAACTTGGAGAAAAAGTGGCCCAGCTCATGGGTCCATCACCCATGATTACATCCACATTAGATTATTATTAGGCACTCTATGTAGTATTGGCTCTCGGCTCTATACAGAAAATTCAACCAGAATAAGAACATGAGTACTTGACTACTTCTGGACACAAAGAAAATGGGGAGTGTGGCCTGTAATTCATAAAAGCCAACAGAATGTCTAATATATTCATAAGCTGTTTGAAAGTGTCACTTTTAGAGCCTTGGGGCAGGTTACTTAAACAATTCTGTAAATTCAATCCATCTTCTTCAGAAATAATATCAGGTACAGAGACCTTGGCAACAGGCTATTTGGAGTGGTGAATATAAAAAGCACATCTTCTAAGCAGTGGCTCCTCTTTTATCACATTCTCTTCCATGGTATATAATTTTCCTCCTACTTCCCTTAGATCAGCGGTGCCCAAACTATGGCCCATGGGCTGGATCCGGCCCCCAATACCATTTCATCCAGCCTGCAACACCCTTGCCGCTCCCAGAAGCAGAAGTAAAATGTGCCCATGCATGCGCAGAATGCTGCTGTAAATGCACCTGAGGCTGTCATAAACGTGTTTACAACAGATGTGGTTGCAATTATGGCAACATTCTGTGCATGTGTGGGTGCGTTTTACTTCCACTCTGGTGGGAGGAACCATGTGACCAGCCCACTAAACCACATGACCAGCCCATGGCCCAAAAAGTTTTGGCACCCCTGCCTTAGATGTTTCTGCTTCATATATTTTTTTCTTCCAAACTGCAAGATATTTGGCTAAGTTTTTAAAGTGCTAATATTTATTATTTTACATTATATTTCCTGAGGGTTTTGGAATGAGGTTTCAGTATTATGTTGCTGTTGTTGTTTTGGTTTATATTTTTAAGTTGTTTTGAAAGGGATTTTCTGGTCTGAAAGGGTACATAAAATTGATGACATAAAAGAGTAAATTGTCATACCAATCACTTATAGATACACATGAGTCACACAATGTGTAATATTGGTGTCATTTCATCCCTGTAGCAACTTCTGGAGATTAAAGACTCCCACCATCCCATAGTGGTTAAGAAGCTCATCTTGTTAGCTGGAAGGTCGTTAAGTCAGAAGTTCAAGACCCGAGTACTGCATGATAAAATTACTGCCTGTCTCTGTCCCAGCTACTGCAAACCTAACAGTTCGAAAGCAAAAAAATGCAAGTAGATAAATAGGGGTACTTTGGTGGGAAAAGATCTTGGGGACATGAAAGGAGGCTCATTCAGGCATCCCCTGAGTGGAGTTCCTCCAGCAAAAATCCTTTCAACCCAGAAAGCACCTTTGTGTGCTTCTGACATGATTTTTTAAAAAATCCCATTGCCCCCAAAAGCTTGCCCATGAGGAACAGAATTCCACTACAGCCACACCATCTCTGGAGGGCAGGGACTGGAAAGCTTTTATTCGTAAAAAATCACAGCCAAAGTTACAGAACAGATTTTGAACAATATACAGTAAAACCTTGGATAACGCTAAAACTTGGTTCCACAAGTCTTGGTGTTATCTGATTTTTAGTGTTATCCGATCCATGTTAAAATCCTATGGGATGGATCGGATAACGTTCAAGCTCCATAGAGATACATTGTAACCGCACAGGCTTTAGCAGTTGTTATCTGATCCATCCCATAGGACCTTAATGTTATTCGATCCAATTCTCCTCCCCAGATTACTTAACGTTATGCAATTTTAGCGTTATCCGAGGTAAACGTTATCCAAGGCATTACTGTAGTTTAAAGTATATCTCAGAGGTGGAGAATATATGGCATTCTGTACATTGGTGGATTGCAGTTCCTATGACACCTTAGTACAGACTATGTTGGCATACTGAAGGAATTGTACATCTAACGTCTGAAATGTACATCTAACGTCTGCCTTACATAAATGGGTTGGCTCAGGAAATGGGGTAAATTTAAGCGAGAAAGTAGTCCAATTAAGACAGTTATTGTGCTACTGCTAGATAAAGTATATAAAAATTTCAAATAAATAAATAAACTTGTGTAATGGTGGCTGTTTAGAAGCATCGAATCAATTCTGACTTACAGGAACCCTTTCCAGAGTTTTCTAGACATAGAGTACTCAGAAGTAGTTTGCCAGTCCCTTCTTCTGGGGGTGTCCTGTAAGCTATAAGGAAATAATATTGTAGGTAAGGCCATAATTCATCATATTTATTTCAATGAGCCAGTAGTATCTCAGCCTGTTTTTCCATTTACCCATTCTGTGTCTCCTGTGCACTGTATTACTAGTTTCTAAAATGCCAAACTCAAGGAGATTAAAGAGTTGCCTACAATCAGTTGTACTTAGTTCATGATTTTAACCTGTTTGCAAATAAATAAATAAATCACAGGATCATTTGTGTTAAATATATTGTGCTGATCTTATAGGAAGTTATATGATTCAAAGTACTGATGCAGTTCTCTACCTGAAAACTTGTTGTGGTGGAGAAATTCCATCTGAAGCTTTTGTCCTGATTTCTTCGCTAACAAGTATGGGGTACTGTAGACAGGATCTCCTGTAGCACACATCACATCTGCTCCGCTAAACAACAACATCATTGTTTCCAGTACATCTTGCTTGACTACTGCAGCACACAGGGCCTGATCACAAATATAAAAAGCAAGAACTACAAGCAGAAAGCTAAAAAAGGATGAGATGAATGGCTCTTAATCTAACGGTTAACTATACTGGTGTTACATCCTGCATGTCGCATTTCATGTGTCTCGTGAGTGATGGCGCAGAGATAATAGTGTGTGGGTCACTTCATGGCAAGATGGGATCCACCTTAAACAAATTCATGCCAGTGACATTTTTCCTGCTTCAGGGGAAAAATGCATTCTCGGATACGAGTAGATGATCAGGGGAAATTGATACAGCAAAGTTAGAACACACTATTTATCCTCATAAGCTCCTTAGGTATTACCAATACTGGGGGACTGGCAGGTCTGAACCAATACAATTAAAGACAGCAGTCATCAGGACATACACTGTTATACTTCAATACCAATTGGAATATACCTATGTTATTGCATTTCAGAACTAGTCAGCATCAGGTGTGGTAGATATTTAGCTGAGAGACCATCAGATAATACCAAATATCCCCAGGTGGAACTATCACTAAAATATGGGGAGCTACTGCTGGTCAGAGTTCACAACACCCAGTTCGATAGTCCAATCATCTGACTTAGTATAAGATAGTTTACTATGGACACCAAATGAGAACAAAGGATTCACTTGAGAAAGCCTTGATGCTGGGAAAGGTGGAGGGCAAAAGAAGAAGTGGGTGGCCAAAAATGATGGTATTGTAGATGCAATGGGCACAGAGCTGGGCGGGCTGATGAAGATGGTGGAGGACAAAGGTGCCTGACGGGCAACGGTCCATAGGGTTGCAAAGGGTCAGAATCAACTGTGAGACTGAACAACAACAAAAGTTTCTTTTTATGTTTTCCCTATAAAATTGACACACTAACATACTAGCCCTATTTGGAAAAGAGATGAGAGTTTGCATTAACATTATACAGAGTTGATCTATAATTAACATTATACAGAGTTGATCTGGAAAAAATAGGATTAGATAGTCACAGCCAACTTATAGCCCACTAATATAAATTATCCCATTTAGGTAACATTAACATCCAAAATTCTGTAATTTACACTGCCGTAAGAGAGATGATGTCACTGACAGTGAGAGATTGCAAATAATTAATGAGTTCCTGCTTTGATCCAGAGGCTTACCTGACTCATTTATTTATTTATTTATCTGACTTATATTGCTGCCCAACTCCGAAGATTCTGGGCAGCTCACAAAAAATAAAACCAACCACATTTTAAAAACCAATAAAAACCCCATTAAAACTGCCACCAAAAAATCATTTCAAATTGCCTCATTGTGCAATAATCCTGTGAGCTCTGGGATGGAAGTAAGAGCTTTTTAATTACCAAAAATCTCCCCATGCGAGACGATGTCATCACTCAAAACTCATTTTATTAAGGCAGGGGTGGTCAACCTTGGTGCCCCAGGTGTTCTTGGACTTCAATTCCCAGAAGCCCTGGGCTTCTGGTGATTAATGTTTAAGAACATCTGGAGAACCAAGGTTGATCACCCATGTATTAGGGGAACAAAGAGATAATGGCTGAATCAATGTAATTTATGACTCCACTGAATCAATGTAATTTATGACTCACCAAATCCTCACTGATTTAGTGTATCTACTATACTTGTGATTTACTGTTATAAACAACATAATTTAAATCATAAAAAGTAAGACTCCCACACTCAATTTCTGCAAAAGTTTACCTTATTTAACTCTTCTTTAGTTTTATAAAGTAGAGTAGTTTTTCTGAATCTTCCCTCTTTATATTTTTGGGTGATGAAAGTTAGCCTCTTGTCTGTTGGGGCATCCATATTTAACTCTTCTTCAGGTTGAATATTTCCTTCCCAAAAGCTATTTGCCCTCTTATTACCTATCACAATAAAAAGCTGCAAGATGAGAGAGAAAAAGATTTTACCTTTTTTAAAAAATATATATAAAAATAAAGCTAAAAAAGAAAGGTTACTGAAAACAAAACAAGTGTTAATAACACAGAATTAAGACCAACAAGGGAATAAACTTGGAGACTGCAAAACACCTGAGAAATAGGAAATCCACCCCCTACTGATAGGAATACCCTGCAAATAAAATACACTACACTAAGTTAACTCATATTCTGGGAGAAAGAGCAAATGCATAATATATATGAAATGAATTTGCACGTTCTGCTACATAGACGATTCAAATAACTTTTACTCACCCTCTCATTTTACTGTCATGTACCTCATTCCTTCCTACCTCAATTCATTCTATTTTACCTTATGAGATTAAAAAAGGGATGGGATGAGAAAGAAGCTTTCCCATTTCATCACGAAATAGGAAAGGAGCTACAAAGAACATTAATTACTATTACATCTACCATCCTATCCAATCACCCTCGTTCCACACCCCATCAGTCACATCTCCATTAGCCATGGGCTAGAGAGCTATTTTAAAAAAATAGGATATACATTACAAAATACATACATAAAGAGAGATCTGTACAAAAGCTTCTTTATATTAATCTTGCTTACACACTCAAACCAAATCAACAGAATTTTGAATCTAGAAGATGTGGGCACAGAAATAAAGCTGTCTTGCGCTAAAGAATCTCAAAGATTCCTATTAAGTAACTCTCAAACCACTTAATTTACTTCATGTGAGGAAATTGTACAAAATATTTTAATTAAAGTATGGGGATTGCTCAGTCCTATGAAAGCAGGATGAAACCCATTACTTGCAAGAAAAATGTCCCCACATATTTCATTTTTATTCCTCATACTTCTCGTCCCAAGAAATTTCAAAATGGCCTAATATGAAAGAAATATTATTCAATAAAAATAGTTACTTTTAAAATATTACAATGCTTTAGAAACTTCAAATTATTGTAAAACTGTTCAAACTTCCCAATGAAGGCCACAAGACATCTCTAGGTTTGGGGGGAAAGTTACTTCTTTGACCTCACTGGCTAGGGTTCTGGAATGCAAGCCAAAAACAAACAAAAACCACATCTTTTTCAAACTCTGACTTCTCCTTGTGAGGACATATTTTCTTCTCCCACACCATTCTTTCCTACCTCAATGAGTTCATTGCTCCAAATGCTACCATCCATTTTGAGGCTTCGGACCTTTGAATCTCTGGGACCTAATGATCTGTGTTGCCCTGGATCAAAATAGCATAACAAAATGAAATAAGACAAATAATAATTGCAGTACTAATATCTATTAGTATATAAATGTGAAAGTAAAAGAATTACAAAGCTTCCAGAATACACAATATACTTTTTGTATATATTAATGAAGGTCTGTTGACTGCTGAGAACCCAAGGCCTAAGCACAGTCAATCTCCATGCTTTCCTTAGATGGGCTGAAAGATACCTCTGCATATACAGTTGTACCTCGCTTAAAGAGCATGATGCGTTCCACAGGATTGCTCTTTAAGCGAGTTTGCTCTTTAAGTGAAACACCATTGTAAGTGACCAATTGTGGGGGGGAATGCGAACCCCGATTTATTTGTTAAGCGAGTTTTTGGTTGGTTTTATTTGTTAAGTGAAGCGACCATTCAGAGAAAATTATGCTCTTTAACCGAAATGCTCTTTATGCGAGGTTTGACTGTATTTTTGTACATGTACATGTTCCTTCATCCCTCAGAATGAACAAAGTGGGTATGAACATGGATGGCATCCTTCTGTGGACTTATGTGACAAAAAAGGGGGGATGAGACACTCTGAAAGAAGAGTTTCCAGGATTTTTTTTAAAAAAATTCTACATCAGTACGTTTGTCATAAGGCCTGACTGAAAACATTAGCAATAAAGCATGTCTTGTTTAAAGGAAAATCTGGGATTTTTTGCAACTATTATTATACCATTTATTTCCCACTCCGTTTAATTTAACTGGTATCTAAATGATACTTATATCATTTAATGAGGACCTCCAAATTGAGAACACACACAAATACTTTAAAACGGTGGGACAGCTGACACATAACAGAAAAGAATTGCCTCACTTATTATACAAGAATAGATCAGAGAGAAGAGATGCATTTATTTTGGTATAGGACATTTAAAGAAGAGAGAGCAAATTATAAATAAATATGCTTATGTAATGCCATGCACGCTCATTAAAGCATAGAGAGCCAATAGGAGGTCTTCATAATTACCTGCACACTTCTTACATATGACCACACAGAGATTGATAGATGCCCAGTCAGGATCAGGAGCTTTACAGTCAGCACAGATCCTGTTTGATTCATTGTACCAGATCTTCTCTGCCACTTCATAGTCAGAGAGAGTTTCTGCTATGGACTGCTGCAGTGCTTCAATCCACTCCTGTTTTTCTTTCTCAGACTCGGCTGTAAAGCTGAACACCAAAATGAAATGTCTTTATTTTAAATACAAAGAACATAGGGCTTGTTTGGTTGTTTGTCAGTCATTTATTTTATTATCTCCCCCCCCCCCCCCCCCACTGCATTGAGAGAAACTTTGAAATCCGGAGAATGAAGTTCAGCAACAAAAAAAGTCAATGAACATTCACTGCACCAAAAACATACACAAATACACACTTAGACTCCTTTCTTCAACAGATCCATGAGGGATGGGAGAAGAGAAGCCCTCCATGCACACAATTCCCAAAAGGCCTTACTAAGCATAGCCAACTGTGGGGGACAATGGGAATCCAAAATGCCTGGAGGGCTGCATGTTCCAAATCTCACAGTTATATACATTAGGTCAGGGTGGTTCAGGGGTTGCCAAACTATGGCGCTGGGGCCATACCTGTCTCTCAACACCAATTCATCCAGCCCACACCACCCTCATTGCTCCCAGAAGTGGAAGTACAACGCGCCCGTACATGTGCATTTTGCTTCCGCTTCTGGGAGCGACGAGGGTGGCGTGGGCCAATTGAATAGGCATTTGGGGGCTGGATTCGGCCCCTAGGCCATAGTTTGAGCACCCTTGCATTAAGTAAAGGTAAAAGGCAAATGTCGCCCTTGCTTGAAAATCCAATTCTAGGGTTTGGTGCTCATCTCTGTTTATAACCAAAGAGCCAGCGTTGTCTGCATCTGCAGATGTTTCTGGGGACATGTGGCAGGCATCACTAGACAATGGAGTGCATGGAACACTGTTTACCTTCTCACCAAAACGGTACCTATTTACCTACTTGCAATGTGTTGCTTTTGAACTGCTAGGTTGTCAAGAACTGGGACAGAGAGGGAAACTCACTTCATCGTGGAGCACTCAGGTCTTGAACGGTTGACCTGCTGATCTTCCAGTCATCAAGTTCAGCATCATAACCACTAAGCCACTGTAGTCCCTTAGTACAATACATTCCTTTTTTGCAGAGGCCTCTTATGACAATAGCACAGAGAACAATGGGAACTAATCACCACAGTTCCATGTTCTTTCTAATCTAGATTCCCACTTCATGGGCTTAGAATATCACAGGTAAAAACGCAACAGGAAACTGTGGTTTAAACCAGCAATGAAGTAACTGTGGTCCTCGATGTTGTGGCACTGCAGGCCCCATCAAGTCTAATCCCAGAGGATGATGGGAAGGGGTGAGCCCACCGTATTTGCCGGCGTACAAGACGACTGGGCGTATAAGACAACCCCCCAAAATTTCCACTCAAAATATAGAGTTTGTTATATACGCGCTGTATGAGACTACCCCCTCTTCCGCACACCTTCCACACACCAAATAAAACGTAAAAGAACATCAGATTTGATTTCAACATGTTAATTTATATTCAAATGCTTATGACATGCAGAAAAACTGTCACAAGGCTGTATGTTATCAAACATGTACAGTAAACATAAAACAGTGCAAGTGCAAAGTGGTGCTTATTTATCTACCATATATACATGAATATAAGCCGACCCGAATATAACCCAAGGTACCTAATTTTGACCTTGAAATCCAGGAAAATAGATTGACCTGAGTATAAGCCAAGAGTGGGAAATGTAGCAACTGCTAGTGAGTTTCAGTAATTAAAATACAGTAATATTAATTATTTTATTGATTTTTTTAGAACTGTACTTGCACCATCCACCAGTGGTGGCGCTGCAGGTAAAGTGGATGGGCAGGTCAATTGCACTGAGGCAGGGAGTGTTGCTCTAGCCTAGCCTCTTGCTTCCCCTGCAAGCATGGCTTTTTCCTCCATTTTGGGCAGAGCAGAGATAAGGGCAGAAGGTACCAGTAAATGAAACCCTTTCTTTTCCCCCACCAGTTTGAAAGGGAGACACAATTGTAATGTAGAGCTTCTTTCTTCATCTGGATGGCATGTAGAATGAGGTGGGCGAGCATCGGGAGGCCACTATGGGCAGCTATATCTATCCCAACTGAAGTGCACCCGGCGTATAATAAGACGACACCCCACACACACACTTGGAGGCATGTTTTTCAGGGTGAAAAAGTCATCTTATATACCAGCAAATACGGTATATTTACTGGTACTCCATTGCTGTTCAAAATAAATCTTTAAAATATAACTAGGAAAAATGGAAGGTCCTTAGAAGATTCCTAAGAAGCAGTGGCCTTGCCTGAAGTCAGTTTCTTATGCCAGAAGAGCCTTCTGGAAATATGCTCTGGGAAATGTACAGGGAAGACTCAGAAAAGCAAAGTTAAGTATTTGTGCCTCCCTCTTGACTCAGTGGGCATAGATCTGGGTGGGCTACAGAGGATGGCAGATGACAGAGCAGCCTAGCCTGCTGTGGCCCATGGGATCACAAAGGGTCAGACTCAACCTCAATTCAATTCAATGAGACTCAACTTTGCAACTGAACAACAACTCAAATTCTCCCCTCTCCCTGCACTGAGAATACATATTACGACAGCAAACACATAAATAGGGTAGGAAATATCCATTTGGTGAGATAATGTGTTCACTGTCAGCTTTACAGGCAGCTTTATAGGAAAGTTGTTCTCATTACAGAGAAATACATTTAACTCGTACAGGTGGTTTCACAGCATCTCTCTAAAATAGTCTCTACAATAATTAATGTCTCTATTTCTATTTTTAAATCAAATCTTACCTAAAGCTTCTGTAAGGTGTAATTATTTCAAATGATTGTTTTGCTGTCCGGTCTACCTGTCTCACGTTAGCCACATTCATGGGGATTACAGTGATGCCGAATCCAGTCTTAAAATCCTAGTGGAGAGATGTAAAAGAACATGTCAGGAGAAAAATACACAAAAATTTTCTATAAACAGTGATTTTTTTAAGCAATTTCACCATCTACGGATGGTGAAATACATGGGAAAAGTGATGCTAATGTATGAATTAAAGAATACTTTGCATGCCAAAAGGGCTCAGGACCAGGACTCATGGAACTGGATCAGTGGTACAGATTTCATGCTCTGATGCAGAAGGCAAATGGAAGGTCACTGCATTATATTTGCAGGACAATCTTAATGGCTGATCAGCATGATGATAGCCTTCAGGTGCATTTGAGCAGTTGGCCTGTTTAGGAGGTGAGAATAGGTCATGTGTCACACATATATTTGTTTTCCAAAAGTGGACAACAGCTGTGACACTCAAGAACAGGCAGGACAGTCATTGTTGCTCACTGATATCTGCCTTATGGTGGGATCTGCCCCAGTCATAAAACATGCAGGTCAGAATCCTAACCAAGATTTATTCATGAACTCCAAGTTTAGAAGCTGCTAAGGTGATTTGACAAGGACTCAAGAGGTGCTTCTTGTCACATGAGGCTGGCACCTCAGCAGGTTGTTCTGGTTACATCTATAGTTGTAGTTCTACATGCTCAAACATATTCAACAAGACACTGGTCAAATGGAGAAAGCCTTATGCTCATTCATACTATAATGTGCCTAAATCCAAGAATATAAAAGATGACACACCCAAGGCCACTTCTGAGGATTCAATTCCTTTTAGGATTAGAAGCCTTCTCATACAGACCATTGCCAGTGGCCTAGACTGTAGGCACCTTATCACTTTCTTCCATATTTGGTGTTCCACTAGGTGTACATATTAATTCTGTTTAGACTGTCTTCTAACATATAGTCATTATTCACTACTACATAATGTGCTTCCAAGCCCTAGCTGACAGGTGATTATAGAGTTCATTCCTCACACATGCAATGATAGAAGTGGTTTAATAAGACACCACCACATGTCAAGAGAAATCACTGTGTTGTAGCAAAGAAGATATATCAGAAAGTTCCATTAATTGAAGAAAAATATGGGATGTTCAAAAGCAATATAAGAATTATTAGAACCATATAAGTGGGTTAGGATTAATGGCCCAGAGAGGCAACAGAAGAATGAGTAAAACAGAGTAATGAATTCCTCCAATAATAAAGTAGAAAAATCTGTATCTCTAAATTTAATAATTAGAGATCAAGAATTTGGATTTTGGCTATCATGGTCTGCTATTGAAATCTGGTATAAACTTTCTCAGGCTGCTCTGTACTCAAGTCACTGAATATTCTTTGGGACACAACAATATACTATCAATACTTAAAATAAATACTGTAAATAAGTGAACAATCTCCAAATTCTAAAAATGAGGGCACTCCACAAAATTGTAGCTTTGAAATTGGACTTCAAATCAACACACATGGTAGAAATGTAGCAGAAAGTCAGTTTTTGCTAGGTGCCAAATTTGAGGAAGTTTAAGCAAAGGGATTTTGAGAAGTTTTTTTTTAAAAAAAATTATAACTCCAGATTTTGAACAGATCAAATAGACTGGAAACACTGGGAGAATTGACCCATTCATTCATTCATTCATTCATTCAATTGCAGGAACTGAAATATTGATCCATTTGAAAAGGCCTCTAAAAAGGGTAAAACTGTAAGGCATGAATAGATTGGAAGTGAGAAAAAGAATTAGAGGATGTGCAGAGTGTGACTGTGAGTAGATAAAAAGTAGTTGTAGTAGAAGTGAAGGCAAGGCAGAACAGATTCACAGCAAAGCCTAGAAATAGAATGTTACAAATTAGATGGAGCAGGTTTACCACATGAACCTTCCAAGGCAGTGATGGGATGTAACAGGTTCTCACCAGTTCTCCAGAACCGGTAGTAACTTTTCCCAGTGTCCTGGAGAACCGGTTGCAGCTTTTGGGGGGAACCACCTTTGGGGCTTACCTTTTCACTGGTTCCTCCACTGCACATGCGCGCCAAGCACTTGGTGTGCATGCATGCCTACAGTGCTTGGCGCATATGCACGGCCTCCTTGCTGTCCTCCCAAGTGGGGAGGAGGAAGAGAAGCTGCTAACCTGAAGCTCCCTATAGCCTGCTCCCCTAGATATTCTAGAGAACTGGTTAGGCAAAGACCTAGTACCTAACTTCTTTAACTGTTGAAAAGTTGAAAAGTGCCAAAATGAAGCCATCTTGTGGTGAGTTCATTCTGTAGTTCCTTCCATCTGACCTAGTGTGAGAAAGATTAGCCAGAATAAGCTTTAAACTCTGGTTTAAAAGCTCTGGTTGATTTGTGTTGTGGGTGGGTGGGTGTATTTTAATGTATTTTTATTTATTTAATTTATTTACAGGTTTGTGTTGTGGGTAGGTGGGTTGAGGTGTGTGTGTTTGTGTGCTTATTTTTATTTTATTTTATTTTATATTATTTTTTAATTTGTTTTCTTTAGTCCCTCCCACAACATCATGATGTCATGACATTGGCTCCGCCCATGATGTTAGCTCCGCCCACACTGTGATGATGTCATGGTGGGGTAGTAATATTTTTGACATCCCACCACTGTTCCAAGGTACATACACACAATTGAATGTTTAGTGAATTCTGTGGTAATCTGAACTGACCCCACCAGTCAGCAACTATTTTGCTGACACTCAGAATGAGAACATTTTAACTCCTTCATAGCCATTATAAGAGGGTTCTGTTTCTGGTTGTAAAAACATTAAAAATATTTTTAAAAACAAATATTGAGAAGCTCACCCATTTCAGCTGTGAAATAACTTTTTTTCTAACTAGGAATGGTCTTAACTTGATGTTAGCAGAGCTTTGGTGCCTATTTCACCCATCTTGTCACTATAAAATTGTTTGGTAACTAAGAAAAATCTCCAAAGATACTGTGTGCCAACAAGTCACTTCTGATGACTAACCCACCTCTGCAGCGACTATATGAGTTAATGACCTCCGAGATGTCCTATCATTAACAGCTGTGCTCAGATCTTGCAAATGAACAACATCTCATATTAGGTTGTTCTCTTTTCCTACACCCTCCCCATTCCTAACAAAATTTTCTTTTCCCAGTAAGTTTTGTTCAGATCTTACAAACTGACAACTGTAGATTCCTTTATTGAGTCAATCAATCTCATGCTAGGTCATCTTTTCTTACTGTCCACTCGCCAATTATCCCAGAAATATTGTCTCTTTTGGTCAGTTCTGTAGTAGGGGCTACAGTGGCTCAGTAGTTGAGTACCTCGCCTTGTTAGCTGGAAGGCTGGCAAGTCGGCAGTTTGAGACCCAGGTACTGCATGACGGTTCGAGTGCCCATCTCTGTCCCAGCTCTTGGGGACATGAAAGGAGCCTCATTTGGGTATTCCCTGAGAGGCGTTTCTTCTGCAAAAATCCTTTCAAACCCAGAATAATTTCTGACAAAAAAAAAATATTATTAGATTTGTATTTTTGTTATATGTGCATGTAGAAAACATTAGACAAAGTAAAGAATGAGGAAGTGGAGGAGAATTATTAGAAATGTATGTTTATTTTGATTTTCAATATTGAGAAGAGGGTAATTTATTTTGAGCTTTTGCTTATTATTATTATTGTTGAAGTCATTGTTATCGTTAATTGTATTTTATTAAGAATGTTGACATTATAATTTCTATCAATCTCAGATTTTTGAGAATAAGTTTAAACAACAAGGAAACAGAAAACAGTAATGTTCTTTTGGAAGAACAAATTACAGTAAAGCCATGACTTACATAAAAAGTCTGTTCTATAGGCTTTTACGTACATTGTTTTTTTACGTAACTCAAAACAAAACCACAGGAAAAATGGAATCTTTTACATAACTCGAAGCAAAACCATAGGAAATTGTGTTACATAAATCGGGACATTTACATAAATCGGGACAGGGTCTTAGCACAAAATCATTACGTAAGTCGAATTTTACTTAACTTGAGGCATGCATAAGTCAAGGTTTTACTGTACACATCTAGTTGTCTTGGGAGCATAGTGTGGCCATTTGAACTACTTACTCAGATGACTGTACTAATAAGCTAAGCACAACATGCTGACATATTTGTCTTTATTAAGAAGCAGATATTGGCAAAATTATTTTCCTAGACTATAGCTCTTGGCATTTCCAGATAACATGGTCAGTGACGACTGCTGTTAAAGAATTCTGGATGGTGTCATCCAAAAAGTAAATTTTACAAGCTCTGCTGTGAATCTAATTCCCTGCTAAATGTAGCCCATGGCAATGAAATAAAACAGTGGCTAGGGGTGAGAGTGGTTTAGGAAGGACTATACTGAGTACCAGTAGGAGGGAAGGATTGAAGCTGCCAGATTGGATTAGCATTTGCTTGATTTTTTATATATATAACCCAACTATTCATCTATTTAAATATGCACACATGTGTATGTATATTTGCACTGTATGTACATATCTTGATAAAAACTGAATATGGAAATGTAAACTAAGCTGGGATTTTGTAATCATAACAAAGTATTACATCTGATATTTCTGAAAGAAATGACCTTTTGTTTTCTTCCCTGGTTTTTGCAACCATAATCACTTTCCCTTGTATTTTCCCCTGCAAATGATAGTGTGTCACTCTGTGGGAGATTCCTGTGCTATTGTCATGGCACTACAGAGACTTTTTGCCATCAGCATAAACTGATGGCAAAAAAGACAGCCATCTCAGAAGAATAATATCAGAACCATATGTGTCTGGCTAAATGTCAGTTTGCATGCACTAACAATGCACATGGTAGCTTTACAAGGTTTTCCTTTCTTTGTTTTATCCTGAAAAACATTCTGTAAAGTAGATTCAGCAGAAAGGTACAGACTGGCAAACAAGAGCATTCACTGTAACAAAGCTGAAATTGGACCTTGGGTCCCCTACCAAGTTGAACACCATAGTAAATAGACCAGTGATTCCCTTTGATCAAATGGTATAAAATATAGCATCAATTACTGTACTCAACTTGTATTTTATGAGGATAGGGATGCCTAAAACTGTATTATATGCTGTTAAATTGGAAATGATGTATAACAACTCTAATAGGGTTCTTAGAGTAAGTGATATTTTTAAGGAGTGGTTAAAGTCAGTTTTAAACACACACACCATCAAGTATCCATAGCCAAGCAGGGATTCAAACCTAGATCTCTTAAATACTGATCAATTACTCTGAATCAGTAGTTCTCAACCCAGGAGCCCCAGAAATTCACGAAATACAGATCACTACACCACACTTGGTCTTTTTGGGCCAGTCCATTCCCGTTTTGAGAACTCACATATGCCAGCCCTAAGTGGGAGCCTTTTGCTCTCTAGATGTTAGCAGCTTCCTTTCCCATCAGTTTAGCATGTCCAATGGAAGCTGCAGGCCGAAACATCTGGAGTGCCTAGGGTTCCCTACTCCAGCTGTAATAATACATAAATTTACATAAAATGTTACACCCAAGCACATGTGCATGTTCTAGTTCCATGATAACCAACTTTATTACACAGCTGACCCTTATCTCCGAATTAGGATGATCAGGGGGGTGGGGACACAGTAGGAACTGAACAGTCAGAATGACACACACGCTGAGAGAGCAACTTTTAAGAAGAACAAAAAGATGTTTAATACAAAGTCAATTTTTAAAGAATCACAAGAAAATTAAGAGAATTTAACAAATGGTAAGTAAATGCTCAATCTAGGGAGATGTTTGTAAACTGTGTCTCTCTATCTGTTGTACTGCAAGTCCCAGCATTCTTCACTACAGTATTTTTGTCACAAAATTATTTCTCCAGGAGTTAGCATTTGTTTCCTACCATATTTCCCTATGGTACTGAGCCATGGCAGGTCACAAGACTTGAACCCAGAGGCACATTCCAAAAATAACCGAGATTAATGAGTGTCTCTTATTTATTTATTTATTTATTTATTTATTCAGATTTATATTGCCGCCCACTCTTTCTTGGGCTCATATTTATTTATATTGTTCTGTCATGTGGCAAGAAACTTTTCCTACCCCAGATCACTGCTAGCATTTGAGGAGTGTGACGAGATGCAGTTTATGACTTAAAACCAACACTTGTTTGTCTATATTACTTTCTAAAAAGCCATCATAAATTTAGTTTTGAATTCATACACCTAGGTTACAGTAGCTTTGACAACACCAGCTATTTTAGATGGGTCTCTAATATGCATTCACAAGGGCATGTTGCAACAAGTAAGGTGAAATCTGAACTGACTATATCTTGGAAGGGTAACAAAACTCAAGCTAGACAGCACACATCAACAGACAATGCATTCACACAATGGAACAGCTGACATTTGCACAATGAAAGTGCCATTTCCTTCCAACTAAGCTTCTCTAGCACAGGAATGGAATACCTTAATAATAAAATTGTGCTTATTCAGAATGTAACACTCTGATGGCTAATAGATTTCAGCAGTTGTGATCACATTATGTCCCTACCTCTATCCTTTTATATTTTGAAGTCTGGTATTTGTGCAACAAGCCAACAAAACAAAAAACCTAAAAGAATTGGTGGCCAATGAAAAGAGGATTCCATCTAGCCTTGTCACTTTGACGAAACCCAAGATGTTTATTGCATTGTTGCTTTAGAATCAGGACGGGCATAATCACAAACTCTCAGAAGCCCTACTGGAATTTTAATTGATAAAAGTAGTGATGAAACATAGCTATTAGCTGGAGTCAGCCATATCATTACTTATTTCCATCTTTTCCTCTCCTTTAAGAGTGAAGAGGGCGCCTGGAGAAATTACCCCTTCTGATCTTGGAATTGGACACTTGCAGAAAAGGTCTTTTCATTTGCATTTGTCAATGTAACTGCTCACCAATGTGGCCAAATGAGAAGTGCCGCTGCTATTCTTAAAACTACATATGGACTGATATGCCTGAAGGCAGTCCTCCAGGTAACATAGCCGTAAGACAGTGATGGCAAACCTTGGTACTCCAGCTGTTCTTGAACTTCAATTCCCAGAAGCCCTGATCAGGAAGAGTAATGACTTGGACTATTAGTAATTGAAGTCCAAGAACACCTGGATGGCCCTAAGACATTAAGGCTATAATGGAGAGTAAAGAATCTATGGTCCTCCTGATTTTGCGAGACTGAAATTGTAGTAATCAGGCCTAGTCAGAACAGCTAATAGTGATGGATCACAGGGAGATGCAATCAAATAAAGCCTGGAAAACCACACTTTATAAAGATTAAAAACTAGCACTTTAAAATAGGCCACAATATGTTTATTCTAACAACTGTTTTATTGTTTTTAGCAGAGTACTTTGTTTAGATTTATTTTCTTAGTAATGTTTAATGTGTCTTTTTTCCTCTGGGTAAATGCTTTAAGATTGTTTTTTATCTGAAAAGCTGCTAATAGGATATAATATCCACAGAATAGGACTCAGATTTTTCCAAAAGATCTTACTCCGTCAAATACTACAAAGATTGAGATTATTTTCAAGCATCAACTTCCACTATCAGAAAATCTCAGGGTGGCTGTTGGATCAGATTTATACTTTTTGAAAAATGCTATAATATACTATTGGACTCCCTACCAAATTTAACAGTTATCAGTTTATCATTTTGACCTGCTCTGTCTTCAGCACTGTGATTAGTTCAGATAGATGTCTTAATGCAAACCTCTGGAAGACAACAAGGGAATTTTTCCAGGATATATGATGATTTCATACTCTCATGATGTCCAGTATAACATCTAATCATCAAGCAACAATATACATATATTTTCTTTGGAAACAAAATAAAACCAAAATATTACTGCACAGTGACTAGCATGTATGTTATGTCAAATACACAAAAACTATGACTAAGAACCAATTTAAGATATCCTATAGTCCAATCCTAAACATCCATGCCCACATGTATGCTCCTCTGAGTTTAACTGGGCTGACTTCCAGCAAACAGATATAGGGTTTTGTTCTTACTTGATTAATTATATATTACAGCAAGGGTATGCTGAGCACCTTGGGAGGGCAGGGAACAGGAAGTGATGGGGGTGCCTATTCGGGGGTTGGGGAGGAGAAATCCTATACTTTCCCATTACCTCTTCCTGCCTCGGGGGCAGGGGTGCCAGTCACCCAACTCTGTGCCCTTTGCATAAACAATACCATGTAGACATCTCATTTTTGGCCTTCTCCTTCTTCTTTTGCCCTACACCTTTCCCAGCATCAAGGTCTTCTCAAGTGAATCCTCTCTTCTCATTTGATGACCAAAGTACACTAGAACATCAGATAACGTTATGACTTGGTTCCACAAGTCACGACGTTATCCGATTTTTAGCGTTGTCCGATGCATTGATCAAATGTTTTTTTAAAAAAAGCCCTGTTCCTTCTCCAAAGAGGAAAGTGAAGAGGGGGGAGATCAGGTTGGCTTGCGGAGGAAAAGCACCCGCCCCCCCCCCAGCAACCCGGGGATCCATGGGGCAGCCGCGCGGTTTGTCTCCGAAGTCAAGCTCAGCCCCTGCCATCGCTAGCCAGAGCTGAGCTTGACTTTGGCAACAACCCACACAGTGGCGATCGCTAGCCGGAGCAGAGTTTGACAGCTAAGCCCTGGCTAGCGATAGCTAGTTTGAGCTCAGCTTGACTTCGGAGACAACGCGTTCACCCAAGTGGGTGCGCGCATTGTTGCCGAAGTCAAACTCAGTTCCAGCTAGCAATCGCTAGCCGGAGCTGAGTTTGACAGCTAAGCCCTGGATTGGGTAGATGTTCTACCCAATCCAACCCCCCCCCCCCCCGATTGGCTCGGATAACGCTATAGAATTGTTATCCAGAATTGTTATCTGATGCAAGTTTTTTTTGAAAAAACTTGTATTGTTATCCAATTCTAGCGTTATCCGATCCAATCCTTATGCGGTGTTTTGCTGTACTTTAGTTTCATCTTCACTATTTGACCTTCTAAGGTTTGATTTCTTCTAAGATCGACCTGTTTGTTCTCCTCGCTGTCCAGGGTGCCCTCAAAACTCTCCTCCAACACCACATTTCAAAGGTGTCTATTCTTCTGTGCTCAGTTTTCTTATGGTCCAACTCTCACAGCCATACATTACTACCGAGAATACCATTGCTTTGACTATGCAGACTTTTGTTTGAAAGATGATGTCTCTACTTTTGACTATGTTCCCAAGATTTCTCATAGCTTGTCTCCCAAGAATTGGTCTCTTTTTTATTTCATGCCAGCAATCACCATCTGCAGTGATTTTGGATCCTAAAAATGTAAAGTCTGTCACTACTTCTACCTCTTCCCCATCTATTTTCCAAGTGCTGATAGGGCCTGTTTCCATTATCTTTGTTTTCTTAATGTTGAGTCTCAAGCCAGCTTAATATCAGGAAAACATAATGGTTAGAGCAGTATGGCAATGGAACCAACTGCCTCAAGAGGTGGTGAGTATTCCAACACTGGAAACATTCGAGAGAAAATTGGAGAACCATCTGTCACATGTGCTTCAATTCAGATTCCCACATTGAGCAGGGGATTGGACTCAATGGTCTAAAATAGGGATTCTCAACCTGTGGCCCACAGGCCAGATGCAGCCTGCAGCATCATTTCGTGTGGGAGCCCCACTGCCTCTTCCACAACCAGAAGTGTCATGTGGTGCAGGAAGGGGAAAATGGCCACCTGGCTCCCAAAACTGTCTAAGGAAGTGTGACCCACTCCCTGGTTTAAAAAGGTTGAGAACTCCTGGTCTAAACGGACCCTTTCAACTCAAGTATTCTAGGATTCTATTATGTTGTTATAGGCTGTCAAATCAGAACCAACTCATAGTAACTGTAAGCAGGTTTTCAAGTGAGATATTTAAGTAGTGGTTTTATTAGTTTCACTACCAGTGAGTTTCATGACTGAGAGGAATTTGAACCCAGGCTCCCTAAGTCATAGTCCAGTGATGGTGAACCTTGGCACTCCGGGTGTTCTGGAACTTCAATTCCCAGAAGCCCTAATCAGCAGGAGTGCTGAATTGAGCTTCTGGTGATTGTAGCCCAAGAATACCTGGAGTGCCAAGGTTCGGCATCATTGTCCTAGTCCCTTGGTCTGCAAATGTGGCTCTCCAGATGTTCTTGGACTTCAATTCCCAGAAGCCCCAATCAGCAGGAGTGCTGACTTGGGCTCCTGGTAATTCAAGTCCAAGAACATCTGGAGAGCCACATTTGCAGACCACTGTCCTAGTCCATCATTCTATCCTGTATACCAAACTGGACAGTTCTAATATAGACCTGTAGTTCCCCTGTGAATTGAGATCATGACATTACAGAGAGGGTCAGGAATTTTGTGG
This sequence comes from Furcifer pardalis, assembly GCA_030440675.1. Lineage (NCBI taxonomy): Eukaryota > Metazoa > Chordata > Lepidosauria > Squamata > Chamaeleonidae > Furcifer > Furcifer pardalis. The sequence continues at coordinate 29,578,303 of CP126892.1, forward strand.
TAGCGAGAGAGGAATGGGAAAAAGAATAGGGAGTGAGAGTTGTAGTCATAGATGAGGAAATGAAGGAGCTAAAGAAGACCAGAGAAGTGATAGAGCAACTAGGATTGCTGAAAGTGTGAGAGAAGGAAGGAGAAGATAAAAGAAAGTAGGCAGTAGAAGAATGGGAAATTAAAAAGCAAAGATATCAGAACAAGAGGACTTATGCCTGCTCCTGGAGTAAACCTTTAGCTTCAAGGAGGACCCCTGAACTAATAAGCTGGTGCAGTTGAGGGCACCTTTGAAAGAGGAAGAACACCAAGGCAGAGCTAAACTACACCACAAGCCCTCCTATTGGGGTGAAAAGGGAACAAAAGGGAAAGGTTTGAGAGAACCAGCAAATGGTCTGGGCTAAAAGGCAAAGAGAAGACAGTGGCCCAATGGAGAGGATGTCCATCCCCATGCCCACACTGCCAATGGCACATGGTATGACACTAAAAGACTGTAAGGCACAGGTGCAATGAAGCAACTGTCGACACTGCCTGAATGTAAATAGCTGCATACAATTTAGGCCTCTCTGCTGAAGAGTTTGTATTAATATGGGGTTTTGGTCATACTTTAAAAGTGTCAGTTCTTTCATTGGAAAGATGGACGAGGAGGGTGGACCACAGCAAGAATGAATTTATCCAAGATTTCTTCAATTAGAATCCACAGCTGACCCCACTTTAAGACAAGTTTTGTTTCTCAAATCCAAATAGCTCTATTCTATTGTCATTTTATAAATGATTTTCAGCATACAGTTCCCAAATACTTTACTGTACTTTCATTTGGATAACAAATACAATGTAGAATTTAATATGCAAAAAGAAAGCAAGAAAAAAAGTTAAGCATTTACCTGATCATTTTTGCAAATCCACACATTGTTTCCTTGCAGCAAGGTGAAGATTTTAGCTTTATAACCTTTCAGTTCCAGATATCCACTTTTTTCAGGCAGAACAGTGGTTTGTACTCGAGAGATTTCAGGCCGCGATTGCAAAGCACCAAGTATTGTACTAATCCAGTCATCTCTTTCATCTTAGAATAAAATAAAAATGTGTCATAAAACAAGGAATTGCAAAAATAGACACACATGTTTTAATATAATTTTAATGTTGAATTCTAAATGGTTTTGTTTATGCCTTTCTGTTTCATTACTTTTCTAAGCCCTAGGTGCTCGGCTAAAAAGCAGGCTAATGTATTTTAAAATAATGCAAAGAAACAAAATGAAAAAACTTGAGATATTTGAAACTAATACATATATATCATATATCATACAGAACTCATTTTACAACATACAATATTAGATCTTTATATCCTGCAACCCTACGAACACATCCCTGGTGGTATGGCTCACCGAACATAAATAAATGAGCAAATGTAAACAAGACTGCATTGTCAATGGTCACTTAGAAGAAAGAAAGGCAGCAGTACTGTATTGTACTACAATTTTAATAGACTTTCTTGTGGCAAAGAAGGATAAACACCAAAGTAGACACTAGCTGAAATCCTGTCACACATTTACTCAAAATGTGTAACTTTTAGCGGCAAACTGCCATAAGTTAATACATCTCCATAACCATTATCTTTGCCTCATGAGTTGTATGCAGTGGTGGGCTCCAAAAATTTTTACCACCCACACTGTGGGTGTGGTATAGTTGGTGTGGACAGAGGGAAATCTCTGTGTTGCACCCGAATTAGGACTACTTTATTTCAAAACTAGGATAGGCAGGGCCAGCCAGAATTTCTGCTACCGGTTCTGGTGCGAACCTGCTTATGCCCACCACTGGTTGTATGGCTTGGTGTATAATAATAATAATAATAATAATAATAATAATAATAATAATAATAATAATAATATTATTATTATTATTATTATTATTATTATTATTATTATTATTATTATTATTATTATTATTATTATTATTATTATTATTATTATTATTTCATGTAAGAAATTATTCTGGGTTGAAAGGATTTTTGCTAGAGAAAATCTGCTCAGGGGATATCTGAATGAGGCTCCTTTCATGTCTCCAAGAGCTGGGACAAAGATGGGTGCTCAATCCATCTACTGAGCAACCACAGCCGTAGGAAATGCCAATGGAGATTTCTTATGGCAATGTGCTGCTAAAGTTAACTCTTTGCTTAATTGGGAGGCAGGGTTTCAGTCACAAAAACATGGCTTTCTCAGTTTTCTTAAAAGAGCCGTATCAGGGTTTTTTTTAGTACAGAAACCTGGATCATCTGACATCCCTTTCTCCCATTATACTCCTGGTAGGAGCACAACACCTCTATATGCTATTGTGATAAGTTGTCTACTCGCCCAACAGCAGATACAGCGAGCTTTTGAGCTTCCAGATGTTTTAAACCACAATTATCACAATTGGTTGGGGCCTATGGGAGAGGTAAACCAAAAGATTTAAAGGGCAAAAAGTTCCCTACTACATCAGTAAGGTCTGAACTGACTCTCGGCTTCATCACTAAAGACTCAAATCAGTTGAACTTGACTGCTTAAAATGAAACAAAAGTCCTCTCAGTTCATTTCATGATAATGCTTTTTAAAACAGTATCAAAATCTAAATTCAGCATTTGTGCTATAAGTAGTATTTGTTGAGTTATCAATTGCAAGTCTGACCTAACAAGGCAATGGAAAGTATTCTACAAGAGCATTTATGGCTTCCCCATAGTCCTGTTAATTTTAACCTTGCCAGTAAACTTTACAGGAGTCAAAAGCTAAAGTGTTTCACTTAATAGGCGAATTGCTGATGTGTTTCAAGCCTTATTCCCTTGCTAATAATCCCCAAATGTCTGGTTTCTCCTTTCCATTCTGTCACATACATTTATAATTTAAGCTGTACAGTCATCTTCTGCTTTGATCCTGTATCCCATGGTCTACAAGGTTAAAAAACAAACAAAAATAAAACCACTGTGTCCTCTTTGACTGAGTTTAAGTTCTGCCTTTAGAATCTAAAACATTACTGCAAAACACAGCAAAAACTCAAATCCCATTTAATCCATTCTTGCATACAATGTAGGTGGATAGGTGAGTTGGGGGGGGGGAATAAAGCCTGTATCTGATTATCTTTGCTCTTCCCACCTCAAGCCATCAACCTGACATTGTTTTTTCTCAATTTGATACTGAACAACAACTCACAGCAGTTGGGTTTTAAGGGGTGTTAATAAATGCTGAAGAAACAAAGAAAGTAGGGGAAACCACTAGACTAGTGATGGTGAACCTTGGCACTCCAGGTGTTCTTGAACTTCAATTCCTAGAAGCCCTGATCAGCAGGAATGCTAAATTGGGTTTCTGGTAACTGAAGTCCAAGAACACTTGGAGTGCCAAAGTTAGCCATCACTGCACTAGACTATTCAGGTATGACCAAGATTAGCCATCACTGCACTAGACTATTCAGGTATGACCAAGATTATATCACTTATGAAGATGAGAAGGTGAAGAATGGGTTTAAGGCAGCGATAGCCAAACTTGTTAAGTTGGGAGCCAGGTCACACTCCCTTAGACAGTTGAGGGGGACAGTGTCCCGGCTGCCGTAAACACATTTGTGGCTGCCATAATTGCATTTACAACAGCCATAAACAAGTCCACAGCCGATTCCAGAGTGAGGGCAGTGGCCATGGGCCATAGGTTGCCTACCCCTGATTTAAGGGATTGGTATTGACAGACAGCGTGCCAGAATAACTATGGGTAGAGGTCCATAATACCATATATGAGACAGCATTTAGAACCATCCCAAAGAAGAAAATTCAAGAAAGTGAAGTGGCTGTCTGATGAGGTTTTACAAACAGCTGAAGAAAGAAGGAAAGTGAAAAGCAAATGCAAAAGAGAAAGATTCACCCAGTTGAATGCAGATTTCCAGAGAACTGGTGACTGCAGTGGCTCAAGTGGTTAAGATGCTGAACTCAGTGACTGGAAGGTCAGAGCTCAATTCCTGGGTATTGCATGATGGAGAAAGCTTCCATCTCTGTCCCAGCTCCTGCCAACCTAGCAGTTTGAAAGCAAGAAATTTCAAGTACATAAATAGGGACCACTTTAGTTGGAAATAGCATTCTCTGTACATGCCTGCCACATGTCCATGGAAACATCTGCAAAAGTAGACAGTGCTGGCTATTTGGCTGTAAACAGAGATGAACTCTGGAGTCGGATACGACTGGCTTTCGAGCAAGGGTGACATTTACCTTTACCCTTCCAGAGAACAGCAAGAAGATATAAGGTGGCCTTCTTAAACAAATAATGCAAAGTAATAGAATTTGACAGCAGGAGGACTAAAGATCTCTTCAAGAAAATTGGAGAAATCATGGAAAATTTCCAGCAAAAAATTGCCATGATAAAGGACAAATATGGTAGGGGCCTAACAGAAGCAAAAGAGGTTAGAGAAAGGAGGTAAGAATACACAAGATAATTCTACAACTTTCCTGATAGGAAACCATTCTGTCTTTCCATATTTGATCTAAGATTAGCTTCTAGGCCACAATATAGGTTTCAGGATTTAAAATTAGCAAATTGGTTTCTCCCACCTAATAAAAAAAAGCTACATGGCAGCATTTGAAATAAACCTACTACATCTACAACTCATTGAGACAGACCTTATTAAGACTTGTGAAACCTACCACCTGGAATCCTTGGACAAAAAAATAAATCAAAGAACGGCAGCTAGTCAAGGCACATAAAGTATGTGTCTTACCTTCTTTTTCAGCCCGGAAGACAAATATCCTATGTGCAGTAACGACTTCAAATTTGTTATCCCCATGCCCTCTTACTGCAACTATAGCACTGCGGAGGATTATTCCCTTTGAGTACATTTCCTGTGGCCAATTACAAGAAAGATATCTTATGAAGTCTCACATTATTTTAGTCAAAGTATTCATTTTATTATTCATCCCCTGGCTAACAGCAAACTATTTCTGACAGATTATTCAACATAGCAAAAAGGCAGGTCTTCAGCTGCAAAACGCAAAGGTGACCCTGCTATGAGAAAAATAAAGCAACCACCTCGAGTAACAGATTTCGGGTGTCATGAAAGGACAGCACAGTATTTAAAACTATTATGAAATATTTATTGTTGAAATTTCACTGCCAGGGAACTCCTAATCTTTCATGGGATTTTCTGCATGTGCCAAATAACCTGGCTGAGATTAAGTACTTTGTATACCTTCATTTAATGGCTGTATTGCAGAAAAGGAAAATGTGATTATGATGGCCTGAGAGATGTCAATAAACTCATCCCTCTCAACCAAGACTACCATACAGATAGGTATGGCTGCTTGGGGCCGCCCTTAAAGACAAATTTCAACTACTGTACTACAGAATACAGTATAATCCCGCATAATGGAAAAAAAGTCTGTTCTGTGAGGTGCTTCACTATACAATTTTTTTCATTATGCAAAGCGCTAACTATGATACCCCGCATTCTGAATTTTTCATTATATGGGGCATACCTCACATAACGAAAACCCTGTACACTAGTACATTGGATAACCATGAGACTTGGTTCCACAAGTCTCATCGTTATCCAGTTTTTAACATTGTACAATGCATTGATCGCACAATGTTTAAAAAAAGCCCTGTTTCCCTGGAGGCTGCAGCAAGCCAGAATGTCGGGATTTGAATCCTGACATTTTGGTTTGCTACAGCCTCCAGCGAGGTGGGGGACTTTTGGAAATAGCTTGGATCGGGTCTTCTGACCTCACTGGAGCCAGTAAGGGGGGGGGGGGTCAAAGAGCCCGAAATGGGTAAACAAAGGACTTAACCCATTTCGGGCTCTCTGACCTCCCTGTTGGCTCCAGGGAACTTCAAAATTAGCATGCATCGGGTCTCCCAATCTCCCTAGAGCCGATGTGCACTATTTTTGAAGTTCCCCCACCCTCCAGGGATGTCGGGGAGGCCCAGAAACAGCTTTAATCGGGTCCTCTGATCTCCCTAGAGCAGGCAGGGGGGTCAGAGAGCCCGAAATGGGTAAAAAAAGTCCTTTTTTTAAAATACCCATTTCGGGCTCTCTGATCCCCCTGCCTGCTCCAGGGAGATCAGAGGACCCAATCTACAGCTGCAAGGTGGCTGGGGAAGCTGACGGGGACTCCCCATCGGCTTCCCTAACCACCCGCCCATGCCTCCGCAGCTGTGGGGTGGCTGAGGAAGCCGATGGGGGAGCCCCCCATTAGCTTTCCAGCCACCCCACCCCTGCCTCCACAGCTGCAGAGTGGCTGGGAAGCTGAACTGAGAATCCCGTTCAGCTTTCCAGCCACCCTGCTGCTACGAAACGACTGCATCGGATAACGCTAACCGATTGCTAACCGATGCAAAATTTCTTTGGAAATTTTGCATCGTTATCCAATTTTAGCGTTATCCGATGCAGTCATTATCCGAGGTATTACTGTATAACGAAAATCTCTATGGGATGCATTGTACAATTAAAATCTCTCAAATTTTCATTGTACAATGCATCCCATAGATATTTTCTATATACAGGGTTTTCGTTATGCGAGGTATACCCAGTATAATAAAAAAAATCCGTAATGTGGGGTATCGCGGTCAATGCAAAAATGCTTCGTTATACAAATTTCTTATTACATGGGGCATTCGTTATACGGGGTTCCACTGTACCAACAATTTTTTTTTAAAAAACTACTGGGCATACTAATCAGCATAAAGAGGCTATGCCTAACACTGTATTTTAGTGCTATTTATTTTTATTATTATATGTTTTCCTCATATACAGTATTGAATCACATGATGAGCCTACAGAAACAGAACAGCTCCCCACCATGTAAGAATGGGCAGGGCTAGCATCTTCCCCTTATCATGTGTGGATAACACACACTTTAAAAGCAACTGCACAAGGCTCCAAAATCCATGAAAATGTAGCAGACATACCCTGGTTACAAAATGTACTGCCACCAACTTACATTTTCCACTTCCTCCAGCTCTCAATATAGGTTCATCCTATGTGTATTAAAGCCCCTGTACAGCTGTGTAAGCTAAAAAGACTGCTAGCAAATCGGGGGGAAATGTGCTTTATTTCAGAGAAGGTATTGCACAGTTGCCTTGAGCAGCTTGAAATCAGTATTTCATACCAGCAAATATAACAAGAATAAGGGTGGATCTTTTCATGTATTGTGCATGCACATATGTTCAAGCCCATTCTTACATCATTTTTTATGGTTGTCATACATGAAGCAACATTCTTCTATCTTTTATTACACTGGTCTAGTAAGATTACAAAATTCAATTTAGCTCTGCGATAAATTTTGTGCTGGTATCTACAGGCATCTACTGACTAAACCTTGTACTGCAGCTACATTAAAGTCACAAGAAAAAAATCTTGCATTCTTTAGGATTGTATGAATTTTTTTTCATTTTCCCACTCCTGCATTTATAAATATGAACCACATAGAAATTTCCTCAATATCTTGATTGCAATACAATAGCATTTCCAAAATATTTTAAAAGAAACAAGACACAAGATTTCAATTTCAGATCCAGATCATGGGGACTGTTAAAAACCTCTTTCAACAAAGAGACAGAGAATTTGAAGAAATGTGTCAGAGAAATCTGTAATCGGCAGTGAGGAAGGTTTTCCACAAACATGTGGATGAATTATTTATCTGCAGTCCTGAAACTGTGGCTTTAATTGTTTGAATTATTATGATGAAGTTTAGTTTCATTCTTGTCTTTGATATATTCAGATCTGTATTAACTCATTTTAATTATTTTGCTCATGAGCCTTGGGCATTAATATTTTTTTTACTGGAAAGGCAGGAGAGAAATGTTAACAACAGCAACAAAAAAATTCTGCCAATGAATTGTCAAATCCCTATGGCTTAATAAAGTGCTCTTGAAGTGCTGGAATTCATCTCCCTGAAAATTCCAGGGAGGAATTAGTACAACAATCATACTTTCTCTTTCTCCAAAGCATTTGTATAGTATTCATACTCTCCCCTTCTCCAAGCAATTCACAGTACAGTCAAACCTCGCATAACGAGTGTTTCGCTTAACGAAAAACCCTCATAACGAGCAAGTTTTTTGCTAAGCGGTCTGACTCGCATAACGAAAATTTTTGCTATGCGAGTCGGACTTTCCCTATGGAAAAACTCGCATAATGAGCGTTTCTATGGGAAAAACTCACATAGCGAATTTTTTCGCTATGCGAATTTTCCTCCTTGAAACGCTCACAGTAATTATCTGCAGCAGATTAGGTTGACACTGCTTTACTGGCTCAGAGTCACCCCATAAATAGTTACAATGGGACTCTAAACTTGGTCTTCCCAAACCAACTGCACCACTGTTAACCACACATCATCCTGCATACAAACAGGGGACAGCCAGTTGTGTTCCATTCTGTACTGACACTGTTTTATTCCAATAATTCTCAGAGTATGGTAGAGAACACTGGCATGTCACAACCAAGTATATGACGTGTTATGAAAAACAGAGCCATTATTTTGGATGCCCTAGTCTACTGACAGCACTAAGATCTCACCACCAGGAAACTCATGTGCAATGACATCATATCAAGAGAAGAACAGATACCATACACTTCTCAGTTCCAGCCTCTGCTACAGCAGTTAGGCACAATGGAATTCAAGCCCCTGGTTGATTATGACTGGGACACACTTGTACAAGCTGAAAACATCTATTGTAGTGCCCCACACTTGCAAAGACAATGTCTGAGCATGAAGAGATGCATGCAAATGATGGCTCAGATCAAAGATGGTTGTTTTACTTATGAAACTGATTCCAGCAAGAAAACTGCTTCTGACAGGAACCCATCCCCATCCACACAATATCAAAATTTCCTCGAGGAGGCTGGGTGATCTTCTGGAATAGAGTGAGAGACAACTGGAGGGCTGAAGTGGCAAAGCAAAAGGGAAAATATCCCATCACAGTAGGTCAGGAGTTCTCAACCTTTTTAAGCCAGAGCTGGGTCACGCTCCCTCAGACAGCTTCGGGGGCTGGACAGCCATTTTGCCCTTCCTCCACCACATGGCACTTCCTGGTGTGGTGGAGGCACTGGGGGACACATGAAATGGTACCATGGACCACATCTGACCCACAGGCCACAGGCTGAGAATCCATGCAATAGGTAACGGCCACTGTTGTGGTTTGGGTTTCTCCCTTTTGAAACAACTGTATTCCCAATGTCAGCTTGTACAAAAATACAGTTATGTAATCTTGGGAGTGTGTGTTGTATAACAACAACAAGTGTAAACTGTAAGGCACATTTCATCTGTAAACTCAAGCCACTACTTTCTCAGCCTCAGAACCTGACTGGCAGTATCATTAAAAGACAGCTGTATCTTTCATAATTGTCAGAAAGGCAATCTGAGTTGTATTCCCTAATGATGTAATGTGCTCTACAAAACACTACATATTATTATTATTCAGTTACCTCTTTGGGATACACATATTCCTGCTTACACATTTCCCTATGCACTTGTTTTGTTTTCTTTCTTTTTCCAACCTCAACAAGTCAGCTAAAAGATTAGGTTTGTCACTTCTGACATAAAAGTAGCTTTGCTGGTAGTTTTTCTGAGCTCTAGACAAAATGACTGATTTTTTGATATTATGCCAAATTATATTACACAATAACAGAAACAAGTTCCTTTCTTTTTTCTTTAATCTAATTTTTTTTAATCTAAAGGAATTATCCAGAATGTGGTGTAGGCTACTTCTTAAAAATGCACATTTCTTGCCCTTACTTTTATAAATATATAGAAATTTGATATGATTCCTGAGTCCCTGGAGAGATGTCACTAAGCTCATCACTATCAACCAAGATTATGACTTGGGGCTGCCCTTAAAGACAAGTCAGGTTCCAGTTAATACAGAATGCTGACAGTAAAAGATGCAGAGCTGGAAGCACTATTTAGCATAAAGATACTATAGCAAAATCTGCATTTTAGTGTTATTGATTTTTATTACCATATGTGTTCCATATTTGGTGATTATAACATTATAAACTATCTCATGGTGATAGGTGCACTGTTTTTAAACAAACTTCAAAATAAGGAATGTCTGGAAACTACAAAAACTGTGCTGTTATATCGGGGTGCCCAAATTTTTTGGGCCGCAGGCCAATCATGTGGTTCAGGGAGCTGGTCACTAAGGCCCGGGGGTCAGGTGCAGCCCCCGACGCCAATTCATCTGGCCCATGAAGCCCTCGTCGCTCCTGGAAGCGGAAGTAAAATGCGTCCATACAGGTGCATTTTACATCCACTTCCAGGAGTGACGAGGGCTTCGTGGGCTGGATGAATTGGTGTCGGGGGCCGCAACCAGCCCACGGGACTTAGTTTGGGCACCACTGTAATAGACCTTTGGTAGAAACAAAGCAGGACAAAGTTCCTGACCCCATTAAATGTATACAAACCCAATACTCCACAAGTAAGGAAATGTTAACAAGCCACTGACAGCTTTTCTGAGCACATTGTTCAATATATGCTTACCTTGTCATTATTGTAATAAGTCATGCTGCCACCATCAAACTTTACCCAACGCTTCTGAAACATGTGTTTTCTGTATACAAAGGGGAAAAGGGGTTGTTTGTTAACAACATATACAGATCCACTATTACACTGGACCAAACAGGGCATGAATACATCAGCAGCTTCCCATTAATGTCCCCAAACAACCAGTGTTCAAAGGTATAAAAACAAGTTCTGTCGATAATTTGGCCATAATCCTTCATATCCATTCATGGGAGTAAACCATGTTGAACACAGAGCACTTAATTCAAAGTCAAACATGTTTAGGATTACACTGTCAGCCTGCTACTTGTACAGTGGTACCTCGCTTAAAGAGCATAATGCGTTCCACAGGATTGCTCTTTAAGCGAGTTTGCTCTTTAAGCGAAACACCATTATAAATGACCAATTGTGGGGGGGATTGCGAACCCTGATTTATTTGTTAAGCGAGTTTTTGGTTTGTTTTATTTGTTAAACAAAGCGAACATTTAGAGAAAATTCTGCTTTTTAAGCGAGTTACTCTTTAAACAAGTCGCTCTTTATGCGAGGTTTGACTGTCTTGTCCATTAACATTTCAATTTGTTGACCTTTCATGAGAAGACAAAAAAAACAAGCAAGACCAACTACTTACAATTTACATCAGGACAGAAAAACTGCTGACCCTCCAAATGTTTAAATATATAATCCCCATGATTCTTTACCATCAGATATACTAACTGAGACCAGAACTCCAGCAACTGGTGGGTCAAAGGTTTTCCATGCCTGATCTGCACATAACAAAGTACAGTACAGTAATACCTCGGATAACATTAAGGTCCTATGGGATCAAATAACATTAAGGTCCTATGGGATGTGTCAGATAACAACTGCTAAAGCCTGTCCAGTTACAATGTATCTCTATGGAGCTTTAATGTTATCCGATACATCCCATAGGATTTTAAAATGCATCGGATAACACTAAAAATCGGATAACACCAAGACTTGTGGAACCAAGTCTTAGCGTTATCCGAGGTATTACTGTACTACTAAATAACTTTATGCTCTTCTATAACCTACCCTTGAGGAGATAGCTTATCCAGCCATCCTTCTTTGACCCTCTTCATTGTTGGTCCATAAAAACAAGCATAGGGTGTTATTGAGTCTCCAGAGTCATTGACTGATTCTTCAGTAGCATCATGTTGGGGAAAATGCATCTGCTCTTTAGCCATGAGAGCCGGATGCCCAATTTTAAAGTCTCTGAGGGCTTTTGAAGTTTTATATTTTCCTCTTCGTCCATATCGAGCACATCCCTTCATTGGAGAATATTCATATTCACCCACAAATCTGTTTGTTGAGGCAGTGTTATCTTCTCGGGGCATCAACTCATTATTCATTACATTGTCACATGTTTTTTGGTTCTGATTATTTTTAAGAACACTGAAAGGGCAAAACATAAAAAGTAAAAAGCTATTTCAATTTATCTATCATGCTCTTTGCCAGAAGATATTGAAATACAATTGTAAACAACTGGCAGGTAGAATAGCAAAATAACCTTTAATAGTACCATTAAACAGCCAATAATCTATCCTGCCAACAGAAATTCACCATACATTTTTCTGAACAAAATATGGCACATTTAAGACTAAAATGTTTTATGTAGCATTAGCTTTTCTAGACAAAGCCCACTTTCTCTGATGCACAATATATACATTTTTCTGTGTCAAGTTTCATGTACTAAAAGAATCCTCCCTGACAGCATTTTCTGCAATCACAGTTGAGGCAAAATTCCCAGCCTTTGTTGTAATTAATATCTGTTTCTTATCAACACAAGCCAGTGTTCAATATGACCATACAGAGACAAATATACATAAGTGTTCTACAGTGCTCCAGGTTTCACAGCCATGGTCTCATTGGGAACCACAAGCCTATCTGTCTGTCTGTCTCCCTCAAAATGCAAACACAATGTCATTTTGACTTGTGTCACAGCATTAGTATAAGATAGGAATTGTGAACAGTGGTTCTTCAGATGTCTTTGGCCCGCAATTCTCATCCAGTTCTCCCTAGCCAGTTTAGTGATTGCAGGATTAGAAAGATTACAGGAGTGACAAATCCTCTGTAGAACTATAATTCCCCATCTCATTATCTCACTCATGAATGTGAAACACTTAATTCTTGATATTAATCTCAATATTAATATTTCTTAATATAAATATTTCTGAAAGTTTGTTTGCTCTGAAAGATCTCCAAATTAGTAAGAACTGGAAAACAGTATTTTGCATTGATATTATGGATACCGAATGTAAATAACTGAGTAGAACAGCTCTTTTTTAAAAAAAAAAAACTGCCAGCTCCCAGGGGGTCCACCTGTTGAGCCTAAAAAAGCTCCAAACCAGTTATAACTAGAAATATGAAATTTAGCCTGATACAAATGACTCTCTAATTTAAATAGGTGGATTGGTTATGTATTGAAATTGGTCTCCTAGAGACATAACGTGAAAGCTCCATGGCCTGGCAGGCGGCTGAGAACATCGCCCCCTCCTCTGGGCCTACACCAACAGCCTGAAGGAGAAGACTCCATGGCCTAGCAGGTGGCTGAGGACCTCTCCCCCTCCTGTGGGCCCACACCAACGACCAAAAGGGAGTTAGTCTGTGTTCTGCTTTGGTTGTTTTGTGAGGTTGTATTTTATGATTTTTACTGTACTGTTGCTGTTTTGACTGTAAGCCGCCCTGAGTCGTCTCGGCGAGTGGGTAGCAATATAAATCTGAACAAATAAATAAAATAAATAAAGCTGGAAACACATGATTTGGAATGGATACTATTGATTTCCTAACATAAATACAAAATTGTATTCCTTTTATTAGTTCGTACTCATGGATTTCATAAAAAGGTTTGAACAAGTACTGCAGATTTCCTAAGATGAATGACTGATTTAGTTATATCTCCCAGCTCTTACTAGTCTCCAGTCATTAGCATTTCCAGATGGGAAACTTATTTATCTTATAACCGCAGTAACTGAGTAGTCATTTGTGTTTCTGTGCCTGTGTGAAACTTATTAGAACATATGTCAGAATATTCTAAAGCTTAAAAAGAGAACAATTAAAATATACCCCTTACCATGCCTTTTCCTGTGCCTAACAGTTATCCCTCAGTTCCTACCATTCATCTCTGTATGAAAACCAATGTACATTTGGGATCACAAGGGGCTAGTTGAGATGAAAACCAGAAACCACTTTGGGCAGGAAAATTATATTAGGAAAGATGGTAACATCTACTTTGTAGAATAGTAAGAAAAGTGAGCAGTCCGCTGTAGCCACAGGTTCAAAGGGTAGATTCATTAGTTGGTGAAAACCAGTAAAAGTGACACTGTGAAGGTAGAGCCCATACATCAGGGGAAATATTCTGAAGACACGTGAATAACTTTTTCAGAGTCAGGTTCTTGAAATATTGAGATGCTTTGGAGCTGGGAGTCTGCTTTGCAACTAGAGCAGACATATAGACCTTCATGGGGGAATTGGACTAATCTCTGTTCTTAAGATGTAACACGAAGCATATTAGAGAAGGTGGAAAGTCAGATTTTCCTAGTGAAAGAAGAAAACCTTTGTCATTTGTATTCACAATTCTGTGGTAATTTTCCTAGATTCGTGAGTGATCCTTATTACTGTTGGAGAATTCCCCACATCATCAGCCTTAGCCTGGCTAAGCCTGGATGGTAAATTGCTTCACCTGCTTCAAGACAGTACAGGAGGAATCACTGGCTACTGGAGAATGTCTTGTGCCATCAGTTTCAACATTGCGAGCTACCACATTCCTGTCATAATAGTGTTGATCTTTCTTCTTGAAATTTCCCTGTGTAGCAGGGATTTTGATAACGTAGAGAAGATATTTTGACCATTCTGTTATTGTATCGTCATGAGGTGAACTGAAATCACAACCCACCAAGGAACAATATCTCTGACATAATGGTTGTTTTGAGTGGCAAACAGGTCTTAAGTTGGTTGACCCCAAATAGGGCTACAGTGGAACCACGGTAAACAAATGGCTCAATTAACATAAAGATTGCATAACAAAAGGAAAACCATAGAAAATAGTGGCTTAGTTTACAGGGGGAGGGGCTTGAATGGATTAGTTGGGTTTTCAATGCATTCCTATGGTAAACCATGTTTGGATTAATGTATTTTGGTTTTCAATGCATTCCCATGGGAAATTGCATTCAATGCATTCCTATGGGAAATTCGGTTAAAGTAATTTTCGTTGTAAGGAACGTCCCAGAGAATGCATTAATTATGTTAATCAAGATACCACTGTATTTCCCAATCATAATCCTTAGCTAAATGTTTGCTTAAGTTGTTTGCTATTTGATTACCTCCTTTTGTCACATGAATAGGCATCAGGAAGATGTGATGTAGGAAACAATATTCCTAGAGATGGAAATGGACTGTGAGGAACATCATTGTCTCAAAGGCCTTCCTTGGACCTTAGAGCATGAACTTGGTGACACATGCAGTGTTACCCAACTTGTCAGGTGTGCTGTATATCAATTGTTACCTGAATTGTGGCTCTTTATTTTAAAAAATTAAAGATTCCTTCTCCTTTTCAGGATAATCTTCTTTTCTCATTCTTGAATTGGTTGGATAGGTCCAGGCCTATGATAGTCACTACTGAAGCACATTCACTTTCATGATGTGCTCTGTGCATTTCGTCTGCAGCAAAGGCAATGACCCCTTGTTGGAATGAGAAAATATTATTCTCTTATCCTCTGAGATGCTGTCTAAAAATGGCTGGATTTTATCCCAATGCCATCTTAGAATATATCCTCCTGTCCACCATTTTACAGCCATTTCTGTTATTTGGCATAGTGCTGTGACATCCCCTGACCCTAATCAGACAGTCTTTCATAATAATTTATTTTGTTGTACATGTTTGAGAATAAATGTAGCTTCTTTATCATGGATTTTATAGAGGTTTTTTCAATGTCTCGAGGTGGGCTGTGAGGCAGATGGTTATTAATGGTTCCATAGCTGAATTGAGCAAAGTTCGTAACATGCCAACATCGACAAAAGTGGCAGCATTCTTATTTACCTGGTCATAAAGTCAAACAGATCTGAGTGAAGGTGGCCTCTAACTGTAGAGATTTTGCCATCCATATCATTAAATCAGAATAAAAACCAAAATATTTAGCAAGTGAAGAAGGGCTGACATCTCCTACATTGGACAACAACAGATGGAGACTCTCCTGATGACTCACTGTGTGAATTAAGAGGCAATGGAATGAGAATGCTCAGTGACTAGTGGCAGTTCATCTTTTATAATGCATTTTGAAGCCTTGGAATGCTTCCCACATGTGGAATAAGAAACAGTTAAATGAACCTTTTACTGTAAGTTTTGTTAGTTTGGAAGAATGCTTATGCTAGTGAGCTGGTTTGTTCATAGAAGATACTTGGGTAGCGTCTCTATGGGCTACAAGTTGTTTCCCCAGGCCTTGACTGCAAGAGGAACTTGGGTTGCCTTTTTTCAATTCCATTGATTCAAACCCTGACAATTAAGATCAATTTTAGGAGGCAGTAGACCACTGATGTTGACACTGCTTGGAAGATTGGGAGAATAGCATGTACACTGCTGGCTGCATTTATGTGTAGCTCATCTAGTAGACTTGAATATTGAAGGAGATGGGGAAACAGACTGTTCCCTTTGTGTTGGAGCCAAATCTCTAGATGTATCTTTGACCATGTGCCAATTGCTTAAGGCTGTTATATCAAGTAGTGAATTCAAAAGATTTTGACATTGGGCAAGGCTCTGAATTGGATGGCAAACCAACCTTTCCAATTCTAGCAACTTAGGAATCTGGTATTTTCAACTTCAAATGGTATCTGATATCCATGCTATTGTTCACAATGACTGGCTTCCATGCCAATAGGGCATGTCTCTGAGAGAACCAGGATATTTCTCCCTATGCATTACAGGGAAATCAAAAAATCATTGAGGAAAATGCCATTCGAATCCCTCTTGGAACATAACATCACAGTAGTATAGTGGAAGACCTCTTGGCTTCAACATAAGCTCTTCCTGCTGGTGATGAGTTTTACAGGGGTTCTTTCACAGGGAAGTGCTTCTCTCCCATACTGTCAAAATAGACTTCAGGGATGACTCACATAATAAATTCTGACCTGGGAGATTGTCATATGATCATGGGTTTCTCTGTAGTTCAGAAAGTTTACTTAGCATTTGTTAGGTAGGCTAGCTCCACTCTAGAGATTGACATTAGAAACAAAGCCTGAATTTGAGATGATTCTTCCTCCAAGACTGAAACAAGGCAAGTGAGTAATTTTGTTCCTTATTTACAGACTGCTGGGCAGGGGCAGGAACATGGCTGCCAAAAGTCCCTTAGATGTATTTGAAGCTGTTGACTGTTCCTTAGGCAATTTCAGTTTCAAATCTATTTGATTTTTTCATAGACACTGCATTTGAGTGAGCAAATGTTGTTCTCAATACCAATGCCAATGTACCCTCAAAGATGTAGATTTTCTAGTTAACAACACCCCTGAGGTCAACAATACACTGTCAGTATCAAAATACTGTACAGTAATTGGATAGTCTCAGTTCTGTTGGTCTTTGGTCATCTTGGGTCTCGGCACAATTGGGTTCCAATTGGAAAGTTTCCATGATGGTTTGCTTGCAGAGTTGTATTAAAAACAGACACTGATGAAACCAAGGATGCCTGTCTACATATGAATTTCTCCCAAAGGTGAAATTTAAGATGAGAACACCAGATCTTAATCACAACCTTTGTGAACTTGTAGCAATGCCGACATGTTTGTGCTTGGTGCTCTTCACTGAGGAGTATCAGCACTCAGAATGTCCATTGGTGAGGGGGGTTTTGTTTCTGCATGAAATACTGTTTATGAAAAGGCATTCCAGGACACTAAACAGCAGCAAGCCCTTATAGCAATGAAGTTGGGAAAGCCTTAGAAAGATGAACAGTAGCAAAATAAATAATCATTAGACAACTCATCAAGACAATGATGGGGGGGTGGGACAATGATTACAACAAATTATAAGGTTTTAGAGGTTTATAAAATGGCAAAAAGCAACTCTTGGTGGCCATTCCTAGCTTACTCAACAGCAACTAAAGGGACACGAGGGATAACAGGGGCATAATGGTGGTGGGGCTATTCTAATGGTCCTCTATGTTCTAGAACAGGCTTCCTCAACCTTGGTCCTCCAGCTGTTCTTGGACTTCAATTCCCAGAAGCCCAAGTCAGTACTGCTGCTCAGGGCTTCTGGGAATTGAAGTTCAATAACAGCTGGAGGCCCAAGGTAGAGGAAGCCTATTCTACAGCAGGGGTCATCGAACACGGCTCTCCAGATGTACTTGGATTTCAGGAGTGCTGACATGGGCTTCTAATAATTGAAGTCCAAGAACAAATGGAGAGCAAGTTTTGCTGGCTCCTGTTCTAGACTGTTCTGACAAGTTTCACACAGGCACAGAAACCTCCACATATATGCTTCATAGAGGCTACAAAGAAATCTTCAGTTCAGCTGGTGTATACTGAATGAGTACCACAGTGGAACCAGACAGGCTGGGGTGGAAAGAAAGAATTGGGAGGTCAAGAGAAGACAAAGAGATCAATGAGCTAATGGGTTTTTAACCCAAAAGTTAATATGAGCATTGGGCTTAGTGAGCCGTGTGAAGATGGAGGGAAACCAATGAGGGGAAAATATTGGGTCAGGGAAGAAGAGTGACAGAATACTAGGGAGAGGATGAAACTAATTAATTTCAAACCCAAGAGAACTGTTTTATGCATGTATATTTTTAAACAACAGGCATGACCAAATGAAATGTTACTTTTACCCACTGTGCATCTTGTAAACACAGCTGTGTTATGCATATTTACAATAACACTGGTTTCACTATGCTCAAAGGAAATCACTTCTTTGTAAGTGGGCTCAAGAGGGCTGGTACTTTATTCTGGGAAGCCAGGGGGAGGACAGAAAAAGACTGTAGTTTGTGCAGTGAGAAGATATTCATCTGAAATATACAACTAGCAGAGCTTCTCAGAGCCAGTCTTTCTGCTGCACAATTTTCATTCAACCATCTCATTATTAAGGATATGCATCTTGGGTCATTTTAGCCCTGCATCACTAGGCATAACCTGAAAGATGCAAACAGAAAAAAAATACTGAGGCCAGGCTTAATCCCTACCTGTTCATATGAAGTTTTCTGTTGTGCACTCTGGTAACTTATCTACATAAACCAGTACTGTCTCCTCTAATCACTAGCAGAACTATTGCTCTTTAATTCCCAACAACTTGACCAATTGAGAAGAATGTTGGGAGAGTATTTCATCAATATCTGTAACACCACTGGTTCCCCTTTCCTGCTCTTGAGCATCAAATACAAGTTACCTGTCTCCCTTTTATTGAAACCAGAACCTTCCCTAAGTAAAGCATATGCCCAAACTCAGAGTTATGGCCTATGCTGTGAAGGGCATTACTCTTTTTAATGGTGCAAGAAACCAAAGTGGCACAGATAGAGGGAAAGAGAGATGTAGTACCACTAGCCTTCGTCAGTAAAAAACCCCCAGCATATTTAGCACTGAGCTTAAATCATGTCAGTATACACCATCCCACATCTACATAAACAGGCCTAATCTGAATGAGGCATTGGCCACGGTGACTCATTTTTCCATTTAGATTTTCCTATGTAAACAGAGCTAGAATGAAAAAGCTTAACAGTACAGCAGCAACTGGTGGTCCTGGTGCCTGTTGCGCTACCACTGGAAAAAAGTATACATATGTGTTAACTCAATGGACATTAACAAGTGGAACATCTATACTCACTCTTTAAGCGAGTTCCTCTTTAAACGAAACACTTGGAAAAAGCGCCATCACTGCCATTGTAAGTGACCAATTGTGACTTCTGACGGGGGGGGGGGGACTGTGAACCCTGGTTTAGTTGTTCATTCAGAGAAAATTCTGCTCTTTAAGTGAGTTTGTCTCTAAGTGAGGTACTTTTTATGCAAGGTTTTACTGTACTTTGACAATGGCAACCTTCTCAGTTAAAGTGAGGCCTGTTTTTAAGAAGAAAAATAGGAAAAAACTGCCCCTTGCCCAAAATGGGAATTCTTTAAGAATTATTACTATAATATATAAAGTTACAAATCTTGATTTTTGGACACATGTTCTGTTTCACAATATAGTAATACCTCGCATAACGAGCAAAATGTGTTCCACCCAGTTACTCATTATGTGAGTTACTAGTTCAGCGAAACACATTTCCCATAGGGAAATGTGCTTCGCTTCTCTGTGTCAGCAGGGTGTTTGGGAAGGGTGGGTTGACCTTTCCTGTACTCTTCCCAAATGGCCCAGATGCACACGCACGTCAGCGGGGCATTTGGGAAGGGTGGGGAGTCCTTTCCTGTACCATTCCCAAACAGCCTGCATGCAAGCACCCCGCTGACGCACGCTGCGCTTAACAAGAAGCATCGCATCTGCGGGATGTTTTAGAACACTGGCGGGGGACCCCGCCGCATTCCAAAACACCCTGCCTACATCTGCAGGGTATTTTGGAATGGGGCGGGGGTCCCCCGCCCCATTCCAAAACACCCAGCAGATGCAAAGCTTCTCGTTAAGTGAGTTTTTGCTTGTTCAATGAAGCAGACCTTTTGGGGAAAGGTCTACTCATTAAGCGAGTTACTTGCTAAGCAAGATGCTTGCTATGCGAGGTATTATTGAACTGTATTGTATCTAAATCCTGTACTCGCTGGATGTTAGGTATGTTCAATTAGGAGCTTAACTGCAATACCATGTTTCCCCAGAAAGCTATCCCCATCAATATATACCTGTGCTCTTCTTGAATGCCTGAATGTTCTTTAGCACAGATTTCCTGGAAGAGAAAGATTTAAAAAATGAATAGTTAAAATGGTTCATTTCCAGACAACTAGTAGCCTTAAAATCATGAGATCTTGAATTTGCATGTATCCAATTACATTTTTAGTATTTATGTATGTAAAATGGGCATATGCCTCCTTGTATGCAGTGCTCAATTCTGTTGATCTGAAGTGTTTTTAATTACAATTTAATTTTTGCATTTATATGCCACCCACTCAGGTTTTTAGCCCGACTCAGAACGGCTCACATCACATTTGGACAATCACAATCACACAAATAATGAAATAAATTTTTTAAACATTATTATAACATTATAAAACCCTATAAAATCTAACCAAAAATTTAACAGATTACAAATCAGGAAATTAAAAATTAAAAAGATTAAAGATTAAACTATTAGAAGGTGGAGAGACTATTTAAATTAAACAGGGGGCTGGGGTCCCTATACCACTGGTGCCCCCATACCTGTCCTGCCAGCCATGTCTTTAGCCCTTTCCTAAAGGACAGCAACTCTGTCTGGAGGCGTAGTTCAATTGACAGGAGGTTCCATAGGGCCAGAGCAGACACTGAGAAGGCCCTTGTGCTTGAGAGAAAAGCCCCTTTGGCAGATGGAACCACAAGAAAGCCTCTCTGGTCCGCTCTGGTGGGACGGACAGATGTACTCGGGGTGACACAGTCTCTTAAGTATCCTGGCCCATTACCATATAGGGCTTTAAAGGTGATAACCACCACCTTGAATTGCACCTGGAGGCAAACTGGTAACCAGTGCAGCTCTCAAAACAGTGGTGAGACATGAGCATAACGCCCGCACCCCATCACGACCCGAGCAGCTGCATTCTGGACCAGTTGCAGCCTCCAAATGGTCACCAAGGGCAGCTCCATGTAGAGCGCATTATAATAGTCAAGTCTGGAGGTGACCAAAGTGTGTGTGATCATGAGCAAAGAGTCCCAATCTAGGAGCCGGCGTAACTGCCATGACTGCCACCTACTCTTCGAGCAGTAGTTGCGAGTCCAGGAGGACCCCCAGATTATGCACCGGGTCTGTTTGGGGCAAGACTGCCCCATCCAGAACCAAAGCTGGTAGCTCCCGAGATAGCGCAGGACCCCTGACCCACAGCCACTCAGTCTTGCCAGGATTCAGTTGTAGCCCATTGTCCCCTATCCAGACCCTAACAGCCTCCAGGTACCTGGATAGGACTTCTACTGCATCACTTGGATCTCCACTGGCCGTACATGTACATAAAGTATATTCAAACAAATTTTTGGACTTAAATGCATAAACTCAGCTTGTAAAAAGATAGTTCAGAAACTAGAGCTTCTGTAAAATGCTACAACCAGGCTCCTAACTGAAGGTGGACACACTGCAACAAGTATACTGCCTTCATGTTAATTTTCAGTCCCAAGTCAAAGTGCTTTTTTGACTCATAACCTTTTACAGCTTCAATAGATATGTATTTGTTTTTACTGTTTATTTATTTATTTATTTCAATTTCTATCACCACCCCACTCCAAGGACTCCGGGAGGCTCACAAAAGTAAAGCTTACAAGATTAAAAGGCTACAAGACCAAAAGATTAAAAACACACAAAATTTAAAAGTTAAAAATTAGAATTAGAATTAAAAGATTAAAAAATTAAAAGGTTAAAAAGAGGGAAGAGAGCTATCCAATCAGCCATTGGGCCAGGGTCACATTCATAGTACCCCACACTTGCCCTGCCAGCCAGGTCTTTCAACCTTTCCTGAAGGACAACAGCTCTGTCTGAAGACGCAGCTCAGTTGGCAGCAGGTTCCATAGGGCCATATATCTGAAAGACCCTTTTTTTTATTGTTTCTAATTTGTATTGCCACCCAACTCCGAAGACTCTGGGTGGCTTACAGAAAATAAAAACAATCACAGTTTTAAAAGCAATAATAATAAGTGTTAAGATTGTTGTGGAAGCCATTCTGTAGGGTTTCCCATTTTCACAGGTTTATATGGGGAGAACAATAGAGAACAATTTTTCTGTGGCTGCTCCCACACTATGGAATGTTGTATATGATTACATAAAACAAAACATAACATTGGCAGGCCCTTCCCCAACATACTGTCACAATATAGGGCTATACAAAGTCCAGGGCAATGCACATGGGGCACGTTTGTTTCTCAAAAGGATGACAATGGGCCATGAACTGCCTTAACCTCATCTCCACCTCTTTATCCTGGAAAGAAAACAGCTTAAAGCAAAAGGTTACAGTTGAAACTACTCTCTCAAAAAGAAAGAAATCTGGGGCATTCTCAACCTCTCTCAGACTGCAGTTAGACAACTTAAAGATCAATTTTGAAACTATTTTAATAATCAGTTTATGGTGACATGGAATATGAATTGATCTTTGTGTCTCTGATGAAGTTTTGGAAATCACTTTATTTTTGTAGTTGTATGCCAATCCTTGCAAATACACAGCTTTGCAAATTGTTTCATTTTAAACTTATTCCAAGTGTGTGCTTTTGATTTTTTTTCTCTTGCATTGAGAAGTGCAATTTTAAAGGGACAAGGGCATATTCACACACACACGGGGTGATGAAACATGGATTTGTTCCTTGGTAAATTAATGACTAAGTATACTGAGGAGAAATATGCATTGATTCAACTGGGCACACACGCAAATGTAATGCAATATTAATATCAGTTTAAAATTAACACTCCTCTCAAGATCTTTTTAGATAACCTGTGTTAAGGGCATATAATACAAGATTACATATGCCTCATATAAACAAGTAAATTTGAATTGATTTCAGCGATGTCAACTCTGATGCAAATGTGTTACTTTTTAAACATGTAACCATACCCTCACTCATAACATGAGCACATAGATACAACCTTTTGTTCCTTTTGTTCCACCCTAAATGCGCTGTGGCATAACCCCACTAGTCATCCCACTCCCCTCATAGTTCATCACTAGCAGTACACAGGAGCTGGAACGAAACACAGAATTCGATATAGAAAGAACAGCTCTCACGGTTACATAATCTTTGCCAGTGTAGTCCAGTCAATTCATATTTAAAGGATTTGAGTTTGTCAGGCTGAGTCCTAAAAAAGCAGAAGTTCTTTTTCATCTCAAAAAATGGAAATCAGATCTTGTGTTTATTTAGTGTAGACATTAACATACAAAAGTGACCATAATCTGAGTGTGGTAGGTAATCTGGGTAGAATTTATCTGGCTTTTAGAATACTGCTTCAATCCAGGGGCGTAGAGGGGGGGGTCAGGGGGCCTACCCCAGGCAGCACATTTTGGGCTATGGGTAGACTGCAATTCCCAGAATCCCTAGTTTCCACCAGGGGGTGGCAAATTTGGCTTATCCTCCAGGTGGTGGAACTCAACGCTACACTACTACTTCAATCACACATTTTTGCTTTAAACGGAAAAGGGTTTTTTGGTACACAGAAATTTCCACTTTTTGGAAATGTGGAAACACACAGATGTCAACACTGGGCAAGGAAGTCTTATCTTTACTGACCAAGATAAGAGAAATGTTTAAAAACCTACTTTGTAATTAAAAAGCCAACAACCAACTGCATCATTAAGACTCATGATCACTGCAGGAATTACAGTACTGTTGGTACACTATTCAAAGCTTTCCCTGGGATACACATTCTAAGATCTGACATGTTCCAGCAATAGTTAGTTAGCCCTACCAACCTAAGGCAGAGATAAATTGTTAGAAAATCCAACTTTTCACCCCACAGTTGCCACTGTATGTTGTCCACCTGAATGAATGGCACAAATGAAAGCCTAAAGCTTTCAGAATGTCAAGACTGAGAAACAAATCAGCCGTGTGATCCATATACAAAACAAATGTAGAAGAAAGTGATACCTATTTTGGATCACTAAAATAATAAAAAAAGCATTGCATGCTTTTGTGATTCAAGATAACTTCTTCAGACAAAGGTAGGGAAATCATCAATTTTTTGTGGCATGGTGTTTGCCAGGGTCTGTTCTTAAAAATAAATGTGAAATAACACTCCATTTTTTATCCCTCCCCCATCCAACTGAGATAGATAATTGCAGTATAAACTATTGTTGTTGTTCAGTCACACAGTCAATTCCGACACTTCACGACCCCATGGACCACCACCCTCCAGGCACCTCTGTCCTCCACCATCCTCCTCAACCCCCACCCAGCTTTGTGCCTACTGCATCTACAATATCATTTAGCCATCTTATTCTTGGCCACCCCCTTCTTCTTTTGCCCTCCACCTTTCCCAGCATCAAGGCTTTCTCTTCTCATTTGATGTCCAAAATACTTCAGCTTCATCTTTACTATTTGACCTTCTGAGGAGCAGTCGGGGTTGATTTCTTCTAAGATCGACCTATTTGTTCTCCTCACTGTCCAAGGGACTCTCAAAACTCTCCTCCAACACCACATCTCAAAGGCATCTATTCTTCTGCTCTCAGCTTTCCTAATGGTCCAGCTCTCACAACCATACATTGCCACCGGAAATACCATTGCTTTGACTATGCAAATTTTGGTTTGTAAGGTGATGTCTCTGCTTTTAACTATGTTCAACTATAGTTAACTATGTTAACTATAAATGATATAATATAATTAAAAAGTTGCCTACAAATAGTATCCACCATTCATTTCTATGGAGAAGATAACACAAAAACCTCTCATCAACTGCAACAATAACACTGCTAGAACCATACTATAATTCCATAAACATGAAAGGATTCATTCACTTTCATGGGTTACAGAAAGTCATGCATCTAGATTACTTTGGAGAAACACTAGAGAGATGAAAACAACAGTCTGCTTATTTGTTTGTTTAAAATATTTATTTGCTTTTCATCCCCTCAAGAGGACTTAAGGCAATTTACAAAATTAAAAGAAATGTATTAAAAACCATAAACTATTGCAATATTTAAAACAGCCAAACAAATATATTAAAACTAGTAGATTAAAAACAGTTTAAAGCAGTACTAAAAAGACATTTAAAGAACACAAATATCAAAACAATCTTTTTAAAAACCTCTTAGACAGCTAAGAAGAATCACAGCTGACACAATCATTTTAATTGTGCAAAGGCAATACTTCTGCATTAACAATAATTTAATTTAAAGTGACAAGTCATCACTACATAAACCTAGTGGATTGCCTCCTCTGGATAAATTCAGCCTGGACCACTGGATTGCCCCAAGCATCTGGGCTCCAGATGCCCAACCCGAGGGTGGCCTGAAAGATAATGACAAGGAACCAGGCCTTCTCATTGGCAGCCAAGGTTACTGGGAATGCTCTACCTCCACATGCTCACCTGGGCCCCTTCTCTCCCAAAATTAAGTCCATTAAGGTCGAACTCTTCAGAGAGGCATTCCAGAAGGTCAACATATTAATTAATGTGGGTTCAACAGGGAATGAATGAATGAATGAATGAATGAATGAATGAATGAATGAAAAAGCGAGCAATTACACTTATATACTGCCCCATAGCAATAAGTGCACTCTGGTCAGTTCACAAGGTAATTAGCATTTTGCCCCCAGCATGCTGGGTCCTCATTTTATTGACTTTAGAAGGATAGAAGGCTGCATCAATCTTGATCCTTGACAGGATAGAACTCACAACCATAGAAACAGTTTTGGCTGTAGTACATCAGTTTAACCACTGCATCACCAATGGTCAATTAAATAAATAAATATTCCAAGATCTGCTTTTTGATTAACCAGAAGCACCTTTGTCTTGATTGAATCAAGACCTTCCTGGAAGGGAGAATTCAGAAGATATTTAAATCAGTGTCTGATATCAGTAATAGATACCCTCATCCCATCTATTACTGATATCAGACACTGATTTAAATATCTTCTGAATTCTCCCTTCCAGGAAGGTCCATAACAGTGTCTTTCCCCTTTCTAGAAAGACAGCAAAGAAGGACACATTGGTAGATAATATCAAAAGCTGCTGAAAGGTTTAGCAGAACCAATAGGGACACACTCACCACTTCTCTTGAACAGTTAATCAGGAATGTTTCCCCATATGGAGATATAGGAGATAGCTTTTCTTCAGCAGCATCTTCTACAAAGGAAAACAAGGGATGTTTCAGATATACATACTTATAATCCAGCTTCTCTAGCATGTAATAAATTTGAGCTAATTATTATCAGAAAAGAATACCAAACTTCTGTTGTCATGAACTGACATCACACCACTATCTGGATAAGCTCATCTACATATCCAAGTAAATTCTCAGCATTTGACACTTCAATCCACAGATGTATTAATTTAAACAAATGTGCACAATGCTCTTTAGTTTTACAATAAAAATCTCCCAGTAGTTTATAATAATAAATGATGAACGTGCAAAATATGCACCTCATGGAGGGAATTAATGACTAGCATCAAAACTATCCATACGTCATATGTTTTTAGTTATCAGCTTTGTCGCTCAGTTGAACGTGACAGAGTAAGTTAAAAATGTGCATTGCAAACTGGCAGCTGATTTTAAAGTAAACAAAAAATTAAGTTTGTGATCTTTTTCTCCCTTATATAACTCCATTCCAGTTCATGCTTTTCATAAATTATGTGCATACAATGCTATTTCTGTGACTTAGTGGTTAAGATACTGAACAGTATCTTAACCACTAAGTTAAGCAGTTCAGCAGTTCAAGACCCAAGTGCTGCTCAACAGAATGAGCACCTGTCACAGCTCCTGCCAACCTAGCCGTTTGAAAGCAAGAAATTGCAAGTAGGTAAAATAGGTACTGCTTCAGTGGAAAAGGTAACAGTGTTCCATGCACGCTTCCTGTGTGCTACAGTTCTGGCTCCCTCATTATTGTGGGGCAGTGGGACTTCCACCCCGCTCAGCCTGGCCACCATTTTGCACCACCTGCGGGAGTTGTTGCTGCCCTTGGCCCACGTCCGCCGAATTCTCGGTGAGTCTCTGTGTGCGTGTGCGTGCATGCTTGTGTGTGTGTGTGTCCATGTGTCATATGCTTCAGTGGAAAAGGTAACAGTGTTCCATGCACGCTTCCTGTGTGCTACAGTTCTGGCATGTGTCATATGCTTCAGTGGAAAAGGTAACAGTGTTCCATGCACGCTTCCTGTGTGCTACAGTTCTGGCATGTGTCATATGCTTCAGTCGAAAAGGTAACAGTGTTCCATGCACGCTTCCTGTGTGCTACAGTTCTGGCATGTGTCATATGCTTCAGTCGAAAAGGTAACAGTGTTCCATGCACGCTTCCTGTGTGCTACAGTTCTGGCTCCCTCATCATTGTGGGGCAGTGGGACTGTGTGGAGGGATGGAGGGGGAGAGACAGGGTCTGGAGCAGGCTAAGGGGATTTCTTTTTGTTTTGTTTACTCTGATAATGCTTGAAACACAGACTAACATGACTACCATTTTAAATGTTTTATTCTGTGCAAGCATATCAAAGAGTAAACAAAACAAAAAGACAAAACATTGTGGCACCTTAAAGACTAACTGCTGTATTTTAATGTGAGCTTTTGTGGATCAAGTCCACTCGCTCTTTGGCTATAAACAGAGATGAACACTGAACCCTAGAGTTGGCTTTCGAGCAAGGGGAACCTTTACCTTTACCTAATAACAGAAGATCCCTGATTGGTATTTAAATTTGCTATAAGGTTTTGGCCCTGTTTAGTTTCAAGTGGTTAGTAAAGGTCACCCTTGGTCAAAAGCTGGTCGTATCCAACTCTAGGACTGCAGTGCTCATCTCCATTTACATCCAAAGAGCCAGTGCTGTCTGTGTTTGCAGATGTTTTCATGGTCATGTGGCAGGCATGACTAGATCGCCCACCCAGTCACATGGCTCCTACCACAACATAGGCTCCTCCCACAGTGTGGTAGTGAAAATTTTCGATGGCTACCACTGGGACAGAGATTCTCAACCTTTTCAAGCCAATGGCCAGGACATCCTCCCTCAGATAGCTTTGGGGGCCGGATGGCCATTTTGCCCTGCCTGACACACGTGGCACTTCCAGGTGTGGCAGAGGGGGGCACGTGAAATAGTTTGTGGGCTGCATCTGGCCCACAGTGCATAGCTTGAGAACTCCTGAACAAGACATTCCACATGCATGTTCTAATGTAGGAGAAAGACAGACACTTGAAAAAGACATGATCAAATCAGGTCAGTTACTAGTGACTTTGGAGTCAGTAGAGACGTAACCTGAAATTCAGCGTATCCTACATGGGAATACAGTACAACTTTGGCATATGACTGCCCTGGGTTATGTTTGCTGTGGTTTACAACAGCAAATGTAATTAAATTAATTCTCCAGGTTACAAGCAATTTTGAGTTTACGACCGAAAATTACGTGATTTAAAGCTCTTAAGACGGCCACCACCACCATTTCAGAGTTCAAAATGGTGCCCACCCTCCTCAGGAAGTCGCAATGCAGCACTTACTGCTGCGAAGGTGCTGGTGTTGGTGGCATTGGCATTTCTGCCACTATTTCCGGACTGTCCGCTAGACTGTCTGGACTTTTTTTCACCCATTTTGGGCTTTCCGGCACCCCTGCCACCTCTGGGGAGGTCAGGGGACCCGATCCGTGCTATTTCTGAAGTTTCCACACCTCTGGAAGCTGCAGCAAGACAAAATGTCGGGATTTCAACATTTTGGTCAGAGAGCCCAAAATGGGTGAAAAAAACAGACATTTTTTTTGCGCATTTCAGGCTCTCTGACCCCCCCCGCCAGCTCCAGGCGGGTTGAGAGACCCGATCCACACCTGCAGGGTGGCTGGGGAAGCTGACAGGGACTCCCCATTGGCTTCCCTAGCCACCCGCCCCTGCCTCCCCTGCTGTGACGGCTGGGGAAGCCGACGGGGAGCCCCCCATCAGCTTTCCAGCCACCCCACCCCTACCTCCGCAGCTGCAGGGTGGATTTCCAGCCACCCTGCTTTTACGAACTACTGCAGAGGATAACGTTAACAGATTGTTATCCGATTTTAACATTATACGATGCAGTCATTATCCAAGGTACTACTGTATATGGGAATAGCTAAAAGCTTCACACACATACAGAGTTCCTGTTTCCATTGTATATGATTATTATCTTCAATCTAACATTTCCCCCTTTATTAACGTTAACTTTAATTATTTCATTTCTTTATATCAAAATTACATGCTCCCCTCTCCCACTCTCTTCCTGGAAAATTTCACAATAATGTTCAAACATAAACAATTAAAATATAATAAAGTCAGGAGGAAAATAAAGCTGTGGCCACCTTATACCTTGTGATTTAGCATTTTAAGACAACAGCTCTATAACCCTCAGAACTACATAATAGCCACACTGATAATTAAAATGAAAATTCAGAACAGAGCTAGGTTATTCTCCATTCTTAGAAGTACAACGCACAGGGCTTCATGTCTGCTTAAGACCTGGCAGGAAAACCACACTGGAATTTTACTGGGAATCAGAGACATCTTTTATATATGGTACATATATACTGTATTCTTCTTCTGTCATGTCCGAATCCAAATATTGGTGATCATCATGTTGCTCAGCCATGAACTCTCCTGACAATATAATGCTGTGGCCTTTCATCTGCCTTCCACATTGCAGCATAACACCCACATCACTGATCCAGTTCCACAAGTCACTTTTTGGTTTTAAACCCTTCTGGCATACAAAGTGCTCATCAGCCCCAGGCCAATGTAAGCTGCTACCCTCCATCAAGATGGATTCGAGTGGGATTTAATCTACTTGGGGACCACCACCCTTTTCTGTGGATTTCATCACCCAAGGTCATTAGTCCTCACGCTTGTGAGGTTAGTTAATAGCCGCCTGAGACTCAGTGTTGAGTCGCTGGCAGCATGATCTACTCTATTACCATAGCAGGATAACCTGGCCAAACTCTGCTAGTTGTGCTGCTAGTTGTACAATATGTGCAAACATTGTACAACTAGCAGCACATTTTTTCTTCAATAACTTCTTCTGATCTTTCTAGGTCATTCACCTAATATAGCCTATCTTTTCTTTTAATCTATTGATTCAATTCAGTAAATGAAGCCCCAATGTTGTTCATCATTTGCATATACTGTACAAAATCTTCTGGCCATGGCAGAATGATCCACAAAACCTCAGCCAGGGACATGAGTCTGCATGAAAGTCACACTATGGGGGACTTTTTAATGAGCTTGTAAATTCTAACCCATACTTCTCAGGTGTCACACTGTGAATGGGTCACTGAACCAGAAACAGAGCCATAGCTTTTCAAAACCTTCTCATTTTTATCTTTTGACTTAAGATTCTAAAGATAACAATATGTAAATGAGCAGTGGCTGAAATTGTTTTAATCAATAGCTACTTTAAAAAATGTTAATCCTTTCTCTCCGATCTTCATGTTATATCAATTGAAACAACATTTTTTGAAGAATAGTAGAAATTCCTAGCTATTCTTTTTCAAGACAAAAAATCTAAGGAAGTCTAAAGAAGTCCAAACAACAAAAATCATAGCCTTCAAAGCACTCTCATGGTTTCCAAGGTGCAAAAGAAGGAGCAAAGGGGGAAATGTTATTTCATGGTTTTTAAAATGCCTCCAGCTGATATCAAGACTACGGCAGAGCACAAAATGTGCCCAGACATGTATGCAGGCATGTCTTAAATTGGAGCAAGGAAAGCTTCACTCCAAGTAGTTAAGCAACTCTGTTTATCTGTCTTTGAAACAGAAGGCTGAACATTCTCTTCTTAAATCCTTTTTCCTCACAATGACTATGGCTAAAATTCTTTTGCTTAGCATAGTAAAGTTGTGAACAGACAGCAAAATAAATAGGAATGCATTCACTGCAAAGTTGCACCAGGGAATTCAAGTTTCTCTGGGTCTGGTCATATTAACTGAGCTTAGCGGCTTAGTGGCTAAGGAGCTATGCTTGGAGACTTGACAGACGGGTTCGGATCCTGAGAGCTGCATGATGGGAGACATGGAAGACCCTCATTCGAGCATCCTCTGCAAAAATTCCTTTCAACCCAGAGTAATTTTTGACACAAAAACAAACAAACTGAGTACACAAGGAGAGGAGGAAAATGCAACTCTGTCCTCATTTGTGGTGGTCCCAACAAACTTCTGTATCTTGTAAACTGCAAACAAAGACAGAGTGGCAATTTCTTCCTCTGGTTTCTTCCTTTATTAGACTGAACAAACAGAATCCTGTGCTCAGTTTAAAGAAAAATCAAAGCCATTGTGGAGACCTTTCAAGAATTCTTAGTATGGTAGAGCTGAAAAAATTAACTCAGGTAGGACCAGGTTTTCTTTTAAAGAGGAGCAACTAGTTTCTCTCAAAGAGGAAAAGTGGGGGAATGCTAGGAAAAAATAAATTGTTTGTTCTTTTTAAAAAATATTGAAATCCAAAATTTTTAGGAATGGCAGAGAACAAAGGATTCTAGGTCAGTTCAACCACCTGAACCAAACCAAACAGAACTGATGTTTTTTTTAAAAAAGACACCTAAAAGTCCCAGCAGTGGAAGAAAAAAATTATCGACTGGGTAGAGAAACTAACCTGATTCATACTTGCTTTAACATATTAAATGCTAAATTCATCTGAATTCATGGATCTTTTAGAGGAATTGGTTCAGTAAATTCTCACTAGTTCAATGAGATTATTCTAACATGATTTATGTGTGTATATCTAACAAAGCAGAACTACTTTCTATGGGACATCTACTTGTTTCCATCACTGAATATGGATTAGATAAAAAGGTTTTTCTAAAAATTATCCCTACTAAGTGTGGTTGGTATTTTAAAATTATAGATTATATTATAACTGCTGGTACTATCATTATCAATACAATTTTTAATTGATTTTATGACATTTATCTACTTTTTAAGCTTACATCGCACATTTTTCCTGATTAGCTCAAGAGTGTATAAATCCCTTTCCTTCTCCCTGTGGTTATCCTCACCACAGCCCTATGAGGAAAATTTGAATGACCACTTCAAAATCATCCAAAATATTCAAGTAAATTTGAATACTTTGTGAAAAGATAAAAGCGAAAATGCTATAAAGCAGAGGGTGGCCAACCTTGGTACTCCAGATGTTCTTGAACTTCAATTTCCAGAAGCCCTGATCAGCTGGTGTGCTGACTTGGGTTTCTGGGAATCGAAGTCCAAGAACACCTGGAATGCCAAGGTTGGCCATCCCTGTTATAAAGGAACAATATATTATCAATTGAGAAGTACATGGATTGATAAGTACATGAGCATGTGCAAGATGAATATCAACAGGGTTTTCTAAGATCAGCAGGAACTGAACTGGGGAAAATTGAGGTACTTTTCAATTCTATGAAATGAATCCTGGAGCAATATGTTTTTTCTCTTTTTTTCCTGCCCTACTCTTCCTCCCTGAAACTCACAGACACCAGTTTCCCTTTTCTGTTTTTTTAAATGTTATCCAATTATCCAGCCTGTGTTTCACTTTGTTTGAAGTTTAATTAGACATGACCAAACAATGACCACATGCTAGAAAATCAGTCATGCAGAAGATTCAAGCAATGATGTGTGTGAGTTAAAAGGTGATTTTAGTTGAAAGGGGGGGGGGGCTCTTCCACCCTGTATATTTTGTCCTGAAACAAGCTTCAGAGACAAAAGATGAGCGATCTGAACTCAGGAGGAAGGAAATGATAACAGAGGTAAGCAATTTCTCACTGGTTTCTATACAGTAATACCCCGGATAACGTGAGTACCGTATAGCGTGAAAACTGCATAACGTTACAAGATTTTCAGAAAAATCTTGTATCGAATAACGCGATTTTTAACGTTATCGGATACAGTCATACTTAGCAGCAGGGTGGCTGGAAAGATGAATGGGGTTCTCCGTTCAGCTTCCCAGCCACCCTGCAGCTACGGAGGCAGGGGTGGGGTGGCTAGAAAGCTGGGGGGGCTCCCCTGTCGACTTCCCCAGCCACCCCACAGCTGCGGAGGCAAGGGCGGGTGGCTAGGGAAGCCGACAGGGAGTCCCCGTCAGCTTCCCCAGCCACCCTGCAGCTGTAGATCGGGTCCTCTGATCTCTCTGGGGCAGGCAGGGGACACAATCCAAGCTGTTTCTGGGCTTCCCCGACGTCCTCAGCCAGTGCAGCAAGCCAGAATGTCAGGGTTCGAATCCAGACATTCCGGCTTGCTGCACCGGCTGAGGACATCGGGGAAACCCAGAAACAGCTTGGATCGGGTCTCCACACCTCCCTGGACCCGGTGGGGGGGGGGTCAGAGATCCCAAAATTGGTAAAAAAAAGTCCATTTTTTAAACCAATTTTGGGGTCTCTGACCCCCCGGGGTCCAGGGAGGTGGGGAGACCCGATCCAAGCTGTTTCTGGGCTTCCCCAACGTCCTCAGCCAGTGCAGCAAGCCAAAATGTCAGGGTTCGAATCCCGACATTCTGGCTTGCTGCAGCCTCAAAGAGGGTGGGGGAACTTCAAAATTAGCGCGCATCGGGTCTCCCGACCTCCCTAGAGCCGATGCATGCTATTTTTGAAGTTCCCCCACCCTCTTTGAGGCTGCAGCAAGCCAGAATGTCGGGATTCGAACCCTGATGTTTTGGCTTGCTGCACTGGCTGAGGACGTCGGGGAAGCCCAGAAACAGCTTGGATCGGGTCTCCCCACCTCCCTGGACCCGGCAGGCGGGTCAGAGACCCCAAAATTGGTAAAAAAAATGGACATTTTTTTTACCAATTTTGGGGTCTCTGACACACACACACCCCGGGCCGGGTCCAGGGAGGTGGGGAGACCCGATCCAAGCTGTTTCCAAAGTTCCCCCACCTCCCTGGAGGCTGCAGCAAAATCCCGACGTTCTAGCTTGCTGCAGCCTCCAGGGAAACAGGGCTTTTTTTAACATTGTGTGATCAATGTATCGCACAACGTTAAAAACCGGATAACAACGGGACTTGTGGAACCAGGGTACTAGTGTATATGAAATTGCCTCACACCGCCACAAATTTAAACCACTTTATATCTCAGTGTGTGGGACATACCTTACACTAGGCCTGCTGCCCTCACACATATTTAGTGACTTATACTGAACATGCAATTTTTGCAAATTATTTCTCAAAGAGACCAGTGATCAAAGGCTACTGATTAAAGACTCATATAAGAAACATAACAACGCATGTGGTTCATTGAAGCTTCGATGTGAAAGTAACCCTTATGTATGCAAAACTAACTCGTATCCTTTTTCCATGGGTTGCAAACTTGCACATCTCCTTTATTATTATATTTTTAGATTTATTATCACGCCCCAATCATGCGAACCTGACTCTAGGCGGTTTACAGAAAAAAAGATTGTACATTATTTATTTATTTATTTATTTATTTATTTATTCTTCAAATTTATACCCCGCCTAGCTCAGGCGAACCTGACTCTAGGCGGCTTCCATACTAAACAGAACAATATAATACAATATAACAATATCCCACCAAACCCCCCCCCCTAATTAAGTCCTCTATTGCTGCCCAAGACCCCCAAGTTCTCTCCCTTCGAGGCCAGATGGCTGAGGGAGAGTCCAACAAAGTCCAAAAAAGGGGAGCGGCGGCGGCGTCTGGGGCGGCGGCGGCATTTCCTTGGGCCTCCCCCGGCCCAGGGAGGCTCCCCCCATCCTCCTCCCGGCCGGTGACGGGGGCCGGGGGGGCGCGGCGGCAGCGGCGTCTGGAACGGCGGCGGCGGCGCTTCCTTGGGCCTCCCCCGAGGAATGAGTACAAAACAAAATAAACAATCCCACTATACCCCTACAAATTCAGAAATTGAAACCCTAAGGTTCAAAATTAATTTTAAAAAATTAAACTATAAATTTACAAAATAACTCAAAAATTTAAAAGATTTAAAAAGTTAAAAGGTTAAAAAAAGTTTAAAAGAGAGAGAGGGGTGGCTATCCCATCAGATCAGCAACCCAACATGGGACCCCGTATTACTGGAGCCCTACACCTGACCTGCCAGCCAGGTTTTTAGGCCCTTCCCAAAGGGCAGTAGCTCTGTCTGTAGGCATAACTCAGTTGGCAGGAGGTTCCAAAGGGCCGGGGCAGACACAGAGAATGTATCAATGATCCAAACAGTAAGTGGGTGCATTCTTATACCTGGGAAACGATCTGCAATTGATTCCTCCTGCCTTTCTACAAGATATTCTCAGTACAGTAATACCCCGGATAACGTTATGACTTGGTTCCACAAGTCATGACATTATCAAATTTTTAGCGTTGTCTGATGCATGCATCGAACAACGCTAAAAAAGAAAGCCCTGACTTCAGGGACAAACCGCTTTAAAGGCAGGCAGGGAAAGAAAGAGAACCGATCGGTCTTTTCCTCCCTGCCTTTAAAGCTAGAGACCCAATCACGTCTCTCTTTCCCCCTCCCTGTAGTTTAAATACAGGGAGGGAAAGAGACAAGCAGTCTCTGTGACTACAGTAGGGTCAGAGGAAAGGCACGTGCTTTTCCCCGACCCTACTGCAGTCACAGAGACCTCTGCGGGTGGGGGGTGGCTTTAAAGGCAGGGAGGAAAAGACCGATCGGTTCTCTTTCTTTCCCTGCCTGCCTTTAAAGCGGTTTGTCCCTGAAGTCACACCCCACACCCGCAGACCATTGCCTTGGATAACGCTAAGAATCATTATCCAGAATCATTATCCGATGCAAGTTTTTTCCAAAAAACTTGCATCGTCATCCAATTCTAGCGTTATCTGATGCAATCGTTATCCGGGGTATTACTGTATCCTCAAAAGCTGTTTCTCTCTCACCATTTAAGGAGCTGTTAACTTTCAGGTGAAAACTGATATAAAAATAAAGTTAATATAGGGTATGTATTTTTCCCAACGAGAATGTCATAATTCAGAAACGTGCCATCTATCTATCTATCTATCTATCTCACCCCTGTTAGTGTAACCACTACTTTGGCCGGCTAACAACATCCAATGTAACAATTCACAGTATAAGTCACAAAATAAGCAAAAATGTCTGTTTATTAAAGTCAACTTCCTAACATTCACCTTATCATGCTATATCATCTCTTTTTAAAAAATACTAATAACTCAGTATAACCTGCAATTAGTTAAAACGTTTGACTTACTTCTTTGTGAAATATGATTCTCCGAACAATGGATACTTAAAACATTCATATTTCTTCTTTCCTGGACAAAGCTGGAAAGATACCAAAGGAAGGAGATAAATATTAAGCAGAATATACACTTACCTATTCTCTTAGATGTATAAACTATATAGGTTAAACAGCACTTTGACAGCTGTGGCATTCTTTCACAAAAGCTTAGTGGATAAAACCATATTCTGCTTTCCAGTTGCAAGTTCCACTAATATTAATAAGTAAAATATTAACAACTATGGCAGCAAATCTGAAATACTGTACAGATGTAAATCTTATAGATATCACTTTCGACAAGATTTTTTTCCCTAAGAAACCTGATGGAATTTATCATAAATATAGCATAGAGGTTTTCTGGAAGAAATACTATGTTACACCGATTATATAAATCCTATATAGAATCAGATCTTGCTTGTATGGTAGTCATTTAGAACTGACAGAAGAACCACTAAATTGTCAAATACTGTATTGTTATAATTCCTGTCCAAAATTTTACTATGCAGAATTTGGTGGTGCTCTTTTTTTCACAGAATGGGTGAAAAAAGAAAGAGGAAAGGGAAGGGGGGGCAATCAGCCTGCCTTTTTGGAAAGGGCAGTGGGGATTCCATGAGTGGAAATCCCCCCTGCCCTTTCCAAACAGGCAGGTCGATCACAGCGTGAGATCAGCTTCTTGGGTCAACCGAAGTGCCAATCGCATGCTGTGATTGCAGCACCCGGGTAGGTCAGGAACAGAGTGGATCGAGTCCCCTGACCTCCCCGTAGCCGGCAGGGGTGTTGGAGAGCCCGAAATGGGTGAAAAAAACTACCGTTTTTTCTCTCGCCCATTTTGGGCTCCTTACTGCCCCTGCCAGCTCCAGGGAGGTCGGGGGAACTGATCCATGCTGTTTCTGAAGTTCCCTGACCTCCCTGGGCTCTGCAGTAAGCCAAAATGTTGGGATTTGAATCCCAATGTTTTGGCTTGCTACAGTGGTCAGGGAGGTCAGGGAATGTCAGAAACAGCGTGGATTGGGTGCCCTGACCCCACCATACCCAGCAGGGGTATCGAAGAGCCCAAAATGGATGAAAAAACTTCCTCTTTTTTTCACCCATTCTGGGCTCCCTGCCGCCCCAGGTCAGGGGACCCAATCCACGCTGTTTCTGAAGTTCCCCGACCTCCCTGGCTGCTGCAATAAGCCAAAACATCGGGATTCGAATCCCAACATTTTGCTTACTACAGTGCCCGGGGAATGGCAGAAAGAGCATGGATCAGGTCCCCTGACCTCCCCAGAGCCTGCAGGGATGTCAGAGACACCAACATGAGAAAATAAATGAAAGTTTTTTTCACACATTTTGGGCTCTCTGGCACCCCTGCTGGCTCTGGGAGGTCAGAGGACCTGACCCGCAGCTGCGGTAGGGCTGGGGAAGCTGATGAGAACTCCCCGTTGGCTTACTTAGTCACCCGCCTCTGCCTCCGCAGCTTCAGGGTGGCTGGAGAAGCCAACAGGGGAGCCCCCCAACAGCTTTCCAGCCACCCTGCCTCTGCAGCTGCAGGGTGGCTGGGAAGCTGAACGGGAAACCCCCGTGCAGCTTTCCAGCCGCCCTGCTGCTTCAAACGACTGCATCGGATAATGCTAACAGATCGTTATCCAATGCATTTTTTTCAGAAATTTTGCATCGTTATCCGATTCTAGAGTTATCCAATACAGTCATTATCCAAGGTATTACTGTACTTGTAAAACAGAGAGATGAAATAAACAGAGAAATGAATTGAGGAACTGGGAAAGCACCCAGTAGAAGGGCTGAGAGTATCTCATCCTATGCCACTGTTCAGCTTCTAGGACAGGGGTGCCCAAACATTTCAGGCTGTGGGCTGGTCACACAGTTCAGCAGGCTGGTCACATGGTTCAGCAGGCTGGTCATGTGGTTCCTCCCATCAGAAGAAGTAGTAAAATGCACCTTACAATCTCTTTTGCAACAGATATGTTTTGCAGCAGGATGAGATAGATTTTAGGCTGCCATTTTCTCTGCTTAAATCAGGGGTGGCCAAACTATGGTCCATGGGCCAAATCTGGCCCACAGGCACCCCTGTTCTAGGATACTTGAACAGACAATGACCTGCTGTTGCAACAAGCAATTTATGAAAAACATGGCAGTGGAGTCAAGTATCCTAGAAGAAAGCAGGGCTGTTATCTTCAACAAGAGCACACCACACCACATCTTGTCCTGTTTGTGTCTTCTGCAGCATAGCTCATGTTTTTAAATGCTCAAATGTAGATTGGGGTTCACTTTAATTACTTGACTATTTCAGTCTTGCCTTCCCATTTGACTAGACATTATTTGCATCTCCAAGTGTAGAAGGGCATCAGGTTTGACTCTTGGCCCAGTTCAAAACTGCTGAAACACTTTTGTCTGCTCTAAACATTGCAAAATTAACATGTCTTCATGTAGGCAAGATGTCACTTTGATGTTGTCTCCGTTGTTTCAGTTTTCTCATAAAATAAATTGTGATTCATTACAATTGCAAAATAAAGTCCTTTTCATTCAATCTTGCAACACAGAGATAGCTTCAGACTGTTTGTGGTAGTGTTACATAATGTAACTTAACAAAACATAACATTTTGAAATACAGTAGTCTGAACTTGCTGTTAATTTGTTCTTTCAAAACCCTGAGAGTTCCTAAGAGAGGCTTTTCCTTCAAAAACAAGAAATGGCTTAATAAAAAATAAAAACAAGTATCTTCAATAAAAAGCATCAAACAACAAAAGACATAAACAAAAGATCTGCTTCTGTTAGGATATGCATACCCTTAAATTTTACAGAACTCATCTGAGTTTTCAGATGAGCTACCAAACAAAATATATGACCAATTAACAAGGGGACTGAATTTGTTAAACACAGTTGAGCTTGGAACTAGCTTAGTGTGAGGACAAATATGGGACCATCACTGAAAACAGGAGCCAGGGTGCACATCCTCCTGTCAGCCTGATAAAACCTAAGGCTGTTCAGAACAAGGTACAACCATCATTGAATGGTAAGCCTGGACACACTGCCCAAATTGAATAGCCCCCAGTTGAGTGACTAAAGAAATTCATAGCTTATTAATTCCCCCAAATTTACTGGGAGGAAGCAGAAAAATATCAAAAAAATTAGTGGCAGATTCCCCACTCCTCCCAAAAAGTCTACTTCTGCCCTGTTCCAATAACCCCACAAAAAAGTCTGAGCAGCATTTTGTTAAACCGACCATGAGTTGGTTGAGGTAAGATAGAAATTGCAAACTTAAAACATCTACCAGGTACCTGATTAGAGAAAGCTGATCAGAAGATAAGCGGCTGAAGGAAAGATTGTTATCACTTTGGTAAGTCTGCTTTGAAGGTCAGATTTAGGGAGGTATTTTTGTTAGAAGAAGTCTGTTTTCCAAAAAAAAAAAAAAAGAATATACTGTACAGTAATTACCATAAGAAATCTGCAGTACACCATGTCAGAGGCGAGGAGGATGTGGCTGTAAGGCCAATTCTCTTGACTTTCATTTACTCAGAATTAATCCCTTGTGCCACTCCAATGCCTTACAATGTTTGGACGATAAGGCAAGGGCTTTGGCACTCCCCATGGAGTTGGACAGCCCTAGTTATCATAAGGACTGCACAGGAAGCTATCAGAAAAGCAGCTCATTTAGACTGTGCACCAACTTGGCTGCAGTGGCTTAGTGGTTAAGACACTGAACTTGATGACTGGAAGGTCACCTGATCAGCAGTTCGAGACCTGAGTGCTACACAATGGTGTGAGCTCCCACCTCTGTCCCAGCTCCTGCCAACCTAACAGTTTGGAAGAAAGAAATGGCAAGTAGATAAATAGGTGCCACTTTTGTGAGAAAGGTAATAGCAAACATCACTGGCTCTTTGGCTATAACTGGAGATGAGCATCGAACCCTAGAGTCAGATATGACTGGCTCTCAAGCAAGGGTGACCTTGACCTTTACCAAGTTGAAAGATCCCTGTAGAGCAGGTTCACCGGATGCACCTTTGGTGATGTGCAAGGTAAGGAAGGACACTCAGAGGAGAAGGAAAGACTAAATGTATAAAAGGATCAGCAATAACACCAGGGGAGAAGGACAAAGAGGTAATGTGATGACACTGAACCCAGCAGGGTGCTGCCAAGGAAACAAAAGAGAAGGGGAAATAGGTTAACGCATTGGCCTCAGCTGTGGTGATCCTATAAAGCCCTGCAGACAACTAATCCAAAGACATCCTGGTCCAGCAGCACCACAAAACCATACAACTGCCATCCCAGTGTTCTGATGCAGAGGAGAGGTTGGCAGCATCAGAAACGACTGCAGCAACTCTGTCTGTTATAAGCAGAAGTCTAGCCATCCATGGGAAATCCCACTACTCAGAAGATAGGGCTCTTGCCCCCAGCCATGAAGGGCAGTGCTTCCACTGCAGTGACAACCTATCGAGGGTAGCATGGATTGCAGCCCAAGAGAAAGGACAGAATTGAACAAGCCGAAGTTATGTTCTTGTTGAGGTTAGAAGAAATACTTCTTGTTGTGTTGCACTTCGCCTCCATGTTACATGTTGGGGATTGTGCAAACTTTTGGCACCTTCTACCAATGGACAAGTTAGAAAGTGACAAATGCACACATTAAACAGATAGTGACTGAGTGTATTGATGTTTATTATTTTTATTTTTCTTATACAGTACTGTTTATTGTGAAAAATCAATAAAAATTTAAATAAGAAATAAACAAAGTAACATTATGTGAGCTCTTTATAAAATACACTGCCAAGCTGGTAATATTCTGTGTCTTTCCACACCCCCACAAGCTCTCTGCATTTCTAACAATACATATAATGCTCCTAATAAGCTGGACACAGTTTTCAAATACAGAGCAAGGTCTGAGAAAAAGATTACACCTCTGGGTGTACTTGACCACAAAATGTAGCTATCTTTTAGGAACCAGACATGAAAACATACCAGATAAGTGCATTCAAGAAAGATTTAAAAATTCCAAGCACCGATGGATAAGCAACAGTGTTAATAATAAAGACCTTGGCTTCCATATCAGCAGCTTGCCTCTGTTAAAGAAACTGTATTGCTTGATAAAAGAACTGAGATTTTTTTAAAAAGGGTGCATGCATCTGTGGGATTCACATTTACAGTAATCACAAACATTGGACAGGGTATTTTTGGATAGAATCCGTGTATATAAATACACAGGGCTGTTGCAAAAAGAGAGACCCATCTTGAATCCAGTTCAAAACATCCCTTTCAAAATGCCTGGTTCAGTCTACCTCACATCCAGAAGTTATTGTCATGTGCATTTATAAAAATGCTGCTCCCTGGCTGAGGAATTCCATCTAGAGAAAGGGAGCTTCCTTCTAGTAGCAAGCAAAGAGCTTTCTGTTTAAACACCTGTTTGGCTGTTGAACAGGCTCATACTGATATGCTTTGAAACTGCTTTCATTTAATGATGTTTTACTACTGTACTTATTTTTTTATCTTGTTGCCAGATGGCGGGAATCCTGGTTTTGTAAGAATCATATCAAATCACATGAAACAGGAAATAAAATATGATTTCACTAAATTTAGGAAGAAACTAAGCTAAATTGTACAGCAGTCTATTGCTTATTAATTCCACCTTCTCTCAAATGCACATTATATTAACATCAGTATGCAGACAGGCAATGCACAGCTACAACAGTTTGTTGTCCCTCTGTGTGAACTGATGCCAAGGACATATACAGATCTGAGTATCTGCTAGAAGTATAATGATTTAGATTCCAGTCCCTCTGAGTAATGAAACTCACTTGGTGGTCTTAACCACTCATGCTGCAGCTCTGCCAGCAGC
Source organism: Furcifer pardalis (assembly GCA_030440675.1). Classification (NCBI taxonomy): domain Eukaryota; kingdom Metazoa; phylum Chordata; class Lepidosauria; order Squamata; family Chamaeleonidae; genus Furcifer; species Furcifer pardalis. The sequence continues at coordinate 29,620,537 of CP126892.1, forward strand.
TTAGTGGTTAAGACACTGGGCTGGAGACTCGAAGGTCAGGTTTTGATACCCAAGAGCTACACTTGGGGACATGAAAGGAGCCTCATTTGGGCATCCCCAGAGTGGAGTTTCTCCAACAAAAATCCTCTCAACCCAGAGTAATCTCTAACACGAAATTATTATTATTTACCACTCATGCTCTCTTAGCCTGGTATACATAGCAAGGTAAGGATGAACTAAAGAGCGAGGAGAACCATATGTAGCATTTTGCATTCACTGGAGAAATGGTTGTGGGAAGGAGATAAGGAAACCAGCAAAGGAAACAGCATGCTGTATATCTATTTATAATTGACTTAGCCCAGGGGTTCTCAACCTTTTCAAGCTGAGGGCCAGGTCACGCTCCCTCAGACAGCTCAGGGAGCCAGATGGCTATTCATGTCTTGCAAGCCATACATGACACTTCCGGGTGTGACAGAGGCGGTGGGAGGCCCACATAAAATGGTGTTGTGGGCTGCATCCAGGCCCTGAGCCATAGGTTGAGAACCCCTGACTTTGCCGATTGAATGTGTTCTCAAACAAAGAGTGACAGAAAGACCACAGTTCCTACAGCTATATGTAAGGCAGACTCAGACTGGTAAGACAGTGAAGCTATCAAGGCAATTGTTGAGAGTTCAATTCCCCAGTGTGCATCCTAAAAGAAAAGCGAGCTTGTGTAACAAAACCAGAATATACCCTTTGCTTTAGCTTCGGCCAAGATGAAGAATTTGGTGTGTAGGAGTCCCATCATACCAGGTTTGGTAAGTAAACATCCTTGCCTCATGAAATGAATAATCCTAAAATGTGATGGATGAGTCATCCTGTAAGATCATTGGTTGGAATCCCTTGGCAGGAGGGCAAAAAGGTGGACAATGAGGGGGGAGATATAATTTAGAGGGTGGGGGCCAAGAGGAGACACTCACATGGATCTTAACTGAGAAATGTGGAGGCTTGAGAAGGAGGGGGACTGTGGGCTATCCCTTGAATAACCAGCTTTATTTCTTTATTTTAATTTTTTTAAGCTTTCTAAATTTCTGATATGCTTTATTCTGAACTTTGCTTTGATTTCAATATACTTTTAAAATGACTGAAGAGGCCTGGAGTGGTTATTTGGCTCAATGTTACCTTATCTACACATATCTAGAGGCCTGGGTTGTCCAGCCAGGGAGCTGCAACTCAGAAGAATGGTAGGGCTTACTCGAGAGTTTGGGCAAGCTGCACAGCCTGAAAAAGGTGGGTTTCTTGCTGTCTTAAGAATGGTACTATCACAACAGAGATTTTGGAATGGAGTGTGCAGGACTGCAGGGGGGAAAGCAGTGTGTATTTAATTCAATATTTCTTGCAACTCCTTGAGAATTTTCCCCTCTTGGATGTCTACCTTAACATTGTGAAGTGACTTGTGTGTATAAAGCTGAGACCAATATCCTCAGGCAGGCAGGCAAGCAGGCTCATAACCGGGTTGCCCAAGACTGGTCAAACCAAACTAAGACACCAAACTATGATGCTGCTATCCTATTTGGGAATTCATAGTTGCATCAGTTAATAGTACCAAGGTAATTGGAGTGGAGAAATTATTAAAGTAGAACTACTGAACAACACCAATAGTGGATGGAAAGTGAAGGATCTTTCATAGATAACAGCAGTCACATTCAAATTAACTCATTAGTACCAAGCAGGGGACTGTGGTGGCTCAGTGGTTAAGAAGCTCACCTTGTTAGCTGGAAGGTCAGCAAGTTGGCAGTTCAAGACCTGAGTGCTGCATGATGGAGTGAGCACCCATCTCTGTCCTAGCTCCTGTCAACTTAGCAGTTTGAAAGCAAGAAATAGCAAGTAGATAAATAGGGACCACTTCAGTGGGAAAAGATCTTGAGGAAATTAAAAGGAACCTCATTTGGGCATCCGATGAGCAGAGTTTCTCCAGCAAAAATCCTTTCAACCCAGAAAGCACCTTTGTGTGCCTCTGACACAATTTTAAAAAAAAGTACTGGGCAGATGAAGGTAATAGTAGATCACTATCTCAAAAACTCTATAATGAAACCGTTGAAGATGAAACAAGAGATGATACTGGAAAATGAGACTCCCCGATAAAAAGACATTTAGTTTATTACTGGGGAGGAGCAAAGTACAGTCAAACCTCGCTTAAAGAGCGCCTCGCTTAAAGAGAAACTCACTTAAAGAGCAGGATTTTCTCTGAATGTTTGCTTTGCTTAACAAATAAAACCAACCAAAAACTCTTAACAAATAAATTGGGGTTTGCAATCCTTCCACAATTGGTCACTTACAATGATGTTTCGCTTAAAGAGCAAACTCACTTAAAGAGCAATCCTGTGGAACACATTATGCTCTTTAAGCGAGGTACAACTGTACTAATGGAGTAACTGTATTAGTGCTATCATTAATGAAGTAACTAGATTAAGGCTGAAAGGACATCTAATTACTGAAGTGCCCAGAAAGAGAAGGAAAATACTGCATAATGCATACTTTAGCTGGAACACAGGATGTGAGATATAGTATAGGAATCAATCAGCTCAAAATCATTAAACAAGCAACAAGATATTTAAATATTGCAACATTTTCCCTGAGTGGAGTGGAATAGGATATTTTCAATCAGATAATTACAAAGAGAAATTATGAAAATGACAGATTCAGACAAAATGGTCTGACTCTAACACTAAATTGAGACACAGCACAAACTGCTAGGGACCATTTTGCAAAGTGTGCCCAAATAATATCAATCAGTTTCATCGAAAGCACATTCAAATCTATGCTGCCAATAAAGATGCCCAAAAAAATGTTCCCATGAAATATGATGAATGTATTGGACATGACCATGGCAGCACATAGAGAATTCTGACTACAAGAAAACTAATAAATTGCCATGAATAAATTAATTTTTACATCAAATAAGAAAAGCAAATACCTAAACTTCTCCTAAATGTGGTGCTCCCCCCATTTATGTTTTGAAATATACTTATTTTAAAATCATTCTTCCTCAACATGGTGTCTTCCACATGTGACATGCTTTAATAGTCATTATTATGCTTGGGGACAATAGACTGCTTTAACGAAAGAACTAGTGGGCACAATGGGTAAAACACTGCAACTTGAACCACAAAGATTCTATGTGCCATAAATTAGTCAGATGGCAAGCCATTAACTCAGCCTTTCTATTTGTAAAAATAAATAAAGGTAATAAAGTCATATCACATAAACTGAACCTTCAAAAAGCATTATGTAATACTTGGCATGCAGTTGTATTTAACATTTACCTTTCTGTAGATCCAAGTATGGATGAGCCGGGTATTTCTGGAACAGGACGATGTCTAAGCATGAAAGACCGTGTAGGTCTTGAAGCTAATTTGGTAGGATTATGATTAGAAGCACTATACAAATCATTTTCTACCATTTCACCTTGAAACTCAAAAAATGGGGAATCTGATGGGCAAGTACCAGACGAATCACCCAGTTCTGAAAGCAAGAGAGGATCATCATCACTAGTTTTCATTCCAGAAGATAAAGTAGAAGAGGGAGACAATCCTTTGAGGCTGAAGTTACTGGATTCTAGCTGCTCATCAAAGTGTTCATCTACAGAAAGCAACTTTTGAGACGTCATATTAAGTGCATTTCCTGGAACATCTGCTCGGCAGCTCAAGTTTGGACAGGAGGAATTAGAGCCGTCCAGATATGATGCCATAATGGTTTTTACTCCCTTTGACTCATTTGACTCATAATCAGCAAGTCCTTGATTTTCACAGATGCAATGACTGCCACAAGCAACATTAGTCAATTCATTACATATACAATTAGTTGCTCCACTTTCCTCCAGATTAAAAATGTGTGCATTGGAACTGTGGGAAAGTGGCTGACCATCTCCCCAGTCTCCCACACCTTCTGTCTTCTGTCTTTGAACAAATGCAGAGTCTGCTGGCATTCTTGCAAACATAACTCCCAATTGTTTGAGGATTCTTCTGCGATGCCCAGGAGGAGAAACTCCAATTTGTTGAAGAGAACAGTCATTTATTTCAGCACAATCTTGCCATGAGTTATAACCAAAGTCTTGGAAGTTTGCAAAGTACTGCTTCAAATTGATGCTGCCTAAGAATTCTTTTATATCTGTATCCTGGAATGACATTCTTGCCCCTTCATTCCTCACTTTCTCTTTCGGGGGTCCAAAGCAGCATTAGGTTATACAATGCCGTTCGAGTTCAAGAGAAAACTGTCCTTTAGGCCCTGTGGGTAGAATAAAATGTCTTCCATGAATGGTAGTAGCATATTCAAGGTAAATACAAATCATATATTACAGAAATGGGGAAGAGGACACATGTTAGAAATAAATGTTTAGAAGAAGAAGGTGATACGTATTTTGGATCACTAAAATAAAAAGCATCATTGCAAGCTTTTGTGATTCAAGATCACTACTTCAGGCAAAGGTAGGGAAATCATCAATGAAAGTCCAAATTTTCATGGCATGATGTTTGCCAGGCTCTGTTCTAAATAAATGTGAAGTAGCAATACATGTTAGATCCCTCCCCCATTCCACAGACACAGGAAACCAGGCCTCCATTTACAGTTCCTCCAAAATGGCTCAATTGAGGTGACACCTCTTTGGCCAGGTCAAAGAAATGTAGATTTCAGTATCCTCCATCAGGGAATTGGGGGGGGGGGGGGAGAGATTTTGGTTCACACACTAGGTATTTCAATTGTAGCCAGTTCAGTCAGTTCAGGTATAAGTAAGGGATATAAAATGGACTGCTACTTCACATTTATTTTTAAGAACAGAGCTTGGGGAACACCATGCCACGAAATTTTGACTTTCATTGATGATTTTCCTACTTTTGCCTGAAGAAGTGATCTTGAATCACAAAAGATTGCAATGATTTTTTTTTTAGTAATCCAAAATAGGTATTGCCTTCTTTTCCTACATTTGGTTTGTACATGGATTTGTTTGTTTTATGGAATTTCTGTGGATACCAAAAATAGCCACTTGAACTGCATGGACATTTTAACATCAGAACAACATCACTGCAAAATGAACCACTAGGTAAGTGGTGGCGAACCTATGGTACATGTGCCAGAGGGGGCACTCAGAGCCCTCTCTATGGGCACCCATGCAGTCTCCCCAGCACAGAGCTCATCCCGCTCCTCTGACCAGCAGCCCAATGGGAGTGTTTCCTCCCTCCCCAGCACAGAGTTTGTCCCACCCCTCTGTCCAGCAGCCCAATGGGAGCAATGCAATAAATAAGTGGGTTTAGGGTTGCAGTTTGGGCACTCGGGTCTGTAAAAGGTTTGCCATCACCATACTAGGTAATATTTAAACTGACTGAAATGCATAACTGGTATGTCCACTGCATCAACCACACTTATAAACACTTGAATGACATGGCCACATGTGATGTCAGCCAGCCTGGCACATTTTTACCCCCTTTTATGATGTAAAAGAATGAATAACAAAAATGCATTTGGCCAACATATTTTATGATCTGTCCTATAAAGTGTATTCTCTCATTGAACTCTGACTGAAATTATATTGTCATAATTATGCCTGCATAAAGGGTGATGCCAGGGTTCGATCATTTAAAACTTCCTACTTCTGTACAACACCTTCTCATTGCATGGAAGCCACAGAATGGAAGCAGGAAGTCTTTAACTACTGATTAAAAGTCATCAGCATAACATGCCCCACAGTTCTTATGGTTTCCACACAATGAAAAGCAATATAGAGAAGTTGGAAATGCTACAAGTCAGAAGTAGAAAGTTATTAATAATTGAAAATCATCCCTGTGGATGATGCCATCATCATTTTGTGAACCCAAGTTACATAATAGGATTTCAGTCAGTGGCTTGCAACTGTGATAGAACAGCACACTTTCAGTCCTCAAGGGCCAGTCATGAGATTAGACAAGTTAGACCAGTGGTTCCCAATGCGGGGTTTCAATTTCTAGACGCCTAAATCAGGCTGATCAGTGCTTTGGGGAATTGACTTAGGCTTCTGGGAACTGAAGTTCCAAAACCAAAGGTTGGGAAACACTGGATTAGACACTCCAGGCAGCAAACGCTAGTTGTCATGAAAGGGCAAGAGGAAAGGCCTCTATGTGCAAGCAAAAGATTTTGTGCTTTATAACTGTTCTTTCACTCATCTCACTCACACACCCCTTGAGAACTTTAGCAATGCTGCAATCATGGAAAGACTATCAGCATTACCAACGGAATTCAATTTCACACAAGCATACCCAGGCAACTGAATAGTCTTTTATTCATTGGACAATGTTTAGGACATTGATTGCAGGCAGTATTTGCCTAAAGCTCAACTGGATGCGTCAGCTCTGATAATCAGTTATTTGAGCAACAACTATGGCTCCCTACACCTTTTCATCTAAACCCCTCCCTAGATAACTAAGTACTGAGCCAACTCTAATTTTGCTTCTTAGTCTTCAGACTTGACAGACTTGTATCTGGTACCTTATTCATTACTTTTTATAATACATTTTAGAGTCATAAATATAATATTGTTGATTACCAAGTCAAATCGAAGTCAAAGTTGCCCAGTTGTCTAGTACCAGCTGACAATTTTCTGTTAAAACATATAATATATAATGTTTCAAAGGAAGCATAATTGGACAAATTGACCATACAATCAACTTGGTAAAATCCTAGGTGGCAATGAGAAACATGCAGCCTTCTAGACCAGGAGTTCTCAACCTTTTTAAGCCAGGAGCCGGGTCATACTCTGTCAGACAGCTTCAGGGGCTGGATAGCCATTCAGCCCTTCCTCCACCACATAGCACTTCCTGGTGTGGAAGAATCAATGGCGGGAGGGCGCATGAAATGGCACCACAGGTCACATTTGGGCCACAGGCTGCATGTTGAGAATCCCTGTTTAGACCCTGTTGAATTGTACCTCCAGACATCCTTCAGTATTGATTATGCTGGCTAAAGCTGATGGGGTTGCAGGCCAGCCAGATTAGAGAGACCATAAAACGCTGACTCCTGTCTCAGGATTTCATGGGATCAGCATATTGCAATATCTATTCCACAACATTCAAACTCCACCAATCATAAATACAGATATTTCACTAGCATTGTAACATATATAACAACAACTAATTTGGCATGGGACAAGGCCACTAACTGTCATAATAAAATAAAGGAAGCGTACAAGGGCTATAAACTGGGATATTTTTTTCATCACAGATGAAAGCTGAATTTGAAAATACTTTGAGAACTATGCCTCTCGAAAACTATTCACACAGGCAAGTTGAGGCCTGCTCTAAAGAGGTGCAAAAACTCATCTGCTGAAGGATTTTTGACAAATAAGGAACATTTAGCCATCCGAAAGCAGAGCTTTATAAAATCAACAATGTCAACAACGATTAAGACTTTAGTTTCATGTTTTATTGTCTCCCACTGTGAATTCAATCTGACACAGGCAATGGTTCCAAGGCTAGAGGGAGACTAAAATCCCTAAGGATACACTACGACAGTGGTGGCAAACCTATGGTACACGTGTCAGAGGTGGCACTCACACCTCTTCCTGGGGGCACTTGCGCCATTGTCTCAGCACAGAGTTTGCCCTGCCCCTCTGCCCAGTAGCCCAATGGGAGTGCTTCCTCCCTCCCCACTCCTCTGTTTGGGCACTTGGTCTCTAAAAGGATTGCTATCACTGCACTAGGACTAGTCCTGATCAGTTGAGATTGTCCCCTTCTGGCCTGTGCACCTAACATGGTCTACACAGATTGCCAATGGAACATTTCCCCAGAGACTCTATGCCCAACCTAGAAAAAAAAAGTCCCTGCCATTTTCAGTCAGCAATCAGACAATGGTAGATATTCCATTGTATGCACATGGTAGGTACTGACTACCTTGCATAACTGTTAACTTAAACCCAGCATTGAAGACTGTATGGTTTAACACATTTACGTCATGTTCACGTTTCAGATTGATTGTGTGGAGATTGCTTTAAAGTGTTCTTGGCCTGATTTTTAAAGAACAATGACTTTTAAAATTCCCTTTTAAGTATTGCCTTTTATCAAAAATGATTATCTTTTATCTTGTGCTTTACTTTGGGACATACATAAGCTGAAAGCTGATAAATATAAACTTTTAATAGATAGTAAGTACAACCATGTACAGTGGTACCTCACTTAAAGAGCATAATGTGTTCCATAGGATTGCTCTTTAAGCGAGTTGCTCTTTAAGTGAAACATTTGGAAAAAATGTCGCTGATGCCATTGTAAGTGACCGATTGTGACTTCTGGGGGGGGGGGGGGATTGTGAACCCTGATTTAGTTGTTATTTGGTTGTTTTTAGTTTTTTTGGTTGTTTTTAGTTGTTAAGTGAGGGCAACCATTCAGAGAAAATTCTGCTCTTTAAGTGAATTAGTCTTTAAGCAAGGTGCTCTTTATGCGGATTTTACTGTATATAACAAATGAAAACAGAAGCTACCTGCTCTGTTCCTTATATTATAAACAACACTTACTACAGAAAAAAAGTGATGAGTTATTTTGCTGTTTCATGGAGCACACAAAAAATCTTAGTTGTCCTCCTTCACCTAAAATTCACCTGTTGTTATGTGCCATCCACTAAATTATACCAACCCTAATAGGGCTTTTAAGGTAAATGGGATAATTAAGGCACGAGTGTACCAGTTCCACCACCAACTCTTTCATGAGTTTCCTTGGCCAAGTTGGGGGGGGGGGGTTTCAAATCCAAATCACCAGAGTTCTAGTCCATCACTCCATCTGTTAGACAATACTGGGTATGCAGAACTGAGAAGAGTTTGATAAGTAAAGATACCTTCCATGTCAAATATTTTGACAAAAACCATCTGGCATGGGCTCAAGATGAGTAGCAAGCTGTATTTCACCATTAAAAGCATGCTAAAATTTTAACAATGCATACCCTTGCATATGTTCCTGGATTTCCTCTCACTTTTTGTGGCCTTCAGGTTGGGCTATATGCTGAAAGAAAAGCCAGTGAAATGTTTCTTCATCGAGGAACCAACTGGCAGGTAATGAAATAGCTCATTATGATCAAGCAGCAGCTCCTGTGGTCTCAAATTCCCACCTGCATGGACCTGTTACCTACAACAGCACTGCTCTTAGAAATCACAATGGCCACTGTTTCCTAGAGCACATGACTTAAAATGGAGAAAACCTTTTTGCCAGGACTCAAAAAAATGCACTGTGTATCTGCTTGGGGATAAATTGAAAAGATTTTTAAAACTACAATTCCCAGAATACTCCAGCCAGCCAGCACAACTACTGTCATGATGTCCATACAGTTTATATCAGAGATGCTCAACCCACAGCCCATGGGTTGGATGTGGTCCACAGCACCATTTCATGTGACCTCACCACCACCTCCACCACACCCAGAAGTGCCATGTGGTGGAGGTAGGGCAAAATGGCCATCCAGCCCCTGAAGCTGTCTGAGTAAGCGTGAGCCGGCCCCCGACTTTAAAAGGTTGAGAACTCCTGGTTTATATGTTTCAGAACTGATGTTTTGCAATATAAGCAGATTTAAGACTATGCCCGAGGGAAGCCAAGAGCAAGTTAAGCCTTGCTAATAACGCTTCATTAACCACTAAGGATCTGGTGTTAGAAATAATAGTTGGTAAGGTTGCCGCCCAAGAAACAACATGAGAGGAGGATATAGCTGAGGAACTCCTCTACATCGCTTGGAGGAGTCTGAATAGGATGAGGGTTGGAGTCCCTAAATGCAAGATCAACATGCTCAAGTGGGGACTGCTGGCAGACGAACAACACACTGTGCAAATGTGGAGACACAGAATCCCACTCATTTACTGGTCTGTCGAAAACTGCCAGAAACATGCACCGATGAGGACTTAAGTTTGGCCAATGAGAAAGCCAAGAAAGTGGTTTCATTTTGGCTGTCTAGGATTTGATCGGACTTGAAAAAAACAAACAAGAAGACTACTAAAGAGATCTGTACTTGGCATTCAGAGATTCATATGGTTACAATAACCTACCAAAGAAGGGTGATTAGACAAGCCCAAACCTGTACTTCCCAGTGTTTCACAGCTCAGTTGAAAGTGAATACCTACACCTGAGGGTTACCAAACTAGAGAGCCCTTCTCTTCCTCTAAATTTATTTGATCTTATAATCCTAAAACTGCAGTGCTAGGAGGTTTCCTACAGTACTGGATTGATTCCAGCCCACTCACACACACACCCATCAAGGAGTCACAGTGACGAATCAACCTCCCAATCTCTGGTTCTCCAGCCAGAAACCTAAATGACTGCGCTTTCCAGCAGCTCAATACAGAAATCTGTAACAAGCACAGAATATCCAGACATGGGAAACATTCTGATTGCCTCAAAAATTGTTTACGTAAATAGATCTGTTAAAAAAATGGGCTACCTCCGATACCTTGTCTCAACAATAAATTCTCCAAGGGACGAGTTACTATCTCAGATTCGGAAAAGTTCCTCCTTATGGGTAGTTGTAAAGATTGCCAACACAATGCACTTGGAGACCTTTGAGCCCTTTGGATCATAAGCTGTATTTTAAGCATTAAACAAAGTCACATATCCGGAGTGAAAGTGTCTAGATAAGAAGGAAATTAAAAATAGCCTGTGTTCTGCGCGGCTCATAAAATCGCAGCAGTTTGGCAATTCCAAACCACAAAAATGACACAATCCTCCAGCCCTGCCCAAACTTTGAATGCCCGCACCGTGAGCTGCCAGTTTCAGCTTCTCTCTAAATCAGGTGTGCCCAAACTACGACCTGTGGGCCAGATCTGGCCCCTGGTGCCAATTCATCTGGCCCACAAAGCCCTTGTTGCGCACAGAAGTGGAAGTAAAACGTGGCTGCCCAGGCGCATTTTACTTCTGCTTCCGGGAGTGACGAGGGCTTTGTGGGACAGATGAATTGGCACCAGGGGTCAAATCTGGTCCATGGGCCACAGTGACCGACCCACAGCCCAAAAGGTCTGGGCACCCCTGCTCTAAATAAAACGAGTTGCTTCTCAGATCACACACATTTTTTTTTAAAGTTAATGGATCTGTAGAGGCGATGGCACCGTCTACGACGTGATCGCCTTCCTCGAGAAAGCGCACGAACTTTTCCGGGTAGAATCGAGGAGGGCGAGCATCGGATTGCCAGAAAATGCGCAATGGAGCAGCAAGAGTCCAGCAGCTCCAGACTTTGCAAAGTTTTGGGAAGAACCTTTTCCCCAGAGATTTCCCCCTTTAGAAAACTTACCTTCTCAAGGCTTACCTAAAAAAAAAAAACATGCACCCATGAAGACTTAGATTTGGCTAACGACAGAGCCAAGAAAATGGGTACATTTTGGCAGTCCAGGGTTTGATCGGGACAGGAAAGAAGAACCTTAAAAAAACAAAACCAACTCCAAACAAACTGCCAATCTCACAAGCAGGGAGGCAGGAAGTAACTGATAACTTCGTTCCCTTCTGCAGTTTGGTTGGCTGGTCCTTTCTTTCCTTCCTCCCTCCCTCCTCCCCCCCTTCTTTCACACCTTTGCCCTCCTTAGTTCCTCGTCGAGTCACTTACTTCGCCTTGCCTTTCCGAGGAAGGGCTGGCGCCACCAGCCAACAAGGCTGAGCCCAGGGAAGGAAGGGCGGAAAGGCGCACCACCTGGGGACAGCCCAGCCGGAGCCCTCCTCGGGAGAGATGGCTGCGTCCGCCCCAACGTGGTTACTTTGCGAGAGGCGGTGGCCGCGGCTGCTTCTCCACGGGGCGGGCTTGCCCGGGCGCGTCAACGGAGGCCAGCCTCAGGCGTCTCCTTAGGGCAAAGGGGGGCGGCCGGAAAAAGCCACCACCCCCACCCCCTCGGAGGGAAAGCACGGGAGGGACTTTGGCGAGACCAAACTAGGGCAAAAGTGTTCGAATCTTCCTGGATAGGACTCTTGGTTTGTTAACAAACCTGCCCCCTGAAATGCAGCCTTGTTGGGTAGCTATTCAACAGGTCAAGCGTCACCGACAGAAAGCGAAACGAGAGGCGCATTAACCTCCTTGGGTTTATTGCGTCTCAGACTTTGGGTTATATGCTCCTTTCTCTCCTACCCATCCCCCCATCACTAAAAGTTCTAACTCAAGGTGCTTCCTAAGAAAGAAACAAGTTCAAGGTGTGTTGGAGAGTGTGTGAATGCGGAGAGATACCGAATCTGCCTCGTTTACTGGTCTGCAGATTACTACTAGGAACGTACACAGACGAGGACTGAGTTAGCAGTTTGCCCACCCTGGCAAAACAAAGCTTCCCATAGGAATGCATTGAAAAGAGGCGTTCTTGCCCATAATGGAAAAATATTCGCCCACCCACATCTAGAATCCAGGCTATGGCCCTGCAACAAGGCTAAGAAAGTCCAGGGTTTGATCAGAAGAAGAACACCACCACCCCTGTTCTGGCACCTTAAAGACTAACTCCTGCGCGCGCGTGCGCGCGCGCGCACACACACACACACACACATTACAAATTTATTAAAACATATAAATCACATCACTTAAATCGTACTGCATATTACAAAACAAAAATACTGATACAGTGTGCACCCTCCACCCTGGGGCCCTACATTCTTGTCTGTACCTCTTTAACTGAACTAATCTGTTCTTTTTTCCCCCCTATCATTTATACCTTATCCATAGGGTATACTAATTTCTTGTTTAAATGTAAGCTTTTGTGGATCAAGTCCATTTTTGTCAGATCCACTAAAGCTCACATTAAAATACAGGAGTTAGTCTTTAAGGTGCCACAATGGGTTGTTGTGTGTGTGTGGGGGGGGTCTTTGTTGTTTTTTTTACTCTCTGCTATGCTTGCACAAACTAACATGGCTACCACTTCAAAAAGTTATAGGTGCTAGCTTTTCGACTAAATAAAAAAATCAAAGGAAAAAAGAAAGAAAAAAGCTGTGGCACCTGAAAGACTAAATTTTAATATTAGCTCTGGGGGATGAAGCAATACCTCGTGCTGTGTGAACATTGAGGGGTGGTGGTGGTGGTGGTGGTAGTGGTGGTGGTAAGTAGTAGTAGTAATAGCAGTAGTTATTTTTATTGTTCTTCTAGTGATGATATTGGCTATCGTCATAGCGATTGGCCATGAAGGTAGTCCTGGGAACAATATAATGCAGTGGCCTTCCATTTGCCTTCTGCATCGCAGCATGACATCCCACACCACTGATCCAGTTCTGTGAGTCACTTTCTGGTCCTGAGCCCATTTGGCACACAAAGTCCTCATCAGCCTCAGGCCAGTATTGATGAAGCTGCTGCCCTTCATAAAAATGGATACAAGTGGGATTTAATCTATTTAGGGACCTTCACCTTTCTCTGTGGAATTCTGCACCCAAGGTCGTTAGTCCTCAGGGTGGTCAGGTTACTTAACTACCACCTGATGATCCATTTGAGTTGCTGACAGGATGGTCTATTACCATAACAAGATAACCTGGCCAGACTTAAAGGGGTAGTGCTCCTGCTCTTGAAACAATACTGTAACCTAAACCTGGGAAGAATAAGTCCAAATTCTACTACAGACATTGCTGTTTTCCTTTTAATAAAAAAACTATAGACTCCCAACTTCCCTACCCAATATGGCCATTGGTTGGAGTCCTACTGTGGAAGTTCTGGCTCAAAATTACAAAGTTATCCACTTTTTGAAACTTGAACTCCACAGAGCTGAAGGTCGATGCAAGAGGCAGGTGCACAGAATTAAATTATTCAAAATCCAGGAAGTTGTTTCGATCTCTAGAACAGAATGGATTTCAGTTATCTTCCCCATGTATCGAGTCCTGGACATACCAAGCATTCTTCACATCAGCATTTTCCAAGCAGTGAAACAACACAGACTGGCAAGTTTGTTTGGTATAAATCCCAGCAGAATGCCACCCAGCTTTTCATGCTGTTACTGTTACATAACTGGTAATGAGACAACTTCAGAGATAACATGGTAACCCCATCATCAACTATATACCCAGGATTGTAGCATGTAGCTACAGTATATTCTTATATCCATTTACTAGGCAGATAAGCTCCTTCTAATTGATTAGGACCTTTCTGTACTCCCAAGTAGCTATAAAACATAGAACAAGGGTCAGGAAAAAAATTATTTGGTATTGCTGTCATGAAATGACATCTTTTTCCTAATGTTCTCAAAGCTTGGAGAGTACCTGGTCTTAACTTGGCCTCAAAAATCATTTTTCTTCTTTGTCTCACAAGACTGGGTGTCACGAGACAGCTTGTTTTCAGTTCAGTGTAACCTTTATCTCTAAGCTTGCTGTGTTTTCTCCTGTTATGACTATAGGTCTCTACATGTGTGTAAACTTCTTTTTTTGTTATGAGAAACCCTGATTGGTTAAAAGGTACCCCACCTGACTGCAGAATCCCCATCTTGGGGAGAGCAGGAGGAGTTCGCTTTTGGATGTCTATGGAATAACATCTTGGCCTGTGGGACTATGCCTTTTTGCTTCTTCAAAATGATTACTTAGAGTGAATGGATTGTTTTTGGACTGTTTTTGGACTGACTAATGTTTCTGAGCTTACTTACGCTTTTCTGGATTATAAGAAACCTACTACAATAAACCAACTGTTTTTGCCTGAAGATTGTCTTTTTCATCAACAAAGAACTGCACACACACAAGGCCTAGCTACCAGACCTTCCTTGTTTGCTCCATTGCCTGAGCAATGTAAGAGTTCTTTTAATGCAGGCCGGTTCTCCCAGAAGGCTGATAAGGGCTGTCGGTTCCAGTAATGAGACAGGGGTTTCAGGAACTGGAAGGGAGGGGCCCTTAACTGGGACGGCCGGATTCTAACAATTGCATGCTTTGATTTAAAAATAATAATAATCACAAGCAGCTTAACTTTACCTACCAAAAAGAAAAGTATACATACAACATTTCTTTTTGTAAAAAATTGTCAAAGTCTCAATGCCCCATGGCTGATTTATATTGTATTTTAACAGTTGTTTAATTTGTAGAAATTGCCAGTTAATGCTTATGAGTCTTGAGATAAGCAGTTATTACCAACTAATGGCTCCTGTGAAGCCACTCTTAAAGGTGCAACTACAGGAGGTAGTTCAAAGGTTGGCCATGGTAATGTATTCGGTTAAAGCAGTAAGCCAAAATCTAGGAAACAGTGAGACTGCTCAGGTGACTAGACCCACAAACTATTGATCCCTCTGTTTGTTTACAGAATGAAACTTTAAAGAACAATTCCATTGTCAGCTTAGTTCCCCAGTATCTTTGGAATCCAGATTGTATGCCTGGAAGTTCTTGATCCACATACTGCTGAAGCCTAGCTTGTAAGATCTTGAGCATGACCTTACTAGCATGTGAGGTGAGTGTAATTGTAAGATAATTTGAATCTTCTTTGGTATTGCCCTTCTTTGGAATTGGAATGTAGACTGACCTTTTCCAATCATGTGGCCACTGTTGTGTTTTCCAAATCTGCTGGCATACTGAGTTCAACACTTTAATGGCATCTTCTTTTAGGGCTTTAAATAGCTCAACTGGAATACCATCATCTCCACTAGCTTTGTTGTTAGTAATAATTTCTAGGGTCCACTTGATTTTACTCTCCAGAATGTCTGGCTCGAAGTCAGTGATCACATTATTGTGATTGTCAGGGACATTAAGGTCCTTTTTGTAGAGTTCTTCTGTCTATTCTTGCTATCTTTTCCTAATCTATTCTGCATCTGCTAGGTCCCTACCATTTTTGTCCTTTATCATGGCCATTTTTGCTTGATATGCTCCCTTAATTTCCCCAATTTGCTTGAAGAGATCTTTAGGTTTTCATCTTCTGTTGTTTCCCTCTGTTACTTTGCACTGTTTGTTTAAGAAGGCCTCCCTATCTCTCCTTGCTGTTCTCTGGAATTCTGTATTCAGTTGAGTGAATCTTTTTCACCTTTGCCTTCCTTCTTTCTTCAGCTATTTGAAGAGCCTTGTCAGACAACCACTTCCCTTTTTGCATTTATTTTTCTTTGGGATAGTAATAATTGCTGCTTCATGTATGGTGTTATGAACCTCAGTCCATAATTCTTCAGGCACTCTGTCTGTCAAGTCTAATCCCTTAAATCTATTCTTCACCTCCACTGTATATTCTTGAGGGAGGATATCCCTGAGTGGCCTAATTGTTTCTCCTGTTTTCTTTATTCTAAGCCTGAATTTGGCAATTATTAGTTCATGATATGAGCCACAGTCTGTTCCAGGTCTCATTTTTTGCTGACTGAGTAGAGCTTCTCCATCTTTGGCTGCAGAGTGCGTAATCAATCTGATTTCTGTGTTGGCCATCTGGTTATGTCCATGTGTAGAGTCACCTCTTAAATTGTTGGAAGAGGATGTTTGCTATGACCAGTGCATCCTCTTGGCAAAATTCTGTTAGCCTTTGCCCTGCTTCATTTTGTACTCCAAGGCCAAACTTACCTGTTATTCCAGTTACCTTTTGACTTCCTACTTGGCATTCCAGTCTCCTAGGATGATAAGGACATCATTTTTTATGTGTGTCAGTTCTAGAAAGTATTGTAGTTCTTCATAGAACTGGTTGACTATGGCATCTTCTGCATCAATGGTTGGGGCATAGACTTGGATTACTGTGATGTTGAATGGTTTGCCTTGAATTTGGACTGAGATCATTCTGTCATTTTTAAGATTGTATCCCATTGCTGCTTTTCTAACTCTTTTATTGACTATAGGGGCCACTCCATTTTTTCTAAGGGATTCTTGCCCACAGTAGTAGATATAATGGTTCTCTGAGTTAAATTCACCCATCCCTGTCCACTTTAATTCACTGATTCCCAAGATATCAATGCTCATTCTTTCAATTTTATTTTTCCCCACATCCAGCTTGCCTTGATTCATAGATCTTACATTCCAGGTTCCTATGCAATATTGTTCTTTACACCATCAGACTTTCCTTTCACTGTCAGATCCATCCACAGCTGAGCATCCTTTCAGCTTTGGACCAGTCACTTCTCTCTTTCTGGGGTTACTTTTACTTGTACTTCACAATTCTCCAGTAGCAAATTGGACACATTCTTACCCAAGGTCATATCATTTAGCCTTTTGATATCTTCTATGGGGTTCTCTTGGCAAGAGTACTGGCATGAGTTGCCAGTTCCTTCACCAGTGAATGAATGGATGTTTATTAATTGATTAGTCTTACATCATTATAAATAACATAGCAGAAGAATTAAAATCTGTACAATACAGTGGAGTGCAATAAGATACAATAAAAATATAATATGTACATACCTGAGCTACTTTTAAAAGGAATGTAAACTGGAGAAGGTTGTTGTTCAGTCGCACAGTCAATTCCGACCCTTTGCGACCCCATGGACCACTGTCCGCCAGGCACTTCTGTCCTCCACCATCCTCCTCAACTCGCTCAGTTCTGTGCCCATTGTCTATACAATACCATCTAGCCATCTCATTTTTGGCCGCCCCCTTTTTCTTTTGCCCTCCACCTTTCCCAGCATCAAGGCTTTCTCAAGTGAATCCTCTCTTCTCATTTGATGTCCAAAGTACTTTAGCTTCATCATTACTATTTGACCTTCAAGGGAGCAGTCAGGGTTGATTTCTTCTAAGATTGACCTATTTGTTCTCCTCGCTGTCCAGGGGACTCTCAAAACTCTCCTCCAACACCACATCTCAAAGGCATCTATTCTTCTGCGCTCAGCTTTCCTAATGGTCCAGCTCTCACAACCATACATTGCCACCGGGAATACCATTGCTTTCGCTATACGAATTTTTGTTTGCAATGTGATGTCTCTACTTTTCACTATGTTCCCCAGGTTTCTCATAGCTTGCCTCCCAAGAATCAGTTGCCTTTTTATTTCATGGCTGCAATCACCATCTGCAGTGAGCTTTGATCCTAAGAAAGTAAAATCTGTCACTGCTTCTACTTCTTCCCCATCTATTTTCCAGGGACTGATAGGGCTGTTGCCATTATCTTGGTTTTCTTGATATTAAGTCTCAAGCCAGCTTTTTCACTTCCAATTAATACATAAATATCCATAGTCAGATAAGTGAATCTCCCTTGCAGGATACCCCAGTTTGATTGATATACTGGATTATTTTAGCTGATGCCTTAATGACAGTTATAATATCAGTGTATAACTGGCAGTCGAATAAAATATGAGAAATATTTTCAACATTTGGAAAACCACATATGCATGTTCTTTCATGGTATAGTAAGTGGTGAAAACACCTATATTTATTCATGGAATCTAGTAACTCAAATCTGGCTCTACAGTAAGCCCTTCTTAAAGGATGAAGGAGGCACATCAATACATATTTTTCAGATTGAAACGTAATTTTGTTAGCAGCCAGCCACCTTAAATAACCTTTTTTGGCCAGTAGTTCCAAGTCAGATTGCACACTGATATCTAAGACTCTCTGTTTAAAAATTTCTTTGGCCTGAGTGGCCACTGAGAGCAAATACTTAACTGAGAACCCATGATGAGAAATTACTTCACAGAGTTGATTAACCCAGGACTTGGGATGATCCCACTTGATCTGTTTTTGTTGTTGTTCAGTCGTACAGTCGATTCCGACCCTTTGCGACTCCATGGACCACTGTCCGCCAGGCACTTCTGTCCTCCACCATCCTCCTTAACTCACTCAGCTTTGTGCCCATTGTCTCTACAATACCATCTAGCCATCTCATTTTTGGCCACCCCCTTCTTCTTTTGCCCTCCACCCTTCCCACCATCAAGGCTTTCTCAAGAGAAACCTCTCTTCTCATTTGATGTCCAAAGTACTTTAGCTTCATCTTTACTATTTGAACTTCCAAGGAGCAGTCAGGATTAATTTCTTCTAAGATTGACCTATTTGTTCTCCTTGCTGTCCAGGAGACTATCAAAACTCTCCTCCTACACCACATCTCAAAGGCATCTATTCTTCTTTGCTCAGCCATTATCTTGGGTTTTTTTTATATTGAGTCTCAAGCCAGCTTTTGCACTTTCTTCTTTCAACCTAATCAGGAGCTTTTTTAAGTCCTCCTCACTTTCTGCCATTAGGGTGTTATCATCTGCATAAGCATAATTTGGGAAGCCTATTAGAGTCCATTGATTGAATCCTCAACCAATATGAGAATGTTTTAAATACTAAATGGCTATACACAAAGTGGAAGCCCAATTCTGCTCTGAATGCAGGGGCAGAAATATTGCTATCAGTTCCTAAAATATTTATTAGGAATCAGGACTGTATTTGTTCCAGAAATGGAACTCTATTTAGACCCCACAATTCTGCCCCAAATGACAGCATTGGGACAATTTTTGCCCCAAACACTTTTAAAATTGGGGAGAGGGTGCCAGGATGATTATAATTAAATAGTTTATACAGTCTCTTTGTACTTATGGCAGCCCTTGATGAAATTCTCTTAAAATTATTTAGCCATGTCCTTGGATTGGAGAAAACCACTCCAAGATAGTTAAGAGAGTTAATTTTTTCAGCAGGCTCCCCATTTATCTGCAAATTATAGATCTTGCTTCTCCCACTAGAAACCAACACTTTGGATCAACTTTTGTTGATATTTAAAACATTTTGATCACTGTACGTATTTAGTTTTTGAAGCAGTCTCCTCAGACCTATTTGTGAGTGAGCCATTAAAATCATATCATCAGCATATAAAAGAATATTAATGTGTTTATCAAGAATTTTTAACATATGGGTTTCTGTATCAAACAGGAATCCTGGTAAGACATTAATATAAAGATTAAAAATCATTAGAGCTATAATGCAACCTTGTCTGACACCTTTAAAAGTAGGCATGCTCTTCATTAAGGAACCATTTTCACCAGTTCGCACTTTCAGGTATATATTTGAATATAGACCTCTAACCAAGAATTAAAGTCTTGGTTCCATTTTTAGGGTACCAATTTCTCCCACAACATGTTTCTGTCAATCAAATCAAAGGCTCCTCTAAGATCTATAAATTCAGCAAATAATTTATTTCTATTTCTTAGTTGTTTTGTGAGAAGGTGATATAAAATAAAACAATTATCTATTGTAGATTGTTCTTGTCTAAAACCAGCTTGTTTCTCCACTAAAATATTATTTTCCATAACCTAGTCTACTAGTTTGCTCAGCAAATGCTTGGCATACATTTTGGCCACTATTCTGATGAGGCTTATCGGTCTATAGTTTTTAGGGTCACCTTTGTCTCCTTTTTTGTAACCTGGCACTATAATAGCAACCTCCCATCCAACTGGAATGAAACCTGTATTCTTTATAAATGTAAAACTCCTGCTAGCAGAGGGGGCCACCAGTCACAATGAGTCTTGAAAAGCTTTGGAGGTAAAAAAAATCTTGCCCGGGAGCCTTATTAGACTTTAAAGATTGAATAATGATTTTTATTTCAGCAACAGAAACAGGAGACCACAGTGGAAGACTATCAATAGAAGGAAAATCTGTACTCAGATTGTAGGCATGGCCTAGATTTGAGTTAGAAAAGAAATTGGCATAATAATCTTACCAAATTGAGGCTGGGACTGGGATATCTAATTGGAATTTGCGTTCCTTTAACAGTCTGCTACCTTGTTCCAAAAGAAAAATGAATTTGTCCCTTTAGCCCAGACTTCCAGCTTGGACCATAATTTGGCTTTATATGCTGATTTCTTAGAAGCAATCAATTTCTTATATGCACATCTGGCTTTTAGCATTTTTGTATGATTTTTTTCTAGTGGGGTATTCCAGAGCCTGACGCATAAGGCCCTCAGATGTTTTCTGCTATGTATGCAGTCACAGTCGTACCAGTTTGATCTGGTTTGTTGTTGATATTTCCCAGGAAGTTTATGTGTTAGAAAGTTCCTCAGGGTAAAGCATAGGTCAGTGTAAGGGGTCAGGATTTTATCTGAGCCTAATCTAGAAAAAGAAATTGAGCTTTTCCAAATCTGAGCCTGTTCCGAATCTAAAAAGGTTTTTAAAGACTTAGTATCAACTTTGGCCCAATTTAGTTTTCTTTCCTGCCTCACCTCAAAGTTAGCCAATACCCGTTATCATGGGATGTAAAAAGCCTTGTATCCAAACTGCCTTTAAATGAGAGTGTAATTGGCTGGTGGTCACTGTCCTCTCTCATAAGTGCCTGTATGCCAGAAAACAACTCAATCTTATCTCTAGAAACACAAATACAGTCTAACACACTGCTAGAGTTACCTGCATGATAGGTAAAGGGGTATTTAAGAACAGGATCCTTAACACCTAGAATATAAAGATTACATTTGTAGATCAGAGAGACCAACATGGTTCCTGCCGTATTTCTTTTCTGATCACTCGATCGCCAAGGAGGATCAGTTGTCAAGTAATCCTGTGGTAAAGCACCTTGGTGTACAAAGTCCTGTAGGGAATACCCTAGTCTGGCATTAAAGTCTCCCGCAAGTAACAGCAGCTTTGGGATTTGTTTTGTTTAACTTTACTACTACCTCCTCTAAGTCTACCCAATTATTTAGTGGGAAATACGAAGATGTATAAGGAGGAATATAATCATTCAATAATATCACTATAGTAGAGACATAAGAAAATTTGACAATCAGTTGGAAGAGTGGTCTCCAAGTTTCAATTGCTGTCCTTGCCAACCCAGCTCAGCATTAGCAAGGATAATTAACCGTCCTGATGGCCGCCCTTTAGTTTAATATTATTCCGCAGGGATGGACCAGGAACTGAAGCCTGCTAATTTAGCCTCATTTTCTTCTTCAGTCAACCAAGTCTCCTGAAGTGCAATAATATCAAACCTTGATAGAAACTCCATCAAATTACCATCCAATGTTCTGGTCTTCCATCCAGCAATATTCCAGGACAATAGCTGGATGAAATCTTTCTGCTGGGAGTTGCTGGGGAGATGTGACAGGGTGTTTATATTATAAGTTGGGACGCAGGAGTTTTCTAGTCATCCCAAGGTAATAATATTGTCTAGGATACCATCAGTGCCATAAAATGCACACTGATTAGACCTTAGTCTGGGTTCTCCACTATGGTTTGTCTATTTTGGATGGCCCTGCATGCAGTGGTGGGCATCAACAGGTTTGCACCAGTTCGCCCGAACTGGTAGCAGAAATTCTGGCTGGCCCTGCCCATCCAAATTTTGAAATAAAGAAGTCCTAATTTGGATGCAACACAGGGCTTTCTCCCTGGCCTGCCCACCATACCATGCCCACAATGTGGTAGTAAAAAAAAAATTGAGCTCACCACTGCCTACACGGCATAGCCCATAGCCTCATTGAACCATACAAACCCCTTTGCCATGGCAAGGCAACAATCTTTGAGGGGGAGAGATGAACTAGGACTCAGGAAACCTGGGTTCAATTCCACTAAGCCATGGAAGCTCACTTGGGGGTACAGAACTGCCAAAACTTAAATATCTCACTTACTTTGCCAGCCAAGTTGGTTATGACTAGTAGAGGTAAAGGTAAAGGTTTCCCTTGCTTGAAAGCCAGTCGTATCTGACTCTAGGGTTCACTGCTCATCTCTATTTCAAAGCCAAAGAGCCAGCGCTGTCTGCTTCTGCAGACGTTTCCGTGGTCATATGGTAGGCATGACTAGATAAAAGGCTTTAAAAAGACCAAGAGCTGCAATCCAACTTGGATAATCATGTCTCTATGAATCTCACACAGGCTACTTCAAACACAAGTTTGGTGTAGTTATTTCTAACAAGTCATAGTCCCGCAACATTTGAAGGACTACACATTCCCCGTCCTCGTTACATCCAATGCTCAGTCATGAATGGAGGTGACCCATTTTCTCCTTCCCTGTGTACTCAGACAGAAATAAACCGGTTGCACCACATCTAAGATTGTGCCTTCAATGAGAATATAGTAGCTACTCCCTATGACTTTCCACAGCCTTCCCATAACTCTTTCTCATTTTAGCCATTTCCCCAGCATAGCTGTCACTAACAGAATAGCTGCAGACCTCTGGAGTGCTCTTCTGTCATTCTGCATGTTGAGGTGTTGAACTTTCCCAGATTTGTTTTGGGACTGCAATTCCCCACATCCTTCATCAAGGGCTATGCCAGCTAAGTGTGATGGAAATTATAGATCTAAAGCTTCTGGAGTGTAACAATTGCTTTTGCTTACCCTAATGGCAAAGATTAGTCAGGAACATCCCAAGATACTTTGCCTTTTGTGGAAGGGTAGCAAATACATACACTACCCATTATCCTCATGCATAAAACTCAAACCAGCCATGTATTTTAACAGATGATGCAGAAAAATTCCACACTGACCTATTCCTATGCTTGGTAGAAATAACAAAGTTTGTATCTAACCTTTTGCTTCTGTTTCATAAAATCCAAAATCTATAATCCTGGAACTGTTCCCTCATTCTGCCTAACAATAGAGTCAGTCCTGGCAATAGTGTATCTCACATTTATTTATTCTAGTATTATGGCAGACTTCTACCATATACTGTTGTCTCTTCTGCCCGTGTATCTGAAGGATTGCTGTGCAAGTTTCCTTTCTTCTAAACCTGGCACCAACTCAGGAAATAGCTTTCTGTGTTTCTCTGCATCCTTCACATGTATTTTTGTTGCATATTTTGTACCTAACTTATTGTAAAGAAAGTTGTGTGGGGAAGGTTTATTTTACAGTGTGGCTCCTTTCTCAAAAGTTTATATATTTTTTCTCTATTTTATAGAAATGAGAAAAACATAGTTTATCAGATTCCATAAGACATCTTTCCTTGCTGTAACTGAATGAAAGTTTCAGTGTGCTATAAATTCACTCATACTGTAGCCAAGCCGAGCTGAGAAGAATCTTACAAAAATCAGAAAGGAAATTGCATTCCATGAACCTGATGCAATTCTGATATTGCAAAAGGAACATGACAACATTATTCTAAGACCTAACAATCTTCCTAGACTGCTCCCAGATTGCAAATGTCATCTGACAGCTCTGAACACACTAGAGATTTTATTATCTGATATTGTCCTTTTCTACTGTGTTTCTATGCTAGCATCATTGAAAAGATATTTCTTTTTCTAGAAAACACAATTGCTTATTTAAAAATGGATTTGAAATGGTACTGAAAAGTGCTTCCTTTAACATTTTGTTGATTGGCAAATTTTACATGTTGGAAAAGGAGACAGTCAAAACAGAATTACGTTAGTAGTAACTGTTTGAGCCTTGTCTCCACATTTTCAGACTTCATCTGCTTTATACATAGTTTGCATCTGCACATCAGTCCTACATATTGGCAATTTAAATGTAAAAAAAGCATCCCCTGAAAAGTGAATATGATGTTAAAGGCGAACAAATTTTATTTGGCACAAGCTTTTGTGGTCTGTAGTCTATTTCTTCAGATAGCTTATAGCAGATAAACTGTGTTAGTCTTAAGGTACCACAAAGCCTCTTTATTGTTTTTGCTACAAAAGTCTTATTATGGATACCCCTCTGAAAATACACTTTGTGTCATCATGTATTATAAGTTACAGAAGAAGCACCAACAGCAAAATGTTGCTATATATTAGTGATGGTGAGCCTTTTAGAGACTGAGTGCCCAAACAGAGGGGTGGGGTTGATTCTGTGCTGGGGGGAAGAAGGAAGCACTCCCATTGGGCTGCTGGACAGAGGGGCAGAGTGAACTCTGTGCTCACCAATGGTGTTAGTGCCGACAGAAAGGGATCTGTGTGCCCCTTCTGGCATGTATGCCATAGGCTTGCTACCACTGCTGCATATCCTCACCAACTAATAGATCGGGATTCAAGTGGGCCAAACAGGCCTTCAGCAAGTGTATTCACATCTGCCTTTATTACACACACACACACCCTTTTTATTCAGTTGACAGTTAACATTTTGTGTATACTGTTCAAATCAGGCACGACCACGAGTCTGAGTGAGATAGAAACCTTGAATGGTGGCAAATGCAAGTGGCAAATTTGCCTCTTCCTGCACTGCCCTTGTCCTGTCAAGGCTCTTGCTACTCTGTAGAGCTCCATAGACTTCAGAGCAGGGATTCTCCTCTCTGTGTAGCTACCATATCTTCCCTAAGAAGAATAATGTAGTGGAAAAAGAAGAGGAGGTGGAATCAGCAATGATCAACAAACACCACTGGCTCTGCAATATGCAGTGGCTGATATTTACACTGAATTTAATGCTAGAATGCAAGAGGTCTCAAAGGCACTGTAGGAAAGGTGACATTGAAAAATTATCTATGCTAATTTGGCATTCTCCTCCTCCTTTGAGGGCTTCTCAAATAGGTGGGAGGACTATCGTCAGGATAACCTTCTTCATTTTTGGAGAATTTATCTTTTTTGATGGCTGGGTGTGGAGATGCAGAGACACCACCCCCACTTCTGCTTCCTTTTCCTTCAGAGTGGATGTTGCTGTTGTGAGGACACCTTCTTCTGTCTTTGGTTTTGATGTCTCACAAGACCACTGGGGTCCAGGCATGTGCTGATATATTAGGCAATCGGGCTTTGTTCCACCCTTGCCTATGGCACCCTGGGGTGCCAATAGAAATGTATGGGATTCCCCCCCAACCCCCCACAAATAGGTGCCACCACCACTCCCTGTCCAGTGCCTTCCCATGGTGCCCTGCACACCCCTGCTAGGGTCTGGACATGAACAAAGAAGCAGAGTAGCCACTGAAGGAAAAATCTGGTCCAGATCCTTTCCTTTATCTAGTCTACTAAGACATTCAAAGACAGTGCCATCCAGGATCTCTTAAACCAGAGGTGTCCAGGCTCACAGCAACCTTAGCATCTCCTTAGCTGTCCTCTGTGCAATTATAGCAAGATCATGTTAAATAAAGCCTCTTGGTTTCCCTTTAAGTCAGGGATACACAACCTGCAGCTCACAAGCCGGATGCGGCCAGTGGCACCATTTCATGTGGCCCCCACCGCCTCCACCACACCAGCAAGTGCCATGTGTTGGAGGAAGGGCAAAATGGTTGTCTAGCCCCCGAAGCTGCCTGAGGGAGTGTGACCTGGCCCCCGGATTAAAAAGGTTGAGAACTCCTGCTTTAAGTCTTCTACTTGCTAGGAAAGAGTGGATCTTGTAGGGAAAAGTCCTGGATCAGCTATTTATTTATTTATTTTAGTTATGCTTCTATGCTGCCATCTTCATGAATGGCTCAGGGCGGCAAACAACAGTTAAAAACACAATCAACAATAAAACCAATGATAAACTACCCATCCAACTAAAAAAAATTAAAGATTAAAAATTAAAAATATTAAAAGTTAAAATTCACAAGTTAAAGGATACCTTGGTTCATTTCTAGTTCCCATTGGAACAAGGTACTTACAGGCTATACCTATGAAGCTGTAGATTTTGGCTGCCCTGCTTTCCTTGATCTCTTGCAGCCAGCCTATTCCTGAAAGTAGTGAGAGGATGGTGCTGTTATGGTATGATGTTGAGAAACAGTGCTTTGCTTACAGCCTCATTGGATGAAAGAACTGTAGGACTTGGAAGGACACCAGATCATTAACTGCAATACTCCAATAAAGGAAGTTAAGTTAAGCCGGAGTGGGAGATCAGATTGTTCCCACTGTCTACTAAGTTCACCAGAGCAAGGAATCATTAGGCCCATCTTATCTCTTTACATTGTCTTCATCTGATGTGCTCATGGTTGCTTTTCCACTTTAGTTGGCTGGGGTAGCAACATGTAGCCCTCCAGTCCTCTGCAGCATAGCTCTTGGTGAAGGATGATGAACGTTTCAGCCTTTCATTAACTTTCAGATCACATTTGGCTGCTCCTGAGCTTGGTAAATGAACTAGAGCACCATGCCCATAAAAGAAATAAACTCAAGAAGAAGCAGAACTTTAAAAGTTACTTTTTTGAATGTAAGCCCAAGAGCTACTTTACCAGGATAGCTTGTGCCTAGTTTGGCTGAGAATTCTGGGAGCTGTAATCTTCAAATATAATTTTTCTAACCTTTTAGAGAAGCAAGAAACAAAATAGATTCCTAAGTTTACAGATGTAGGCCTTTAATAAATGCTGCTTGAACTGTCAGGACATGCAATCAGGAGGTTTATAGAATGCAATTAAGGTTTAAAGAATTGAAAGCGTTTTGTATCATCACCATCATTTTTCTTATATAATTTTGGTTCAAGCATTTATTGTACTTCAAAACTATCCATTCTGAGAAGGCCACGCCTGTTTGTCACCTAGAAACTTTTTCAGTGTCAACAGCAACTCTGTGTTTCATCGTCAAGTGCTTATTTTTCAAAAGGAGCAGCATATTATATTTCTCAAGCAGTGTTGCTCAGACTTGTCAAGAAGAAGAAGAAGGGGGAAATTGTTCTTTAGGTAAAAGATAATTAACCTGAAATGGAAGCTGTGGAAGCTATTACTGTTCACCCAGCAGAAGTCTTGGAACAGATCTGGCAACATAACCTTACGTTAGAAAATACTTTTCTCAACAGCAAAGAGAATGAGGAAATTACAAAGTATATTCCAAAAATAATTCCTCTCTTTTTCCGCCTTGTGAAAGCCTTCAAGCAACAATTAGAACAGACAGCTAATATTCTTCAGAATACCAACAACCTACTTATGATGCTTCATGGAAAAGGCTGCCAATGGGTTTCAAGTCCAGGCAAGTAATAATGATGGATTTGTAAAATACGATTATATTCTCTATTTCTCCTTTAAACACACACACATTCTAATTCTCAATTCTTCTGTGCATGTTTGTATTTGTAAAGTGAATATGACCTGTTTTTTCAACTCTTTCATTGCTTTTAAGCATATGCTATTCAAGAAACAACATTTCTTTGTCAGTGGTGGGATGTCAAAAATTTTACTACCCCACTGTGATGTCATCACAGTATGGGCAGAGCTAACATCATGACATCATGATGTTGTGGGCAGGGCCAAAGGAAAAAAAATTAAAAAATACAAAATAAAAAAATAAAATAAAAATAAGCACACACTCACAGGTAGTAGTATGTCAATATAGGTAAAGGTATTAAATACACATTAAAATACACACCGACACACCACATCCAAAGGTGAGTCACTTACCCTAGGGAACAGGCTATAGGGAGCTTCAGGCTAGCAGCTTCTCTTCCTCCTTGGGAGGACAGCAAGGAAGCCATGCATACGCGCCAAGCACTGTAGGCGTGCATGCACACCAAGTGCTTGGTGTGCATGCGCAGTGGGGGAACCAGTGAAAAGGTAAGCCCCGAAGGTGGTTCCTCCCAAAAGCTACTACCGGTTCTCCGGGACACTGGGGGAAATTGCTACCGGTTCTGGCGAACTGGTGAGAACCTGTTGGATCTCATCACTGTTCTTTGTAAAGCCTTCCACCACCTCCCCAAACCCCTCAGACACAAGACATTGACATCATTTAAACAAGGGGTGCCCAAACTATGGCCTGTGGGCTGGATCTGGGCCCCAGCACCAATTCATGTGGCCTGTGCCGCCCTCATTGCTTCTGGACGTGGAAGTAAAACACATTTTACTTCAACTTCCAGGAGCAACAAGGGTAAGCCTCCGCAGTCCCCACAATTTGTTATACAGATATGTTGGTACAAATATGTGTGTGTTTTACTCCTGCTTCCAGGAGCGATGAGGGTGGCACGGACTGGATGAATTGGCATCAGGGGCTGGATCCAGCCCACAGGCCATAGTTTAGACACCTCTCGTTTAAGCAGAGAAAATGGCATCTTAAAATCTACCTCATCCTGTTGCAAAACAGATTACAAGCCATGTTTTACTTCTGCTTTCAGTGGGAGGAACTACATAAATGGCCTGCTGAACCACATAAACAGCCCATTGAACCACGTGACCAGCCCACGGCCAAAAAAGTTTAGCCACCCTGATTTAAACTAAGCAAACTGCAAACTCAGGTAGGCCACTGCCTGTAAGTTTTGTAGGAAGTGTGGGACCAAAATTAATAGAGGGTAATAACTTCTAAAATAAGTGTGGGACAGCGAAAACCTAAATTCAAGGTAAATTGAGTAATGTATCAAATAATTTCAATAATATTTTATTTAACCAACACTTTGAAATTAAGGCAAATTCGGATTATCAGTTTTGAATGCAGATCCTGCCATTTTGCCTTTGTGACCTGTTCATTCTGCTGTTGTTGTTGAGTTGCACAGTCGACTCCGACACTTTGTGACCCCATGGACCATTGCCCGCCAGGCACCCCTGTCCTCCACCATCCCCGTCAACCCACCCAGCTCTGTTCCCATTGCATCAACAATACCTTCTAGCAATCTCATTTTCTGCTGCCCCCTTCTTCTTTTGCCCTCAACCTTTCCCAGAATCATGGCTTTCTCAAGTGAATCCTCTCTTCTCATTTGATATCCAAAGTACTTTAGCTTCATCCTCACTATTTCACCTTCCAAGGAGCAGTCAGGGTTTATATCTTCTAAGATCGACCTATTTGTTTTCCTTGCTGTCCAGGATACTCTCAAAACTCTCATCCAACACCACATTTCAAAGGCACCTATTCTTCTGCGCTGACATGGTAGCTAATATCTTCCATTGTGTTAAAAAAAAACATTCCTCATCTACCATTCAACTCTGAAAAGCAATGGATAAAATAACTTTTTAGCCTCTAATCAGCTGACAGTATTAACAGAATTTGTTTTGTAGGTCATCCAGGTCTATGGTGCTCACTGTTAATGTGTATCAGAAAACAAAACAAAATAAACAAAACAAAATAAAAATAAAATAAAAACCACTATAGTACTGTTAATGTGAATGCTGTAGGGATCCAGTTGAGTAAAATACTGCCATTAATGTTTTCCCCTTTATATCATGTGTAGAAAGGTCAAAAAACTTACTTAGGCACATAAAATTCAGATAAGAGTCCTTGCCCTACCTTTATTGTTTTGGAATTATCTTTGATCATCAACAAGTGCATAGATAACTTTGATCTGAATGATGAGACAAGCATTAGTTACTAGGGCAAAGTCCTAGCCAAAGACTTTGCAGCTGGGATGAAAGAAAAGATGTTTTATGGATAGAACAGTAAGCATAGAAAAAGGCTAAATGGCCAAATTCCAGCTGTTAGTCCTATGTTGAAGAAACCTACTGAATCAGTGGAAGTTATATAGATGTTGGTTTATCAAATTCCCATTGATTCAATGTGTCTACTCCAGTTGACAATGACAATTGGATTGAGCCCTATGGATGGCGTTCTGAACGAAGTGACGTAAGCAGTAGGTTTAACCAACAAACTTTATTGGAATTTGTGTCATTTATATTGTTTTTAAAGGATCTGGAATTAGAGATGAGTAGTGATATTGCTGCTTAATGAAAACTATTCAAGATTGTAAAATGTGGGCTGTAGCCCCTTCAAAACTGATCCGTGGAAGATAAAAGGAATTAATTGGAGATAAGTGTATAATAATAGATTTTGGGACAAAGAACCCTAATTACACACAAACAATTCTGGGGGCTGAATTGCTGGTAACCAACTGGGGGAGACATCTCAAATTTGTGGTGGACAGTCCCTTCAAACATTAACTCTGTGTGTGGTAACCTAAAGCAGGCAAATTCCAGTGTTTAATATATTTATAACGATTCCACCCACACTTGGGCCTATGGTCCTGTTTAATGGGAATTTGTTAAGAAACAAAATGCAGGAACTATTTGTTATAATGAGTGCTTTGTCGTGCACTGTTTGCTCATTTAAGATAAAAATCTGAACCATGAAAGACAATAAAGTGCAATATAAATTTTACAGACATTTGTGGGGGGTTTTTAAAAACACACACAATTGCCCATTACACTGGCTTATTAATTAGGAAGTTTTGAACTCCAGTGATATTAAGGGTCATTGGGTCGGAATTAACATTCGACAGAATGAAGTAGTCTTGTCTCGGTCAGCAGAGTTTTGACTTCACAAAGGATTGATTGGTAACTGTTCAGCTAAGAAGTATCTGTAGGATTATATTGCATTGTATTCAGTGATGGGATGTCCCCGGTTCCAGACGGATCTCTGGAACCGGTAAGACTAATCCCGGAGAGTTCTCCGGGAGGGGAGTCCACTTTTGAGGCGTCCGGTTCCGGACGCCTCACCAAAAGAATTTTTTTTTTAAAATCTGAGCTAAAATGGCTCCAATTGACTGCGCATGCGCAGAAACTCAATTTGACGCATTGCGCATGCGTCAAATTGAGTTTCTGGACATGCGCACTAAATTGGAGCCAAATGGCTCCAATTTAAAAAAAAAAAATCTTCTGAAGCTGGATGGGAGGTTCCCCGTCCATTCATTTATCTCCCCCCTCCCAGCCTCCAGCTCCACCCTAAGAGAAGGGCACCTCCCCTAGCCGGCTACCTGGCTCCCACAGGCACGTTGGTGCCTGGCCGCGCTGTCCGCCCACGCCGCGCCGCGCCGCGCCATCCGCCCGCGCCGCGCCGTCCTAGGGTCTTGGGCCCAACAAACCCCCATGCCCTGGGTAAACCCGGCGGGGCTCGCCACCGCCGCATCCTCTTCTGTCGGGCGCCTGGAGCTTCCTCGGGCCGTTGCCTTTTCGGCCCGGCTCTGGCTGCAGCCACGGAAGGTAAGTGAGGCTTTTATATTTTGGGTGGGTGGGTGGGTGATTTAATTGTGTTTTGGGTGGGTGGTTGTACTTTTATTTAATTTTTATTTTATTTATTTCTTTATTTTATTTCTTTAAGTTAATTACGGGTCTGTGTGCCGTGTTTATTATTATTTTTTATTTTTATTTTTGCCTTGCCCACAACGTCATGATGTCATGACGTTGGCTCCGCCCATGACGTCATGACGTCATGACATTGGCCACGCCCATGACGTCCGTGACGTCATGGCATGGTAGTAGAATTTTTGACATCCCATCACTGATTGTATTGTACTATATTATATTTCACTTTTTTGCCTTAGATGCTAAAATGTTTTGGCAAGCTTTGAATATTATGCAGTTTGATGGAGTGGAAAGAACAGCAAGTTTGTTTGTTTTTAACCAACCAAATAATCCTCCCATAGCTTTAAGTCATTATTTACCTGTTTTCATTTTCAAAAAAGATCTTGCTGACACAGATTTCACCCAGGATTCTCACAATGACCAGCAGATGGCTCCAAAGAAATAACAGAAGACAAAATGCTGGCTAGCTTCTGTTGTGATGCCCTTCACATCTGATATTCAAAGATATACTGCCTCCCATCCCTGCAGTTCCATTTAATTGTCATGATTAATGGAAAGGGCTTTCACATAAGAAGCAAAAGGATGTTCTTAACTTTCTTGTCCATGCTTGATTTTGCATTTGTTCTTTTCTTGGATTACTATAAGTAGTCAAACTCCTTTTCAAAGAAGATATTACTCAGCAAAGATTCCTATTCACCCTGCTTCTTCATGTCTAAAGTGCTTATCAAGAGAAGTGAGATAAGAGATGGGATCGTGGTCTACTACTATATTTAAGTATTGGGTTACCAGAATCAGCAACACCAAGCAAACAGAAACCACAAAGAATTATACTATATATTATGAGGAAGAGAAAGTACACTAGTACCTCGGATAACAATGAGACTTGGTTCCACAAGTCTCTTCGTTATCCAGTTTTTAACGTCATGCGACGCATTGATCGCTCAACATTTTAAAAAGCCCTGTTTCCCTGGAGGCTGCAGCAAGCCAGAATGTCGGGATTTGAATCCTGATGTTTTGGCTTGCTGCAGCCTCCAGGGAGGTGGGGGAACTTTGGAAACAGCTTGGATCGGGTCCTCCGACCTCCCTGAAGCTGGCAGGGGGGTCAGGGAGTCCGAAATGGGTAAAAAAATGGACTTTTTTTACCCATTTCAGGCTCTCTGACCCCCCTGCTGGCTCAGGGGAGATCAGAGGACCCAATCCAAGCTGTTTCTGGGCTTTTCCCATCTCCCTGGGCTTTTCCCATCTCCTGACGTTTTGGCTTGTTGCAGCCTCCAGGAGGGTGGGGGAACTTCAAAATTAGCATGCATCGGCTCCAGGGAGGTCGGGAGAACAGATGTGCGCTAATTTTAAAGTTTCCCCACCCACCTGGAGGGTGCAACAAGCCAAAATGTCAGGATTCGAATCCTGACATTTTGGCTTGTTACAGCCTCCAGGAGGATGGGGGAACTTTGGAAACAGCTTGGATTGGGTCTTCTGTTGTTGTTTTTATCCATTGCGGGCTCTCTGACCTCCCTGCTGGCTCCAGGGAGATCAGAGGACCCAATCCAAGTTGTTTCTGGGCTTTTCCCACCTCCCCGGCCAGTGCAACAAGCCAAAACGTCAGGGTTCGACGGGGACGTCGGGGAAGCCCAGAAACAGCTTGGATCGGGTCCTCTGATCTCCCTGGAGCAGGCATGGGGGGGGGGGGGTCAGAGAGCCTGAAATGGGTAAAAAAATGGACTTTTTTTTTTTACCCATTTCGGGCTCTCTGATCCCCCTGCCTGCTCCAGGGAGATCAGAGGACCCAATCTACAGCTGCAGTGTGGCTAGGGAAGCTGATGGGGAATCCCCATCAGCTTCCCTAGCCACCCGCCCATGCCTCTGCAGCTGTGGGTTGGCTGGGGAAGCCGATGAGGGAGCCCCCCATCAGCTTTCCAGCCACCCCACCCCTGCCTCCGCAGCTGCAGGGTGGCTGGGAAGCTGAACGGAGAACCCCGTTTAGCTTTCCAGCAACCCTGATGCTACGAAACGACTGCATTGGATAACACTTAACATCATTATCCGATGCAAAATTTCTTTGAAAAATTTCTTTCTGATTTTAGCGTTATCCGATGCAGTCATTATTCGAGGTATTACTGTACTTTGCTTTGTATAGTCTGCAATGATATATTTAACATTTTTTCTGAATACTTGGTAGAAAGGTTCTAGAATGACTAAATTACAATGGTTGCATGGGGCCTCATTTAAGAACATGTCTTCATGAAGTTAGGGTGCAATCCTACACATAACCACTTAGATACAAGAATAAAGTACAATCCAAGTATGTAGGGCATAATTCCAAACTGAGAGTTATATATAAGGTCAAGTGGTTAGACAAAGTTCCATATGTTGATTTAATTCCATTATTAGACTAACTTTCATGATCTCATACTATTATCGGTGCTGACTAAAACTGATGGGAATCACAGTCCAATCACAGTTCAAAGATCAAATATTATCTGCGCTGCTGAGAGCAAATTTTAAAAAATGTATGCAAGTGAAGTTGAGTAGAAGTAATTGGACTGTACAGGTAGAGTTTCTCACATTAGAACAAACTTGTTAATTAATGGCCCTCAAAAATTGACTTGTACCTTCTCAGGAGTGTGTGAAGAAATTCAGAAAGGATGTAGGGCTACAAGATATTCACAAGAAAGATATTTTTGTTAACTATATTACTTCTTAATTTTCAAATTTTGTATCATAACATTTGTCTTTCAATGTGTAGAATACTACTTCAACCAGTAAGAAAAGTGAGCAATGTAAAAGGCAATAGAACATTTACAAATTGACTTTTTAAAAGAAAAGTTTGGGGTTGGATGATGGTGATGGGAAAAGAAGACATAAAGGGACCCTTAAAAAGTCAACTCTTATGTTAATTAGGAAGAAATTAGTACAGAGGCCTAAAGAAATGTATCCTCTGGCCAGCTATAAAGTACATAAAGAAAATGAGTTCATCATTTTTTAAAGTGAGGTATGTGAGTGATTGCTTCTAAAATTAGCTCTGATGAACAATGTATGAGGCCAGGGACTAGATGGCTCTTCAGATGCTGCTCATTCATGTATTATATTCCATTCTTTTTTAAAAAAAATCCTATGAATTTGGGATGTTCTGTTTTTCTATCCACAATTCAAAAGTGGACTGATATTACTGCACAATATTGTGGTCACACTCCCAACAGTAAAAAAGATGTCAAACTTTACATAGCAATAGCCATATCTCCCTTTCCCTACCCATGGATTTATTCAATGCTTCATTTTGCATGACTCCACATTGGCAAGCCTGTATCACACATTCTCAGTCTTATAACAAAGCAGTTTTTTTCCCGTTTTGAAAGGGTTTTTTTTTTTAGACTGAACATTTTAGCCCTTGAAGCCTGGATTCTTTACAAATAAAAATAACGAGTGGGGCCTACCAGTCTCTCTCAAGAAAAGCAGGATTAGCATTATTTTAAGTCTGAAGCTATTTGGAGTTGCCTATTTCTGAATGGGGATAAAAAAGTTTTACATTTTTAAACTCATAACTTCAAATATCCTTTCCCCAGCGTTCCCAACATTGTCACAGGGGGAGAGCCAACCGACTGCTATAACTGAGACAAATTTGGTGTTCATCTGAAGCGCAGTTAAAAAGTTATATGTATATATATATTACTGTTCCCAGTTTTACAGTTGCCTTATGGAATGTTGATTTGCTCTGGTATCACAAATTTATTGCTGCATGAACAAACATTGCTTTTTCAATCAAACACAAAAAAGGTATTATACACGAAACTTGTCTTTGTTTGCTTATGCAGAGGAGAACAGCTTTGGAGACTGGCTTCTGGAATTAATGAAGCACATACTAGATTCTGTTGGATACCTTGGAGACTCACAAAATAGGCTGCTTGAAATGAGCTGTAGAAAAATGGATACGGTTGAGTGTGTCCCATGTGTATTTGGGACCTCTGATGCTATCAAAGAGGAGGTAAATGGCATGATGCAGTTACAGGTCCCTGATAGTCAGACACTCTACAAACCTTCATCCGTTAACGAAGGAGAGAAAAGACCACAGCTGATGGAAGACAAAGTGGTGGAAATTGAAACTATTGTATCTTTACATGAAGAAATATCTAGCAAAGAACAGAGATTGCCAGTGCTTGTGAAAACTAGGATACCAGTTGAATTGGGTAAAAGGCCAAATAAGGAAAATGGAAAAGATGGTCATTCAATAAAATCTTCAAAATACGTTGGTTTGGAAGACATTTCACAAAATAATGGGGACAATATAATTGTATCACGAGAGCTAGCGAACAGCACAGTAAACTATCCACAAATACTTCCACATGAAGAACAGCAGAGAGAAATAAAGGAAATTCGGGATCAAACAGAGAATGACAATCACAGACTGGTAGAAAACCCCAAGAAGTACAATAATCTGAGTCAGGAAAAAAGTAGTGGAATCATACAACGCGACCAAGAATGTTTCACTAGGTCAGAAGATAACACCAATTGCACTGATCAGTCCCCTGGAAAGCAGATGGAAGAAGATAATGAAAAGGACTGGATACAAAAAGAGTAAGAATAAATAGTCCTCCTAAAACCTCTTTGTAGTATTAACATACAAAGAGAGGCTTTGATTTTCTGTCTTGTTGTAGGATGAGTAACAGTAACAACTAGATTCAGGTTTACACAATGAATGCATTGGGGAAGAAAGTCCCTTCAGCCCCGTGTTAGCTGAAGGCTTAAAGACAAAACATAGAGTGTAGTTGACCAATACAAGTTTATTGCCTTTGAAAGAAGAGAGTTACCAAGAGACATTGTATGTACACAAGTCAGTTTCTTAGAACAACCAGTCAATGCTCTTTTATGCTTCTAAGTGAATGACAAATGATGGGCCAAAGCAGTGGTGGCTCATCCCACCAGACCATGGTGGGCATCAGCAGGTTCACATCAGTTCGCCAGAACCAGTAGCAGAAATTCTGGCTGGCCCCGCCCATCCAAGTTTTGACCTTAGCTCTGCTAAGGTCACAGTGTGGTAGTAAACACAATGTTGTAGTAAAAAGTTTTGGAGCCCACCACTGGGCTGCCTATATAATTCCTCTGAAATATGCCAAAATCCAATAATGAGTTGGCTACAATTAAGCTAAATGAAACTAAAAAGGACACCTAGTCTTTGTGTTTGAGATTTTAGAGTCAGTGTATAACAGAAGAATTTCTGCCAAGCACAAAAGTGCTGGTAATCTATCAGTTCCTCCTTTGGAAATGCAGTTTGAAGCCAAAGGCTCTAGCAAAAATATTACTATATGTGAAATCCAGTGATGGGATGTAACAGGTTCTCACCAGTTCTCCAGAAACGGTAGTAACTTTTCCCAGAGTCCTGGAGAACCAGTTGCAGCTTTTGGGGGGAACCACCTTCGGGGCTTACCTTTTCACTGGTTCCTCCACTTCACATGCGTGCCAAGCACTTGGTGTGCATGCACGCCTATAGTGCTTGGCGCGTATGCACGGCCTCCTTGCTGTCCTCCCAAGCGGGGAGGAGAAAGAGAAGCTGCTAACCTGAAGCTCCCTATAGCCTGCTCCCCTAGATATCCTAGAGAACTGGTTAGGCAAAGACTTAGTACCTAACTTCTTTAACTGTAGAAAAGTTGAAAAGTGCCAAAATGAAGCCATTTTGTGGTGAGTTCATTCTGTAGTTCCTTCCATCTGACCTAGTGTGAGAAAGATTAGGCAGAATAAGCTTTAAGCTCTGGTTTAACAGCTCTGGTTGATTTGTGTTGTGGGTGGGTGGGTTTTTGGGTGTATTTTAATGTATTATTTATTTATTTATTTATTTAATTTACAGGTTTGTGTTGTGGGTGGGTAGGTGGGTTGAGGTGTGTGTGTGTGATTATTTTTATTTTTATTTTATTATTTTTTAATTTGTTTTCTTTGCCCCTGCCCACAACATCATGATGTCATGACATTGGCTCCACCCATGATGTTAGCTCCGCCCACACTGTGATGATGTCATGGTGGAGTAGTAAAATTTTTGACATCCCACCACTGGTGAAACCAGTTGTGTTATGAAAGAGGGACATCCAAAAACCCATACTGCATATTCAGATGTGTATCCGTTCTCTTCTTCCAAAATTATCTATCTAAGCATACAGATCTTTCACAAATATCTGTATCAAAAACTAGGCATTAATACAAACCTGTGCTTGTCTTTCATTGACTAATTCCCAAATTAGTAGGCTAAATGTAATTTGATACAGGCTTGTTTTAAATAAACAGAGACTCTTCCCATGTGCAGTCTGGCCATAATCTTTCTTACAACCGTGTTGAATTAATGTTGTTATCCTGCATATTGTGGAAGAGAGTGGGAAGCAGAGCTAAGGTCAAGAGAGAATGACTTGCTAAGGCCACCCAGTAAGACTATGCCACAGGTGAGATTCAGGAGCTTTCTGACTTGCAGATAAGCCCTTATGTTTAACCAGCCGAACATCTCCACTGCTGTTTATTGTAACTATGGACAATGTTATATTTTGTCTGCAGATTTCTCATGGAAGCAAATGGTCTGAGTGAGCCTGAAATAGCCTGTTGTGTTACAGCTCCTTGCAGAATTCTAGAAAATCTAATAATCAAGGGTGTCAATGAATTAAGTTCATTGGTAGTGGATGATTCTGAGGAACTGGTTAGCAACGTTGTCAGTGCTGAATGCTTACAGAATGGCAAGCTGACTATTTCTCCAATCATCATTGCAATCCCATTTACTTCACGTTATAGAGGAATATATAGAGACATTATGGTGAAAGTAACTGACACAAACTTTCAATCAAGATATCTAACTCCCATGTCTTTGGAAGGACACCAAGGAAACCTCAAGGTCAGTGTACTCCTTAATGGGTGATGGGGCTTGCACTATCCATGAAATCTGATCCAAACTTTGATTTAGAATGCTAGATAATAGCCATATTAGGCTCAAACCATTCAGAAGCTGCCTGAACAGGAAAAGATCCAATTCCCTAGTTTGATTTGAGTATTTATGTTGGGGTGGCCAAACTTTTTATGCCATGGGCCTGACCATGACCTCTGGAGAGCTGAGCGGGCTGGGCCGTGCCCACCAGAAGTGGAAGCAGGCACATTTATGGCTGTTGTAAATGCACCCACTTCCATGTTTACGGTAGCCGTGGGTGAGGCTACTCATGCACGGGCACATTTTACAGCTGACATAAATGCATCCACTTCCACTTCGGAATGTAGTGGATTTGGCAGTGGGCCATATGAAGTAGTGTGCCTGTGGGCCATAGGTTGGGAAACCTTGATTTATGCCTTCTGTTGTCTGTACTTGGAAACCAAGAGAGGGCTGTAGTTTTCTGGATGAAAATTGCTGGTATAATAGACATTTTTTCCATACCTGACCTAGATCTTTCAGATCAAGTGAAAAATTTTCATCTCATTATTAATGGTGGTCTAGATCAAAAAATGCTACATGATAAATCAGACTATACATTGCAACAGCAGTATGGAAGGGATACGATATACATGCTGTTTATTCTGGTTCCTTTGTAGCAATTATAATGTGTAGAATAGCCTCTGACAGAGATCGGATGCAACAGGTTCGCACTAGTTCTCCAGAACCAGTAGTAACTTTTTCCAGTGTCCTGGAGAACCAGTAGCAACTTGGAGGGGGGGGACCACCTTCGGGGCTTACCTTTTCACTGGTTCCCCCACTGCACATGTGCGCCAAGCACTTGATGTGCATGCATGTCTACAGTGCTTGGCGCGTATGCACGGCCTCCTTGCTGTCCTCCCAAGTGGAGAGGAGGAAGAGAAGCTACTAGCCTGAAGCTCCCTATAGCCTGCTCCCCAGGGTAAGTGACTCACCTTTGGATGTGGTGTGTTTGTGTGCATTTTAATGTGTATTTAATATCTTTACTTATATTGATGTACTACCACAGTTCCTAAAATGGCCTGGCAGCTGGCAGGCCTAGCTTGTGGTATTTAAGCATAGTCTTGGAGTTACCTCATCAATAAGTTACACCTGTGCTGTTCCAATTGCTGTTACAATTGGAGAACCCTTAAGAAGGTACAGCTGATTTACATTTACATTAAGGCATATTATCCTAGAGAACTGGTACGATGACCATATCCAACTTGCAACGTGGTGTTGCCCAGGCACTTATACTAACAGGTAAGTGACGGATTTGTGTTTGGGGTGGGTGGGTGAGTTGATTTATTTTTGGGATGGGTGGGTGGGTGTATTTTAATGTAATTTTTATTTTATTAATTTATTTAATTTATTTACAGGTTTGTGTTGTTGGTAGGTGGGTGAGTTGAGGTGTGTGTGTGTGCTTATTTTTATTTTATTTATTTATTTATTATTTTTTCCTTTGGCACCGCCCACGACATCATGACATCATGATGTTAGCACCGCCTACACTGTGATGATGTCATGGTGGGGTAGTAAAATTTTTGACATCCCACCACTGGCCTCTGATCTTCAGTCAATCAACAGATGTATTGTTTTGAAACTGCACTCAAACATTAAATCTTGGACCACACTGACTTATAACAGCACTTACCTTCATTAATAGATACATTTATTAAATCATTACTTAAAAAGAAAATTGGAGAATGCATTCCGTTGAATGGCACAAAAAAAATTCTTCTACATACCTACCTTACAAAATCAAAACCAAAACAACTCGAATAAGAAGAAATCAATTTACTTTTGGTTCTTCTCACACCTTGTTAACATGACCATGAGTGAAAGAACACGTGCAGTTTCAATTATGTGGTGTGTGTGTTTTTCCTTTGTGGCCATCATGCAGGCCAAAAGTCGCTCCAGTCTTGCATGATTTTTGAGAAAAATGTCTTCTGCTAAAACCCTTGTTTCTTTAATTGCTCTGCTCAGGCTTTCTCACAGTGGCTGCAGAAACACTGAGAAATTGAATGAGAGTTACCAACTTAACTTTCCACTGTGCAGTAATAAACCTGATACTGGGTTACTCTAAATTCTGGCAAATCAGAGTGAAAGTTTGCAGACCCAGTTGTGATGTGAGGCAGGTACAAGTGCAGATGGATCCTACAAGACGCTACATCTCTAGCCTAGGATTTTATATGGCAATACCAGACTTGGACCCTGATCTGCCATGAGGTTCTGCAGCTCCTTCCTTGTGTTGGATAATCTTTGCAGAGTGATGCAGCTAGCATGTACCCAAGGGTTAAGGCTGAATACTTTGAAATGCAATCCCTTATCAATTCCCATTTTCTTTGCTCTTTGTTCAGTTATTGAACAAATAAATATTCAGTACAACTTTAACAGAAGGAAAAAGTGCTTACTTAGAAGGCTTCTGTTTGGACTGAACTACACCACCACCCACACATAGAACTCAGCATATATACAGAATGAAAAGCTTTTGGAGGAAATAAACATTTAGCTTACTATAATAATTTTGTGTCAGAGATTCAAAACAAGTAATGACTATATATCTTAATTTCTGGCCCTTTCCATCTCTATGTTAGTATAAAAAACAAACACAAACATGATGGGATAATAATAACACCTTGGTACATCACCAATGATTCTATAAGAAGCAGTACATGGATATGCTGCAACCTGTAGAGTAGCTATGAGAAAATGCTCCTCAAAATCCAGTATACAGTAGTCCCCATATAATGAACGCTTCATACAGGTATAATGAAAAATTCATATAACAAAGTGTTTTGGTGCTATTGACGATACCCTGCATAATGAAAAAAAATCATTATGTGGGGGTAAAACCAATAGGATTCACATAATGAAAAAATTTGTATAACAAAGAGCTCCATAGAACTGAGCTTTTTCATTATAAGGGGTACTACTGTATAAAACAGACTATGTGAGTGGTTTGTAATGTTCACATTAAATTTCTTCTTATGTCTCTGATCTAGGCTAGTTTGCCAAATTAGAATTCATAATCTGTTCTTAAGTATAGTATCTTTCATGATTTTCTTTCATGCAGGGGACTTTTGCAGAGGTAAAAACACGCCAGCTCGGTATTTTTTCTGTAGTTTCGTGTTTAAAGAAGGAAACATTCATCATTCCAAAGAAAGGTACTTTGCGGAAATTAAGCATGGATTCCAGAGTTTCACTTTACTATCCACCATCAACTTTCAACTCACGAGTAACAATGCACCTAAAGGTATGTTTCAAATGTAATTATTCATCATAATTATTGGGAACGGTAGGAGATTCCTCACTGGAAAAAATACATACCAGTATTTAAGCATGCTGCTTTGATAGCAGACTCTTGTGTACTATTAGGGAATTAGCTGAAAAGCAAACATCTGAACTAATCTCTCACTTAGAGCAAGTATTCATATGCATGTTAATCACTCAATGACTCCTGTACAAGGTATGGATGTGTATATGTGAAATGGCCATTTTAGCGCAAATACCACTGACATGTCTTCAACACAACCCAAGCTGATATTGTTCTTATATCTCAAATTCATAAATGTAGTCCAGATAAAGACATTTTTCTGTCAGACATAGAACAAGTTATAGTTCCTATCACAAATTTATGGTTCATATTGCCTGAGGCAACTGGGAGAATTTATGCAGTAAGCAGTTATATGGTACTCATATGAAACAAATTATTTTGGCACCTTAGGCAGCAGACCCTGTGGTAGTAATACAATGCTAATAAATTTTAAACTGTTTGCTCCATTTCAAAGAATTCCTGATATCAGGAAGCAGAGGCTGTCATTAACCTCATCTCTGGGTGGCAGCAAAAGCACAGAGAATATTATTTAGAAGCCTGTTAATCACAGACTGTCTAATACTCAGCTCACAAATTGGTTCTTGCGTGATTACATTTTTTCAATGAAAGAAAAGCTCTGTACAGTATTGTCTTTAGGTAATCCTGCATTCCCCCCTCCCCTGGAATTAGTCTCATATTTCTGCTAATCTGTATACCTGAACTGCTTCTTTGGCATGTTTGAGAAAGGTACCATAAGAAAACACTGAGAAACACAGCTCCCATATACTATGTCTAGCTTACAAATGGAAGTAGTGAATGATGAGTAAAGATGAATGGAATGTTTTGAATCATATTTCTGAACATTTGTTTGGCCAATGTACAGTCCCCCCTGGTTCTCAATTCTGAGAACCAGAAGGGTTGGCAGGTTTTCACCGAAAAGAATACACAGAGGTGGTTTATAAATACCACACACATGCACACCTCCTTTGCTCTTTGAAGGAGCCATCAACTATGTTATGTCAGCAACCATATGGAAGGGATTGGCAAGGTGCGACAGTCACTCTCAAACGACACAAAAAAAAATAGATAGTAAATGATTACATCAAATTTTGATGGCAAATCCATCAAAAAATGTTTGAATCAACCAGAAAATGACAGTGACATTTGCTTAACAGGACTGGAAGTAAAGGTCAGAAGAGCCATTGTAGTATAGTTGAGTGTTCAACTGGGATTCTGAAGATCAAGCTCCAAGTTCTCTCTGTACCTTGAAATTATTTTGCTGGCTTTGTGTCAGTTGTTTTTTCTCTGTTTGGCATACTTCACAGGGTTGGCTGGAAGAAAAGAGCCCCAAACGCCACTTTGAGTTCAGTGTAGGAAACACAGAATATCAGTAGAACTAGTAAAGCAATTCTTAAAGCAATAATTTAAATATCAAACCAGAATCCAGCCTCTCTTGTTCACTCAACCTTAACAGATTAAGGAGATGGGAAAGTAATTTCAATTTTTAAAATGATTTGAAATGATGCTAACTGGTGACACAACGGAGGTGTCTTCTGAATAATAATAAAGCTTTTATGTGACATTACACTTTTGTGCTTTTATTCTCCATATGCCCACACCACTCCTTTGACTTTTCTATAATTTTTAGTGCTAGATCTAGAGGGCAAGGCTTTGCCTTAACTAAAAGGGTGCTCCCAAGCACTTTTAATATCAGTATACAGTTGTAGCTCGCTTAAATAGCATAATGTGTTCCACAGGATTGCTCTTTAAGTGAGTTTGCTCTTTAAGTGAAACACCATTGTAAATGGCCAACTATGACTTCTGGTACGGGGGGTTGCAAACCCCAATTTATTTGTTAAGCGAGTTTTGGGTTGGTTTTATTTGTTAAGCAAAGTGAAAATTTAGAGAAAATTCTGCTCTTTAAGCGAGGCGCTCTTTATGCGAAGTTTGACTGTATATATTATAACATTAAGCAATAGCTTTTTTTGTAGATATCCCCACCTCATGGTAGCATTTCATTAGTAAAACAGTAACAGGCAATTGTATTTAAATGAACTTTTTGAATGGGACAGTTGCTTAATCAGTGTTGTGTGGCTGCCTTGTGGCTTTTTTCCACAGCCGGCAGTGAAAGAGAACAGAAGCTATTGCTCATTCCATTCCATAGATCCCCCACAAGGAACGTCTTGCCATCTGCCATGCATAGGCAGGAAAGTGCTCTGTGCTCAGCTGGGAGATTCCCTATTGCACACAAGACCATTTCCTTCCTTATAGAAAAGGGAAGTCCCTGAATGTGCATCACAGCAGAGGGTCAGCATGACCACAATCTGGTTAACTTTCAATGAAGTTAATCATGCATAACTGGTGAATCACACCATGAATTA
Source organism: Furcifer pardalis (assembly GCA_030440675.1). NCBI lineage: Eukaryota > Metazoa > Chordata > Lepidosauria > Squamata > Chamaeleonidae > Furcifer > Furcifer pardalis. The sequence goes on from CP126892.1 coordinate 29,664,670, forward strand.
TTTTGAGAACACTGCTGTCTCAAATGACAACAAAAGTCACATTTAGTAAAGCTGTAAGAAAGTAACAGGCTCCCATTTGTATTAAAGCAGTACCATGACAGAGGAGCCCAGAGTGCTGTGATCCACGGGATCACAAAGGGTCGGACGCAACTGTGCAACTGAACAACAGTACATACAAAACTCAAAACTTGAAACCTAGGCTTCTTTTCAGTGGTGGGATGTCAAAAAAAATTACTACCCCACCGTGATGTCATCACAGTGTGGGCAGAGCTAACATCATGATGTCATGACATTGTGGGTGGAGCCAAAGAAAATAAATAAATAATAAAATAATAATATAATAATATAAAAATAAGCACACACACACACCCCTCAACCCACCCACCCACCCACAACACAAGGACAGCAAGGAGGACAGTAAGGAGGCCGTGCATACGCGCCAAGCACTGTAGGCATGCATGCACACCAAGTGCTTGGACATTTACCCCCTCATCACTGTAAGATACACAGTAATGTTTTCTTGTTTCTTTGTGTTTGACAAGCAAAAAATCCCTCCAGTGCTATTGTTCCTGTTGTAATTCCTTCATAATGCCTCTAAAACCCCAGTATAATGTTGTTGTAGAGCAATTATTTGTTTCAGTGCTTGTGGGGGATTTTAAATGTGGGGCGGTAACCCTTGCCACCTAAGTTTCATCCCAAGGTGAATGATGGGTCCAGCTGGCAGTAGCCAGGATTTTTTTTATAAATAAGACACACACACCCCTTGAAGCCTTGAGTCATTGACAATAGTTTGATACCAGATCTGATTCATTGGACTGAATAGCAGAGAGTGATAATGACAACACTGGCAATAACAATAATAATTATATACAGGTGCAGCCCGTCGAGCCGTCCACAATTTCTCTCTTAAAAACAAAGCAGGATAACATATATCAGTCAGTAGTGTCGACAAGCCCAATGATGTATGTGGAACATCCAACATCCAAGCCTTTCAACAAATCGGTCACAGTTATTCTGCCATGTCCTCCAAATCAAGAAAAGAAGGCAGAGGGTGACGAGGCAGATCATGGGAGAGCGAGCAGTGCATCTTTACACAGGGTTCCAGCTCTGCATCATTTTCGGTGAGAAATAAATAATTCATTACTGTCTGCTAGAAAATTAAGTGTCTCTTCTAGTCCCAGAATTGTTTGCAAACACTCATTCTGACGTGTAAACTTTTATGCCCACCCCAGTATGCACATTAGAGTGAACAATTAACTGGCAGCAGGCAACTCTTGAATCGCACCCCCTAGCATATTTTTGCTATCACCTCAGGTCAGCAGTTTGATACCCGAGTACTGCAGGATGGAATGAGCTCCCGTCTCTGTCCCAGCTCCTGCCAACCTAGCAGTTCAAAAGCAAGAAATTGCAAGTAGATATATAGGGACCACTTTGGTAGGAAGGTAAATAGTGTTCCATGCACTCCAGTGTCTAGTCATGCCTGTCACATGACCACGGAAACATCTGCAGAAGCAGACAGCACTGGCTCTTTGGCTTTGAAATAGAGATGAGCACTGAGTCAGATACAACTGGCTTTCAAGCAAGGGTGACCTTTACCTTTTACAGTTCCTACTAATTCTGCTGAGATGTAAGGTCTGTCCCTATGTATTCCAGAAGAATTGCAGGGATTTTTGTGTTAGCAATAGTGATGGCAGCAACATATTGTCATTGGTGGTGGCATGCTTGATTCCCCATGCTTTTGAAGTTGCGTCCCTTTGGTGTGCACATGAATTATCTCCCTCTACCCTGTAATGCAGGAATTCTCACCATTTTAAAGCCGGGAGCCGGGTCACACTCTTTCAGATAGCTTCAGGAGCCAGATGGTCATTTTGCCATTTCTCCACCACATGGCACTTCCTGGTGTGGTGGAGGCAATGGGGGGGCACATGAAATGGTGCCACGGGCTGCAGGTTGAGAATCCCTGCTGTAATGCTTAGATTCATTCCTTTTATATTGTGCAAATCTTCATGTTGTGGACTTAACTGCATCTTAAAGTATGAAAAACAATTTCCACAGTTAAGGCACTTCTTATAAGCAAAAGCACATAATATCTGTATGTATTGTTTTCAGACTGCTTATTTACATATATACATGTTGAGCAAATGCAAAATAATGGGACTTGTATTCCAAAACATTTGTAAGACATTGTATTTCTAATCTCTGTGACGAGTCCTTAGTCTCAGTTAAGGAGACATCTAGTAAGAAATCTGAGAATCTACAAAGAAAATGTTATATTTTCACCTGGTTCAACATAATCATCACAGCCTAGAACAATTTAATGTGTTTAACCAAATGAAATTATCAGTGCTCAACCTGCATGTTTAATTTCCTAAAAGCTGGTGTTGCTGATTGTAAGTCTTGATTGTGTCTTGGTTCTCCAGAGCAATGAGTGCCTCCCCAAGAAAACATGAGGAGAATTTCAATGAATCCTTGACATTACTGGGATACAAAAGCAAAGAAGAGGAATGGTCTCTGTTGGATAACATCACTGTGCGAAATGCACGGAACGGCCTTGTGTCGTTTGAATTAGATGAGCCATTGGACAGGTGAGACAAAGTGGTCAGTGGGATATGAAAACACTGAGTCATTATGCAAAGCAGAAAAATGTTCAATAAATGCAGTGTTGGTGACATCTAGACTGAAACTTGTGAGTTACAAAAATATTTTAAGACCGGCAAGATAACATCAATTAATTCTGCTTCAGATGTAACAGTAAAAAAGGGGAAAAGAAGTAGCACACCCATCTGCTCAATTTTAATCCCCTTTTTGTTCCATTTTAACCCTTTCTGTTGCAATGCTATGTTCTTTAATACACAATACAATAGTGTACAATATTGAAGTCACTTTGAGATATAATCAAAATTAATAGTTGGTATCTGTCTTTCTGTTTATCATCTACCTATCATTTCACCTCTAGCTTATATATCACTATCAACTTTTTGATGTACAGCAAAACAGAAGGATGTAACTCAGTGGCAAGGCACATGCTTTCCATAGAGATTCAACCTCTACTGTCTTCATATGGGGTTGGTAGCTGCCTAATGCAGGGGTCCCCAAACTACAGCCTGTGGGCCAGATCTGTCCCCCAGTGCCATTCCATTTGGCCTGTGCCACCTTCACCGCTCCTGGAAGCAGAAGTAAAATATGCATGCTCATAACATGCATGTGCATGCACATAACACTGCCATAAATGATGTGTGGCTGTCGTAAACACTTTACAACAGCCACAAGTATTTTATGGAAGTGTTATGCACATACACATTTTACTTCTGCTTCCGGTGGGAGGAACTGCATGACCAGCATGCTCAACCACGTGACCAGCACATGGCCTGAAAAGTTTGGGCACCCCTGGTCTAATGGCTCCAGCTTAATGAGATGCTACCACTCTAGGTAGGCTAATAGTTGAGATACTTTAAGGTAGATGTTGATGTTCTCAGTAGTGTGACAAAGAAAATATCTGTCCATTGATCACTGTGTCACTATCTAGATCAGAGGTTCCCAACCTAAGGCCCGTGGGCCACATCTGGCGCATGGCACCATTTCATGTTGCCCCCTACTCCCTCCAAGGATATTTGAGGAAAAAATGGCCATCCCTTTGAAGCTGTTGGAACAAAATGGCCACCACATCGTGCAGACAGGGCAAAATGGCTGCCCAGCCCTTGAAGCTGATTGAGAGGGCGTGACCTGGCCCCTGGCTAGAAAAGGTTGGGAACCCCTGATCTAGATAGACAGATGGCATAATAGTCTGAAGAACATTCAGGGTAGAATAAATCATGTGGCATGTGCAAGAGATATCATTTAAAAAAAAAATATCAAAGGCTGGTTAGAAATTTTGTTCACTTCTACAGTAACTATGTAATCCTAGTTCAGAAATAGGCAGGAACCATTTCTACCAAAAGAGATGACAATCTTAAGGTCAGCATCAAAGATTTGCAGCAGAGAAATCTACCAGAAAATCTTCTCTATTAGCTAAATACTTTTTACCCAAAATCCAGAGAAAGGGGAGAGCACAGGAAAAGTTGACTTTTATCAGATCCAAACTTTCTCAGCTACAAAAAGAAAAGCTAAGCCAAGATGACAGTGGTCATTAGTTAAGCTTTAACATCTATAAACTGGGATAAGTTTGAATTTAGCATAACATTAACTGGACCAAGATCAGCTCAGCTGACCTTCAGCAAATTTGGGTAATTAAAAGAAAAGGGAACCTTGTATTATACTCCATAGTGTGGTAACTATATTAGCTATTTAGATCCAGAAGTTCTTCTTCTTAATACAGCTGAATTTGATGGGTTTCAGAGATCATGTAATAAGAAGAGTGAATTCTTCTGATGTCAAAAGCATATGGGAACCCATAGCAGGAGCCTCTCATAGTCTTCTGGAGAGCTTGTTTTCTAATTTGTGCATGTGTGTGACAATTATAATTATATTCATAACATCAATAAGGGCTTCATTTGAAAATATGATTTATCAGCTAAGACATATCTTGCTACATATCTTGACTATTAGTATGACTTCAGTTGGCAATGATGTACTCTAACTAGTAGAGTACATTGGTCCTGAGAGAAATCATTTTTTTGTCCCTAACATCAGGGCTTTTTTTTTTTAGCGTTGTTCGATGCATGCATCAGACAACGCTAAAAATCGTATTATGTCATGACTTGTGGAACCAAGTCATAACGTTATCCGATGTTCTAGTGTATCTTTCTATGATACAGAGCTCTTTATGTGCTTTAAAGAAACATAACTTTATTTATTTTTTCCCTATATAGGTTTATTATCACCCGTTCGTCCTCTGCCACGGACAACAAGCATCTTGTTCAGTTTATTCAGAACCTGGAGGAGGCCATCCATAGCACCATGGTGAAAATAGTATTGCATCGTAAAAAAGAAGATCCATACACAATAGTCATCTCACTGTTTCCATCCAAGGAACTGAACCAGGAGCTTCAGAGTCTGCGTGAACTGGGATACTGTGGTCCTCCCGAGCCTTCTCAACCATTCAAAATGAGAGAAGGGGAGCAGGTTCATTTGAGATTTAGTGGAAATATTTTTGCTTCAGGTATACTGATTTTCTGCTGTATAAATGCATTCTGTATCATGACACCTTTGTTAAGTACATGGATGGTGCTGATTTGACTCACCATGTCAGCATGCTGAAATGAAGGGAGGGGGAGACATTGTTTCATTTGCACATTCACATTACCTCTACAATATGCATTTCACTTCGTTGTATATCAAATTAGTTTCCTCACCTCTGGTAATATCCTCAGTTTTTCTGACAACTCATATCTCTCTAGTCCCATATATACGGTACATTTATTTGGCATGCAAAGCAAGGTCAAAGGTGAGCTGAGTGTGTGTCTTCTTTGATTTTTAATGAGTTGTATAATAGATAATCCTCATTCTCTAACATCATTATAATCTTTATTTACATTATTTTATTTATTTATTGCATTAATGTTTGTTTCAATGAATGAAATACTGTACCCAATCTACCACTGTGAGAAAAGAGAGATGCATGCAGTAATGGGATGCAACAGTTTCGCACCTGTTCACCAGAACTGGTAGTAACTTTTCCCAGTGTCCCGGAGAACCGGTAGAAGCTTTTGGGGGAACCACCTTCGGGGCTTACCTTTTCACTGGTTTCCCCTCTGCGCATGCACACCTAGCACCTGGTGTGCATGCATGCCTACAGTGCTTGGCACGTATGCACGGCCACCTTGCTGTCCTCCCAAGTGGGGAGGAGGAAGAGAAGCTGCTAGCCTGAAGCTCCCTATAGCCTGCTATGTGCTGTGTCTGTGTGGGGTAGTAAATTTTTTGACATCCCACCACTGGATGGTTTCTATAGGCTGCTAGAACCCTATTCACAGGGAGTGGAAAGTCATAGGGAGGGCGAGATCCGGAGCAAGCTTGCTGAGTAAGGGCAGCTTAGTATGGCCAGGAAGATAGATACAAAAGAACAGGTTGAGAGAGAGGAGGCAGAGAGGAGGCTCAGCCATCTTGTCTCTGTTTCTATAAACCTACATTGCACAGGGCACATCCCTGTTGGAGGCTTGTTTCTCACTCTAGTTCCCCAAGACCTTGATTTGGGGAGAAACCCATAGATCCTATCTGTATCCATGAACGGGGAAGTGGTGGAGTGCCCAAGGAACTTGTGAATTCAACTCAACCCCAGAGAATGTGGGAACTCGGACTTTGGAAGCAGTAGTGGAACCTGTAATAAAATGTATATGCAAGCGAAATAACACATGAAATTTATCTCAAGGGGCTCTGCCCGTTTTCTGATGGGGGCAGCTGGTGGAGTGCAAAACCATTTATTGAAACAAACATGAATGCACTAAAAATGCAAGTATGGAAATATTAAACCAAATTTACAAAGAAATGAAAACTGTCTTATGTAGTTAAGGGAGATGGAATAATGGGATAGATTAGATTTTTTTATTAGCAATTTAGTAAAAATATGCATTGAAAAAGATTTCCAAAGTAGACTGCATCCTGATGTTGTCATAGTATTCTCTTTAAAATACATGAATAAATTGTGTTCTAAATTTAAAAATAAAAATAAATATTGACCTGTATCATTAATGTGGGTTGTGTTCCCTCTCTTTCTCCCTCTCCTTTTCCATTTTATCTGTGCAGATGATGGAACTGCTTTTGGGGAAACCTACAAGCTTACTTTTCATGCTCAAAGGAAATCAAGGCTGGTCCTCAAAATCAAGGAGGTAGATGAATTTGGCAACTACAGCTCACCACATTACAAAGGAACTGGTTTGTTTTACAAAGTGAGCAAAGAAACCATAGCCAAGAACTTGGAGAAGCTTCTTTCACCAGATGACTTCCATGACGAGGTCCCTGTCTGCAAACTGGTTCTCACTTTACCAAAGGTTGGTTGTTTATTCACCTAGTATTAGCTTTATAGTATTTAATGATGTATGGTAGTCAAAACCTAAGGGCCAATTCCAGAGTATTTGCTGCCTGAAGCAAGGTGGAACCCAGTCTTCTTTTGATGAGCAAATACCAACTAGACTGACCACTGAATTTTGTTTCAACACCAACAATAGTATGTTCCATGATACCTGAAGTCAGAAGTCTAGTTTAGAGGCTACAGAACAAGCTGTCTTCCAATACCAGAAGAAGAATGGAGGAGGAACACAGCATCTGTTACTTGAAGCTATTGTCTTTCTCTGCCTAATAGAAGGGTCAGCCCTGTTCAACTCTTTGTTTTCCAGAAAAGCATAGGGAGACTTAAGCTGTATCTCTTCACTGATGTCTCCTTAAATCTACTATTTACTATTATGGAGATGAGTAAGTGTATATGTACTGATACAGAACACATAGGTCAAAGATATATTTGAACACAGACATGCACAAAAAGCAATTTAACTTTAATACTATTAAAATATGGCAAGTAACTGCATGAAGAGCCTATCACCTGCAATGCTACTTCAGTCAGATTTGGGTAAAGAACTTTGCCTCTCTTAGACATGCTGCCACCCACACAATGCAAAGTACATTTTTGTTCTTCTTACAATCGTACTCATTACCATTTCCTTGCACATAATGTGCTGTTTCTTCCTGGATTGGATTAGGACCAGAGGGAATTCCAGAAAGTTGCAGATATTCCTTCAGAGAAGCTCTGAGCTCTTGGGTAGAGGAACAGGGTTTCACTTACCACTGCAAGTGAAGAGGGCAAAGATAACTGGCATCAGAAAGTAACACACTAGCTTAATCAATGCTACTCTTTCCCAAAGGATTATTCCTCTTCCCAAAGACCTACCTTGAGAATGCTGGGATAGCATATCAAGCATCAGGCGAAGGCCAGAAGCAGTAAGGCAGGGCAGGAGTTACAACATGGTTTGGTCTCTTCTTTATTTTGGGACCTCATTATTCCCTGGCTGGGTAGAAGATGTCGAGAAATTCAAAAGTCAATCTCATCTAAAAGTAAGAAAACGATCCATTTGTGTACCTCACATAATTTGACAATAAGAAAAATGAATAAGAATTATCCCTTAATGGTCTCTTATACTGGACAATAGGTAAGAAGAAAAACCAGATGACAGTATTAGTTGTTGTCATAGGAAATCTGAATTCCAATCCTAGCTCCATCTGGAATTCATACTGTATGACTTTATGTCAGTCACCATCTCTTTGGCTAACTTACTTCATAGATTTTCTGTGAAGACAACATGAGGTGTACATGTCATGTGATCAGGTTATACTGCACAGAACTATTTCAGGGAAAGGGTAAGATTAAAATGTAATAAAATTGTCTCTTCATTTGGTACTTGGCATTGCTGTACTGATTGTTTATACCAAAATAAAACATGGTTGCAATTCACTTGATTTTCAGTCCTCTGATTCCCCCAGTAATCATTTTCCCTCTCTCAATATCTTCCCTCATATAGAAGGAGAAACTTCTCAAGCACCCACAAAGCACAAAAAGCATCTCAGCTGATTTCTCAGGTAAGATTTTTCCCACAGCAAAGAGTATTATTCTGCACATGTTTACTCCAAGATTCCACTGAGTTCACAAAAGCAAGTGAAAATAGTGCACCACCAACTTGGCTGTTACCCTGCCTATTCAGGTTGGCAAATCTCAGTTGTTGCTTCCCAAATGTTTTGTGAAGGGCATGTTTTGCAGAAGAAAAGAAGTAGAGAGGAGAGTGGCACTTCATGGGTTCCATTATGTAGTGCTTTATGGGTCTTCATCAGTCAGTGCTATCCCAAGAGATTATGCTGCCTGAGAAGAGAGTGGCACTGCACTCATCCTAGTTGAGGTTCACATAGAACCCAACACTGAGCATATTGTTGGTATTTGAAATATAACAGTTTATAATCATCTCTTCCCCTACCCTGACAGTCAAAATCTAAGAATAATGAATCAAATGACTAAACAACCATGGTCATTTCATGACATCGCCCTGTCTCTCTTCCTAAGAATAGGGTTGACTCTCATTTAAATTTGGCAAATGTGCAGCATAGCAAAGGCTCTGAGGTGAAATAGAAATTACTGTAGTCGTAGGATTGGCACCTATGTGGTTGGTTTTATTGAGTAAAATGGTGTCACTGAAAGATGGGGTGAGAATCTGGATCAAGATCTCAAGAGGAGAGGAGCTCAAACCCTTCCCTTGGGTGATATTTATTTGAAGAATAGCAAATGACATTTATTTATTTATTTATTTATTTATTACATTTGTATCCTGCCTATCTGGGATATTATTCCACTCTGGGAAGCATATAACATAATAATAATAAAAATATTTACAATTAAAAATGTAAACAAATGGAATGATATTATAAATATAGAGAAATAACAACTACACATTTAAAAAAGTCAGAAAAAAAACTTTATTGGCGATGGAAAAGTTAATCCCAACCTAACATCTGTTTTTTGAACAGAAGAACTTTCTTTCCAATCCTTGCAGGGATAATTTTTAATGTTTTAAAAACTGTCTTTATAAGTTAATGTTTTGACTAACAGAAACCCTGTGGGACAACTTACTATACTGGCTGTCGCAAGAGCTGTCGGAAGATGATGCCTCATGCCTTGCTCTCTGTATGCCTCTCCACCGAAGCACTGTTCAGCTTATTAGGCTGAAGTGCCCTGATAATCTCAGCGCACAAATCTATGAGCTCCTGTGCTTCTGGAAACGGAATCTTCCAAGATCGACTGACAAGCTCCAGCTCCTCTCTCGCTATCTCCACAAGAGCGGCAGAAGCGATCTCATAGAAGATCTCAGATTTAAGTGGGAAAAGAAAATATTTGTGAGAAGAGTTTGATAGACAAACCTCATTGGGGCCTGATGATGGACAGTGATTTCTTTACCGGGCGGGAGGGGAAGTTGGTTTGATACGTGGGTTTTTAAAAAATCTTTCTTAATGTCAAAGTTAACTACCATTTTAAGAAGGTACATTCTTAAATATTTGGATGTTTCTTCATTTGCCAAACACTACAGATAAGGGAAGCTTTAGATATCTTAATGTTTGGTAAGCAGGACACTATAAAATTTTACCCCTTCTTAGAATGAGAAACCTGGGGAACATAGTTGAAAGTAGAGACATCACCTTACAAACAAAAATTCCCATAGTCAAAGCAATGGTATTCCTGGTGGTAATGTATGGTTGTGAGAGCTGGACCATAAGGAAAGTCTAGTCCAGAAGAATAGATGTCTTTGAGATGTGGTGTTGGAGGAGAGTTTTGAGAGTCCCCTGGACAGCCAGGAGAACAAATAGGTCAATCTTAGAAGAAATCAACCCTGATTGCTCCTTAAAAGGGCAAATAGTAAAGATGAAGCTAAAGTACTTTGGACATCAAATGAGAAGAGAGGACTCACTTGAGAAAGCCTTGATGCTGGGAAAGGTAGAGGGCAAAAGAAGAAGGGGGCAGCCAAAAATGAGATGGCTAGATGGTATTGTAGATGCAATGGGCACAGAGTTGGGCAGGTCCAGAAGGATGGTGGAGGACAGAGGTGCCTGGAGGGTGGTGGTCCATGGGGTCGCGAAGGGTCAGAATCAACTGTGCAACTGAACAACAAAAGGATGGAACCTTCTCATTCAATTTAAGTCCAGAACTCCTCTTGGGCCTTTGTTCCCTCACTCCTGTATGAAGCTATCTCTTTTTTTCCAGGACTATAACCATACATATGGTCAGGCCAAAGGGGTGACAGTCAGAAGACCAGAAGGAGAGTCATTACAAACCACAGTGAGAGAGTAAAACTGTGGATATAATTATCCTTAACATAATTTAAATTAATGACTTAAGTGCTAACATGCATTGAAAGTACAGTACATTCCAATTGTGCTTATTCTGAAAGAAATAGAAATAGAATTACAGCGTTAAAGTACCAAGTAAATTTGTAACAAAATAATTTGACATACATATCATGAAATTCAATTCCAGAATACATGGAGACCAACATTCAAATAATGCAGAAGCTGAAAGATCTAGTTAGTATAGGAAGCATTGAAGTCTGAGGAGTACTCTTTTACAAGTGTAAGGTCAGATGAAACATTCTTATTTCATTCCACAAACTCCCACCAAATACAGTCACTGCAGATACCACTCTTATACTTCACAGACAGTTCCTCCATAGAACTAGGGGATACCTTTCCAAACAATCATGCAATTCTGTCAATATGCTATTCTGGACAGAGTGTTGTGTTCTGTTTTCTCCCTGTCATTATTAATTTGCTTCTGCTTCGTTTCAAATAAAGTTTTCTGGAGTTCCTGATATCTCTTGAAGTATCTTGTATGAAATTTCAATATAATTATCTTCTGGTTTAGTATCATAAAATTCAGGACAGATTTGCTGACTGACATAAGCAAGGAAAGCAAATAGAAATGTTTCAGAATCTATTTGAAGTAGTACCAGAAGATGGAAGTAACTTTTTTTCAGATGGAACTAATTAATTTGCAAACCAGTGATCATCTCACAGACATTTACATAGAAAATAGCTTGTTAGGTTTGTATTCTGATCTACCTGATAAATTTATCAAGACATTTGCTAGAGGCATGCTCACAGTCTTTGGCATCTCATACTTTTGTGAGCAAACTTTTGTCAAGTTGAGATTGCAAAATCTGAGCATAGGTGAAAATGTTCAGATAAACTTTTACATGACATTTTAAGAGTGTCTGTCACAACCGTTGGCTCTGATGTTAATGCCTTGGCTGACACAAAACAGTCACAAAAAATCACATTGACTATATAACTATGTTAGCTAGATAAAATACTACTGTGGCGGCTTAGTTTGGTTAAGATTCTGAACTTGACAACTGGGAGGTCTGCAAGTCAACAGTTTGAGACCCGAGTGCTGCATGATGGAGTGAGGTCCCATTTCTGTCCCAGGTCCTTCCAACCTAGCAGTTCAAAAGCAAGAAATTGCAAGTAGATAAATAGGGACCACTTTGGTGTGAAATTAAACAGTGTTCCATGAGCTTCAGTGTCTAGTCATGCCTGGCATATGTCCATGGAAACATCTGCAGATGCAGACAGAGCTGGCTCTTTATAAACAAAGATGAGCACTGAATCCTAAAATCGGATATGACTGGCTTTCAAGCAAGGGAGACCTTTACCTTAGCTAGATAAAAAGATTCAATAGTAACAAGTCAACATTTCTTCACTTACTTCTGAATGTTTACTTTTGGTTTAAATCAATATGTTAATAATTGTGTTACAGTTTGATTGAAGATATGGACCTCTTTATGCATTGGGCAGCCTAATGTGTTCCCCATATCCCAGAAGGCTGGGGACCCCTGCATTAGGATATGCTACAAAGTATATACATTTTCTCCAAAAGGAGTCAGTCTTTGGAGGAGGGAAAGGGGGGGAAATCATGATCCCCACCAAGAGAGAGCTTTTGGATATATTACTTCCAGTCTTGTTTTTAGTCTAATTAGCATGCCCACTGCAAGCCCTCTGTGGGAATCTGAGCCTGTCAGATTTTAAATAAAGTGTAAGAAATGGTCTTCACAAGGCTTTACTGGGAAATTGTCTTCCAGTTCTGAGAAGCAGAACTATTTCACATTTAATTTTATGTTATTCTTCTGGATTTTGGTTGCAAAGTTCCTGCTGTAACTAGGTGCCTATACTCTTTGTGCTCTGCAAGTGTGTTTTATGTATAGGCTTATATTTGCTTGAATAGTAAGTGACTGGAGTTGATGAACAGTTGTATGTCACAAGTGTGCCAGGCATGGCAATTATGACGAGAAATACGACAGAATATCAGGGCCATAACCAGGATTCTAGATATATATAAATATATAACGTTGGCATCCTGGGGTGCGGTGGGAGGGTAGGCTGTTAGCTCAGGAGGGTTTTTGGGGGAGCCTGGGGGCACCTCTGGCTATGGCCCTGCAGAATATTGAGTGGAAGTATGAGCTGGTTGCTCTTTATATTTCTTAAGTGGAAAGATTATATGATGTGGGGGTCTTTTATATGTGAATGTGTGAGTGAGAGAGTGAGTAAGAACTGAGAAGTTAGTACTATCATTTTTTTTATTTTTATTTTTTTGCTGTAAGTTAGAGATTGGGCATTAAAATGAGTGTGGTCCGTTTGAAGAAGAGGTTGTGCATAAAATTGTGGATTTGCTAGTACTGTATTGTCAAAGCAGTATGCATATATAGGGGAAGGAATATGTTTAAAATTATAAAGAAGTAAGGTAAAGGTTTAGGATTGAGGAGTGAAGGAACTGACAGCTTGAAACACTGTACTTACTGTATATTTTTTAAATCTGTTCATTGAATACTTTTATTCCTTGGCATGTTTTTAAATAAAACTTTTCTTCAGTTTGCAAATCTTTCTTATTAAATTATAGCCAACCATTACATGATATGATGTCCTCTTATACTGCTGCTCAATGACACATGATTTATGTGGTGTGACCAAAGTAAACAAAGTTGTGTTTCACCAAAGCTTTCTTACTCTTAAAAGGGAAGTGTAAAGTCAGCCCTTAGCCACAAGAGTGTTATAGCCACAGTGTAAAATGTAACACTGGTTGTGTGTCTGGGCTGGTTACAAACTTAGTCCAGGGTTTGGAGGAGGCTGTCATACGGGTGGCAGCACACACAGGTAGAGAAAACATGTGAGTTCCATATGTGCAATAGTGAACGTCTTACTATTAACTGTTATATACAGAAACCTGATCAACTTTGAGAGACTCAATGAATGTGGCGATATATGCACAATACTGACTGAAAATGAATTGTGCCTCAAGAATATAAAAACTGGCCATCCATATCAGAACTCAGATAAACCCTTCAGTGCATAATATATTTCAGCTTTCATTTTGATATTGAAATACTTGTCTTTAACCACAAGATGGCCTTTGTGTCTGCTTTTCAATATACTGTATATATTTGTTTCAGGGCTGGTGGGAATAAATTATAACTGCAAGATTTAAACTTTTGTAATAGACAAAGGAATTAAGTCTGAGTAACTACCAATTAATCTGAAGCTATATCTATGTTGGCAAAAGAGAAAAATATTGTAGGCCGTTAAATGCTTAACAATTTTATTTCAGTGTGGATCAAAGTCTACTTCCTCAGACTCTCATTGCTACGATGTTCTCTTTCTCTCCACTTTTCTTTCTTTTTTCTTTCTTGCTTTTGCCAACATGCTGAGCCAGGCTAACGCGGCTTCTTCTTCTGAACTTATATTTAATTGCTCTCATGCTCTTGTTTAACATCTCGGATTATATATCACTAAGGCCAAATATAGTAATCCAAAAATATCTCAGACTTCTCTCTCTGCTGTTGGTCAAGCCCCCAGAGACAATAGGAGCTAAAGCCCCCAGTGGTCATTATTAGCTGCCAGCACCTCAGAAAGGACAAGGCAAGCCTGCAGTCAGGAGAGGAAATAACCCACTTCAGGCTCCTGGCTGAGCCTGGGAGAGAGTCATGTCTCATCTACCCTGTCACAGGCTCTGCCCAAAGCCCTCTTCAGAGCCCTGATGCAGATTTAGAGTGGCACAAGATCATTCACAGCTGTTTCCAGGGAAAGTTTCCATGCAGCGGCATCAGACAGCTAATTCATCCAGTATTCCAGCTTTGCTGCCAAACACTGTTAGGCCAGTGAAATCCTGTTCTATTAGTGCTGGGGTGGCAGAGGATGTTGATGACTCAGAGGACTGCCTTTCCCCTCCAAAAAAAAAAAAAAAACCCCTCTTCACATTGAATTCTTTTGCTGCTTAAACTTGGATAAATTTATTGGGCAAACATGTTCCCTGTGGCTTAATATCAAACTATTTTCACAAAATCAAAAGAGCATTTATGCTGTTAGAAACATCATCCTCTATCACTGCAATTTTTAAGATCATTCCCCTCAAGACTCCTTCCTAAGCATATATGACAGATCTAAGTACTAAATTCATGTCACAAGTAAATGCAATTAGCCAAACAGACTTGGTCAGAAGACCAAGGATGTTGACGACCTTGTCTAGTAGGTGACTGGAAGGATAACTAAATGAGAACACTCTGTCAGCCACGCCTCTTTTTATCACTAAAGAAAGGTGAAATACAGCCAAGCAAACATTAGTGTTTGTCTTGTTTTATAACTATATTTGAATAGATGCATGGCAAAGCAAGATTTAGAAGGAGAGCATTGGTTAGGAACACTGCATTTTGTCCCATTACTTTAATATGGCCAAGACACATTGTTGCCTGGGGCAGCGTCCACTCCCAAAATTTGGGACAGCACCCTCTGTCATTTGTGAGGGTAACAAACCAATTTAGGAGGATACACTATATGACAAACAGAAAACCCTATCCTCCTCTAGAAACAGGGAAACTGTTAGAAGGACTTCCCACTGCCTCCCCTACCCACAGCATCTTTTTTAGCCTCAGAACAATTTGAAAAGATTTTTGCCATGCCGATGTGTTTAAAGAAGGGCGGGGGGGGGGGGGTACTTCTCTAAGTGTTTCAGTAATGTAAGCCTTGGGGTCATCATGTTCCAGAAAAGGAGAACAATCTTACCCACCCACATCCGGTGTTCTGTCCTCTCCACCAATTGTCCTTCATTGCCTTTTTATATTTATATATGACTGTAACAAATGTTCACCCTTTCATATTTCTAGAACTTGACTGCCTGGGAATGAGGGGTTAATGCTGGGTATGCTCAGAGTGTCCTAATTTCTGAGAGTCCTTGGGCTGGAGGACATGGTACGTATCCTAGGGGCAATAAGACACTACCTGAATAAGACCATGTGTGTGCATGCATGCGTGCGTGCATAGCAGAGTTCACTCAAGAAGCTCTCCTCTTTCATGGTTCAGTGAATTAATTTCTCCAAAAAAGGATCCAGAATTAGGAAAGAAAGGTAGTGAGTTGGACAAAATTGCTTGTCAAATGATGTAGGGTAATTAAATGATGTAAGGTAATTAAAATAGTGAGGTGCGATGAAGGATTCCCTGAATTGACATTTAAAATGGAAAATGGGGGTATGTGGGCTTGAATCCCAGTCACTACATGTAGAGTGGACAATGAATTCTCAAAACATCCTGTAGTTCCTTTGTGAAATTTTTAAAATGATTTCTTATGATTGAAGAGCTTCTTTTCGATGACGATGACGACGATTATTATTATTATTATTATTATTATTATTATTATTATTATTATTATTATTATTATTATTATTATTATTATTATTATTATTATTATTAAGGGATGCCCAAATGAGGCTCCTTTCATGTCCCCAAGAGCTGGGACAGAAATGGGTGCTCAATCTGGCATGCAGTACCCGGGTCTCAAACTGCTGACTTCCAGGCCTTTCAGCTAACAAGGCAACCTTCTTAACCACTGAGCCACTGCAACTCTCACAAAAGAGAATAATGGAAAGATAAAAGGCGGCAGGAAAAAAGAAAGACCAAACATGAGACAGGATGACTCCATGAAAGGCTTGCATTTTGAAGAGCTGAGCAGGGCTCAGGACAGGACATTTTGGAGATCTCTCATTCATAAGGCCACCATAAGTAAGAGACAACTTGATGGCACATAACAACAACTCTGTATCTCATAGCCTCAGAGTACATCACAAGGTAGAAGAGATCTCCAGTTGTTAAAAGAATTAGCATGAAAACTTGAACCTGTCAAAATAATGCTTTAAAGGATAGCTGTAGGCATTTCTATTTAGAACTGGTTATACATGGTTGAACAAAAGAATATGTCCCAATCACTGTGAGAATTAGTATACTGTGTACTACCTCCAGCAATATTGTTATCAGTACTTTCTGTATTTCAGTTCCTCCTGATTGCAATGTTTATTATTTCCCACATTAACATGCATATATATGCATATGTATACAAGTCTCTCCCCATTTCTCTGAGTTCAGTATCCATGGTTTCAGTTTTATTCAAGTCTAAAAATATTCAATATAACTGTCCCTGAAATGCATACTATATCTGAAAATTTTGAAGCAGTAGCCATGTTAGTCTGTGTAAGTATATCAGAGAGTGAACAAAACAAAACAACAACAAAAAGACAAAAACGTTGTGTCACCCTAAAGACTAACTCCTGTATTTTAATGTTAGCTTTCGTGGATCAAGTCCACTTCGTCAGACATAAGAATGAGGCCTCATGGTATCAATTTATACACATGAGGTACAGAGGTACACAATGGTTGTCCAGCCTAACGGAAAAGTAACATTGTAGCTTTTTACGACTGGCAATATTGGAAAATACCCAATTGTTTTTCAAACTTGCTGTGAGGGGCCAAGAGTTATTTCATTATAGTCCCACAATAGAAGCTGGATGAAACTATGAACACTGCTCCATAGTTTTCCCACAATAGGGATTTGAATCTAGTCCTCCTATGCTCAACATGCCACTCAGAGCACCTTGGGAGAAAGCTAGAGAACACAACAAACAACCAAATAATTGTGTTTCTACATAGGGATTCATTTATTTCTTCAGCCTTCCTGGATCAGCTGACATCACTTGTTTATTCTTCATTCACTTGGACTCAAATGTTAATCTCCTTTGTATTCTGCTTTATTGGATAGCTTCATTATTTTGAACACGCCTGTCAGTGAACATTGAGAGTTTCCTGTTTGCCCCAAAAAATCAGCAGAGAGTTAAGAAAGTATGTGGTTCATTGTCAATGAAGAGAGAGAAAACTGACTGTGTGGAAAATGACAAGAAAGGGCATTCAACCAATTTGGCCTTCTACATATGCTTTACAAGGAGCGAAGCATTTGTCCTCCTTTTACAGACTATGCTGCTTCACTCTTTTATATATATAAAAAACCAGGTTTCTCCTAATACTCTGAGTCAAATCATGACAATGTAACTCGTTTTCCTCAGTGTGACTTAAATGATAACACAGATAAAAATGACACTACATGTATTTCATTCTGCACATTTTGACTGAATTATAAACAGTGTACCAACATGATGCTTTCCAACAGTCCTTTTACATCTCTTCAGGTAGAAGTTAGCTTGAAGAATGTGCGATAAACCTTCTGGATGAAACCAAAACCTTGACCATCGAACATCTCTTCCTAAAGTGCTCAATATGGTTTTCTGTAGTAAATCCAGAAACACAACAGTAGGGAAATGACACCTTCCTGTTTGTGTTCTCCAGAAATTATCACTCACAGGACTTGGCTTCTCAAACCAAAAGTGATACACAACTACCATGACCAGTACCTATAGGAAGCCTGGATCTTTCATGGCTTTATCCTATCCCTTTTAAAAGTCATGATGACATCTTGTGATAGAAAATTTGACTAGATTAATTTAATGGAGAGGAGGAGAGGAATTCTTCCTTTTATCTGTCCTGGCCTTCCCGCCATTCAACTTCAACAGATAATTAGAAATCTTGTACAGTAAAACCTCGGATAACATTAAAACCTGGTTCCACAAGTCTTGGTGTTATCCGATTTTTAGTGTTATCTGATGCATGTTAAAATCCTATGGGATCCATAGAGATACATTGTAACCACACAGGCTTTAGCGGTTGTTATCCGATGCATCCCATAGGATCTTAATGTTATCCGATGCAATTCTCCCCCCCAGATTGCTTAATGTTATGCGATTTTAGTGTTATCCGAGACTAATGTTATCTGAGGTATTACTGTATAATGAAAAAAGGTGGCTTAGTTTTCAGTTATTTTGATCACCACCTGCCCCACTAGCAGATACAGCCAGATTCCTGCCTGCCAATGGCATAAGGAAGTCACATTTTTCATGTGTACCATATGAACAGTTGGTTGCCTAGCAACCTGGGTGTATGCAGCCACAACTGGGAGCAGAAACATAGAGAAATTTAAGTAGTACAGGAGGTTCTACAATGTACCAACAGGATGCCCACTAAATCGGGAAAATAAAAATATATTTGTCAGCCTTTTCTCCTGTTCAATGTGCTGACCATTCATCTCCATTCTATGCAGCTAAAGTAGATGAGGAAGTGGTACACAGAATAATTTTTTTTCAAATGACTGATCATCACTATATAGGTCATCACACTGCTGTTCTTTAAAGTTATATGTAGTATCTGGAATTTTTTCCCCATGTCAATCTTGTTTTTCTGTTTCTAAACACTTAGCTGGATTCTTTTTGTCTGCCTCCATATGGTGGTACCGCAGTTTTAACATTTTAACTGATACAGATTTTTTAAAAAATTTCATTAATTTTTCTACTTTCTCCAGAGAATTCATATAGCTTCAGTAAAACCTCGCTTAAAGAGCACCTCACTTAGAGAGCAACTTGCTTAAAGAGCGGATTTTTCTCAAAATGGTAGCCTCGTTTAACAATTAAAACCAACCAAAAACTCGCTTAACAACTAAATTGGGGTTCACAAACCCACCCACCCCAGAAGTCATAATCGGTCACTTACAAAGGTGTTTCACTTAAAGAGCAAACTTGCTTAAAGAGCAATCCCATGGAACGCATTATGCTCTTTAAGAGAGGTACCACTGTACTATATTTTGAACTTCATTTTAACCTTCATAGCTGGGTCAGGGATCATCTTCTAGCATACAGCTAGCTATTCCAGCAGTGAATCAAAATGGGAAGGCTGGGCTCATAGAATAATGAGTTGATAAAAGGGCATTAACTTTTCTTTGTTCAAATAACAGAAATGAAGAAAAATCAGAAAACAGTTAACAATAAATTTAATTTAATGTCCATGTTTTATTCAAGTCACTGAAAATTAGTCTATAGCCTGAATAAAGCAGATTTTATAAATCAAGTATAAAATTCAATTTCACTTTGCAAAAGGAATGTATGAAATACAGTCTTCTAATTAAACCTTATGAATGTTGGAGGAGATTATATAGTATTTACCTTCTATCCATCACAGTACTTCTATACTAAGAGATTTTTCTTAATGTTAAAATAATATACATTTTTCTCTAATGGAAGCAAATGAAGCAAAATAGTGAGCAAAATCATTCAAATTGTATTCTTGCAATGAAACAGAGTGAGCAGATCTAAAATATTTCAGTGTAGTAGAGTATCTTCAGTCATTTGATGGCATTCACTTTCTTAAGCTTGCAATTTAATAACCTTTCACTATTTTAGAGCTTAGAAAAGGTAAATGGCTAAACTTCAACTTCCAGAATCTCCCAAGCACTGTGGGATGTGTACCAGGCAAAACATCATGTCACACCTGATGAAGAGATTTTGGATCTTGAACGCTTGCAATGTTTTAATTTTTGAGTGATCCAATAAAGGTATCACCTTCCTCCTGCATTTTTTAGAATTTCCTAAGGTTGAAACCCTGTATCACCCAGGGATGATGGGTTTTGTGTAATACCATTGTATGGCCTTACAATTGTAAGACCATTGTAAGAATCTTAATTTGATATTTCTCATTTTCCCCTCCAAGCTATAGAAATGCTTAAAATCCTATAATAGTGGCAGTGTGTTAAGTTGTTGAAATATGCTTATGCATGGGGAAGTACAAAGGTGCTTTTCTGTGGAATTAATAAGACAAATGGGGAGTATTTGGCAGGACATCTTGTGTTCTTAGATATGATGTCTGGGAAACAGCTGTGAGATAGAGTGGGTGGCCAATACTTGTGACAGAACATCTGTGTAACCTTGACCAGAGATAGACTGGACAGTATCTGCCAAGTCTTGGTTATGATGTCTGGAAAGCAGCTGTAAGATAAGGAGGCAAATGTTTGGCAGAAGAACATGTGTGGAGTCCCTGATATTTTGAAATAGGTCCATGGAAGTCATGGATTTAGTGAACTCTGAGGCCACACCAATGACCTAATCCTCTACATAGATATTGAAGGCCCCTAGGAGTAACCGCCTGAGAGATGTCAGCACTGCTGTGAAAATTACATCCATCAGCCTTGGCAGGGAAAGAGTTGGATCATAGGAAGTTTGGTACACCAGCACAATCTCAATCTCTATGACCCATACTCAGATGCAGGGCCTCCCAACCTTGACTTGAGATGGTGGTGTCCCTACATTGATGGTATCCCTGAGAATGACAGCAGCAACAACACCCTTCATTAATACTCTGGTCCTGAATCGTATACCCAGTGGGCAAATTAAAGATAGAGAAACTCCTCTGCCCTTGCCCTCTTAGTCTCAGTTATACATACCAAAAGTTCTTGCCCCAAATTTTCAAGCCCTTATTTTTCAACCCTGCAGTAAAGTGTCAAGAAGGAAAATACAGTTACAACTCTTTCTTCCCTGAAGGAAAGCTTAAGGCAAACAACTTCAGGCTTGTGCTGTTCACTTCTCTAAGAATGGTCTGATTTGCTCTTGTTCTAACTGGACCCTCTGAATGCGGAATCTGTACTTGGACATTAAGCTATAGCTTCCCCCAATAAATAGCTTTGAGTTTTATAATAGGAATGGGAGGGAAAATAGAGGAGAGTGGAATTTAAGTAAACAGCATTCTTAGCTTATCCATGTCTATAGTTGAATGCCATCAATGAGCCTTTTCTGTTTCTGAGAGTCAACAGACCAGCTGACTAATCCAAGCAGTGTTGCATGCAAGTTGGATGACTTCCCACCGAGTTGCCTCACTTCTATTTATTCTCTAGCGCTTCTTACAAGTAGATGTGGAAAAGTTATTAAAAAGCAAGCATTGGCAGGAATGTGTTATTTGAATCTGTGGAATTTTCTTGACAATAATTTATAGCTGAATATTGGGTCTTAACACTAGTCTTAATGGTGAAATTTTCTCCACTGGGAGGTCCTGAGCAAAATAAAACATCTGTTTTACTCTAAGCACATATTTAGTTAGCATTAATTTTCCTTTGGAATTGTGTAAATACCAAATCAAATCTTGCTGGGTTTCTCACTGGCTACCATGTCATGCCAAAATATATTAATAAGCCTATGGAAGACCAAATTCTATATCTCTATTATTTTATTGTTGGGATATTCAGTTATCTGGCAGAAATGTATAACTTTCATTAGAGACCTGGAAACAATTGGATTGTCTTACCATAAACATGCAAACATTGTTAACAATAAGCAACCTTCCATTAGTTGGGACATTATTGGCAAAAATATCATGTCACTTTCAACTGCTGTGGTTTATATTTTGAGTTCAACTTCTCTGTCTATTTTTTTTCTATTTCTTTTATTTTATTTCCCTAGGAAACATCTGCAATCTATCAAGTTAGACTCTTACAGTATAATAATAAAGAGTCCCGTGGCACCTTGAAAGTTAAGATTGTATAGCATAACGTTGCAGGAATAAATAGGCTATTTACGAGACCACGCATCTTTATTTGTCATGTTAGTAGCTTTCTTTCCTTTATTGTTTATTGATCACCAGTATTTTCTTTGACAAGGAGAATTTAAATGATTCTGTTGAATTCTTTGAATAAATATTCTTTCATGGCAAAGATGGAAAGTTTAAAAAAAAAACATACTCTTTCCTGGTGGAGTTCCCAGATCTGTGTCTTTGAGTGAAACTGGCATAAGCCAGTCACTGAGTTTAAACCGTAAAGAAGCTTCCATTTATACTTTGAGGAGGTGACATATTTCATCCTCACCCTCTTTTTTTATCAGGGTCACCTGGCTTGGAAACACTCAGCAGTTTAGTGTGGCCTCACCAGCTAGCAAGGGTTCTCTCTCTCTCTTTCTCTTTCTCTCTCTCTCTCTCTCTCTCTCTCTCTCTCTCTCTCTCTCTCACACACACACACACACACACACACACACACACACACACACACACAGGTGGATTTCTAACTGCTTTATTGAACAGGTTTTTTTTCTGCTTTAGCAACTCTTGTAGGCCCACAAAGCATCATACATTGCTTTTAAATAGTAAATGCTTTCATGCTACTCTTTATTGATTTAAATACTCTGGCACCCTGCTCTTGCCTTGCATATCACTGTTGCAGCAAACTCTAGTGCAGCAAACTCCTAGATTTATGAAGAAATTTATGAAACTTTTTCTTCTAACAGATGCAGCTGTATTTATAGCACCAAAAGCTGCATTTTGCCAGTTAACATTTATCTGCAAATATATCATTAGTCTCCAAAAATGATCCTATTTCCCAAAGAGCAGCTTTCTTTTCTAAAAAAAAAATTTTTTTAGAAAGAGTCTTAATGAATGAATTTTTTTGCCCTCTGATTGAGATGGTAGCAGGTGTTGGCTTTTCATCATCTCTTTGAGATGAGGATGGAAAGAAGAGAGAGAAACTGTGAGTTCTGGGTAAATGTGGACACCTGCATTTCAGAAAATACAGTGTTTCTTTCCTATGACCTATTTGCTGATTAGCCCATATAAGACTCACTTTGTAATGTACTTAAAAACAATACAGTAAAACATCGGATAACGCTAAAACTTGGTTCCACAAGTCTTGGTGTTATCCGATTTTTAGTGTTATCTGATCCATGTTAAAATCCTATGGGATGGATCGGATAACGTTAAAGCTCCATAGAGATACATTGTAACTGCACAGGCTTTAGCGGTTGTTATCCGATACATCCAATAGGACCTTAATGTTATTCGATCCAATTCTCCTTCCCAGATTACTTAACGTTATGCAAGTTTAGCATTATCTGATCCAATTGTTATCCGGTGTTTTGCTGTATACGTATTAATTCAAGTCCCATTAATGCTATGAGCACTGATGAAAATAAATGGTATTCTTCATATTGTCTATACAGAGCTCTTTGTAAGTTGTAAAATACCAGATTTCTCACATGAAAACTAATCCCTAGTTGTTAGGTTACTGGAATCATGTTTGCACCCAAGTTGTGTCTGTTGAGGCATACCAATTCAATCTGTATGTTTATGGGGGGCTACTTACACCACCTGCAGTCACCTACTTATGGGACATTGCTAGTATGTTGCATAATACTACAATGTACCTAAGTAACTTCGTAGAATTTGCATACTAGTAGAATTATGGAAGCCTTGTGTAACTTGGAGATAGCATACAAATGTGACTTGTAAATAACGCATAAATAATCCACAGTCCTTTTCCCCACAAACCACATCCAAAGATGTGTTCTACTTGTTTGTAGTGCAATTATTATTAAAATCATAGTGATTTTACAGATGTCACAGATTGTTATTTAGAAATTATCAGGCAATTGTAAGTTTCATCAACTCACTAATCTCTCAGGAAGTAAAATTTCATATTTATTGATTTATTGGTTGGTTAATTTTGAAGCAAAAGAGATTTGATTCTTCTATTGTCCAAGCCTTAACTGGGGTGATTGGCATAATTTAAAAAAACAAAAGAAGACTATTCCATTAAACAGTGTAACTGGAGCAGATAATACCAATGTAAAAAATAACCGTCACTCATTAAAATGTTAATCAGCCAAAACAAATGATTTAATAAATGAATTTAAAATAAAAGGCTTTATCAACATGTACAAAACAGAATGGATTAAAAAAAAAGCTATCATGGATCCCTTTCTTGTTCTGCCACATCCAAATATGAATGTTGGAGATCCTTATGGTGATCAGCCATGAAGACTGTCCTGAGAATATATAATGCAGCGTCGTTTCATTTGCCTTCCTTATCGCAGCATGACTCTGATCCAGCTTCACAAGTCACTTTCTGGTTCTGAGCCCTTTTGGCACACAAAATCTTCCTTGGCCCCAGGCCAGTATTGATGAAGCTGCTGCCCTCCATCAAGATGGATTCAAGTGGGATTTAATCCACTTGGGAACCATCATCCTTCCCTGTAGACTTTGGCACCCAAGCCATTAGTCCTCAGGGTTGTCAGGTTAGTTAACCGCCACCTGACACTCAGTGTTGAGTCCACTGGCAGTATGGTCTACTCTATTACTATAGCAGGAAAAAAAAACAATTTTCTTAGAATCTAATAGATGGTAAGAGAAACACCTGTGATTAACAAATTTTCCCTGAGCAATCAAATTTCCTCAGAGAGGTCTACCTCAGCAATCAAACTTACAAAGTAAGAATGTATTTATCTTATAGCACCCAATCATAAAACAAGACTCACTAGATGTGAGATGAGTAGGTGAGGAAAATCATAAAACAGTCATGATTCGCCACTTTAAGGAGGACTTCTGCATAAGCAAACCAAAAAGATAAAATCACTATCTCTATTTTGAACTTGTATACATAAAAAAAATTGTGGTATCAACATTATTTAGCACAGCCTTGAAAATATAGCTTGTATGTCACTGATAATCTGTATCATGCCAGGCCTTAAACCATTAACCCTAACAAATATATCCATTCCAACTTTCTCCCAAACTAGATTTGAAGGAGGGGAAGAAGAAACATGTGGACAACGATGGGTAATGAACTTAACCCTGATTTCTTCACAGAATTATAATCACATAGGATTGCAAACCCCAAATAGGGGTCCTGTTAATATCAGATCTGTAGAAAGCTGAACCCTAGCCTCAGTACACAAAATTAAACTAAAAAGCATTATCCATGGCAGTTAGCCTATTTCAGAAAATATTAGAAAGGTTGCAGAATAATCTAATCTTGCTGTTATACTTATTTTTTTTATTTTATTTTTTTTGCTGTTTCCATAGTGGTTTTGCAAAGCTGCAAGTATATGATAAAGCCTGCTAAAAGGCAAAATGACATGGGTGGCTTCAGAATTAATTCAGGGAGCAGTGAGAGCGAGAGAACAATAAAGCCAGAGCCAGGAAGGGGAAGAGGTGAATATTGTTTGGTTTTGGTAGTTTTAAGAAATATGTGCATCATGTTTCCCACAGATAAGCAAAGCATCCTAGAACACCTTATTTCCTCATTGTCTGATCAGTGGACTTGGTTACAGTCATGCTCATTACCTCCTAATGGAAAGAATGTATTTACCTTATAACACCCAATCATAAAACCCAATGGAAAGACTGGTTGTGTTCAGAAACTGGATTTAAAAAATGTAATGTTATAAAACAGGAAGGCGCACTGGCTTTCCTTCTTCCATTAGCCATGGCAACACAACATATCTACTTTTTCCTGAGAAGCCTTCAGGAGCTGTGGAGTTGGATATGTAATGATGGAAAGTTCAAAAATGACCACATCCAGTCCTAAGAATGGGACCAAGACTAGTTTTGCATCTTAAAACCATTCTCTACCCCCATTCAATGGTTGCCAAAAAAATATTGGATAAAGGGAACCCCTATGGATCACTGGACCTGGAGGAGGAGGAGGGAATAAGATGGAGGGAATAAAATGGATCCTGAACAGTGTGTGTCGACATGTTAGAAAATTAGACATGGGCATTTCCTGCACTACTTCCTAAACAAATATGCTCTGATCCAATAAACTGGAATGCCATTTGAGAATGAAGAAGAGATTAGTATAACCCCTTGTGTGGTTATAATCTGTCTTTAGTCTGTTTGTAATGTTTTAAAGATTTTCTTGAGCACATTTTCCTTGTGGAAAGGCAGGATATAAGTGTGATAGACAGATATCCATGGGAAATCACTACTGGCATTGCTATCACCACCAGCAGTCATCCTGAGGGAGGCAGACAAGTTCTACTACCACTGCTAGAAGTTTGAATTTATTTTCTATCTTTCCTTACTATCATTTCCCAGGGGCTGCAGAGGCTCAGTTGGAAGGCTGGCAAATCAGCAATTTGAAGGCCGGCAGGTTGACAGTTCGAAACCCATGTACTGCACGACAGATTGAGCACCCATCTCTGTCCCAGCTCCTGCCAACCTAGCCAATTGAAAGCAAGAAATTGCAAGTAGATTAATAGGGACCACTTCAGTGGGAAAAGATCTTGGGGACATGAAAGGAGCCTCATCTGGGTGTCCCCTGAGCAGAGTTTCCCCAGCAAAAAAATCCTTTCAACCCAGAATAATTTCTGACATGAAATTATTATAATTCCCCCTTCTTGTCTCGTATCTTTTTCAGATTGAACACTTTGGTGTAGTGTACAGACTGGCAGACTAAGGCTCAGGAGACCAGGGTTGAAATCCCCATTTGATCATGGAAATTTACTAGAGGTGGGGGTGGGGGTGGAACAGACAAAACCACTCCTTGACTATTAATCAATTCCAACTTAAGAGCAGCACTTAACTAACCAGCATTTTAGGCAGGGACTGTCATCTATTACTTGTAGGAAACCTGTTGAAGGAAACTTTGTGGCCAAGGAGAAGGAAGTAAAAGCTTCAGCAAGATAAGATTCTAATCAACTCAATGCAGCATGCATGGCTTTCCTCCTCATGACATTATCCTGTGTGAATATCAGAGAAGAAAAATGTATTGGCCCAAAGTTACATAGTGACTTCCTCTTACCTCTTGATCACATTTTATGCCTCTCTTATCCAGATGTCTTGGCTGTTCTTAGGTAACATGTGGTTCACTAATCTACCATAGGCAGCAAATTACATTGAGCTGACCATGTGCCAGAGATGAAGGTCCCTCTGGCCTCTGACAACACTTGTCAGAAGGAGATAGTTTGCTAAGAGTTCCTCATTCTCTCTCTCCCTTTCTCCCAAACACACACATGTGCATATACACAAACAGACACATGCAGGAAGAACATGTCTTCTTTCAAAGTTTTGGCCTGGTTTTTTTAGTACAGTATGGAACTTCCAAATGTTTGTATAAGCTGATCAGCGTCTACAAAACAGAAGAGAAAAATCCAATCAAAACAAACAACTTGCCCTGAAATCTAAATTGGATAACCTGCAGTTTTAACATTGTTAGCATAATAGATGAATCTATTTCTCTGTTAAGCCCTGCAGTTACTGTTCTTATCAGTGCTTTTAAAAGCTATCTTCAAAAGCATTTTTGTACTTATATTGCAAATATTACCTATATTTCCCTTTTCTATCATTTAGGCATCCTTTAAAGATGCTGAATTTGATGGCTGGAAGGTCAGCAAGTCAACAGATCAAGACCTGAGTGTTGCATGATGGAGTGAGCTTCCATCTCTGTCCCAACTCCTGCCAACTTAGCAGATCGAAAGCAAGAAATTGCAAGTACAGTTGTACCTCGCTTAAAGAGCATAATGCATTCCACAGGATTGCTCTTTAAGCGAATTTGCTCTTTAAGCGAAACACCATTGAAAGTGACCAATTGTGTGTGTGGGGGAGAATTGCGAACCCTGATTTATTTGTTAAGCGAGTTTTTGGTTGGTTTTATTTGTTAAGCGAAGCGAACATTCAGAGAAAATTCTGCTCTTTAAGCAAGTTACTCTTTAAGCGACGCGCTCTTTTTTCGCGAGGTTTGACTAGATAAATAGGTACCACTTCGGTGGGAAGCTAAACAGCGTTCTGTGTACTCCGGTGTTTAATCATGCCTGCCACATTTCCATGGAAACATCTGCAGACACAGACAGTGCTGGCACTTTGGCTATAGAGATGAGTACTGAACCCCAGAGTTGGATATGACTGGCTTTCGAGCATGGGTGACATGTACTTAAATATGCTATTATTTAAATCCCCTTATTGGAGATCTTAGCTTCACAGAAAATATCACAAACAATCTGACACTTTTTGAAAACCAGAAGTTATTAGATTTAGGTTGCCATGTATTAATATTCTAGAATTGTACCTATTTTCAAATAACGTGGCATTTTGCCCAGAGCTAGAAGTTGTCTGTGTTTGCAGATTTCTAAATGAGAACATCTTGCCTATGTTTAAGAATGCTAGCTGTGATGTAGTACACAATTTCACATGCATTTTAATATAAAAGGTATGAAAAGTCAAGGTAAAGATGTAAAGTGCATTTTTTTTACAACGTACAGTAAACAAAAATATACGCTCTGCTACAGTCACACTCACTTTTTGTGCTCCACAGCCTGCTATGGGGAGCAGGCATCAACATGCCTAACATATATTCCTATTGAGAAATATTATCAATATGCTTTTGCAGGTAGAATTAAAAAGAAAGTGTGTAATTAAACTTTGCAATCTGTTTCGACCACTCAAAATCTCAGGAATTGTTCCAAACTGCACAATTTAATGCATACTGTAATGTGTAATTGTGAATGTGCACCCCACCAGGCCCCCTTCCTGGGAGGGTGACAGGGGCAGAGTCACCTGAAAATAATTTCATGGGTTCCAAGTCACTTTCTGGGCTTGGAACAGCTTTTATTTAAGGCAGGAGTGCCCGAACATTTCGGGCCACATGGGCCAGTCATGTGGTTTGGGGGGGGCAGTCGCTACGGCCTGTGGGACTGTTGTGGGCCCTGACACCAATTCATCCGGCCCACAAAGCCATCGTTGCTCTTGGAAGTGGAAGTAAAATGCACCCATACAGGAGCATTTTTCTTCCACTTCCAGGAACGACGAGGGCTTAGTGGGCTGGATGAATTGGCATCGGAGGCTGGATCTGGCCCCCAGGCTGTAGTTTGGGCACCCCTGATGTAAGGAATAGCATCTTCCCCCATGGTCCCTGTGATAAAATGAGACCCCAAGTTCTTCACATATCCAAAATGGAGTTTAGTAGGTTTCTAGTCTATAGTAGAAATGTGGCTTCTTGTCCTAGCCAAAAGGGCCATTTGGCTGTTTTTCACACTTTGGAGCCCAGGAAGGGAAGAGATAGACAGAGAGGCGTCCATTGTAAACAAGACAACCAGAGTTGTTTACCCAACTCTGGAATCTGATTGGAAGTAGCCTGATTACCCAGGTTCACTTGATACCTGGAGACGGTCTGGCAGAGATCCAGAAGGACAGTTCTAAAATGGTTGTCAACTAGGGAACATTCAACATGAAAGAGATCGGCTTTCCAACTAGGCCTTATCTCTGGAAATCTTAATTATGGTAACTTAGAATAGATAGACACATTCCTTTTTATTTAGGGGAATACTTGTCTGAAGCATCCTACAGTGTTTCCCAAATGCTGGTGTTTGGACTTCAATTCCTAGAAGCTTAAGTCAATTCCCCAAAGCACTGATCAGTCAATATACTGGCTTAGGCTTCTGGGAACTGAAGTCCAAACACCAGCATTTGGGAAACACTGCTCTAAAACAAATAAAAATTAGTTTATTTTTCTATGCTGAGATCTGTAACCTGATTCATCAAGAACCATGCTACCAATTTAAATAAAAATACTTTCTTCAATCAACATGTGTTCATTGGAAATGGGATATCGGGTTAAAAGACAGTAAGTCCTCTCTCTCTCTGTTTTGCCTTTTGAAAACTCTACCATAACCTCTCATGAAGTACATGGGCTTGTCTCTGTAAACAGAGGAGCCAGGTTTGGTCAGCCGGGTGTGACTGGAGAATGGATGATGAACATATTTTCCTTGCGTGAGCTTAGGGTGAGTTCAAGAGGGATTTTTTTTTTGAATAATCCACCTTGGAATGAACGCTGAGAGGTCCTTTAGCAAGTGAGGAAGAGTGTGCATTTATCATAGTCCCTTTCGTCACAATTCCACAGGGCTGAATTACAATCTCTAGTGCTTGGGCTCTTCTTGCCAGTTTGGGGTCCTAAGTGAGCCTCACTGGATTTCCCCAGAGTTCAAGTCCAAGGAGACAGGTAGGATAAATAAACTTCACACAGGGAGGGCTTATACAGATGGGTGAAAAGAGTCTGGCTCCATGATTCTTTCTCGTTCTAGCCCTTCCCTGATGTTCATCTTGTTACTTGTCTCTCCAGTGTAGCAGCTGGGATAAGGCGAGTGCTTCTGTGGGTGATGTGAATGAGGTGGCACAAACCAAACCAGCAAATTAAGGGTTAAGCCAAGAACTCCAAATGGACAGTAAAGTAACGATCAGGGAAATAATAATAAATGTCCCCTTCTTGTTTCTTAAGCCTGTTCACATCTGCTGTTATTGTTGCAGGCATAGTAATAGGAGTGTCAGCTTTAGGCACCAGTAGAATTTATCATAGGATATGCCTGGACATGTGATGACTGCTTAAAGCAGAAGTTCCCAACCTAAAACCCTCAGGCTGGATCTGGCTCATGGCATGATTTCATGTGCCCCCCCAAGGGCATTGAGAAACAAAATGGCCACACCTTTGAAGCTGTTGGGACAAAATGGCCACCTGATCAGACAGACAGGGGAAAATGGCCATTCAGCCCTCGAAGCTGACTGAGAGAGCGTGACCCAGCAGCTGGCTTGAAAAGGTTGAGAACCCCTGGTTTAAGGAGTAAAAAACAGTGGCGGCTACACAAGTATTCTCAAATATGCACAAAAAAATGAACAGGCCCAGATTCTCAATACATATTGAGAAGGCATATTGAGATGGGTAGCCTGGAACAACAGCCTGAATCAGAGTTATGGGAATACTAAACCACATATGGAAAAGTTATGGCAGCATTAACCCACATCTGGGGAGGATTAAGAGTGAAAAATAAATAAATGCTGCTGCTTCCTTCTTCACTTTCAGTTTTTACAGCAAATTTGGAAAAGCTTTGAAAGCAGTTAAATATCCATCAGAACAAAAACTTGGACAGTTTTTTGTCCTTGGGTTTAAAATCTAAAAAGATACAATAAAAAAGTAAAAAGGCATGTGAAAGTTAAAAAAAAAAAGATAAATAAAAATTCCCAAGCACAAATTCATGTTAGTTTTGTCAGCCTGTTAGGATGGCTGCTGGATGACAGTTGGGGGAATGATAGCTGTTATTTTTGACTAAGATAGTGTCACTACATTTGGCCCTCACATTTCACTAATAAATACTGTACATGAATTCTCCATTATATTGATAGACCAAATCATACATCTAGTTTCAAGATGGTCTCCTGCTGTCATCTGAGCCACAGATGTTGTGGTGGGAAGAATCAACATCTCCCAGGCAGCTCCGTGATTATTTCTGTTGTGTTGTGGGAACTGACTATGGGGAACTAATGTGTCAAGAATTCCCTGACCCAAGGACCTCTACAGTGGTGGTCCCTCTGAGAAACTAGTTCCTGTTCTACATGGGGCTGCCCCATGTTCGCGCTCTACATGGGGCTGCCCCTGATGACCATCCGGAGACTCCAGCTGGTCCAGAATGCGGCGGCCCGGGTAGTGGTGGGGTGTGGGCGCTATGCTCGTGCTTCGCCGCTGCTCCGGGAGCTGCACTGGTTGCCAGTATGTCTCCGGGTGCAATTCAAGGTGCTGGTTATTACCTTTAAAGCCCTATATGGTAGTGGGCCAGGATACCTAAGAGACCGCGTCACCCCAAGAACATCTGTCCGGCCCACCAGGGCGGATCGGAGAGGCTCCCTTGCTGTCCCTTCGGCGAGAGAGGCGCACCTCGCCAGTACTAGGAGGAGAGCCTTCTCCGTATCCGCCCCGACCCTCTGGAACCTCCTGCCCACCGAACTGCGCCTGCAGACAGAGCTCTTGCCCTTCCGGAAGGGCGTGAAAACC
The DNA here is from genome assembly GCA_030440675.1 of Furcifer pardalis. Classification (NCBI taxonomy): domain Eukaryota; kingdom Metazoa; phylum Chordata; class Lepidosauria; order Squamata; family Chamaeleonidae; genus Furcifer; species Furcifer pardalis. The sequence continues at coordinate 29,696,888 of CP126892.1, forward strand.
TGGCTGGCAGGTCAGGTTTGGGGACCCGGGAGCGTGGGTTCCCATACCAAGTGGCTTATATAAGGACTGCCTTCCTGAGTTGGATTGGGGGAATACTGGGGTGTAGTTTCTGTTTTGTTTTTAAATTTCTGATGATTTTTAATCCTGATGTTTTTAATTGAGTGTTTAGGTTTTGTTTTATTTTATTTATTTTATTTATTTCCTTCGACTTATTATCCCGCCCAATCGGGTCAAAAACCCAACTCTGGGCGGCCTACATACACAATTTAAAAATACATAGCTAAACCACAACTCAGTATAAAACCACAAATCAATATACGATAGCCCACCCACAGTTAAGATATAAACCAATACAATAATTAAAAGTCAAGCTAAAAGAAATTAAATATTTCCAAGTTATAAAATTATGCAATTATTAAAAAACAGAACCAGGGTAGGAAGGTAAGAACAGCGGGTGGCTGACTCATCTGATAAGCCACCCAACATGAGATCCGGTATTTCCAGATCCCCAAACTTGTCCTGCCAGCCAGGTTTTAAGACCTTTCCTTTGCTTTTATTAGGATGTAAGCCGCCCAGAGTCGGGTCCTCCCGATTGGGGCGGGGTATCAAATTTTAATAAATAAAATAAATAAAATAAAAAATTCACTGTTGACCAAAATAGACAGCAGATAAAGCCAGGTAAATAGAGATGCAATGCAACAAAAGACCCTTGACCTTTAAAGTCCTACCACTCTTGAGGAATGAAGTGTAGTATTTGAGAGGTGTGCTGACCTATGAGAGATAAAAGGCCCCAGTCTCTCCTTTGGATTCTAGTTATCTAATATACTTTCCACTGTTAGTGGAAATTATGTTGGGGAAAAAAGGCAGTTCTTGCTGTTTTATTTATGTTTCCCAGTCCATAGGATCATACATCATGGAAGGTATTTATCAATATCCCCTTTCTGCAAATAGCTCCTCTCAGCCTCTTGCTTTGGAACTGGGCTTTTGGCCAAATATAGCTTCTGCTCCTTAGGTGGAAAACATGGAAGATTTTTTGGGGTGTGTGCAGTGATGGGATGTAACAGCTTCTCACCAGTTCCCCAGAACCAGTAGTAACTTTTCCCCGTCACCCAGAGAACCAGTAGCAGCTTTTGGGGAGAACCACCTCCGGGGCTTACCTTTTCAATGGTTCCCCCACTGCGCATGCGTGCCAAGCACTTGGTGTGCATGCACACCTACAGTGCTTGGTGCGTATACACGGCCTCCTTGCTGTCCTTCCAAGCAGGGAGGAGGAAGAGAAGCTGCTAGCCTGATGTAATTTTTATTTATTTATTTATTTATTTATTTAATTTACAGGCTTGTGTTGTGGGTGGGTGGGTGGGTTGAGGTGTGTGTGTGTGTGTGCGCGTGCGCAGCGCTTGTTTAAATTTTATTTTATTTTAAAAAATTGGACCCCGCCCACGACATCATGACATTATGACATTAGCTCCGCCCACACTGTGATGACATCACAGTGGGGTAGTAAAAATTTTGACATCCCACCACTGGGTGTGTGCAAGCAAATATGTGCCCTTGTGTCTGCCTAACACTGGGTTTTCAATCCCTTTGTCAAAACCTATTTGTGTGTACTTTTCTGTTTCAGCTTTTCATTAACATAAGTGTTTCACTCCCAGGGGATAAATTCCATTTTTAAGGAACTTTGTCATAAAGACTATACAGTATTTCTGTATTTGGTTCAGTATTTGGTGTTGATATCAATACCAAACAGCCCTCAGAATGGCAATCTAGCCCTGCTAGAAATGTACACCTTACTGATGATCTGAGAGAGTTCCAGGTTTCCACCTTCATAAACTGTATTTGAACGGATCAAAGTAGATATACTTTCTCTGTGTATAAATGGGGCTTTGATACCTTGTCAATTTGGAGCTGCAGAACTAAATACAATGCACACTGTATCTGCACATCTCAGATTGTGAGAGATTTAGATATCCAGGTGACCTTAGAGAGCTGCATTCCTTTTTATCATCTGTGGAAGAATGGCTATGACACTTGAGGATTGATTTGCAATACTTGGAAAATGTATTTCTTATTTGTATTGCTTTGCTTGCTTTTTCAAGTTAATATCTTTGATGTATCTAATATATGTTTATTAGATTTTATCTGTGCATATTTTGTGTTGTACCATACAATAAATAAAATAAGTAAACCATTTGATCTAATGATTAAGCTGCTTTTTAAAAAGATGCTGCAAATATATATCCTCTGCTTTTTAGATTAGAGAATTGTTGATAGCCCCATCATTCACTTCCTTATCTGTATGCTACTCATATAGATTGCAGGCATGCTTCATAGAAACTCACATCCAAATCATTGCTCTTCTCACTGTCTTTTGCCAGCTGTTCTGCTAGCTAATTAGTTAATGCTTCATGAACCACTCTTTAATCTTCTCTAAGCTGCCAGAGCAAATGCTTCCTACCTAGATGTGATGACCACATGAAATTTCCTTTCTTCTCATTTTCTTCTGTTGTTGGGACTGTCATTGTAAATTGAGTGTTTTACAAGATTTCTGCTCAGTGAGACACGGAAATGTTGTTGCTCTAGTTCAAATTCTATGTAAGAAAAAGTAACAAATACAGTGGTACCTCATACAACAATCACCCCATATAGCAATGAAATCGCATATCAATTAGGTTTTTTGGGGGAAATGGTGCCCCCCATAACAATTTTCCCTATGGAAAAAAAATTTACAACAATTTTTCAATGATAAAAAACACTTAGCAAAAAAAATTGTTGTATGATGGATCCCATAGGGAAAATTGCTATACAATGCATGCATCATATAGCAATTGTTTCATACAACAATGAGACCCATGGAATGGATTAAAATCATTGTATGCAGCCATGAAATAAAAAGGCGACTGATTCTTGGGAGGCAAGCGATGAGAAACCTGGGGAGCATAGTGAAAAGTAGAGACATCACATTGCAAACAAAAATTCGTATAGTCAAAACAGTGGTATTCCCTGTGGCAATGTATGGTTGTGAGAGCTGGACCATTAAGAAAGCTGAGCGCAGAATAATAAATGCCTTTGAGATGTGGTATTGGAGGAAAGTTTTGAGAGTCCCCTGGACAGCAAGGAGAACAAATAGGTCAATCTTAAAAGAAATCAACCCTGACTGCTCATTAGAAAGTCAAATAATAAAGATGAAGGTAAAGTACTTTGGACATCAAATGAGAAGAGAGGATTCGCTTGAGAAAGCTTTGATGCTTGGAAAGGTGGAGGGCAAAAGAAAAAGGGGGCGGCCAAAAATGAGATGGTTAGATGGTATTGTAGAGACAATGGGCACAGAACTGAGCAAGTTGAGGATGGTGGAGGACAGAAGTGCCTGGCGGACAGTGGTCCATGGGGTCGCAGAGGGTCGGAGTCGACTGTGCGACTGAACAACAACAAAAATGAGGTACCAGGGAATGACAGCTTTAGCACAGTAGTTAGGAGAGCATCAAGAGAGGTCTATGTGACCATTCCTATAGAGCAATGGTTCCCAATGTGGGGCCCATACCCCAACAGGGGGATTTAAATTCCCAGAGGTCTAAGTCAGTACAGTACACTGGTGCTTTCGGGAATTCAAGTTAAAAAAAACCCCAAAGGTTGGGAAACACTGCTATAGAGACTAGAAGCAGCAACCTGCTGTCAAATCATCTCTGACTTGATTGTAAAAGAAATTTTAAGATCTAGGAAATGTTTAAAGAGTGCTTTACCATTGCCACACCTCAGAGAGTTTTCATGATTGAATGGTGATTTGAACCCATATTTCCTGAATGATGGCTTGACACAATATCCACTACACCACTGGATGGCAAGCCCCAAATCCAGCTTTTCCAGAGCTGTTCTGATGAAGGGACAGGTCCAAAGGCAATTGTCTTAAAATATTCTGCCCAATGTACTCTAATACTGTTTACCTCTATGTCCAGTAAATCTGTGGACCCTGCACAGATACTGGAGAAAATGTTTCCATGAATGCCTGTAAACACTAGTCGGAATCAAATTGGTGCAGCTATGCTGTCCATCTCTGATTATGTCACCAGCGACAGTTGTGCTGCACTATTTTGAGGGAATCACTGCTTTTACCTGCAAAGACATGTTACCTATCCTACTTCCTACACATTCCCATTTTGGTCAAGGTTGTCTTGAGTGCCAAAGAAAATTCAGATGTTTTGCAGCATGTGATAGTAAGTATTCCATTTCCCCAACATATTGTAATGTAATGTAATGTATTGTCTGTAAGCCACCCCGAGTCGCCACAGTGAGTGGGTGGCAATAAATTTGAACTAATAAATAATAAATAAATAAATTTCTCATTCTTCAGGCTGAGATTCAAAAAACAGAGCAAGCAATGTGGTTTTTTTTTACATCTAATGACATGTAGGCTTACTGAGATGCTGCTAAAAAAACTAGCAAACATATCAAAACAGAACCCACTCTCATTGCTGAGCTCATTCTGCTAGCTACTGACATAAGACTAATAGTAATACAGTAAGACTCAGCTTCTTGATAAAGCAGTCAAGGACCAGTTCAAGGTAGGCATCATTTCTGGTCCTAGGATGTCCATATTTCTCATCTGGGTTTTTTTTTTTTATCTGACAGATGAAAGCAAAAGATGGATCATGGAGATAAGTTACAATCACAACAGCATTCAGTTCCTGAGCATGGGATGTTAAGTGTTTGTTTAAGGCTTTAGCCTTGTCTTTAACTCTAGTTTAAAGTGACAGGGAACATTTTCTGCCTTCAAAATTCTCTTGCAATTATCAAACCAGGTCTTGGTATCCAGTATGATGGGGCAACTGTCATAGCTCTCTGATGCTTTAAATCTCTCTCTCTCTGTGCAATGGAGGAAGAGGTGACTGCCTGCTGTTGCAAACATGTCTATCACTAGATGTCCACGGAGTCTATAGAAGGCTAAGAAATACAGTACAGCTAAAGAGGAACATGAGATTGTTGTATCAAATGGTAGTGAGTAATGTCAAATTAAATCTAATGTTAACGGGCTAGACTTATAATCACACTAAATACAGGTCCACTGAGTTTGTTGTAATTTAAATTACTCATGATTGACACAAATGCCACTGATTTCAGCAAGTCTAGCCTAACTATGACCAAAATAGGATTAAAAAAAAAATTACAAATATTTTCCCTGGGTGGATTAAACCTGCATATATGTATCTTCACATGATCTATAATTCTAAGAGCTGATCCTAAATTATTGCAATGTTTGAAAATGTTCTTGGCAACGATACTGGTACAAATCTTTGGACTTAATAAGATCTTGTGATTGAAATGGTAAAATATAGCAGAGTGCAGGAAGGTGGCTGGCTTTTGCCACACCCTGAGGTTTGAGAGTGTTTGTTGAGATACAGGAGACAAAAACAAACTCCGGTTTGGGTTGCAGGAAATATGTATTTACACTATTTACAAAGGTTGTGCACAAAGTGCAAGTTAACACTTGTCTTGAAGTCAGACCAAGTGGTGCAGCAAGTCCTTATAGTCTATGTGAGCTAATTAAGCTCTTATCTTCGATAAAGCAATGCAAGCAGTCCAAACCTTTATCTGTTGCTTCAAGGTCGGCTTCAAAGATATTCACCAGTTCATTCTAGCTACGGAGTAGCTCGGTTCCAAAACAGTCCTTGGTTAGGTCACCACAATGTGGCTGAGGTATGTGTTCCAATATCTTGCAATAAACGGCAAGTAGACATACCAGACAATCCTCAAGAACGACGAAGGTCCGATGGACGTGAGCACAGCAACAAAGCAGTCAGAGAACAACAGGCTGGCTGGCTGGCAAAGACTGTTGCCTCAATTTATGGTAGACACAAACACTCAATGCTTGCACCTGGCTGTGGTAGCTGCACAGTCTTAAAGATACAGTCATTGGTTTGCTCTCGTTGCAAACCTACTCATATATCCTAACAGTGATGTCCAGTCTAGAATAAATCTGACAGTTCTAAGAGCCTATAAATTGTCATTTCCTACAACTCTCCCTGTCTTCACCAATTAGGTTCACAGGTTGTACCCTTTTGCTCTTGCTTTCCCAAAAACATTCTGTGTACATCATTATTTTAGGGATTTACGTTTGTGTAAATGACATTACTTTTCAATTCTTGTTGAGCTCGGAAACTACAAGGTACCAGGGGATGAGTTTATCTAATGTTTCAGCCCTTGTAAATTCCATCCCAATGAATGTACTTTATAATAACTACTGACAGCATGCAATAAAAATCCAACCACACCACCTTTTATGAAGGTAAAGGAAAGTTCAATTTAAAGGGGGGGGGGACTCTGCCTTACAGATTTCATCAGCCCCTAAGGGTGTTTTTGCTGTCATTTCTAAAAGCTGTTAACCAACAACATTAAGAGTTCTCGCTGTGCAGCTGAGATTCTGGGAGAAAATTCTCATGTTCCTGTACTGTAGGATAAACTCAGGTCAAGCAGTAGCAGAGATAAGAAACTGTTGGCAGTGGGGCAAGAGTCACAATATCAGCTTTTGAGCCTCCTTACTGGGTCTGCATCCTTTTTAGTATGCACCAGTAATACAAACAGAATTTGCAATGTAAACAAGTCAACAAGCATAGACCATCTGTCAGACAGGCTTAAGTTTTGTCTGTTTTTTCTTTTAAAAGAAGTATCAAAAAAGCATGACTCATTGAATTTCTATTGATGCAGGACATTGTGTTGCCAAGTTGCTATTCCTAATGTAATTGTCTAATCTTAAACATCATGACATCACATTTATCATTGTCTTTATATAGCAAAAACAACAACAATTTAAAGGATTGAAGTGGCAAACTAATTAGAACTGCAGTTGCACAATAGGCTAAAAACACATCTTTGTCACAACTTGTGCTTTCTCCAGAGCTCTGAAATTGAGGTTCTGAAGAAGGAACACTAATCAAGTGTCTTATGGAAAAATAAGGAAGTATTCTTCATTAATTAAAGTGCATCAGAGAAAAAAACCCAGAATACAGTTAGACTAAATGACACTTTTGTATGCTTCTGAACAGCAAAAAATTTCGCTGCCGCACTGTGGGTGGAGCCTATGTCATGGGCGGAGCATATATTTTGGGTGGAGCCTATGTCATGGGCAGAGCCTATGTCATGGGCGATCTAGTCATGCTTGCCATATGGCCATGTATACATCTGTAAACACAGGCAGCACTGCCTCTTTGGCTGTAAATGGAGATGAACACTGCACCCTAGAGTTGGATATGACTGGCTTTTGAGCAAGGGAGACCTTGAACCACTTGCAGGGACAAACCTGATGGGAAGGGCAAGGAGGTGGGTGTGGCCACCCAATTTCACTAAACCCCCCTCCCCCCGGCTGAAGGCCACCCAATTTCACCACCACCTTGCCCAGAGGCCATCCAATTTTGCTTTTTTTTCCCCTTGGGGGGGCTACAAACCTGTTGCTGCCCACCACTGCTTCTGATAGGAGAACATAAGCCACAGAACTTGAGTAACTGCTCAGTGCACAATATGGACGTGCCTGAAAGCAACTTCTCTTATTGACCAGCACTAGGAGAAATAATCAAATCTGTGGCACCAAAAGAACATATGCTAAATCTTTTCACCAACAAATTCTTACTTTTCTCCCATAAGTGGCAATGTAAATTCAGCATTTAGATATGGCAGTGTTTAAGCAGCAGTATAAGGGAGCGGTGGCAGTTTGCCTGCTTTGATAAAAGGTATATTCCAGTGGAAGGTCTCCCTATTCCATGTTCAGTGGCAAACACAAACATAGTGGAAGTGTTTGGGGTAGGTTGCCATCTGATAGAAGAAGATGGGCGAGCTTCCTTCCCAGTCATCAGAAGGCATACCAATGTCCCATTTAGTACCAATCACAGTCAGGTAGGCCATGTCTGAAGTGGCTGCCCTTTCCTGCCCAGGAAAGAGGTCAAATAAATAATATATATGTAAAGTGTTGAAGAACAGACAACTGATATAATCACAGGAATACAGAAACCTGATTCATCCTGCATCAGGCCATAATCTGTCTAACGTGATGTTGCTGAGAACAAAGGTGTGCAATTTTGTGATATAGAAGACCTGCACTGAGTTCTCATAACCTTTAGGAGCCCACTCTTTCCCTGATCCCGCAATCAATGCTACTGCTGGAGGTGCTACAAAAATTTGGTAAAAATTGTAGCCGATTTATTCCCAGAAAGGCAACATCTTACTCTAACATAAAGCCATCTCAAATAGTTTGAGAGATTCTGGCAGCAGTCATTCAAAAAAAAAAATAATAATAATCCCAAATTCTGACCAAGGGAGAAGACTGGGCAGACTGTTCTCTCTTTTCCATCATTAAAGGAAGTAGCACCCAGTCAAGAAACCATATTTTTTCAGGTGTTTTTTTTTTGTTCAGTCACACATTCGATTCCGACCTTTTGTGACACTATGGACCATTGCCCTCCAGGCACACTTGTCCTCCACCATCTTCCTCAACTTGCCCAGCTCTTTGCCCATTGCATCTACAATACCATCCAGCCATCTCATTTTTGGCCTCCCCTTTCTTCTTTTGCCCTCCACCTTTCCAAGCATCAAGGCTTTCTCAAGTGAATCCTCTCTTCTCATTTGATGTCCAAAGTACTTTAGCTTCATCTTTACTATTTGACCTTCTAAGGATTGACTTATTTGTTCTCCTTGCTGTCCAGGGTACAGTAATACCTCAGATAACATTAGTATCGAATAACACTAAAATCGCATAACATTAAGCAATCTGGGGGGAAGAATTGCATCGGATAACATTAAGATCCTATGGGATGCATCAGATAACAACCGCTAAAGCCTGTGTGGTTACAATGTATCTCTATGGATCCCATAGGATTTTAACATGCATCGGATAACACTAAAAATCGTATAACACCAAGACTTGTGGAACCAGGTTTTAGTGTTATCTGAGGTTTTACTGTACTCTCAAAACTCTCCTCCAACACCACATTTCAAAGGCATCTAATCTTCTATGCTCAGCTTTCCTTATGGTCCAGCTCTCACAACCATACATTGCCACAGGGAATACCATTTATTTGACTATGTGAATATTTGTTTGCAAGGTCATGTCTCTACTTTTAACTATGTTCCCCAGGCTTTTTATCGCTTGTCTCTGAAGCATCAGACGCCTTTTTATTTAATGGCTGCAATCTCCATCTGCAGTGATCTTTGAACCTAAGAAAGTAAAATCTGTCACTGCTTCTACTTCTTTCCCATCTATTTTCCAGGGACTGATAGGGCCTGTTGCCATTAGTTTTCTTGATGCTGAGTGTCAAGCCAGCTTTTGCACTTTCTTATTTCAACCTAAGCAGCAGCTTCTTTAGGTTTTCCTCACTTTCTGCCATTAGGGTAGTATCATCTGTGTATCTCAAGCTGTTGATGTTTCTCTCAGCAATTTTGATCCCAACTTGTGAGCCAGCCACATTTTTACCATTAAATTTGTCTTTAGTTGTAAACAGTTTTTCACAAGGTCTCTTTTAGCTGACCCTTACACTGAAATCATCTTCAGAGACGCTGCTGCTGCTGCTGCTGCTGCTGCTGCTGCTGCTGCTGCTGCTCCTCCTCCTCCTCTTCTTCTTCTTCTTCTTCTTCTTCTTCTTCTTCTTCTTCTTCTTTATCCAATTCCATGTCTTGGCTATCATTATGGTCATTGGCCATGAAGATTGTCCTGGGAACAATATAATATGGAATGTTATCTTGTTATTATATTGTTACATTTTTTTATATTGTATGTTTCTGCTTTATTGTGAACTCTATTGATCGACTGTTATATTAATTATGTTGTACACCGCCCTGAATTGGTCACACCAAGTAGGGCGGTATAGAAATCCAAAAAATAAATATAAATAATAAATAAAATAAATAATACAGTGGCCTTCCATTTGTGTTTCAAAATGCAGCGTGTCACTGATACCACTGATCCAATTCCACAAGTCACTTTTTGGTCCTGAGTTCTTTTAGCTCGCAAGGTCCTCGTCAACCCCAGGCCAGTACTGATGAAGCTGTTTCCCTCCAATAGGATGGATTCAAGTGAATTTTAATCCACTTGCAGACCATCACACTTTCCTGTGTGCTTCTCCACCCAAGGCCATTCATCCTCAGGGTTTTCAGGTTAGTTACCACCACCTGATGATCAGCGTGAGTCACTGGCAATATGGCCTACTCTATTACCATAACAGGAAAACCTGGCCAGACTGGTACTCCTTCTCTGTCCACCAATAATCAGGATGGTGAATACAAAGCAGTACATTTCCTCTGTAGTCACTGCACATTTGAAAGGGCCTGTTCCCATGGAGGTTCACATGATATCATCATTGCTAGCCTTTGTATGAAAATTAAATACCAACTTCCTAGGAGTTTTTTCCTGGGAGGTATTTCATGCTGTTGCTATTTCATTTAGTGATAAAATGCTTATTTTAAAAAAAACAACCACATAATATCAAGAAATTTGGAGTGTTATTTATTGCTTTTGCAGTTTTACAGGTATTTTATTGTTACTGAAATCCCCTGCTGTTTGTTAAAATGACATATGATGATTTATTTTTGTGGCAGAGAATGAAATGGCTAGATGGCATTGCTGAAGCAATGGGCACTGAGCTGGGGAGATTGAGGAGGATGGTGTAGGATAGGGGTGCCTGGTATGCTATGGTCAATGGGATCATAAAGGGTTGGAATGGACTGTTCGACTGAACAACAACAACAATATGATCAAAGTCAATCATCCCCGAAAGGCTGCCTAAAAAAGTCTGATTAAATCAATCTGATTTACATAAGTATTAACACACAATTCAGTAGCTGATTCAATAGCTCTACAATAGATGGCTTTCCAGTGGGAAGCAAGACAATAATTAAATAAATTTTAAAATGCAAGCAAGCAAGAACAGACTAAATGGGCACAATTTGCTTTACTCTTCCTTCCTTCATCTCATTTCCAAATCATCTTCTTTCAAAACTGATTAACTCAAATACTTATTGTCATTTTATGCTACTATAATCTGAACAGTGTAAACCTTGATGGCAAATAACTGTAAGTATAAATGTCTGCATAAACATTACCTGTTATGTGCTGAATCACACAACTCAGTGCACAACAAATACCCGCTACACCAATTTCTTAGCTTGCAGCAGCTTGCTGCCAAAAGTTGCTCATAGGTGTAATTAACTGGATTTTGGCCAGTACTTTCACATAGTTTGGCTAAGGATAGATGGCTCAGTCTATTTTTGGTCCCTCTCTAATAATTCGTTTATTAAATTCATTCTTTCCACTTCATCATTTTTCTGCATTCTAAGCTAAGTTATGAAAAACTACTGTAATACTAAAATAATCTCTCGATGTACATTTTTGATGATATGTTCTGGGAAAATACATATTTCTAAATGTATCTTATATCCTATTTTGGAGAAATGCAGTGGAAAAAGGTGTGCTGAACTGAAATCGATAATTAAGTTCCAAACTGCTCATCGTTTTAAGCAATGCAGACCAGTTTTCTGTGACAGTTCACAAATACCAAATATTGCAAGGAGACAAATATAATTTCCATGTATTTGTATCTTACTCTCCTTCAGATGGCTTAAATCATATCATAGCAATATTTTAAGTTAGGCTAGTTAAAATGATAGTTCATGGTGTAAGTGGTCATAGATAGATAGATAGATAGATAGATAGATAGATAGATAGATAGATAGATAGATAGATAGACAGACAGACAGACAGACAGACAGACAGACAGACAGACGAAGATGCAGATATGATCTGTTTCAGTCTTGTGAAGTTGAAGACAAGAACTGTTCTGTTTCAAAAATGTAATTATGCCAAACCTTGCCAAGTTTTCAATTTAATAAAGCAGTAATTTCATTTTAAGATTTTGTCAGTAGCATAAATATTATCTTGTTGAAGTCTATATTCAATGTGGAAATATTGAACATGATATGGAATGGAACGGGCAACCAGTGCAGCCCTGCTAGTGTTGGTGATATATGTTCGAATGGGCCAGTATAGAAGTGTAATTGCTACACATTACAGAAGATATTAAATTCAATTTGTATCTGCATATAGCTAATAGAGTGCATGCAATGACACTTTTGTGCCTTCATGTTTTGAACCAGAGATGAGAAAAGCCAATCACATCAGGCAGCATACCCCTTGAAAATGGGGACATAACATTTCCACCTTAGGGAAAGCTGCATTAAAGAGAAAATATATTACCTGCTAGACCCCCACCTACGATATTAAAAAGCCTGAATAATTACTTTAAGGGACAAAAGTGGCTGGGAAGAAGAATGTGAATACACTGCTTCATTTAGTCACCAGGGAGATTTGGGTATTCATTTTGACAGGATGATGCTAATGTGACTGATTGTATGCAAGCTCATGGAGGATCAACTGAGATTGAGATTGCTTTTAATTAGAATTGGCAATCTGGAGGAAGAGAGCAATAAGGCCAGAACTTTGAAAGTTCATTGTGTCTTAGGCTACTCTGAGAGTAAATTAATTTTCAAAGACTATTCCAGTTTTCTACTTAACTTTTAGGATGGACGGGTGATGATGGGGGGAGAAGTTGCAATGTATTATCTCCCTCATATTTTTCACTTTCGGGTTATGTTCAGATTCCTAGTCTTCATTTCCAGACATTTTTAGATTCATGTGTCACTTTGAGCCTAGACATGCACCCACTTTATCATTTTTTACTTGCATTAGGGCTGTTAGTTAAAGTGAGATGGTTGCCTCTGGGTGGAGATGCTGAAAGTTCTTAGTGGAGCACAGGGCTATCTCAATATTGCAAACCAACCCCAGAAGCATCGATCAGAGATTTAAAACCCTAACGATCGGAGTTCCCCCATGGAGGTGAGTGGAACCTCCAAAGGGGATGGATTTATGATGCATGAGGATCAAAAGGGCAGGAGGGGCAGGTGGAGAAATATACCTACACCATGAATTATTGGTATTACTTTTTAATTTAATTTTTTCTCATTATTGTGTTCTAGTTGGCATATCACCATATTGGTTGTGTGTTATTATACAGGGTAATTTCTGAGGGAGCAAGTTGGGGTTTCATGTAAACTTCCCAGAGCAGGAGATACTCACTAATGGAGTGGTATACATGACAAATAAATAAAAATCATAAATAAACAGATGAGTTACAACACAAAAGTTCAAAAATTCAGTGTTCTGGGTCCCTGGGTCCAATTTGATTGGCTCATTTGACTTAACTCTGCCCACGGAAGATACGGTAACTCATACAAGTGATTAGTGGGGAAGATCCCAGGAATGACAGAGTATTGAATGTGACAAAACTCATTGCTTCAAGACCTGGAATAAATGTTCCAGAAGCTTATAATGCTCTGTTCACTTTTAGTCAAAAGTTCAGCAGTTTATAATCTGTCATGAAGAAGAATCTCTTTCTATCCCCACATATTTCTGGTTTCCCACATTTACCAAACTGTAGTACAGAGAGAAATAGATTTTTCCCCTCCCTCATTTAGCCCCATCTACCTCCATAAATTAGAATGCTGCTACAACAACAGTCACCAAGGTATGCATGAAATTAGTGTTTACAATTAGGGAAAGAGGAACTGATGGAGATAAAGAAACTCTGAAGCCCAATAACTTTAGAATTATGAATCCTTACTCCTTCCTATACATACATACAATACATTCAGATATTTACTTTTGATATCAGCAGGAGTTTGTGCATTTTAAAAAGTGGATTATGTTCAAATTCTGCAGTTGTAGTTAGAAGATCAGAGAGCGATGAACTTTGCTGAAATTCTGCTGAGCTCCAATTGATATCACTTGGAGCACAACAGGTTTCCAAATTCAGAAAGACATAAAACATAGTCATTAAATCTAATTCAAGGGAGCTATAATTTCATCAGAGTCACAAGATATCCTGTCCTTACCAGTCTAATTGTGTGCGTACAAGATTAAATCATTTTTCCATATGTTTTGGAATGTATAAACCTGTGGCAACCCAGTATCCATCCTGTACTTCTTAATTCCTCTACTTCAGCCTATGCAACCTATGGCCAGTAGGCTGGATCCTGCCTGTGGTGCCAATTAATCTGGCCCAGGTGAGGCCCCCACCACCACCAGAAAACATGTCAGAAACAGCTGAAGTGGCAGAAGCGGCAAAAACAGCCAAAGATGCAGCATGACTACACCTGCGACTGTCACCACCACCGCCACCACTGGAAGTGGTGGGAAGAACCATGTCTCTGGCCCGCTTAGCTGTCTGAGACAGCATGACCTGGCCCTGGCACAAGAAGTTTGAGAACCCCTGCTTTACTTCATGAAACCACTGGATGATTCCTCCAGCAAAAATGAATCAGGACCTCCTTGAACCTGGAATGGAGGGAGAGGATGACAACTCCTGCAGAGAATGTGTTCTCTAAAACTGAAAATAATAAATTCCAAAAGAAGATGGCACTGTGCCATAGGCAAAGATTGGGCAACCACCCAGCCCTTAAGAATATTGGGGAGTATAAATCCCTGGTTAGAGTCCCCAGGTGCTCACCTGAGGAGAGTCTTAGCATTCAAAAGAGTTCTCTCTAGTGAAATTCTGAAACAATATCTCTTTTGGATGGAAATTTTGCCAGTGGTGAATCCTGATCCTTGCTGCTAACTTTCTGTTTGTTTTGGTGTCTGTTGGACTGACTTGATTTTGAATTGTTCTTGTTTCAGATGTTCTTCACCCAATAGACCATTTCTTTGGTGGACCTCTGCTTCTTAGTCCCCTGGAACCAGCTCACCTGAAAGAAATATATATTCTCTTTTGTTTTTCTCTCTTCTGACTACTTGTTGACTGACTACACCTGCTTTTAGAGCTCTGTCTGGCAAGAGTCAAGCAAAATTGGATATATGAGGTTTACTGCCCTTACTTCCTTGAGGATACCTCTGGAGCACTATAAGTATTCCAGCCTGGTAGCATCCTGAGCCTTTGCATTATTGGATTCCTGTTGCTGAAACTGTACATTGAGACCTTACATTAAGGAAATTTATCTTTATATTAATACTTTTCTAAAAATATTTGGCTTGTAGGTTCTGACCTAGTGTCTAGTCAACAGGGCACCAAAATGACAAAAACAGCAATGGAAAAACAAAATGTACAAAGATGAGTGGAGAGTGGGTTAACCCCAGAGCTCCAAAGATACGTTTCTGAGCACATGTACCAAGCTGTAGCTCTCACTGAACTCCAAGTACTTCTGAGCACTGTTAATTGGAAAATGCACGTTTTGCAGAACCCAACCTCTCACTGAATTGTGTTTCTAATTTGTGTCAAAGAGTCAACTGTGGACAAAATTACTTAACCTTGAACATTACAACAAATTACATTTCCAATTAGTGTGGAAGGGTGTAATTAATTTGCTCCTGAACTTTTAATGTGACATTTAGTTTAATTGGGGTCAACTTCAAGAAAGAGCCCTTAGTCAAAAAGAGGAGTAGAGGGGTGTCACTGATACACTGGACACAACTGACTGCTAAAGATGTCTCCCCGTTGTCTTTGCTGGCTGAGGTTAAGGACAAGAGACCTCTCTCCTTAATTCCATATACAGAAGCCAGCTATCCTGGCAACTGAATCGCCCTAAACCAACAAAAAAAGAACATTTTCTACAGTCTCCACTTTAAAAGATGGATTTGTCAGATTTGTGGTCTATGTGACTATTACTGAACATATTTCAGTTTCCTGTCATTAGGAATAAGTTGCAGATTCTTTTTCTGGTTGCTTTTTAAAATTCCATCTCAAGAATTGGTTACAGCTCAAAATGCATAGTGAAAAATGTATGCAAACGTGTGTGTATTTATACATAAAAAATGGATACTAATTGTGTCCATTAGGAAATGTATTTTAAAAGTCTGTACATTGAGAAAAATGTATTTGTACATTAGGAGAACGGTGTGCTGAAACATGATAAGATTTCCTCTTGACTTCTCCCTCCCTCTCCCTCTCTCTCTCTCTCACGCACACACACACACACACACACACACACACACATCTCCCAGAGATACCTGTTATCTCTTTTTTCCTTATCAATTTGGGGAGGTCACAGAGGTTCAGCACTGGAGTCTGGAATCAGATGTGTTGGATGTGGATGAACAAATTGAAGCTTAATATAGATAAGACAGAAGTGCTTTAGGTTAACAGAGCATTACTTCTCTGCTGTGGAGCTTAGGAGATGCAGTTTTCTTATAATATATATAAATAAAATAATGCCACACATATTTCTGATCTTTATGATCATTTGGATAGCACAGACAAACAGTTAACATTTCCCTTTTATAACAGAAACATCAAGGGGTGTGACAATGGCTATATTGTATTTCTTTTATTTTTCAGTTGGTTTGATCACGGCAATATGAATAATTAGGACCATAGGGTGGGGCTCATGGTTTTCTATCCTTAGGTCCAACCTTCTCTCCCATCCAAAACCTTTCTTTTTCACAGAAAGAGGTGAATTGAGATGTTTCCAATATACCAGAAAGGTATCCAGTGGCTAATATGACTGAAAGTCCATTTCTACTCATAGTAACCTGGCCCATTATACCTGATTTTCAAAGGTCCATGCCCTACTGCCAGACAAACCAGTGATGGTGAACCTTGGCACTCCAGATGTTCTTGAACTTCAATTCCCAGAAGCCCTGATCAGCAGGAGTGCTGATTTGAGCTTCTAGAAATTGAAGTCCAAGAATACCTGGAGTGCAAGGTTTGTCATCATGGTTCTAGCCTTTCCCGATTTCTCTTTAGGGACCCAGTCTAGAGCATTTCTTTACCCTATGACTCTGGCTCAAAGGTAGGTCTCAAATGAGCACTGGCTTTCTGACTTAGGACTGCTATCTAAATATGCTGCCATCATTGCTCTTAGAGGTCCTGGATCTGAACTTGGTGGGTGTTGAGTAGGGTAGACAGAACTAGTTGAGATAATTTAGTACTCTTAATTCCACAATGTCCTTGAATGGGACTTATTATGGCACAGAATAAGAAGCATAAAAGTGCAATAAATAAGTATATAATATTCCTTTTTCCCTTTTGGATAACATTTAAACTAGATTTCAGACACAATGTAGAACGACATTTTACTCCCTCTGTTCCATCCGTTAAATAGATAGGATGCTAATTATGTCTCCATAATGTTATGACAAACTGATTAATGTGATTTTGTAAGCATCTCACTTCTAGGAGCCAAGGCTTGAGATATTTTGTCCGGCAGAATATCAAACCCAAGAACATCAAAGCAAACACTGTCATTTCCAGAATACTGCCCTGGTCTACACATATGATAAGTGTGAAGGATATGAAGCTCTGCTACTCTTAGTGTCTCCCCCCCCCCCTTTTCTGGCATTTGAGATGCTTCTGCCCTTCCTCTTCCTATCTTTTTTTTTTTTTTGGCTACTAAATTGCTACTAAGTTCCTGACCATGTAATATGTGGTTGGTTTGGATCTTCACCAGCCACATGACTGAGAGAATATCTCCTTTCTTTTACTTTTGTTCCTGTCTTTGTAGCTATTCATCAGAATTGTAAGTAAAATGTATTTATTCTACGTAAGCTACTTTTAGACTGATTGTTCTATATTTTAAGTCATTGTATTTTAAGTGGTAGTTAGTTAAGGGAATTGTTTAAGTGAAACTTGTGTTATTGTTCTCATACTTTTTTCCTGCTTACTGCTCTGCAAATTTCAGTACAGTATATATATTTAGTTTAAACAACACAAAGCACTGTTTAGTGCATTACCAAAAACAGATAGGTATTTCTTAGGTCTGCAAAAGGGACATGCAAAGGATCAGAAAGCTAACTTGCAGAATTATAAATGTAGAGCAGGGGCATAATATTATGCACCAAGTGATTCATTCCTCTGAGAGTTTCTATGAGCTTTCAAAGTCATTAAAATTCAAACAAATTATATTTTATTTAAATAAATGTAATCAATTTGAACTAAGTGTTAAAATATGTATGGATAGGACAGAATTTTCCCCATCCAAAATTAAAATAACATTTAATTTTATCACTTCCAACAATGAATGGGCAGGCAGGCACAATAATAAGTTTCCATATTCACTAATGTAAATGTCTAGCCAGACCTGCCTCAACGGCTTGGTTGTTTTGTTTTGCCTCCCCAGCCTGAAATAAAAATGCAGAGACATAGCTAGAAAACTAGGGCCACTCATGATTAACTATTAGACTGTGCAGAAACATTTTATCTTTAAACAGAATTTTTCCCTCCCTGATCTACAGAGGAGCCTCAAGTAGTGGAGCTAGACAGGTTATTAAGGCCATACGGATCCATGCTTACAGGCAAGTTCAAGACCACAAGGAATGGCACCCTCTGGCTTCTACTCTAGTTGGCCATGCCTTCCTCTGAAGCATCTTTCTTCTAGCTTCCTTCTGTGAATTATAGTTCTCATTATGCTAATGCTCCATTTACCCAATTTGTACTCCATATTGAATTCCCTATCTGTTGCTGATGTAAACATAACACCAGCTAGACTTGTCATACCCGTTATCACGCTAAACCAGGAGGTTGTCAACCTAAGGCCTGTGGGCTGGATCCGGTCCATGGCACCATTTCATGTGCCCCTACCCCTTCAAGGGCATTCAAGAAACAAAATGGCAATCCCTTTGAAGCTGTTGGGACAAAATGGACACCCCTATCATGCAGGCAGTGCAAAATTGATGTCTGGCACTCGAAGCTGACTGAGAGAGTGTGACCTACCCCCTGGCTTGAAAAGGTTGGGAACCCCTGCTCTGAACTATTCATCTAAAGTGACCTAAGAGATACGCAACCCATCAAAGCCAATTACCCAAAGCACCTCTGCCCAGTACGGGATGGCAAAAAATTCCCACCTAAAGATGCTAATTGTCAAGTGGGCCAAAAATCCCATCCAGCTCCAAAGCAACCAGCTATTCTCATTCTGGGCCAAAGAATGGGCAGGTGGGTGGCCACCTCCTATCGACACACAATGAGCACAAAGGGTTAGAACCATGCAGAAAGACTCCATCCCTAGCACCACCCCCTAGTACAATGCAATTCCTAATTGGCCAGTGGTGCAATCTCTTCATTTCGAAGTAGGCAGGGGTGGTGGCAAAAGGCAACACTTTAAATGAACTGCAAAACTCCCCCTCGAGAATGCTTGAGCAGAAGATTTTCTGGAATAGTGTTAGTCTGTGGTTCAGGCATATCAGAAGACAAAAACAAAAAAAATGATAAAACAAAAACACTGCAGCACTTTAAAGACTAACTGCTATATTTTTACTGTTAGCTTTCGTGGATCAAGTCTACGTCTTCAGACAACGAGTAAAACTTCCAGGCATGGTTTATATACACCAGATGCAGGGGTCAAGATGTCACAAGGAGAAAAGGATCACAAAGCAATGAGTAATTCTTACAACATGAACACAACAGGAGATGCCCGCACAAGTAAGCGGTTAACCAGTAAGAGGTCAACCAGAAAGAAATTAAACTCATTAGCATATGTTTTGCTTGGCAACTTCACACTTTTGAGATTGAAATGGTGACGTTTAAAACTAATCTGAATATTCTATTGTTACTGTTAGCTGTAGGAAGCTGTATTGATATGTGTGCTTGTCTGTCATTCTGTTTGATTACTCATTGTTTGTGATCCTTCTTTCCTTGTGACATCTTGACACCTCAATATTCACGATGGACCCCAGATCTCAACATCCATGATGGAGCTGGTGCTCAACATCCACGACGGAGCCCTGGCTCAATGTCCTCAATGGCGTCTTCAGCCGCCTTGTGGTCTTGGTGGCCCTTTATCCCCCTGCTGTGTTGGTGTGTCCAAAGGGGAGGAGACACAGTGCTTGTCATTTTTGGACACCCTGGAGACCCCAGTGGCCCTTTTATCCCCCTCCGGCATTGGTGTGGCTAAAGGGGGGGAGATGTGGTGCTCATTGTCTTTGTCTTTTTTGTTTGCCTTAGAGATAAGATGAGAATCTTTGTGAATGTAAAACAGAAACAAGAATGCAACTCAAATACTTTCATGGTTATTGAAAGTCTTTCCATTCCATGTACTAAAAAAAACCCCTATACCTTCATCTGCACTTTGTTCTCTTCTTCTCCATTCAATTTTCTCTGTAAAACAAATTGTATTTCCCAACTAAGATTATTAACAACCAGCTGAAGAACTGTTGGCAAAAAAAAGTCCAAAACAGCTGAAGTCACAGCATGATATTTTACAAAAATAAAAAAATGAAGCTGTGTTGGAACAGATAGTTGTTTTTCAAAAACAATAAATAACTGAAGATATATATAATGGCATCTATCTTGTTAACAGTGATCAGCATCAGAAACATGAGGATAAAAAGTCCTAATTGCCTTGAAGATTTTTCAAAATCTTTCTTGTTTGCCTTAGAGATAAGATGAGAATCTTTGTGAATGTAAAACAGAAACAAGAATGCAACTCAAATACTTTCATGGTTATCGATGGAGGAACATAAAGGCATTTGTGTTGCAGAGGGACAGAGAGGCAAGCAGGTGCCTCTTAGAGAGTAGAACATGGAAGACCAGAGACCCCAGACAAACCAGTGTTCTGACCCTTCCCAGAAAAATGTTGTAAACTGAGGGGAAGAACTCCATATTTATCTGATGGTGTAAGGAGCCAATTCAGTTGCTATAGATACTGACAGTACAACCCCTAGGCTAATACAAGTTGCATGAAATGCTGTCCTGGAGGATGAATACATTGGATCCTTCTGGATGGCAGAATAGATGACAGAGTAGAGCTCTGAGGTCAGGAGAAAAGAAATGGGCAGATAGAGAGCTTAAATGTGCTCTCACAAGAAACAATATCTGAACACAATCCTCCCAAGACAGATTGCTGCTGGAAGCAAAGGACAAAACAGTATCTCCTGCTTAGTCTTTGAACAAAAGCTCAATAAACTCTAGACCTGGATTTTACTTCATTAAGGCAGCTCCAGCTAGTTTAGGGACTTGTATGCTGCCTATTTCTGGTTGCTAGAAATGCTGCCCAGCTCCTTTCATCCTAAATAGGTTGCATTTTCAGGGTACTGTATTGCAGAACTTTCTGGCTATTGTAATGTTCGGTGATGATTTTATTGGGAGTTTTATTGTGCGTAATTTTAAAAAATAATTCTTGATCATTGTATGACTGGTTTCATGATGTTAGCCACCCTGAGTAGGGATGATTTTTCCCTTAGAGGGGTGGGATATGTGTACGTACGTACATACATACATACATACATACATACATACATACATACATACATACATACATACATACATACATACATACATACATACATACATACATACATACATACATAAACAAATAAATAAATCTGTCTTCTATCAGAAAGGAACAGACAGACAGCTTGTGAGAACAACAGGGGGATTGGCTCACAATATCTGCTCCCTGTGGTGGTGACCTCACTCTGCCTATTGGATGACTCAACTGGCCAGTTGTTTGATTCTAGACCTTCCAGATCCGTGATATGAGTGCAGCAGGCCAAGGTAAAAAACCCCGAGCCCTTGATACTTACAGACTGATATTTCTTCATTCATAAATAGAACCTGCCAATATAGAGGTGTTCTGCCTTTGGCCAACCTAAACATAATGCCCATAGTTGTAAGTAAACTGTCTACTTACAGTTTCCAGTTCAAACAATTTCCAGGCATAAACAGGTTGGCTGAAACTTTCTCTGCTTTGGAGCTTCCTAGTGGGGATACTGGCGTGTAGTTTGCACTGTTTTTACTTCAAATAATTTTAGATAATCTTTTAAACTTCATGATTTTATATGTTTTTATCTTTTACCTCTGTTTTATGACGATGTAAGCCGCCCAGAGTCGGGTTCTCCCGAGTGGGGCGGGGTAATAAATTCAATAAATAATAATAATAATAATAATAAAATATAATCCAATTTATCCCAAGCAAATCCAGTCTTCAAGGAGCATGTTTGCCCCAACAACAATCAGAGAAAAATTATAAGCCAAATATTTTAGCTTGGGGCCAATTCTGATGTACAAGAAAATGAAGATAATTTACATTGAGGTGATATACCAAATTAATTATGGGAGCTTTTAAATTTGAAGTTGTCCTAAAGAGTGTTATAAATTCTCAAAGTTTATCAGTTGGCTTTCAAAAGGTCCTTAGTAAAATTAATCTAGAATGTTGGAGGATGTAATCCATATCCGGAAAACAACAACACAACAATACAATCAGAGGCGTAGCTACCGCCGTATCAGCCGTATCAATTATACGGGGGGCCCGGGCTACGGGGGCCCCCAACGGCAAAAATAAAATTTAAAATAAAAAAGAGCAAAAATTTACTGCGCATGCGCAGAAACTCAATCTGATGCATTGCGCATGCGTCAGATTGAGTTTCTGCGCATGCGCACTTTATTGGAGCCATTTTTGGCTCCAATTTTAAAAAAAAAGCCAGAGTCAGAGAGTCGGAGTCGGAGCCGCAGCTTTTAAGCGCGGCTCCAATGGCGGCCGTCAGAGGGCCAAGGTGCAGCGCGCGGAGCCGTAGCTGAGCTGGCAAAGGCAAGGGGCGGCTCGGCTGTGGAAGGCGAGGCGAGCGGGCGCAGTGAGGCAGGCCCGACTCCGAGCCCGAGGCCCTCCCCCCAGTCGCCGCGGGGGCTCCCTGCCTGGCTGCGCCAGCCCGGGCGGCGCTCTCCACCTCGACCCTGGGGTGGGAGTCCAGCGCTGCAGGACCAGCTTGCGCGCCCCGTCCCGCAGGCGGCAGGTGACAGGTCAGCTCCAGGCGCGCTCCAGGTGGCTGCGCCAGTGTCGAGGTGGAGAGCGCCGCCCGGGCTGGCGCAGCCAGGCAGGGAGCCCCTGCAGCGACCGGGGGGAGGGCCTCGCTCAGTCGCTCGGGGCTGCCTCGCTCCGCCCACTCGCCTTCCACATCCGCCCCTTGCCTTCGCCGTGCGCGGCGAGGGAGCGATAGTTTGCGATGGCGGCAGCAGCGGCGGTGACAGCAGAGGCGGCGCGGCGGTGACAACAGAGGCGGAGGAAGAAGAGGCCCCAGGATTAAGGTAAGTGAGGTTTTTGTGTTTCGGGTGGGTGGGTGGGTGGGTTGAGGTGTGTGTGTGTGTTTTTTTTTTTTTACATTTTAATTCTATTTTATTTATTTTATTTTTATTTATTTTATTTTTATTTTGGCCCCGCCCATGACGTCATGACGTTGGCTCCCCCCACGACGTCATGATGTCATGACGTTAGCTCCGCCCCGCATATAAAGGGCCCCCAAACAATTTTTATACGGGGCCCCGCCAAGGTAAGCTACGCTTCTGAATACAATTGACTCTAAGATAGGATGAAAGCTGATTAATTCTTTCTTCCAGTGGAGTGAATTATTTTTCCGTGTTATGGGTACTGTTCTTACCTCAAAGGGATGTCAAATTATTTCACAGCTGTTAATCTGTATTTAATAATGGAATGTAAATCTCTGTGAATATTTGAAATTATTCAGTTTCCTGGAAGGGAATGAAAATATATCTGAAGATGTTGTCAGATGGTTGTGTTGACTCTGTTTTTTAGCTGAGTTATTGTTTCATTTAGGCTGCCAATTTACATCACAAATATACTGTACTGTAATAACAGAGTGATTCAACCTACTCAATGATTTTTAAGAGAGAGACAACAGGAAAGCTAAGTGTATGCTTGATGGATGAAGTTAAAATAAGCAGGACATTAAAACATTTTGTTTTATTTCAATTCCAGTTATAATATTGGATTTTTCCTATGCTAGTAGCACAGTAAGAAATCCCCTCCTTAAAGCACATGGGTAGGCCACCTTTTTTGTTATTGTTGTTGAGGACTACATTCTATCAGTGAGTGGATCAGAAACCATTAGAGAATAGAAGCAGAGTTTAAAGGAGTAAACCAATCCCTTTCTTCCCCCTTTCCACACTGTTTTATCTATCTGTCTCTTTGTGGTATTTTGTTCTCCCTCTGGGCCTCTTTCGCCTTCCTTCACAACCAGGTGTTCTTCAAAGGCATCTCTATGTGAAATATGTTATACAGAATCTGGATTCAAGATTACCTAGAAAGACTGGAGAAATGGGTCAAAACAACAAAATGAGTTTCAAAAAGTAAAAAAAAAAATTCTACATTTAGGAAGGAAAAATCAGGTGCACAGTTTGCACAACAGCAGCACATTCTCAAATGCTCCAGTAGTTTCAGCAGAACACAAGCCAATGATAAGACCAGGTGCAATTCTGAGCTGCTGACAAAATATATTGTCCACATCAAGAAAAGAAATAGGACTACTCTATTCTGTTCGGTCAGATCTCACCTAGAATACTTTGTCCGGTTCTGAACACCCTGTTTTATGAAAAATATCATCAACCAAATTGTATCTGGAGGAGGAAGAACAAGATAGAAAAAGGTCTGGAAATCAAGTTTTATGAAGAATGCCTGGAGGAAATGAGTATTTCTAGATTGAAAAGACAAGGCTAAGTGGTGATGTGAAGGCAATCTGCAACTATTTGGTGGATAAGGAAGATAAAGAAAACATGTTTCCTGCAGTTCCAGATTGTAGGATCTCAAGCAATGAATTCAAATTCATGAAAAGATATTTCAATTAAATATTAGAAGGAACTTAGTGATTTATGGACTGTTTCATGGTGGTATGGACCACCTTTGAGGGTGGTAGATTCTCCTTCATTGGTGGCTTTTAGTCGAAGGTTAGATGGACAACTGTCAGGGATGCTTTAGATCAGTGATGGTGAACGTTGGCACTCCAGTTGTTCTTGAACTTCAGTTCCCAGAAGCTTTGATCAACAGGAATGCTGACTTGGGTTTCTAGTAATTGAAGTCCAAGAACATCTGGAGTGCAAAGCTTCACCTTCACTGTTTTGGACTTTTCAACTCAGGGATTAAAAGAAGGCTTTTGAACCAGAGAGATTTGCAGGTTTGAATCTTGGTATTTCTTTTAGAATAGAAGCACTGTTCACATTCAGCTGTGGTGGAAATATTCAAATTGGATCAAACATAAGTGGTTTTAGGTGGAAAAATGTAGAAATGTCATTTTCCAAGTGTGGTAGTGATATAAAAAGTGTTTCTGTTAAATTATTATGGATCCCAAAATGTTATCTCAAACCAGAGAGAAAATCACAAATCTGGAAGTTAGAAGACTATTTTTCCTTTTCTTTTCATGTCATGATGTGATCCTTTCAAGCACTCTATTGTTAGCAATGAGCTGCCTTAGGGGAAATTATATAATTAGAATAGCATAAAGAACAGAATCATTTGCTCCTTGTCTCCTCCTTACAATGATTGCAATTGACATATTGGCAACAAACTGTGAAATAGAATGAATAAAAAACATGTCATCTTAATAAGGTTTCATATTATGTCAGACAGACTGGGAGAAATCAGTAGCTCTTCGAAAACTTTCATTTATATGACATTGCACAATGCAACTAGGACAGTATTCAAAATTTTGATGTTAGAAAAGCAATGATGAATGTTTCAAGATGTAAAAAGTTGGGCACATTTCAAATACCTGTACTCTCTTTCATGCCATTGTATTGAACTGACTGTTTAATCTTTTCATTTCTTTAAGAAAGATAGGGTGGATTATATTCTAATTCCCTCATTTCCCCCTAACAATATCCCTGTAAGGCAGGGATTCCCAACCTTTTTGGGCCATGGGCTGGTCACGTGGTTGAGCGGGCTAGTCATGTTGTTCCTCCGACCCAGAAGTGGAAGTAAAATGGACCTACACATTCACAAAATGCTGCCAATAATGCACATGTGGCTGTCATAAAGACATTTATGACAGCCATGGGTCATTTATGGCAGTGTTTTGCACATGCACAGGCATGTTTTACTTCTGCTTCCAGGAGTGACAAGAGTGGCAAGGGCCAGATGATTTGGTGCTGAGGGACAGATCCGGCCCAGGGGCCATAGGTTGGGAACCCCTGCTGTAAGGAGAATATTTTTCAAGATTCAGGGGATCCAGAGTTGTGGGTTGGTTAACTGAAACAATATGGCATTCTTGAGTAGTACATTCAGAAGAGTTTTCTTCCCTTACACCACAATGTGTATATGCAAATACATCTAGATACCTCATTATTCGACAGCGTGATTTCTACAATTTGTCATTTAAAGATGGAGATCTTTTTAGATTCTAATTCTCAAGGACACACACATCCTTGAAAATAAGTATGTGGCAGCAGGAATGTTCTCAGTTGTGAATTTGATGCACATTTATCTAATTCTGCATTTTCAAACCAATTTTGTGATGTGAGATGAGGTTGTCCTTCAAAATGGGGGGGGGGGCAACAGGAACACAAAAATGTATATGTTAATAAAAGGTATAAGTAGAAATGCATACATTTGTTGAAAACAAAATAGTATTCCAAGAAAGTAGGAAAACAGCTTACAAAGTGTGTATGTTCAGCAAAATTGCATACAAAATCACACATTATTAAGAGATATGCACACAAACTCTAATGAATTTTCATGCAAATTTATAATCTCAAAGTTTGGTACAAACCAAATTTACAACTGGAAAAGAGAGAAATGAAGAGAAGCCTTTGATGGTTCCTCTACTTTTGTCATCACTTTGGTCACATGAACAGTAAGAAGTCTGAAGTTTCTCCTTACATGTCTTGGCATGACTCTTTCATATGTTATGGGGGCTTCTTTCTGACTTCTACCAATCTTACAGGTAAGGCAGGACCCAAATAGTTTGATGCTTGCAACATATCAGCAAATGGTATTTTTCCAGACATCCCATTCACAGTGCATAGTATCCAAAAAGAGGCACATGAGGTAGAAAATTCCACAATTGTTATTGGAAAAATATAGTCATACAAATTGCTAACCACTTACTGCATTTTTATGACATGGCAAGTTGGCTGCCTGCAACAGCTATGATAACAGTCTAATGGTAGGGCTAGCCCTGCTTAAGAAACTATTGTCAGGCTACAGTAACTCAAAAGCTGGGGTACGAATGTAGCAAGTAATTAATTATACAGAAATTCCCTTAGGAAAGCTTCTGTTATCTAAAAATTACCTTTCTGCATGCTTTAAATTATCAACAGTTGATCCATAGGGATCTAGAAACAGAAGGAAGATTTTGTCCAGTTGCTGAAGGGAGAAAAAAAGAATCCATAATAATTAAGATTACAGTAATACCTCGTATCTTGAAAGCCATATCTACCATGGTACTCTCTCCTGAAGTGACTGCAGTGGCTCAAGTCACTAAGACACTGACTGGGAAGCGGAAGGTCAGCAGTTCGATTCCCAATTACTGCAGGACGGAATGAGCTCCCACCTCTGTCCCAGCTCCTGCCAACCTAGCAGTTCGAAAGCAAGAAATTGCAAGTAGATAAATAGGGTCCACTTCAGTGGGAAGGTAACAGCATTCCATGTGCTCCAGTGTCTAGTCATGCCTGCCCCATGACCATAGAAACGTCTGCAGAAGCAGACAGCGCTGGTTATTCGGCTTAGAAACAGAGATGAGCACTGACCTCAGGAGTCGGATGCGACTGGTTTTTGAGCATGGGAAACCTTTACCTTTTACCTTACTCTTTCCTGAGGTTGATTCTCAGGACACCTCATGCTTTATCTTTAAATTTTATTCAGTTTATAAACAGCATAAAGTAGAAAAACTTTATTAATGAGAGAATGTAGAAGAAATAAAACTGCCTGAATTGCAATTATTGAGTATTCAGTGCAACCCCAGCATGCAGTAACCACAGAGACAGAAAAGAATAGCCTGACCTAGCCTTTGTTTGCCTGTACTGTAATTACAATTAGAAGAGGTTCTTTCTTGCCTCAGGGATCACCTGACCCTATTTGCATGTCTCAAGGTCTTTGTTTGCTCTGGTCTTCTCTCTCTTTTTTATGTCTTTCAAAGAGGAAAGATGTCCTTATGAGCAACTCCATCTTCCAGGCCACATAGCTGGAAGAAAGACTTTACTTTACTTCAGGGGTGCCCAAACTTTACAGGCTAAGGGCTGGTCATATGGTTGAGTGGGCTGGTCACATGGTTCCTCCCACTGGAAGTAAAATGTGCCAGTGCCCATGCATGTGCAAAACACTGCCTCCTAAGAATTAGTCGCCTTTTTATTTCATGGCTGCAATCTCCATTTGCAGTGATCTTTGATCCTAAGAAAGTAGTCTGTCACTGCTTCTACTTCATCCCCATCTATTTTCCAGCAACTGATAGGGCCTGTTGCCATTATCTTGGTTTTCTGGGTTTTGAGTCTCAAGCCATTTTTTACTCTCTCTTCTTTCAACCTAAGCAAGATCTTCTTTAGGGTTTTTTTTTCACTTTCTGCCATTAGGGTAGTATCATCTGCATATCTTAAGTTGTTGATATTTCTCCCAGCAATTTTAATTCCAGCTTGTGATTCATCCAGGCTTGCATTGCGCATTATGTGCTCTTTATATAAGTTAAATAATGACAAAAATGCATCCTTATCTTACTCCTTTTCCTATTCCAAACTACTCCATTATTCTGTATCCTGTCCTAACTGTTGCTTCTTGACTCATGTGCAGATTTTTCATGAGACTTATAAGGTATTCTAGTATTCCCATTTCTTTAATTACTTATGACATTTTATAGTGGTCCACACAGTCAAAAGCCTTGGTGTAGTCAATGAAACAGAAGTAGACTTGTTTCTGGTATTCCTTTGTTTTCTCCATGATCCAACTTATGTTGGCAATTTTGTTTTCTAGTTCCCCAACCTCTTTGAAACCCAGCCTGCACTTCTGCACTCTATCCATGTGCTGCTGATGCCTATCCTGTATTATCTTGAGCATGTCCTTGCTAGCATGAAGGATGAGTGCAATTGTTCAATAATTTGAACATTCTTTGGCATTGCCCTTTTTTGGGATTGGAACATATACTGATCTATTCCAATTCTGTGGCCATTGCTGTGTTTTCCAAATCTGCTGATTTATGGAATGCAATACAGTGGTACCTTGACTAACAAATTTAATGCGTTTCAAGGCATTTTTCATGTTATGAAAAATTTGTAACTTGACTTTCCCATAGGAATGCGTTGAAAACCAAAATTCATAACTTGAAACATGGTTTCCCATAGGAATGCATTGAAAACCAATTAATCTGTTCTGGAAAAAATAACTCAAGCCATTATTTTCAATTGATTTTCATTTGTATTGTGAAAATTTTGTAACTCGAACCATTTGTAACTCAAGGTACCACTATTACTTTAATTCCATCATCTTTTAGGGCTTTATAATTCAACTGGGATACCATCATCTCCATTGGCTTTGTTGTTGGCAGTGCTTTTTAGGACCCTCCTGTCTTCACTCTCCAGGATGTCTGGCTCAAGTTCAAAGTTCTCATCACCATGATTGCCAGGGGTGTTGAGGTCCTTTTTGTAGAGTTCTTCTATGTACTCTCACCATCTTTTCTTAATCTCTTCTGCATCAGCTAAATCACTGACATTTTTGTCCCTTATCACAGTCATTATTGCTTTAAATGTTCCCTTGATTTCCCCAATTTTTTAAATAAGATCTGTAGTCCTTCCTGTTGTTTTCCTCTATCGCTTTGCATTGTTCATTTCAGGTTTCCTTATCTCACCTTGCTTTTCTTTGAAAATCTGTATTCAATTGATTTAATTTTTCTCTTTTGCCTTTGTCTTTTGCATCCTTTCTTTCCCCTGCTATTTTAAGAGCCTCATTAGACAGCCACTTTGCTTTCTCACACCTCTTTTCTTTTAGTATGGTTTTACTTGCTGCCTCCTATATGATGTCCTGAACTTCTGTCCATAATTCTTCTGGTACTCTGTCTGTCAAGTTTAAACCATTAAATCTGTTCTGCACTCCATCATGTATGCCTTAGAGATGTTGTCTAGATCATACCTGTGTGGCCTAATTTTTTCCCTATTTTCTTTAATCTAAGCCTGAATCTGGCAATCAGTAGATTATGATCTGAGCCACAGTCTGTTCCAGGTCTCATTTTTGCTGACTGTATGGAGGTTCTCCATCTTTGGCTGCAGAGTATGTAATCAATTTGGTTTCTATGTAGGCCATCTGGTGCTGTCCATGTGTAAAGTCACCTCTTGTGTTGTTGGAAGAGGGTGTTTGCTATGACCAATGCTACTCCAAGAAAGACCAAAGCCAAAATACAACATGTCTCTACACCTGTGGAAAAATGCAGCCATTGAAATACCTTCTACACAATTGCTGAAGAGTTCAGGAAACTGGTATTTTTATGACCAACTATTCCAAGGGCCACCTTGTGAAATTTGATGGTTTTAACTGTGGGCTCTGCTCAAAATTACCCCAGCATCTTGTCTTTTAAAATGTGCCTAGTTGGAATCTCTGCAACTAGCAGAATTTTGGAAGAGCCCCTAATTCCTATTAATTCCACATCTGGTTGCCTTTTTGTGGAAAGAACCTATGTTCAAGCCAAAGAAGCCATTCCCATACCCCCACAATTCTGAGAGGATCCAAACATCCTCTCTAGAGGCAAGCCATCATCTTTGCAGGGAGGAGGGGGGACATTAATTCTCCATTGGCAATTAGGTGTACTACTTTGTTGAGCTTGCTGTAACCATATTTGCCTCTCAACTCCCAGGTGAAATGGATTGCATAGAATAGTAGTTCCCAATGTGTACCCCATGCCACACAGGGGAACTTCAATTCCCAGAAACCTAAGTCAGTATATTGGCTGATCTGTGCTTTGGAGAATTGACTTAGGCTTCTGGGAATTGAAGTACAAAAACCAAAGGTTGGGAAACACAGATATAGAACAGTTTGTCTCCAGTTTCAGACCTGGTTATGGGATGGAGATGACTTTGGTCACTTTTGTTGATAACTTATACTGGGAACTAGATTGACCGTTGTGTTCTTGTTGGTTCTGCAGGACCTCTCAAAAGCCTTCAATATCATCAACCATGGTGTCTTTCTTGCTAACTCTCCAGCATAAAACTGAAAGGTGCTATTATGCAATTGTTCCTAACTTTCCTGGAGGAACAAACACAGAACATGGGGCTCCAGGACTCCTGTTCAATGTTGCTTAAAGAGCAATCCTGTGCAACGCATTATGCTCTTTAAGCGAGGTACAACTGTACTGGTTTATGACCTATAAAGCCCTACATGCCTGGATCCAAGCTATCTAATTGACCATAATTCCACATTATAACTTTTCTCAGGTCTTCTAGGGAGTTACTCCTATCAGTCCCATTTTCTTTACAATTATATTTGCCAGAGAGGCTGCCCTCAGGTTAGGGAATTCTCTCCTCCATGAGAATATGCCTTCCTTTCAGTAACAAGTCGAACATAGCCTTATGCTTTCTGCCATTATATTCTTTTTGATTTGTTTTTCAAATGCCATTTTATTCTTTGATCCATTTTTAGATGATTATTTTAACCTTTCCATGTTTAATAGCTTTTTAATGGCTCATCTTGTTTTAAATTTTTGTTCATTTTAATGATCTGTGTGCTTCCTCGAGCCCTTTCACAGGGAGAAAGGTGGCATAAAAATGCAAGAAATAACAAATGATGATGATAATGTTTAATACCAGCTTAATTTCCCAGAAGTACTGGCCTGAACTGTTCTGCTTCCCTTCCCTTATTGTCAACAGGGAAGGAAAAAATCCTTTCCTATTATAGAGGCAGCCTGGCAAGCAATACAGAGGCTGTTGTGGGACAAATACAGAGTGACCAGAATTCAAAAATGTGTCTTTGGGGCTACATTTCCAAGAACTGGACAACAGTTTGCCATGTCAAGGGATTTCTGGAAGTTGCAGGCCACAAACATAGGTTGTCTGAGATGGAGGAATGAGAAGGGTATCCTCATCCCTCATCCCATCCTCTCTCTCCCACCCCAGCTTGACAGATGGCATTGAAACAAGAAGTGCTTCTAGTTTCTTCCTGTAAAATAGGTACACAGTTATGTGTGGGATGTTAGGAAGAACTCCATTCTTTGCATGACTGCACCAATTGTCGCACACCTGTTCTTCAGAAAGCAGTGGGGAAAGGAGCTGGAAAAAAACCCAGTTTAGGGTTATATACAAATGTATGTATTTATTGTATGACAAACTTCAGTTGTCTACATTAATGCTGATAAATACAATGAGCACAGTTAACCATCTCAAGTTTCTAACTAGAGTTCCACGTCTAGGTTTGAAAGTCATTGAAGTGCTTCATCTATGGCACTATGCAAATCCTCCAGCGTGCCTCTAAACATGCATAAGAGACACTTAAATATGGTTTTGTTTTCTTCTCCACAGCCAGACTGGGAAGACAACTTCCATCTCCATGTGAACAGAGTGGCTCCAGATCTACCACAGGGAGTCCTCACTTTGTTCAGCATCCTCCACTGCCATCTGTGAAGGAGAAATCTGGCTGGCCACTTTTAGGATTGTCTTGTAGAATGTTGATTTACATAATAACATAGAAGTTACCATCCACACTCAGATATTGTCTGTCCTGTTAAGTACATAAGATTTTGAGATGCAGAACAGGAACAGGAATGAAATATGACATAGAGAACCCTGTAGCCTAAGAAGTGGCTCATTAATTCAAATCATTATTTAGAATTCAGGTTACACATTTGCTACTCTTTTTTTTATCCCTTTGCCCTCTTAAGGTCATCTAATTACAATGCCAAAGATGACAAGTGGCAGAATTTACTCAGCAAAATTTAGTGTAGCAACACAATCTACTCAGCCCATAAGAACCAATCAGTTCAGCAGGACTTCCTCCTAGGCAATATCATACAATATATTCTTGAGAGGCCATATCTTTAAGCATCCAGCATATGAAAATCAACTGATGAAATTGTTTGGCATGCAAGACTAAACCGAGTTAGTTACAGACATAATTGTTCCACGCATCAGCTAGGAACTTTTTTTGCAGAAAAATGTTTACAAGAACTATTTAAAAAGAGAAGTAAATAGTGTTCACAAAGGGTCAGAATCGACTGTGCGACTGAACAACAACAAAATAGTGTTCAAAAGCCTTTGCTATGAGGAAAAAAACCCCCCAGACAATATATTTATAGCCCAAGGCAGTGATACAGGATGCATATCCACAGTGTTAAAGAGGATAGAAATGTGCTGATGTAGTCCACGGTTCTGCACTGTTAAGTGTGAATGACTGCAGACATGGATATTTTTAAAAGAAAGAACTAATGCAGACAGAATCCCACAGTCAACATTGTTACTGGGCATGGAATTTGGGGAGATTACAATCCAAAACCCAAATATTTCCCATCTTTAAATGAGATCTCACAGGAAACCTCACTTTCTATACCCAGACTAAACATATCCTAATCCAAGAAAGGGCTGTGGTAATTTAGTGACTAAAATACTGAACTTGATGGCCAGAAGGCCAGTAGGTCAACAGTTTGAGAAATGAGTGAGATCCCACTATCTATCACAGTCCCAGTTCCTGGCAACCTAGCAATTCAAGAGCAAGAAATTGGAAGTAGATAAGTAGGTACCACTTTGGTGGGAAAGGTAGCAGCATTCTGTACACTCTGGCCTCTAGTCATATCTTCCACATGACCATGGAAATCTCTGCAGATGCAGACAGCACTGGATCATTGGATTTAAATGGAGATGTGTACCAATCCCTAGAGTAGAACATGACTGGCTTTCAAGTAAGGGTGACCTAATCCAGGAAGTGTATGTTTTTAAGGAGGAGGAAATTGGTGTCAGAGACTGCAGTGGCTTCGTGGTTAAGATGCTGAACTTGACAACTAGAAGGTCAGTAGTTTGAGACCTGAGTGCTGCATGACAGAGTGAGCTCCCATCTCTGTGCCAGCTTCTGCCAACCTAGCAGTTTGAAAGCAAGAAATTACAAGTAGATAAATAGGTACCACTTCAGTGGAAAAGTAGTGTTCTGTGTAGGCATACCTTCCACATGACCACAGAAGTGTCTGCAAACAGAGTAAGTGCTGGCTCTTTGGCTATATACAGAGATGAGCACTGAACCCTAGAGTCGGATACGACTGGCTTTCGAGCAAGGGCAACCTTTACCTTTTATGGCCTAGGCAGAATGTGTATGAGAGAGAGAGACAACCGCTCTGTTATTTCACCCATTCCTCATCCTTTTATTTTACAGGACTCCTAGTTCTTCTGAATTTCTACAAACAAAGATCCTAATATGAGAATCAAATAACTTTTTCATTTTTAAGGGTATTAGATCCATTAAGTTGACAAAAAAAGGTAAACCAAACATCTCAACCCAAATTGTTAATATGCCTCATGAGAAATCTGTACAAGAGCCAAGAAGCAACCGTTAGGACAGAATATGGAAGGACAGAGTGGTTTGGAATAGGAAAAGGAGTAAGACAAGGCTGCATTTTGTCACCCTGCTTATTCTACTTATACACAGAGCACATAATGCGCAATCCAGAGATGGATGAATCACAATTTGGGATCAAAATTGCTGGGAGAAACATCAACAATTTGAGATATGGAGATGATACCACCCTAACGGCAGAAAGTGAGGAGAACCTAAAGAAGCTCTTGCTTAGGTTGAAAGAAGAAAGTGCAAAAGCTGGCTTGGGACTCAATATAAAGAAAACCAAGATAATGGCAACAGGCCCAAGCAGTCCCTGGAAAATAGATGGGAAAGAAGTAGAAACAGTGACAGATTTTACTTTCCTAAGATCAAAGCTCACTGCAGATGGTGATTGCAGCCATGAAATAAAAAGGCAACTGATTCTTGGGAGGCAAGCGATGAGAAAACTGGGGAGCATAGTGAAAAGTAGAGACATCACATTGCAAACAAAAATCCGTCTAGTCAAAGCAATGGTATTCCCGGTGGCAATGTATGGTTGTGTGAGCTGGACCTTTAGGAAAGCTGAGCACAGAAGAATAGATGCCTTCGGAGGACAGTTTTGAGAGTACCCTGGACAGTGAAGAGAACCAATAGGTCAATATTAGAAGAAATCAACCCTGACTGCTCCTTAGAAGGTCAAATAGTAAAGATGAAGCTAAAGTACTTTGGACACCAAATGAGAAGAGAGGGTTCACTTGAGAAAGCCTTGATGCTGGAAAAGGTGGAGGGCAAAAGAAAAAGGGGGCGACCAAAAATGAGATGGCTAGATGGTATTGTAGAGACAATGGATATAGAACTGAATGAGTTGAGGAGGATGGTGGAGGACAGAAGTGCCTGGAGGACAGTGGTCCATGGGGTCACAAAGGGTCGGAATCGACTGTGCGACTGAACAAAAAAAAAATCATTAACCAACCTAAGCAAATTATTCATTCTTTTTTATCACCGCAAGAAGCAGAAAAAATACAAGAATAATGGATAAGGGAACTAAGAATAAACTATCAACACCCTTTTCAGGAAATAGAGAGACAAACAGATTATGAGAAAATTATCTTCAGAAAGGAAACAAAACTGCACACTGTTGCTAACAATTTTGCTCCTTCCCTGGAACTGGTAGGGTACCTCGCAGTATTGTGTGAAAGAAGCAAACCATCCAGAATCTTCCAAGACCTTTTGTTGCCTAAAGCAAAGAACAAGCTGGCAACCTCTACCATTTCATACACACAACTGACCTGGCATTTGAATCTTTCTTCAATAGTGGTAACAAGGCATCTCTTCCTTCATACCATAGGACAGCAAGCTAGGCTTGGGGAAATCCTCTAGGAATGCAACTCTCTCGTCAACATCATTTTTCCTCCTGCAGCAATTGCCTCCCTCCATCTGATGCAATGTTTCTCAACCTTTTCCAAGTCACCACCCCCTTTTATAATAGCCAGGAAATGGCAGCACCCCCACAACTCTCTTCATCAACACAATGTAGCATAACTGACAGAATTCCACAGAAAATACTTTGTGACCTCCTTGAATCAATAGCCACAGTTTGGCAATTCATGGTTTAATGCAGAGGTTCTCAACGTGCGACCTGTGGTCTGGATGTGGCCCACAGCACCATTTCATATGGCCCCACCACCACCTCCATCACACCTGGAAGTGCCATGTGGTGGAGGAAGGGCAAAATGACCATCTGGCCCCCAAACCTATCTGCTGTTATCCAGTCCTCAACGGACTCTGAGGATGGTCTGGATCAAGGGGAACTCTCTATGCCCAGCCTAGTTCTGTCTGCACCCAAACCTAAGGATGTCCTGAGCCAGAGATCTCAGCCTGTGCCTGGCCGAAGTCCATTTCCCCTGACAGTTAATCTGTCCGATCAGGGGTCTGGCTCTGACTGTGATCAGCCCTCAGTCAGGGAAAGGTCCAAAAAGGAGCTACACCTGAGATGCTGAGACGGTGCCTGTTCAGGTGGGTCAGCACACTGTCTGAGGGAGCATGAACTGGCTCCCAGCTTGAAAAGGTTGAGAACTCCTGGTCTACTGCCAGCACCAGGCTTGGCTTCTACTCTGTTAGTCTAGTTTTGGTAGTTTATTTCCTCCTCCCCTTCTTTTATCTTTCCTACACTTAGACTTTTACTGCTCAAAATCTTTTCCTTTTTTTACTCCAAAGTCTGCCTACCATTTGCAAACCATAAAGACTTCCCTATGAGATTTATTCCTTTAGTCCATAATATAAACAAAAACCATTTCCAGTTTCCACCCTCTTTCTACATAAAGTCAATGTAAGCAAAACACAATTTCTAAGAGCTTTTCCCTGAGCTTTCATTATCATTATTGCTCTGGCAAAACTATTTGAATTGCTTTCAAAGGCTTTTTGAATACTTCAGCCAGAAAAATAACTTTTTGAAACATCTTAGTAATACAATACTTGGCATATCAATCCCAAGTGTGACAGACAAAGCTGATAGTGGATCATGCCTGCACCCCCCTAAAGATCCTCGCATACTGAAAAATGATACATTGCCATTCACCCCAAATAATTTACGAGAACTTAGACCTGGATAAAATGCTGCTGTATCTCGTCCCAAGCATT
Source organism: Furcifer pardalis (assembly GCA_030440675.1). Taxonomy (NCBI): domain Eukaryota; kingdom Metazoa; phylum Chordata; class Lepidosauria; order Squamata; family Chamaeleonidae; genus Furcifer; species Furcifer pardalis. The sequence goes on from CP126892.1 coordinate 29,733,749, forward strand.
TAAGCTGCTATTAAGAATTAAAGCAAACACATGAACAATTAATTGAACTTGATCAGTTAATTTTAAAAAGGGTTTTGTTGCAGCTCCAAGACTCACCAAAGTATTTGGTCGCTGCTATAACTTGGAAACAAAAACTAATCCTTTACTTTCATTATTGAAAAATAAGTAAAATGTTACATTTAACCAAAGCATCAGAATACTGAGATTTTTGTGGTTGAGAGGTTTGCCTTGGATTTGGACCAAGATCATTCTGTTGTTTTTGGAGATTATATTCTATTACTACTTTCCTCACTCTTCTATTAACTTTAAGGGCCACTCCATTTCTTCTGAGGGATTCTTGCCCACAATAGTAAATCTAAGTATCTTTGGATTCACTATTCAGTGAGGAGTCTGCACATTGGTAGGTGTTTCTGCGACGATATTCCACACATGCAAATGGACTTGAGAAATCAAGTCCATTTGCATGCAGGTTTTTAGCCATTTGGATATCATGTTAGAGGAGGTAGATGGGATAGGCAACATTTAATTAAAGATAAAAGGCTATAGCTGATGATGTCATTAGTGTTGCATGCATGGATCTGTGCCAACAGGAATCTGGCCATTGAAGAAGATATAAATGAGTGAAATGTGTTATTTAGAAACAAAACAGACACCAGATGTTTCTAAAGAAAAACGGATGAGGAACTCTGAACAGTTTACTGGAAGATGGAGTGGGGAAATCTCTGAGATGCTAATAACTGGTAAAATGTTCCAAGCAGGTGGGAGACAAGATCTTGGTCCATCAGTCCAAGGCTGAAAGCACCCAAGATCATATCTATATTAGATTAGCTTAATGTGATAGATTAATTAGTGTACACCAGGGTTGCGAGTCATGCTTTCCCTTCATCGCCCTTTCATTCAAGAAGAAAAAAACAAAAACAAATGGGAACGAGACACGTTTCTCAAATGATGAAGTCTATAAAGAAAACAAGCACAGATTTTCTTCCTGTTGTAATAGCGGAACTTGGAATGATGCCACGAAATTAATCAGCAGAGGCAAAATGAAGCATGGCACATGAGGAAGTACTACAATCTTATGGTGTTCACTTCTACATGATGTGAGGCTGAGCACTAGTTAGCCTTAGAATGCTTAAACCAGGGGTTCGACTAAATCATAGCAGAGCAAACGTTGTCCAAGAGTATTAGACATGAAAGTTTCTCATGCTTACTTCCTTTCTCCCTGTATCTGTGTAGTTGGAACATCCAAAGCAGCTGCTATTAATATTACAATAAGCTTCTTACAAGAACAGCAGTCTATTATGACATGAAAGGTTATTGGATATCCTTTGAACATTTTCCTTTGGTCTATAACAACTCTCCTCTTTCTTTTAAGGGCAGCATACACCTTGTTAATTCAGTTTTCTCTATGGAATTGTATTCTTTCCATCTTCTTTTTTCTTCCAATTTTTCTTTCATTAGATCTCATGTAACCCTCACCTTATTAAGCAAATATCTTCATCCTTCTTCCTGTTGTTTATGTCCTACTGGAGGCTAAATGTCATCATGACTATTTTCACTAATGATCTAATAATGTTAAACAACAAGGCTGTGCAAAATCCAAACCTGCAGATCTTCTCCCATTGATTGTGCTGTAATAATCTCTTCATTTTTTATTATGTGACCAGAGTATTCTGACTTTTCTCATTTTATGTGTTCTACTATTTCACAAAGCTGGCTGCATAGTTCGGTGGTTTAGGAATTTGACTGCAGAGCCAGAGCTGAAAGTTCAATTCCCCATTGTCCCTCCTTTGAGAAGAGCCAGCCTGCGTAGCCATGGACAAGGTGCAGTCTCAGGTACGCTCAGAAGAAGTGAATGGTAAATAACTTCTGTGTATTATTTATGTAGGAAATCCTGGGAAAGTAATCTTAAGTCAGAATGTACTTGATTGCAATTATTATTATTATTATTATTATTATTATTATTATTATTATTATTATTATTATTATTATTATTATTATTATTATTATTATTATTATTATTATTAACACTAGATTTTTATTAGTCCCTCTAATAAATCTATTAAATAAAACCTTGCAAACAAAAATTTACATAGTCAAAGCAATGGTATTCCAGTTGGTAATGTATGGTTGGGAGAGCTGGACCATTAGGAAAGCTGAGCGCAGAAGAATAGATGCCTTTGAGATGTGGTGCTGGAGGAGAATTTTGAGAGTCTCCTGGACAGCGAGGAGAACAAATAGGTCAATCTTAGAAGAAATCAACCCTGACTGCTCCCTAGAAGGTCAAATAGTAAAGATGAAGCTAAAGTACTTTGGACACCAAATGAGGAGAGAGGATTCACTTGAGAAGGCCTTGATGCTTGGAAAGGTGGAGGGCAAAAAAAGAAGGGGAGGCCAAAAATGAGATGGCTAGATGGAATTGTAGATGCAATGTGCACAGAGCTGGGTAGGCTGAGGAAGATGGTGGGAGACAGAGGTGCCTGGCAGGCAATGGTCCATAGGGTCGCAAAGGGTTGGAATCGACTGTGCAACTGAACAACAAACTAATAAATCTTAGCATCTTGCAGTGAATTCACATTTCAAATGCCTCTGTCTTTTTTATAGTAACCTGTACTGGAATCCACAATTCCATGCCACTTAGTGAAAATGACAATATCTAGTACAATACACTCTCACTGTCCATTTTAATTTTTTGTTGGATTTTCATCTTAAGGACAGCTGCTCCAGTCCACTTCTATTGTGAATTATATCACAAGCTTGTGATCACTCTTGGTTATTTGAAGTGCCCTAATATGAAGGGAATGCAGTGGTTTAGTGGATGAGATGCTGAACTTGATGACTGTAAGGTCGGCAGGTCAGCAGGTCGAGAGATTCAAGTACTGTACAATGGAGTGAGCTCCTGTCTCTGGCCCAGCTCCTGCCAACCTAGCAGTTCGAAAGCAAGCAATTGCAAGTAGATAAATATGTACCACCTTGGTGGGAAGGTAAACAGCGTTCTGTGCACTCCGGTGTCTAGTCATGCCAGCCACAGAAATCTCTGCAGACGTAAACAGGACTGGCTATAAAGAGAGATGAGCAATGAACCCTAGAGTTGGATATGATTCGCTTTTAAGCAAAGGTGACCTTTAGCTAGTAGGAACCATTTTGGCAGGGAAGGTGACAGTGTTCTGTATGCTCTAGTCATGCCTGCCTGTCACAGACAGAGATGAGCAACAAACCCTGGAATCAGAGATGACTGGCTTTCGAGTAAGGATGACCTTCTTTCTGCCACAACTATGAAGAAAATTGTGAATTTGGTAAATGAGTGAAAGCAAGTTGAAATAGAATTCTATTCACATGCCAAGCACACCAAGTCAGCAATGCATAATGTGGAGGGGGACCACATAGCTGTAAAAGGAGAGTTTTGACACTTGTAAAATGTTAGAATACACAGAAATGCAAACTCAGACTTTTTACAAGTAAAGCCCTCAAAATTCTTAGGTTGGATTGAGAAACCTGTCATGGATGGTTTGTTCCATATTTGATCTCTTCAAAATGGCCAGCAGTACCCATCCCAAATATGAAGAAATGTATGAATGCTGGTGCATTTATATCAGAATTGAAAGGGAGTGAAATCTCCACCCATCCTTCGTTGAAACACACTCAGTTTTCTGCCCGTCATACTTTGCCCTTGTCTTCATCTCCCCCCAATGACTTATTTTGCTCTCAATCCCTTTTGCTTCAGGCTAACCTCCTGATGCCCTTCGAATCTACTGGTTTCAGCAGGCCTTGTGATAACAAAGTGAAAGATATTCTATTACTCATACAACCCTTTTGTGGAAGTTTTGCCAGTTGCCCTTCCTCCAACTGTCTAGTTGTGTGTGCCTACTCCCTCATCTTATCAGAGCTAATAAGCCCCACTGAATTAAAAGAGACAGATCCTTACAGGCATGCTTGGATTATGGCCCAAGCTATGAATCTCAAGAATAATAATGTGATGCGCAAGAGGGAATAAAATGCCACCGAAAATATCTGGAGAACACAGCAACCTTCTTTTATAGCTCTATTGAAGGTTTAAGAATTTAAATAAATTTTGTCCTCCCTAGTTATGACCACATAATTCATCAAGTCAGAGGCCTTTGCTCGGTTTATTCCATTATTTTGCCATGCATGAAAATCCATTTGCTGTTCTGTCTCCTATTGTAAATTGTAATTTCCTGGGTGGCTGCACATCTGCTTTCCTGTTGGAGTCCAGTGTGATAAACTCAGCTACACACCCAATGCCTTTCAACAAGCGCAGAAGCAGTAAAACAAAAATATCCCTTTTCCAAATGAAGCTCCAAATGGGCACACAACCATGGAGAGAGACACACATCAGCACTGAGCCAGGAGTGCCCACTTTCTCTCTCTCTCTCTCTTTCTTTCTTCTTCTGCTTCTGCTTCCATATCCAAATCTGAATACAGGACTGTATAGGCAATCATCATGGCAATCAGCCATGAAGACTGTCCTGAGAACATAGTGCAGTGGTCTTTCATCTGCTTTCTGCATCACAGGATTACACCCCTACCATTGATCCAGTTCCATGAGTCACTTTCTGGTCCTGAGCCCTTTTGGCATGCAAAGTCCACTTCAGCCCCAGACCAGGATTTTCTTTTGTGGTTACCAAACTGATGTGTTATCTTTCCATTTGATATAAAGACTCAACTGCTGATGTCCATTACTGCTGTCACAAGTAACATTCCCACACCATTTATTAGTGCCAAAATATCTGTGGGACTGGAGGACCAGAGTCAGGATTTACTGCCTGTGTAAATTTGCACCCCAGTGGTAGACTTACTTTCCTCAACCATCTGGTCCTATTCCTGGGCATCCATGGTGCTGGTGGGTTTCCCTTGGACTGCAAAGAAGAATGGAAGCTAGGGTTTCTGCTCATCTCACATTTTCCCTCCAAATCTTACTATGAAATTATCAGTGTAATGCAGGGGTTCCCAATCTTTTCAACCCCATGTCATGCTTTTTCAGTCAGCTTGGAGGTCCGGAGGGCCATTTTGCCCTGCCTACACAATTTTTTTTGGAGGGGGGGAAGAAACAATTTTGTCCCAACAGCTTCAAAGGGGCAGTCATTTTGCTTCTCAAAAACCTTTGGAGGGGTGGGAGGGCCACATGAAATGGTGCCATAGGCCAGATCCGGGCCATGGGCCTTAGGTTGGGAACCCCTGGTGTAATGAGTGGTAAGCAATCAGCTGTTGCGTTATTCTTCCACCCAATGGGGCTATTTTGTTTGTTTGTTTCCTTGCTTGCTTGTTTTGCATTTGGGGGATGACTTTGTATTGAGTAAATGCTGACTCAAGAGAATAAATTAGCAGAGGGAGAAGCTGCCTAACCTTTTTTTAAATATTGTGACTTCTAACTCACTATTGTTATATCATGACTTTAGTTGAAGTAAGCCACCTTGGGAATTGCATAATAATATGCTTCTGAGCTCTTCGTGTTTATAGTCACATAAAATAATCCTTTTCCCTTCCTCTTTTCCTGCTCAAACTCCTCAAACCTTCACATTGTGTCTTCTTCTCACTGGGAAAAAGATAACAAAGGTTTTCCTCCTGGGAAAACAAAGCAGTGGGGAATCATGTTAAATGAGGGAACTGCAAGATTCGTCTTCTTACTAGACTGGATGCCAAAGAGTATTTTGCTATGTGAATTAAAAGGTGCTGGGGGGGGGGGATTGTCCCTTTGTGTCCAATTGTAAATTGTACAAACTGCCCAATTAGTGAGAATGAAGAATGTAACGACCATGTTTTGTTTTTCTCTCTGATTTAAACACACAAAAGGATGGAAGAATACAAGTTGGGTAGCTCCCAACCTCAGCCTCTCCATGGCCATTCCTTTAAAACATGGGTACATTGTGTATTCTGAGCCTCCATTTTCAGACTCCCATAGTGGACTCCTGGCAAGCTAATTGAAGAGCTGACATGTCACTATAGAGCAGTGGTGGCAAGCTTGTGGCATGCGTTCCAGAAGGGGCACTCGGAGCCCTTTCTGTAGGAATGTGTGCCATTGCTTCAGTACAGAGTTTGCCCTGCTCTCTGCCCAGCAGCCCAATGGGAGTACTTCCTCCCTCTCCTCAGCACAGAGATTGCCCTGTCCCTCTGCCCAGCAGCCCAATGGGAGTGCTTCCTCCCTCCCCCCAGCACTGAGTTCACCCCGCTACTCTGCGGCTCAGACAACAGCCTATTGAGGTTGGTCACTCGGTCTCTAAAAGGTTCGCCATCACTGCTATAGAGGAAAACCTATGTGCTTGCAGATTTTCGGACATTCAAATGCAAGAACCTAGAACATAATCACCCCAACATATCAAAGATCCAGAAAGCTGATAAGAGTATACAGCGAAGCTTGTTTTTGTATATGTTTTGTATATGTTCGCCCCGGCCCTTTGGAACCTCCTCCCAACTGAACTGCGCCTACAGACAGAGCTCCTACCCTTCCGGAAGGGCTTAAAGACCTGGCTGGCGGGACAAGTGTGGGGACAAAGGAATGTGGGATCCCACACAGGGTGGTTAATTTAAGGGACAGCCTCCCTTTCTGTTCGGTTTTATCCCGTGGGGCTGTTTTGTTTCCTGTTTTATTTCTTGTTTTTATGAACTTTTAAAGTTTTTAAAGTTTTTAATTTATTAGTATTTTATTGGTTTGGTTTGTGATCGCATTTTATCTTGTAAGCCGCCCAGAGTCGGGTACACCCGATTGGGGCGGGATAGCAAATGTGAGCAAATAAATAAATAAATAATAAATAATATGTTCACAGGAAAATTGGAATCTTCTTCTCCCGAGTCAAGCCTTCATTCTGTCTAGCTCAGTGTTTTTATCTCTGACTGAAATTTAGAATTTTAATTAGAATTCTGTCCTAGCCCTACCTGTTTTCTGTTGGTTTCCAAACATTAACCATGTCTCACTCTACGTAGCGTCTGAAATGAGAAAATATTGATGTTATCAGAATGGTACCCATTAGAGATGGCATTCAAAATAATTAACTACAAATCCCATAATTGTCCATTTGGAAAGTTCTGTCTAACTGATAGACATCTAAATGACAGACAAGGGTGCATTTTATCCTCTTATCTGTTTTATGTGAATGCAGAATATATCATATAGAAAGCCAGACTAAATACTGATAAAGAAGTGAAAATGAGAAGAAGTTTGAGACTCAGAAGAGCAGTAATGAATCAATTAGAAAAGATTATGAAGTATAAAAACATGTCATTTGAGACCAAGGCCAAAGATTATCCAAACTTTTATATTCCTGATCACTATGTATGGCTGTGAAAGTTGGATAAGTAAATAAAGATTACAGGGAATAAATTAATTTGTTTGAAATATGGTGATGGGGAGAGCTTTGTAGATACCCTAGATTGCCAAAAAGACAAACAAGTGAGTCCTAGATCAAATCAAGCCTGAATGCCTTTGGAGGCAAAAATGGTGATGTCAAGGTGGTCCTACTTTGGGCGTATCAAGAGAAGGCAAAATTCTGTGGAGAAGACAAGACTGCAAGGAAAGGTTGAAGGCATCAGGAAAAAAGGAAGATCAAATGTGAGATGAATTATAGTCACATAAAATAATCATTTTCTCTTCCTCTTTGTCTGCTCAAACTCCTCAAACCTCCCTAAAGCAGGGGTGCCCAAACCATGGCTGGAGCTAGCCCCCGATTCCAATTCATCCAATATGCAAAGCCCTCATTGCTCCCGGAAGTGGAAGTAAAATGGACCAGTATGGGTACATTATACTTCTGCTTCCAGGAGTGATGAGGGTTTCACAGGCTGGATGAATTGGCATCAGGGGCTGGATCCAGCCCCCAGGCCATATTGACCAGTCCCCTGAACCACGTGACTGGCCCGTGGCCTGTAAAATTTGGGCACCCCTGCCCTAAAGAAAGCCACAGGTTTGAGATCGCAAGAGCTGAGCTGAGCTAGGCTGTTGAGCACAGGAAATTTTGGAGACCTCTCATTCCTAGGGTAGCCATAAGCTGAAGAAGACTTCATGGCACATAACAAGAACAACAATGTTCCTATGAAGTGCCTTTTCCTCATTATACTTTAATAACAATATCTTCACCAAATGTTTTTATGTGCTGGTAATAAATGCAGTGGCTTAGTGGTTAAGATCCTGAACTTGATGACTGGAAGGTTGCCAGGTCAGCAGTTAGTAATCTGAGTACTACACAATGGAATGAGTTCCTGTCTCTGTCCCAGCTGCTGCCAAACTAGCAGTGTGAAAGCAAGATATTGCAAATTGATAAATAGGTATCACTTCGATGGGAAGGTAAACAGCAATCCATGCACTCCGGTGTCTAGTCATGCCTGTCACATGTCCATGGAAACGTCTGCACATGCTGTAAACACAGATGAGCACTGAACCCTAGAGTCAGATACGACTAGCTTTTAAGCAAGGGAGACCTTTACTAATGAATGCTATTGTGATAACCCCTGCTTCAGAAAATCTATACCACCCCCTCCCACCTTCTCTCTTTCTAACATAGTTTACTGAAGATCAACTTGTTTGGGCTAGCTACTGAGTAACAAAAGAAACAAGATATCCAGTAAATTCTGGAGGACTCTGTAAATATCTTCTAATGAATCTTGTAAGAATCCCTGCAGAGCAGAGAAACAAACTTGGTTGCAATTTATTCTCAGCAATTATATTTCCTTGATTGTAATAACAGCACACTAAATGCACACTTGCTGTTCTGGGGTATGAAAAAATTAAATGACATTATTTGATTTTGTTTGGTTTTCACGAGGCTGCCAAATTTATTTCTCTTTGCCTCAACTTGAGTAGTCTTGAGGTTATTAACAAGAATCCATTAGACACAAATGTGATGTTTTCGTTTCCAATACTAGAAAAGTACAGTATAGACTTGTGGTTCCCAACATGGAGCACATGCCCCACAGGGAGAAAATTGATTATTATTTTGGGGGTGGGGCAATTTGAGAATAAGTTAACAGTGAATGGCTTTTTAGGCTTCTTCAACCTGAATCCACTGCAAATCCCACCTCACGCCTGGGTGGGTATTTCCAGCATCTGTAAGTAGGAGTGAACCGCAAGAGCTCTAATAAGCAGGTTATAATGCCTTGTCTGGACATACTTTGATTCATTTAGCCAATGACACAGGAGTCAGAAGAGTGAGAGGAGAAAACTGGCAACCCATCTTGCTTGCATCTTGTTAAAGTACTTCTGCAGTTCTCAGGCAGATTTCTGGAGGTGGACTTCATAGCTACCTTAACAAACTGCAAAGAGCTACCTTAACTGTCTATTAGCAATTTATCCCTCACTCTGCTGATTCCTTGCTTTTCTTTTTCTTCTTTTTTTGGTCTCCAGTTGCCCTGGCTCATGGAGTTCCATTAAGGACAGCATGTGTGTGCCATATGGCTTCCTTTGTTGCCCAAAAGCTAGCCTGCTGTCCTCAGATATGGTGAAGGATCCTGTTTTGTCATCAAAACTAAAGTAATTTATTGAGCAACCTAGAAGGCTTGTGTATTTATGGAATGGGGAAAACATCATTCAATTTGCTTTAGGCAGCACGAAGTCTTTGTCGCCACCTCTTTAAGGATACTGAATGTTCCATTCTGCAGAAGAAAAAAACAAAATAGATTTGTTAAATATGGGATTTCATATACAGTAAAACCTCGCATAAAGAGTGCCTTGCTTAGAGAGTAACTTGCTTAAAAAGCAGAATTTTCTCTGAATGGTTGCCTTGCTTAACAAGTAAAATCAACCAAAAAATCGCTTAACAACTAAATCGGGGTTCGCAATCCACCCCACCAGAAGTCACAATTGGTTACTTACAATGATGTTTCACTTAAAGAGCAAACTCACTTAAAGAGCAATCCCATGGGACACATTATGCTCTTTAAGCAAGGTGCCACTGTATACAATGACAGCCATTCTTTATAGCTGATGAGATCTGCCTATGAGAAGACATCTTTTTGTCAAATGAGGACAGCTGCAAGCAAGATCAAATGAGGGCAATATAAATGAATTTTTGCCAGGAGTAATTAACCTTTATTTCATTTACAGGCGGCTCTATTTTGCCTTTTGACTCTAAAAAATCCCCCAGATTAATGAAGGGGAGATTATATTGAATATTGCTGAAATCCAGAAAGCTCAAATGTATTCATGTTTCTAAAAACCTAGAAGAGAGGCACCTACATTCTGTTGGGTTTCTGCCTGCTTTCTCTAGCATCATCTTTGAAAGGTGTACAGATTAATCCATGGTTGCCTGAAATACCACAACATTGAACTAGTAGATGGATTCTGGCAGTTAATAGAAACTGAACTGGAAAACATTTTGGGAACTAAATTGAAACTGAATGCAAATATTGCAACGTGTGGCAACTAGATGAAATTAATATAGAAAAGAGTAAGAAAGAACTGCTGCTCATTCTTTTATCAGTAGCAAGACAGTTAAATGCAAGGGAATGGAGAAACAAATTTGATATATGGAAGGGCAGATGGTATAAAGAGGTTTGGCAATTGGCTTTAAATGATAAATTGACCTGTGAAATAAGACTAAAGAAGGGTACAACAGCATATAATAAATTCTGAGAAATATGGAGGCCCTCCATGGAATAGGCACGAAGGAATGATAAAGGGATTAAGCCAGGGTCCAAAACGATCAATTTTTGGGAAAGGTGAAAACAAAATAAAACTAAAAGGAAAAAGGAAAGCAAATTCCAAATGTGCATAGCACAGGGTGTTGTGAGGGTATCTTATATAAGAAAGCAAAAGAGACCAAAGAAGTAATTTAGAAAATTGGTACCTTCTGTTCATTCTTTTTATGTTTTTGCGTTATATGTATGTTTGTGATTTAAACTTAATAAAAACTTTTTTAAAAAAATTGAACTAGTAGCTTTCATTTGGTTATGAAAGCATTCTGCTGGTCTAGCCAATTGGTGCATACAGCTGTACCAAAATCTGTCATCTAGATGGATTAGTTCTGCCAGTTCCCAGGCGAATTTTGGCAGGGGGAGCTTTAGACATGTTTCATCACTACTGTCTTCTGGTCTATCTATTCAATTTGATTTCAGTGTCTGCACATGTATGGTTGCTTCTATTTCTTTACCACAACTCCTAGTTGCTATGAGCCTTTCTCCACAGCTCACCAGAAGACACCACTACCTCTTTCTCCCCTGCCTCTAAGATATAATCGTTCCAACTGAACTGCAGCCAGAAAAGAAAACCTTTCAATATTTTAAATGCACTGGCTGATGACAGAAAGACTTTGCTGTTGCAATGCTTTTTATTATTATTATTCTGGGTTTAACACTTAACACTTTCAGGTAGCTGATAGAGGAAAGGGGAGTTTGTTTTGCACTGCAATTTAATCTTGTTCTTTCCTGTCTGTTTAGAAACAAGAAACAAATACTTTCTGTTGGTTCAAAAAGGGTGTCTGTGAAGCTTTTCCTTCAAAGGGTTGTATTACACAAATATTGATCATTGGATGCTTCTCTGTTTCACTTGTTTGTTTGCTTGTTTTGCTGTGATGGCCAAGCTTTGATTAGCAACAGGACCAGTAAGTGCTTCAAATGACTGAAGCCAAGAGCAGTTCCAACTACAGAGCTTCACTGTGTTCAAAAATCAAAAGGCTCTTCTGTCATTATTGTTTTTTGTGCATTACATTGCTCCAGCTACCAGACTTTCTGGTTACATCCTTGCTTTTTTGCAACCAATGGCAAAGAACAAAATGGTAGATCAGGGAATAGAACACCTGCAGCCTTCCATGAGGCTGTTGGACTATGATTTTTGTCATGCATGACCGTTGAATACTCTGTAGAGAATCTGATGGGAATTGTGTGTTTGCACTAATTAGGATTGGATATGAATCCAATCAATCAATGTTTGTTTCTCCTAACTTAGACAGTACAAATCAGAACATTCCTATATGATCCCAGGAAGCCAGGCCTGCACCACCACTTTCCTACTAGAAAGTTTTATGATTCAGCTAAGTACCCTCAATCAGTAGCGTAGTGGGGGGCATGGGGGCTGCCCATCCCGGGTGGCACTTTCCAGTGGGTGGCAAGATGTCCCAGTGGGAGGCGAGGTGATGAGGGCACTCCTTCCCGGGTCTGCAGCAATGGTGCCATCATGGCACCAGCCTTGGACAGGTGGGAGAAGCCGGAGCCAGGAGACCTGGGCTGAATGGAAGGGGAAGGAGAGTGGACTGGAAGGTTGAGGAGCACCATGCTGGGGCACTGAGACTGGCTCTGCACCCGTGAAAGGAGTTGAGCTGCTCCTCCATCCACACCTCCTCCTCCTCCTCCCTCTACCCCCTGCCTTGCAGCGCTGCTGGGCACAGGTGGGGCCCCCGGTCCTTCCCACCTGTCCCAGCTCCTGCCAACCTAGCAGTTTGAAGGCAAGAAATTGCAAGTTGATAAATAGGAGACCATCGTGGGGGGAGTGAGCCTAGAGGGGGTGAGTCTAGCGTTGGGTCAGCAAGTTTGGTCTGCGCCCTGGGTGGCTGAAACTCATGCTACACCACTGCCCTCAATGAAGTTATTATCTTTATTAAGAGAAAACAAGAGGGTTTGACCAACATCCTTTGTTTTTTATCTTAAACTGTGGAAAGCTGTATACCTGAACATCTGCTGGGTCCCTATGGAGTTTAAAGAGTGATATCCAAAATACCTCCCTGCCTTCAAGACTGAATGTTCAACAGCTTGATCTGAATGCCTCTCTGCAACCACAACATCTAGGAATGGCAAGAGGCAGTAGCTAGAAAAGCAAAGCAATCACACTTATATACCACCCTATAGCACTTAGTGCATTCTCTGGGTAGTTCACAGAATAATTTAAACTTGGACATCCTGAAACCCAGAACCCTGTTAGTCAAGAGCTGATAAGTCAGTGAGTAAGTGTTCTACAATTTCACAGACCAAGAGGGAATGGCCAGTTGTAGCTGTGGTTCAGCTCAAAACACTAAAATGAAATGTAAGATGCCCCTGTCCTCAGTCTGCTTATGAAAACTGGATGGCTTGGTGCTACTGCTGGAATAGTTCTCCACAAATATTGACATACCAGCTCTGGAGTGCTAGGAAGCTCTGGACAACTTGTGTGGTCTATCCTGCTATGTTTTCCAGGGGAAGGAAACAGCTAGGGGGTTCAGAAGAAACAGGCAGAAGACCACTCCCCCACTAAGACTAGTTTATCTAGTAGAAGTACAAATGCTTCTCCTGACCAATACCTTCTAGGGTTGATGTTCAGCAGCCACAGGGGCTAATATTATTTGTCCCTCTTTCCTGGATGTACCTCGAGAGGAGCCTAAGACCCAAGAACATAATCTAGCACAGTTCACTATCATCCACAGGACATGCCAAGAGCTGCTAAAACAATCCCAGTATCAACTTATTATCTGAAACAGACTTATTAAGTAATATGGAGAATGAATCTAAGTTCTAGAGTTGTATAGGTAGAGAATATTGATGGGATCTGACAAATTTGTCTGTCAGTGGGGCACTGAAGGAAAGGCATGATATTAAAGCAACTAATAAAAATAAATTCCCCAAACAGGCTAAACAGACTTTGTTTTTATTCTTTTATTCATGAACATGACTCATTGATATTCATTGTGTTTATCTGTTATCAGTAAAAACAGGTATTTCCCTTCGCCCCATCAATCAGAATGTTAACACTAGACCTCTAAATTACACCGGAGACTGTAATGTGTAATTGCATGAAAGCTATTTATTTTACATGCTATCTGTTGAAATATACAGACAAAGATGTGTTGCTACTTTTCTGGTAAAATACTATATTAATAAAGGTATGTAGGAGTACTCAAGGACGATATGGCATCACAGCTGACTAGATTGTTCAGTGGTTTAAGTATTTGTCTGCTTAGCCAGAGGTTCAGGGTTCCATTTCCCACTAAGCCTCAAAGGAGAAGAGACAGATTGTTTAGTCACTTTGCATGCTGCACTATCCCAGGGTGCACAATCCCAGGGTGCCCCCAGAAGAAGGGGAAGATAAACCACATCTGCCTATTCTCTACCCTGAAACCATTGAAAAGGTCACTGTAAGTCAGAATTGACTTGTCTGCACAATATTTTATTTATATAAAGTAACAGGGTTCCGATTTATTTGAACACAGGTCACATTTAGGGCTGACGTACATCCTGGAAAACTGGGATTGTCCTGGATTCACGGTCGGAAACATTGTCCCAGATGGTTAACTAAAAATCATGTTAAAGTCCTGGAAGCCCATTGCAGAGGCAGAGAGAGAGAAAGAAAGAGAGAGCATGATTTTCTCTGTATTTCTCTGACTTGTAGCTCTACAGAAATCCTCGCTCTCTGGGGTGTCACCCCGGGCTGTTCCTCTCTATGATGAATGCACGTTCTTCCTCATTCGCTTGGGGCCTTTCTGCGTTCAATCCAAGGCAGATTATTCAACAAAAATCCCCTCTAGAACTCTCCCAAGCTCACGCAAGAAAAAATATGTTCACCATTCGTTCCCCAGCCAATCCAGGCTGACCCAAACACCTGGCTCTCTCTCTCTTTACAGAGACGAGCCCAATTTACTATGAGAGGTTTTGGTAGCGTTTTCAAGAGGCAAACAAAGAGGGACTTACTGTCTTTTAACCTGATATCCCATTTTCAATGAACACGCGTTGACTGAAGAAAATATTTTTATTTAAATTGGTAGCATGGTTCTTGATGAATCAGGTTACAGATCTCAGCATAGAAAAATTTACTACTTTAATTTGTTTTAGAGAAAGGATGTTTCAGATAAGTATTCTCCTTAATAAAAAAAAGAATCTGTCTAGCTATTCTAAGTTACCATAATTAAGATTTCCAGAGATAGGCCTAGTTGGAAAGGTCATCTCTGTATTGTCGATGTTACCTAGTTGACAACCATTTTAGAACTCTTTGTTCTAGCCAGGTGCTCATGGCTTATCTCTAGGAAGAAAGGCTTGCAGCATTAGCCCATTTCCTCCCCCTTTAAAAGTTCTACATCTTCTCTGCTTGAGAATCAAAATCTCTCTCTCTCTGCTTCTCTCAGCTGCTTAACTGTTTCTCTCAAACCTTCCCTCCAGTGTGAGGTAACTAGCAGACATCCAATCAAATAACAGAGTTGGGGTAAATAACTCTGGTTGTCTTGTTTACAATGGGCGCCTCTCTGTCTATCTCTTCCCTTCCTGGGCCCCAAAGTGTGAAAACAACCAAATGGCCCTTTTGGCTAGTACGAGAAGCCACATTTCTACTATAGACTAAAAACCTACTAAACTCCATTTTGGATATGTGAAGAACTTGGGGCCTCATTTTATCACACTCTCCTCCTTACCCATGGAGGTCTTGGGCAAAGCAGCCCTTTGAGACCCACAGCAAGGGCTTCTGGAGGGTTTCTGGGTGGCCATGAGCCTCTGGCTGGAGAAGTCCCAAGTGGTGAATTAGTGGCTGTGCAGCACCCACTTTGGCCTGGAGCCGGCAGCCATGGGAGCCCTGGAGCATCTGATCAATGGGCACCAGAGGATGCCTAGGAGGTTTTCCGCTCCTTGGAGAACTGGGAGATACTAGGGCTGGAAGGCCCCATGGGGGTGAAGAAGAGCTGGAGGGGGAGATCTGGACTCTTGTGCCCAAAGGTAGCCCCCTACTGCACCTTCCAAGGAGCTGGTGCTCAAAGATGACTGAGAATAATAGAACCACTAGTTTAGAAGGGGCCTTTTGGGCCGAGTCCAACCCCCTGTTCAATGTCCCAGTTTTGTGGGAGAGAATATGGCAACCCTAGTTATGAAGGGGGTTAAGACCTGGCTGGCAGGGTATGTGTGGGGTATGGGCCAGATGGTTGCCTCAGTTTGTTGGCTCATCTAACCCCTCCCTCTCTGTGTGTGACTTGCTTAATCGCTTTTAATTTTTGTAACTTTTTAACCCTGTTTAATACTGGTTTATACCATGTTTTACTGTGTTTTAAGTGTTTAAAAAGTTTGTTAGCCACCCTGGGTCTTTGTGAGGAGGGTGGCATAAATGTTTGATTAAATAAACAAATGATTAATTAAATAAATAAACCCTAGTCACATTACATACTGCCCACTCCAAGGAAAGGACAATTAGAAACTGCAGCTTAAAAACCCATTCGCCAATATTTTCCTTATGATTGTTTGTCCACATGTATCCACTGAAACTAATTTTCATTACTTTGCATAATATAAATTACCAAACAATGGGTTTTTGTCATATCATCCAGAGTTTTCTTGGTGCTTATCTAAGGTTTGCATAAATTGCTGTAGCAAACTGTTGAGCCTCTAGGGAGTGTAATTGATTGTACCACCAGAAATATGAAGGAGATGTGTTCCAGTAGCTTATCAGTTAATCACTGAAAGGATGAAGGCAGGAGAGACATGCCTGGGCAGATATTAACTAATCTTTGAAGCCAAAGGTGCTATGAAAAGCTGCCTGCCTCTTTCCTTTAGCTGTACAAAATGTCAGGTTGAGTTGACCCAAGTTCAATTTTCATTGCTGCTACTATTTTGAATTAAGGCAATGTAATAGAGACAGAGGTGCAATTAAAAAAAAAAGAGTCATTTCACACTGCTGGCTCCTGAATCATCCATCAGACCTTTTATTTCTACTTCATTCTCATTTTTACATGGATATACATTCATTTGCATAAGGTAAATATTTATGCTTTTTCTATGGGTTTAGATCTTTTAGATATAATATCTTCAAAGATGTTTGATTCATCTCTTATTGGAACATAGACTCATTAGGTTGACTCACACATTTGAAGCATATGAAACAGAGCAATGGAAAGAGCCTTAAATGCGGAGGGGGAAGGGCCAAAAGGTCACATTATTACTTCTACTCCTGATTGCTCTCATCAGACAAATGCCTCTCAACGCTTTGAACCTAGCACCTTGGAATTCATTGCTTCAGCTTCCACTAATGAATACCAAGGAAAATGCAGAGCATGTTGAGATTTATTACCACAATGCAATTAACCTCTTCCACAATTTCTTACAAGATACATTAGAGGAAGGACCTTATTGTCTCAGGCAGAACAAATTGGGTGGGGGGGGGCACTATTCTTGGAACAGCCTCTCAGGTTGTAGGTAGGATATTGCTTCAGTGACCCCATCTTTGGAGGGGATATGATGTGGGGAAGCAGAGATTCTAGCTTAAACTTTTGTTTCACATAATCTTCTTTTCTCTATGTTTGGATTGTTCTCATTTTCACTGGGAGAACAGAGATCTCACTATTACAATTTCTTTGTTATTTTATAATCCTGTTATGCACCATACAATGTTTAAAAAGATTGTCCAGTGTGGTGGGGCCAAGGAGTGTACTCTGCCAGTGATGACCCCCCTCTAGTGCTGCAGTAGGCAAGTAGAATTCCTGGGAGAAGGAAGGGCATTTGACCATCATTCAATGCCTTGCAAGGAATGCACTGAAGCAATAAAAGTTATTTGAGGGGAGCAGATACTAGAATCAGTTAAGGTGGCATGGGAAGGATATTTAAGATGGAAAGGGTAAAAGAGAGCAAAGAAGATGAGAAGTGGAATCTGGACAAACAGAGTGTAGATGAGGCTGGGAGATGCTAGTATATCATTCGCTGTAAGACTAGAAGACTTGCTGCACTTTTGTCAATTTCCCCCAGTATGTTTTTATCCAGCCCAAGCCTAAACTGGCATTATGGTGGGACCTGAGGCCTGACCAACCCTGGTGCAGATGAAGCAATGGAACATAAAACTTGGTGACTTCACTAACTATGGGGTACATTCAGAATTTCAGGAATGGGAGACTTCCATGCTGGCAGAAGGGAGGTCCCTGCAGAGATACAAAGTGCATCAGAGTTAAGGGACAAACCAGGGAAGTTAAGCCAAATCACTTCTGGACTCTGCAACTGCGGACTTAGAACCCTGAGCCCGAAGAGGAAAAAGTGGGGACTTGACAGGGGAAAGCTGCAACTTGACAATGACAACTTGAGTAACTTGTTTTCAAGGAGAAAATGACCTGGCAGGTTTAACTTGCTCTCATGCTGCAAATTCTGCTAAATTCTGATCAAAATGAGTTGCAAAAAAAATTAACACCTGTCCTTATTTAAAACTATTTTTGAAAAAAGAAAACCAGAGTATTTATTTTTAATCAATTAATTGGCTGTAGCCAAATTGCAATTAACAAACTTCAATCTTCCTGAGAGTAAGATTTATTTTATTTAAAAAAACCCAACCTTTTCTTTCTCATAAAGCAATTTTAAAAAGGTACGTTTTGATAGGGCATTTGTGGGAGGTGCGTTTGTGTGTGCACATGCATCCCTTTAATGATCCACCATATGATTTGCTGCTGGCAAAATAAATTGAACAATGTGCAACTGCCATTGTCTGATTTTGTGAAAGGACAATATTTCAACAAGAGATAAACCTTTGTTTCCTGGCAACGGTGGATACACTAGCTATGAGAGGGGAAAGCTGATTGAGCACCAGGGTAGAGGCCACTGAGGAAAAAAAGATGACAAATTGCAGAGGGGGTAAAAGAAGAAACAGTCAAGAGAAGACTGAGGGGTATGCCATCCATGTTGAGTAGAGAGCAGCAGAATCAGTAGTAAAGAAAGTGAAAGTAAGAGGGCAAATGGAAAAAAATACATAAGAAAGAAAAGAGTCAGAGAAGAGAAAATGGACAAAGGGTTTTTCTAAGCTGGTACAGGCTCAGAAAGAAAAGGAATGGGTACTGGGGAAGAATTAACAGAGTCTTGATGTAGGCAAGGGAAGTAAATTTGCGAATTTCCCTCAACTGTAAAGAATACTTACCAAATTCAGACTATGTGTTCTGTGTATGAGGAGACTCTTCAAGATGGTTTTAAGCCATACAAGTTTTCTCACCTGGAGCCAAAAGCAATGCATGTATTAATTATTTCCTTCCTTCCTTCTTTCTTTCTATCATGATAAATTCTCAGCAAGTTGCCAAAATCACCTCTGCACAACTTTAGTTTCTTTTCCCTTTAAAACAAGCACAGAATGCCTGACAGGCTGTCAAAACAGAAAAGGACAGGAAAACAAATTCACACACTCCAAAAGGTCCTATCTATAAACAAAGCAACAACTATCATCATTTTGCTCAGTTAGCATTACCTGTCTTCTTTGCATTGATTTGTGCAATTTTGTTTACTTTGCAAAGAAGAAATTGTTCTTATTCTGTTTTCTTGTCAAGGGTGCCATCAGATATCTTGTCCTCACCTAGTACAAGTTTTGTATGGGTGAGACAAACCTCTTGTATCAAAGTTTAAGGCTCAGTGGTGTAGTGAAGCCAGGGTTTACAGCAGGGGTGCCCAAACTATGGTCCATGGGCTGGATCTGGCCCATGGGCCATAGTTTGGACACCCCTGGTTTAAGCAGAGAAAATGGCAGTCTAAAAGTTATCTCATCCTGTTGCAAACCAGATTGCAAGGTGTGTTTTACTTCCATTTCCACTGGGAGAAACCATGTGACTGGCCTGCTAGACCACGTGACTGGCCCACTGAACCATGTGACCAGCCTGTGGCCTGAAAAGTTTGGGCACCCCTGGTTTACAGGATTAAACACATGACCATCATTGACTGGCATGAGAGAGACAGCTTGTTCAATATCCTTTATTAACAGATTAGTCATCTGACCATATCAGGTTAAAATGTGATAAAATACATTAGATAGAATATGATTACAAAACCAGAATAAAAACATTAAAGGTAGAATAATAAAATCACAATAAAATGAGATATAAAATTTACTCAATAAAATTCATCACCTTTGCATGTAAACCCTATATGATCAAAAATATATTCTCTCTTGAATGGGCCTAAATAACTGACAGCTTATTAATTAACCATGACAACTCCATGGTTGCTATTTTGCACACATAAGTATCCAATAGGATTCTGGTCAATGGACTGTCTGTCTAGCAGACATCTAAATTTGCCTAACCTGGGAGAAAGGCCTCAACTGGAAAGCCTTGAGTATGCCATATCTCTCCCATAAGGTGGCATGAAATTATTTAAACTTCAAAATGTAATATGTAATGCTTTGTTTGAGGTTTGTATAACTGCATTTGTAATGTGGAGTTAAAAGATGCTGTTCAACTATACAGTTACAGAGAAACTGGAGAATGGGGGGTTGGAAGAAGAAAAACCCTGCTGTTGAGCAATTATTCTGCCAGTTTAGAAAATACCCTGTCTAGCAGGCAGTGAACTAAGTAGCCAAAATTATACAAAGGGCATGAATCACATCATCCTTTCAAGGTCTAAACATAGCTTATTTCACACAGATAGCAAGTAGGCTGCAGGGTCATACTTGAAGATGAAAATTGTTATGGGGTGGTATGATGATGTGACATGTTCTGTTGTATTCTACATTGTATTTGAATTTTTTAAAAAATATGACAGTTTTACATTGTTATTTCTATTGTTTTCTATATCTCTATCACTAATGTATGTGAAATAACTGTTTTTAAACAGCTTTGATTGTCATTTATATGAAGTCTTACTGCTTGTTCAGAAGTTATGCCATATGCTCCTGCTAAATAGATGTTAAAGAGGAACTTCTTTTGAATTGTTTATTGTCTCCTGATATTGGAAATGGGGTGCATATCTGCTAATTCTCATTTGCAAAGATACTGAGAATCCAAAAACAGATCCCCCCCCCCTTGGGACTGTGTCAAAAGAACCTAGTTTCCTGAGGGTTTAGAGAACTGTGTCTGTTGTGCGTTTTGAACAGGAACATTTTCTCTTCCTTGGTCAATTAGGGCACTAACAGAGATAGTCTCAGGTATGAGGTAGGCTAGAAAGCTCCCAGCTAGCTAGCACTCATACAGTAGACCTCTGGGCTACAGGTTGCCCACTCTGAAATAGACAAACCAGAACAGTTTCAGAGGGAACTATTGTAGGTGCTTGAAAATATAAAGATGTATATGAAGAAAAGTTGAAAGAACTGGGTGTGATGAGAAGATAAATCTGAAGGCATGACTTGACACCAATCATCATATACCTGAACAGTTATCAAACAGAAGAAGGCAAAGACTTGTACTTTCCAGTCCCATAGAACAGGGCTAGAGTTAGATCTAATATACTCAAGTTTATTGTGTTTTAAGTGTTTTTAAAGTCTGTTAGCCACCCTGAGTCCTTGTGAGAAGGGTGGCATAAAAGTTTGATCAAATAAATAAATAAATAAGTTACAAGATGACAGGTTTTAGTTTAATATTATGAGGAAACAATATACAGTAATACCTTGGATAACGACTGCATCGGATAATGCTAAAATTGGATGTTGCATAGGATAACGATCTGCTAGTATTCTCCGATGCAGTCGTTCGTAGCAGCAGGGTGGCTGGAAAGTTGAACGGGGTTCTCAGTTCAGCTTCCCAGCCACCCTGAAGCTGTGGAAGCAGGGGTGGGGTGGCTAGAAAACTGACAGGGGGCTCTTTTCAGATCTCCCCCCCCCCGGCT
Organism: Furcifer pardalis; assembly: GCA_030440675.1. Taxonomy (NCBI): domain Eukaryota; kingdom Metazoa; phylum Chordata; class Lepidosauria; order Squamata; family Chamaeleonidae; genus Furcifer; species Furcifer pardalis. The sequence goes on from CP126892.1 coordinate 29,755,181, forward strand.
TGCTAAGCAAACCAGATCAGCCCCCTGTTCCCTTTCCTCTTTGGAAAGGGAACAGGGATTTTTTTTAACATTGTGCGATCAATGCATCACACAATGTTAAAAACCGGATAACGTTATGACTTGTGGAACCAAGTCATAACATTATCCGAGGTACTACTATACAGTCAAACCTCACATAAAGAGCGCCTCGCTTAAAGAGTAACTCGCTCAAAGAGCAGAATTTTCTCTGAATGTTCGCTTCGCTTAACAAATAAAACCAACCAAAAACTCGCTTAACAAATAAATCAGGGTTTGCAATCTCCCCCACAATTGGTCACTTACAATGGTGTTTCGCTTAAAGAGCAAACTCGCTTAAAGAGCAATCCTGTGGAACGCATTATGCTCTTTAAGCGAGGTACAACTGTAATGTGAAGAACAGCTTGACAATAGAACTAGTTAGCCAGGAGGAAGAGGTCACATCAGATCATCATCATCGAACTGCAGAACTGGAAGGGATTTTATGGATCACAGTGAAGCACAGTGAAAAATCAAACTCCATAGCCAGATACCTAAAGCTTGAATAATTGATTTCCTATGTTATGCAAGAAATATGGGTAGATGGCTTGCAAGCCCCTCTCTCTAGAAATCCCTGGTGGCTAACCTTGGCACTCCGGCTGTTCTGGAACTTCAATTCCCAGAAGCCCAAGTCAGCACTCCTGCTGGTCAGGGCTTCTGGGAATTGAGGTTCCAGGAAAGCTGGAGTGACAAGGTTAGCCTTCACTGTGTCTAGATGCTATGAACAAGCACGTAACATTAGACAATCATCTGTAGAGGTGTGATTGTCTGAAAGTGGTCAACAAGTCTTGCCTTGATTCAATGAATGGAATTGGTAAATTTTAAAAGCACCCATCTCTGCTTCTGTGTCTTTTCTCAAATGAAAATTTTCTTACTTGTGCGGTTACAGATGGACCAATCATTAATACAGATTTTTAAAGAATGTATTTTATCACTTTAATTCAATCTACTTTTCTTCACAGCTGCTAATTTAACATGCTGGTTCTTCCAGATGAAAATGCCACATGGACAGCAGCTGTTCTAGTCTGCCAGAAGCTGCAAGTTTCAGAAATAAGTCCCTAAAGTTAAATTCCCATATGTATATTAAATTGTTAAAATAAATTTAACGTATTCATGAAGCCCTCCTCCAGCAACTATATTTTAAATAAATTGGTCATTTTCATGTCCACTGTCTTTGCTCTCCAGCTTTCCCATCTGTACATAGTAATAAAAAATACAGCAATGTAGTTCTTCTTTCATGTCCCAATCTAACCCCAGACTGCCAAATTAAAGCCACTTTCTTCATTTTGTTGTTGGCCAAACTTAAGACCTCATCAGTGCATGTTTCTCACAGTAATTGGCAGACCAGTAAATAAGCCAGATTCTGTATCTCTCCACATTCACACAGCGTGTTGTACACCAGCAGTCCCCACTTGAGCATGTTGGTCTTACATTTAGGGACTCCAACTCTCAGTCTATTCAGTGTCCTCCAAGTGACATAGAGAGGTTGAGTTCCTCAGTTATATCCTCCTAATGATGTTCCTTGTCCAGAGAGCAAGAACAAACATTCTTGAGGGTACAGAAGAGCAAAACCAAATTAAAAGATCTCCATCTTGGTTTTGCTCTTCTGTATCCTCAAGAATGTTTGTTCTTGCTATAAAGCTCTTCCTAGGTCTCAGCTGGTGGGCTTGTGGCTCATATCCATTCAGTGGATGTTGAGGGTCAATACAGTTGATCCACTGCTGGGATGTCAAAAAGTTTACTACCCCACCATGACATCATCACAGTGTGGGCGGAGTTAATGTCATGACATCATGACATCATGGGTGGAGCCAATGTCATGATGTAATGATGTTGTGGGTGGGGCGAAATAAAAAATAATAAAAAATAAAATAAAAATAAGCACACACACACACCTCAACACACCCACAACACAAACCCATAAATAAATTAAATAAATAAATACATTAAAATACACCAACCAACCCAAACACCCCAAACACAAATCAACCAGAGCTTTTAAACCAGAGCTTAAAGCTTATTCTGGCTAATCTTTCTCACACTAGGTCAGATGGAAGGAACTACAGAATGAAGTCACACAAGATGGCTTCATTTTGGCACTTTTCAACTTTTTAACAGTTAAAGAATTTAGGTACTAAGTCTTTGCCTAACTAGTTCTCTAGGATAATATGCCTTAATGTAAGTGTAAAACAGCTGTACCTCCTTAAAGGTTCTCAAATTGGAACAGCAACTGGAATAGTACAGGTGTAGCTTGTTGATGAGGTAACTCCAATACTTTGCTTAAAAACCCCAAGCCAGGCCACCAAGCCTGTCGGCTGCCAGTCCTTTTTAGCAACTGTGGTAATGCAGTAATACCCCGGGTAACACGAGTACCGTATAGCATGAAAACCGCATAACGTAACAAGATTTTCGGAAAAATCTTGTATCGAATAACGCGATTTTCACGTTATTTGGAACAAGTGTATGCGTGGGGGGGGGAGTTGGATTGGGTAGAACATCTACCCAATCCAACACCCCCCCAGCGCCCGACCCATCAAGTTTAGAAAGGGTACGGGGATCCTTACCCTTTCGAAACTTCAGGCGAGCGGCGCGCGTCGGTGGGGGTTAGCGCAGGATATGGGGGGGACCTCCGTGTCCTGAGCTAACCCCCACCAATGTGTGCCAGCCTGCAAGCCACCCGAGGTTCCGAAAAGATAAGGATCTTTACCCTTTCGGAACTATGGGAGAGGAGAACATCATCTCCCTGGCTTGGGAAAGAGGCGGCTTGGCCGAAATTCCCTCCCCCTGCATGGGGGTGAGGATTTCGACCAAGCCGCCTCTTTCCCGGGCATGCTATAGCAACGCGGATCGCACGTCAAGGGTCGGCTTTTTAAAAGCCCCCGTGTTGGCATCTCCCACGGGTGCGGGCGCGCCTGTCAGTTGGGGGCTGCAGAGGCTACAGGGAAGAGCTCCGTAGCCTCTGCAGCCCCCGTCTCACATGTGCACTCGCCCGTGTGAGAAGCCGACACGGGGGCTTTTTAAAAAGAGACCCAGTTGCCGGGACACATCCCCCTTCCTCCCCCCTCCCGCCACCAGGGCAGCAAAAAGTCTCGCCGCCAAAGCGGCAATGGCCAGATGGCCGGATACCTGGTGGTGGGAGGGGGGAGGGAGGGGGAAGTGTCCCGGCAACTGGGTCTCTTTTTAAAATGCCCCCGTGTCGGCTTCTCGCATGGACGCGGGCGCGCCTGTCAGATGGGGGCTGCAGAGTGTATGGGGAAGAGCTCCGTAGCCTCTGCAGCCCCCGTCTCACACGTGCACGCGCCCGCAGGAGATGCCGACACGGGGGCTTTTTAAAAAGAGACCCAGTTGCCGGGACACATCACCCTTCCTCCCCCCTCCCGCCACCAGGTATCCGGCCACCGCAGGGCAGCAAAAAGTCTCGCAAAGTGCCTAAATGGGCATTGCACATCAAGGCAAGGTATCAAAGCGGGGGGTGCCACCCCCCGCTTTGATCCCTTACCTTAACGTGGGATCCTCGTTTCGCGTGCCTGGGCAAGTTTCGGCTTTTCCGAATTCCCCCCTCCCCTGGGAGGGGGAAATTCGGAAAAGCCGACCCTTGCCCAGGCACGCGAAATGGGGATCCCACGTTAAGGTAAGGGATCAAAGTGGGGGTGGCACCCCCCGCTTTGATACCTTGCCTTGACGTGCGATACCCGTTGCTATACCCGGTTGGTAGAAGAGGCTCCCGCTGGCGCGCCTTTTCGTGCGCTGCAAGCGCCTCTTCTCAGGTTTTTTTAGCATTGTTGGATCAATGTATCGAACAACGTTAAAAACCGGACAACGTTATGACTTGTGGAACCATGTCATAATGTTGTCCGGGGTTCTAGTGTACATCAATATAGGTAAAGGTATTAAATACACATTAAAATACACACAGACCCTCCACATCCAAAGGTGAGTTACTTACCTTGGGGAGCAGGCTATAGGGAGCTTCAGGCTAGCAGCTTCTCTTCCTCCTCCCCACTTGGGAGGACAACAAGGAGACTGTGCATACGCACCAAGCACTGTAGGTGTGCATGCACACCATGTGCTTGGCACACATGCATAGTGTGGGAACCAGTGAATAGGTAAGCCCCGAAGGTGGTTCCCCCCAAAAGATGCTAGCGGTTCTCTGGGACACTGGGGAAAGTTACTACCGGTTCTGGCAAACTGGTGCGAACCCGTTAAATCCCATCACTGAGTTGATCTTAGTCTTGATCATCCTGACACTTGCTCACCTTTTCTAGTTCCATTATAGTTGTGTGTTGTTGTTGTTTTAAATTTCAATCATCTTCTGATTTCTTGGCTATGGTCTCCATTTGGATTGATGGCTGAAGCAAGACATATAAATTCTCTATTTCATTTTCATCACCCTCAACATTAAGACTAACATGGCCACCAGCTGAATGGGTAGGATCCAGGGTGAGTGGGGTGGGGGATGCCTCTTTGTAACTTTTTTCTTTGTAAGATTGTGTAATGTTCCTATGGGTTTTGTAATACTTTTGTAACTTTATGATGTATATTGGGGTTTTATCTTACTGTACTGTATTTTATGATATTCTATTGTTTGAATTATTGATGTATGATATTTCATTGTGTTGTGACAGTTTATTGTTCTGTTGAATTGTTGCATTGTGTTTGATTGTGTTGTGAGCCGCCCTGAGTCGGTTTTCGCTGAGTAGGGCGGCATATAAGTTTAATAATAATAATAATAATAATAATAATAATAATAATAATAATAATAATAATAATAATAATAATAATAATAATAATAATAATAATTCCAAAAAACTCCACATTAAAGTTAACTATTTCCTCTGCAGACATCAATGCTACAGAAATATGACTGAGTTCCATGTTTATAAAATCAGAAATATCAGCAGAATCCCATGCGTAAATCTTGAGTACCAATCACCAAACAAAGCAAGCTAATGAAAACTAGGGAAAGGGAAAGTTCTCCCTTGCTCAAAAGTCAGTCATATGTGACTCTATGGGTCAGTGCTCTTCTCTGTTTCATAGCCAAAGAGCTAGCACTGTCTGCATTTGCAGATGTTTCGTGGTTATGTGGCAAGCATGACTAGACAACAGAGTTAACGGAATGCTGTTTACCTTCCCACTGAAGTGGTCCCTATTTATCTGCTTGCAATTTCTTGCTTTCGAACTGCTACCCTGTTTCCCCAAAAATAGGACTTCTTCATATAGTAAGGTACCTCTTCTATTTTTCCCCACCTCAGAAATATAAGTGGGCCCCTGAAAATAAGGCACTCACCTAAATCGTGCCCTGGCAATCTGCTGTATCAGCAATAGATGTATACTGTATTCTTCACCATGGAAAAATAAAACATCCCCTGAAAATAAGACCTTGTGCATATTTTGGAGTTTTTAAAAATATAAGACAGTGTCTTATTTTTTTGGGAAACACGGTAGAGTGGTAGGAGCTGGGACAGAGATGGGAGCTCACTTGATCCTGCAATCTTCGGGTATCGAACTGCTGACCTGTCACCTTCCAGTCAGCATCTTAGCCACTTGAGGCATTATAACAAGTCCCATGGTAAAAAAAGCTCACACTGCAACTCTTCAGATGCTCACCTTGGTTAAGAATTTTGGTCTTCTAGTCTCAGCCTATTTCTCTGTTTCTTACTCAAGGGAAGTGATTGCCTACTAATGTTTGTGCAAGCTGCTGCTAAGAACACATGGGCCGGACCCAGCAGAATACTGGGGAATAAACAGTAAATCAGACTTCATCCTCTACTTGCTGCTTCTCCCAGATTGAAATTCTCAGTATGCATATATGCCTTATAATTCATAACTCATTTAAAAATGCAGCACTTTTGTATCTCCTAAGACTTCTGGAGTGATTTTGGTTTAATTATTTGTGCAGCACTTAACTGCACACAATACTTTGCAGTCATTAGCTCATTCATCTTTGCAGCAATATTATGACATTACGAAGCAGTTCAATATTCTTCCTGCTTTACACATTAAGAAATAGTAACTAGCTAGAAACCATCCTTAGCATCCTCCCAGAACTGGTAAAGGATATGATGAAAGCACACTCTTCCTCACTTGCTCTGGGCCCTCTCAGGCATTCAATCCAAGGTGGATTATTCCAAAATCCCCTATAGAACTCACCCAAAACTCATAGCAAGGAATGTATGTTCACCATTCGTTCTCAGCCACACCCAGCTGACCAAAACCTGGGACTTATCTGTATACAGGGCCCAGCCAATTTACTTTTATGAGAGGTTTTTGTTGTTCAGTCGCACAGTCGATTCCGACCCTCTGCGACCCCATGGACCACTGTCCGCCAGGCACTCCTGTCCTCCACCATCCCCCTCAACTCGCTCAGCTCTGTGCCCATTGTCTCTACAATCCCATCTAGCCATCTCATATTGGGCCGTCCCCTTCTTCAGCTTTCCTAATGGTCCAACTCTCACAACCATACATTGCCACAGGGAATACCATTGCTTTGACTATGCGAATTTTTGTTTTCAATGTGATGTCTCTACTTTTCACTATGCTCCCCAGGTTTCTCATCGCTTGCCTCCCAAGAATCAGTCGCCTTTTTATTTCATGGCTGCAGTCACCATCTGCAGTGAGCTTAGATCCTATGAGAGGTAGGGTAGCATTAAAAAGGAGGCCAGTGGACTTACTGTCTGTTACCCTGGCATCCCATTTCCAAAGAACACGCGTTGATTGAAGAAAATAAGTTTATTGAAGTTGCAGCATGGTTCTTGATGAATTAGGTTATATATCTCAGCATAGAAAAATAACCTATTCAAAATTTCGCTTTTAGAGAAAGAATGCTTTCAGACATATCCTCCCCTAAATAAAAAGAATATATCTATCTGTTCTAAATTACCATAATTAAGACTTCCAGAGATAAGGCCTGGTTGGATGGCCTTCCTCCCTCATATTGGTGTTTCCTTCTTGACCACCATTTTCAAACTCTCCTCTGGCCTTTCTGAAGCCATGTGCTCATGGCAAATATCCAGGGAGAAAGGGCTTGTAGCATTCACCCATTCCTCCTCCTCTCTAGGGTCTACATCTTCTCTGCTTCAGAATCACCCTCTGCCACTCCCCCTATCAAACTATTTGCTTAATTCTCTCTAGGTATGAGGTAATTAGCATACATCCAATAAAATCCCAGAGTTGAGGTAAACAACTCTGTTTGCATTGTTTAAGCTTGATGCCTCTCTGTCTATCTCTTCCCATCCGGGTCCCAGGGAGTAAAAACAAACAGGTGGCCTTTTACTAGCACATGAAGCCACATTTCTACTATAGACTAAAACCTAATAAACTCCATTTTGGATATGTGAAGGACTTGGGGCCTCATTTTATCACAAAGGGTTCTCTGGGAACCAAGGTTGCTGAGCCTGAAAAATAGATTGTTGAACAGTTATATGGTAGCTGTCATCTGGTTAGTTTCATTGAGGATGGAGAAAACTTGATTTTGCTTGCTTGTTTCCTTGCTTGGTGCTGCCAAAAGTGGAACTAACATCATGAATTTAAACTACAAGGAAGGATATTTTATCTAAACTTTAGTGAGAATATCCTTGACAAAACAGCTGATTGACAGTAGAGCAGGCTGTCCCAGAACATGGTACTCCACTGAAATTCATCTCCACTGAAATTCTGAAAACAGAAGTTGGTTGGCCATTTATTAGGAATGCCTTTCAGATCTCTTGCATCAGTTCTACTGGGAAACCTGTTCTCTAAATGACAGAAGAAATTAGTTAAAAGCCAGAGAATGTCCCTGACAGAACAAATAAATATATTCATTGTTTTCCTACACCATTGGTTCACATGTTCAATAGGCCTTGTTTTGCCTCTGAAAATGATACGCCCTTGACCACTTAACTGCAATATTAGGTAAAAGGTTTGGAGTCATTACCATAACTGAAATATTCTAGTCCCATATCCAAGATGTTGGGGGAAAGCAACACTTCCTTGCTGACCTCAGTGATTTGAAAGCTTACATCATTTGTCTGCTTCTGTATGTGTAGTTGGTCTTTAAGCAGATTTGATTTAATGCTCTATTTATAGATAATGTTGTTATAAGCTCTTGAACTATAGTTATCCATTTCTGTTGCACTCAGCCCTCCTCAATGTTATTGAAATGCTGTTTTTTGGCTGCCCCAATATTCCCTTTGCATAATGAGATGTGGCACTATTACAGGTTGAAATCACAGTTTATGGATTGCATGAAAGAAACTGTCATTTGCAATCATGTCATAGAGGGCTTTCTTCTTATGCTCCTTGGTGTGTTCAGGTTTTCCATGCCCACTTCTATCATTCTCAGGGATGGTGACTTCAGGCTGGAGTACCAGGGTTCATGATTGTATCCTGGAGGGATTTTTGTGTATTCAATTCAAGGAAAATTGAGGGCTTGCTTGTCCCCTAAATATTTATTATTTTATTTATTTATTTACTCACATTTGCTATCCCACCCCAATCGGGTATATCCGACTCTCAGCATAACAATTTTCCTTCTAGTCCCAGGGCAACAGTTCCATTTAGAGCTTCTGTGCTCACAGTCATTTTAATGAATGTGTGTAATCAGTGGTGAGATTCAAAAAAATTTACTACCTACTCTGTGGGTGTGGTATGGTGGGTGTGGCCAGGGGGAAAGCCCTGTGTTGCACCTAAATTAGGACTACATTATTTCAAAACTTGGATGGGTGGCGCCAGCCAGAATTTCTGCTACCGGTTCTGGCGAACTGGTGCGAACCTGCTGCATCCCACCACTGTGTGTAATGCTTATTGATGTAAAGTTGCAAGGCAATTGCTACCACACTCCTAAAAAGATAGTTCAATTTATGATGCTCTTTCTGACCTTGGACAGGCCTTGAGCAGGGCAAGAGTGTGTTCTGCCATAAGCAACAAGAAGCTGTTCAGATGGCTCCACCCTCTCAACTGCCTTTTAGAAATGTCCAGGCCAAATATGCTAGGACATATATTACACACACACACACACACACACACACACACACACACACACACACACACACACACACACACACACACACACACACACCATTGTTATAGGGATGAGTGCAACATTGCCAGTTTGAATGGGTATTGATCATGGAGAGTCAGAATCACTCTAGTGCCTTTCTTTACCAATGCTACATTCTAAATCTTTGGAGAAAAATAGCTTTATTCATTGTACTATTTTTAAAAAATTCTTAGTAATTCTTCCTTTAAAAATTGTAAACTGATATTCATGCATTGTGGTAAAATTACAAAAGTACCAAGCATCACCTCATATCTGTTTAATCTAGAATCATGTCAACAATTTTGAAACTGTGACCAAATAAGAAATATGTCATGTACCATATATAACACAGGTCATTGGTTGAACTTGTGGGGGCATTTTTGTTTGTAGCCAGCACAAAGAAACTGCTTCTGAGTTTTGTTGACCACAGATTCTCCTGGAGCTTCTGGCCACAGGTTGCCTCAAGGCAAGAGGTACACTTATGCTCATGATAATTTCTTCATCCTGTATGACAAGATGTCACCCAAAGTACTAGAATGCCTGAATTGTGACTCTATGGCACTTCCATGTTAGGCTTCTTATAACTTGCTTCTTTCTCTCCTTGGTCTACATCACTCTGAAAGGCAAATGACGTTATAAACTGGGGGGGGGGGAGCAACAAAGAAGGGTCTTAGACTAGTCAATCTGTCCATTTAAAGTTTTTGTATGCTGCCTTCTTGGACAAAGCCTTCTAAGGTAGCTTACCAAAGTTAATCAGAACTGCATAAAGGGCAGAATCCTCTTCATCCCCCTCACTCATAATGGGCTTTTGCAAAATCAGTTGGACTCTTTTGGAATATATATAAAGAGATATCCAATGCCTCACCTCCTTCATGTGCATAGCCTGTGTCTCTCAAAAGGGCAATGTCTAATTTGTGTAACAGCAGCCAGAGAATGCAGCAAGTTTCTTGGATGGAGTGTTAAACTATATCAATTTTTTTCAAGTAACCAATGATTTTAAAAAAACAATGACAAACACCAGTTTTGAAATTAAAAACAGCAACCATTTAAAATCTGCTTAAAGTCCAATTTAGAGCCTTCTATTAAAACATCCATTGTCAAAATGAGCATATATGGGGATGAACACTTCCTTTATGAATTTATGCCTACCTCATGGTGCTAATCCAGGTGTGATGAATTTCTTCCTTAGATATTCACCTTCATCTCCCATAATAATTTCACATTTTACATGTATTTAAAGACTATCTCCAATCAGCACTCCACGACCTCAATTTCTGTTAACCTCTGAGGGTGTATCTAGACTGTGTATTTGAACTGATTCTCCAGCAACAGCATTTAAAGTTATCTCAGATTGTAACAATTTCAAAAATAGAACTCGAGGCATTATAACCAAACCTATAGTTGCCAGGATTCTCTGAAAGAATTTACAGAACAAATATAAAATGGATAGAGGCTGAACTCTAGTAGTAAATTGCAACTAGAGTAGGCTAATTGAATCAATAGAATTGTTGGTGGAACTGACTCATCAAACACACACACCCCAAACACTAATTCAATGAGCTTTCTCTAGTTGTGACTTACTACTAGATTTCAGCCACCGGTTTTTTAATGTAATTGATACTAACACGATATAGCAATCTAAAATAATGTACATTACTAATAGTGATGTAATGAAACAAAAATAACAGTGAAAAGAATGAAGTTCACCATCCCGGATAGAACCATTGTATTAAAGTTCTGAAGATACCCTCAGAACAAGTGAGGTACATACTGTGCCAGAATGTTTCCTGCTGGATTCAAAATATGATTTCTGAAAAGAAAACCTGTCAGTGCATGATATGAATTGAAAGTCTAGGTTTTGCAGAGCTTTTCTAAGAAACCAAAATGTGTAATTGGTTGGTTCCTTTGCTGAAAGGTTTTTTTTAAAGCCCAATGAGGTTTTAACAGTATTCAGAAGCATTGCTGCTGTAATTTGAAAAGTAATTTTTCACTCCTTATAAGCTCTTGACAAAAGAAAACTGAAGAGCTAAAAAATAGATTTTACCATCCATTACAGCCATTGTAATTCAGGGTATAACACAATTGTTACATTTTAGAGCAATGTGTCTAACTGCTATTGCTATTCATTGCAAGTTAGGGCGATTTCACAATAGTGGTGGTGGCCCCAACAAATGTTAGGACCATTGATAGGTTAATATTTATTTATTTATTTATTTTATTCAATTTCTATCACCACCCCCTCATCAAAGCGACTCCAGGCGGCTTACAATCAACCATAAAAAACACTCAAGTATAAAAACATCCCTATAGCATTTAAAATCATAAAAACATTTAACATTTAAAAGCCATTAAAATGTCCTCCCAACGTTCACAATAGGTTAAAACTAAAAAACTGAACAGCCTTTCATATAAGCCAACCAGAGGGGGGGGGTCTGCCCCACCAGCAGCACCCCACACCTGCTGAGCCAGCCAAGTTTTAAGGCCTTTGCTAAAGGTCAATAGCTCTGCCTGGGGGCATAGTTCGGTCCGCAGGAGGTTCCACAGGGCTGGAGCAGATACTGAAAAGGCCCTCCTTCTAGTGCTAGAGAGGCAGGCCTCTCTAGCCAATGGAACCATTAAGGAGCCCCTCTGGTCTTCTCTGGTGGGATAGTCTGATCTTCTTTGAGTAACACAGTCTCTTAAGCAACCTGGTCCACTAACTATGTAGGGCTTTAAAGGTAATCACCAGTACCTTGAATTGTACCCAGAGGCACACCAGCAGCCAATGCAGCTCCCTCAACAGGGGTGAGGCATGGGCATAATGGCCACACCCAATCACCACATGAGCAGCCGCATTTTGCACCAGTTGGGGCCTCCGAATGGTCATCATGGTAATGCTCAGAATGAGGTGGTTCTTGTGGCAAACAGTACTTCAGTGTAAGAGCTATCATGGAATATGCCATAATTAAAGTGGTCACACATTTAGGGGGGAACCCTGCCCCAATTATGCAAGTCATGGTGGCCACTAGTCTTTGTATACAGGAGGCACTGACTCAGTCAGACAGCTTGTCTGAAACTCCTGATGCTACCAAAAAGTAAACAATGGCCTAACTGTCTAATGGAACGTGTCCACAAAATAATGATTAAGGTCATGAATTAAACCTAGAGTAAGTAGATCTTGAGATATGAGACAACTGTTTCTAAGGACTATAGCTTTTTCTATTTTATTTATTCAAAACTTTAGTATCATGCCCTTCTTCATATGACCTCAAGGCAAGATACATATGAGCAACCCAATTTGTCCATAGAACCATTTTGTAAAGTAGAAAGCATATAACTGGCAAAAGATAACTGAAGAAGTTTGCAGATAATCCAAAATATGGGGTATGGAAGGTATAATGACCCCAGCACATTGGTTGATCTGAGCCCCCTCTCTTTTTCTACTTTTAATTAGTAGTTGTAGAATCTGGTGTGTTTTTAATCTTTTTCAGATTTTAATTTTTAAAGTTGTAAGGTTTTTAGATGGAAGCTCCCACTTCCTAATCCTGGGCCTTATCTTCCCAGGGGAGGAAAAGACTAACGTCCTCTGGCCGGAAGGAGGAATGGATTTTAGTTGTTCGTGTTGTGTGTGTGTGTTACTGTTTTTCTTTTTTTTCTTGATTGTAAACTGCCCTGAATCGCCACGGCGAGTGGGTGGTGATATAAATATAAATAAATAAATAAATAAAATACAGGCATTCACTATAAGTGTATCAGCACGAAACAATTAACAGTATTGTATTTTGATATTACTTAGTGTTTACAAATTACGTGTCTATGTCAATAATAATTAGGGATGAGATCTCTGGATTTTCTGACCTACAAATACCATAACTGTCCTTTCTATAAGTTCTAGCTACCTTACAAAAGGTGCAAAATGTCATTACAAATATAGTAAAGCAGAAAGCATAAGCAGTAAAATAATAAAGTAGAAAGAAGTATTACACCTCTCTGTTTGTCAAAGAATGGCAGAAGGATGAGTAATTGCAGAGAATCTCTTGAAATTTGGCTATGGCTAAAATATCTTGCCCTTATATACATTTTACAGCATGCAGCTGCTCATTAAGTGTGTCTCTGAAAAGCTAATTTCTTAGTTGCTTATATTTTGCTAATTGGTAGAATGATAGAAGAGCATCTCACTAATGAGCAAAATGAAAACAAAGGATAGCAATATCAGACATCAAAACATAAACACCTGTTAGAAGTGACTGACTATCAAGGTGATGATGAACCTTGGCACTCCAGATGTTCTTGAACTTCAATTCCCAGAAGTCCTGATATAGAGAACCACTGGCAGTGTTTACCTCAACATCCTTGTTTGCAAGAATCCACATGTTCTTATTCTTTGTGCAGCAAAGAAAATCATTTATGATGTAGACCAGGGGTTCTCAACCTTTTCCAGCCATGGGCCTCAGACAGATGAGTGGGCCAAACACATGGTCCCCCCACCCTTGTAAATGCTGCCATGAAATACATCCACAGTTGTTGTAAACACATTTATGACAGCCACAGGTGCATTTATGGCACATTTTTGGCTGTTTTCGCAGCTTCTGCTGCTTCTGGCAGTGGCAAGAGGGTGGGTGGTGCATTTTTTTGGCTGTTTTCACTTCTTCCACCATTTCCACTGCTTCCGGCAGCAGTGGCAGCAGTGGCAGGAACAAAGGCAGTGGGCTAAATGAAATGGCATTACTGGTCAACCCCGGCCCTTGGGCCATAGGTTGTGAACCCCTGGTGTTAGATGTAAACTGGCTTAGGTACAATTCATCAATCTTTAAGAGCCACAGTCCTGCAAAGTGGGTTAGAAGTCTCTGATGACACGTGAAGAAGTTCAATAAACTAAAGTTCACCCAATTTTCTAGAAAAGCAATTAGAATTAAAATGGGATAAAACCAATACAGTATGTCTGTAGTGATGGCAGCCAAAGTGCTACAGTAGATGGGCATTTTGTACAATTGGGAAATGCAGTGCTTATATCAAATTAAATTTGACGTGTAGATTTGTGAACAGAAGAAAGGATTGAGATTCTACAACATCAATAGGCAAGATCAATAATATTCGAGCTGTTTTGAGGAACTGTGTTACAGAAAAACAATCCTTTAAATGACTGCTGTAGGCATTACAACTGACAACAATTTAGCTCAAATATAACTAATCATGGTTTCACATCAAGTGTTTAAATATGCAAGAGTCCGAATCAAAAAATAGCATTCAGCTCACAACAAAAGTAATAAAAAAGCAAACCTACAGAAGTTAAATAAGAGGTGAGTTTTAGTCCAAACTTTAAAAGTGATTATCAAAAGTGAGGAATTCATTAATGAGATAAATTTTAGTGTCCTTATTAGCTCCTGTAAAGTTTTGACAAAAAATCAGAATAATTTCCTTATTCCTACCTGCTTCAATGTAACTTCTCTCGGTATATATCTAAAATATGATACAAAAAGGCATCCTTTGAAATTTCAAAATCTTGGTTATAATTAAGAATGAGCTTCAGAAATAAGACAGAATGGAATCAATCTATTCCTCCATAGGAATCCAACAGCCACTGTTGGAAATGAATCTAATTCTTCCTCTGCAACTTTTACCTCATCTCTGGATGAGAAAAGAGGCGGGTTGAGTGCCTAGATCTTTCTTTATTCATGTCAGATGCACCACCAGCATATAATAACATACAAAGCTAAAATTAGTAAAGGTAAATTAAAAAGGGCTAGATGACATCTGCCCAATAATACCCCAGTCCTGTAAAACTTTATTGCTGTGAAAATAATGAGGAACCTCATTGCCTAATATGCTGTTTACTATAGCATGAGGAGGAACTAAATCTAAGTACAGTATGTCCTAAAAGCTTGCTATGCTCTTTGCCAGTTTCTATCTTCTTACTCCTATCTTATATTTTGAAGAACTTTGTCAAGTTTTTAAATCTTGAGGAGACGGAAAGGTTACCCCGACTATCCGCAAAAACTTCTTCTAAACTGTTCCTACCAAAATAATCTTTTTGAAGTTTATTTTATTTGCTTAATCATGACTCATGGACAAGATGACTTCTTATAGATTTCTAATTCTACTTCTATATTGAAGCAAAGGTGATGTTTATCTATATATTTATTTGACTATGTTATATGTGATTTACCCTAAGCCTTTATTCTGCAATAAAGATTTTTGTACCTTCCCTAAAACATGTTTTGCTTATCCCAGAGAACATAGTATGTATTCCTCCCTGCCATTTTTCAGGAGTAACCAAACCCTACAAACTTCATGTCCCATCAATAACCGGAAAACCTCCTTACAGAAATGTGGGCACCTTGGGAAGCCCTTCACATTTATAAGCTCCTACACATACCTTTCTGTCTGTACCTGCCAGAATTTGACATCCTTGATGAAGGTCACCTATCTAAGAAGAGAGCACTTCCTCTGCAGCAGAGCTTCTAATTATGAAAATCCTTACCAAGGGGAGACAAGGTAGACCCATCCCTCTATTTTATGATTTCTGACAACACTTTCATGTGCACCAATCATTGGAAGAAAGACCAAGTAGTACAATAGTTCTCTGACATAGTGAGTCTGTTTCTTCTTGCTCAAATAGAAGGGCCAATTTTTGCCATCGACCAGAATCTTCCCCACAAACATGGCTTTTGGTTAACATAAATACATTTCTAGAATGGATTCCAGACTTGCTTCTTTTCAGTAGATTCTAGACCTATTGCAGAAATATGTGGGTGACAGGAGATAGAGCATGGTTGGTTTTCTTCCCATGTTTGGAAGCACCAGGAGTTGGTGACTCTAATTTTGCAAGGATAATGAATCCACTCCAAGTTTTAGTCCAGACATTAAAGGAGCTATTCAAAGTGCTGGACCTTATCCCCAGAATAAGTTCAGCGCCTTTGATACTTTCTGTAAAATAAAAGCCAGAACTTGTGTCATTAGTGTCCACCAAGAAGAACAAGTAATTCACCACATGCTTTGTGCCCAAGAAGTCCCACATCACAGATGAACTCTAATACAGCTAAAGAATATCTCTATCCTGTGCTAGAGCTTGCCCCATATACTCTAGAGTTTCCAGTGGGCTGTGATATCACAATTTCCTTCTACAATAGGAGCTTCAGAACATACTTTGTGATATGATTGACCTACAGATGCCTTCTAACTTTAGCAGGACAAATCACATAGTACACTGAAGTAACGATGATGGCCATGTCTACTTTCCACTTCAAAAGTCTTTTACCATACATAGTGTGCAGCATAATATTTGTGAGTAGCATCCCTGTTCTGAGATTGAGGAAGATTTATCCTCTACATTTATCCTGGTCTCTCCCACATCTTTTTTAATGCAACCTAGAAGTTCTCTTTGTCTCTTTTTAATGGTTTGAAACAATCATAAGGCTAGCACCCTGCTTTGCCTATTCTGCCTTGCACAAGGCAATGATTGTTTAAACTACTGGATTTGAAGTGATGTAGGAAAAACAAATGTGAAGTGAAGCTAATGTGTGCACTGGATGTGAACAGCAGTCGTAAGCGATTTTCTAATTAGATGTCAGTGGGAGAGACAACCCCAGAATCAGCCCTTGAGGGTTACAGAGGTTGGAGGCAAAATTCAGTGACCAGATTTTATTCAGTAACATTTACTAAAGGAGGGAGGCAAGAAGAAGAGGGCATGAGTGATAGAAATATACTTAAACTTGAAGTTCATACAAGGGCAGGTATAAAAAGAAACCGGAAAACCTTCTGCTGAAGACATGAAATATAATCAGGAGTGTGCAGGGCACCATGGGAAGGCGCTGGACAGGGAGTGGTGGGGGCACCTATTTGGGGTGCCATACATTGCTATTGGCAGCCCAGGGCACCAGAGGTGAGGGCGGGGTGGGATAAAGCCTGATTGCCCAATATACCAGCACACACCTGAATATGATCAGTGTACTTCAGGCTCACTTACAGCTTGGTTACAATAATCTTTGGGGAAAGGGTTAAGGTTGATGTAAAATTGGATGGATTCATTTTCAGATTTGAAAATCAAAGCAACAACAGCACTTGATAGCAATTGACATTTGTGTAATGCTCAAGACTGTTTGGAGGACTTCAGATTACATTATGTCAGTAGTTTTCAGTTATAATGAAAGGAAAGATAAGGGTGAAGCTTATTATGCTTTAGGGCAGTGTTTCCCAACCTTTGGTTTTTTGACTTCAATTCCCAGAAGCATAAGTCAATTTCCCCAAAGTTTCTGGGAATTAAAGTTCCCCTGTGGGAATGTGAACTACTCCTTTGGGGTTATTTTGTTCCATTTTGTTTTCTGTTTGGTTCTCACGGGATCAATAGCATAGTAGAAATATCTGCTGCACTGTCTGGCAAGGTTAAAAACTGACTCTCAATGTTTTTCATAAAAGATGATCATTTATTTCAGAACAAAGCTTGAGGCCAATATTTTAGAGAGTGATGTGTTGAAAAAGTACCTTGATTTGAGGCTAGATATAAGATGTTGGGACAGTTTTGCTGCTTCCCATCCACTCAGTATCTGCATTTGTCTACAGCAGGGATTCTCAACCTGCGGCCCACAGCACAATTTCATGTGGCCCACCACCACCTCCACCACAGTAGGAAGTGTCATGTGGTGGAGGAAGGGCAAAATGGCTGTCCGGCCCCCAAAGCTGTCTGAGGGAGCATGACCCAGGGGCCGGCTTTAAAAGGTTGATAACTCTTAGTCTGCAGAATAAACAAACATTACATATGAATATTTTACATTTTAAGTTTAGTATTTTGACAACAAAATGAAATGAAAATTTCACCCATCTAACAGGTTTCTAATAGTCAAATTGAAGAAAAGGAACTATTCTGAACACAGAAATAACCCTATTTTACCAGCCTGCCACCAGCGGTGTGCTGGCCCATGGAGATACAGGAACTCATCCCAGTGCACTCCAGTGACTGGCGCCCCCCAGAGGCAGGCAGAGGTGACAGGAATGTATGAGATTTCTTCCCTCAACCCCCCAATAGGCACCCCCATCACTTCTTGTCCACCACCCTCCCAAGGTGCCCAGCACACCTCTGCCTTTCACTACAGATCTGTTAAAGATTAGGATTTTTTTTAAAGAGGTAACAACCTGAAGTTAGTAGCAATATAGATGACTATATGGGAAATCAAACTAAGACATCCAACTTAGGATGCATAAACCTATTAAGTTTTGGCATCTCCCACATTTCTTTTTTAACTCTAAGTTCTTTTTGTTCATTAAGAAATTCATGATTTTTCCCCAAAGATAATCTTTAAAAAACAACAATACTGAAATGACATTGTCTCCCATTCTTACCTGCAGCAAGAAGTAGCCCTTAACACTATGATTCATGATGAAACCTACCTAAAGAAATGTAGATTACATTTAGCTGACAGGCAGTAGGATTAATAGCAGTGACTTTATTTATTTATTTATTTATTTATTTATTTATTTATATCCCATCCGTCTGGGATATTTTCCCTTTCTGGGTGGCATACAACAAATTAAAAGATTTTTACACGTAACAATATAAAATTAAACATAAAATAATAAACAAAGCCACCAACAATAAACCAAACAGATTAAATTATGGACAAATGAAACATACAGTAACAATACTCCAAAGAATTGTTGGCCATGGTAAAACAGCAAGTTAATTAAACCTATTGTTTGGCAATTGGAATAATCTCTTTAAAAGCCTCCTTAAAGATAAAAGATTTAAATGGTTTTTAAATATAGACCCATGGTTCCCAAAGTGGGACACATGCCCCACAAGGGGGCAATTTGATTTTTAGGGGGGACAATTCAAGAATGTTTAGACCAGGTTAATCCTTTTAGGATTCCTACACATGGAAAGGAGTTCACTTTTTGAATAAGAATTATATGTCATAAGGGGAAGGCATCAGGATTTTAGAGATGCTTCAGTTGGGCATGGCCAAAAAAAGCTTGGGAACCACTAAGACAAAGATGGAACCTGGTACAGTTCAACATGTAGAGAGTTCCAAAGTGAGAAAGTTCTTTTTTTAGTAAGAGGTTTTATTACTAATCTTGGGGTCAGCACCTGGAACTGCACTGTGTACAAAAAACAGGTGATGTGGACTGATGTTCTAAGGGGAATATATGACATTAAACCAAACATATCTTCTTAGCCTAGCCTACTTTGCAGGGTTTATTATGAGAATAGGGGAGGAGGGAAACACTGGAAATTGAGAGAAAGAAGGATATAAGGTAAACAAACAAATGAATAAGTAAATGAATTAGATGTGAACTCAAGGATGTGGTGGTTGATATTACTTTTAGGAATGAGTGCTTTTTCTGTCTGTATCTGGGCAAGTACCTGCTTCCCATCTGCTCAATCATGCAAAGGTATCATGCATATATTTGTGTTCTCAGTCAGAATGAAAAGTATCTAAGCCTTTATCTGGCCCTGGAATTGACCAGATAAATACACATGCATCTGAAACAATATACTGTATATTGCTTGTGCACTGTAAGTCTTGTATAGTTGCCTTGGACCCCAACTTATATTGTTCAGTTTCTGGCTTTTCTTTCTGGAACACAACTCTACCCTGAAGACATAAGCTCTTTTTAAGTATGTTTGTACTCATGATTATATTTCTGATAAATAGTTTTGTTTTGGGGTTTTTTTGCTTTCCTTTTATTAGGTTTTGCTTTTCAAATTGCCTAATCTCTTCACATTTTTCTGAAATATGATTGCATGTCTTTTCATTCATTTTGGCTGATGTTGTGTAAATTTTTTATAAAACTACTGAAAGCATTCTGAAGCTGGCCTAACTTCTAGATTCATGCCCAAAACTGTAAATAAGGAAATGAGAGCTTTGAAATGTGGTGCTGGAGGAGAATTTTGAGAGTACCCTGGACAGCAAAGAGAACAAATAGTTGATCTTAAAATAAATCAACCCCAACTGCTCCTTAGAATGTCAAATGCTGATGATGAAGTTAAAGTACTTTGGACATCAAATTTGAACAGGGAATTCACCAGAGAGAGCCTGATGCTGGGAAAAGTCGAGGGCAAAAGAAGAAGGGGGTGGCAGAAAACGAGATGGCTAGGTGGCATTGTTGATGGTTATGGGCACAAAGCTGGGTGGGTTGAGGAGAATGGCGGAGGATGGGGTCCCTGGTATGTGGTGGTCCAATCAACTGTGCGACTGAACAACAACAACAAAATATTCCAGTCGACATACTTGCAGATATTCTGGGAGTTGTAGTCTTTAATAAAACAACCTCTTTTCATCTCTCCAAGAAAATAAGTTAGCTGTTTACTGCGCCTTGTTTTCAGAATTCCTTGACTAGCTTAATACTGTATCTAATTTAAGCAGGGGAAAATGTAGAGAAGCGTGTTTTTCATTTGATTTCTATGCTCTCAGTCTATCAAAGAGAAGAATCTTGGCAGGCTCAGCAGATGGTATATTGAAACTCATTCTTCTACACTTATAAGGTAATGCTGGGCCAAAATATAGTTGGTTCTACAATCTACTTTAGTTACAGCCTTCTGTCTCTCTCTTCTCATTTGGCAGGGTTCCAATTTTCTATCAGGAATGGTTTTAGTCCTGTGTGAATAGATGGGGTACCAAAAAAGAAATGGCATGAGGAAATTTGCAGCTGGGTTTCAAGAGTAATATTTTCTGTAATAATTATTTAAATTGTAACATTTAAATTTACAGGAAGAGCCTGTACTTTAGGGCCTCTCTCCCCCACCCGAACAGCTGTGTTGTTGGTAATACTTACTGAACACAGCTCATACAGATATTAAGCTCTTGAAAAATTTCAAACTTTGTCACTGTTTTAGACTCATGTTTACACAGTACATTAAAGCACACTCTGCAGGTCAGGAAAGGACTCAAAGGAATAAAACCATTCTTACTTTGTTGTGTCCTTTAGATGAAAAAACTGGGGCCCTTTCCCCTCATGCAATGTGAATATAAGTATAAAACAAGTCTTACATGCTATGGATTATATTGATCTTGGTTATTGTTGAGTTATTCTGAGTTTGCACACAGGACATTAAACATGATTACTAAATCTCAGATTATGAATAATATTCTCCCTTGAAATATATCTGTGCCAGCAGATAGTAAAATAACCAATCAGCCATAGTAAACTTTACTTTAAAACATGTTGAAGACTAAGCTAACATTAACTGAACATTTGACTTGGCCTAGATTTGGTTGGTGCTTGGTAGACATCTTACAACATTTATATGACAGACACTTATCAGCTTCCTAACAGCTTCCAAACCGACTGTTGCAAACTAATAACAGACATTACAGCATATTAACCGAACTGATCGAAGATTAACTTAATTGCAGACTAACAGAAAATTAACTGAAGCAAAACTGACACTTCATCTTATAACTGACAGTTAATCCTCTAAACATTTATTGGCTGACACTACAAGCAATTTGATTATTTATATACTGTATATGCTCTTATACAAATAATACAGCACATTCATTCTTACGGACACAAATGCTAGTAAAACACATTCAGCAATCCTGTTACACCACACACAGAGAATGGGTTGCATAATATATACAGTCAAACCTCGCATAAAGAGCACCTCGCTTAAAGAGTAACTCACTTAAAGAGCAGAATTTTCTCTGAATGTTCGCTTCGCTTAACAAATAAAACCAACCAAAAACTCGCTTAACAACTAAATTGGGGTTCACAATCCCTCTGCCGGAAGTCACAATTGGTCACTTACAATGGTGTTTCACTTAAAGAGCAAACTCGCTTAAAGAACAATCCTGTGGAACGCAATATGCTCTTTAAGCTTACCACTGTACATATATTAACAATTATGACTAGGTTTAAGGATGAGGTATGTCTTTTACTATGACTGTAAGACATAATAAGTCATGGCTGTTAGTATTGGTAAGAAGGATATTTTATCATGAACTTCTTATTACCTTTACTCATTCTACACAGTGGGTGAGTCCATGAGTCACTGTATCATTTTAAAATATTTTATTTACTATATATGATTTTCCTTTATTTGTGAAATTCCCCATGTCCTGTGTGTGTAGAAGTTAGACTCTGTCTAGGATATAGAACTGTCATCATTCATGTTGCTAATTGACACAGGACACAAGAGCAAGAAATAAAGAAATCAACAAAATGTTGCAATGTGGAATGTTTCTCATCATGCTTCCAGCTATTCCATTTCTTTGCCCCTGTCTTCTGGTTTGCGTCTTTCCTTTGAATTCACAGTACAGTTTTAACTACACAATGGCTGGTGCTCAGAATACAGTGTGTCTTGCAAGTAGATGAATAGGTACCACTTTGGTGGGATGGTAAACATTGTTTCATATCTAGTCATGCCTGCCGCATGACCATAAAAACATCTACAGATGCAGACAGCATTGGCACTTTGGCAGTAAACAGAGATGAGCATCATACCCTAGAGTCAGATATAACTGGCTTTCGAGCAAGGGTGACCTTGACCTAAAGTTGAGGTTACCAGACTCTCCCCAAGGATTTTATTTTTAAAATGAATATATATTACTTGAAATATAGCAGCTTCTCTGGTGGCTTAGTGGTTAAGGAGCTGAGCTGGAGACTGGAAGGTTGGGTTTTGATACCCAAGAGCTGCACTTGGGGACATAAAAGGAGACTCATTTGGGTGTCTCCTAAAAATCCTTTCAACCCAGAGTAGTCTCTGACATGACATTATTATTGTACTTGAAATATATAAATTATGCCTGAAATCCTCTTGCACAGATACACAGGCAGAAGGAAAATAGCATAATATTCATTCACTTCCAGCTGCCAATTAAAGAGTTGCCTCTTTGATTCTCGGGGATGGGGGTGATTCCACACAGTGCCATACAGAGAGAGATGCCACCTAATAATTGTGCAGCAATTAAACTGTAGTAACACAGCCAAAACTGTTGGCATTGTGAGTTCAATCCTGGCAGGGATCAAAGTTGACTCAGCTTTCCATCCTGCCAAGGTTGGTAAACTGAGTACCCAGCATGGTGGAGGCAATGAATGCTAATTACATTGTGAGCAGCCCAGAGAGTACTCTAATCACTACAGGACAGCATATAAAGGTACTGTAATTGCTATTGGTCCTGAAAGACTCAAAGCACCTACATCAAGTGGGCATCTACTTATCAGCTACCATCCTGGCCTTTCAAGATTAAAATTAAGGAGAATTAGAACATATGTATCTTCAAGGAACAACACCAATACAGTCTTTTCAAGTTTGGAAAAGAACACATAGCTTTACATCTGCATGTGCTACAGAAGTCTTGATGTTAGCTGATCCAAATGCTCTTGATGCTGGCTGCTTTTGGGCAAAAGTTAATCTGTATATTTATCAAATGAACTGTAATGCTTCTGATATGAACAAAGAAAAAAGAGATCAACATGTAGGAGAGATATATAATAGTTGCCAGAACAACAATATCTTATTCACTGTGACTTCAGGGCCAAAACATGGGTCCAGCAGGTAAGCCCTTGTGATATCTTAGGGCTCAATGGAGTCTTAGGAATGGGATTTGGACTGGAACGGCTTCTCAGCTAGTAAATTTTGAAATAGGTGTAAGGGAAGTCTGAGCAAATTAGCTAAGAATCCAGGTAAATCCAGGAAGGCAGGTGACATTGCTTTGCAGAACTGGAGAAAAGTTATTTTGGTGGCTCAGGCAGCAAAACGGGCTCAACACACACAGAGGTAGCTGCCATTCCTGCTAGGCTTGAATCATTCACAATCCTGTCTGCAGCAGAGGGAACGTTCTCTGCCAGGCTCTGCACCATTGCTGTCAGTGGTTGCCCAACAAAAAAGTACATTCTTCCTCAATTTCCTCCATTTAGCATTATGGACTCAAATGTCTGTTTACCCACAACACTCTTCTCAGTCCTCTTCCCTCATTCCTGATCTTTTTGATGCTCTGGTGTTGTACAAGCAGATATCATACAGCTGGCAAAACAATTTTGGGAGTTTTCTCCCATGAAAACAGAGTTTCCTTGGTCTTTTTAATGAATTGCTGCATGGGTAGCTTGTATGTATGGATCCTTTTTTCAGAAGAGCTGATCATCTAGCAAAGGTCAGGATTGCCACTACTAGCAAGTGCAATCCTACAATCTCTTAGCTCCAATACAATGGTCATCCCTGTATTAGTCATCATTAAGGCCGTGAACATTTCATTTGATCCATATTATTTTATGCAGTTACTGAACATACACATTTTCTAAGAAATTGTCCATGTTAGACTTTCTTAACTTACTGGAAAAGTTACAGTGGGCGGGGGGCGGGGGGCAGCGGTGTGAGATGGAGCAGGAAAGAAAAAGCAACCACAAAATATTGTTACAGTTTAGAGACTAACAAATTTGTTTTTGCAGATCAAAGGCCACTTCTTCAAAGAATTGTAAAGAAGACTTACTCTTGAAGAAGTGGATTTTGATCCACAAAAGACTTACAGTGAAATGAATTTGTTAAAATTGCTTCAAAAATATTCAGCCCGTTTTACTTTATTTGTCTTATCTTTCTTTTCCTTC
The DNA here is from genome assembly GCA_030440675.1 of Furcifer pardalis. Taxonomy (NCBI): domain Eukaryota; kingdom Metazoa; phylum Chordata; class Lepidosauria; order Squamata; family Chamaeleonidae; genus Furcifer; species Furcifer pardalis. Next base: position 29,779,770 of record CP126892.1, read on the forward strand.
CATTAGTTCTGCCTTCAATCTATACACCTTCACAATCCAAAGGATGGATTTGAATGCCATCATGGCCATTTTCAAAACATACATAAAAGCATGTTTATATTTTACAATATGCTGAAATCTGTGCACAGCTGGAAATACATGCTCAGCACTGTTTTCTAGAACACACACAACAATGTGCATATTTGGAAAAAAAGGAGAACATGATGATCCTCAGAACTTACTGGAGGTGGGATGGAGAGACAGATGGGAGGCAGATTATCATATTAAATTGGAGGAGGTTGTGAAACTGGTTGACATGGAAGCAACCATATGACACAGCTGTTCTTTCCTCAGTCATTTGTTGTGAAAGAAGTGAGGGGAAACTACCTAATGATGGGGAAAAAATCTGCAAATAAATTTCAGTGAAAGATCCAAAGATCTAGATAAATATCTATACAACATGCTACTTTTGTCTTTTGGGTTTTGCTAACCTCAAATTAGTCATGCCCCACTTTTGATTTTCTCCATATCCAACTGCATATCTGGTCATCAGTTATCCCCATGTTCTTCTCCCCGCGCTCTTCCTGCCTCACATCCAAAGGACAAATTCCACAGGAACAAATGCCCAAGACATCCCCAAATTCAAAGAGGCATAATATCCCTCCAGATGTTGCTGGCTGCTGGACAGCAACTGCTACCTCCCTTCCCAATAACTACGGTTGTAGCAGCTGACAAGAGTTGCAGCTGAAGAATGTCTGGAAGGTCGTGGATTTCTGATTGCTACACTTTCTACCAGCTACAGCATCTGGCTCCAAAGAGTGGACAGGGGAAGAAAGGATTCTTTTCATTAATTCTAATGCTGCATAAAAACAAAAACCTCTTAGCTATCACAAACACTAAAACTATTCCCTCTTTTTGGCCTTGCCTATCCCTCGAACCTATGGTACTTACCAACTACCGACCGGTATCCAACCTACCCTTTTTGGGCAAGGTCTTGGAGAAGGCAGTGGCGTGGCAGCTACAGGAAGTCCTGGATGAAGCAGATTATCTGGACCCTTTTCAGTCAGGATTCAGGCCCGGATATGGTACAGAAACTGCATTGGTTGCATTGGTAGATGATCTCTGGAGAGAACAGGATGGAGGCCATCCGTCTGTCCTGGCTCTTCTTGACCTCTCAGTGGCCTTCGATACCGTAAACCACGGTATCCTTCTGGGAAGGCTCCAAGGATTGGGGATCCAGGGCACTGTGTTGGCCTGGTTTTCCTCATTTCTGAGGGGCAGGACCCAGTCGCTGTGGTTGGAGAATAAGAAGTCCAGCCCTAGGCCCCTTCAATATGGGGTGCCGCAGGGCTCGGTACTCTCGCCTCTCCTATTTAACATCTACATGAAGCCACTGGGTGAGATCATCCATTCCCACGGGGTGAGGTATCACCAATACGCAGATGATACCCAGCTGTACATCTTGGCCCGTGGGGACCAAGCAGTGCAGTGGAAGTCCTTTCCAGGTGCCTGGAGGCTGTCAAGGTCTGGATGGGGGACAACGGGCTACAGCTGAATCCCGGCAAGACTGAGTGGCTATGGGTAAGGGGTCCTGCGTTATCCCAGGAGCTGCCATCTTTGGTTCTGGATGGGGAAATTTTGCCCCAAACAGACCCGGTGCGTAATCTGGGGGTCCTCTTGGACTCACGACTACTGCTCGAAGAGCAGGTGGCAGCCGTGGCCAGGAGGGCTTTTGCACAACTTCATGTAATATGCCAGTTACGCCCACTCCTAGACCGGGACTCCTTGCTCAGGGTCACACATGCTTTGGTCACCTCCAGACTTGATTACTGTAATGTGCTCTACATGGGGCTGCCCTTGGTGACCATTCGGAGGCTGCAGCTGGTCCAGAATGCAGCAGCTTGGGTTGTGATGGGTTGCGGCCATTATGCTCGTGCCTCACCACTGCTTCGGGAACTGCACTGGTTGCCAGTATGTCTCCAAGTGCAATTCAAGGTGCTGGTCATTACCTTTAAAGCCCTATATGGTAGTGGGCCAGGATACTTAAGAGACCGTGTCATCCCAAGAACATCTGTCCGTCCCACCAGGGCGGATTGGAGAGGCTCTCTTATCATTCCATTGGCTAGAGAGGTGCACCTCTCTAGCACCAGGAGGAGGGCCTTCTCCGTGTCTGCCCTGGCCCTTTGGAACCTCCTGCCAATTGAGTTACGGCTACAGACAGAGCTCCTGTCCTTTCGGAAGGGCCTAAAGATCTGGCTGGCAGGGCAGATGTGGGGATCCAGGAATATGGGGTCCCATGTTGGGTGGCTGATCTGATAGGACAGCCACCTCTCTCGCTGTTTCAAACTTTAAAAAACTTTTTAAATTGTTAATTTTTTAAAATATTTTTTAGTATTTGGGAAATTACAGTTTAATGTTTTAAATTGATTTTAACCAAATTGTTGAATGTGTAAGGGTATAGTGGGATTATTTAGCTTGTTTTGCACTTATGTGAGATTTTGCGTGTTTAGTTTTTTTTTTTTTTTTGCACTTATGTTGTAAGCTGCCTAGAGTCGGGTTCGCCTGATTGGGGCGGGATAATAAATTTGAACAAACAAATAAATAAATAAATAAGGGATATAAGTCCCACATTTCCAATTAACAAAACAGTACTGTATTATCTGTTTACTGAGGATGCATAGAGGCAACGGGGGGGGGGGGGACCAAAGCATTCAGCGCCACTGTAGAGGGGAAATCACTGAGACTGACATATCGTTATAATGCCTATTTGTTAATAAGGCCCTAGCTTTATAAGTCCCTTAGACTGCTGCTGGTGAATGCCAGATCAGTCTGCAACAAGGCCCCTTTGCTCGCAGATACCATTTTAGGGGAGCGGGCTGATCTGGCATGCATCACCGAAACCTGGCTGGTGCCAGAGGATGGTGTCCCTCTGTCAGAACTATGCCCAGCCGGTTTCGGTATTTGGCACCAGCCTAGGGAGAGGGGAAGGGGCGGTGGAGTGGCCGTGATAGCTGGGGAGTCTCTGGGAGTCACCAGGGCCACGGCACCACAAATTTCGGGTTGTGAGGCCTTGTTCCTACGTATGGGCCCTAAGGGTCAGCTGGGAGTCCTGCTCATGTACCTGCCTCCCTGCAGAGTAGCAGACTCCCTGCCTGAGCTCCTCGAGGCGGTCTCCATGCTGGCGTTGGAGACCCCCAGGCTTATGATCCTGGGGGACTTCAATCTGCCGTCATTGGGGACCGGCTCAGAGGTGGCTCGGGAGTTCACGGCCTCCATGGCAGCCGTGGGCCTGACTCAGGTAATTCAGGGTCCTACCAGGAGCAGTGGCCACACCCCGGATTTAATCTTTTTGTCGGAGCTGTGGCAGAGTGATCTGTTTCTACAAAAATTAGATACCACCCCAGTGCCATGGTCAGATCACTATCTGGTGGCTCTAGACTTCCTAGGGGCTGGACTCCACCGCAGGGAGGCAGGGCCGATTAAGTGGGCCCGCCCCCGGCGACTAATGGATCCAGAAGGATTCCAGAGGGAACTGGGGGATTGTCCTCTTGACCTGCAAAGCGATTCATCTGAGGCCCTTGTCGCCGCGTGGGATAAGAGAGCGACGGCAGCCTTGGACGCAATCGCGCCACTACGGCCTCTCCGAGTCCGTGGAGATAGATCTGCCCCTTGGTTTTCAGAAGAACTAAGGGAGCTGAAACGGGCAAAGAGACGCCGAGAGCGCCGCTGGGTGAAGACTCGGAGCGAGTCTGACCGATCACTGGTTAGAGCTGCTATTAAAGACTACCTAGTGGCGATAGGGGTGGTGAAGCGCCAATACTTCACCACCCTTATTGCCTCCGCAGATAATCGCCCAGCGGCCCTGTTCCGGGTGACCAGGTCCCTCCTCAGTAGAGGGGGGCCAGGCCCTGGGTGGCAGGGATCGCCTGAGGACTTTGCTGATTATCTGGCGGAGAAAATCTCTCAGATCCGCTCGAAGCTGAATCCCGGCGTGGAACGTATGGAGCTGGGGTTGACCATGGCGCAGTCTAGCCATGTTATCTGGGATCGGTTCGATCCTGTTGGCCCTGAGGAAGTGGACAGGCTTCTTGTATCTGTTCGCGCCACGACCTGTGCACTGGACCCTTGCCCTGCCTGGTTAACTAAAGCATCCAAGACCGTGGCAGCTGGCTGGATCGAGGTGATTATCAATGCTTCGTTAAAAGAGGGGCATTTTCCAGCACCCTTCAAACATGCTCTGGTGCGCCCCCTCATGAAGAAGCCGTCTCTCGATCCCACGGTAATTTCCAACTACCGTCCAGTGTCCAACCTACCTTTTTTAGGTAAGGTTTTGGAAAAGGCTGTGGCGCTGCAGTTACAGGAGGTCCTGGATGAAGCGGATTATTTGGACCCGTTTCAGTCAGGATTCAGGCCCGGATATGGTACCGAAACCGCACTAGTGGCCTTGGTGGATGATCTCTGGAGAGAGCGGGACGGAGGGGAGCCGTCAGTCCTTGCTCTTCTCGATCTCTCAGCGGCTTTTGACACGATCGACCATGGCATCCTTCTGGGAAGGCTCCAGGGGTTGGGGATCCAGGGCACTGTGTTGTCCTGGTTCTCCTCATTCCTGAGAGGCAGGACCCAGTCGGTGTGCCTGGAGAAGGAGAGGTCCAGCCCTAGGCCCCTGCAATACGGGCTGCCTCAGGGCTCGGTGCTTTCTCCTCTCCTATTCAACATCTATATGAAGCCGCTGGGCGAGATCATCCGTTCCCATGGGGTTAGGTATCATCAATATGCAGATGATACCCAGTTATACATCTCTGCCCGTGGGGACCCAAGTGGTGCGGTGGAAGTCCTTTCCAGGTGCCTGAAGGCTGTTAAGGTCTGGATGGGGGACAACGGGCTACAGCTGAATCCCGGCAAGACTGAGTGGCTGTGGGTAAGAGGTCCCGTGTTAACACAGGAGCTGCCACCTTTGGCTCTGGATTGGGGCAGTCTTGCCCCAAACAGACCCGGTGCGTAATCTGGGGGTCATCCTGGACTCACGGCTACTGTTCGAAGAGCAGGTGGCAGCCGTGGCCAGGAGGGCTTTTGCACAACTTCGTGTAATACGCCAGTTACGCCCCCTCCTGGACAGGGACTCCTTGCTCATGGTCACACATGCCTTGGTCACCTCCAGACTTGATTACTGTAATGCGCTCTACATGGGGCTGCCCCTGATGACCATCCGGAGACTCCAGCTGGTGCAAAATGTGGCGGCCCGGGTAGTGGCGGGGTGTGGGCGTTATGCTCGTGCTTCGCCGCTACTCCGGGAGCTGCACTGGTTGCCAGTATGTCTCCGGGTGCAATTCAAGGTGCTGGTTATTACCTTTAAAGCCCTATATGGTAGTGGGCCAGGATACCTAAGAGACCGCGTCACCCCAAGAACATCTGTCCGGCCCACCAGGGCGGATCGGAGAGGCTCCCTTGTTGTTCCATCAGCTAGAGAGGCACACCTCTCTAGCACTAGGAGGAGGGCCTTCTCCGTGTCCGCCCCAACCATCTGGAACCTCCTGCCCATCGAATTGCGCCTGCAGACGGAGCTCTTGCCCTTCCGGAAGGGCTTGAAAACCTGGCTGGCAGGACATATTTGGGGACCAGGGAACACGGGTTCCCATACTAAGTGGCTCACTTAAGGAGTGCCACTTCGGATTTGAACCAGGGGGATACTGGCGTGTAGTTTGTACTGTTTTTTAACTTTAATTGATTTTAGATAATTTTTAAAATTTCATGATTTTATATGTTTTTATTTTTTACCTCCGTTTTATGACGATGTAAGCCGCCCAGAGTCGGGTTCTCCCGAGTGGGGCGGGGTAATAAATTCAATAAAATAAAATAAATAAATAAAATAATAAATTAGCGCTATAACTTGGAGATGAGAAAAAAGACATAGGAACAGCACTAGTTCTTGTTTAGGTAAAGGTCACTCTTGCTCAAAAGCCAGTTGTATTTTACTCTAGGGTTCAGTGCTCATCTCTGTTTATAGACAAATAGCCAGTGCTGCCTGTATTTGCAGATGTTTCCATGGACATGTGGCAGCCATGGCTAGACACCGGAGTCCATGGAACTCTGTTTACCTTCCCACCAAAGTGGTACCAATTTATCTGCTTTCAATTTCTTGCTTTCAAACTGTTAGGTTGGCAGGAGCTGGGACGGAGCTGGGAGGTCACTCCGTCATGCAGCGCTCGGGTCTCAAACAGCTGGCATGCCAACCATCCAGTCATCAAGTTGATCATCTTAACCACTAAGCCCCTACGGTCCTTGTTTAGCACCTCACAAACCCAATTGTCAGTTGAAACATGAGAATAAATAAGTAAATATAAAATAGCTACGGTATACGTTATACAAACACTGACAAATGAGCTGAAAGGAGCACACAGAAACATACGCAAAACAAACCCCATCCTATTTTGGAATACCAACTTTCCTCATCCATCAAAATGTCACATCTATTAGAACTTAGCTTTGAAAGTCCTGGCTGAGCAATGGCTGCCGAGCTCATTTACGCAGCCCTCCTCACAATCCATCAAGTACTCTGTGGCTATTTATTATGCTTCAAACTCTGTTGTTATGGTTCCTGCTGAGAAACCTTTTTTAGTGGTTTGATCAATGCACATACTGCACCTGGCAGAATTAATCGCTTGGGATATGTGATTGGTATGAAAATGTTGATAAGCAGTCATTTCTAATATAGACAGACTTGTCAAACCCCCAGTACATGAAAGTTTGCCACAGTAGCAAAGTGAAAAAAGGCCAAGGTGATTAGTTTGTGTGTTGAACTATCAAATGAGGATATTACAGTTGATGATAACTAAGTAAGCTTTCAGATAATTAATAGGGTTGCCACCAGCTTAATAATTTCAACACTTTTTAATAACAATTGATTAAAACTCTGAACAATGACACAACTGGAATTTTAAAAAACTCAGGATAATGAGATAGACACTATAACAGAAAGAGAGACACCATTCAGACATTAATTATTTTATGTTATTAATTCATCTTGGCTTCAGAAGCTATCTTGACCTTTTTAATCAACATGATAATCGGATGTTTATATTTCATCCTTGCTCCAAAAGCTGCCTCTGTCAATGAGTTAATGACTATCATCAGATAGCCTCTCACTTCTCTGTTAATAAATTTAGTAAGAGCTGTGCACAAGTGGGTATTGACGACATACAAAAAAAAAAGCCAAAGTTTATGTGTCGGGTGTTTCTTTGGATGATAATGGTACCATGTCACCATCAACCATCAACCCTGTCATATAGTACTCAGTCACTCTCTGCATTTGGTTCAACTGAACTGTGGAGCAGAGTCTAAAAAGAAAATTGCCTGAACACTAGAAATAGGAATCATGTGATCCTCCAGATACTTAAAAGTAAAGGTAAAGGTCACCCTTGTTTGAAGCAGGTCATATCGGACTCTAGAGTGTGGTGCTCATCTCTTTTTACAGCCAAAGAGCCAGTGCTATCTGCATCTGCAAACTTTTCTATGGTCACTTGGCAGGCATGACTAGAAATACTGTTTATCTTCCCACCAAAGTGATACCTATCTATCTACTTGCAATTTCTTGTTTTCGAACAGCTAAGTTGACAGAAGCTGGGACAGAGACGGGAGTTCACTCCATCATGCAGCACTTGGACTGCAAATCAGTCCTGGCAAGACATGAAGGACCCCATATTCATCATCCCTGCTACAGGTTCATAATATGGGGAAGGAGCAGAAGGAAAAGTGCCAGAAAGGAGGTCTGTGGGTAAATAGGCTTCAGAAAAATAGACTTCAGAAAAATCTTTGCTTGGCTAATGGAGGAGGGAACAAAAGACTCAAGGATTGAGTGCTAAATCAACCACTGTATCTTAGCAATATACAGTAATACCCCGGATAACATTATGACTTGGTTCCACAAGTCATGATGTTATCCGATTTTTAGCGTTGTCTGATGCATGCATCAAACAACGCAAAAAAAAAAAAAAAGCCCTGACTTCAGGGACAAACCGCTTTAAAGGCAGGCAGGGAAAGAAAGAGACCCAGTCAGGTCTCTTTTCCTCCCTGCCTTTAAAACCACCACCCCACCCGCAATGGTCTCTGCGACTGCAGTAGGGTCGGGGAAAGGCAAAGAGACTGTATGTCACAGAGACTGCTTGTGTCTCTTTTCCTACTTGTATTTAAACTACAGGGAGGGGGAAAGAGAGAGACGTGATTGGGTCTCTGGAGAACCAATCTCGTCTCTCTCTTTCCCCCTCCCTGTAGTTTAAATACTTTCCCCCGACCCTACTGCAGTCACAGAGACCACTGCGGGTTGCGGGTGGATCGGGTAGTTCTACCCAAACCACCCCACACCCGCAGACCATTGCCTTGGATAACACTAAGAATCATTATCCAGAATCGTTATCTGATGCAAGTTTTTTTCCAAAAAACTTGCATCGTTATCCGATTCTAGTGTTATCCGATGCAATCATTATCCGGGGTATTACTGTACATGGGAAACAAGCTTGGAAGGAAACGGACCAAGACAGAACAGCCATGTAAAATACAAGGAGACCTCCGTGTTCTACAGAAAAGCAAGTTGTAGATGTAATATGCACTTGCCAGGGACTGTCTTAGTAATATTTTTAGATGTACAAAATTGTTCAAATCTATGCAAATTGACTCAGGACTATGCAATGAATAGCTGAAATTCTTAAATTCTTCCTAAACTATCTATCTATCTATCTAATATATGAATGATCTGTTTGTTACATTTCTCTGTCAGTTTTAGGGTGCTCTGAATATTCTGAATTCCTTTGAAGATACAAAATATCCAATAGTGTGAACTTTTAATGATTAATTAATTGTGGGATGTTTTAGCAAAATTGCCTTTTGACCAATAAAGTAAAAATGAATGTTTCCCTTGTGTAATTGCTTTTAAGTGAATGTTATAATTGTAACTTGGGGGTCTTTATTTTCTTTTTAGAAAGGGAGTCATTGGTTACTTTCTCTTTTTGGCTTTTAATGAATTGGTTTTGGTTCAGCCACTATTGCATATTATTTCTGGTTTCCTTCTAGGGCAAGGTATATTTGGTATATTTTAATATTGTTAGCAAATTAACTCTAATTCATGTAACAATGTAATCCCATACTTAAATGGTAAGGTTTCTGGAACATGTTCATCACCTTATCACCCATTCGTAGAGCAGAGCTGCAGTTTCTCATTACTATGTATAGAGGCTTCATACATTCTTCAGCATTTTTTAACTACAGGTCCCAAAAAATGAAGGTGGTGTGAACCATTATTTCAGAGATAGCCAGCCTTGGCACTCCAGGTGTTCTTGGACTTCAATTACCAGAAACTCAAGTCATCACTCCTGCTGATCAGGGCTTCTGGGAATCGAAGTCCAATGAACATCTGGAGTGCCAAGTTTGGCCATCACTGCTTTATATGTTAAGAAAACATGTGGCTTCAGTAAAGACTTCCACTTTCATTCAAATAGGAACTATGAAGTTGCAAGAAGGCACTTGTGCATATTATATATATGCAATCTTGGCACAATAAAAAGCCAGGAGCAAGAGGATGAGACTTGAGAGAAATGGTGAGTACACACACTATGAGCCATCATTCTGACTGCAGCAAGCCAGGGAGGAGATCACCACATGCCTCCATTCAGAATCAGCTATCTGAGAAATAATTCTGTTTCTCCCTCCAAGCTCCCCACCTGTGTGACCTCACAACAGCCTGTGCTTTGGTTTCAGGTTTTTGATCTGAAGTCTCCGAGAATCAGATGCTGCTGAGCTGCCAACCCTAATTACATCAAGTTACTCAAGGCCAGAAATGTTTCCCTATGTATAGTTCCAGCTTTTGGAATTTTTTTATAGTGGCAAGTTAACCTGACAAAAAAGACAGAGAGTAGCAAATGCCTGCTTTCCAAATGCCTGCTTTGAGGAACCCTACACATCTATAGATTCTCCCAATACTGTCAGTTTTAATGCATAACTGCTCCAGAACAACACCCTATGGAGAAAAAAATCCTTTCAGAAAACACAATGATGCAGTTTCTTGTTTCCTTCTTATTTGAACAGTTCTAATTGGGAGAGGTCATTAGGAGATTCAGAGTGCGGTGTCTCCAATATGCGGATGACACCCAACTCTATCTCTCCTTTTCATCTTCTGCAGCTAATGCGGTCCGACATCTTGATGAGTGGCTGGATTTGATAATGGTATGGGCAAAAGTTAACAGGCTGAAACTGATCCCTGACAAGATGGAGGTTTTGGTGTTTGAGAGGCTGTCTGCCCAACCGGGAGACCTGATGCCAACCCTGGACAAAACTACTCTTACCCCTAGGGACCAAGTACGCATTCTGGGGGTCATTGTGGATGCACTGTTCTCAGTTGAACAACAAATAGTGGCAGTGTCCAAAGCTGCTTTTTTCCAGCTCTGAAAGATCGCATAGCTATGCTCCTACTTGGGCAGACAGTCTCTCATAACCCTTCATTGGTAATCTTGCAGATTGACTGCTGTAATGCTCTCTACATGGGGCTGCCCTTGTGCTTGGTATGGAGAATACAGCTGGTCCAGAATGCAGCAGCCAGGCTGATGACAGGCTTAAAGAAATTTGATCATATTTCTCCAGCCTTGGCAGGCCTACACTGGTTACCTGTTGCTTACCGTGTCAGATACAAGGTATTAATTTTATCATAGAAGGCCCTATATGGTATGGGACCTTGCTATCTGTCAAAGTGTCTCTCCCTCAGAACAACTCCCTGCATCACCTGTTCATCACAGTTGGCGCATCTCCAGGTGCCAACCCCAAGGATGGTTCAAAAGTCTTTAACTAGAAATAGAGCCTTCTCAGTGGTGGCATCAACACTGTGGAACACTCTACAAGTAGAGCTGTGCCAGGCCCCATCACTGTCTATCTTTAAAAAGCAATTAAAAAATCTCTTCTTCAAAAAGGCTTTTCAGGGTGTTGTCCCTTTAGTGATAAATTAGTCAGTCAGGTTGAGTCCCTATGCCCTCAGATGCCAGTTACTTTATTTTATTTTACTTTAGTTTAATTTACTTTAGTTTGTGATGTATTTGTTGTTTGTTTGTTTTGATTTTCTATGTATTCTGTTGTTATTTGTTATTTGTTTACACACTGCCCAGAGTGGGATGCTGCCAAAATGGACAGTATAGAAATGCAATAAATAAATAAATAAATAAGTTTAGCCATGAAATCAAATGCTGATGTCTGTTACACTACTGTTCACTGCCCAATTCTCATGACCTGCTCATATACAGTTCTATTGTTGTTCTTGTTTTCTGTGTAAACATCTTATTTTTGTGTGTGTTTCCCACCCAAATGTTGCACATTTTGCTTGAATGGATTCCCGACACTGACTTGCTTGCTTAGGTTACATGTTGCACACATCTGAAATGCTCTAAGTTTTCTATACACACTTTCCAAGCATGCAACGTTTTTTCAGAAGCACCAGCACTCATCTATCAGCTTGCAGATTCCAGGCTGCAAATTGCATCCGACCCACAGTGCAGATGGGTGACATCGACAAGAACATTTGAGAAAGCTTTTTCCTCATTCATCCAAATGTAATCCAACGAGGAACTTTTGCTTAAAGGTACAGTGAAACCTCGCATAACGAGCACCTCACTTAGAAAGTAACTAGCTTAAAGAGCAGTATTTTCTCTGAATGGTTGCCTCACTTAACAAATAAAACCAACCAAACACTCACTTAACAAATAAATTGGGTTTCACAATCCCTCCCCCTCCAGAAGTCACAATTGGTCAATTACAATGGTGTTTCACTTAAAGAGTAAACTTGCCTAAAGAGCAATCCCGTGGGATCAGTGGTGGGATGTCAAAAATTTTACTACCCCACCGTGATGTCATCACAGTGTGGGCGGAGCTAATGTCATGACATTATGAGCGGAGCCAATGTCATGATGTTGTGGGTGGGGCCAAAGAAAAAAATAAAATAATAAAATAACAATAAGCACACACACACACACACCTCTAAGACTTTGCCTATAAACCCCAAGCCAGGTCACCAGGTCTTTTTAGGAACTGTGGTAGTTCGTCAATATAGGTAAAGGTGTTAAATACACATTAAAATACACACAAACACACCACATCCAAAGGTGAGTCACTTACCCTGGGGAGCAGGCGATAGGGAGCTTCAGGCTAGCAGCTTCTCTTCCTCCTCCCCGCTTGGGACGACAGCAAGGAGGCCGTGCATACACACCAAGCACTGTAGGCATGCATGCATACCAAGTGCTTTGCATGCATACGCAGTGGGGGAACCAGTGAAAAGGCAAGCCCCGGAGGTGGTTCCCTCCAAAAGCTGCTACTGGTTCTCTGGGACACTGGGGAAAGTTACTACCGGTTCTGGTGAACTGGTGAGAACCTGTTACATCCCATCACTGCGTAGGATGCATTATGCTCTTTAAGCGAGGTACCACTGTATATCAGAAGCTCTGAATTTAGAACAGCTTCCAACAACAAATGTCTACAAACAACTGAGAATAGAGATGACCTAAATGCAATATTAAGCTGTTTTCTTTGACAATAGCTAGAACACTGTGACAACATACCCACAGTAAACAAACAAGGCTCACCTTATGTCCAGTGCATCATTTGATTTAGAAGAGAGTGGAGACATAGAGTTGTTTTCAGAAGATTTGTACAAGGAATCTTGGTATAGCTTGTTACCATAAGTTGTCAAAATATTCAGAGAAGCCAACCCTTGAAGCAGACAGAAGATGCCATAGCAAATCTATCAAAGGACAAATATGCAAGTATGTAAGGAGAAATATCAGGAAAGCAATTCAGTCTCAATATGACTGCTCAATATTTTGAAAATGAATGGTCAAGGGCTGCTATTCTTTAGCTCACAGGGATGCATTGTGAGGTACACTATTCACACACCTAAATATTAGTCAATTGCCTCAAAATGTTGCTACTCAATACTTTTCAGCTGCAAACATTTCCAGGAGCATAAAATTTAACTAGAATACATCCTTGGAGGCTTTTTTAAATGGTTTGTAGTGTCTAGAGCTGTGCTTCACAACTGGGGTTGGAGTGGGGATTTAATTTTTAAGGGGGGGCAATTCGAGAATGAGTTATTAACAGTTAATGGCCTTTTATGCTTCCTCCACATGAATAGGAGTTCACTTTATGAATATTATATGGCCCAGGGGTGGTCAGAATTTTACACATTCTTAGGTGGGGCGTGGCAAAAAAAAGGTTGGTAACCACTGGTCTGGAGTTATTTTTAAAAGGAAATAAATACATAAGAGGAAAATAATGGGAGAGGCACAGTTTAACCCTTCAACACAGACCATGGATTCTATTGCTTCTTACATAGGTTCTAGGCCAGGGGTAATCAAACTTGGCTTTCCAGATGTTCTTGGACTTCAGTTTACAGAAGCCCTGGTCAGCAGGCATGACGACTTAGGCTTCTAGAAATTGAAGTCCAAGAACACCTGGAGAGCCAAGTTTGAGGACCCCTGTTCTAGGGGAACATACTATGCTTGGAGACATTTAAATCTTTATACAATATATAATGAACTATCCATAAAATCCATTGTGTTGCCTAAGGAAGATGAATTTTCATTAAAAGCTACCTGTTTGTTCAATTTTTAATAAAAGTATCACTTGCTCTTGCATTGGTTGTGGGGGTCAACTCTGCTCTTTAAAGCAAAGTAGCTTAGGGTGGGGTGAGGGGTGGGAATCACATAAAGTTGTGTTGGCATGGAATAAAGCCAAAGCGAAGAAAAACAGATCTAAAGATAGTGACAGAGAATGTTCAATATAATGTATCCACAGTAACTGAAGTGGACAAACAAAGAGCGGTTAACTCAGAAATTCAGGAGGAAGATTGACAAATGGCTAGCTTGTTGCCATAGTGATAATTAAGCATCTAAAAAGAGAAGACATTTTCATTTCCTTGGAGATTTTTAACAATATTGCATATACTGTACTCTCCTTTAGTCTCTGTTGTGTTAGCCTTCCATGGATACTTAATGAAAATGGAGTTATATGAAATATACTCCATAGCAGAATTGGGCAGTTTGACCCTTGGCCTATATCAGTGGTGGCAAACATATGGCATGTGTGCCAGAGGGGGCAATCAGAGCCCTTTCTGTGGGCACACACACAATCACTCCAGCACAGAGGGTGGTGGGATATCAAAAAAATTACTACCCCACTGTGATGTCATCACAGTGTGGGCGGAGCTAACATCATGACATCATGGGCAGGGCCAAAGAAAAATAATAATAAAAAAAAATAAGCACCCACCCACCCACAACACAAACCCGTAAATAAATTAAATAAATTAAATAAATAAATAAAAATTACATTAAAATACACCCACCCACCCAAACACTCACCCCAAACATAAATCAACTCACCCAACCCAAACACAAACCCGTCACTTTCCTGTTAGTATAAGTGCCTGGCAGCACCATGTTGCAAGATGGTTATAGTCATCGTACCAGTTCTCTAGGATAATATACCTTAATGTAAATGTAAAACAGCTGTACCTCCTTAAGGGTTCTCCAATTGGAACAGCAATTGGAACAGCACAGGTGTAGCTTATTAATGAGGTAACTCCAAGAATTTGCATAAAAAACTCAAGCCAGGCCTCCAGGCCTCCCAGCCGCCAGGCCTTTTTAGGAACTGTGGTAGTACGTCAATATAGGTAAAGGTATTAAATACACATTAACACCACAGCCAAAGGTGAGTCACTTACCCTGGGGAGCTTCAGGCTAGCAGCTTCTCTTACTCCTCCCCACTTGGGAGGACAGCAAAGAGGCTGTGCATATGCCCCAAGCACTGTAGGTGTGCATGCACACCAAGTGCTTGCCATGCATGCGCAGTGGGGGAACCAGTGAAAAGGTAAGCCCCGGAGGTGGTTCCCCCCAAAAGCTGCTACCAGTTCTCCGGGACACTGAGGAAAGTTACTACTGGTTCTGGTGAGCTGGTGAGAACCTGTTACATCCCATCACTGAGCACAGAATTCACCCTGCCCCACTGCCCAGCAGCCCAATGTGAGTACATGTTCCCTCCCACCAGCACAGACTGGGTTTTGGGTTGCAGTTTGGACATTCAGTCTCTAAAAGGTTCGCCATCAGTGGCCTATATACTGCATACCTTCATGTGGTTTTTGTGCCCTTCCCCCCCTTGCAAAAAACAAACAAACTTAATTGATATTCCTGAAGGGAGAATTCTCACTTTAACTGCTCTTCCCTTAAAAAAAAATTCAGGATGACCCATTTCTAGGTTTGTTGTTAGCTTTTTGTTTTGTATTTGGCATATCTGAGGCAAGTTGTACATCCTCCAGAACTATACTGGAGGCAGAAATCTGAACTTTGGGTCTGTCAAGGTTCCCCACCCTGTTCTGCAAACAAACTGGTCTCATTAATATCTTTGGGAAGTTTTTTTTCATGAGCTTGGCTATTTTTATTTTTATTTCAATAAAGACTAGTTCATATACTGTTCAATATTATCATTAATATGTTATTAGCAATACTTGATCACTAAATGTGGGGATTAGCTCCACAGAAGAGTGCAGTGCTGTGTGGTTTTGAGGTGATATTTACTGATATGAACAATCCTATTAGTGGTCCTTGATCCTCAGTGGTTGTAAGGTCATCAAGCTTGAAAAGGTCCAGTACTTGTTCATGTGTTGGTTAAATTTCTACCTGCCCTGGGACTACATCTTGGAAAAGTTAGCATTATTTATTTATTTATTATTTCAATTTTTATACCGCCCTACTCGGTAGGACTGACTCAGGGCAGTTCACAAACACATATAAAGTTACAAGTTCATAAACACAACATGTAAATATCATATAATCAGTATCAGTATCACAAAACATCAAAATATCATACTATCATTACAGTATCAAAAAATTCAATAAGCATCAATATCAAGTAATAATAATTAAAAAATGGAATTCAGCTTTTAACATTCCCAATCAGCTTGAAATTTTTTAAATACTATTGTCCAAAACCACTTTTTCGCCCTGAGTCATGACAGCAGAATCTTTGAGTATTTCGTAGCATTATTCCCACTTTGTAAAATTAGTCCATTTCAACTGAGTTTGTCATAATTATGTCATGTAGGAACCAGTGGAACCAGTTAAGCAAGATTAGCATAGTTAGCACTGTTTCCAGAAAATGTAGCTGGATGAGGCCCTCTAAATACACAGTTCTTTCATTGAATTTTCACATTAATTCCCCTGGTATGAGCATTTTAGAATGTATTAATAAATGCTAATTATTCATTGCCTTTTAAAAAGTGTTAATTAGAAAAGTTCTGTAAAAGTATGGTGTAACTATTCAATTTGACATTTCCATGATTTAAAATTAGGATGTTCCATGCACAGATTGATTTCTTCACTTCCTTATGCCCACGCTATGCGTGTAAATAAAGAATGAAACACCTTTGTAAAATTAACTTTGCACGTCCTCTGCAAATCTGTTCACTTTGCATATATGGTTCAGCCAGAAACATACTGTGAGTTGCTTACAAACCATTCAGCGTTGCGCATATCCCATTCATTTCATCATGCCCTTAGTGTAGTAACTGTTTACATAGTAAAGGTAAAGGTCACCCTTGCTTGAAAGCCAGCCGTATCCAAGTCTAGATTTGAGTGCTCATCTCTGTTTAGTGTCAAGGAGCCAGTACTGTCTGTGTTTGCAGATGTTTCTGTGACATGTGGCAGGCATGCCTAGACACCAGAGTGCATGGAATGCTGTTTACCTTTGCACCAAAGTGGTACCAGTTTATCTGCTTGCAATTTCTTGCTTTCAAACTGCAAGGTTGGCAGGCGCTGGAACAGAGATGAGAGCTCACTCCGTCATGCAGTCTTCAGGTTCAGCATCTTAACAACTAAGCCACTGCAGCCCCTAAATGTATACATACCAACCATATAAATCCTGACATGCAGCTGTAGAGTGGTCTAGCTGAGGCACAGGTGCTTTCTTGCAGCAGAACCCTCTTTTGCTCTCTGATCTCAGGCATTTGTCAGCAGTGATCTAGCAGACAATTCTGCTCTGCACTCTCTGCTGGAGGAAGGAGGTGAAGGATGAAGAACTCCACATCCAAAACCAGTGATGGGATGTCAAAAATTCTACTACCACGCCATGACGTCATGGACGTCATGGGCGTGGCCAATGTCATGACGTCATGACGTCATGGGCGGAGCCAACGTCATGACGTCATGACGTTGTGGGCAAGGCCAAAAATAAAAAAAATAATAAAAAAAATAAACATGCACACAGACCCGTAAATAACTTAAAGAAATAAAATAAATAAATAAATAAAATAAAAATTAAATAAAAGTACACCCACCCACCCAAAACACCATAAACCACCCACCCACCCCAAACACAAAACCCTCACTTACCCTTCTTGGGGCCGACGACCCCCATGGCCCGGGGCCACACGGCAAGGCACGCCCCATCGCCGCCGGAACCGAGGAGGAGGCGGGGCGCTCCATGTTGGCTCCAATTTTTAAAAAAACCGGACCCGGAGCCACTGCCTGCTGCTGCTACTGTCGCCGCTGCTGCCGCCTCCCGCCATCGCCATCGCCGGGGGGGTGGAAGGAGGAGAGGGAGGGGACTGGAGTGCCGGACCCGGGAGCGTTTCTGTAATTGATCCGGGTAGATGCATTTGCTTTTTTCCCTCCTTCCTTTTCGTTCCGGAGCTGTCTTCCCCGCCTTGCCCGTTGATCGGCTCCCATCCCGTCTTCTTCGTTGCCGCCGCCGCTGCTGGAACCGGAGGAGGAGGAGGCGCGCTCCGCTGGCCTGGGGCGACGGCGGCAACGGCGGCGATGGCGATGGCGGGAGGCGGCAGCAGCGGCGACAGTAGCAGCAGGCAGTGGCTCCGGGTCCGGTTTTTTAAAAATTGGAGCCAACATGGACATGGAGCGCCCCGCCTCCTCCTCGGTTCCGGCGGCGATGGGGACGGCAACGGCAGCAGCGATGGCAGGAGGTGGCAGTGGTGAGAGCACCAGGCAGCAGCAAACGGCGGCAAGCGGCTCCACAGGAGGCTCCAGTCAGGGGCGGCCGGATCCAATTTTTTTTAAATCGGAGAAAAAAATGGCTCCAATTTAGTGCGCATGTGTCAGATTGAGTTTCTGCGCATGCGCACTAAATTGGAGCCATTTTTGCTCCAAATTTTTTTAAAATTTTCCTCCCGGTGAGGCGTCCGATCCGGACGCCTCAAAAACGGTTTTACCCCCACGGAGAGCCCTCCGGAAATCCTTAAAACGGTTCTGTGGATCCGGTCAGAACCGGTGTCATCCCATCACTGTCCAAAACTCCTTCAAGCTGGGGACAAAGCCACAATGTTGGTACTGAATAAGGCCAGGACAAGAACAGCCCTAACACTCTTAGGCTAAAATGGTAGGCTAAGCTGTACAAGGCTATCGCCAGCTCAGTTTACATGTGGGCAAGCTGACCAATTAAGATTGAACAGATAAAGCTACAGTTTCATAATCTGATTTTTAAGAATATTCTAGAGATACATTTTGTTGCAACACCCAAATTGGCTTCATTAACTTGCACATGAAGCTCAGTGTTTACCTTCCAGTGGCCTATCACCAAAGCTAATCAGCATCTTGTGAAGTTGTGCAACACTGCCGCAGAAACATCAGATTCCCTTTACTTCTTAAAACAGGTCCATTTCCTACAGCAAACCTGACATTTGTTTCTTTCAACATTTAGGTGGGAGAGGGTCTCTTCTCTTAAAGCTGCAGAGCTGCTCTATGAATAATCAAGTCCAAACCCAGTGAAGGCGGCACAATGGGGAATTATACTTCCAACCTGTACCTCTGCAGCTAGATATCTAAGCGACTGTGTATTCCAGCTTTTAGTTCAGTGGAGCTTATCTCTGAAATAGTATAAAATGGATAGAACTTCAACTCATCCATTTAATTCAGTGGAGCTTCAAAATATTGATGTATATCCTCTCATATTGTTTGGAGTGCCAGCTGTACCATCATGCAGAATTGGGTGGTTACCTCTGATACATATGTCAGAATGAGCTGCAAGTTGATGGCTGCTCAGCCCTGTTCTGGTTTCATTTACTTTAGTTTACCTGTTTCTTTATCTATCTGTCTGTCTGTCCATCTATCGCATTGTATTTACTACCAAATAGAGCAGGGATTCTCAACCTGCGGCCTTTGGGCCGAATGTGGCCCATGGCACCATTTAGGGGGGACCCACCTCCACCACGCCAGGAAGTGCCATGTGATGGAGGAAGGACAAAGTGACCGTCCATCCCCGAAGCTGTCTGAGGGAGTGTGACCCGGCCCTGGCTTAAAAAGGTTGAGAACTTCTGAAATAGAAGGAGAAATGTTTGTCAGATGAACTGCCTTGACAAGAGGGAAAATAGCCTGGTAGCCTTGAATAGTAAACACCAAACAGAGATTCTTATTTTAAATATGAATAAATGGCATATCTATTATTCTCGTAATATGCCAGAATTCAGATTTCAAAACAAGTCCTATGAATAACTCATGCCACAAGGACATTTTATTTCATCAAAGCCCTTTTCTTTAGAATTTTTACCTTAGCATTCTGTAAGTGTTTAAAGTACACCTTTTATCTCTGGTCGCTCACAGGGATGGTTCAAGGTATGCTATGTCTTAAGCAGAGGATGCACCATGGAAATGACCCAAGAATGCCATGTTATTTTGACATACGTTCCAGAAAATTCCACTAGCACTCTGCTTCCCCTCCCTAGTATTTCCTTTCTTCAGGAGAAGATGAAGAAATGTATTCTTCCCAACCCTTGAAAGGTCAAATACTTTCCTGTACTCATGACAAGAGAAGAAGCATTTGAAAGAGTTTTTGACACATCAAGAAAAAATACTAGTCACCATCTTACTTTAGTCTAGAAATGTGGACTCTTAAAGGTTTACAGAGGTACCTTGTCAAATTAAGATATCTTAAATCAATGAGATTGGAAAAATTAGCAAGTATTAATCTGCATCCCTAGCATACACATAAAGAAGCATTGACATACAGAAACTAGCACATGCATATGTGTATTTAGAAACAGAAAAGGGTAAGATTCACACCAGGCAGCTGATTTACACAGAACTGCAACCAGCATCATGACAGAATTTAAATACAAAGGTCATATGATGGCCTACTTGAAGCCAGCTGGTGGTTTAGGTATCTGGTTGTAGAGCCAGAGGTTGTGTTATGGCCCAGACACTGGCCAAACTGGCCAGCCAGCTGCTGCTGCACAAGAGGTAGGAAAGAGTTCTTACTTTCAGTCTGGAAGCAATAAGCAAAGCCGTAGTCATGGGTAGCCAAGCTCAGGAGCCGTTCTGTAACAACTGTAGATGCAAGGATGTTCCAGAGATGTCATCAAGGTCACAGGCAAAAGGTTCATGTTTTCCAAGATCAGAGGTTCAGGTGATGCAGTGTCAGGGTCCAAGATGGATTGCTCCAACAAGAGCTCCCCGTGGATCCCTTCTTTTAAGGAGACTCAGGGCTTGCAGCTTATGGCCAGTTCGGAAGGTGTGCCCTAGCCCTTCTCCCTCTCAGCTGTAGATTTTGTCTTAAAGGGGCTCTGCACTTTCTGTTGTGCTGGGTTGCTCTTGGTCATCCTGAGTGCTGATACCTATTCCTCCTGTCAAGCCCTAATCAGCCTGGCCATAAGGAGCTGGCTCCAAACTGGCAGCAGGGCTGGTGCCAGGTCCATGTCTTCATCCTCAGAGTCCGGATCTAGGCTGGCTGAGGGACCAGCAACAGGTCTTCTTCAGGCTCCGACTCCAGATTGGAGCTGGCAGCAGGCTGATGGGCCGGCCAACTGTCCTCCTCCTCCTCCTCACACCTGGGATCCCAGACCACAACAGGTTGGGAGTTTAATTCTCCACTGTGTCACCTTGACAAAGGCTAGCCTTGATGTTCCATCAGGTTCTTTCCATCTTTACAGGTGTAAGATTATTAAACAATTATTTTGAGCAGAACTCAACATTTCCTGAACTAAGCAGTCTTGAGGAGGCCTCTTACTCCCAAGGAGCCTGGGGCAAGTCATCTAGTGCCTGAAATGGTATTACTGGCTGCAGGCAGATTTTACTTAATTAAAATTAAGCAATTTAGATTTTTGTTAGTCGTTTTGTAAAACCATCTTAAGATGCACATTTCCCAGGCCCCTTCAATGTCAGTGCTATGTTTCAGGTGTCTAGCTTTCACAGATGTAAAGCTGTAGTGGAGATATATACAAACAGTCTGTCTCTTTCTCTTTAATTAGTAGTAGGGGTGTGTGCAGATCTTTTGTACACCATCTGTCCCTGAATATGAGTGCCAGACCTGCCTTGTGGCCTCTTGGTGATGCTCTAATTCAATCTTTGTCTGGGATCATGACACTACTTGTGTGTTTCTGCTTCTTCATGAAAACACTCGTTCTTGCAAATGAGAAAACACAAACAACAGGTCCGATCATGGATTGAATAGTGCCAACAGGACAGAAGGCATTCTTGTCAGCATCAAATTTGGGCATTCTCATTTTATTTGTATTTCCCCCCTTCTTTTTTCCAGCTGTTAGCAGGAAGCCCCAGTGGTAAAAGGCCTTTTTAAAAAAAAGTACACCTTAAAAAGGACAATGGCTATAGTCTTCTTTGATTTCTGCTTAAAAGTCAATGCCATGAGCCTGTTTGTCTCTTTACTGTTTACATACTTTGTGTCTCCCTTTTCTGCCCTTCATCTTCCCTTCATCTGCAGTTAGTGATGTGTGCAGCCGTCAGACTTTGATGATTGAATTCATCATCATTGCAGCAGAAAATACAAGGATGATTCATTTCTAAGGTAAAGTGTATTTTTAATTTTGTTGACACCAACTGAACATCTTACTTAGGTTTTTTCCTCTTTCCTCAATTTTAATTGCAACAGGTGAATACCAAATTTAACATGAGGGACCAGTCAGGGTGCTACTTCATCCAATGATGTCTCTGAGCTCTTTATTCTTCTCCATCATTTTCTCATAAGAACCAATCAATCTTTACTATGGTCCAAGAAAGACCAGCATAGTACAGCAAAAAGAACACAGGTTAACACTCATTCTGGAATTAGAAGATGTTCCATCTTAGGGGCTAGATACTCGAATATCATTTATTCAAATACTTCGTGTAAGTGGCATAGTAGGGAGACTGGCCTGTAGATTTTAAAGTCTAGTTTTAGGATAGCCATTCCTTTTATCTTCTGGGGAATATGTTTGTTTTAAATACAGTAATATTTGCTTGCCTGAAATAATATTTTTGGAGTTTGTTTTCTTGAATGAATAGCAAACAATCATGAATAGCTGAGAAGGAAGTCAACCTAACTGCTAAATCGTCATTGCCCTCTGATCTCTCATTCAATGTCTAATGTCTGCTTCCCATAAAGTGTGGCACTGGGGCATTGATGGTGAACGTTGGCACTCCAGATGTTCTTGAACTTCAATCCCCAGAAGTCCTCATCAGCAGGAGTGCTGACTTGGGCTTCTGGTAATTGAAGTCCAAGAACACCTGGAGTGCCAAGGTTTGCCAACACTGCATTAGGAGAACAAAGACTATTTCCCAATGTTAAAACCTGCTTTGACTTTGACAATACAGTAGCACTCCTTTTCTCACTGATACAACTACAGGTGAGGAATATAACTGAGCTTCAACATTGCTAGTCCAGACCGCATAGCCATCCATATCAGACATCGGCTGTCTCATCGTAAGGGCTCCTCCCTGGTCAAGTTCCTGAGACACCCTCATTACTGGAACTTTTAACCCTTACCTTCCACCTTTGAGAGAGCCGAGCTGATTAGAAAGGAATTCTTACTATGCTCAGGCAATAGAGCAAAACAAGGGAGGAATCTGGTAGCGTGTCTTTGTGTGTGTGCCAGTAAAAAGAACAACAATCTTCAGAGAGAAACAGCTGGTTTATTCTTCAGGTTCATGTAGGATAATCCATGGAAAAACATAGATTAAAAGGTCAAAAGAAAGAATCAGTCCAGTACACAGTCCAGGTACATTAGGTAATCATAGTGAAAGAAAAAAGAATAGTCCGACCATAGCCAGGGTCTTATGCCATTGAGATCCAGAAACTAACTAACTTCTCTGCAAAATGGAGATTCTGCAGTCAGGTGGGTAAGCTTTGGCCAATCAGGTAACAGAGAGAAACATTCTCAAAACAGAATTGTTTATACACGTGTACAATCAGTGAAATCAAAACATGAAGCTAGAGAGATAACACAGGAACACTGACTGAAAAACAAGCTGTCTTGTGATATAAGTCCATGAGACAGAGAGGGAATATTAATTTCTATGAGGCCTAGCTAAATAATCTACAGCCTCAAGCCTTGGGAAACATGAGGAAATATGTCGTTTCCTGACACCTTACCTTGGATACCTTGGAGTTGTTATTCAGCGAGGAGTCTGCACATTGCTAGATACCTCCACAATGATTAAAACAAGCAATATGAGGTATTTAGCCAATATTCTTTCTATCTCTAACCTAGCAATAAAAATGCAATGGTAATTAATGAACTAACAATTTACTGCCCTTTTATGACATCACAGACCAGCTGTTGGAGATAGTTGCCTCATTTTGCCTAAATGATTAGGCCAGCCCCATGGATAGGATGCTGGTGAAGGAAGGACCAAGCCAGCTTCTAGTATGCCAGAAAATAATGATTTCTCACCTGAAGTACAATAAAATCTGAAAAAGAGTCACTTGTCATGAGACTCCATAACAAAAGAGCAAAAATGTATGCAGTTCAAAATCAACAAATCATGATTTATTTTTCTTAATTTCCTCTGGGGAAGATGTGATTTCTCCTGGAAAAGTTTTAAAACTAATGGAACCTTAATGTCTTATTCCAATCAAGCCACTACCCATGGTAGCTCATCAGTGGCGTAGCGTGGGGGGGCGGGGGGGCGGATGCCCCGAGCAGCGGCTTTCAGGGGGCGGCAAAATGTCCCCACCACTTTGGCCTCCCTCTGCCTGGGGTTAGGAAACAGGACTTCCCAGGCGGAGGGTGGCCCTTTTGCTGGCGAGCGCTGCTCGCCTCCGTCCACCTGGCTGGCCGTCAGGGGCTCTTCGCCGCCTGTCCCTGGCTCCGCCTCCGTTGCGAGTTCGATCCTGGCGGGATACCAGATTGCCTAAGCCATTCATCCTTCCGAGGCCGGTTAAATGAGTACCCAATGGGACGGAGGCGAGCAACGCTCGCCAACAAAAGGGCCGCCCTCCACCTGGGAAGTCCTGCATGCACGCGCGCACGCTGCCCACCTCTGCCCGCCCAGCCATCCACCCAGCTTGCCGTCAGAGGGGGCGCTCGTCGGGGGTGGGTGGCGCCGTGGCGCGGAGCCCCTGGCGGCTGGCTGGGCGGGAGGAGGTGGGCAGCGGGCGCGCGCGCGCGTGCAGGACTTTCCAGGCGGAGGGCGGCCCTTTTGCTGGTGAGCCCTGCTCGCCTCCGTCCCATTGGGTACTCATTTAACCGGCCTCGGAAGGATGAATGGCCCAGTGGTCAGCAAACTTGGCTCTCCAGCTGTTCTTGGACTTCAGTTCCCAGAAGCCTTGATCAGCAGGAGTGCTGACTTGGGCTTCTGGGAATTGAAGTCCAAGAACACCTGGAGAGCCAAGTTTGCAAACCCCTGGCTTAGGCAATCTGGTATCCCGCCAGGATCGAACTCGCAACGTTTTGGCTGCAGTGCAAGAAGGCTGGAAAGTCCATAGGGTTGGTGTGTGTGTGTGTGCGCGCGCGGGGCGCTCGTCGGGGGTGGGTGGCGCCCCTGGCGGCTAGCTGGGTGGGCTGGCGGGCGGGGGTGTGCGGCACGTGCGCGCGCCGCTCGTCAGCAGGGGGGCCACCTTCTGCCTGGGTCCTTGGGGGGGTGCGGCGGCGGCAGCGGCGAGCTGGGGGGCGAGCGAGTTTGTTCTTCGCCCCCGGCGGCTGAACTCTGCGCGACGCCACTGTAGCTCATGGCAGTTACTACAAGGCTTGCAGCTAAGCTCAAAGGAAACCAGGAAGCTTGAAGGTGTTGATAGATGAGGCCATTGTATAAAGGTAAAGGGTTCCCTTGTGCAAAAGCCAGTTGTATCCAACTCTAGGGTTCAGTGCTCATCTCTGTTTCAAAGCCAAAGAGCCAGTGCTGTCTCCTTCTGCTGTTGTTTCTGTGGTCATGTGGCAGGCATGACTAAACACCAGAGCGCACAGAATGCTGTTACCTTCCCACCGAAGTGGTCCCTATTTATCTACTTGCAATTTCTTGCTTTTGAACTGCTAGGCTGGCAGGAGCTGGGACAGAAAAAGCAGAATATGGTTATTGAAAAGTTTCAACACATTGACCCTTCCAATCCGGCCTCCCTTATAACTATTTCTCAATCCTGATAAGAAATTATTTCTAATTCTTTAAATAAATAAAATTATATGGCATTATCAGTAGTCAGCAAGTTATATGACCATGGTCTGTGGACAGAAAGTCATGGAAGGGAAACACTATTGTAGCAATGGCAATTAAACCTATAAACTGCCCCATGGTGCTTAGAGTACTCTCTGGGCAATTCACAAAGTAATTCATATTTTGTTCCCAACATACTGGGTACTCATTTTACTGATCTTGGAACAATGGAAGGCTGGATCAACCTTGAGTCCTTTCTGGATCAAACTCACAACGCCAGCAGTTTTGGCTGCAGTACAGCATTGTAATCACTATTTCCTTTCTAAGGGAAGCCACACTGAGGCCTTTCTTTCTATTGTTGTAAGCAACTAGCCATTGAATATTTCATGGCATACATTGTTGAAAAAGAAAAAGAAATATGTAATATTTATTAATCCTGTGCAGCAGCCTTGTGTCATAGGAGATCCCATAGAAAACTGTCATAAGAAGATGTGATGGAACTCTGGACAAAGCATGTATTTCAAAGCAGGCCAAACCTCTGCCTATATTCTGACAGCAAAAAAAATGTAACAGGATGGTTTGCTCAGGAGTTTTAAATCCTGTGGCTTGTGTTCTTCCCAAGTCCTCCCACCACTAAATAAAAAATGGGGAGCAAAAATAAATAGTTGCACCTCTAGATGTCTTCCGGTAGCACAATTCAGTAGTTTACATACCTGGCTGAAGAGTTCAGTTTCCCACTGTGACTCCCAAGAGACGAAACAACCCATGTAGCTGCACAATTTCTGGACACCCCTCTAAAGAAGGGAACAGTCAACCACTTTTGTGTATTTTCTATGTGGAAAACTCTGCAAATGGTCACCATAAATCAGACACACCATGGACCACAGGGACAGACAAGCTCTACAATGGAGAGGGTGTTTAAGAGCAATTGTGTCAACCACTTGGATCACCTCTTTATATCATCTGGCAATCTGAGCTTCAACAGCCATGGCAAATAATTCAGGCAGAAACCTTCCAAAGGTAATTTGGAAACCAAAAGGAAACCAATACTGTAAAGGCAGGCCATCCTAATCAATCCCAACTCCCCATAGAGAGGGGTTGCTGGCAGCTACTTAAATTTCAGCAAAGAATGGTCTCACCATAACAAGGCAGTGGAAGTGAGATTTGTCACCTACAGATCATTTACTCCACATTGCAATTAAAAAACAAACAAACCTCATATTGAGCATATGGCCTGCCACATATGTGGGTTCTCTAACATAGTGAAAATATTCCAAAGGATGTGTACTACTACCATATCACTGTAGATATTGAAGTTTCCCATGAGCAACAGCCGGGGGGGGGGGGGGGAGGTATCCATACTGCCACAGAAATGGTCTGTCAGACTCAAAAGAAAGAGGGTTGCATCATGGGGAACACAGTAAGTCAACACAATCACAATCTTATCTCTTAGACTGGGGTTCTCAACCTACAGCCCAGGGGCCAGACGTGGCCCACGACACCATTTCATGTGACTCCCCACCACCTCTACCACACCTGGAAGTGCCATGTGTGGCAGATAGGACAAAATTGCTGTCCGGGCCCTGAAGCTGTCTGAGGGAGCGTGATCCGGACCTCAGGTTTAAAAGGTTGAGAAATGCTGTCTTAGACCCACACTCAGATGGTTGGCCTCCCAACCTAGTCAAGAGGCTGCAGAGAGTGGGTGGTATTCCTGGAATTCATTTAATAAAGTGAAGTTGGAAGATCAAGGACTAATCAAGTAACATGAAGCTCCTTGGACCCAAGACAAATTTTATGTGAATGTGGAGAAATTCAATTGATGCAGCATTTATGAGTATGCAATTTATGCCCCACTACTTGTACAAAAGAAGATGTAATAAATGGCTGAGATAATAATGAAGTAGTCCTCTTCTGATCAAAAATATTCTAATTATTTTAACATTCTAATTTGTTTTGAATTTTACCTATATTTCATATATGTCCCTAATTTCAAATTGTGCAACATTTGATGCAAATAAAGAAAGATTAAATTAAATTTTAGATGAGCCATCATCCTACAAATATATTTACAGAAAAAATAATGTTATATGAAAAGGACAAGCTCTGAGGAGAGCTGGCAAACAGCCCTAGCAATTATCTGTGCAACCACTGTAGATTCAAATCTATGGGAAAAACAGATCTGGGAGATGCTTTGTAAAACTGTTTCTGGATACAAGGATATATTTAGTCCTTGCTTGCTAATTATCTTCTCTTCACCACCAAACACAAATGCAGTATCCCCCTATTGAAGAAGATTAACACACATCGCCCAGAAGAAGAAGAAAATCTTCCTAAAGAATGGTCTCTTTATTTTGGCAAATATATCTAGCTTCCTCAACCTGTCTCCTTTTCTTTGTTTCCTTGCTGTCTAAGCATGTGAATGAACTAAGTGGTTTGGTTTTGTCTCCTCTTACTTTATGTAATCCATTAATGAATGGATGCTTTTTGCAAACAAAACCCCCATCGCTCACCAAAAATCTAATCTGTTCTTTAGCCAAGCGGGAAGGGAGGGAAGGAGGGGTGGCAGGAAATTACTTTGAATGCTACAACCATGCTGCTTCCACAGATCCTCTGCTTATCGTGTTGACAGTTCTCTTCTTTTCCAGACTGCCATAACAGGGCACACTCTGTCAGCTCACAGATTCCCGGAAGCTATTGTTCCATGAAACAATTGCTACTGCAAATGGCAACCTGCATTTCGCCTGCAGGAAGGAATCAATTTATGCACACACAGTCTTCCTCCCTCCCTCTCCCTCTCTCAATGACACTCAGTTTTAATCACATTGCTCTTTAAATATACAACAAGAAGGTACAGGAGGCATGTGCCTTGTTTCTTTTATCTTTTTTTTAAAAAAAATGAAGTACATAGATACACATCAGGTTGGGCTGAAATGTTGATTTTGCAAAAGTAAGAGAAGTGTTAAGATAATGAGTTAGTATACCAAATTGACTATTACACCAAACTGTCAGCTTAATTCAGTCAGACTTTAGCAGTCTTAATTTGTTTTGTCTTTTGAACAATAGTTCAAGAATACCCGCCAGCATCTTCTGTAACAGTAGTGGTGGTGGTGATGGCAGTGGTGATGGTGGTATAGATGCAGCCAGATAACTTACTGAGCTGTCCAGCCAGCTAACCTTACAAACAACAAGAACCTCGATTCATCTACATATATCTTTCAGTCTTCTATTGAAACACAATAATAATTAAATGTGGCAGCCAGATTGAATTTCAATGTGAGTTAATTTAACCATTATCCCCCCTATTCCAGTGCACATAATAAGTTCTAGGTTTGGTATTAACTATAAAGCTCTAAAGGTTCTGTGGCCTTGTTACCTTTCAGAGCATCTCTTTCTAAGGTTTAATACCAATCCTACCTAATATTCTCTAAAGCCTTACATTTGTAAGGTAGGGGTGCCTGTCTGTCTGTCTGTCTCTCTGATATTAATTATCCATTTTAGCCAACTGTATTTTACATTTTACAACTGTACATTTTAGCCAAATGTAATGTTTTGGAGGATTAGGTAGGAATGGTATTGAACCTTAGAAAGAGATGCTCTGAAATATATATAAAATATTTTTATATTACCACAAAAGAATGCCCTTGACAGTGTTCCTGTTTTACGGAACAATAATTCTTAGGCAACTAAAATGTCTTGGGCCTTCTTTGTGTGCCATCTTACATAGTCACACATGAAGTTTATGAGTAATTACAGCCATAAATAAGGAGTGCATTAAAGGACATATCACACCTCCTTTTGTAGGAACCTGCTCAGAACTTGCATTTATTGTTAGCACCCTTCTTACATAATTCATGCCCTAGAGGTGTGATCTTAGGGAGGGAACTTCAAGGGAACAGTACCCCATCTATTAGAACACCCTCCCCAGGATAGTTAGGTTGGCTTGCTCATCTTTTGCCTAGTGTACAGCTGTTAAAACTATAGTACAGTACAGTACTTAACTTTCAGTAACATATGATACTTAGAAGGTACCACTGCTTTATTGTGACCTACGTAATTAGCTTTTGAGAGTTATGGTTTCTTAAACACTGGTGCTTCATTCTTTTCATAGTTCTTTAGCAAAGTATCTGGTACATGTATTGGGTTAATAATAATAATAATAATAATAATAATAATAATAATAATAATAATAATAATAATAATAATAATAATAATAATAATAATAATAATAATAATAATAATAATAATAATAATAATAATAATAATAATGATTTTTATAAATTTTAAAAACTTTTAAAATTTTATAATTGTAATTTTGAAGTTTTTAACAATGGGTTTGGGTTGGGTTGTATTATGCTTTTATGATGTTGTAAACCGCCCTGGGTCGCCCCAGCGTGAAGGGTGGTATAAAAATGTAAATAAATAAATAAATAAATAAATAAATAAATAAATAAATAAATAAATAAATCATACATACATACATACATACATACATACATACATACATACATTTAATCAAACTTTTATGCCGCCCTCCTCACAAAGACCCATGTACATACTGCTCCATTGTTGCCACCAAAAGTAACAGAATTCAGACATCAAGCTTCAGGAAAATCTGCCACATTGTTTGACAAATAACATGTTTGTCAAACATTTGTCTTTCCTGGTGCCCAGAAGGTTAGTTTCCTTTGGTGAAAGCATTGGCTATTTCTTCCTTTACTCTTGAAGCATCTATCATTCCTTCTTTAATGGCCCATTGCTTCCAAATGACTCATGGTTCTTTCATAGCAGCTCTAAGCCAACAGAGGCCAACTTTTCAAGACATATTTCATCTTTATTGTTTTGACATTTTCATGTAATGTTTGAAACAAATTGGAAAGTGTGGAAAGTTATAGCTGCAAAGAAGGTATGTGCCAAACATTGGTTATCCTGAATTGCTGGTGATAATGCAGAGCTGAGGAATTGGTACCTGGAGGTCATGCTGATTCTCACTTGCTACAGAACCATTATTGTTATTTATAGTAGTGAGGCGAGCATCACTATCCAAATGATGTCAGTGCCTACAATCAAGGACCAATGGAATCGATGGATAGTTTGCTCTTGACTTTAGTGAAGTGTGAAATTTACCCAATGATCTTTGACTATACTGTATATGGCTTTAACACTTGTTTGCTCTTCAACATGGTAAGCTGTATAACTTTGATAAGGAGCAATAATAAATTTCCCTCTTCATCTGTCCTTTCCATTTTTCTACATGGTAAATGTTAATCATGTCCAGTCTGGGACTGAATCACTATCTTTAGCTACTGGTTTTTCTGATCTTCCCTCTTATATGAGGAGTGACTCCAGTCCCATGAAAAGAACATGTCAAAACTCATTATGGGGAGAAGGCAGAAGAGTCTGAAGGCTACAGGTTTCAATTTGGCTATTCAAATACATCTTTTTTCCCCTTCCTTGAAGATCTCGTAGTATCACTTGACATTTTTCTTAAGCCAGTTAACGAAGAAAAACATGTCCAGATCTGTATTTGGTAGAGCAAAATCCATGAAAATCCATGAACAGAAAATCCACAACATCCATGAACAGATCCAGAGGTCCATACTCATGAACTTTATGCCACAAATCAATGTACTTATCATTAATTTGATTGGAAGATACTTAACTCATTTTGAGAGTTGTAATACTGTATGAACAGAAAAGTAGGGATGTAATTTATAAATACCGGTATATGTTTGTGTGGAGTTGGTACAAAACTTGGGCCCCCAGAATCAGACTGCAGCATCTTACTTTCTGCACTCTTTTTCAATTGAAATCCTGGCAGCCTGATTTCTGTGCTTCTAGGGCACTATTTACACTTCTGTCAATACTGCCTGAGGGCAGACTCAAGAGGACATTCCCTTTACACCAAATCAAGTCTCAGTCTCAGGACTCACCCCTCAAGGTAAGCAATATCTCTTGTGAATTAGAACACTCCTTAAGCATCTATGAGAACCCTTCCTGGGTTTTGTACGACTTACATCAGGAAGGGAGATGGGTACCATTTATGGCAGCTTTTGAACTCAATCCTTACCACTTTTGACCTTTTTGAAATTAATAGCCAACTGCTTCAATATTGCAGAACTGTTTCGTCCACAGCCAAACCACAGTTTGAAAACATTTCTTTTCCACACTACAACTCCCATAATGCCACAAACAGTAATGTTTCTAAGTATTGAGCCTGACAACAGGTATAAAGATATTCATAATGTCTTCTCAACCACTCTTTCTTCACTTTTTAATTGTCTACCTTGACATAGTTGATCTCCTTGAAATCCCATATGTACCACTTTGGGTCCCCCAAAGGACCATTTGTCTTTCTTCTACCACAGCCTAACCTTCTCTCATCTATAAAAAACGTTGGCCTCCAGTCATATGGGTTCATGACTTGTGATCCTGTAATAAGTATACAGTGGAACCTTGGTTAACATAATTAATGCATTCTCTGGGATGTTTCTTACAGAGAAAATTACTTTAATCAAATTCCCCATAGGAATGCATTGAATGCAATTTCCCATAGGAATGCATTGAAAACTAAAATACATTAACCGAAATGCAGTTTCCCATAGGAATGCATTGAAAACCAATTAATCCGTTCTGGAAAAAAATCTGTAAACCGAGCCACTATTTTCTATGGATGTTGTTATGTGAATTTTATGTTGACCAAGCCATTTGTTAACCGAGGTTCCACTGTATTTAAAAATGATATTTTGTAAAAAGCTATTATTGGGTAACTTTGGAAGGATATCATATACAGACAACACTAACATTGCAAAAGGTCAAGACAAGCACTACCATTAGACACGCTAACATATTGTCTGGCCTTTAATATTCTGCCATCAAGAATGGGGAATGGGGGAAAATTGTTGGGGAATGGGAAAAAGTTTTTGTGGAATGTTCTGCTTGAAGTCTCAAAATAACTTGTCTGGCTTTTGGGATGGTTTTGTTTTTTTGTTTTTTTGCTGTACCACCACAATTAGCAAAATGTCCAGGGATGGTTCTGCAAAATGAAGATAATAATATTTAAAGACATCTAGTGTTTATTTATAGTAAATATTCATCAAATACAAGTTACTAATATACGCAGTATTATAAGTACCCATCTCCTTGCTTATGCTACAAAAAGACCCTTACATTTTAGAATACAAGAATTCCTCTAGTTGTTATTTATAATTGCTTTGTTGTTGTTCAGTCGCACAGTCAATTCCGACCCTTTGTGACCCCATGGACCACTGTCCGCCAGGCACTTCTGTCTTCCACCATCCTCCTCAACTCGCTCAGCTCTGTGCCCATTGTGTCTACAATACCATCTAGCCATCTCATTTTTGGCCGCCCCCTTTTTCTTTTGCCCTCCACCTTTTCCAGCATCCAGGCTTTCTCAAGTGAATCCTCTCTTCTCATTTGATGTCCAAAGTACTTTAGCTTCATCTTTACTATTTGACCTTCAAGGGAGTAGTCAGGGTTGATTTCTTCTAAGATTGAGCTATTTGTTCTCCTCACTGTCCAGGGGACTTTCAAAACTCTCCTCCAACACCACATCTCAAAGGCATCTATTCTTCTGCTCTCTGCTTTCCTAATGGTCCAGCTCTCACAACCATACATTGCCACCGGGAATACCACTGCTATGACTAGACAAATTTTTGTTTGCAGTCTGATGTCTCTACTTTTCACTATGTTCCCCAGTTTTCTCGTCGCTTCCCTCCCAAGAATCAGTCGCCTTTTTATTTCATGGCTGCAATCACCATCTGCAGTGAGCAGATTATAATTGCTACATAGGGACAAAACCATCTGCTTTCAAAATAGTACTCTGGTAACCCATTCTGTATACTTCAGTGGTTCAGCACTGTGTTCTTCATTGTCTTTGTAACTTCACCTTAACTTTTCATTTTATAGTTCAGGTTGCAGAGCTAGGTTTGAGATGATTAGGTAGGCTGGGTGGGGTTGGCAAGTTTAAAACTGTCTCCTTCAGGTCCTTTGCTCCCATTTTGAAAATTCTGTCGGCTTCATGTAGTACATCTTCCTGAGGTACTTTTTCTCTCATTTTAAAGAGACAGTCTAATGGCAGGTGATACAATCTAACTACAAGACAGTTAAGGTTCTTCTGACAACTAAGGTAGAGTCACAATTTAGAACTGTTTGTTTGTATGTGAAACTGTCACTCAATATCTTGGCAGGCTTGGGAAAGCTAGTTTTCTGGCCAACAATTCCCAGCCATTATGGCCATTGAGAACTACAGGAGTCTAAGATCAAATAGGTTTTCCAAACGCCAGTATTTCTGAGTAATGTCAGTGCTTTTCTTGTAAAATTGAATAGTTTTACTAAGGTTTCACTTTATATTCAGGTGAATGAGCGACCAACTTTAAAATGTCATCTTCATGGGAATTGTTTTATCTACTCAGAAAGTCTCAAAATTTCACCCAAGCTGCCAAAAAACAAACTAGGTATCGATACTACCATTTTTAAAAATAAATACTAAAATCCTGCTGCTGTAACCAATCTTGTGAGAGGATTTTTCCACCCAACTTTTAATGGAGTACCTTTAGATCCCAGGTTCTATTATTTGATTATTCCATAAGCAAGGCCAGCTTTAAATCAGTGTCAAAGCACAACTGTGATGAAACCAAAAGTCTTGTAGCACCTTTAAGATTCCCAAGTTTTTATTTTTCATAAGTTTAATAAAGGGTTTTATATGTCAAAGCAGATTTCTTCAGATATAGAAGTAAAAACTTATGAAATATGAAAACTTTTGAGAAATAAAAATTAGTTTTAAGGCACTACAAGATCCCTACTTTCTTTTGTGCTAAAACACACTACTAACATTCCTATTGGCTAGATGTGGTTCAGATGGTAGTTTTATTTGCATTTACTATGAGTTGTAGCATAAAGTATTCTGTATACAACATTTGTGTCAGTTGAATACATGGCTCTTTGCTGCTTGAGACTAAATAGCAAATGGCTCCTCCCAGTCATTAGGTAGCACATGAAGTCAAGTAAGACATTCCAGAATCTGGTGCAAAAATGTATACTATTTGTTTTTTAAAAAAACTAAAGATGTCTGTTCGTCCATTTGTTTGTTTGTTTGTTCTATCCCACCCATCTCGGATACTTACCCACTCTCTTTATGAAATCCCTATTCTGCTACTGAGAAAACTGACACAATGTGCCTTATGGTAGAGTTAAACTTCGTGTCAAAACTAATGAATAATTACAGTTCTGAGAACTTTTCCACAGTTTTGATACAAACACTGTCATAATGTCTCAGTAGATTCCCTGTTCATAAGTTAAATGTGAAATCACCAATTTTGTGTGGGTTAATATAATCAACAGAATTCACAGCTCTTTAACTTTCCTGTCTTTGGTTATTTATCAAAGAGGTTATCTCTTGTTTTTTCATTAAACATTACTTAGGGTCTCTATACTGTGAAAAAAAACAAGAGGGTTTTTTGTATTTTTATCTGATGTGTCATTAATGCTAAAGAAACAAATAGGATCCCTTTCAAATCTGCTGCCACTGAATTTGTAAATAAATCCCCAATGTGATAAAATTACCCTTGATTTTCTAGAATTACACATAAAATGAATGCAACATACTCGCAGATTTGGCTCTCTAGTTATTTCATAGAAGAAAATTAAAAGTGAAACCCAATTGCGATATCTTCCCAATAAATGAATCAGTTTACTGGAAACCTTTAGTTACTTTTTTTTTTAGTTACAAAGGTGTGGCCTCACAAAATGGTAGAGGCAGCAGGTCATACCACCCAAGTGCAGCTTGTCTGTTATGGGCATCAAGGTAGTGCTGGAGTGGTTAGAGGACAGAGAAAGGTTTTGTATCATGGCAAACGTTTTGAAAAAGTATAATAGCTACTTTAGTTACAGCTGAGAAATTGGAAGATATTCTTTTAAATAATTATAAAAATGATGATATTCATTCATTCATTCATATTTATACCCTGCCCCTTTGGTGTATGCACCACTCAGGGTGGCTTACAGTGTGTGTGTAAGTCAAAACCATATAATGGAAACATGGAAAGCTTACAGATTATATTTTTGATAGAGAATGAGCAGGATAGCATGGGAATAGAATTTAGTTCGAAACCAAATGAATCACAGTGAGTTTTGAAAATATGGTACATTGTAAACATGGGAAAGCATTCATTGGGTTATAGATTCATATGGCTTTATAAAATGCTTGTTTCTGTTGATTGCAGTTTACTCCAGTGCCATTTAAAAGCTATATAAAGTTGAGTGGGATTGATAGTTAAACCCCTGCAGTGCGAACAAGGCATGTGTGGAAATGTGAAGAGAATTGACATTCACAAAATGGGAATGAATGATTCATAATTGTTCCATAATGCTCAATGAATATAATTTTCTGAATGAAAATCCCCAGTATATCATCTGCTTCCTTGTGCTGTTTACTTATCTGTCTGGAGTTGCAGTGTAAATGTTGCAATGTTGAAAAGCTAAAAGAAATAGAAAAGAGATTAAGAAGGAGAAACAGGTTGAAATACAGTATATTTAAGAAATTCAAGAGAGCACAGATTGTTTCAAGTTTCAGTATCCTTTTTTGCTTCTTGCCTAATGATAAATGAAGCAATTTAATTCCAGCATTTACTAAGACATCAGTGGTAGCCAAACCAGCCTTCAAAACAATACCACAAATTGTCATTTGGCTGGATCCTGCCAACATCTGCTGCAAAGTGCTCCACAATGTA
The DNA here is from genome assembly GCA_030440675.1 of Furcifer pardalis. Taxonomy (NCBI): domain Eukaryota; kingdom Metazoa; phylum Chordata; class Lepidosauria; order Squamata; family Chamaeleonidae; genus Furcifer; species Furcifer pardalis. Next base: position 29,815,882 of record CP126892.1, read on the forward strand.
CTTCCAGCTGCAATTCTACTCTACAGCTGTTGGAGGCTCCAATGATATAATTACTGGCCTCTGCTTCTATAAATGGGAAATTATGTATTTCCTTCTGCTACTGAACACTTTCAAAGTCCAATCTTTTGTTGCTATTTTTAAATATAGTACATAACATTTCAGAAGAACCTCCCCAAATATTGTGATATTTTTGAACCATAATTGAGTGTACTATGGGCTCAATTTATCAGAAAGATAAATTTATAGAAGTTTTCCTTCCATTTGTCCAATATGTGAGTCCTGACAGCACATAGCCTGGCACACAAATAACCAACTTTATTTTTGGAAAGACACATTTTAAACAGTGATTTAGGTCAATTTTCCAGTATTAAAGGCTCCCCACCAGAAAGGCTTTCCAAGGGCAAACTGGATTCACGAAGAGCCCTTAAACTTGAAGTGAAGGTAGGAAATATTTTATTTATTTATTTATTTATTTTAATTTAAAGATTTCAGTCCCTGGATGATGACACCATCTGGCTTAGGCAGTGGACATTTATGCCAACAGGATTTCAGCCAATGAGCACAACAAAGCTGTAATAAATGTTAGATGGCAAACAAATCCTGCAAGAGGAGGAAAGGTGTTTCAGCAACAAGGCTGATGCCACACCAGAGTGGTGTCAAGCCTTATGTTGGCTCCATACATGGTTGGCAAAAAACATGTTTTTGAATGTAAGCCCTTAGGCCTATAACAAGCGCATCGCATCTGACCTTTTCTGCATCTGTCTCTTGACTTTCAACTCAAACTGAGATGTAAATTTCCTGTACAGGAATGTGTCAAGCTGCTGCTTTCAGTGTCTCATCTAGTTAAGGTTAAGCATCTCCAGACCACAAGCCTTTAGCTATTTAAGATTAGAGGCATTTCACAAGAAGCAGAATAATTTTTATGCTGGCAAACTATATTCAAGACTCTCTCTGCTGGTGCCCAAGGAAACAGATTCAGCAGGGGAAAGAGACAGAGAGATTTAAAATGCTTCTAACGAAACACACAAATACATGGCAGCTTTGATTGACCTTGCTAAGGGAAAATGAATCGGCCAAGTTTGGCTCACTCTGGGAATGGAAAAGAAGCACATCCAGCATTTGAGTACAATATTCCATTTAAATATGGGGCTTTCAGCTACCAGAACCTTCAGAGCAGCATGGCCAGTGGTAAGAAATTATGGGAGATGTTTTCCTTACTATCTATACCTCCTCCGTAGTATCTATAACTAATTCAGTCTCAGTTTACATGATGGGGTTGCTGTTCTTTTCTTGGACTTTTCATGTGACTATATATTAAAGAGATTGCTGTGAGAAATATTAATTCTGGTTCTGTTTTCTTCCCCCTCTCCTTCTGCATCTGCTGTTGTTTTTGCTTGTGAGTAAGCCAAAATCTAAGAAGTATTTTCCTTTCTTCCTCTTCTTCTTCCTCTTCTTCTTCTTCTTCTTTGGCATTAAATCCAGTGTTTCTCTCTGATGGGAGAATATTAGGGATGAAAAAGTTGTGCCACTTTACATATTGTTAAACTTCAGCTCCTGTCATACCTCAGTATTGGCTAGAACTGTAACTAGACATTTTGGCAACCAAGGCAAACAGCACTGTTTTCCACCCACTCCACCCTGAAATATGACCACCACCACCACCCAAAAAATGGAAGAGCAGTAATGTGTCTATACTTGAATCTCTTAATAATTTTTAATACTTTGACTATAAAGGTGACTTTGGATCCATGGGTACAGCAGTATGGTGTGTCCCAGGCATCTATCATCTATTCCAGGAGTTCTCAACCATTTTAAGCCATGGCCCAGACCAAGCCCCCTTAGACAGCTGAGCAGGCCAGACTGGTGGTTCCCCTTCTCCATAAACGCTGCCATAAAACTTGTCTGCAGCCGTTGTAAACATGTTTACAACAGCTGTGGGTGCATTTATGGCTGTCATAAATACATCTACTTCCACCTTTGCCTCTGCTTCCGCTTCTGGTGGCAGTGGTGGTGGTGGTGGTGGTGGTGGTGGAAATGGTTGCAGCAATATGAGCCAGGCCAGGTCCTGCTTGAGCGGCCATATGTAGAGAACCCCTGATCTAGCCTATGTTGTTTAACATCTATATGAATTCCCTGGATGTGGGACTTGGAGTGCAATATCAGCAGTATTTTGATGGTATGCAATTCTTTATCTTGTTGTTGTTGTTGGCAGTGGATGCTGTGAAAGTCCTGGATTGTCACCTGGCTACAATAATGAACTAGACAATGCCTAATAGGTTGAGGTTCAATCCAGACAAGATGAAGAGCCTGCTGTTAGGGAATTCATTTGATAGGTTGTGTGGTGTTCAGCCTTGCTTAGATGGGGGTATTTCTCCCTGAAGGACAAGGTTCTATATCTGGGCCTTTCCATGGAGAAGCAAAAAAAATTTCACCTTAAACAGATAGCCCAGCTCCATCATTCCTTGACACAAAATTCCTAATGATACCGGTTCATAAAATGATAATCTCAAGAATCAATTACTGTAATACACTCTATTTGAGGATTGCTTTGAAGATGGTCTGGAAGCGACAACAGATTCAGAATGCAGCCAATCAAATAAGGATGGGGATCTGAAGATGGGATCAGATCTTTCCCACACTAGCATAGCTACATTGATTACCTGTAGGATTCCAGGCTATTCAAGGTTACGGTTCTAACCTATAACGCCCTAAACAGCTTAGGAGCTCATTACATGGTAGAGTGACTCTTTCCAATAAAATCAATCCAGAAAACCATAATCTTCCCAAACAATTGCAAACTCTGTTGGAGAGGGGTAAGACTGGTACTAGAAACAGTGCTTTCTTGTTGGTGGTATCAATATTATGGAATTTCGTTCCACCACATATCCAGCAGGCCCCGTCTCTCCATGTGTTCAACAAGCTGGCCAAAGCACAGCTTTTCAAAATGGCATTTGTTAACATCTTGCTTCCTGATTGATTTTGATGTCACATCTGATTATGAATTCTACCAGTCTCATTGGTTTTTTCTTTGATGTAAGTGATTTTATATTTGGGGCCATGTTCTTCTGGATTATGGCTAGGCTGATACACAGTGACTGTAATTGTATCTGTGCAGTGGAATCACGACATACAAACAGTTCGACTTACAAAAAAATCCACATACAAAAAAAATCGACAAATAGAAATCCTGGCTAAAAAAATCAACATACACATTTTTAATAGGAAAATTTTGACATACAAAAAAAATAGGGTGACATCTACTGGCCTCTTCTGGTAATGCAATGTGCTTTTGACACACAATTTTTTCGACATACAAATAACCTCATGGAATAGAAAAAAATCATATGTAAAAGATTTTACTGCATATGGTTATGTTCATTTCCCAGAGTGACAGTTCAGTCAGATGAAATTGGTTAAACAAACAAACCTATTTGGCAAATCAGTACTATCTCTCTATCTACTGAGCTGACCTACCAAGAATCCAACCAAGATAGGAATTATTCTTTTTCAGCTGTTCTAGTTTTCACTGTTCCTGTCTTGCAGAATGCTCTCTTGCTATGATATTATTTCAGCTACTATTGTCTTTCTTGACATGTGTGTGTTTCAGTTGCACTACAAACTATTACCATGTTCTGTTATTTACAAGACCAAAGGATTGCTTTGCCAGTCACTTGTATGTGAAGAACCTTAGGGTCCATTGTTAGGTTCTTCTTGTCACTTTAATTCACATTATTACACTTGGAAGCATCTCAGAGGATTCTGAAACATTTATTTTCTCCTTGTCATTTCTGGAAAGTGGTTAATCTGATTTATCTTGACAATTGTGAATTGTGGACTGTGAAGACAGACAATTATTTACACATCCTACCAAAAAACCCAGAATATACCAACATTGTGACACTTATACAATTAAGATGAACAAGGTAAACTTGAGACTGAAGGTCATCTTTATCAGCAAGAACTGGCTTCTCCTTAAGACCCTACTTTACTCTCACAGTGCACTCTATATACTAACCCACATGGAGAGAAATGTGTGACTTTTTGTCTTACTTGAAGTAGCATGTCAATGAAGTTTATATGACTATTGAGTTGACACATCTCACTAATCATATCAGTTAAACTCCCCCGTGGTTTAGTGGTTAATGTGCTGAGCTTGGAGGCTGGAAGGTCAAGTTTCAATGTTGGAGAGCTGCACAGGGACATGAAAGGAGCCTCATTCAGGCATCCTCTGAGGGTTCTCCTCAAAAATCCTTTCAACCCAGAGTAATCTCTGACACGAAATTATTATAACAGCTGTCCTGCAACCAAAAGGTTGTGAGTTCAATCTTGACCAGGGCTCAAGGTTGATGAAGCCTTCCATCCTTCTGAGGTCAGTAAAATGAATACCCAGCATGCTTGGGGCAAAATGCTAATTAACTTGTGAACTGACCAAAGAGTGCACTAAGCGCTATGGGGTGGTATATAAATATGATTTTCTTTCTCTGTCAAGTACTGAAGAACAGCAGGTACCCTTTCTCCACAATATAACATGCATTCATAATCCACTACAGATATTCAAACAGAGTATGTAAAGTGGGCAAGAAGACCTTTGCTCCATCTAGATCTCTTCAGGAAACAGCCTAGGGTTTGCTATGAAAGTTTGAACAGGTTTTCTATTTACATTCAGTTGACTGTGATTGTGATTAGAAGCCTCGTTACAGTGGGAAATCCTACAGTCCCAGTTCTGCCAGTTTCTAAACACATCAGATTGAACATGCATACATGTCATGGTAAGATCTTTAGGCTGAATTTCTCTTTGTTTTGGAGACAAATCTGATATTTGGAATCTTCTTTCTGCCTTTCTAAGTTAATTTTGAATGTATGAAGGGGAAGACTGTGAAGGCTGCACATGGCTCTTTGTCAGAAATGAGAACCAGGTTCAGCCTGAGACTGGGCTTCCTAAAAATGGAGACTATGATAATAATTTCTGTATGTACAAAATGTGTACAGTAGCAAAATCTCTGAATCTTGGAGGTATGAAAATTGTGGGCCAAAGAGCCTCCTTCTCTCTTCCAAGATTAGCCTTGGGGGCTAATAACAGCTGAAGATGATGGGGATGAGGAACACCTGGGCAAGGATAAACTGGCTGCTGGGAGGACTGGGGGGGGGGGAATTACCTTGTAAACTGATCATCCCAAATCCCTATTGGCAAAGCAAGATGGGTGTAACAGTAGGCTAACTACCATCATAGTGGTGGTTAGAACTTGGAGCATATCACTGATGGGTCAAGTCAGCCAACTCAGTAAAGCCAGGTGGAGCTCAGAATAGTACTGTAGTTATCAAGGGGAAAATACTGACATGCTAGTATGATTCACAATCAACTGCCAGGGCTGGATGGTTCCACTCTTTTGTTTCCTTTTGAACTGGGCAGAATTTGTGGATGGAAAGGTTTGTTCTAAACTTTGTTTTTGGCTTAATTTCCCTTTCTACACAGATTCTCTCTGTGGGTGAAGGTCTCTTTTAATTTTGGCTTGTGGGCAGTGGTGGGCAGACAAAAACTTTACTACCACACTGTGGGCGGAGCCAACATTGTGGGCAGAGCTGATGTCATGGGCAGAGCCAATGTCATGATGTCATGGGCGGAGCCAACATCATGAGCAGAGCCAAAGTAAAAAACCCATAAAAATAAGTACACAAAAATACAAATTAAATAAACATAAAAATACATAAAAATACACATAAAAACACATAAAATACACATTAAAATAAATACACATTAAATAGACATAAAACACATTAAATACACATTAAATGCACATTAAAAACAAATACACATTTAATACACATTAACAAATACCCACCCATCCCACACCCAAAGGTGAGTCATTTACCCTGGGGAGCAGGCTGTAGGGAGCTTCAGGCTAGCAGCTGCTCTTCCTCCTCCCCGCTTTGGAGGGCAGTAAGGAGGCCACCAAGGGCCTCAGCAGAAGCTACCGGTTCCTCCCTGGCTGTGAGTGGCCACCCGATGCTCTGTACTGCCACACTCCAAGCAGCAAATGGCTGCTTGGCTCGGCAGGCTGAGCACTGTAGGCACACATGCACACCAAACGCTGTAGGCGTGTCAAGCGCTATAGGCACGGATGCGTGCCAAGCACTGTAGGCATGCCAAGGACTGTAGGCATGCCAAGCCCTGTAGGCATGTGTGCATGTGAAGCGCTTGGTACACATGCACAGTGGGGGAACCATTGAAAAGGTAAGCCCCCGAGGTGGTTCCTGCCAAAAGCCACAGGCACTGGGAAAAGCTACTGCTGGTTCTGGTGAACAGGTGCAAACTGGCTGCTGCCCATCACTGCTTGTGGGTAAACCTCCCCCCTTTCTTTTTTCTTTTTCTTTTGTCTTGTTGTTCCATCCTGCTTATTTCCTTTTGTTTTATTGATAAAGTTACCTTTTTAAAGCCAATTTTGGAGCCATGGTGTTCACTGAGCATTTTGGGGTGCCAAGTCCAGTTCCTGGTTTTGAGACATCTGAGTACAGATGAAGAGCAGTTTTTTCTCAGGTCAGCTACCAAGAAGGAAGGTGTGCTGACCTACTCTAAGAGGCAGAGTTGCTGCACAGCGGTGCTACACAGAGTCCTGGCAGCAATATATTCAAGGAGAATCCAAATAGCAAAGTCCAAAGAGCAAATCGAGGTCTGGTTACTAGTAGTTCAAGTGAGTGTCTAGTCCAAAGGGTGCCCAGGGGCATCGTCAGGGTTGGCAGAAAAGTCAAGGTCATGGCAGGCAATCACAAAAGGTATCAAAAGTCAAACAGTACGTTGGTCTTTGCACAGAGGAAAATTGTACCAATGCTTGTCTGGTGAGACAAGCTTGCTTAAGTAGTCTCCCATCTAATTGGTATCAACTGGGAGCCTCCTCTGATAACGAGCTCTGGCTTTTTTACATCTCAGCTGCAGATCTTTTCGGCACCATTTCTTAGCTTAGGGCTGACTGCTGTCATAGTCAGATCTCGGATATGACAGGTCATTTGCCTGAGGAGCCAGACTTGGGCCAGGTTCCTGGTTCAAGACATCCTCAAGTTCAGCTGCAGCCTGGGGTTCAGGTTCAGATGCAGGCTGGAGAGGCAGAACTGGGCTGGGCATAGTAAGTGCCTCCTGATCCAGGTCATCTCCAGAGTCTGATGAGGGCTGGATCACAACAGAAGGGCAGGGGAAGACAAGACCTAGCCCAAGTCCTTCCCTTTTAGGGGACATGATGTAGTCAAGGAGTGGAAGGAAAAGGAGGGGTGGACAGATTTCCCTTGGCTGGAGCCCGAGAGCAGTCCGAGAGTCAACTTGGGGGACTCAGAGCAGCCGTCCAGAGAAGGATCCTCTTCACTACAACTGGTTTTCCAATGCTTAACAATTCTAATTCATAAGCAACTTGCCTGAGGCATGAAAGATTTCACTTTTGACTCTCACATTCTGATATTATATCTCCTGGTAAATGTATTCTTTCCTACCAGGTCCAATAATATTAATAATAATAATTTTGTGTCAGAAATTATTCTGGGTTGAAAGGACTTTTGTGGGAGAAACTCCCCTCATGGAATGCCCAAATGAGGCTCCTTTCATTTTCCCCAAAAGCTAGGACAGAGACGGGCACTCAATCCGTCATGCAGTACCCGGGTCGCAAACTACCAACTTGCCAGCCTTCTAGCTAACAAGGCGAGCTCCTTAACTACTGAGCCACTACAGCCGTTCTTTAGCGGTCCTATGTCCAATTTGAAAGGCTGATCTGGAAGCATTCAGTTTTTGATCTGGGAAATTATGGATGAGCCAGCCATTTGCCAGAGTCATGTATCAAATGCACAGGAGTAAAGGGCACTTCACAACCATTATAATCGTAGTTATTTATAAGGATATCATTTAAATCTAACATTTTGATACTGGATACATTTTAAATTATCATATCTTCTGTGCTACTGTGTCTTGGTTGAATGAAACAGCACTATGGCAAGGACTGACGGTGTGTATGTCCCTTGTGTAACTGGCAACAATTATGTGTTTGGTACTAGAATAAATCAGCTCCAACTCTTTTGGATATTACAGTACTATGTCTCCATGCTCCATGACATCTGCTGGTCAAGGCAACCATCTCACACAGTTTAATGGTAGGAACAACCCTACAAAGTGACTATTATGAAATAACAGAGGTCACTGAGTGTGTCTATTTTTATCAATGCTCCTTTTCCTTCCTTTCTTCAAGTAAATTGCTTGGATGAAGCTAAGCAGTTCAGAAGGAAAAGCAGGTGATTATGATGTATTAGTGTCATTGCTAAGAATTCTCAGCAAAGGATCCAGTAAAGAGCCTTCAAAAATGTAAAGCCCTCCTTATAATCATTATCTTTATTCTAGCTATGAAATAATCATTTTTGAAGGCATTCAAATTCAGTGTCATGACTTATGTTGTTGTTACTATTCACATGATGAGGTCAGAACTGATCTCTGTAACTAAATCTGGATAGCTAGAGAGCCATTTCACATTTGGGGCATGGGGGAGTGATTTCTCTACAGAGTGCACAAGTAGGCTACCAAAGAGCTTAAGGAGAGCACAATCTTCTCAGTGAGGTCTAAAGGTCTGCTCTTGAAAAGATCTTTATTAAATTTCAAGAAAGTAATATACTGTACTGTAACAGCACTTGTTGCTATTTTATAATAATAATAATAATAATAATAATAATAATAATAATAATAATAATAATAATAATAATAATAATAATAATAATAATAATAATAATAATAATAATAATAATAATAATTTTGTTTATCGCCCTCTTCCCCGAAGGGACCCAGGGCGATTCCCAACACAACAGCATATTGACAACAATTTAAAACCAGTTCAGAAATTAAAAGTTTTAAAAGTTTTAAAAGAAGCTTAAAAACTTAGCATTAAAAACTTGGCATTATAGCTAGGCATTGTAGCTAGGAGGCACTGGGTGTCAAACCTGCCAGCCAGCTGGGGAAATTGATCCATCCATTCCCCAGACCTGACCTGCCAGCCAGGTTTTCAATCCTTTCCTGAAAGACAGCAGCTCCGTTTGCAGGCGTAGTTCTATTGGGAGGAGGTTCCACAGGGCCAGAGCGGACACAGAGAAGGACCTCCTTCTAGTGCCAGAGAGGTGCGCCTCTCTGGCCGATGGCACAACCAGAGAGACTCTCTGGTCCACTCTGGTGGAACAGACAGATGTCCTTGGGACAATGCGGTCTCTTAAGTATCCTGGTCCACTACCTTGAATTGCACCTGGAGGCAAACTGGAAGCCAGTGCAGCTCCCTCAGCAGCGGTGAGGCATGGGCATAATGCCCGCACCCCAACACTAGCACTACTCGTGCAGCCGCGTTCTGGACCAGCTGTAGCCTCCGAATTTTAATATACTTTGCCATAACTATATACATTTTGTGCACAGAAGTCAGTCACACACAGAGAGAAACACAAACAAATGGATTTGTGTCTTGAACATGCACTTCCAGTACACAATTCAAGTTAACAAATTGAATTGTATGTACCTGTATACCAGAAGTGTCTGCTCAAGGGACCAACCAGCCTCCTTCAAGATAAGCAAGATTTGTCCTTGCAATTTATATGAAAATGCTAATTACCTTTGTGAATCATCCAGAACATGCTCAAAAGTGCCAAGGGTAGTGCATAAGTGTAATTGCTATTGGAAGAAGCTATTTTAAAACTGGGGAGTAAAAGATTTCTTTTTTTTTTCTTCACATGATAAATCAGTTTAACTTTAAAAGATCATAACTCAAAAATTATTTGCTGTAACATGGCACAGAGCAAGAGCAGACTATCTGATGTATCTGTGCCAAGTGTCCCCAATTTTAGAATTACCTTTTAAAATGTTGTTTTGGTCTGACAACAGAATGTCACCACTATACTTCCATGCAGAGATAATGTAAAACTATCCATCCCATATATTATTAAGGCCTAATTAGTTCAGCATTCTATTCATTAGTGGCCAACCTACTGAAGCCTATAAACAGGAAATAAATTCTCTTCAGCAACAGCTCACAGGAGTATATTGATATGAACGCTGGGAGAAGAATATGTCCATCATGATTCATGATCACTGATAACATCATCCACGAAATAGCCCAATCCTCTTTTGAAGCAATCCAAGTTGGAAGCCATCACTGACCCAAAGTCCAGTTTCAAAGTTACAATTGCCCCCATTTTTTTAGAATTGCCTTGTAGCACATTATTTTGCTCTGCTCTACAATAAGAATAATCATAATTTTTACAAAACTGTGTGTTGAACATGCAGGGGAAGAGCTGCTAGGTGATCAGAAACAGGTGCTGTGTTCAGTGTTTGTTGCTTACATAGACATATTCATGAAGCACTAGCAATACTCCATTTCAGTGCCTCACATACCTGCTAAAAACACAGCTATTTTAAATACTAGGCTTCCATTGCTGTTACTATTGTTTTTTTTCTTGTGGTTCATCAGTTGACTTCAGTTATATGGTGAATGGTTCATGCATGTGAAAAAGAGAGAGATAAAGAGAAACATGGGGCATATTGGAAAAGTTGGCTATGACAAAAAAAGGGAAGAAAAAGTAGCTAATTGTGGGGGAAATTGTGGATATGTCTGAATTACATCTGTTAGCCAGGATTGAGAATCTCAGAGGAAATGTTCATTTGGCAAGGCCAGGTGCCCTCACATCACTTTTGTGCAACAGACACAATTATAATATTTCTCTAGTCAAAGTAAAACCTATAGATTCAATGTGTCTACTCTTAAAACAGGACCAATGACTGGATTTAGGCTGATGCCCTCATTTTCGACAGTGGAAATGCAGAATTGTAGACACCAGAAATTTGGAAATCACTTTTTAATACCCATCTGACCAGGTTATCCTGCTATAGTAATAGAGTAGAGTAGACCATTCTGCCAGTAACTCAATGCCAATCATCAGGTAGCAATTAAATAATGTGACAACCGTGAGGACTAACGGCTTTGGGTGGTGAAGTCCATAGGGAAGGATGATGGTCCCCAAGTGGATTAAATCCCACTTGATGAAGGGCAGCAATTTCATTGATACTGGCCTGGGGCTGAGGAGGACTTCTCGTGTCGAAAGGGCTCAGGATCAGAAAGTGACTCGCAGAACTGGAACAGTGGTATACGTGTCACACTGCGATGCAGAAGACAGATGGAAGGCCACGCCATTATTTTCTCAGGAAAATCTTCATGGATGATTACCATGATGATCACCAATATTTGGAATCAGACACAGCACAAGAAGAAGAAGCAAAGCTATTACACATATATACCACCTCATAGTGCTTAGTGCTAGAAATGATGTCCCAAAACATTAAACAGGTTGGGAGATTTGAAAAGTCCAAAAGTAACCTGCTTAATCTGGGACTAATAATGGCTTCCAAAGATATCCAGTAGAGGTATGCTTCTCAGCCTTGGTCCCAAGGTGCTTTTGATGTCAGTGATGGCTCCCTGAACTGAGTTACGAACCTGAACTACAAATTATTTCACTTGTTGTGAAGAACTTTTTTTCTAGAAAATATTACCACCCAATTTGAACTGTAGCCCTCTGCCAATTTTCTCGGAGAATCCTCATCAACACTCCACTGCTGTTTGCCTCCAGAGCTGGTAATTATTACCAACAACAATCAAATTAAACTTTATTTAATTCTTCAGGGGGAAAACTCAAATGTAACTCATGGAAATATAACTCAAGACCCTCCAAGTGAATCAGACTACAGCTTTTGTCTCAGTTAAACCCAGTTTTAGAAAGCCCAGTAGTTGGGAAGGTTGGTCTAATCCAGGAGTGCCCAAACTTTTCAGTCCAGGGGCCAGATCACAATTTTTAAGAGGCTCCCAGGGGCCGGGTTATTTTTCCAATGGTACCTCCGCCCGGCAGCCTCACTGCTAGTCATGGACATTGACACACACACACATACAGTATGTCATATAAATCGGCAGCAGGAATTTTGAGGGCGGGCAAAAGGTTGCCCTGGCCACTCCCTGGCTACAGCCCTGCTTTGAGTTTGTCTTTGGAAGCATCAGGTGGTTAAGACACTGAACTCGACAACTGTAAGGTCAGAGTTCAATTCCCAGGAACTGTGTGATGGTGGCTTAGTGGTTAAGATGCTGAACTTGACAACTGGTAGGTTGACAGGTCAGCAGTTCTAGACCCACATACTGGAGGATGGAATGAGCTCCCGTTTGTCCCAGCTCCTGCCAACCAAGCAGTTCAAAAACAAGAAATTGCAAATAGATAAATTAGGACCACTGAATTCCTTGCACTCTGGTGTTGAGGCATGCCTGCCACATGAACATGGCGAGGTGCCAACTCCAGGCATTCAGGAGGCTTCCCCCCCCCCTTTGCCTCCTGTCAACTCTTTCTTTCCCTCCCCCTCCCTCTTCAGGGGTGGAGGAACCTCTTTCCCCAGCCAGCAGGCTTTCCTTTCCCCATTTCCCCAGAGTAAAGTCGGGGGGGGGGGGGTGCCTTCCAGCAACATGAGCGAGACTCCCACCATGTCACCATCCAGGGGACTTAGCTATGGGGCTTTCACTGGTCAGAGGCAAAGAGTTCGACCAGCTGCTGACCATCATCAGGAGGCGGGGCTCCGCTTGGTAGTGCCCAGAAGTTTTCATTTCTTCTTTTTTGGAAAAACTAGAAACATGAGAGTGAGGAGACGAGAGGCACTTCTTTTGAGGGAGGAGCCACAGCTCATTCCCCCTCCCCGTGGAGGCTCAGTGGGAGCCGTAATGGTGCTTTTCATATAGCCAGACGCCCTCTCATCTCCCCCTCCCATTTTTCTGGTGTTTCCAAAAGAGAAAAAAATGAAAGTTTCAGGGCAGAACCAAGCGAAGCCCTGTGGCTGGGAGCCTCCCTTATGCTGGAGGTGGTCAGCATCTGGTCAAACTCTTTGCCCCCAGCCAGGGAGAAGCCCCACAGCCTCAGCCCCTGGACGGTGACATAGTAGGTCCTGCTCATGTTGCTGGAAGGCACTTCCCGCAGGCTTTACTCCAGGGAAAGGGAAGGCTGCTAGGGAAAGAAATTCTGTCCCCAACTCCGGGAGAGAAGCCAGGAAAGAGAGATGGGAGGGAGGGTGAGAGAAAGAAAGAGTTGATAGGCAGCGAGGGGGGAACAAGCCTGAATGTCTGTAATTCGTGTTTGGGGAAGTGGCTGCAGATGTCCATAAGCACTCCCGGGAGTGCCATGGATGCACCTGCGCATTGGCGGGCACTTTCCCCCATCCACTTCTGGGTGTAGGCAGGGCACCGGGGGCCTGATGAATTGGTGCTGGGGCCCGGATGTGGCCCACGGGCCATAGTTTAGGCATCACTGGTCGAATCTGTAAAACTGATCATAGCTCATCTCATGACAAAGAGAGCATCTGGCTGGGTTAGGGGTCATGTTTGATGTGTGATTTTCCATCAAGTTGAAATCAACTTATAGGGACCCTGATATGGCATTTAAGGAAAGTGAGAAATTTATGGAGTGGTTCTACCAGTTTCACACCTCCATGTAAGCGTCCGTGGCTCAAGAGGGATTTGACACCAGGGTTTCTGTGTCTTGATCAATACCCACTGGATAAAGGAACAACCCAAAAGTTTGGTCCACAACTCACCCACATCCCACAAACAATCCCTTACTATGGGCTCACAAGAAGGACTGATGACTGTGGAAAATAATCAGAAACCAACTTTTCCACTAAAGAATGGAGATAAAATTGCCTCTCTAGACTGCTACTGATAGAGAAGTGAATTTTGTTGTTTTGTACAATTGCCACATAATTGCAGGTTTAATATAAATGCCTCTGAGCAATTATAGCTGGAGTGGTTGAAGGTCATAGTCCATCAGTAGCTGAGGAAGTTTTCCCAAGTGTGTCTTTCCACAAATGAATGAACAGGAAGCTGGCACTTCACCCACTGCTGTGGAAATGCATGTGTGTCTCTTCCAGATAGCTGACAGATAATTGCAGGCTTAATTTGAACACAGATGAGCAATTGTGGCAGCAGTGGAAGAAGGTCATGGAGCATCAGCTTCTTTGCTCATGGAGCAATATTGGAACACTGGGGTACAACATTGTGGAGCAGGGTGCCAAAATGGCTTTTGCTACTAAGATGTGATGGTTTTAAAAGATTGTGCACAGCATGCATGCATGCAAGCAAAGAAAGAAAGCTGCATGCTCAGCAAGACATGGATGGCAGCATAACACAGGCAGATGCATGCTTCTAATTAGTATTTTGCTGGCTGCTTGCCATTTGATCAAGGAGAAGAAAAAACAATTCAAGACATCTAGAAGCTGATTGGTTTTGATCCTACAATTGTCCTTGACTTTCTGACTGATGTGGTGCGTGATAGTATCGTGTACTATAAAACCATCCATGGTGATGTAATATGAACCAGAGGCACACAAATTGTGTCTAATATTTTGGAATAGATTTTACACATTTGTATTTTGACTTTCAGAAATGTACTTTCTGGGCTCCAGCTACAACAGTCCTCTAGTGAGTGAACCCATGGACTTAACCAGGCATTTGAATTATGGGTTATCTAAAAACCTCCAGCATGTATCCCTGTCTATGTCATGTCTGGCCTAATTGTTTTCCCTATTTTCTTTAGTCTAAGCCTGAATTTTGTGATCAGTAGGTTGTGATCTGAGCCACAGTCTGCTCCAGGTCTCGTTTTTGCTGACTGTATGGAGGTTTTCCATCTTTGGCTGCAGAGTATGTAATCAATCTGGTTTCGACATTGACCATCTGGTGATGTCAATGTGTTAAAGTCACCTCTTGTGTTGCTGGAAGAGGGTGTTTGCTATGACCAATGTGTTCTCTTGGCAAAACTCTATCAATCTTTGCCCTGCTTCATTCTGTGTTCCAAGACCAAACTTGCCTGTTATTCCATTTACTTTTCGATTTCCTACTTTGGCATTCCAGTCTCCTATGATAATGTGGACATCATTTCTTGGTGTCTGGTCAACTGTGATTTCATCTGCACCCATGGTTGGTGCGTATATTTGGATTACAGTGATATTGAAAATCTTGCCTTATATTCTGACTGACATCATTCTATCATTTTTGAGATTATATCCCATTACTGCTTTTCTCACTTTTTTATTGACAATTATGGCTACTCCATATTTTTTTAGGTTTTCTTGTCCACAGTAGTAGATATGATGGTTTCCAGAGCTGAATTTGCCCACCCCTGTCCATTTTAGCTCACTTTCCCAAGATGTCAATGCTTGTTCTTTCCATTTCCTTTTTTACCACTTCCAGTTTTCCTTGGTTCACATTCCATGTCCCTATACAGTATTGTTCCTTACAACACTGTATTTCTCCTCCCCCTTTCCTGTCCATCCCCTTCTTCTGATGTGATGTGTCAAGCATCCTGTTTTATCTAAATTGCCCCCTTTGTTTTGGCTTTTGTTTTGGTCCATTGGGTTCTCTTGTGGAACTCCATTTTTTCCATGTAGTAGAAAGCAAAAACCTTTTTGTACCCTTTTTTAGGTGAAATAATTGTTCTTTTCAACAATAACAATACTATGTCTTTATGTCAAGACTTGGAACACAATCTTTGCAAGTGAATGTTGTTTCATTTTACTATTGTCTGATTGATCTTTTCGCTGCTCTATTTAGATAAAGAGGAATTCTTGGGGAACTTGTGTATAATGATAAGTCTGGTTTTGTTGCAAAACCTTGAAATTCAACTTATATAAGGGAAGGAAATGTACATCTTGTATACATTAAGGAAGCTTCGTATGAAAATAATTGCCTATTCTCTTTGTTTAAAAAAAAATCTCAGAATGATATGAGGAATGCATACATGACTTTATAACTTAATACCTGTGAAAATGAATACCTGGTTGTTGTTTTTATCCCAGTTGGAAATTTCCTTGACTCAAGATAATAAAAATCCCTTTTGTATGTCCACTATCCCACATTCTGTTCCTGACCACTCCAGAAATCTATGCTCATAATGCTCTTGCAGGTCAGCAGCCTTAATGGCTTAATCACTGGAGTCTCCTATATTATGATTTTCCAGGTTGGGGGGGGGGCATTTTAGCCAGCAGAGCTACCTCTCTGAAATATGACAATTAGGATTTTAAAAATACCTTGTCAAAGGCTCCTTCACTTTCTCCATGCTGCAGCACAAGATGTATCCAAAAAGCAACTCAGCTGAAAAATGGTACAATTTAATTTAATTTAATTTAATTTAATTTTCATACTTGTATGCCACCCAGTCAGGAAACCTGACTCAGGGCAGCTCACACAACATTATGCAGTAAACACAATAATACAATATACAATACAGACAATAATTATACCATATTCATCCTACAAAAGCACATATCATAAATGCAGTTGTATATTTATGACCATTGGAACTTTAATTGGCATTTTTTTAAAAAAAAGGCATTTGGAGGAAGGAGGTACTCTTTCACTTCATTCCTTTGTTGACTTTGAGCTGGCTATAGCATATAGCGAACAATTCTGGATTTTTGGTGAGCTAATGTCACTCAAGCAGGAAAACATCATCATGCTGTGCTTGTAGTCATGGCACCAGCAGGAAATGAGCAGAGCTGGAGATCTAGGATTTAAAACCACTTCACAAAGAAGTCAAACTTTCTCCTCTTACAATGCCACTCCCCTTGCTAGAAACTCCAGGAAGGATAACTATTACATGAGAGTTCAGCTGGTGCCCTGAGATATGGTATCTGTTTGTCAGCAGTTGGAAATCCTCAATAGTAGTACGCATGTACATTGAAAATAACATGAAATGAGTTAAAAGCATATTGAAGTTGGACGGTCTTCAGGATATTCATTAATACTGATAGAGGCCATGTGTGTTTCTTTAGGGAGGGGTGGGTGTTCTATGTAACATAGAACATTTTGATGAGCCCAGTGGCTACCAACCACCTCAGTGGTTTTTGCTATGCTAATTATGTCAAAGGTTCAAATTGCCCCAGAGCTCAGCCAACCAGCAACAATGTAGCTATACTTTGGGACATTCATTTCAGTTTGTAAGATTCAGTTCCATCCAGCTTATAGCAAACTCTGCTTTACCCCTTTGAGAGGCCTTTTTTCCAATAAGTATGTCAACCCCTGCTGATGGGACTCCTTCTAAATAAATAAAAAAGTGGGTTGGACCAATCAATCTCCTTCAAGATAAGAAAATTTGATCTTTTCAATTTGTTTGAGCTATTTAAACTCTGAAGACATTAAACAAACACTTGTTTCTGCACAGGATAAAACATTTTAACTTAAAATCAAAACCATATCACGGAACTCTTGAGCACTAATGATGTAAGACTAGCCATGACAGATCTGACAGACCTCTGTCTAGCCTAGCATTCTGTTCATTCAGTGGCTGACCAGATGCCTACTGAAGCCTAAAAACAGAAAATAAATCTTCCTCAGCAACAGTTTATAGGAGCATATTGACATCGATACTGGAAGAGGTATATGTCCACCATGGCTGAGAGTCACTGATAGCCATCTCTCCAATGAAATAGTCCAAACCTTTTTTAAAGCCATTTATGTCGGAAGCCATCAGTATTCACTGCATCCTGCAGTGGCAGGAAATTTCCCAGTTTTAAATATACATATCTCCCTCGATGGTTCTGTAACCTCAGTACTGTACTTTAGGAAAACCTACACATTTTTGATGGTTTCATTTTTGTTGTTTTCAAAAGATCCTTATTTTGAAGCTTATTTTAAATTGTGAGAGATACACAGCAATAATATTCTAAACAATCTGTTTTGAGTACCCACTGAACATCATATTGATTCAGCATTTGCTACAACAAGAAAATTGAGATATTATTCATGTTGACAGACTGCATGTGAGCAAGAACCTCTCTACTGAAGACATGTTGCTTTCCATGCATAGATAGCAATGATGGAGAAGGAGGTGCTCCAAACACAGTGGGATTCATCTATGTCTCAAGGGAACACCTGAATAAGATTTGACAATTTCTTCCATTTCCCCCAACATGTTTACTCCTCATTAATAATGCTATAATGATTACAGAGTTGTCTGGAATTTGGAGACCCATGCTGTAGACGCCACATAGCTCTAGATTTTCATGAATTCCCTAAGTCAGTGACATGCCAGAGGTGGCACTCAGAGCCCTCTCTGTGGGCACCCCTGCAGTCACCCCAGCACAGAGTTCACCCCACCCCTCTGCCCAGCAGCCCAATGGGAGCGTTTCCTTCCTCCCCTGTTGCTATGTTGGCATAGCTATGTGTGCGATAATAAGTGGGTTTGGGGCTGCAGTTTGGGCACCTGGTCTCTAAAATGTTCACCATCACTGTCCAAGGTGACCATCCACTCTCTTAGCCTAACCTATCTTTCAGGCTACTTGGCATAATAAAGTAGGGACAAGAAAAGCCAAGTATACTACCTTGAGTTCATTGGAAGAAGTGGGATATAAAATTAATGTAACCGTTTGTCCGGGCTCTTCTTCACCTCTCAGCGGCGTTTGATACCGTCGACCATGGTATCCTTCTGGAAAGGCTCTGAGGATTGGGGGTCCAGGGCACTTTGTTGTCCTGGTTTTCCTCATTTCTGAGGGGCCGGACCCTGTCGGTGTGGTTGGAGGGCAATGTGTCCAGCCCAAAGCCCCTTTGTTACGAGGTGCCTCAGGGCTCGGTGCTCTCACCTCTCCTATTTAACATCTACATGAAACCTCTGGGTGAGATCATCCGGTCCCATGAGGTGAGGTATCATCAATATGCAGATGATACCCAGTAATATATCTCAGCCCGTGGGGACCCTAGCGATGCAGTGGAAATCCTTTCCAGGTGCCTGGAGGCTGTGAGGGTCTGGATGGGGAAAAACGGGCTACAGCTGAATCCCGGCAAGACTGAGTGGCTGTGGGTCAGGGGTCCTGTGTTATCTCGGAAGCCACCATCTTTGGTTCTGGATGGGGCAGTTTTGCCCCAAACTGACCCGGTGCATAACTTGGGGATCCTCCTGGACTCGCGACTCCTGCTCAAAGAACAGGTGGCAGTCGTGGTTAGGAGGGCTTTTGCACAACTTCGTGTGATTCACCAGTTACACCCTCGTCTAGATCAGGACTCTTTGCTCATGATCACACACGCTCTGGTCACCTCCAGACTTGATTACTGTAATGCGCTCTACATGGGGCTGCCCTTGACAACCATTTGGAGGCTTCAACTGCTCCAGAATGTGGCTGCCTGGGTTGTGATGGGGTGTGGGTGGTATGCACATGCCTCACTGCTGCTTCGGGAGTTGCACTGGTTGTCAGTATGTATCAGGGTGCAATTTAAGCCCTACATGGTAGTGGGCCAGGATACTTAAAAGACTGCCTCACCCCAAGAACATCTGCCCGTCCCACCAGAGCGGACCAGAGAGGCTCTCTAGTTGTTCCATCAGCCAGAGAGGCACATCTCTCTGGCACTAGAAGGAGGGCCTTCTCTGTGTCTGCTCCGGCCCTATGGAACCTCCTCCCAATGGAGCTACATCTCCAGATAGAGCTGCTGCCCTTTAGGTAGAATCTAAAAACATGGCTGGCGGGACAGATGTGGGGTGTGGAAGGTATAATGACCCCAGCACACTTGATGATCTGAGCCCCTCTCTTTCTCTATTTTTTTAATTAATAGTTGTAGCATTCGGTGTGTTTTTAATCTATTTTTAATCTTTTTTAGATTTAAATTTTAACAGTTTTAAGGTTTTTAGATGGAAGCTTCCACTTCCTAATCCTGGGTTCTACTTGCCCAGAGAGCGATAGGATTAGTGTCCTCTGGTCGGGAGGAGGAATGAACTTCAGCTGTTTGTGCTGTGTTGTTTTTTTCGGACTGTAAGCCACCCTGAGTCGCCATGGCGAGTGGGCGGCGATATAAATCTAAATAAATAAATAAATTCAATAAATGTGGAAAACACACACAAACCTATTTTGTTCAGCACTAACTGAAATGTCTACTTTGTCTCTCAAATGTGCATGCATGCAAACACACTGAAAGTTTGCTCAGATCATGAACACTATAGCTAATTTAAGCTGCAGTAAACAAAAGCAGGAATCTCATCTTTGTGGCAAATCATTGAAATTGTATAATAGCTGATTTGCTTCGCTCAATGCATTGGGGATTGATGAATATTTAATCTGAAGGATGTATTTATTTTGTTTGATGGATAAATACACAAAAGACAACATACTGAGTGAGAAGGGTAAAATGGAAATAGATGTTCTCTGTACATTTTTAATTAGCACTGTGTGTATTTAGCAAATGCTCAGAAAGGCTGGAAGCTAAAATTTAACTATTTATTTTGCCTATTTGTGATGAGAACATTGCTGTGATGCTTAATCAGGCTATAGAGTAATATCCAAAACTATATCAAATCCTCAGATGTCACAGGCATATCCCATGATCCAGCCTTTGTTTTCTTGACAATGAACTTTCCTATAGCTCAATGCATGTGCAAATTTATACTTCACATACAATGGGAATTATTAGATAAGGGTGAACATTTGTGAATTCTCTACCTAGAAAATTCTGGAAGAGGTCACATAAGTCAGAACTGACTTGCCAGCATATGCTTATTATTTTGACAGTGGGCAACTCAAGCAACCATGAGAGCCAGTTCTCTGCCTTTTGGAACTCTCTAATAGTCCTTCATGTTCACTTTTATAGTGTTAAACATGGAGGAGGGATGTGGCCTATTTCAAATGTGGATCAACGTCACCTTTTTTTTTTTTTTTGCATGAAAAAGAGGTAGCTGGGAGAAGGTTTGGAGCTGCAAACACAATTGAAGGGGCACTGGTGTAGCATGGGGGGTGAGGCTGCAGCCTGCCCCAGACTTCCAGGCAGCTGGGGCAGGGATTCCGCCATGGGGATCGGTGTTGGGACGGTGCGGGCCCCACGACACAGTGGGGGCCAGGGGGTGTTTTTTCCTCCTACACCACCTTCATCTTCCTCTTCTTCAGGCTTTCTCTTCCTTACAGCCAGCTCATGGCACCAGGCGGTGCTGTGCAGGGCCCGGGGCCGCTCTTGGTCCCGGATCAAGACCCAGAGGCTGAGGTATCATCGCAGAAGCCCAGAAAAGAGCCTGCTGTTGGTGTTCCAGGCGTGCAGCCACCCCGGTGGCAGCTCCACCTTCAGCGGCAATGGTGTGCAGGAAGGCGGGAAGTGAAGCTGATGGTCACTGCGGCCCAGCACCCACAGTCAGAGCAGCGCCAGCCAGACCGAGGACCCCCCCCCCAAAAAAAAGGCCTGGCCAGTGCTGCTCCAGCAGCGGGTGCTGGGATGCAACGACCACTGGCCTCACTTCCCGCCCTCCTGTACACCATTGCCTCTGAAGATGGAGCTGTCGCCGCTGGGCTCAGAGATGGGGCTGGTGTGAACCCTCGGCTTATACTTGGGTCAATCTAGTTTCCTGGGTTTTCAGGTCAAAATTATATACCTCGGTTTATATTCTGGTCAGCTTATACTCGAGTATATGTGGTATCTATGAAATAAAAAGTTCATGCTGATTTCTCAGGAAGGGAAGATATAAAACAAACAGAGATCAAAAAAGCTTGCAACCCTAAATGTCATTACTTTTATTAATCAGAAGATATTATTTACTATATAAAATATGAAACTAAATGCTATATTAAAGTGCACCTAAATTTTACTGAATTCAAAATGTCAAGTTTACATTGAACAAAGCTATAAAAATGTCTATCTTTTGCAAACTGGCTAAAGCTGGATGGAGTATGAACTGTGTAATTGCAATAGCTGGACTGTGTCAGCTGAGCTTTCCTATGTTAATTGGAGAACTGCTTGAGGTGGTTGTTGGCTGGGGATGATTTTGAATGAGGAGAAGAGTTGCAGAGTTCGATCACCCCTGTGATTCATGAAGGAACTACAGTGATGAAAAAGCAAAGGAGAAGGCTAGAGAGCAGGTAGATAAAATCTCCCTTGGATAAGAACTTGAGACTAGCAAAACAAGCAAACTCGATATATCTGCATCATATAAAGAGAGGACTGTAGTGGCTCAAGTCACTAATATGCCGACTGGGAGGTGGAAGGTCAGCAGTTCGATTCCCGAGTACTGCAGGACAGAATGAGCTCCCGTCTCTGTCCCAGCTCCTGCCAACCTAGCAGTTCGAAAGCAAGAAATTGCAAGTAGATAAATAGAGGCCACTTTGGTGGGAAGGTAACAGCATTGCATGCGCTCTGTTGTCTAGTCATGCCTGCCACATGACCATGAAAACATCTGCAGAAGCAGACAGCGCTGGTTATTCGGCTTAGAAACAGAGATGAGCACTGACCCCTAGAGTCGGATATGACTGGCTTTCGAGCAAGGGAAACCTTTACCTTTATAAAGAGAGCAAGGAAGATCTATAATGCCTGACTGAACCTCACTACAGGAGGTCACTCAAGTGGACCTCACAATAGTCTTCAATGCTGTGAAGACTTTGCCAAATATTTTAGATCTAAACTTGAAGTGATTGGACAGGATCTAGACTCCACTTTTAATTGTGGAGTCTAGATGGTTGGGATGTCCAATGACCTCTCTGGTCTTGATTTTTGGGAACGGTTTCAGCCTGTGTCATTTGAGGAGGCAGATAAGACGCTTGCACCCTCACGACCTCTTGTTTTGATCCTTGCCCATCATGGCTAGTAAAATCCACTGGGGTTGCTGGGGATGAGCCCAGAACATCATTAACTCTTCACTGGAGGAAGGCAAGTTGCCCTCCTGCATGGAAGACATAGTTATTCGCCCACTCCTCAAGAAGTCAAACCTAGCTATGGAGGTTGTAGATAATTATAGACCCATAGCAAATATTCCCTTTTTGGGCAAGGTCTTCAAGAAGGTAGTGGCAGATCAGTTGCAGGCATTTTTGGACAAAACCAACTGCTTGGATCCATTCCAGTTAGGTTTTATACCTTCTCATGGGACTGAGACCACATTGGTCCCACTGCAAGATGACCTTATCTGGGAAGCAGACAGGGGAGCTTCATCTCTCATGGTGCTTCTGGATCTCTCAGCAGCTCGACCATGGTATCCTCCTGGGATACTTGTCAGTGGTGTGTGGTGTGTACATTGAAATAATAAATAAATAAATTGTGTGGATTTGACAACACTGCAAGTAATTGTCTTTTCTTACTTTCTGGCTCATGAATAAGGGAGCAGCCATACATTAATATATGAAGGATATTTTAAAAAGAAAGAAAAAGTGAGAGATTACATTTTTCCTAGCACTGTGGTGATTTTTAGGAAATTCCTAAATGTTTCCACGTGAGTCTTAAATAACTCCTGTGCTCAAACTTGGATACATGCTACTTTGAAAATAATCTGATTTCTTGCTTATTATTATTAGGCAAGTCCTGTTTTTCTGACACTTTGGCAGCAGCTTAATCTGTAAGCATTAGTTGGTGTGCAGTAAATCTTCTTTTCCCCATGCAATGAAAAGTAACACCTTTTCATTTTAAAAAATTGAGCAACTGTCAAAGTTCTGGGCCAGTTATTTTACTGGGGATGGTGAAAAGATACCCCAATTCCAACAAACCATTGAAAGAACCCAGTTAGATTAGTGTCCTTTGCCCCATTCCATAAATAAAAGTGCTATTTTTATTTTATTTTTCCAGTAAGTCACTGGGTTATTTTATATTTTCAAAAGAGAGCACTAGGTAAGGAGGAGAATCACTGCCTTTCATGCACCCAGTTGGGAAACATTGGCTCTGCTACTCTGAAGTCTGTAAATTGGTGCTCTCCACCTCTCTGAGCATTGAAATGTCATGGTCACACTGGGTGAAAGAGGAGACCTCAGGTGCTCATTATAGTACTTAGACTAGAAAGTGTTTCCAACCACCATGCTCTCTCACTCCCTCTCCCTTATAAGCTTTTAAAGGTTAATTAACAACAGGAAGTGATAAAAATTGATAACCCACCGCTTATGATTTTTTAATGTCTATGATTTCTGGCTCTTTAGCATGGAGTGGTGAAGTATTGTTTGTTTGTATTTGATCCAGCTCCCAGCTGTTTACAGCTGAGGAACCCCTTGGACTAAAATACATATTTAATATCTGAAATATGGAAGTCTTTATATATAGGCTTCAAGTCTTCAACAAACGCAGCCTCTAAACAGGTAAGAAATCAACACAGCTTTAAAAATAAAAAAATGTTCTTCATGCATACTAGCTGATCTCAGAGCCTGGATTTCTTTTTGTGTTTAATGATTTGATGATGAGCAGAAATCACCATTAGATTTAATTATGTAAAATGTTTTGAAGTCTCCCCATCCTACACTCATGGGATTAAAAGAAAGAAATGTTTCCCCATAGAAAAGAGGGGAATATAACTTTTCAGGACTATAGCTTCCAGAATGTCTCGGATGGCATTGGTAAAATATTCTCTGCCTGGAGGGTTCTGGGTGACGTAGTCCAAAAG
This sequence comes from Furcifer pardalis, assembly GCA_030440675.1. Lineage (NCBI taxonomy): Eukaryota > Metazoa > Chordata > Lepidosauria > Squamata > Chamaeleonidae > Furcifer > Furcifer pardalis. The sequence goes on from CP126892.1 coordinate 29,840,272, forward strand.
AGGAACTCCATCCACCACACCACCAACTTTATATTACTAGAAATTTCAGTGGAACTGAAGTAAGGGAGAAAGGTTCACAAGACATTTTAAAAAAAGAATTCTCCCCCCCCCCCACATCACATCATTTGAATGCCTGAACCTGCAACCAGAAGATGTTGTGAGTGCTACCATTTTGGATTACTGAAAAGGATTAGGTCAGGAATTCTCAACCTATGTCCCATGGGCTGGATGTAGTCTATGGCACCATTTCATCTGCCCCACCACCACCACCACACCAGGAAGTGCCATGTGGTGGAAGAAGGGTAAAATGTCTGTCCGTCCCCTGAAGCTGTCTGAGAGAGCATGACCTGGCCTCCAGCTTTAAAAGGTTGAGAACTCCTGGATTAGGCATAACTATCCTTGGCTAACAGTCATGATACATATGTGCTACTTCTTAGAAGGCTTTTTTGAAATACAGCCAAAAATGAGGTTTAAGGCAACCCACGATAAGAATAAATTAAAAAATACAATTAGAACATAATACAAATTCAAATATTAAATAACATTTAACATATCATTTAAAACACCACAGTAAAGAAAATATAGCATCTAACTGATAAAAAGCATTCCATCACAACCACCTGAAAACATGTGAGAATTACAAATTACAAATTGGCCTAGCAGTGGCTGAGAACATCGCCCCCTCCTCTGGGCCCACAACAACGGCCTGAGGAGAAGACTCCATGGCCTAACAGTGGCTGAGAACATCGCCCCCTCCTCCGGGCACACAACAACACCCTGAGGGAGAAGACTCCATGGCCTGTTAGGCGGCTGAGAACCTTGCCCACTCCTCTGGGCCAACAACAACGGCCTGAGGGGAGTTAGTCTGTGTTCTGGTTTGGTTGTATTTTGTGAGGTTATATTTTATATTTTTTATTGTACTGCTGCTGTTTTGACTATAAGCCACCCTAAGTCACCTCAGCGAGTGGGCGGCAATATAAATCTGAATAAATAAATAAATAAATAAATAAATAAATAAATAAATAAAATGTCTGTAAGAATTAAAAAGAAGTCATGATATGCCAATAGAAGAATGTGTTATTGGGGATCAAGTTTTAGTCTATGAATTTTTAAATTTTTTATTGATGTGTTTTAACTTGGGTTGTAAGCCGCCCAGAGTCGGGCTTGCCCGATTGGGGCGGGTTAGCAAGTATGAAATATAAATAAAAAATAAATAAATAAGTCCATCCACACTACTGTATTGTATTTCTGGTCACTATGTATATGTGTGAACATTGGACAAGAAAGAAAGTTGGCATGGAGGAATTAAATCAATTGATTCTTATGGTGCTGGAAGAGAACTATGGAGATATCTCAACTGACATAAAAATAAATAAGTGAATCCTAGGGCAAATCAAGCCTAGTCTCTGGAGGCAAAAATGATGAAATTGAGGCTGTCCTACTTGGGCATATCTTGAGAAGGCAAGACAATAATGCTGGGAAAGGTGGAAAGCAGCAGGAAAAGAGGAAGACCAATAAAGGATCAATTGACTCCCTAAAGCAGGGGTTCCTAACCTTTTCAAGCCGGGGGCTGGGTCCTACACTCTCAGTCAGCTTCAAGGGCTAGATAACCATTTTGCCCTGCCTACATGATGGATGTGGCCATTTTGTCCCAACAGCATCAAAGAGATAGCCTTTTTTGTTTCTTGAATGCCCTTGAAGGAATGGGGACCACATGAAGTGGCACTACAGGCCAGATCCAGTGCATAAGCCTTAGGTTGGGAACCTCTGCCCTAAAGCAACCAAAGTCTTGAGTTTGCAAGAGTTGAGTAGGACTGTTGAGGACAGGACATTTTGAAGGTCACTCATTAATAGGGTCACCATAGGATGGAGGCAATTTGACAGCATGTAACAACAACAGATATGCCAATGGAAGGGTGGAAAGGAAGAGGCCAGGCCAACCTCTCTTGGTAGGAAGAGCTATCATACAACATACAACACACAAATAAAACAGTATTATGCTGGCCTCAAGCTAGTTATTTTGAGGTCATTTATTTTACACCAATACTTATATCTTCCCCAAATACTTTGTTTGAAAATGTGCATGCCCTGTGTGTCTTTTTAAAAAAACAATAGTTTTTAATTTTCTTTTTTTTTTTTAACCAGAAAATCTGGGATGGAAATAACTTGAAAAATAAAACAAAAACAATGAAACTGTGATACTCAAAACTGGCATATTCATAGAATAGTTAACACTCAACAATCTGGATGTGAATTTCTATATGTCTAACTGTGTTGGTGCTGTTACGGTGTGATCAAACAACAGTTCATCCTGCATTTTGGACCACTTTGGGCAGGGTCAGTCCAGAGGAAGTTGTATGTGATTCCTTCAATAGTTCAGTACTATGTCACTTGGGTTGCAAGTGAGTGAAGTGATCCGTCACTTATCAATAAATTTAAAAAATCCAGCTTTCCCCCCTGCAACAGGGATGACAAGAGAGGACACAATGGGCAATTTTATTTCTTCCTCCACCTCTCCCCCTTTTTTTACAATTCAGTACTATGTCACTTGAATGGCAAGCCAATGAATTGACATGTCATGTGTCAATCAACCAATCGATCATAACATCCAAGTTTACTTCATTGCCTATAAAGAAAGAATCAGAAGACGAGGCAGAGAAGGGTCTTTTGTCCCTTTTTTAAAAATTGGGTGTTGTGTCACTTTGATGATAAGCCAATAAATAGTATGTCACTTATCACTTTAAAAAAACCCCAGTTTATATCCACTCCCTACAAAATAGGAAACAGGAAATATTGTAGGAGCATGGGAGCTGAGAGAGTTAATTAGAATCACTGTAAGATCCAGTGTGGTTTCCTGTCACAAAACAATCCAGTTCTTGAGTGTGGATGGAAGGATCATTCTAAATGTCAGCCAATGTTTCCAAGCAACCATTTTTAGCCTGATCCAGTCCAGGGAAAATTCATTGTCTCATCTCACTCTTGCATTTTCACAGACACATTTTTCTACTGAAAAGCTCCTTAGCTTTAACACTTCTATGGCATGCAGGCACAATGAGATCCTCTCTGCTTGTACCAGCATAACTTGTTCGATGTGACCAATGCAAACAGAGAGAGATTTGTTTTTGAAAAATGTTTAAAAATCACAATTTTTTCACAGCTAGAAGAACATGATGTTGAGACAATCTGAATGTGGTAGAAAGCAGAACTGACAGGTTTTCAAAATTCATATACATCAAGACTATGAATACCACATCCGCGTATGTTCTGTCTATATGTCCTCAAAAGATTCTCTAAACCATCTGTCTCTGGAATTGTACCTTCCATCTGATTGACACTACAATCCCTGTCTCCTTCATGTCCATGTTGGCTGGTGATAAAAGGGTACTAAGTATGCTAAGGTTGCAGAAGGTTAGTCCAGATCAGATATTAAATATATCTTACTGGAAGGGCAACTTCACTCTACTTCTCATTCCTCCCTATGTGCATGTGAAAATTGTTCTTTGTACCAAGTGGCATTGTCAAATGCATTTGAAAGATAACCCCCATCATCCAGACATGTTGCAAGATTTAAAATGGCTAGTGGTATGAAAATGCTCAATAAATTCAGAAGCAGACAAAGGGATACAGCTTGCTGGCAGCATTCCCAACTTTTTTAAAAATAATAATAATATTTAGACTCTTGAAGATTCATTTATATTCATGATGAAAACAGCAGATTATTGTCATGGATGCCCTCCAATCTCAAGTTGGTGCGACCTTTTCTCCAAATTTCTCTGGGTACAATTTTTAATTAGTACTGAAATGAAAAGTTGCCATTTTACAGGGAGGCAAAAGTCATGCTTTGGATTATGATACCATTGCAAAGAGGGAAAGGGATAAAGTTCTCATTCATTCATTTATGTTGCTTTTAAAATTATACACCACTCTACCTCTTTGGGAATTGTGTACAGAAGAAGATAATTTATTTTTCCCACATGGATGAAATGAAGCATTTGTTTTGAAAATTTTATACCCACTGTTAAGTGTAATCTATGCAAATTATCGTTGCTAAAATCTATACCTATGAGGTCTTTTATGCTGATACTATTGCCTATACATGTTGGCGTCAACAGAAATACTTTCTGCAAACACCAATGTCTCCCCAAAAAAACATCATATTTAAATCATACTTTGACTGGAGAACTCTTGAAATATAGTACTGTACTGTCCTCTGACAGCAATCTGGTTGAGCAGTATCCTGTTTGAAATTGTAGGAATCATGGGTGGGGTGTGGAATGTGCAGCCTTACACACAACAAGTCCCATCAGTTCTAGCCAACATAATGGGAACTTCTGTCCAGCAACATCTGGAAGGCTTCATCTTTTCTACAACCATCTAAAGCTACTAATTAAGATTGCTACAGGGGACCTTCTGATTCACTGGCTATGTGACAGTGATCATTGCCTTCAGACTTTGTTTATGAGAACTTCCTGTGGAGATGTTTATTTGGCCCCTGGATAGGAAAAACTCTGATATGATCTGCTTTGTAATTATGAACCACAGAACTGCCTCAATGCACAGCTGCTGCTGCTGCCACAACCAATTTACTCCTCAGAAATCATGGTACCAAAAGGCTCTAAAATAATTTACTCTAAAAAAGAGAAGCTATACTTTAGGTACTTGTATAAGTGAGAAATAACAATGATGGTGATGATAAAGATGATGATCATGATCATAACAATTCCCATTGCTTCTTGGCCACAATATTTCTTCATACATTCTGTATCTCATCTACAAGCTAGGAATGTAGGATTCTAAGGAGAATTACATGAAATTAATACCGGCAAAAATGCTGATATTGCTAAAACCACTGCATAATGCATTAATGTTTCACACCATGATCTCAGCACTTGTGCCTATGGGTATAGTAAAGTAAATGTTAGGTTCCATCTCTGTGCTGGGAAATGATACACATGTTTCATTAAGGATGCCTTCTTGTGGGTAATTGAAACAGAATTCTTCCCTTAGTTAAGAAAGAGTCAGAAATAAATTAATGTTCTTTCTTAGTCAAGCAAAAAACATGGTTGCAATCACCACTCTTGGCTACTGTATTGAGTGTTAGTAGCAAAAACATAGCTCCTAGGTTTAAAAGTCCATAAAGCAGAATAATGTTGAATATCTTATAGGCAAAAATTCACTTTTTCACAGCTGCCACCCCTCACCCATGCTGCTTGAAATGGTTGTTCTGACTTGGGATTTAAATCACACCTCTTGAAGACAGTATGTTCTTTTATAATATTTTAAAATATGCAGTTGGAATATGTGTTTGTCTTTTTCAATTTATTTAAAAGGGCTCTGGGCAGGTGGACAAAACTTCCATTCAATGCTCTGGGCATAGTGACAGAACTGAACTGATAAAAGCATAAATTGCATTTACTGCTTCCCTTCTACCAGCACCCCATAAAACATTTCACTCCACATGAAACTCATGTTTCACTCTTATCCAGTCCAGTCCAATTCAACATATTTGGTACTTTCTCCTGCCACAACCAATGGAGATTGATGCAGAAAGAACTACTATGTGGATGTTGTATATACTAGGGTCACTAGATGATTCTGACTCTGATGAAATGGTGTGCTGTAAGATGAATGCATTTTGAAATTAAATCAGAGCCCTGTTCAGTCACTAGAGCAGTTTCCTGAGGGAGAGAGACACGATTGGCCCTACCTTCTGCTTAATTAGCTTCTCCCTAGGAACAGAGATGAGTCTGGAAAAGTTCCTGCTACACTATGTGAATCACAACCCTTGAAAATCTCAGGTGTTCCTTATGCTTAGAGCAGGGTTGCCCAAACTATGATGCAAATTCATCCAGCCCATACAGGTACATTTTACTTCTGCTTCCAGGAGCGACAAGGACTTCGTGGACTGGATGAATTGGTGTTGGGATTCAGATCCAGCCCCCAGGCCATAGTGACAGGCTCCCTGAACCACGTGACAGGCCTGTGGCCCAAAAAGTTTAGAGCCTATGTGGAAGCAAGAACCTTTCCTCATCAGACTCACTCCTACTCATACAAGGAAAACAAAGAAGGAGGGTAGGGCTCGCCTTTCCTGTCTACTTGGGTTAAGGATGGTAGATAAGGAAACCATTGACTAAAGCTAGTATGTTAGATTAAACTAGACATTGAGAAAATCAAAACATAAATCTGTTTTATTTGCCTGTTGGTCTAAGACATTTCTAGCCCACCCTGTATCTGGAGATCTCAGGACAAGAGCCATATAAAACAATTTTAAAACATAAACTCTTTTTTAAAAATTAGAAATTAAACATTTTAAACCATATTAACATGAAAGAATTAAAACATTAAAACCAGAACAGGCAGTGGTGGGCATCAGCAGGTTTGCATCAGTTTGCCAGAATCAGTAGCAGAAATTCTGGCTGGCCCCACCCATCCAAGTTTTGAAATAAAGTAGTCCTAATTCCGGTGCAACATAGGATCTCCCCCCTGGCCATGCCCACCATACCACACCTACAGAGTAGGTAGTAAAAAATTGGAACCCACCACTGAGAACAGGCCATGATCCTCATCCCCCCAATATTCTGATACGCAAGTCAGTTTTGGCTTGGTGCCAAAATGATGCCAATGTTGGTGCCAGTTGAGCCTTCAAAAGAGAATGTTCTACAATTGGGGTTCTACATGCCAGGAGATGCCTTTACTCATGAGTAGAACTTCTGTCCACAAGTGGTTGTTTCCTGCTTCTGAGCTGCTGCCCTCCCAGCTAAGCAACCCAGGATATTAGCTTAGTGTAAATAAGGTAGCGCATAGCCAAGTAAACAATCCAGTCATCTTTGGGTAGTTTAAAAGTATATTGTAATCACAGTAAGTTACAGAAGAAAGTTTATCAAAAGTTCAGAAAGTACAATAAAATAAAGAAAGCTTATCTAAGGGCCCACCCCTCTTTTTCTTTCTTATCAGCCTACATATTTGCTTATTGTCAAGCACTGGACCAAGAGAGCATCTTGGCTTCTCCCTCTGGGTTTTATCTCCTCACACAGGGTCCATCCCCTTTCCATTCTCCTAAAGGAATCCAGCCAATGACCATACAGTGTAACATGTCCATCACACCTTAGGTTTCATTCTTTTAAACCACAAGGCTGAATGTACTCCAACTTGCCCCCACTTCAGAAATCTCCATTTTGAAATGTAGCTGAACCCAGGGTACAAATCATACCCTGACACTACAGACAAGACATCCTTCCATCATTCTTGATAATGAAAAGTCCTCTACAGTTAGATATGGAGGGTCACCTGAGCAGATCATAATGACCAGGAAGGTTCATATAGGGAGATATGCTCCTCCAAATATCCAGGTTCCAAGCCATTTAGGAACTTTTAAGTCATCATTGGGATAACCAGTGTGGTATGGTGTGGTGAGAAGACTGACAGATTAGGACTCAAAAGACCTGGGTTCAAATCTCCATTTGGTTATGAAAGCTCACTGTCAGTTCCCTTGAAAGTCCTATTAGGGTTGCTATAAGGCAGTTGTGACATTATGGTACATAACAGCAGGTTATCATCAGCACCTTAAACTCAAGCCAGAAATATATTGACCACCAGTGCAAATCCTTTAGAACCAGTGTCATGTGTTTTTGAAAGATGTTCCTGTTAATCGTTGCTGCAGTATCCATGCCATCTTCAAGGGTAGCCCCACACAGAAATCACTGCAATAGTCCAACAACTGTGCCCAGGTTACACCTATCTAGAAATGGTCACAGCTGGTGGTAGACACTAGGAGAGTTTGACATCCAGCTAGATTACGATACAGGTCTCCACAGAGGATACATTCCAAGACTTTCTTTGGATACATGAAAGTGTGGATACCAACCAACCAACGCTATATTTAACACATATGCCTGAGTGGGGGAACAGTTTCAAGTGCTTCCATTATTCTAGGTGAAAACTACCACCATTCTTTGTAAACATTATATTGACCAGACCAGCCATCATAGAAAAACATCAACTTTATTTCAGGGATTTTTTTCATAAAATATTTTGAGACCCACAGATAACTAAAACCATGGATAATGAACAGGGAACAATATTAGTGGATTGCTTTGGAAAAATTATTCCACCAACAGAACACTACATTGGGAAGCCTCTCTCTCTGGTCAAGGTTGGACGACTGTGTTGCTTCCAAGTATTTTTGGACTGCAACTCCCATGATCCTTCACCACTGGTTATGATAGCTAGGGGTACTAGGATTCCCAACAGTTGCCAACCACTCATTTTCCTCTTCCTTGGCAGAAATATGCTCTTTACATCTGGTGGTTGGTTTTGAGGACAATCATTCTCCCTCTTCCTGACTGTTTCCATGGATGCTCAATAATACAGGATTCCACACCAGTTTCCCATTTTACCCAAGCATCTTCAGCTCATGACATTTTTAAACATAACGCTTTTACAGACGAAAACAAAACAAAACAAAATGTGATGTTTGAAATGCTGCCTTTGAGGTGATCGCCTAGTAGAGTGGTGGTGAACCTATGGCATGCATGCCAGATGTGACACTCCCAGGCCTTTATGTTGGCAGGTGTGCCATCACCCCAGCACAGAAGTTGCCCCCACCCCTCTGCCCAGCAGCCCAATGGGAGTGCTTCCTCCCTCCCCCAGCACAGAGTTCTGTTTGGGCACTCGGTCTCTAAAAGGTTCACCATCACTGGTCAAGTATATGCTACTCTGATTCCCGAGAAGAAAGGCAAAACATATTCTACTACTTTTAACTTACTATTGGAAGAATACCGATATTGTTCAGTTCAAATCCTTGCTTGGAGATAACTGGAGGGAGTTCCAAACAAGCCTTGAAAGGCATACAGTGTCCATGCCTGGTTCAGTGGATTACCATGACCAAAGTCTTCTGCCCAATTTACCTCATAAAGATGCTGGGTAGGTGGGGTTTTTTTAAGGCCTTTGATCATCACTATGAACATTCTTCCAGAGCAAGAGGGAAAGTACAAAGAGAAGGGGGAGAAAGACTGGAAATAAGCTGGATATGCTTTTGTTTTTAACCTTTCTTTGTTGAGTTAAAGCAGAAACCTCTCCTTTGCAAACTATAACATTCTCTTGTGGCCTTGGATCACTGCAAAGCGTGCATGCGTGCGTGCATTTATTAAGGCAGGAATTCTCACCCTTTTAATGCCAGGGTCCAGGTCACGCTCCCTCAGACATTTTCGGGGGCTGGATGGCCATTTTGTCTTTCCTCCATCACTTGGCACTTCCTGGTGTGGTAGAGGCAGTGGGGCCACATGAAATGGCACCATGGGCCACATCTGGCCAATGGGCTGCAGGTTGAGAATCCCTGTGTTAAGGCATGTGTTAATAGTGTGAGTTTACAATCACTTTATCTTTATCTTTAACCGTCTTTTTGGTACATTAAACTTTTTTGTCTTCTACTCAAATGCTACTCAATTGTTTGTGTTCTATATATAAAGTAAGCTCTTTTTGTGCATTATCTGTAAATTTTGCTAAATTAAAGAATGGAGAGGTTTTTACCCTGCTGTTGATGAGTCAGTTTAAATGAGAGTGAGAGCAGCACGTGAATTAGGCCATCCTCTTCCCAAGTACTTTTCAAGAAAGCAGTAAATATGTGAATATATGTCATTCCTCTTTAGTCAAGGTTCATTTTCTGCTGTATTTTACTATTCCTTTGATCTTTTGAGCACATTGCCATAGACTATAATCTGGTTAGGATTAGACAACAGATATGTGAATGTTTAGACTAATGTTGCTAAATTAAAAGCTACCTTTGTCCAAATAGATCACAAATAGACAAAATGTTGTTCAGTCGCACAGTCAAGTCTGACCCTTTGCGACCCCATGGACCATGGCACACCAGGCTCCTCTGTCATCTGCCATCATCCATAGTCCATCCAGATCTATGACCACTGTGTCAATGATGTCTAGCCATCTCATCCTCTGCCATTCCCTTCTCCTTTTGCCTTCGATCTTTCCTAGCATCAGGTCCTTCTCCAGTAAATCCTTTCTTCTCATTTGGTGAATTGTAGTCCAAGAATACTCATAGCCCCAAAAGTGCCCCTACCCTACTCCACTGCTTCAAAAGCTGACAACTCATGTATATGGACAAATGAGGTGCTGCCCCATGTCAACAGTGGCTTACCTCTAGCCACCACACTCCTGCCTACCCCTTTACCAGAAACAGAGGATTCCTTTGCATCCTATTTGGTTACTCTGCCTTTCATATCGCCAGCCACAACGAGTACAGCCACTGAATATATAGACTCATATGGACATGGTTTCTCAAAGCAACTGAAACACAAGATAGGCAAATGTGTGGTAACAATTTAATGGCAATGAAACCGGCAGTTACTCTGCTTCAGTCCCTTCATTATGCAGAGAAAATGTACTCTGGAGTGATGGCAGACCTAAAGTCAACTCAGCTGTATCAACACAGCTGCAAGCCTTCAAATGTCAGGATTACCTTCAGCTGTTAAATTCACAGTGACTGTCACCCTTCCAATTTCTCCCTCCCTCCCTGTGAACACCGAATAAATGAATTTTCTATTTACAGCTCACTCTTTATGGCAGAGTCACTTTCTCTCCCAATTAATCAGAAAAATATCTTAGTTTGACTATATATATCAGGGATTCTCAATCTTTGGCTCACAACACCAAATCAACTGGCCCTCGCTCTTGTCCAGCCACTGCTTCCATAGCTGCAGGAAGGGGCCGCATTCCTGGTAGCTGCAGCTGTGTTCTTGGCAGCTGTGGAGGCATTCTTTGTGGCTGCAGATGCATTCCCATCAGCCACTGAAGCATTTCTGGTGGCCACGGATACATCTGCAGCCACTGGGAATGCCTCCACAGCACTGGAAACACATCAGCACGTGTGGTAAATGTGTCAGCAGCTGCTGGAAACAACACTGCAGCCACCAGGAATGCATCCATGGTTGCCAGAAATGCCTCTGCAGACACCAGAAATGCCTCCGCGGCTGCCAGGAACACATCCGCAGTCTCCAGGAATGCATCCGCAGTTGCCAGGAATGCCTCCGTGGAGGCATTCCTGGAGGACACAGCCACATTCCCGGTGGCTGCTGGGGGTTTTCTGGTGACCTCTGGTGTGTTTCCAGTGGCTGTGGAGGTATTCCCAGCAGCTGTGGGATGGTTTCCTTCACCCACACCATGCAGCTCCTTCAGGCCAGTAAGCAGGGGAGCAGTGGGGGGGGGGGAGTAAGGGGGCTTTTTTGGGTGTGGTGGGCTTGGGGTAGCCCCACTGCTGCTGCCACCAAAGACAGTGTTCTATACTCTGTGTGGATCAGGTTAAATTCCAGCATTCTCAACATACACAATTCTTTAGGGCAAAATGAACTGATTTTTAAAAAAAAACATTAAAAGTTTCTGAACGAGAGCAATGCAAGCTCAGTGGCTCCAAGATGTTGACTTTCAGGGTAGTGGGATCAAAGACTAGAGGAGATGGGTACCAATATTGAATATTCTGCAGGAAGGTCAACTGGAATACTCAACAAACAATACCTTACATTTCAACATTGTATTAAAGGTCCCATATGCAAGATTCTATAACAGAGATTCCTCCTACCCATAATCAGTATAGTTTTCTCTGTCACTGCAGGTGGTAGTTATGATATTTAAATTGAGAAATGTCCAACATAATACTGATATCCATAGACCTAAAAGAGACAGTTGAAATGTCCACTGATACTATTTCACAATACATATTCAATTTGTGTTCTTTCACACACTGGTAATTGGAGAAGATGCAAACCATCAATTTGATATCTTTTGAGACATACCAACAAGGAAAACAATCACTTCCCATTCCATTCATTTTATTGTCATGGCCAGTCATTATGCATTCATTCAAGAACAAGCAGTGATAACACTCTAGGTCAGTGTTTCCCAAACTTTGGTTTTTGGACTTCAATTCCCAGAAGCCTAAGTCAATTCCCCGAAGCAATTATCAGCCACTGTATTGACTTAGGCTTGTGGGAATTAAAGTTTCCCTGAGGGGTGTGTGCCCCATGTTATGAACCACTGCTCTAGGTGTTAGGGACAGTGGTGGGCATCAGCAGGTTCACACCAGTTCACCAGAACCGGTAGCAGAAATTCTGACTGGCCCTGCCCATCCAAGTTTTGAAATAAAGTAGTCACAATTTGGCTTTCCCCCTGGCCGTGCCCACAATACCACACCCACAGTATGGTAGTAAAATTTTTTGGAGCCCATCACTGGTGTTAGGGGTCTACTACAACTCCTGTCCTCTCTAGCCAATTTAGGCAATGGTGAAAAATTATGTACTTGCTCCACAGCTACAAGAGCCTCCTCGAAGATTGCAGTACAGTACTTTTAAACCATGCTTGGGTATATCCTGGTAATGGCAACCTTTTGTTGCCAGTTAATCTTTCTCACACTACATCAGGTGAAAGGAACTACAGAATGAACTCACCATAAGGTGCTTTCATTTTGGCAGTTTCACATCTGGCCTAGACATGGAAGAAGAAGTCTAATAGGATCTCTGCAAGAATTTCAAGACCTGAAGTCTGCCACTGAGATGATGCCCCAGTGAAAACCAATGCCATTTAATACAAATAGAAAACATATTAGGTGAAGCCCGTGGTTTCCTATCTTTGCCCTGTCACCACTGCTGCTCCTTGGTTCATTTAATACTTTTGTTGTGAATGAAAGGTATTGAAAAACGCTGTGCAGAAACCTGTCAAAACAGTTCACTACCTACCTAGGACTGCCATCTCTAACTTCACAAGGGAATTACATAGCATTCAATCCTTTGAGAATTAACCCATCAACAGGGCTTCTGATTACCAAATAATGGAATGTTACAGATCAATCAGCACAATGAGGCTGCAAGGCAGGCCTACAAGATACCTTAACAAATTGTATCTGAACAAATTGGTGGCATTTCAGAAAGACAGGGTGGATTTGAATGAACCTGCCCAGAGATGTAAGGAGCATAGATCAGCAAAAGGATGAGCTCCATCATTACAAATGAAGGAGATGGCTGATTTAAGAATGCTCTCTCCCTCTTTTTAAACTGGTGGGAGGGTAGGGGAATGTTTTGTAGTAGTTTTTAATGGGGGCATAATTGTGATTTTTAAAAATTGTGATGGTTTTAACATCTGTACACTGCCCAGAGTCTTTGGAGTTGGGCGGCAATACAAATCCTCAAAATAAATAAATAAATAAGAAGATGGCTTGGCTAATGGCAGGTGTTGGACTACCATCTATTGGGCAGCAAAAGGTCAAATAGTTCACTTGCTGGTTCAGTCTTCCCTAACCCTGTGCCTCCATATGTGCTGGGCTACAACTCTCATCTTTCTCAGCCAGCATTGACAGTGCCCCTCTTTGTTGGGAATAACAAGAGTTATAGTTCAGCACATCTGGAGTGCATCACAATGGTGAAGGATGAACTGATTTGCCATTACCATCACCCAGAAGAGCTAGTGTGGAGCAGCTGTCAGAGTGTTGGACCAGGACCACTGTTTCAATTCACTCTCACCCAGTAGCGTCACATGGATTTCAGCCGCCCAGGGCTTAAGCCAAATTTGCTACCCCCTGGTAGACACTGGTGCCCGCTCCCACTAGGGCTTCAGGAAATTGTAGTCCAAGAACACCCATAGCCCAAAAAGTGCCACCCTGGGCGGGCCGCCCCCTGTCTCCCCCTACGCTACGCCACTGCTCTCACCAGTGAAACTCACTAGACCAGTGTTTCTCAACCTTGGTCCCACAGATGTTCTTGGACTTCAATTCCCAGAAGACTTGGACTTCTGGGAATTGAAGTTCAAGAACATATGGAGGCCCAAGGTTGACAAACCCTGCACTAGATTATTTGGATCCATCACACCTTCTTAATCTGATCTACCTCACAAAGTTGTTGCAAATATAAAGTCAGAAGGGAAAGAATCATGAATACTGCATTGAGCTCTCAGGAGAAAGGGGAGAATTTAAAAAAACACAGAGAAATAACAATAAGATTTAGATTGGCTGTCATATGCCAAGACAGCCCCACACACAGAGGTTTTTCAATGCCCAAAGATTTCTTGTTGAGAAATAATTTGGGCAGTTGCCAGGTCCTTTTGATTACTATGCTACCAGACATTGTTTTATTGGCTCATGGACTGAATTGCAACACAAGCCAATTTTTCATCTTGTCTTCAGCTTGACTCTGTAAGAAACAGAGAGATGAAGCCGAGAGGAAGAAAAAAGAAGAACTACTTGATGAATAAATATGTCATATATAGTTTTAAAAGAAGTGGGATTTTCCCCAGCTATGAAAAGTGTTATTTCTCCCTCTGGGACAGAGGAGGATAATTTTAATGGGATCAGGGTCCGATTTTCTTCTTCTGAGACTCTCCCAAGATTTCATGGACAACAAGGGAATGTTGAGATTCACTGGATAGAGATGCTGTAACAAGATTTCTTCCTTATCTCACTCAATTTTGCGGTTCAATCAACAATCAGCTATAACAGGGATATTTCCTGTCCTTTATTCACATTTAGCAATAGCAATTACACTTATTACTTAGTACACTCTCTGGGAAATTCACAAGTTAATTTGCATTTTGCCCCAAACATGCTGGGTACACATTTTACCAACCTTGGAAGGATAGAATGCTGAGTCAACCTTGATTTCTGGTCAGACTCAAACTCACAACATTTGGCTACAGTACAGCAGTTTAACCACTGCACCACCAGGGCTGTTTTCAATTGTTAAGAACCAAAGGAAAAAAGAATTCTACAGACTTCCCCATTCACTAAGTGGGAATGCAAGTAGTGTGTAGTAGTGACATCTGGGGACTCCAGTTTTCAGGATGCTGAAAGATTTTACTCTACACGTTAAAGGAACTGTGCCAAATGCTGATCCCAGTCCTCCAAAATGGCTCAGGACCTTGGATAACTCTTGTAAAGTGCCAGTGAAAACCCAGAGTGGGTCCAGAGCATACCTCTCTCCACAAAAAAACTGAACACTTGGAGAATAAAGGAACCAGTGTAACTCCAGAACTGAAATAACCAGCTGCTGTGAGGGGCAAAATAAATCCCTGTTATCTCTGATCACTGACTGGAGTTCACTGCAGGATCTTCCCATGTGTTTCTTGACTTCAGGTGCTTTGTGGGGAAATTATTCTTCCATCCAGAAGTTGAGCTTCATGGTGGGGGAAAAGAGATACATCCTCTCCAGATCCTTTAGCAGCTATGTTAGGCTTAGAGGCAATACCATTCAATGGGTTCTTGTCACAATGTTTTTTTTTTTTTTAAATGAGTATTTGAAAGAAGGAGAGGATAGTTCCAGTTCACTGGTAGGAAGTTTAACCCAACCTAACAGCAATAAAAAATCAATTCCCTACAGTGGTCTGAACCAGATGTGGTAGAGTTAAATGACGGTCAATGGGCATTTGTCAGAGGAGTGTCCAGATGCTTATACTACTTTGGAGAGATGTTAATTAGAGTCACTACCATGGAGGAACAAGGTGGGATTAATACTGCATGACGTTAAGTCCAAGTACTGGTTCAAAAAATTATATTTTCCATGCATTGTAATTTGTCATGGCATTCGAGCAGAATATATTGGGATAGATAAGAGTAATGGTCTGGCATGGCATAACAGAACTCCCTGTCTTCCTTTCAAGAGATGAGGAATTAAGCAACATTGGCTGTCCCTTTTGAGAGTGATGATATCCAGGTCCAATTAGGAATTGGGATCTATTTGCATTTCCAATGTGCTAGTGACTTGGAAACTTGACTGTAAAATACAATCACTATTAGTACCCATTCTGCCAAATTTATCCCTAATGGTTTAATTGGTTTGTTTCCAAATTACAGAAGTGCATCTCTGATGAGAAGTGCTCCTAACAAGCAATAATTGTGAGTTTGTGTGTGTGTTTAGTTGAATTATTATTTTTAATTGATGAAATAATCCAGGAGGTATGTAAATTTATCCTAAATATATACTTCCCTCAGTTGTTTTTTTAATAGTAGCCATATTAGTCTGTGTTTCAAGCATAATCAGGGGGGGGGGATGTTGTAGCACTTTAAAGATTAACTGTTATTCTGATATTCCCTAAAATGGTTTTGCTTCTTCAGAAAAGTAGCTCTAATTTCTTGTCCAGCTATAAAAATTGCTGCCTTCCAAACTCACTGCAGAGTAATTAATCCAATTTACCCATTATTTTAATTTGCAAAGCATGTGGTAATGGCACCAAAAACACCAATTTATTTACAGGATAAACAAGAATGTGTCTTGGAATGACAAATCTGCTGAAGAATGCAATGTGGAGGGCTCTGACCTTGTTTGAAGGTAAACGACAGTGCCCACAAAGCAAGGGGAATTGTGACATAAACAGTCCATTTAAGAACCTGAAAGGAAGTGAATGAAGAATAATTTTAAAAAGGCAAAGCAGGTCTCCGAAGACTTATGAGAAAGATAGAAAGAAACAAGTAGAAAAGGACTGGAAATTCCATGGCAACCATTCTGTTTATTATCCATCTGCCTACCAAACTGAACATATTCTAAGCTCTTTAAACATTCAATCAGTGACAATAGCAAGCTTGCATACTGGGTAACTATTTTGTTGTTCAGTTGCACAGTCGATTCCGACCCTTTGGACCTCATGGACCACTGTCCACCAGGCATTTCTGTCCTGTACCATCCTCCTCAACTCTCTCAGTTCTGTGCCCATTGTCTCTACATCAGAAACCTAGCCCCTCCTTCCTTGTGGCCAAAATCAACTACCTGCTTTGCTCTTCTTCTGCTGTTCTTAGTAAACCAAAAGGTCCGCCTTGCTCGAAAGCCAGTTGTACATGACTCTAGGGTTCAGTGCTCATCTCTGTTTATAGCAAAAGAGCCAGCGCTGTCTGCGTCTTCAGATGTCTCTGTGGACATGTGGCAGGCATGCCTCAACACCAGAGTGCATGGAACGTTGTTTACCTTCCCACCGAACTGGTACCTATTTATCTGCTTGCAATTTCTTGCTTCGGAACTGCTAGGTTGGCAAGAGATGGGACAGAGATGGGAGCTCACTCTGTCGTTGTGCAGTATTCGGGAATGTTCTTAGCTCTTCTCTAGTCTACTGTTCTTAGCTCTGTTGAAATAGCTGGGTTAAGGTAGTAGAGTTTCAATATGTTTGTGCAGGAGAGGCCCTGGAAAGGTAAATCCACATAATTGATCTTAAGTATTTGCATTTGTATTTTACTTTAGGGTTTTAGAGATTGTATATCTGGAGCTAATTCTTCCATGTTGTGGATGTCCTACTTTGGTTGATAAATATTTATTGGATTTTGTTCTCATTTGGTTTCAAAGAGACATGTGAATTCTTTAATTCTTCAAGCCGCTCCTGCTCTGGAGGTGGGGCTCTTTCATAATGGTACACCAAATCTACTACATAAGAGGGCTTCCTCACTTGACTACTCCTAAAGCTAGGATTGGCCTTGTATGAAGGACTGCACAATTCTTCCCTCAATATTTTTGATTTAATGTAAGAATGTGGTATTTATGCACTCGTTCACAACCCAAAGAATCAGCCTTCTGAAGGAATGCCTGTATCAAGCCTTACATATTTGGAAAGCTGCAAAAACATGTGCAAAAGTATGGTGAAGTCTAAGGTTCAGTATTGGGCAGGTCTGATGGCCACTGCAACTATTTTTTAAAAAAAATAATAATCAAATTGTCCACTACATCAAACTGATCTGCTTCCTTGTTTTTAAAGCTGGTGCTTACAGCACATTGTGTTCTTGAGAGATGTTTCATGTTAACAGCTCTGCACTCCTCCTTTTCTCTCATTACCATTTTGCTTTGACTTGCATAATTAATAGTGATTAGAAGTTCTTTTCCTGTTTTTAATCCCAGCCAGAACTGTCACAGCAGGCAACAAATTCTGCCCCCTCCCCTTTTCCTGGCTTTGAGAAAACTGAATAGGAAAAGTTGCATTGTCAGCTCATCACATTTCCTCCCCTGTGTGGACCACCTGTGGCAAGAGGATAAAGAAGAGCTTAATCCTGGAGCATGGTTCAAAGGAAAGGGCTGATGAAAATTTCATCATAGGCCCATTTCAGCATGTTTGTTTTGGCCAAACTTTTTCGTTTAGTTCTGGCAGAAAGGAAATGTTAATAGCCCATCACATCTTGCATTTAGAGCCAGCAAGCTGCTGAGATGCTATTTAATGTCTCAGCAGGAGCACTTCTCTACATTGCTTAAAACTCCAGCTACTAGAAAGACAGAAAGAGGAGTAATGAGAATAGAGAACTGAGGAGTAATGAAGTATAGTACAACTCAGATCTCTTCCCAGAAAGAACTATTAGGAGAGACACAAATGTGGCATGAATAGGCATTCTCAAGATGGAGAGCTAGGATCTAAAGTCCCATAGTTTGAACCAAATGTAATCTGACAGCTACGTATTGTAATGCACAAGGTATTTCATAAACATTCTGTTTTTGGCTGCAAGAAAAACAGGGAGGCTATCCAGAACAGGCAAGCATTTGCAGAGGATTAGCCACACTAGTTTTTTGCAGCAAGAACAATGAGGAATTTTGTGACACCTTGAGGAATTACACATTTCTTGTGGAAAAACAAAGGTAGTCATGCTAATTACTTGTTCTTCTTCAGGTGCCTTATCTGTTCTGGATATTAGCTGTCATCATGGTGATAGTCTTCCTGTTCTTAACTCCTTGGCACAATCCTTCCAAGGACATGCCACACCAGTCTCTTAGGTTCTTCAGCCATGAAGTCCATCTATGTCCAGAGCCTTTCCTTGCAGAGGGAGTTGGAGGATTCTTTATTTAATGTTTTCCTCATGAGAAAGCCAAGGTATGAGAGCTTTCTTTGCTTAATGTTCTTAAACAGTTCTTTATCCATCCAGTGCAACACATCTACATTAGCCATATGGTCAACCCATGATATCCTTAGCAGCTATCTGTAGATCCACATTTCAAAAGCTTCGATTCTCTTTTCATATGCTTTAAAGCAGGGGTTGGCAGCATATACCCCCTTGGGCCAGATATGGCCTGTGGCATCAAATCATCCGGTCCACACCCTTGCTCCAGCCACAGATGCATTTATGACAGCCGTAAATTTATTTATTTAAATTTGTTTATCACCCTCCTCCCAAAAGGGATCCAGGGCGATTTACAACAATTATAAAATCATTTTTAAAAATTAAAAACTCTAAAAACTTTTAAAAACTTGGTATTAAAAGCCAAAAATTACAACACAAGCATACTGAGGTCAAACCAACCAATTGGCTGGGGAAATTGAACCATCCACTCCCCAGAACAAACCTGCCAGACAGGTTTTCACTCCTTTTCTAAAGGGCAGCAACTCCGTCTGCATGTGTAGTTCTATTGGCAGGAGGTTCTAAAGGGCCGGAGCAGACACAGAGAAGGCCCTCCTTCTTGTGCCAGTGAGGTGTGCCTCTCTGGCTGATGGCACAACCAGAGAGCCTCTCCAGTCCGCTCTGGTGGGATGGGCAGATGTCCTTGGGACGATGCGGTCTCTTAAGAATCCTGGTCCACTAACATGTAGGGCATTAAATGTAAAAACCAGCACCTTGAATTGCGCCCGGAGGCAAACTGGGAGTCAGTGCAGCTCCTTCAGCAGCAGTGAAGCTCAGGCATAATGCCCGCATCCCACCACTACTTGTGCAGCTGCATTCTGGACCAGCTGAAGCCTCCGAATGGTCACCAAGGACAGCCCCATGTAGAGCGCATTACAATAATCAAGTCTGGAGGTGACCAAGGCATCTGTGATCATGAGCAAGGAGTCCCGGTCTAAGAACGGCCATAATTGACAAATCACACGAAGTTGTGCAAAGGCCCTCCTGGCCATGACTGCCACCTGCTCTTTGAGCAGTAGTCGTGAGTCCAGGAAGACCCCCAAATTACGTACCCATTCAGAACTGCCCCATTCAGAACCAAAGGTGGTAGTTCCTGAGATAACACAGGACCCCCAACCCACAGCCACTCAGTCTTGCCAGGATTCAGTTGTAGCCCGTTGTCCCCCATCCAGACCTTGACAGCCTCCAGGCACCTGGAAAGGACTTCCACTGCATCGCTAGGGTCCACACGGGCTGAGATATCCAGTTGGGTGTCATCTGGATACTGATGGTACCTCACCCCATGGGAACAGGTGATCTCACCCAGCGGTTTCATGTAGATATTACATACAATTGTGCTTGACAATTTAAGAGTAAATGCATTTATAACAGATATGGATGCATTTACGGCGGTGTTTATGGTGGGGGACCACTAGTCCGGCCCTCTCAACTGTCTGAGGGAGTGTAACCTGGCCCCCAACCTACAAAGGTTGCCAACCCATGCATTTAACTAATCACTTGAGGCAAAAATTTCCAGCATTTACCGTTGGGCCGCATCTTTGCTAGGATTGACTCAGAAATTGGGAAAATAACTTTTTGAGCTACAGTGGCTACATCTTTGTTGGAGTCTTGTGGGGATTAGAGGCAGAGAAGTAATTTTCCTATCCCCAAATGAGTCAGAATGTGGAGTTTAGGCTGCCAAAAAGTGAGCCACCAAAGGTCTGTTCTTCTTTAAGGTGCTTTAAGATCTTGTGGACTGTGTTTTGTTTGGTTCCACAGCCTTCTTACAGATATGGGGAGAAATGCTGCACTAAACCACCCAAGCTCACTACAGTTAATCAGCAGTATAATCAATACATTAACAATTTTTGGGTTAAATCCAATGTTGATTTCAACTGGAGTAGGCCTATTAAAATTAATGGGACTTGATAATCAACACCAAGCATTTTTCTCCATGGACTAAATTGAAACAGGCTAGAGATGGCTAAACAGGATCACTCAAGGTGAGATAGAGGTCTGGAATACTGTTTGGTGTGATTTTTGTATCCAAGTAGCATGTGTACTTCAGGTAACCTTTTTTGGTCTGGCTCCTTTAAGAAAGCAGACAAGGGGGTGGGATCTGTGACACAGTACATGTGTGTTGCCCTAATTGCTGTTTTATATTGTTTCTTCTCACTGTTTTATGGAGCATTATTATTATTATTTTGCAATTTAATTTCCCAATTTTCCTACATCACTAAGTAATCAGTCAATCAAACTTTATTGTGATCGATGACCAGTACAGTAAAAAACGGTTTAAGTGCCTGAAATACCATCAAAATACACTCCCATAAACACATTCATTTGAATTAAAACAGAATAGAATAGAATCAGTTTTAAATTTATGCTACATTAACTACATTAAGTAGTTAAGATTTCTCTTTAATTCACTAGTACTATGGGGATATCGCTTAAAGAGCATAATGCGTTCAATAGGATTGCTCTTTAAGCAAGTTTACACTTTTATTATTATTATTATTATTATTATTATTATTATTATTATTATTATTATTATTATTATTATTATTATTATTATTATTACTACAGTAAAACCTCGCATAAAGAGTGCCTCGCTTAGAGAGTAACTCGCTTAAAGAGCAGGATTTTCTCTGAATGTTCGCTTTGCTTAACAAATAAAACCAAATAAAAACTCGCTTATCAAATAAATCTGGGTTCGCAATCCCCCCCACAATTGGTCATTTACAATGGTGTTTCGCTTAAAGAGAAAACTCGCTTAAAGATCAATCCTGTGGAATGCATTATGCTCTTTAAGCGAGGTACCATTGTATTATTATTATTATTATTATTATTATTATTATTATTATTATTATTATTATTATTATTATTATTATTATTATTTCAATACCGCCCTACTTGGTGGGACCGACTCAGGGCGGTTCACAACATATACAAAGTTACAAAGTTCACAACATATACAATTTCATAAACATATAAATATCAAATAATCAGTATCAGACCACAAATCATCAAAATATCACAATATCATATCACAGCAAAAAGTATCACATTACAGTAAAAAAGTAGCACATTACAGTAAAAAGATTCAATAAACATCAACATCAATAATAACATCAATAATCAAAAGTATCCATATCTCTGTCAAGTCTGCAAAAAGAAACTAACAAAACAAAGTACCAGTAATTGCTAAGTGTTCCAACAAATGACAAGCCTCTCCGCCCAAGCCGCAGATGTCTCTTAAAACCCCAGGTGGCGGCAAAACACCATTGTAAGTGACCAACTGTGACTTCTGGGCAGGGGGGGGGAGATTGTGAACCCCGATTTAGTTGTTAAGCGAGATTTTGGTTGGTTTTAGTTCAGAGAAAATTCTGCTCTTTAAGCGAGTTAGTCTCTAAGTGAGGTGCTCTTTATGCAAGGTCTTACTGTACAGTAATCCTATCAACTAAAAATACAGAAGCCCCTGACATGATCCCAGAATGGTTCAAGGAGGAACATTCTGGGGACAAGCAATTATATCATCTAATCACTGAGGAAAGGAGTGAACCATCCAATTTATCTGCCTTATGGGAGATAAACCTGCAGTTACAGGTTATCTAGTCTTGTATTCTTGCCATTTCCTGACTCTTTCGAAATGATCATGTTTTCTAGAATGTGATAATACCATGCTTGCATATCTGATCTTACTACAGGGCAACTGGCAGCTATTACATACAATTGCGCTTGACAATTTAAGAGTAAATTATTCATGAGGTTCAATTGATTTTCATACAACAGCAGAAAGTAACCAATTGTGTACTTTGTGAAAATGGTCACCGTGTATGAGCACAGAAAGGATGGAGATAGTAGAAAATGGTGACTCCCTCTTGAATACCACATTTGTGTCTTTATTCTCAGGATCACATCACCAAAATAGTTTTCTGGAGCTTCCGCTGATATATTTTGCGTGTCTGTGTTGATCAGCTGTTCTTCCTTTCTCTCTTCCTCATCTGACACCCACACGGAGTAAAGAAGCCGCATGTTGTTCTATGCTATTGCAGAACTCCCCCATTCCCATTAATTCTCTTCTTTTGACTCTGCTACTTTTTTGGGAATGCATGACCATCTTGTGGTTGACACCAGCTGTGGTTCTAAAAATCTCAGATGAAATTATATGTAAAGACTGGAACACTCTTGATTTTTGCTCCCAAAGCAAAAGTATTCATTCACTCTCTTGAAAGCAGAGGCAAAGAACATTTAGCAGAGGGCAGTGTCAGATCTTCTGGTCCTCTCCCCACATAGCATGCCCACTGCAGCATCCTGGAAAAATTCAAGATAGCAAGCTGGCTGTGCAGATAGCAATTCCTTCTTTCAAGTGCTAAACTTTATAAATAAAATGAACAAAATGTTAGCCCAAATATTTCTGGAAGAGGATGCTGTTGAACCTTCACTCGAGGCAGCAAAATGTTTTGAGCTGGTCCTGTGCTTGTTAATATATTTATATTAATCTTCAGCTTCTTATTAAGCACTATGAGTGTCAGTAGTAAATGTCCTTAATGGAGCACCTTGAAGTTTGAACAAATGCCCCTCAAGCCTTATTTGAAAATAATATTTCTTCTGCTTCTGCCCAATATGGATTCACAAAGCAGCTCTAAAAAATGAGAGCAGATAGAATAGAAAATCATCACAAAAAGTATCAAGACCCCTCTTCCAGAAGGACAACAGAAAGGAAGGTAACAACTTTAGAAGCAGAAGAATAAACTACTGTACTATAATATGTAGGCTGGCTTAGAAAGGAAAACCTTAGAAAGGAAATAATACAGGAATAATAGGCTGAATCTGAATCCGGATAATATGTAGGAGATACTGGTAGCAGGTAACCAGTCTCAGGTCCCCTTAAAATGGGGACATTATGCTCCCTTTGAGAGAGAGCATACGTAATCTGGGCATGCAGCTTGACCAGTCTCTAAAACTGGAAAATCAGGGGCTCATTGGCAGTCAGGCCTGCATTTTTCCATCTGCAGCACATCAGCTTGGCTCAGCTCATTCATGGACAGGAGATCTCTGATAGTATTAAGTTGTGCATTGCTAATCTCCAGAATCAACTACAATATAGTCAAACCTTGCAAAACAAGTGTTTCGCTTAGCGAAAAACTCGCATAACGAGCAAGTTTTTTGCTAAGCGGTCCGACTCGCATAACAAATTTTTTGCTATGCGAGTTGGACTTTTTCCTATGGAAAAACTCGCATAATGAGCATTTCTATGGGGAAAACTCGCATAGCGAAAAAATTTCGTTATGCGAGTCAGACCGCTTAGCAAAAAACTTGCTCATTATGTGAGTTTTTCGCTAAGCGGTCCGACTCGCATAACAATTTTTTTGCTATGCGAGTCGGACTTTTCCCTATGGAAAAACTCTCATAACGAGGGTTTCTATGGGGAAAACTCACATAGCGAAAATTTTTCGCTATGCGAGTTTTCCCCATAGAAACACTCATTATGAGAGTTTTTCCATAGAAAAAAGTCCGAACGCATAGCGAAAAATTCATTATGCGAGTCTGACTCACATAGCAAATTTTTCGCATAGCGAGCAGCCTCACAGAACACATTAAATTCGTTATGCGAGCTATGACTGTAGATAAATTGATACCACTTCAATGGGAAAGTAAACAGCATTCTGTGTCTAGTCATGCCTGCCACATGTCTGTGGAAACATCTGCAGATGCAGACAGCAGTGGCTCCTTGGCTATAGACAGAAATGAGCACCGAACCCTATGATCAAATACAACGGGTTTTCAAGCAAGGGCAATCTTTACCCTTGAGGCTAGTACAGAGACTTCAATAAATACAAAATGCAGCTGACTAGTTGGTTGTTGGCGTTGGCCATTTTGACCATATCATTCCAGTCCTGGATAGCCTCCATTGGTTATTTGTTGCACTCTGTACCAGTTTCAAGGTGTTGGTCAGGAGTTCTCAATTGTTTTAAGCCAGAGGCCAGATCACGCTCCCTTAGACAGCTTCAGGGGCCGGTCAGCCATTTTGCCCTTCCTCCACCACATGGTACCTCCTGGTGTGGCGGAGGTGGTAGGGCCCCACATGAAATGGTGTTGTGGGCCACATCCAGCCTACGGGCCACAGGTTGAGAATCCCTGGTGTTGGTGCTGATTTATAAAGCCCTGAACAGTTTGGGACCACACTATCTAAGGAAGTACCTCTGTCTCAGAAGTTATACCTGTAAGACCCAGATGTTTAAGGCTAGAGAGGTAAAAAAAATGCAGTGATCAAATCAAGTGGTTTTCTCACCATAGCCCCCACCCTCTGAAATAAATTGTTGGTGGAGATAAAAGCAGGTTCTTCATTGCTAGCTTTTTGTAAATCTCTGAAGACTTACTTCTTCTGTCAGGCTTTCCTTGGCTAATAATACTGCAATGTGATTTGACCTGAAACTGTGCTATTTGCTGCTTTTGCCGATGTTTTTATTGTAGCTAAGTAGATGTGGGGTATACAAATCTAAATATAATAATTATTATTATTATATTCAAAATATTTTTTTATATTTCTGACCTTATAGGTTTCTATGTGGCTGTATAGGTTTTCCTACTTTCCTTTTTCATTTTTTAAAATGTTTTGAGTATAGTATTCTTATGTTATTAGTTGTGCCTTATTTAGTTGCTATTTTTGTTGGTGCTTTTATGTGTTTGTAAGCTACCTTGAATGGTTCTTGTGTCAGAAAGGTGAGGTATGAATGCATTACATACATACATACATACATACATACATACATACATACATACATACATACATACATACATACATACATACATACATACATACATACATACAAGATTGAAAGTTTCAAACACCTCTGAGTAGCATTGTTATGGAACAAACAAGCCTTCTGCGTTGGTGCTTGTCCTGACAATGGAGGCTTTGATATCTGCATCACATGCCTGCAGTCACATCTTATAACTAACACCACTGGATTTTGTTCCTTTTAAATGAGAGAGAGCGAAATAAGGAACTGTCAGATGCCAGTTCACAAAGCGCAAGCACAGCTGCTGTCTGAGGAAGGAGCAAGGCACTTCAAGTTAGAGAAAAGGAGAATTAGCAAACATGACTGTGTTAGCAGAAGCTGCTTTGATCAATGACAGCCAGAGTTGGCTGGCCTTATCCAAAGCCTGTTAGATAAAGTTAATGACTTCTAAGCTAAAGCACTTCCTTGAACATCATTTGCTTTCTCAGCTCTCAGAAAGGGGGAAGGCAATGTATATGAACCAACCAACAAACAAACCAACTCAACGTATTACTTCTAGGATGCAGACCATGCCAAATTACATAATAAAAGCATAATAAAATATTTTAGAGATCCAAAATAAGAATTGCCTTCTTCTTCTACATTTGTTTTGTACATGGATTACACAGTTGATTTGTTTGTTTTATAGTACAATGCAGTATAATGAAATTGATTTATGCTTCTTTTTGAAATTAAAATGTATTATATGTATCTAAGCACAACAACAACAACTGTGTTGTCAAGTAAATTTTGACTTATGATGACCCTTTCCAGGGTTCTCTGGGTAGAGAATATTCAAAAGTCGCTTACCATTCCCTTCTTTTGTGGGTGGCCTTGGACTGTCCAGCCTGCCCATGACTACAAAGTCTGGTTCTCCTCCCAGGAGTCACAGCGGGGAATTGAATTCCCGTACCCTGCCCAAAGGCCGCGCAAGCACGCGCGCGTCAGCAGAGGGCTGGGAAGGGTATGGAGAAAATCGTGAGACCCTTCTCAAAGCACCCCACTGATGTGCACCCCGCAGCTGATGCGCAAGCCCGTTCAACCCGCCACCCAAGCCCCCATCACAAAGAGTGTGATGGGGGCTTGGGTGGTGGGTTAAACAGGCACACACCCATTCAACCCGCCACCCAAGACCACATCACAAAGACTGCCTTGCGCATCAGTAGGGCGTTTGGGAAGGGTGTTGGGATCGTTCCCGTACCCTTCCCAAACCCCCTGCAGATGCGCGCAGCGCAGGCGAAGATAAGCAAAAAATGAATAACTCGTATAACAAGCAACTGCATGGAACGCATTATGCTCGTTATGCGAGGTATGACTGTATATGTAATATAATAAACTACCATGCTGTGATACAGAAGGCAAATGGAAGGCCACTGCATTTTATCCTCAGGACAATCTTCATGGCTGATCATCATGAGGACAGCCAATATTCAGAATCAGATATGGCACAAGAAGAAGAAGAACTATAAACTAATCAGTGACAAAGGACCCATGGTGACAGAATCTAACTGTCAGCTTGGTTAGTAGTGCAGGATGCAGACTTTGTTTTAATAAGTACAGAAACAAACCTTGCCATTCAAACTGTGCCAGACTTGTCCTTATCTGAAAATAACACCTGAAGTTTGTCTTGATTAGCTCTTCCATTGGATTGTTCCAATACTGACCTCAGCAGCTTTGCACGCTCTGCTGCAAACAAGGGACAGTAAAGTGTGTCATGTACAAAGTTCTTAACTGATTTATGATCACAGGAGCAGGTTCTTTTGTCACATGGTATTCCTTTGTAGTAGCCTTCTAAAGCAGCAAGTGGCAGCTTACCTAAATGCCTTAGTGAAGCCTTTTCTGTCATCACTGTCCATAATGTATGTAAAATAAGATTGAAGAGTCAATGATAGAAAAGAAATCTTTTTCGCAAAGAGGTGCAGTTTTTGAGGTGCCTAATAAATGTACATCAGTTTGAACACAGGGATCTAACAGTCATTGCTTTAATGCGAGTGTTGCTGCAGAGAAGCTGAACATGCCCTAAATATTCTTCAGAAAATCCAAGCTCAGCAATAAGATTCAGTATGAAGATTTTCATGAGCCAAACTTCATCTCTCTATACAACGAGTCTCTAAAGGGACAGAGAATAAACTTTCAGCAATAGTTAATGACAGCTTTATAAGGTAAGGTCATTACTGATATTAATGCCAGTTAGCCTGACTAGAGCTGTAAGGGGTGGTGGAAAACTGCTGGTCAAATTTATTTTGGATGACTTCTAATGGCTATAAATGTATTTGTTGTTGTTCAGTTGCACAGTCGATTCTGACCCTTTGCGACCCTGTGGACCATTGTCTTCCAGGCACCTCTGTCCTCCACCATCCTTCTCAGACCGCCCAGCTCTGTGTCCACTGCATCCACAATACCATCTGGCCATCTCATTTTTGGCCGCCCCCTTCTTCCTTTGCCCTCCACCTTTCCCAGTATCAAGGCCTTCTCAAGTGAATACTCTCTTCTCATTTGGTGTCCAAAGTACTTCAGCTTCATCTTTACTATTTGACCTTCTAGGGAGCAGTCAGGGTTGATTTCTTCTAAGATTGACCTATTTTTCCCCCTCACTGTCCAGGGGACTCTCAAAACTCTCCTCCAACACCACATCTCAAAGGCATCTATTCTTCTGCACTCAGCTTTTCTAATGGTCCAGCTCTCACAACCATACATTGCCATCAGAAATACCATTCCTTTGACTATACAAATTTTTGTTTTCATTGTTATGTCTCTACTTTTCACTATGTTCCCCAGGTTTCTCATAGCTTGCCTCCCAAGAATCAGTTGCCTTTTTATTTCATGGCTGCAGTCACCATCTGCAGTGATCTTGGATCCTAGGAAAGTAAAGTCTGTCACTGCTTCTACTTCTTCCCCATCTATTCTCCAGGACTAATAGGGCCTGTTGGCATTACAGTATCTTGGTTTTCTTTATATTGAGTCTCAAGCCAGCTTTTGCACTCTCTTCTTTCAACCTAAGCAGCAGCTTATTTAGGTCTTCCTCACTTTCTGCCATTAAGGTAGTGTCATCTGCGTATCTCAAGTTGTTGATGTTTCTCCTAGCAATTTTGTGCCCAAATTCTGATTCTTCCATCTCTGCATTGCACATTATGTGCTCTGTGTATAAGTTGAATAAGCAGGGTGATAAAATGCAGCCTTGTCTTACCCCTTTTCCTATTCCAAACCACTCCGTCATTCCATTTTCTGTCCTAACTGTTGCTTCTTGATTCTTGTACAGATTTCTCATGAGGCATATAAGGTATTCTGGTATTCCCATCTCTTTAATTACTTGCCACATTTTGTTGTGGTCCACACAGTCAAAGGCCTTGGTGTAGTCAATGAAACAGAAGTAGACTTGTTTCTGATATTCCTTTGTTTTCTCCATGATCCACCGTATGTTGGCAATGTGGTCTCTAGTCCCCCTGCCTCTTCTGAATCCCACCTGCACTTCTAGTAATTCCACATGCTGCTGCAGTCTATCCTGTATTATCTTGAGCATCACCTTGCTAGCATGTGGGATGAGTGCAATTGTTCGATAATTCGAACATTCTTTGGCATTACCTTTTTTTGGGATTGGAACTTATACTGATCTTTTCCAATCCTGTGGCCATTGTTGTGTTTTCCAAATATGCTGGCATATAGAATGCAATAATTTGATTCCATCATCTTTTAGGGCTTTGCAGAGAAGAACAAACTATCACCCATATGATACAATGTACACTATGCCCCTCAACATGAACTGCAGAGGACCTTATGTTGGCAAGAGGAAATGCTATTGATGTGGCCTAATATTGGGTGGATGTCATCTAGCCCTTTTAATTACTTTTTGTTTTAGAATTGTTAATTTTAGCTTTGTATGTTATTACATGCTGATGGGGGCTCTGACACAAATGAAGAAAATCTCTACAAATTAGGAACCAGGCAAAGGATTGGAGGAATGTTCCTTAGTCACATATCTAGATGAGATTTCACCATGGCAATGGAGACTGCCGAACAAAAGGACTTGGTAGATATGATTGAATTGGCAGAAAGACAACTGAAGAAGCAGCAAGTATGCCTTTAGCAGACCCTAAGGTAGATTTCCTATAAACAGGAATGATTTCAATGACCCACCATCTCTGGGGAATTCTGTACAGTAATACCCCGTATAACATGAGTATCATATAGCGCTAAAACCGTATAACGTGACAAGATTTTTGGAAAAATCTTGTTTCAAATAACGCGATTTTAACGTTATCCGATACAGTCGTTCTTAGCAGCAGGGTGGGTGGAAAGCTGAACGGGGTTCTCCGTTCAGCTTCCCAGCCACCCTGCAGCTACGGAGGCAGGGGTGGGGAGGCTGGAAAGCTGATGGGGGGCTCCCCCGTCGGCGTCCCCAGCCACCCCACAGCTGCGGAGGCATGGGCGGGTGGCTAGGGAAGCCGACAGGGAGTCCCCGTCAGCTTCCCCAGCCACCCTGCAGCTGTAGATCGGGTCCTCTGATCTCTCTGGAGCAGGTAGGGGACACGATCCAAGGTGTTTCTGGGCTTCCCCGACGTCCTGAGCCAGTGCAGCAAGCCAGAATGTCAGGGTTCGAATCCCGACATTCTGGCTTGCTGCACTGGTTGAGGACATCGGGCAAGCCCAGAAACAGCTTGGATCGTGTCTGCCCACCTCCCTGGACCCAGCGGGGGGTCAGACACCCCAAAATTGGTAAAAAAAAAATGTCCGGTTTTTTTACCAATTTTGGGGTTTCTGACCCCCCCCCCCCCGGCCGGGTCCAGGGAGGTGGGCAGACACGATCCAAGGTGTTTCTGGGCTTCCCCAACGTCCTGAGCCAGTGCAGCAAGCCAGAATGTCAGAGTTCGAATCCCGACATTCTGGCTTGCTGCACTAACTCAGGACGTCGGGGAAGCCCAGAAACAGCATGGATCGGGTCCCCACACCTCCCTGGACCCAGCGGGGGGGTCAGACACCCCAAAATTGGTAAAAAAAAACAGACGTTTTTTTTTACCAATTTTCCCCCGCCGGGTCCAGAGAGGTGGGCAGACAAGATCCAAGCTTTTTCTGGGCTTCCCCGATGTCCTGAGCCAGTGCAGCAAGCCAGAATGTCCAGAGTTCGAATCCCGACATTCTGGCTTGCTGCACTGGCTCAGGATGTCGGGGAAGCCCAGAAACACCTTGGATCGGGTCCCCACATCTCCCTGGACCCAGCGGGGGGGGGGTGTCAGAAACCCCAAAAATGGTAAAAAAAAAAAAGGACGTTTTTTTTTACCAATTTTGGGGGCTCTGACCCCCCGCCGGGTCCAGGGAGGTGTGGGGACCTGCTCCAAGCTGTTCCCAAAGTTCTTCCAACTCCCTGGAGGCTGCAGCAAGGCAAAATGTCAGGATTCGAATCCCAACATTCTGGCTTGCTGCAGCATAAAAGAGGGTGGGGGAAGTTCAAAATTAGCGCGCATCGGGTCTCCCGACCTCCCTAGAGCTGATACGCGCTAATTTTGAACTTCCCCCACCCTCTTTTATGCTGCAGCAAGCCAGAATGTCGGGATTCGAATCCTGACATTTTGCCTTGCTGCAGCCTCCAGGGAGGTGAGAGAACTTTGGAAACAGCTTGGAGCGGGTCCCCACACCTCCCTGGACCCGGCGGGGGGGGGTCAGAGCCCCCAAAATTGGTAAAAAAAAAGTCCTTTTTTTTAACCAATTTTGGGGTTTCTGACCCCCCCCCCTGGGTCCAGGGAGGTGTGGGGACCCGATCCAAGGTGTTTCTGGGCTTCCCCGACGTCCTGAGCCAGTGCAGCAAGTCAGAATGTCGGGATTCGAACTCTGACATTCTGGCTTGCTGCACTGGCTCAGGACGTCGGGGAAGCCCAGAAAAAGCTTGGATCAGGTCTGCCCACCTCCCTGGACCCGGCGGGGGGGTCAGAAACCCCAAAATTGGTAAAAAAAAAACCGGACCTTTTTTTTACCAATTTTGGGGTCTCTGACACACACACACACACCCGGCCGGGTCCAGGGAGGTGGGGAGACCCGCTCCAAGCTGTTTCCAAAGTTCCCCCACCTCCCTGGAGGCAGCAGCAAGCCAAAATGTCAGGATTCAAATCCCAACATTCTGGCTTCCTGCAGCCTCCAGGGAAACAGGGCTTTTTTTAACATTGTGTGTTCAATGTATCGCACAACGTTAAAAACCGGATAACGACGGGACTTGTGGAACCAAGTCATAACGTTATTCGGGGTACTAGTGTATATGCATTTATTTATGTGTATGCACCCACATTGCGCAGCAAATAGTCAGAAGGTAGTCCATAGAGGCCTGATCAGAGCTTCTAACATGACTTTTCAATAGAGAGCTCATTTTATCACTTGTTCTTTTGAGACAATAGGCTGGCCACTTATGTTCCTGCTGTCCATTCTCAAGGGGAAATAGTTGCACTGTGTATTATTAAGTTATTAATGGGGTTCGGGCGTTATGCTCGTGCCTTACCACTTCTCCAAGAGCTGCACTGGCTCCCAGTATGCCTCCGGGTGCAATTCAAGGTGCTGGTTATTACCTTTAAAGCCCAACATGGTAGTGGACCAGGATACTTAAGAGACTGAATCACCCCAAGAACATCTGTCCATCCCACTAGAGCAGACCAGAGAGGCTCTCTGGTCGTACCATCAGCTAGAGAGGCTCATCTCTCCAGCATGAGAAGGAGGGTCTTTTCTGTGTCCACTTCAGCCCTGTGGAACCTCCTGCCAGCAGAGATGCGCCTCCAGATGGAGTTGCTGCCCTTTAGGAAAGGAGTGAAGACCTGGCTGGCGGGGCATGTGTGGGGTGCGAGTCAGATGGTCAGTTCGTCCACCTGGCTCTTTTGAATACCACCCTCTCTTCACGTTGTTTTTAACTTTTTAACTTTTTAATTTTTAATCTAATTTTAACTTCTTGTAAGTAATGTGTTTTAATCGTTTTTTTAATTGTAAGCCACCCTGAATGTTCGGATGAGGGCGGGGTATAAATGAAATAAATTATTATTATTATTATTATTATTATTATTATTATTATTATTATTATTATTATTATTATTATTATTATTATTATTATTATTATTATTATTATTATTATTATTATTATTATTATATTCGGCAGTCAGGAAAATCTAGTTTTTCTTGTCACATGATGTATTATACGTAAAATAATACAAAAGAGGACCCAAAACACTACTTCTCACAGCAATTATTTTCCAGATGCTTTGAACTACAATCCCCACCCACCCACAGTGGAATTTCAAGCTGAAGATAAGATGTATAACCTAATATGTCAGGAAACTGCTGGCTTAGTTTGAGGCAGCTATTTCTTAAGGATATTATTCAATCAATAGCATTCCAAAATGCCAGCCTACAGAATTCTATCCATCTAGTACTTTCCTGAGTATGACGGGAATCACATCAGGAACTAAAGTATCATTTATTTATTTATTTATTTATTGTTCATACTTGATATCCCGCCCCAATCGGGTAAACCCAACTCTGGGCGGCTTACATCCTGAATCATAATATAAAAGCCTTAAAAATTCATAAAATTCATAAAAATTTAAAACATTCAACAATAAAAGCAAATAAACACATGATAACTGATACAAATATCAGATTGGGGGGGGGGGATGGCTGCTCTTAAATTAGCCATCCTGGGTGGGAACCTACATTGCTCTGTCCCCACACTTGGCCCGCCAGCCATGTCTTCAAGCCCTTCCGAAAGGGCAGGAGCTCCGCCTGCAGGCGCAACTCTGTCGGGAGAAGGTTCCACAGGGCCGGGGCGAACACAGAAAAAGCTCTCTTCCTGGTGCTCGTGAGGCGAGCCTCCCTGGCTGATGGAGTAACAAGAGAGCCCCTCCGATCCGCCCTGGTGGGACGGGCAGACGTTCTTAGGGTGACACGGTCTCTTAGGTATCCTGGCCCAGTACCATATAGGGCTTTAAAGGTAATGACCAGCACCTTGAATTGCACCCGGAGGCATACTGGTAACCAGTGCAGCTCCCGGAGCAGTGGTGAGGCCCGAGCATAACGCCCACACCCCATCACTACCCGAGCTGCCGCATTCTGGACCAGCTACAGCCTCCGAATGGTCACCAGGGGCAGCCCCATGTAGAGCGCATTACAGTAATCAAGTCTGGAGGTGGCCAAAGCATGTGTGACCATGAGCAAGGCGTCCTGGTCTAGGAGGGGGCGCACCAAGGCATGTTTAAAAGGTGCTGGAAAAGACCCCTCCTTTAGAGATGAATTAATAATCGCCTCGACCCAACCACCTGCCACCGCACATGAAGCTTTAACCAACCAGGTGGGGCAAGGGTCCAGCACACAAGCTGTGGTGTGGACAGATCCAAGAAGCCTGTCCACTTCCTCAGGGCCAACTGGATCGAACCGATCCCAAGTAACATGGCTAGACTGTGCTTCGGTCAACCCCAGTTCCATACATTCCATGCCGGGCTTAAGCTTTGAGCGGATCTGAGCGACTTTTCCTTCCAGATAATCAGCGAAAGCCTCAGCCGATCCCTGCCAACCAGGGCCCAACCCCCCTCTAGCGAGGAGGGACCTGGTCACCCGGAACAGGGTCGCTGGGCAATTATCAGTGGAGGCAATGAGGGTGGTGAAATATTGTCGTTTCACCGCCCTCATCATCACTAGGTAGTCTTTAATGGCTGCTCTAACCAGTGTTAGATTCGCTCCGAGTCAGATTTGCTCCGAGTCTTCACCCAGCGGCGCTCTCGGCGTCTCTTAGCCCGTTTAAGCTCCCTTAGTTCCTCTGAAAACCAGGGGGCAGATCGATCCCCTCAGACTCGGAGAGGCCGTAGTGGCGCGATTACATCCAAGGCTGCCGTCGCTTTCTTGTCCCACGCGTCGACAAGAGCCTCAGATGAACCACTTTGCAGGTCAAGAGGACAACATCCTAGTTCCCGCTGGAATCCTTGTGGATCCATTAATCGCCGGGGGCGGGCCCATTTAACCGGCCCTGCATGCAAGTTTTCCCCCTCCCAAAAACACTATGTGTTCTGTAGGTACACAATATGCTTATTCATCCCTAAATCATTTAAGAGTTGTCTCTCCCCTTAGTTTTTTAATTCTCAATAAATTTCTGCTGACCACATGATCCCCCATATTGGCAACTAGTTCCCTCTTACCTCTTACACAAGAGCAGGTCTTTTGGACCATATTAATATTGGTATTAATCAGAGCTTGGCAGAGTTACTTTTCTGGATGTAGAAACCTGAAACAGCCTAGCCATTGGCTATGCTGGCATGGAGATTAAGAAACCTATAACCCCTCCAAAAGTAATTTTTACAATCCCTGGTAAGCAAAATGATTCAGAACAACAACCATCATATTGACTAGGCACTTTCCCTCAAAATAGCTAACTCTACCAGGATCCAAAATGGGGAATATATTCCATTTGTTTTTGCTCTTCAAATGTCCATTTTGTTCATCTTGTTTCAAACTAGCTTTCTTTTTTGTAATTCCCTTTCATTTGTATTGCCTACAAGGAACAGACTTGCCAGATTTGAGAAAGTCTGTTAACAACGTGCCCATTTGATAGCCACAGCCACACAAACTGTTTGAAAACTCATCTATTTTAAATTCTGACATCCTGGCTTTCCATGCTCACAGAGCTCAATCTCCTACTTTGGATAC
Organism: Furcifer pardalis; assembly: GCA_030440675.1. NCBI lineage: Eukaryota > Metazoa > Chordata > Lepidosauria > Squamata > Chamaeleonidae > Furcifer > Furcifer pardalis. The sequence goes on from CP126892.1 coordinate 29,875,549, forward strand.
TAATATTATCAATTTCATATCACTATTGTCCTAAGCAGAGCAAGATAATCATAGGGATTTAATAAGAATGTTTATAATTGTCAAATTGAACAAGCTTCTAGAGAGCTTCAAAAGAGCTTTCATCTTTTTCAAATTTAGGAAGCATCACCTTGATTAGTCATCAGTTCTGTCCCTGATCCCTCACTGTTCAGGATCACCTTGATGACTTGTCTAGAAAAGTAGAGCCCTCACTTAATCCTTCTTTTACTGTACTTTTCCTCAGTGGAGACAGTGAAACCTAATTCTTTGTTCTCCCTAGCCTAGTAGATGACTTTTCTATAGGACCATCAAAACCCACAGCACCCACAGACAGTAGCCAAATGATTCTGTGACAATTTAAGACTTTCTTCTGCTCTATAATACATACTATAATACATTCAGGCATTGTTTTCATGAAGCAATATTACTCAGATATACATTTTTAGTTACTCTTGATTAATATCCATTAGCTCAGCACTGGAAAGCTAGATATGCCCTAAAATACTGTGGAATGGTACCTCCAGGGTTCTTGATCCTTCAGTTTCCACAGATTCCACTATCAAGCTAGTAACTTTCCTAATAATAATACAGTATGTGCACTTGCACATATGTACAACTCTCTCCCACTCATCAGATGCAATCCTTGAGACAGATGAGGTTTGTTCAGTCCTATCTAGTCAGTGCCTGTTGGAAACTGCAAACCTTTACTACAGATTTAACAGTCACTGGGATGCAGCAAGGCTAGCATTTTCTGTGTAATTCAGTGCAATGTTAAAATATTCTCTTCACAAATAGGCACCATTTGACAAAGATTTGGAGAACAAAATAGACATTGGACATTAAATATAGGTCAGCTATCAGAACTCATTTTCAGCAAGTGCTTCCTGTGCCAATGTAAGCATGAATATCTGTGAACATTTTATGATGTTTAAAGACTACTTGTCTGCCAAAATGAGCAGCTGAAGTCTTATAGCATATTGCTGGTTTTAATCTGAAGTAAAATTTGAACTGCGCGATTACTATAAATAGGGCAAGGAATTCCCTTGAAAAAGTAACACTGATCTTGTTATTTAATGTAGAGAGTGGGTAAAGCTGTTTATTTATTGTTTGCTGCATTTTTATCCCACCCTTCAGCTAAAAAAGTCCTACCAGAGTTGTTTACAATTTGGGTATAATAAGACAGTGCTTTTCCTCAGGCTTATCTACAATTTCAGTGGAGGAAGCATAAATCATGTTTTATGAACTAATTTATGCCAGAAATAAGAGTATACATACTCTGCTTAGTAGCTTCATAGTCAGCAACAGCCAGCTAGTTCTAGACCAGGACAGAAAAATACCATATATATATTTTAAAACTTAAGGGATTTTTTTTTCACTACAAAAGGGATGACATACCATTTGATGTTTTGCATATTTCAGCCTAGAGCTTCGACAGTCTCTTCTTCTTCTTCTTCTTCTTCTTCTTCTTCTTCTTCTTCTTCTTCTTCTTCTTCTTCTTCTTCTTCTTCTTCTTCTTCTTCTTCCAAATTTTTGACTGACAAAATGAAGACACTTTCTTGACTTTGTCATTGGCCAAACTTAAGTTCTCAACAGTACATGTTTCTGGCAGTAATCAGCAGTGTGTTGCTGTCTGCCAGCAGCCCCTGCTTGGGCATTTTGGTCTTATTTAGGAACTCCAGCCCTCAGCATATTCAGAGTCTTCCAAGTGATGTAGGGGAGGTTGAGTTCAGTTCCTCAGCTATATTCCCCTTTAATGGTATTCCAGTGAGCTCCTTCCTCCATCTTCTAATTTGGTTTTGCTCTTGCGTATCCTTCTGGATCTGAGCCAGCAGACTTGAGGCTTATATCCATTCAGGGGATGTCAAGAGTCATTCTCTTGCTTAGTTCTCTTGGCATCCGCTGCTACTTCTCTCCTTATCTGTGGTGGAGCAATACCAACAAGAGGAAACATTTTCTCAACTGGTGTAGGTTTGAGGCATCCTGTCACTATACACTTTGCTTCATTAACAGCAATGTCAACTTATATCACATGTGTGGATGCACTCCATACTGGAGTAGCATACTCTGCCATGCAGATGCTCAGGGTCAAAGCTGATGTATGCAGTGTGGATGGTTGAGCTCCCCATTTATAGTTTGTAGGTTTCCTGATGATGTCGTTCCTTAAGAAACAACATCATCAGGAAACAGATCAAGCTAGATGAAACTCAGAGTCTTTCTCTAAAAACTAAATAGTAAGTGCACTGATTTTCACAAACCCGAAAGAAAAGTTTTACCATTCCAGAGGCTGCTTAAGCTAGCTCTTAGAAGGCTGGTTACTTGAGTCTAAGCCTAAGCTAAGAACCAAAGGATGCAGCTACCCAGGCACAATCTAGCCTACCGTGGAATGGTGGCACTTTATTAGAATGATCTAATGAAACCTCAGTGTTTGAATGGATATGGCAAGAGCTCCTTGGAAGGACAAATACTGAAGATTAAGCTAAAGTATTTTGGTCACCAAACGAGAAGAGAGGACTCACTCGAGAAGGCCTTGATGCTGGGAAATATTGAAGCCAAAAGGAGAAGAGGACAGCAGAGAATGAGATGGTTACATGGCATTGTTGATGCAATTGGCGTACAGCTGAGGGGGCTGTGGAAGATGGTGGAGGATAGGGGTGCCTGGCGTGCAGTGGTCTATGGGGTTGCAAAGGGTTGGACTCAACTATGTGACTCAACAACAACAACAGCATAGCTTTTTCACAACTCATAGTGCGAAGTGGCTTAATAAGCCAGCCACTTCCAGATATTGGTAAATTAATCACTTCTCCCACTTAGAAGAGGGCATGGTAAGTTTTAAAAAATGTTTAAGACTATTGCTTATGCAATATGTCAGATTTTTTAAAAATTGAAAATATTTCCTTCGTCTCGCTGGTCAAGAACTCTCCTATAATTAAATCCATGGTAGTGGCTTCAGCATGACTAGACACCAGAGTGCAAGGAATGCTGTTTACCTTCCCACCAAAGTGGAATTTCATGTTATTTATCTACTTGCAATTTCTTTCTTTCGAACTGCTAGGTTGGCAGGAGCTAAGTCAGAGATGGAAGCTCATTCTGTCATGCAGTACTCAGGTCTCAAACTGCTGCTCTGCCATCCTTCTGGACATCAAGTTTAGTGTCTTAACCACTAAGCCACCAAAGTCCTTAAAATTCCCGTGTAGATTACTTCAAAGCTGAGAGAGAGCTACGCCAACTTCCTCACCCTCTTCTTTCCTTGATCTTTTCATTACGTGAAAATTTTTATCAATTTACATTTTTGAGGCAAGAGAGCCTTACTCAAAGATGCTTTGGGTGTTCAGCACAACTGCTGTAATTTAAACAAAAAGCCTTACTTACATAGTTTGAAATATTTATGAACAAAGATTCTGATTGATAGCAAGTCTGGCACTCCATTTAATGTAGTTGTAGAACTCAGTGAATTTGCTGAAAATACCATTTTTGCACAGGTAGTTTAGGAAAGACTTATACTGTAGTGACAGGTGGGTGAAATTCATCAGTCTTTCAGTAAAGCTTAGAAGATCTATCTTCCTCTGCAAAAAGAAAAAAGCAGAGTCCTTCTTAGCATACTAATTTTCATTTTAACATTCAAAAACAGATTCCTGTCTGGGCTGTTTATGAGCTTGTTGGCAAAGGGCACATTTCAAATGACAAAATGACTGACAACCATATTACTGTTCCCATATTTATAATCTTCTTTGATGGAGAATAAATGACAATTTACCCTAATACCTGTCACCCTTCACCCATTAGCTGTAAACTGCTCAAATGCAAAGGTTCAAATGGGATCAAAGCAACCACAGTTTTCATGAGCCTGGACACTCAGTAGATTTTAACAATTCAGGCGTGTCTCACCACAGCACCATTTCTGAGTTAGGTTACTGAGCAGATTTTATACTGCATTTCTTCTAAGCAAAAGTGAGGAACATTTATGTTTTGAGATGCTTTGACAACTCCCATTGTCTCTCGACATCAGTCATGTTGCCTGGGGGTTACTGAGAACTGTAATCCTAAATCTCTGGAGAACCAAACATTCCCAGCCCCAGTTCTAAGGAGTCTGACATGGCATACTATTTATCATCGCTACAACCCCACGAAAGTAACCTGAGACACAGTGCCCAGTTTTCTTATCCAATAACTTCCATGGGTAAATTAAAATTTGATACCCAGATTGCTCTGGCATATCTCCAGAGTGATTGGTTGGTTGGTTGGTTGGTTGGTTCCCTGCCTTTTTCTCAGTAGAAGGCCCCAAGGCAATCTAAAGAATTAAAATGTTAATACTTTCAGGACCCACTGCCTTAATCCCAAATACAAGGTTTTTGCCAAGAATAATATGCTGAGGAAAATAATAGGGACAAGTTGGGGTGCTAAACCACACACATTAAGAACTTCCATGCTAGCTTTATGTTACTCTGCAGGAGAGTATGCTAGTCCAGTGTGCAAAATAGGTGGATGTGGCCTTAAATGAAACAGTGAGACTGGTCACAGGATGTTTAAAACCAACCCCATTTCAAAAAGTGCATTACTTAGCTGGCATCCCTCCACCAAAATTCCACTGAAAAAGTGCTGCTCAGAAAAAGTGGGTCAAAGCAAGTTCCTCTGAAACACACCTGCTATTTGATCACCAACCAAACAGAGACTGAAATCTAGGCTTAGCTTCCTCACAACTTCTGCCCCTCCGATCAACCAGCCTCCACAGACTGCCTTAGAACTATGGAAAGTGAGCAAGGAACTATTGTACCAGACAACTGGGCAAAACCACATGACTCTCTACCAACTGGCCATGAACAACCATGGCTTGTGTGGAAAGCATTAAATAGACTGTGAGCAGGGGTAGGAAGATCAAGGGCTAATCTGAGAAAGTGGGATTTCCCTGTAGATGACAGCCTGTGTGAATTCGGAGAAGTACAAACGATCTCTCATAGGATACAATGCACACAGTGACCCTCAACGTGCACTGAGGAGGACCTTATGTTGGCAAAAGGAAATGCTATTGATGTGGCCCGATATTAGACAGATGTCATCCAGCCCTTTTTAATTCTATTTTGTTTTTAGATGTGTTAATTTTAGCTTTGTATGTTATTAAATGCTGGTGGTGGTGCTGACATGAATAAAGAAAGAATGTTTAAAAATGCAATAAAGCATATCATTAAAAAAATTTAACATATTAATTATTATTAAGTCCTAAATAAGATTCAGTTGAAACAATTTAAAAATACATTTAAAAGACGAAAAGGTCAATCTAATTAAAATTCCTTCCTATACATCAGTTATTTATTGAACTAATAATGAAGTGCCAGTAAGCTGATTCTTACTTATGGTGACTTTTTCTTGGGTTTTCTAGGTATGCAGTACTCAGAAATGTACTGTCTTCTGAGGGCTATCTGGGACTGCACAGTTGCTTAAGGCTATACATGCTTGCTTGTTCCTGAGAGGCAAATTAGTGAACTGAACTCCTGTCCTCTGGTTCCACAAACCCTTACCAAATTCACTAAGCTATCCAACCAGCTTATTATAAGCCTGACTAAAAAGAAATATGTTTGGCTGTCAGTGAAAGGACTACAGAGAGGAGGTCAGCCTGTTCTCAATACCATGGGTTCTCAAACTTTCATTAACTACAGACCCACTTTAAATCTCTTTGGCTGTTGACCACCAAGATTTAATTAAAGATTTAAAGCAGTATTTAAAGCATATTTATTTCAATTTTCTCATTAAGGGCCTTTAAATTTAGAGAGAAGAAAATAAGGTAATCTGTTAATCCTCGTCCTCCTATTTATAATATCTTCATTACCGTACAATGATTCCATATGATTTTAATATAATAGCATCAACACTCTTCTTGCTCAAATGGCCCATTTTATGGTATTTTAATATGCTAATTCTGAATTTGATGCTAATTTCTACATTAAATTTTGATGAAGTTTTTGCAATTCTTCTCTCTCACACACACCATTGTTTGTATGTGTTCAGTCACCTTATATTTTTGTTTATGGGTCCAGGGCCACCACATAGAGGAACAGACTTTAGCCTCATTGTGGCCATAAGGAGGGTCGTTGGGTTAAGAAAATGTCCTTAAGAGAAAAACCATCTAGTTACAGTGGGTCCCACCAACCATGCTAGCACCAAAACTACAACCACATGGAACCATTAATACAACATAAGCATTAAAAAGTCGCCGGAAAATGAAAGCTAAGTGAGGATGCTGCATCAGGACAGTTGGGGGGGGGGGGGGATGAGTTTGAGAGTGCTTGCTGTGGGCCAGACCAAATATTTATGGGCTGGACATTTCCCACCTCTCCTTTAAGTCTTCATGGACCCCCTGTGTTGACATCGTGTGGGTTCCAGGGTTCCACAGACCACTGGTTGAGAAGTATTGCTCTATAGTATGGATTCCACAGCTTAGAAGCAGCCAACAACAAAAAGGCCACTTTCTGTGTCCAAGAACACCCGTTAAGCTGATGGGATGATGAGAAAGGCCTCGTATGAAGATCTTAAGATATAGAGAAATTTGTATGGAGACCAAAGTAAGACCAGATTTAGTCATACTTGGCATAGACTCACTCATATCAGGGGAACATACATTAGTAATGAACAGCTTCAGACCACAGAGTTCAGAGGATCCTCTCTGGAATTAATATATTGTTTACTACATTACAATGTCTCTTTTACTGAGATCTCTGAATATGAGCATAAAAGCAAAGTTGATGTTGGGAGTTTGGGGGGCTGTTCTCCTGTTATCTGCTAATGATTTTCTGAAGCATTCCCAGAATTCTTGTTTTACTTTTTTGATTATCCTCTTGGTATCTCTATGTTACAATCTATAGTTTATACTGTCTTCAGTTATGGTAGTTCCAATCTTACAACACATGGTAATACTGACCATCATGAAGAAACACCTCATACAAAGCCACAAGGCAATACTGATCAATACAAAGAAACACCTCATACAAAGCATGTTCATTCCCACCTTATGTTACCAGTGCAAAATGTGGACATTTACAACAAAACATAAACAAAAGTTGGTTACCATGGAAATGTCTTGGGATTCCATACTTTACAAGGCATATATGGAAAAAGGAGATGGAAGAAGACTATGAGGCAGACCCAGGGGGAGGTGAAGAGATAACATCAAAGAAATGTTACAAGAACACCAAATAATACTGGTGGAGGCTGCTAGAAGTGTCAGAACAATAACCTTGTATCTCCCTCAACACACAATGGGGTAAGGAGGAAGCAAAGAAGAAGAAGCTGGGAGTTATTATGAAAAAGATTAAAAAATAATTAGGGGCAATCAACCAGTCAACTCAGCCCTCGTTTTTAAATAGATTTTATCTGATTTGCTGTTTCCAGGCTAATTCATCAATCTGAACACAAGTATTTCTCAAAATTTTATTTTTCAAATTTTAAAGCACAATTTCTCAGTTCAAAGAATAGCAAACCAGCATGCATATTAAAAATAAATATTTTAAGGCATAAGGAATATTTTGCAGGTGTGGATGTTTGGGGTAAAACAAATTATGAAGATAGAGGCATACAGAGATTTATAGACACTTTAAGAAACATCCAGAGGTACTTTGACAGCTCCTTATGTGAGCTTTAAGCTGACGAGGGAAGGCCTTTCTCTTGGTCTGAACATCCTTTCAGGTGCTTCGGCTGAAGAAACATAAGAGGCCCTTCTTGTTGGCTTTGCCAGGTTGTGTCTGCCAGGTTTGTCCTTTCATTGGAGACCATGTTGGTTGCCTCTCAGTTGTTCTTCTGCCAGTAGGAAAAGATGTTTCTGTTCAGGCAGAGTTCTTGGAAATAACTGACTGGCTGCTGTGAAATGGCTGCTATGATTTTTTGTCTGAAGTATGCTATACCTCCTTGGAAGGACAAATACTGAAGCTGAGGCTGAAGTACCTTGGCCACCAAATGATAAGAGAGGATTCGCTGGAAAAGGCCATGATGCTGGGAAAGATCAAAGGCAAAAGGAGAAAGGGGTGGATGAGGATGAGATGGCTGGATGGCTAGATGGCATCGTTGATGCAGTAGATCTGGGCGGACTGCAGAGGATGGAAGATGACAGAGGAGCCTAGTGTGCTGTGGTCCATGGGGTCACAAAGGGTCAGACTCAACTGTGTGACTGAACAACAACATACCTTTAACTTTTAAAAAATGTTGTTAACCAAAGGATGTTTTATTGTTAGCTACCCGGAGTATCTTCTTCTTTTCTTCTTATAAGTAGCACATAAATTAAATAAACAAAAAAGCAAATTAATTCACACTTTGCTATCCTGATGTCTAAAGCAAATCTACTCATGTTGCTTCATGGATTAGGCAAGACCTGGGGTCATTTGAATTAGCGTGAAACCTATTAGCAAGGAGGAAAGGCCAGCAATCTTCAGAACTCATAAAAGGCAAGTGTTGTGTTGCAGCAAAATCATTGAGAAGCAGTGTTCCACCTTAGCTAATCAGAATGAAATTCCTCAAGAGTGACAGAGCTGTTATGAACATGTCAATCATTGTGGAAATGTGCACTTGTGGTCTCTTGTTCCAGAGGTGAGGTAGGAGTGAGATTCATCAAGTCTTTTCTGGAGAGGCAGAAGACGTCAGGTTAATGTTAAGCCTTTGGGCAAATGGGAGTGTGAGACATTTAAATAGAATATATTGATTTGAGGGTGGGGACAAACCATTTCCATTTAAAGATTAGACAGTAGATAATGGCAGAAGGAAGGCAGCATGACTGTCACCCCTAAGCATCATGTTATAGATACATATAGTTATGCATTGCAGCACTTTGGGAACATATGGGTAAGTAATACTTCTGAGGAAATAGCTCGCTGCAGGGATTCCACTCTGTAATTTAGTGCAACTTGTCCACTAACTACACGACAGCTTTGCAGAATAAATTGGTTCTATTATTATCCACTTGCTAGTTGGATTTGAGTGTCAGTTTTTTAGGTCACAGCATGCAGTCGCTTTTGATTGCAAATTGATTTAGCATTGTTTGAATTTTTCCCACTCTAAAGGCATAGACCTGTACACTTTTCCATGGAAATAAACTCCCCTAAACAATGAGTATTCATCTGAGTAGACATGCACTGTAAATGTCTTTTAAATGTCAGTGTTGTTTTTTAAACAGATTGCTTTGAATACAGTTGTTCCTGGTAGTTTTGTGGCACAGATTGTGAGCATCAGCAAGTCACAATGGCCAGTAGTCTCAACTAGAGAGCAGACCCACTGAATCAATCAGTGAATGATGAGTCAACATTTACATTAATCCCATTGAGGGGGGGATTTGATCTTCTTGTACCTGGCATTAGGATACTGGCCAATGGTTTTAAGTGGGGTTGAAGCCATTGATTTGGAATTCTAGGAGGTCAGTTTTCCTTGTTCCCTTTTGCTGCCCATTTAGGGTTTCAAATCACATATGTATATGACCCGAAGGACCTATTGGTTTGCTACCCTACTTGGAACTATTGATACCTTCATTTCTGGGGGTGTCCCTTTCAGGAGCACACCTTTACCTGGAATACCTGAAAATCCAAAGTTTGTAGCACCCATATTGAATGGGTGCAAATCCCTGGAACCACGTTAATTAAATACCTTAAAAGAAAACATTTCAGTATCATTTAATTTATTTTAGTTCAAAACCATCTGGCTAAGGATGGAATCAGGCCAATAAATCAAATAACTGTGTGTGTGGGGGGGGAGAATACGTTTTTATTGCATAAGGCCATTAATTCAAAGAAAAACCTTCCACGCACATGGATGCCCACAAAAGGGGGTGGGGGTCAGCCCCAAACCATTCAGGACAGGATATATTTATACATTAGCATACATGGGGTACAAAAAGGGAACTTGTGCAAATATCATACGGGTCTAGAGGTGTCACATGGGCCAAATAAGACGAGGCATCTTTGACTGAGACAGAGCCTGTCTCAGCTATGTTACCAACAAAGGAAGTTATTTTTGTTGTTCAGTCGCACAGTCGATTCTGACCCTCTGCGACCCCATGGACCACTGCCTGCCAGGCACTCCTGTCCTCCACCATCCCCCTCAACTCGCTCAGCTCTGTGCCCATTGCTTCTACAATACCATCTTTGACTGAGACAGAGCCTGTCTCAGCTATGTTACCAACAAAGGAAGTTATACCATACAACAAAAGACAAAGATGTCAGTGTTTGCACTATTACATCAACATAATCTAAATGTGTATGTATTTAATTACATAGTCCATATATGGTTAAGAGTCTAACTTGGCTTTCAAAGCTGCCGCCCACCACCCACCCCCACCGCAGTGAAGTCTTTCTACATAAGTCCTGAGAAAAAGGTGTTCTTCCTTCTGGGCATATAAGGAATGCCACATACTTGATAATGTGTAACACCCATTGTCTTTTGCCAGGAATTTAGCTTGGAGTGACCAGATTAATCCAGAACTCTGATAAATCCATCATTATCTTGACCTTAGACCTGGAGTTCTCAATCTTTTTAAGCTGGGGGCCGGATCACACTCCCTCAGATAGTTTCTGGGGCTGAATGGCCATTTTGCCCTTCCTTCCACCACATGGCACTTCCTAGTGTGGTGGGGGCAGTGGGGGACCACATGAAATGGTGCCACAGGCCACATGTGGCCCATGGGCCTCAGGTTGAGAATCCCTGTCTTAAACAATGGCCACAAACATTCCCAAGTGCTTGGCAAGGCTATCACCTTGGTCCTTTCCTGAGCCAAAACATTTTTTTATTTATTTAGATTTATATCACCGCCCACTTGCATGGCGACTCAGGACGGTTTACAATCAGGAAAAAAACCATAACTGTAAAACATTAAAACACATATCACCATTATGCGCTCAATTTTAACACACATAGCTTTGTTGAAGAGCAAGTCCCTGATTTTTGTAACTAAATAAAACAAACCCAAACTTCCTACATTACTCCTGTGAGGAGTTATGAATTTTTGGAGACATTTATTTCTATCTCGCTATTGCTCCTTTACTTTCACTAGCTGCATAGCAGGCATATCTGACTGTAACTGGTTAATTGGAGCCTTCCTCCCAAGTGTTTGCAGGCAGTTACCCTCTGCTTATGTTCAGTCTCCACTGGGGGCTGGCCATGGTGGGTGACATCCACCCTGAGTTCACAGTTTGCCCACCCTCAAACACCCAGCTGCTTATATATATGACATTTATTTTATTTTATTTTATTTATTAGTCATACTTATCAACCACCCTCCTCACCAAGGTGACCCAGGGCGGCTCACAATTCATTAAAAAAAACACTGTTAAAAACATTCCTAAAAAACCCTCAATTTAAAACTTTAAAATCAAAATCTAAAAAACTAATTAAGGGCAAGCAGGGCTTAAATCAACCAGTGGGCTGTGGTCCTAGTCCCTCCCACACCCCAAACTTGCCCTGCCAGCCATGTTTTTAAATTTTTCCTAAAGGGCAGCAACTCCGTCTGGAGACGTAACTCTGTTGGCAGGAGGTTCCATAGAGCCAAGGCGGACACCAAGAAGGCCCTCCATCTTGTGCCAGAGAGGCACCTCTCTGGCTGATGGAACAACTAGAGAGCCTCTCCGGTCCGCTCTGGTGGGACGGGCAGATGTTCTTAGGGCGATGCGGTCTCTTAGCTATCCTGGCCCACAACCATATAGGGCTTTAAAGGTAATAACCAGCACCTTGAATTGCACCCGGAGGCATACTGGCAACCAGTGCAGCTCCCTGAGCAACAGTGAAACACGAGCATAACGCCCACACCCCATCACAACCCGAGCAGCCGCATTCTGTACCAGCTGCAGCCTCCAAATGGTCACCAAGGGCAGCCCCATGTAGAGCGCATTACAATAATCCAGCCTGAAAAAATATTTGACTACCCACAACTAGAATCCTGGCTATGGCCCTGCTGTTCCTATGCATTTGTATGGGGAAGAGTGGGAAATCTGATCTCCACGCCATAGGGTTTTTCGCACTGACGCCATAAACAAGTCTGTGGCCATTTCCGGCAGTGGTGGCTGGAGCGAGGCGGAGCCTAGGCCTGTGTGCTTGTGCAAATGTGTGAGTGGGCAGGGGTGACCAGAAGGGGAATTCTTTATTAAACACACAAAAAAATTGGAGTATCCGGATATGACCTAACATTATAAGAGCAAATTAATCTCTAAATCAAGCCTAGGATTCCATTTTTTTCTTAATTAGAAGGCCATTGACAGGAATGCTTACAGATTTGCATGATTCCCATTTGCTATCACCAGTTAATTCAGGCTTATATTTAATTTATTTCCTACTTGTTTTTCCCACAGATAGATTTTTTTTCTATTCAAAACTTTGTTATTCTTTCTCAGGAAGCAGCAACAAGCAATGAGAACAAAAGGTCAAATCTGTTGTGCTGGGGAAAAGCCTCCTGGATATTCATCAGTTCTGAGTTTGCATTTTCTTAAAAGTTCATCTCAACCAACTTTTTCTTTCACTTCCAATAAATCCTATGGTTTCTTTGAAATATCACCATATAGTCTAAAAAATACTCTGATCAGCCATGGTAGCAATAAACGAAATAAATAGTGAACTGTTTGGATTGGTTGACTCATCAGTGCAGATAATGCTGTACAGAGTCTATGGGCCATACTGACAATTTACTTAGCAAAATCTCTGCCTGGAAGCCACAAACCCTCACTCAAAACCTACCCTTTGCTCCCAAATTATCAGATTAAGCATTTTGCCCCAGAGTCCACAGCATCAGAGTACTGTAGAAACCCACCCATGCCTGTTTGTGGCATACAGTTACCTAATATTGTGCTTTATAAAAAAATAAATGTTCTCAACCTTTTCAACACGAGGGCTGGGTCACGCTCCCTCAGACAGCTTTGGGGTCCAGATGGCCATTTTGCCCTCACTACCACACATGGCACTTCCAGGTATGACAGAGGCAGTGGGGGCCACATGAAATGGTGTTGTGGGCTGCATCCAGCCCCCAGCCCCGTCTGTAGGTTGAGAACCCATGTTCTAGGCAGTGGTGGGATGGGGAAAAATTTACTACCCCACCATGATGTCATCAATGTGGGTGGAGCTAACATCATGATGTCATGATGTCATGGGTGGAGCCAACATCATGATGTCATGATGTTGTGGGCGGGGCCAAAGAAAAATAAATAAATAAAAATTAAAAATAAGCACACACACACCTCAACCCACCCACCCACCCATCATCCACAACACAAATCAACCAGAGCTTTTAAACCAGAGCTTAAAGCTTATTCTGGCTAATCTTTCTCACACTAGGTCAGATGGAAGGAACTACAGAATGCACTCACCACAAGATGGCTTCATTTTGGCACTTTTCAACTTTTCAACAGTTAAAGAAGTTAGGTACTAAGTCTTTGCTTAGCCAGTTCTCTAGGATAATATGCCTTAATGTAAATGAAAAACAGCTGTACCTCCTTAAGGGTTCTCCAATTGGAACAGCAATTGGAACAGCACAGGTGTAGCTTATGGTCTGCCGGCCACCAGGCCTTTTTAGGAACTGTGATAGTACATCAATATAGGTAAAGGTATGAAATACACATTAAAATAAACACAGACACACCACATCCAAAGGTGAGTCACTTGCCCTGGGGAGCAAGCTATAGGGAGCTTCAGGCTAGCAGCTTCGCTTCCTCCTCCCCACTTGGGAGGACAACAAGGAGGCCGTGCATATGCACCAAGCACTGTTGGCGCGCATGTGCAGTGGGGGAACCAGTGAAAAGGTAAGCCCCGAAGGTGGTTCCCCCAAAAAGCTGCTACCGGTTCTCTGGGACATGGTGGGGGGGGGGAGTTACTACCTGTTCTGGCGACCTGGTGCGAACCTGTTACATCCCATCACTGGGTAACAGGGATACTGGGCAGACATTTCTAGGCTTGCAGAAGGCTATTGATGCTACCATTAGCTTGCACTGCTGCATTAGGCTTTGTCACGAGTGCTTGCTGGACACTGATCTGAAAATGATCGCTCAGAAAAGTGCTTAGTTTCTGAACCAGCTGCTCCCTCTTATTTTTCATTCATTAAGAGGTGTATGAATTGATAAGAATATATGCAGGAAATTTTTTGTGAGGAACTGGTAACAAACTCTACTGCCTTAGACCAGTCAGGGAAGGTTTTGTGATGGAAATATTCTTTTAAATTGCTGGAAGCAAATAAATATATAATGACTCTGAGAACTAGAGTGGATACATCAAGAACAATGCAAGTCTTTTCCAGATAAATTATGAATGAGATACCAAATAATTTCAACAGATGCTACCTTCCGGCTATGGTGACACATTTCATAATTCTATTGTACACAGCTTGTCTCTAAATACATGCTTTAATGAACATCTGCATGGAAGTCATCTGTTTGCTTTTGGTCTGACAGACCAATTGTGTGCCAAAAAGTAAAGGCAATCATGTTAATATCATTTTTGCTTCCTGGTGGATTTCATTAAAATGTTAGTTATTTCAGATAATTTTTAATTTCTGAGGCATTTTTGTAATGCAAGCAAATGTTTGATAAGGAGAATTGAAGATAACTTGAAAAGTCACATCTACTTTAACTGGACAACATTTCAGGAATTGATTTTATAAAGCCAACAATATATGATGGCTTTAAAATTTAATTTATTTTAAATGTGGGATAAAGCAGTTGCTAAATAACTAAATTTGTAGTTATGAGCTTGTTCAGACAATATAAGTATTTAAACGTCCAGACCCCATTGAGTTGTGACTAAGGCTGAAATAGTATGCCCACTTACTTTAAAGTAAACTACACTGAGTACAGAAGGACTTGCTTCTGAGTAGCCAGGTCTACATGCTGGGGAATGTGGGTGTTGAAGTTCAAAAACATTTTTAGGCCTCAGTGACCTACTCCTTCTATAGGACGTTGTCTAGGAGATAGAGAAAGATATGTTAAGAAGTCTCAGATCTAGGCACTGATGTGATGGGATTTTACCGGTTTGCACTGGTTTGTGCGAACTGGTAGTAGAATTGGCTGGCCACACCCATTTTATTTATTTATTTATGTTAAATTTATTTTTTAAAATTAAAAATCTGACAGAGCCTTCCCTGCCAGGCAGAGGATGTGGCTGGGGAGTAAGAAGAGGTGCTGCAAAGGACCACAGGTCTTGGTCACCTGCCCACCCCCTCGCTGGTTGACTCACTCACTCGGACTGCCAGCACCGCCATGTTGGCTTCCTCTGCTGCCACTCTATCCCTCGCTGCCTACCATAGAGAGATGGTTGGGTCCTCCAGGGCTGCACCTCTCTATGGTAGGCAGCGAGGGATAGAGCAGCAGCAGATGAAGCCAACATGTCACAGGCAGACACACAGACCCCCCTCCCCAGACTTGGGTGGGAAAGGCTCCAAACCATGGAGTAGTTTTTTTCTTTTCCACCGGAGTCCAGTTCTCTAGGATAATATGCCTTAATGCAGTGGTTCCCAATTAGTTTTTTCTACGTACCACTTCAAGAAAGACCTCAAACTTGTGTACCCCTTATTGCAGGAACGTTAAATATCGCGTACCCCTTATTGCAGGAACGATAAATAAAAAATGAAATCAGGTGTATTTTATATTTATTATCCTCAAAAGACATTCTAATGACAGAGAACACATGTTTCATTAATGTGACAAATGTGGACGTTGACAATGACGAGCAAATAGGTGGGAACGGGGGCGGCCGCAATCGGGTGATGCGAGACGCAGGAGGCGCAGGAAAAACCGCCGCCGTGGGAGAAAGCGCTTGATGCATACGAATGACTTGCCTACTGATCGTTTAATTAAATTGAATAATTTTTTGGCAATTGTTATTGCATTAGTGTTTTTTAAGGATTTAATATTTTAGTTAAGAGATTGCTGCGCGTACCCCTTGATGCAATCTCGCATACCCCTGGGGGTACGCGTACCACTAATTGGGAACCACTGCCTTAATGTAAATGTAAAACAGCTGTACCTCCCTAAGGGTTCTCCAATTGGAACAACACAATTGTAGCTTATGGTCTGCCGGCCACCAGGCCTGCCAGTCACCAGGCCTTTTTAGGAACTGTGGTAGTACATCAATATAGGTAAAGGTATTAAATACACATTACAATACACACAGACACACCACATCCAAAGGTGAGCCACTTACCCTGGGGAGCAGGCTATAGGGAGCTTCAGGCTAGCAGCTTCTCTTCCTCCTCCCCGCTTGGGAAGACAGCAAGGAGGCTGTGCATACACGCCAAGCACTGTAGGCGGCATGCACACCAAGTGCTTGGCGTGCGTGTACAGTGGGGGAACCAGTGAAAAGGTAAGCCCTGAAGGTGGTTCCCCCAAAAAGCTGCTACCGGTTCTCTGGGACATGAGGGGGGGAGTTACTACCGGTTCTGGCGACCTGGTGCGAACCTGTTACATCCCATCACTGCCGCCCCCACCCCAGGATACCAATGTTATATGTGTGTGTGAGAGAGAGAGAGACATTGTTGCCCCTCTGGAACCCCCCCCCCCCTCTATAATTCTGGATACAGCTCTGAGTCTGGGGAAGGGGCATGTATGTCTGTCTGTATCTGTCTGCACCATGTTGGCTTCCTCTGCGGCCACTATATCACTCGCTGCCTATCATAGAGAGGTGCAACCCTGGAGGACCCAACCATCTCTCTATGGTAGGCACCGAGGGATAGACACACATGCCCCCTCCCCAGACTTGGGTGGGAAAGGAAAATGAGAATGTAATGCTGTGGCTTTTCTTCTGCCTTCCACATTGCAGCATGACACCCATACCACTGATCTAGTCCATGAGTAACTTTCTGGTCCTGAGCCCTTTTGCCATGCAAAAATCCTCCTTTAAATATTAAATTGCATTATTATTATTTTTAAATGCCCACCCAGCCACACGACCACATGGTCTTGCCCACCCAGTCACATGGTCATGCCCACAGAATAGGTGGTAATTTTTTTTTAATTCCACTACTGGATCTAGGGATTATTATCTAATAGTAATATGGGTGCACATGAGGAGGGGATTCATTATTGTGAGGCTCTAAGCAATGTGCAGATAGTGTATATTATTTTCTCACTTTGTGAGTGCTTGGGAAGGGGATGCATTGTGCACAAATTCTGCATCTCAGGTGTATATGTTTCCAACAAAACCACTGTCAGCCTGATTAAGGGAATATCCATTTACTACAGAACTTGCTTTTGAGCTGAGAGGGGCAGAAATGTGTGATGGAAATGTTGATATGAATCTATTTTTATAAGAAATATTTCCTATTCAGCCATAATATTCTTTAATTTGAGAATTCAGTTACTTAACCATGCTGAATCGTTTGACGTTAGACACATCATTACTGCATTGAAGGGTGCACACAGTATAATTGTATAATGTTTTAGTTATTGTAGTTGTTTATTTTAATCCTTTGTTGTCTTCTTTAGTTGGTATTATAAAAAAAATATTTATTTTTTTAAAAAAAGACATATCATTACCATTTTAGGCCCTTCCTGCCCCACCACATTCCCAGAAAACAATGTGGAAGATTTGTGTAATGGAAAATTCAAATAACAGTCAGACTGGACACCATAAAAGGGGGGAGATGATGATGTGTTTCCCTTGAATAAAAAATTTTTTTTGTTGTTTTTCTTCTGATGCTGGGGAAGGATGACTTATTTCAGTATTAAAATTTGCTTAACCTGTTCTAGAACGTTGACAGCATTCGTCCTAATAAACATGCTTTTGAGAAATGCCTAGCTGGCCATGCCTCTAGAAATATTTAGTGCTTCTTCTATGGGAGGATGGAGACAAATGTAAGGCAATTAGATTTGGTAAGAAACAATGATTTAATAAAACAAAAATTTAAAATCCATCTGGTAATCTGAGGACAAATTGCTTTCATCTTGACTTTGTTTCACTTATTCATTTAGCACAGAGGAGTGTGCCTTCATTTTCCAGATACTGTTGAACTGCAGTTGCTATGACACTGTACAATGAGCTGTGATGGCTGGAACTGATGGGAATTGTGGCAAAACAACATTCAGAGAGTGACAACCACCACCACCCTCCAAGTTTGAAGTCATTGTTGAACTCCAAGTTTTCTTCCTGTATGCATATACCCATCCTGATGTGGAGATGTGGAAATCCAAAAATCATTTTTTTCCTGTTTCCTGACAGGTTGATTTTTTTCGGGATCTTTCTCACTGAGTATGCCTTATTGATCAATGGGATCTTAATTCTACTTCAGTACTCACTGTTGTTTAGAGTTCATCCTCTCCCCACCCAAAAATTTAATGTTGGATGCTTTTTGGCTCAATTTTTGACCTAAAATATATGGGGGGGTGGGTTTGCTAGATATTTTTTATTTTTTTTACACTGAAACTCAAAGCAACCCATTTTGTTGTTAAGTTATTTGTAACAGTAAAGCAGGGCAGGCTTTAGGTAATTTTAGTTTGAATGCAAGTCTCCCCCTTTTTAGCCCAGATGAAATACACAACTAGATACTTCAGAGAGAAAAAATCATTTACTCACAAAATGACGTCAGAAGATACATGTGTGCAGAAGTCTTGGTGAAGTTGGTTAGAAAAGAAGTAAAGTAAAGTCTTTCTTCTGCCATTTGGCCTGGAAGATGCAGGAGCTCAAAATGACATATTTCTTCTTCCAAAGCAGAAAGCAAGAGAGAGAAAAAGAGGCCAGAGCAAAACAAAGGCCTTAACACATTCAAATAGGGTCAGGTAATCCCCTAGGCAAGAAAGAACCTTTCTAATTGTAATTACAGGCAAATAATGCAAAAACAACTTTCTATGTGTCAGGCTAGTCTTTCCTGTCTCTCTGGTTATTGCATGCTGGGGTTGCACTAGAATACTTGACATTTGTTGCATAAGCTGAAGTAAGTATTTAGATAGTGACACGTATGCAGTAATAATAATTGTATGCCTTTGAGTCCACTCTGATTTATAGTGACCCTTTCCAGGATTTTCTAGGTAGAGAACACACAGAAGTGATTGTTCATTTCCTTCTTCTAGAGGCATCTTAAGAGTATGCAGCTTGTCCAAGACTAAATAGGCTTTCTCTTCCCCAGAAGGCACAATTGGGAATTGAATTTCCAACCTCTGGCTCTACAGCCATATATCTAAACCACTAAGCTATTTAGTACATAGCCCACATCAATTCAGTTTCCTCTACAGCCAAAAACAATCCTTATTACACTTGCCAGATACTTTCCAATAGGTCAATTGATTTCATCTTGCTTCTAGGACTGTGATAAAATACATTCCAAGATGGTTTTAGGAAAGGAACAACTTAATCAACCATCAGTACATGTTGTCCCCTCTCTGATGGCTAGACCACATCAGGGCCATCTGTCTGCTTTGCTCTACATTACAGCATGACTCATAATAAGTCTGAGGCCCCACATCCCATTTACCTGTGCTGCTAACCTAAGAGTAAACGTGAGGTGCACTCATTCATATTAAACTAAAGTCAAATGTATCACTGGATCAAAATGGAAAATTGATCCTCTGTTATTCAGTTATCGTCCTGAAGAACTGTATGTTTCTTAAGCTGTGAAAACTGAACATTATTTATGAGAATGAGAAAATTATTCCATGACCACAAACTTTGACTGAATGAGCTGAGGGAATTTGAAAGCGGTTTGAAATGGAAAATTGGTTTACGCATTCCACATATATTGTATTTCATTGCCTAAAAGTGTCATTGTGGGATACACAGAAAGAGCTTCCTTGAAGATTGTAGTATTTTTGAACCATGATTATGTGTACTCTGGTAATAGCATCCTTGTGTTGCTGGCTAAGCTTTCTCACACTCGGTCAGGTAAAAGGAACTGCAGAATGAACTCAACTAAAGGTGCCTTCCTTCTGGCAGTTTCACATCTGGCCTAGAGACAGAAGGAGGAGGAGATGGTGGTGGTGCAGGGCAGGTCATGTGGCACTTATCATTCACCTCTAACTCTTTGCCACATCCCTACAATGCTTACTATGTAAACCCCAGGTTTCCCACTGTCTATAATGTCAGTTATCTCCATATTTGCACACTTTCCCCTCTATAAAACACAATATTTATTCTTATTGATTTTCATGTTGTCAACAATTTTTCCAGCTGAAAAGTTTTTCCAGAAGAAAATATGTGGAAAATTCTTTCTTAAACAGTGCAAGATAATTCTCAGCTGCAAGAGTTATATATGAAATGGGAATTGTTTGAACAGTTTGTGGGAATTCTTTCCTTTTGTGCATCGGAAAGCAGAAACAGATAATGGCTACAACTAATGTCCAAAACTGTGTAACCAATTTGTACAATTGTTCCTGCTATTTTTCATGTGCTTGGACAAAGGTAGGTTATGCACTTGGTTACAGACTTAGTCACTTGAGAGGCATATGATGGTGTGTAGTTCTGTGTGGTTTTAACCTCTGATGATTTTTTAATTTTGACGCTTTTATTGATATTGAGTGTTTAGGTTTTATTTCTGTTTTTATCAGGATGTAAGCCGCCCAGAGTCGGGTCCTCCCGATTGGGACGGGGTATTAAATTTAATAATAAATAAATAAAATAAATAAATGTCCAGAAAATTGTGAAAGCAGTTTGAGACATTTCCCTTACTTGTGTCATAGTTAAGATTCAACCCATTATAGACAGCCAGTTATTAGAAGAGAAAAATAATTAAAGGCTAATTGTGTGTGACTATCAGGGACTATCCATGCGCTCCGGTGTCTAGTCATGCCTGCCACATGACCATGGAAACATCTGCAGAAGCAGACAGCGCTGGCTCTTCGGCTTAGAAACAGAGATGAGCACTGACCCCTAGAGTCGGATACGACTGGCTTTTGAGCAAGGGAAACCTTTACCTTTACCTATCAGGGAAGAAGCTTCTCACAACTCCAAGAGATACAGATTAGCTTGCTTTGCTTTGTGATTGGTCTTCAGAATTTAAGCAAAGGATTCCTCTAAAATCTAATTTTCAAACACAAAGTACATACAACTTTGATTATGAGTGATTTGTAATTAGAACAAGCTAATATAGCTCAGTGGAGTTGGAGCATCTGCTACATTGCTGTGGCAGCAGTTTGAATCTCCACACTGTCTCCTAGAAGAGGGGCCAGCTGTGATCACCTGCAGTATGTGTGGCTAATGGCTCCATGTAATTTACAACATGTGTGGCCTTAGATAAGCTGCATGGTCCCAGAGTGCCAACTGGTATTTCAGTATTTTAAATAAAGAAAATCCTGAGGGACTTGCCATAAGTTAGCATTGACTTGTTGGCACACAATAATTCTTTTCAAGTTGCTGGATTTTTATGGGTGGTGATGTTTTGGCATCCAGTGGTAAGATAATTGATAAATGACATTTTTAATCTTAGAAAACTACATCATTTATCCTTTTCCTTCGGCTGATACTTCATAGGTGTGATCCTTCACATCTAGTTATCTTGGTCAGTTAGGTTTAAAGGTCAGGATATCTCATATATGGACAAAGACACATTCATTTGCATTTGTTCTTTTATAAGAGAATAATGTACAGGCTTATGTATGAAAAGTGTATAATTACAGAGATTTAAAAAAAAAAAAACCCTATATCTATCATTTGAAACAATGACTGGAATGGAAGAGAGAAGTATATAAGTACAGTACTGTACTTCCAAAAGAGGTGAGCTCTGGGGAACAGAATGAACTACAGGAAAAAGAAAATACTGTCCTGATTTTCAGTTTGTAAATGGCTAGGATACAATGATCCCTGAAATTTCCTGGTGCAATAATGTAAACTCCTGTCATTTCAGAGGGGTATGATATCAGATGGGAGAGCAAAGGTGCATAATTAACAGCATATGCTCATTCATAACAAATTAGAATGAATTATCCTATTGTAATCATAATAAATTAATAGCAAAATACTCCACTATCAGTTGCATCCCAATAACACACATTGGCCAAACTGATACCTATAATGTGTCTCTACAATTATAATAAGCGGCATCACTTTGGCAGCCATGGTTCCATCCAATGGAATGCTGGGGTTTCTCATTTGATGAAATACATGAGACCTCTTGCTGAGGTTCAGGGGAGCAAATTAAAATCCCAATAGCAAATCATTTTAAGTATCTTACTGCTGCCTGCCTACCTGCTTGCCTCTCCACTTTCATCTGAAACCTTTTTTCTTCCTGTTATTTGGATGATTTTTCCCGCTGCCAGACTGCCTTTGCCAGCATGTGTCTTTGAGATTATAGTTTGGATCCCTGCCAATTTTTTTTGGAGATTTTCCCCACTTCTTGTCTTTTTTACCTTTTCTTATATTTTTTTAATTTCTGCCTAAGCCTTGTCTTTCTTTGCTTTTGTGCATATGTGTAAGTCAGTCAGGTGGTTGTATTTTGTGACTCTGCCAGTATGCTATTGGGCTGTGTTGATGTGATAATATAAACGATTACCTGCATTGGTCTAATAATGATTTTTTTTCTTTCTCACGTGCTGCTACCTGCTTTTGGGGTAAACTGATTCTCTGTTGCTTTTCTGATTTTCTGAGTAGACTTCAAGGATTGTTTGGGACTTTTGGAATGTCAAGAAACACAAATGGGGAAACCAAAAACAAATGTCCAGCAAAAGGTTTTCCATATTTATTTATTTTTGATAAAACAAAAGGACTGGTAATGAAAAATATGAAAAAGAAAAATTCAACTCCCCCACTCACAAAAAATAGACCCTTAAATGAAACAAATGAAAATTTATCTGTGCTCATCTTTACTGTGCACATCCCGCCATTTGCACTTGCTAATGGGGCATTCCATGACAAAGTGAACATTGGTGTTGAATTTTGAAGTTTATTATTCATTAATTACTACTAGATAAATCATATGTCAAAAACCAAAATTAGCATTATTCAGGAAAAAATCATTTTGTTTTATTTAATTTTTAATCTGCAAACTCTAACAATTAAAATTTCCTTGAACACATCTTATTTTTCCTAATGTTATTCTATACTGCAGAATCTTTTGTGTGCAGAAACAAAATGTGTTTGATATGTGAAAATAAATGCCAAAAAATCTACAGTACTTTAAAAATAGTGACATTGCATTTTAAGAAAGGTAAGAATTGTAATTATATTGTAGAATGAACAAACCATGGTTTCTCATGTCCCACCCATGACAAATGGGTAAACAGTTCTGTATTCCAAGTCACTGACTTTGAGGTCATGTGTTCCCATCACTATTAGTTGCTACATCTTCCTGTCAGTCAGGGGCTGGGAGTGTGTAACCTTCAGGTGTTGTTGGACTGAAATGTCCATGACCCCTAACCAGCATAGCCAATTGAGAGGAAGGTGCAGTTCAACATAAAATACAGCACCAAGTTGCTTCAGATAGTTTTCCTTAGTAAGCTAGGCCTAATGAAAGTGAAAAACTGGACAAGTTCCAGGTTTGCTTTGAACATTTGTAAAACCAGGTGGGCCTCTTTATCAGAGTAAGAAATATGTGTCCAGAATTTAATGGAACAAAACAGCTAGGAAATTATGAAAAGTGAATGTACATAGTAAAAACCACAAAATGCATCCATATAAATGTGGGTAAGATGAAGGATCATTTTTGCAACCTGAGTTGGGGCAGCAATGATAAAGCAATGATACCTCAGTACCACTGTCAGCCAGTGTGGTATAGTGGATAGCACAACATACTACGACTCAGATGGCCTTGATTCCAATACCTACTCAGTGATGGAAACTCCCTGGTGCAAGGTAAGACTAGTAAATTATTCTTACTATTGTGTGCCATCAAATCAATTCTGATTTATGGCATCCCTTTCCAAGGGTTTCTAGGTAGAGAATACACAGACAATGGTTTACCAGTCAGACAGAAATACATTTTATTAAGGCTAATATTTAATATCTACCTTCAGTTATCCATGTTAGAATCAAGCTCACACACTTGTTCATCGCCCTCCTCCCTGAAGCGACTCAGGGCGATATTATTTGTTCACACTTGTTCATCGCTGCTTGCTAAAGGTTGCTAAATTGCCTATAACCCTCCCTTTCTCTTTTGTTCATCTTGAAGAAGCAAAGCTAACAAAACGGCTTGCACAGGAAATGGCTTGTGGCTAGCAAACATAGCTAAACTAAGATGTCCAAGACAGTTGTACTGGGCTAAACTTCCCAACCTTATAGTCCCACAGAAATCACCTATGCCTATATCACCATTCTTATTTTTGACTGGGCCCAGATATAGTCTGTATTGGAATCCTGTAGTTTGACTTATACAGTGGTACCTCATTTAAAGAGCATAATGCTTTCCACAGGATTGCTCTTTAAGTGAGTTTGCTCTTTAAGCGAAACACCATTGTAAGTGACCAATTGTGACTTCTTGTGGGGGGGTGCGAACCCCGATTTAGTTGTCAAGTGAGTTTTTGGTTGGTTTTAGTTGTTAAACGAGGTGGCCATTCAGAGAAAATTCTGCTCTTTAAGTAAGTTAGTCTCTAAGTGAGGTGCTCTTTATGCGAGGTTTTACAGTACAATGATTGGACCTGATATGATTGTGGATGACTGTGGGTCTTGTGCTATGCTTGGAAATAAAATGCTATGCCCCTAGATCTTAAGTGCTTTTTTTCTTTATTATTTCCTGCTAATTTTCTCTCTTTTCTGATTTTTTTATGTTAATTTCTAAATAATGCATAGTTGAAACTCACTACCTTATTTCTGCTGTCTTCTCTTGCTCAAATAACCACTGTGGGTTTGTCCCACAACACAGTTCCTTCTTCTCGGTTGCACTGGGACTGTGTAGCTTACCCAGGACTATACAGGCTAGTTCTTCTTGCTGGAAGCACAGTAAGGAAATGAACATCTAAATTTAGCTCCACAGCCAGACTGCTCCATTAATATCTCCATTAATATCTCACTTCGCTTGAAAGCCCTGTTAGGGTCATTGGAAGTTGGTTCTGACTTGGCCACCATCACCTCTTCAGAGCACCATCTAAAGGACTTCTACAGATTTGTGGCTTTGTGCAGCTTGGTTCACAGTGTCTTCAAATGTCACTGATAATTTGATTTACTTTTCTAATTGACGTATTTTATGCAGTTTTTATATTTAATTTTGCTTTGTGATTTTATGTTCATGCCTGTCTAGGGTTTTCCAATAGTCTATGTAAAAGTCCAATATATTTATAAAAATGCCAGCCACAAGCTTTAATCTCTAAAGACAACATTCGGATTTAAATAAATCATTTGTATGTATAAAAGGGGGATGATATTTGGTTAGCTCCCAACCCAATATCCCCCATGCCCCACGAAATATGCTCCTCATTTTCCTTCTAGCATTTGTAATAAATTGAGGGACACAAATAGCTAGATGGGAGGCAATCACAAAAATCTCCCCTCTTTTGATAATGTGTGTTTTCTATCTGTGGAAATAAATTAACTGAATCCCACTCTTTGAATTTATATTTCTCCGAACAGGGAGTGGGGTTATTTTTCTAAACTCGTTTGTGGGAAAGCATTTGTTTTCTTTCACAATATTTAGAAATACTGTAATTACGGTATTTGCCAGCATATAAGACACACTTCCCCCTCTTAAAATACACCAGAAACACGGAGTGTGTCTTATATTACAGCAAATACCATATTTTCTGGCGTATAAGTACTTTGGACATCAAATGAGAAGAGAAGATTCACTTGAGAAAGTCTTGATGCTTGGAAAGATCGAGGGCAAAAGAAAAAGGGGGTGGCCAAAGATGAGATGGCTGGATGGTATTGTAGACACAATGGGCACAGAGCTGAGCGAGTTGAGGAGGATGGTGGAGGACAGAAGTGCCTGGAGGATGGTGGTCCATGGGGTCACAGAGGGTCGGAATCGACTGTGCGATTGAACAACAAAAAAAGCGCACTCCATTTTTTCCCCCTTAAAATACACTGGAAAAAAAGGAGTGAGTCTTGTGTGCCAATGTGTCCTATATGCTGGTAAATATGGTAAATAACATATTTAGAAGATATTATTCCCAGGCAGCTGACTTCTAATAGCCCTATTGTTTCTTTGTTTCATAATGAAGAGTAAAGGGTGGGTGGATGGGAGAGAACTGGCACAACATAAGGAATTCAATGGTGTGCCCTCTTTCCAAATTCAAACAGGCCATCAAGCCAAGTGGTGCTAGAAGTGTCTGTGCTCAGTAGCAACAATGAGACACATTGGAACAAAAGAAGGACTGTGCAGGTTTCAGACTGGAAGTTAGTTCTGCGTTCTGTCCCAGAGAGACAGATCAAGAGGACATAAAGGGGGATACCTTTGGTTGCCCTTGCTCCAAAGCCAGCCATTTCTGACTCTAGGGTTCAGTGCTCATTTCTGTTTATAACCAAAGAACCAGCACTCTCTGCGTCTGCAGAAATTTCCATGGTCATGTGGCAGGCATGACTAGACACCGGAATGCACAAAATGTTTTTTGCCTTCCCACCAAAGTGGTACCTATTTATCTACTTGCAATTTCTTGCTTTCGAACTGCTAGGTTGGCAGGAGCTGGGATAGATACAGGAGCTCACTCCGTCAATGCAGTACTTGGGTCTCAAACTGCTAACCTGCTAACCTTCCAGCCGCTAAGCCACCACAGTCCCACTTGTCTATACCATGAGGAAAAAAACCTTTTTCCAAAAGAGTCAGTGGACCAGTCTTCCGTTTGGATGGGAAAGGATATGATGTGACATAAGCAGACTCTTTCCAAATGACATGATATTTGATCTGTTCTTACTATGAGATTCTTGTTTCAAGATTTTCATTTTTAGTACATGATGTAGGTAATTATTTCATCTGGATTAAAAAAAATTCTGTAACATACTTTGATTATTCTCAAGGTTGAGGATTAATCTGCTTTTTTCTTTCTATGTGATACTAATCCCATTGTTCTGACAATGTCTTAAGTACACTCTAATGGGCTATTTTCAAGGCTTGTGTTTTCATTTGATATGCATTTACATGTGTTAATATTGATTGATGTACCTTGGTTTACATAAATGAATGTAAGTTTTACCAGCCACTCCAAACCCTTTTTTTAGAATGAGAAAAATTGAAAAATGAGAAGGAAAGAGAAGAGAAATAAAGAGTAAATATAAAAAGAAAAGGTGAGAGTGAATAAAGACAAACAAATGTACTCTGGTGGACAAGACTTTAGATATTGGAACAATATACATATTACGTACAATGAAAATCTGAAATATGGGGGACATTACTATCCTTGCGTCAACAATTTCAGATTAATATTGGAAGTGCCCAACACTTTTCAGATTTTAAATGTTTATTGTAACATAGAAAAAACACTTCAATCCCACATTGTAAGTTGACATATTTTATAGGAAAATCTGATAGTCACAGTCATAAGCAGTGACGGGCTCAAAAAATTTTTACTACCACACTGTGGGCATGGTATGGTGGTCATGGTCAGGGGAAAAGCCCTGCATTGCACCCGAATTAGTAAAGGTAAAGGTTTCCCTTGCTCGAAAGCCAGTCGTATCCGACTCTAGGGTTCAGTGCTCATCTCTGTTTCAAAGCCGAAGAGCCAGCGCTGTCTGCTTCTGCAGACATTTCCGTGGCCATGTGGCAGGCATGACTAGACACCGGAATGCACAAAATGCTCTTTACCTTCCCACCGAAGTCATCCCTATTTATCTACTTGCAATTTCTTGCTTTCAAACTGCTAGGTTGTCAGGAGCTGGGACAAAGACAGGAGCTCATTCCGAATTAGGACCACTTTATTTCAAAAGTTAGATGGGTGAGGCCAGCCAGAATTTCTGTTACCGGTTCTGGTGAACTGGTGAGAACCTGCTGATGCCCACACTGGTTATAAGTCATTGTACTTGGAAGTAAACTCTTAGGGGCAACAATTTTATTGCAATGGGTTAGTTTGAAGGACAATATGGGAGGAACAGAGATCCTGTTTGGTGGTAGTGAAGTAATTTAATATAATAGTATTGGTCTTGAGGACCAATTGCTTTGTGCAGTTTAAGAAATACATTATTACTACGGGTGTATCTTGAGTAGCAAAAGTCCTCCATTTGCTTCAATTTTCCCAAGATTGGAATAAGTTTAAATAGTGAGAAATAAATGGTGTATAACTGGTGTGGGCATTATCTTACTGAAACAAGGTTTATTTTAAACTACGATACTTGGCAGGATTCGTTTATTTTCTCACTGGTTTCTAAATTGCTGCATTCTTCTATGTGTGTGTGTGTATTGGCACATATTGAGTATTGTACCTCCTGCCCCACAAAATTTGCAGAATCCCTGCAGTTTCATTTGTGAGTGGTGGGATGGAAGGCCTCACAGCATGTGACGGACAGTGCCAGGTCAGAATGTGCCAGGCAGCACATGTACCCACATGAGGTAAAGGAAAAGGTTGCCCTTGCTCAAAAGCCAATTGTATCCGAATCTAGGGTTCAGGGCTCATCTCCCTTTATAGCCAAAAAGCTAGTGTTGTCTGCATCTGCAGACGTTTCTGTGGACATGTGGCAGGCATGACTAGACACCGGAGTGCACAAAATGCTATTTACCTTCCCACTGAATAAGTACCTATTTATCTACTTGCAATTTCTTGCTTTTGAACCACTAAGTTGGCAGGAATTGGAACAGAGACAGGAGCTCATTCCATTGCAAAGCACTCAGGTGTCAAACCACTGACTTGCCAACCTTCCAGCCATCAAGTTTAGTGTCTTAACCACTAAGCCACCACAGTCCCAACACACTCACAAATGCACACAGAGGCAGGTGCTCACTTAGACTTTCCCTCACTCATACCCCATTCGCTCACCCTGCAACTGTGCCACAACATTAGAAATGCCCCTGCAGGCTGTTGGGAGAATTGACTTATTCACTTACCTTCATTCTCTCAATTTTTTTATTCCCTCCCATTTTTGTTTCTCACACACATGCTCACATATTTACAATGTAAGGTTCGGCGAGAAGGGAAGAGAAGGCTAGCAGGACCCTGAGCCTCCTTCTCTGGTAAGGGAGCAGTTAGGAGTGGGTTGTGGGGAGCACAGCCTGAGCTTTGGGTGTAACGGTCCCCCATCTGCCTTCATGGGCTTCATTTCATTTCATTCATTTCAATTATTTGATTTGTATGCCGCCCTGCTTAGTAAAACCGACTCAGGGTGGCTCACAGAACCGACAAATATAACAGTCTGAGAATAAAACAATATTACAATATAAAACATAAATATAACTTCATAACACAATACAGTTAATACAATCAGTATATCTAAACATAAGGGGGGAATGCAATGCAGTACAATAAGATGGCTCTCTGTCCCTTCCTCGGCCAAAGGAGGGAGGGGCCTCGGGCAGCTGTGGCAGTGACAACAACTGTCCTCCGCTCACCATGAGGCCCAGAAGTTCTTTTATCCCCTACTAGTCATGGAAGGGGATAGAAGATAGCACCCCAGTAGCCCCAATGTTCCCTCAACCGTCTGGCCAGATGAGGCCAGGAGGGTGGCATTGGCGTCCGCAGTTGTCTCCCATCCCTGGCCAATGGTGTGGGCATTGGGGGGAAGCGGTGAGGTTCTTAGCCGGTGGATGTGCAATCCTTTAAAACCTCCGGTCTGGCGTGGCCAGAGGGTGGGGACGGCGTCCGCAACTACCTCCCATCCCCAGCTGATGGAATGGGCAATGAGGGGAAGCAGTGAAATCCTCAGGCAGTCGATGTGCCATCCTTTTAACCCTCCAGACTTGATTCCATTGCCTTGGAAGCCAATCTGATATGGGCTGACAAAAAGATTTCTTATAATATTAAAACTGTCTTCTGTTAATATTGATTCAAAAGTACATTCAATAATATTGATTAGTATTACTAGGGGCTGAGGTGGTCAGTGGTTAAAAAGCTTGCCTTGTTAGCTGGAAGGCTGGCAAATCGGCAGTTTGAGACTTGGGTACTGCATGACGGATTGAGCATCCATCTCTGTCCCAGCTCTTGGGGTCATGAAA
This sequence comes from Furcifer pardalis, assembly GCA_030440675.1. NCBI lineage: Eukaryota > Metazoa > Chordata > Lepidosauria > Squamata > Chamaeleonidae > Furcifer > Furcifer pardalis. The sequence goes on from CP126892.1 coordinate 29,905,490, forward strand.
GGAGCCTCATTTGGGTATTCCCTGAGTGGAGTTTATTCCGCAAAAATCCTTTCAACCTAGAATAATTTCTGACACAACATTATTATTATAATTTTGACTCAAAAGTACATTTGCAAAAAATGAAATTAAAACACAAAGCAAGATGAGATGTTAAAGTATAATTAAATTAAAGGCAGAATTGAAAACAATTAGAAACATCATTTTAATTGACTTTGATTTGGATACAATTGGTGCACCTAGTGTGTAAACCAAATTACACCCCCAACTCGCTGATGGAAGGCCCCTGGAGTTTTGCATTGCCCAGGACCGTAGCCAGGATTCTAGAGGGGGGGGGGGTTCCAGGAGGGGAAACAATGTCTCTCACACACACATATAACATTGGCATCCCATGGTAAGTTGGGGGAGGGGGCTGTTAGCTCAGGAGGGTTTTCACCCCACCACCACCCGGCCCCCCTCTGACTACGGCCCTGGCATTGTCTTTGTCTAGACACAAAAAGAAGTTAGATCTTCAAACGCCATGTGATAGCAACAAACAGATACCTGGCTTCCTGGGCCAGTCGTGGTGGTGGTGGTGGTGGTGGTGGGTTGTACCATAAAAGCCTGCTGTGTTTTGCACATGCATGTCTAGGTAGAACCATCATGACATGAACTTTCATTGATAATTTTCCTGATGCATCCATGCCTGATGAAGAGATCTTGAATCTCGAAAGCTCGCACAATGATTTTTTTTTTTAGTGATACAATAAAGGTATCACCTTCTTCCTGCAATCACTTTAAAATGTGCAAGATAGGAAGATAATCCTCATCTTCAGCAGCTAAGGTCATGTGCTCAAACCAGTCCTGAATTTTTTTTTAAAGTCTTTGTCAGCCATCAAATGACAACCTACAAAAATTCCTTTCTGCCTAATGCACAATAAAACCATTTAATCTGCAGAATAGCAACTCTCATCTGGACTAGTTTTACCCACTGCTCCCCATGGCCTGGTTTTTGAAAAAGATTTTAATAGTAGAATGCCAGTTTTTAAACTATTGCTCTCTGTTAAAGAATGCTGTGGCATTTCATAGGATTCACAAAGACAAATCTTGTTGGTAAATATGACCTTTTGACTGGGCAGCTTGCCCAGTCACAGATACTTCCTTATCAGTTATAACAAATAGCTGTGTCTCTCGCCTCTTTCCTCTATTATATAGGTGTCCCCCATCGCTACCCTTAGATTGGCTTTCTGCTGACAGCATTGTGATTATGTCTATTAATCATTAATATCCCTGCACTTCTTTTTCAGAAAATGAACTCATGGCCAAAAATAGAAGGATCTCCCCACCCCCACCCCTGATGGACAAGTGACAGTTGTGTGCTTCAAGACTTCAGATGTTTTCTAAACAAGTGATCCATGAAGACTTTGACAGGCAGAGCTAACCTTGCAATACAGAAGAGTCAGATGCCTCAAGCGCCAGATGCTGAGGAGCACAGAATGGTTGAAGCTGCATGTGCCATTTCTCCTGCTCTGAAAAACCTCACTCATCTCCCAGCTATCTTGATACCCTCAGGTCCAGCAGAAGATACTGTGTCAAAATAAGTTTCCTCTGCTAATCTGGTCACTTTGTACATAGAACTACCATCTTGGACTTTGCCTCAGACAGCCCCGCTGATAGGCTTGTTTGTGCCAAAGGTCATAACATGAAATATTATGCTATGGAATATAATGGAAATGTACCACCCACAATGTGATTCTGAGCAGTCAGGGTGCCTCATGACCAGGATGCCTACGTCTGTAGCTACATGTGTCTATAACCTTTGCTTAGACATTCTCTGTCAAGACAGAGATGGCTGAGGTGGTACCAGCTTTCATGTCAGTCCTTTACAGTTAGACATTTTTGGATCACTGAAGATGGCCTGAAAAGGGGGGGCAGCAAGAATACACCATCTGGTTCCCCCAGTACTCAATATTTTCTCCCAGTTTCACCTTATCCAAGACAGCATGTATCAACTAACTAAATGACAATGATTAATTTAACAAATGTTCTCCATAGTGTTGTTGTTCAGTTGCATAGTTGAGTCCAACCCTCTGCAACCCTATGGACCACAGCACACTGATGAGGACTTTGTGTACCAAAAGGGCTCAGGACCAGAAAGTGACTCACAGAACTGAATCAGTGGTATCGGTGCCACACTGCAATGCAGAAGGATGAAAGGCCACTGCATTATATTCTGAAGACAATCTTCATGGCTGATCACCATGATGATGGGGTACAAAGAAAGAGCCTCCTCAAAGATTTTGGTATTTTTGAATCACAATTGGGCATACCCTGGAATTGGCAACCTTGTGTTGCTGGCTAATCTTTGTCACACTAGGTCAGGGAAAAGGAACTGTAGAATGAACTCTCCAACTGGTGGCTTCATTCTGGCAGTTTCACATCTGGCCTAGACATGGAAGAAGAAAACCATTATGATCACCAATATTCAAAATTGGATATGACACCAGAAGATAGAGTTTCTTCCTCTTTGGCTACAAAGTTCTTAATCTGATTTCGATGTTGGCTATCTGGTAATGTCACCTCTTAGATTGTGAGGAAAGGGTTTTGCTATGACCAGAGTGTTTCCTTAGCAAACCTTGGTTCGCTTTTACCCTGCTTCACTTTGTACTCCAAAGACAAACTTGCCCATTATTCTGGTTACCTTTTGACTTCCTACTTTAGCATTCCAGTCCCCTATGATGATAAGGATATCTTTTTTGTGTGTCAAGTCTAGAAGGTGTTGCAGAAATTCACAAAACTAGTTAACTTCAGCCTCTTCTGCATTACTGGTTGGTGCATAGACTTGGATTACTGTGATGTTGAATGGTTTGCCTTGAATTCAAACTGAGATCATCCTGTCATTTTTGAGATTGCATTTCATGATTACTGCTTTTCTTTTATTGCCCATAATGGCCACTCCATTTCTTGGGATACTTGCCCACAATAGTCCCCTATGTTAAGTTCTCCACTATAGTCTGTCCATCTTGGGTGACTCTACATGACATAGCCCATAGCCTCATTGAGCCACAAAAGCCCCATCACAATGGCAAGACACAGATCCTTAGTAGGTGTCCCCCAAATCTTTGTGTGAGATTTTTTAAAATCTATTTTATTTTAAATTATACAAAAAATACTTTGAACAACAAAACAGTTATGACATATATTTAAAAAGAAACTGCATTACCTTGTCATCCTGACTTCAAAAGACAACATTTGCCTGATTTAGATATCTATCTCCAGTGTAGCTTTGTAAAAAAAACAACACTCTCTTACACAGTTATTCCATAAGAGTTTTAATAATAAAACACATCTTCCATAATATTGCTTTTTAAATTAATATTTTAAAGTAATGGCTTGTAAATGCCTTTTCACATGGATTGAAAACACTTTCAGTGAAAATTGCTTTTTAAAAACATGGTTTCTTCCCTCCAGCAATGATATCTAGCTGCTGCTTCGAGGTAGCTTTAAGTTAAAAAGTACCGTACCTTGAGATCAGAACAGCAGGTGACTTTCAACACATGTAAAATGTAATTCTTCTTATGACTCATAGATTTGCAATGAGAAAGCCAGACTAGAAGAGATAGCAGCTTCACAGTTAAAAACACATCTGCTTTAAGTTAAAGTATGTTTCATTATTTTTAACAGCAAATTGTCTTCCTCATGTCTGGATATTGGTCATGACGAAGCTTAGTTAGCATGTTGACATAACAAACATGGCAGTTTTAAAAATATGTCACTTGAGGAATAACGTTGGCATCCATCTAAAAGCAAAGCTGCTGTCTTGTCTCATTTAGCTCGCAGTAATGTAGAGTTTATATTGCAGTTTCCTCTCCCCAGAGAGATGATATATGGAAAGAAGTCCCTGAAGCATATGCAGCATGACTAAGAGATGGGTAAAACTATGCCAGATGGATCATACTTTATTTTCCCTCTGTTGTGGTCACCGCTACCAACTTTGAGGGCTCCTATAATGTAAGCACTTGACTATCCCACACCAATCAGCTTCTTCCCTCCCCTTTCTTCTTTCTATTTACTTCCACCTAGTATTAGGGAAAGTGCAAAGGGTCTACAACAATGGTAAACCCTGATAAGCACCACTGCAATTACCTTCCCCCCCCAAAAAAAAAATCACTACAATTTCCGCCACCCCCAAAACACAGCAATATAGGGACATGGCAGTCATTTTAGTCGGTTACAACAAAGATTGCCCAGAGGCTAGAATGCTACTTTTAAAAGTCAACTTAGTTTCTTCTTTCCTTTTTAATATTACAGTGGTACTCATTACTTTCCAAATATCATTCTACCTTTTAATTAAAATTCTGATCTCTTCTTTTCCTTTTTAGAGCTCCTTTAAAAATAGGAAAATGCTCATAAATCTCCATCTATGAGTAAAGAATAAGCAATACTTGTTACACACTTAAAAATAACTCTCCAGGAAGTAGATGCAAACAGAAAACTTCTATACCTCTCACTGGTTCTTATCATTGGGGAGTCCTGCAAAAAGAAGATTATATTCTGAAAACAGGGCACTTAGATCAGTGTTTTTCACTACATACAGACATTTTACATACAGTATGCACTGAAACACTGAGATTTGGTTGTGGACTCCACTTCACATGCCAATAAAACGTGATCAACAATTTATTTCACTTCCTGAGTTGTACAAATCTACTTAGAAAGCCAGACTAAATGCTGACACATCTTTTTGGACCATTAAAATTTTAGTAATTTGACAGCAGTTAAGTTGCATTGCTGTTATTCACTAGGCATAAACCTATTGTATAAATATTTACACTGGCAAAAGCTGATGGTTTCATCATCTGGTGCTGGTACAATTTAATGTAAATTAATTAAAAATGTAACTTGATTGATGTAAATTTATGCCAACAGGATTTTGGTCACTAAATTTGGAATGATTTACTTGAAGGATAGATAGAAAGAATCATACAGAATATTTGAAACGAACTATACCCTGTTTTCCAGATTTCATATGCAACAACGTGGCTGGGCAGTTATTTTCAATACAGGTGCACGTTTCTATAGGATTTTATATTGGTATTCACTAGAACTGGAGTCATCAACCATTTTAAGCTGGGGGCCAGGTCACACTCCCTCAGGCAGTTTTGGGGGCCAGATGGCCATTTTGCCCTTCCTCTACCACACAGCACTCCCTGGTGTCGTAGAGGCAGTGGGAGACCACATGAAATGGTGCCGTGGGTCACATCTGACCCAAGGACTGCAGGTTGAGAATCCCTGCACTATAAAATCATTTTCTATATGCTCTGAAGTAGTTAATGCCTTCTAGAGATTAACATTTCATTTGCAAAATTACACCTGGATTTTCTACTAGCATTTCTAGCCTTTCTGTATTAAATGTTTCTGCTGTCACAACTACAGTATCCTAACCTTGCAATGACAGCCATGCAACCGTAGCTATTTGCTCAATGGATTATCTTGTAGAGTGTGGTCTGAGGTGTTTGGCTGGCCTCCTTCTCTAAAGATTAAGCAAACAATCTCTGTGATATCTATTCCTTACTTTGTATTACTGGTGAAAATAGGAACATTCATATATTTGTGGTTCTAAAACCAAAATCATTACTGGATAAATAAAGAGGACCCTCTATTTCTATTGAAGGACATTTCTACAATTACACTATAAAGACATTCTCTCTGTGTGGTAGTTGATACTTGTTTATTTAACCTGAAACAGCTGGCTTGTCTTGTACAGTCCTCTAAAGCAGGTTCTGTTAGTAAACTGACAGAACCTAATAGTGTTTTCCAAGAAACATTAATAGAATTCTTCCATTCACAATGGATCTAGTTATCCTCTATAAATGCATCTTTTAGCAACATGCTATTTGGATAGACTGTTACTGAAGGTTAAAAGAAAGCAAGAGCTTTTTAGCAGTTTGTGCTTTCATAGACATGCACTCTGAGTCTATTATGCCTGAGATCTCCTCATCTGTTCGTTCGTTCGTTCGTTCGTTCGTTCGTTCGTTCGTTCGTTCGTTCGTTCGTTCGTTCGTTCGTTCGTTCGTTCGTTCGTTCGTTCGTTCGTTCGTTCGTTCGTTCGTTCGTTCGTTCGTTCGTTCGTTCGTTCGTTCGTTCGTTCGTTCGTTCGTTCGTTCGTTCGTTCGTTCGTTCGTTCGTTCGTTCGTTCGTTCGTTCGTTCGTTCGTTTCAAGGGAACTGAGAAGGGAAGTCCAGGCAAAACAGATCTAATTTTGATGTCATGTAAATAAAGGCAGATTATCAATATGAATTTCTCTCATCAACAACATGAGACAGATTCCAAAACTCACATGGGAGTAATATATTTATTTGAATAAAAATATAAAAAAGTGAGCACATGAAAGGTTTGAGTATATTGGGAGTTTGACTTTGACAGCAGCATTCTATCATGAACATATAGTATAGTGATGGCGAACCTTGGCACTCCAGATGTTCTTGGATTTCAATTCCCAGAAGCCCAAGCCCCGCTAATCCACACAAATGGGTTTACTGCGATTCATCCATTCCGCATCGCCCTCATCTTTCTCGCAGACTGGGACCGGATGAATCACGTGGATTTCCGGGGGCTTGAGCTTCTGGGAATTGAAGTCCAAGAACATCTGGAGTACCAAGGTTCACCATAACGAATCTAGTATCTCCACACTGAATATGTATTCAAAAAAGAAGAACTGGTCAGTTGTGTATGTTTTGCTGGAAACCATTGTGATTGGCAGGTCTGCACTGGTTACCTGTTGCCTACCATGTTAGATACAAGGTGTTGATGTTATCATACAAGGCCCTATCAAGTTTGGGACCTTGCTATCTGTTGGAGCATCTCTTCCTCAGAAAAACTCCCTGCATCACCAGGTCATCACAACTGGTGCAGCTCCAGGTGCCAACCCCAAGGATGGCTCAAAAGTCTTTAACTAGAAATAGAGCCTTCTCAGTGGCGGCACCAACACCGTGGAACACTCTACCAGTAGAGCTGCGCCAGGCCCCATCACTGGCTATCTTTAAAAACCAATTAAAAACTCTCTTCTTCAAGGAGGCTTTTCAGGGTGTTGTCCCTTTACTGATAAATTGTCAGTCAGGTTGAGTTCCTATGCCCTCAGATGCCAATTATTTTATTTTAATTCCTTTTGTGATGTATTTGTCAGTTGTTTGTTTGATTTGCTGTGTGTTGTTATTTTTTCTGTTTGTTCACTGCCCAGCATGGGATACCACCCAAATGGGTGGTATAGAAGTACAATAAATAAATAAATTCAGCCTTTAGCCTTAATTTGGTCACAGCAAGGAAAGATGATTCCTTAGAAATGAGGTAATGAAGCAAAAATGAAATACTAAAGCCTCTGAACAAACTTCATTTGATTAATTGTACCATAAGCAAGTGCTTTTTGGCTTTGTCTATAAAACCAATGTAAGGCAAATAAGAACAGATTCATTAATCTCTCTGAAGAATCGAAAGGCCCATCACAGAAAAGACTATAAATAATAATAAGAGCTGCAAGTACTGATCAACAAATAGCTGCATTCAAGAAGTGTATTCAAGCAGTGTAGCATTTTATTCCACCAAAGAGAGCTAGATTCTTCCCAGCTACATTAATAGAATATCTAATTAGGAGTTCCAATGTACTTTCCCCCCCTCCTTCAATGGTACAATAAGCAATATGGTTTGCAAATGATTTCTTCTTGAGGTTCAGATAAGGCATGTGCAACGTGCGGCATTGCAGATGTTGCTAGATTGAAACTCCTATTAGACTTGAGCCAGGATGATTTATGGTGGGGCTGATGGGTGTTGCAGTCCAACAACATCTGGAAAGAACACAATGCCCACCCTGTAGGCCCAAATGTATGTGTCTTTACCATACTATATGTATTAATCAGTTCACCAATGCAAAGATGTCTGTTTTTTCAGCCAAATAATATTTTGTTCTGGACCACAGTGAATAAGATAGTTATCATTACTCCACATGTCCCTGGCTACCCTTTTCACTATCTACTCAGAAAACCATATATTTATATATACATACTGTACTTATAGTGTGCATATATACCCTTAACCTAAAATGCAACATACAGGTAATACCTCATGCAACTTGTTGAGTGCAGTCCACAAAATCTAGTGCCAAAATGAATTTTCTTTGGAGTTACAATTGATTTTGCTGCAACAGGCTGACACGATTACCCATCTTGTAAGAGTAGCCCAATATATTTGTTTTTCCTTGGGACAAATTAACATTTCACAGAGGGAATGCAGGTATAAATCAACATGGCTCTGATGTTTCCAATAGGATAGCAACTATTCTGAACCTCTGGCTTTGGGAATAATTCTGCAAAACCTTGAAAGCCTTTTCTAGTGAAAGGTGTTCCACCATTGCTTTCCATCAGGGCTCCTAGTGAGACTACGCGAAAAAATTCTGATACATAACTAAAAACTGTATTATATTCTTGCATAATATAATAAGTGGAATGTCAGTCTAAGTAACTATTTATAAATGTCATGGTGAAAATTACATGGTAAAATTGAAAGGAGTGCTCTGGGCATATATTTTTTATTTTAATTTTCTTACATACTATAGTTTCTTAATCTGAGGGATCATAAAAAAATATGTTTTAAAATTGTTTTTATGTTAATCTTGTTATATCTTTATAAATTTTACTATAATACTTTTTTATTATTTTAAAACTGTTAAAAAACTATTGTTTTCTATTTTAGTTTCTGGGTCCCCTATGGAGAGAAAAGCAGCATATAAGGTAAAAGTGAAGGTAGAGGTCATCCTTGCTTGAAAGCCAGTTGTATCTGACTCTAGGGTTCAGTGCTCATCTCTGTTTACAGCCAAAGACCCAACACTGTCTGGGTCTGCAGATGTTTCCAGGGACATGTGGCACGCATGCCTCAACACCAGAGTGCACAGAATGCTGTTTACCGTTCTACCAAAGTAGTCCCTATTTATCTACTTGCAATTTCTTGCTTTCAAACTGCTAGGTTGGCAGGAGCTGGGACAGAGACGGGAGCTCACTCCATCATGCAGTACCTGGGAATCGAACTCTGACTTTCCAGTCAGTGAGATCAGCATCTTAACCACTTGAGCCACTGCAGTCCCTTTACCACACACTGTGCTGGAAGGCAAATAGTTGATGCAACCCCTTAACTCCCATCAGTTTGTTTTGGCCTGGGGTCCTGGGTGTGAGGAGGAGGAGGACAGTCAGCCAGCCCAGCTGCCTGCTGCCTGCTGCTGAGCAAGAGGATATGGACCTGGCACCAGCCCAGCAGCCAGCTTTCACTTTGGAGTCGGTCTAGCAAGGCCAGAGGATCAGAGCTTAACAGCTCAGCCAGGTGCCAGGAATATCAGGAGCATGTCTGTCTGTTGCAGAGATTTCTTGAGACAACAGTTACACCTGAGGCAAAGGAGAGCTAGAACACACCTCCTAAACTGGCCCTCAGCTGTGGAGTCTGACTCTCCTTAAAGGAGAGGTGTGCTGACAGGCTGTTGTTGGACCAAATCATCAGTCTTGTGGACCCAACACTGCACTCCTGGCTTTCTGACCTTGATTTACTGGATTCTGGACCTCTACCCCTACCACACTCCAGGAAGACCTATGTTATCTCTAGCACAACCAGCAGCGTAGCGTGGGTTTAAGGCGCCCGGGGCAGATGCCAAATTCGCCGCCCCCCCAAAAGTGCCTTGGGGTGGGTCATCCCCCTACCCAACTTAGCTTTGCCACACCACTGCAACTGCCCACCCCATTCGGATGCCCCAATTCGAGCCCGGGAGGGGAGGGAAAACAGTGTGCGCACCCCTCAGGCAAGGAGACAGCGAGCGAGAAACCAGAGAGGCGGCGCTGCTGCTGGTAACCCGAGCCTGCTGCTGGGGAACTTCCTTTGCCTCCCTGAGAAGGAAAAGGGAGTGGGAGCAGAGGGAGGAGGAAGAAAAGGCATTCTAAGTAAGCCTCCTCCTGGGCCAGCTTCAAGCTCCACAGAGTGACGGGGGTGGGGACATGTTGTCAGTTCGAGACTTGAGTACTGCATGACAGATTGAGCACCTGTCTCTGTCCCAGCTCTTGGGGAAATGAAAGGAGCCTCATTCAGGCGTCCCCTGAGCAGAGTTTCTCCAGCAAAAATCCTTTCAAGCCAGGATAATTTCTGACACAAAATTATTAACCACCCCACCGACACACACACACTTTTGTTGCTCAGCCCTTAGAGAGAGAGAGAGAGAGGCAGGTATTTGCCAAAATCTTATTAAAACCTGCCAGAGACGGGCAGGCAGCCTTTTCTCCCTCCAGGCTACCCCGTCACTTCCATGCCCCCCCCCACGCCACCTCCTCCACCAGAGGCTTGAAGAGAGAAGCCGACCATCCTGAGGGCTCTGAGGGAATGAAAGACTGGCCAAGTCCTCCTTCCCTCCGCTCATACTTACGTCCCACTCTTGCTTCACAGATTTTTTTTCCTTCAGCCCTTGGGCAGTTTCTTCCTAGCTGCTGGGAAGTGGCTGACCCTCCACAAGGTCATGCTCATAAATAGCACCAGCTCATAAACACACCGGGCAGGGCAAAGCAGCCCAGGCCAAGTCGCCCCTCAGCGCCTGAGGGAAATGGGAAATGGGAATGGGAAACCCGGCAAGAGCTGTAAAGCTCATGCAACTCAAAACTGCCGCCGAGGCTGCCTGGGAGGAAACAGAAGCCCGCCCCGCCTTCCTTGCACCCTGTTGCCATGGAAATCGCACCTCTCTTGATTGGGGGGGTTGGGGGGGAAGCCTGCTCCGCCCGCTCGGCTCCTGGGCAAATAGATTAAACCAGAACCAAGGCCGATACTTTGCAGACCCAGGACAGAGCACCCTTTTTGCCGCCCCCTAGAGAGTGCCGCCTGGGGCCTGGGGCCCCTCGGCCCCTCCCACGCTACGCCTCTGAGCACAACTCAACTGGCTTCTGACCTCGGGACAGGCAACGACTATTCTGCTCTGCCCTTTCTGAAACTTGAAGTAAGGACAATCTCCCTTACACCCACTGTAGCACTAGCCAATTGCAGAGGTCTGCTGGTGCTGGGCCTTGACACAATTATAGTTCCTTCTCCTATGATTTCATGGCACAATTTTAGAACAGCTACAAAATACAGTTGCAAAATACATCCTATATACAGCATGCTACATCAGCTTAGAGAAATGTATGTTTGGTACAGGAGACATGAGCCAGAAATCCAGCTACTTATCACTCCTGCCACAGAAAGCAAACAAGAGCACATCATGAAACTCTTAGTTTATCCCAAAGCCTGCCTTTGTGATTAAGGACTGTGTCCTAGATCTGGAACAGGTACAAAGGCTTTTGGCAGCAAGCCATGAGACAATGAAAAATCACCCAAAAAGCACTTCCAAATAGGTGTGGAAAATATTGACAGGTGTTTCTTTGGCATCCCCAGGCAACTACAAGAGCCTTAGCAGATCTTGTACAACTATCCTAGCACCAAGCAGACAAACCATTGTTCTCATTATAATTACATACAGAGGTATGCTGCAGAAATTCTATCATTAGAAAGGCATGGATCCCGAATTGGACAGTCACTCATACAGTACTTTAGTCTATAGGTAGGGAACCGCATCCAGCTCACAGGATGAATTACAATTTAGAAACAGTTTAAGGGGCTGCATTTAATTAGTGGATGAGACAAAGGGACATGCCAAAGCAAATGGATCTCCTGTTCCATTTAAAACTTTCCACGTTGAAAAGAAGAGTTCTCATAGAAGACTTTAATGCCTAATTACTTCTGCTCAATCTGAGTACTTTCTGCTTCTTTCTTTATTCGCATCAGATAATTGAACAATTTAAAATTATGGGTGTATTGCCAGGTTATCCTGCTATTGTAATAGTGTAGACCATACTGCCAGCAACTCAACACCAATAGTCAGGCATCACTTAATTAACCTGACAACCCTGAGGACTAATAGCCTTGGATAGCAAAGACCACAAGGAAGGGTTGTTGTTGTTGTTATTGTTATTGTTATTGTTATTGTTGTTGTTGTTGTTGTTGTTGTTGTTGTTGTTGTTGTTGTTGTTGCTGTTGCTGTTGCTGTTGCTGTTGCTGTTGCTGTTGTTGTTGTTGTTGTTATTATTATTATTATTATTATTATTATTATTATTATTATTATTATTATTATTATTATTATTATTATTATTATTATTATTATTATTATTATTATTATTATTATTATTTCAATTTGTATGCCGCCCTACTTGGTGCAACCGACTTAGGGCGGCTCACAAAACCCACACATATAACATTTCATAAACATCAACAGTATAATCAACAATATGTATACATTCCCAATATATCACGATGTTTGAAATTAAATGTCATAGAAAATACAGTAATACAATGCAATAAAACAGCAAATGCAATAAAATCTCCAAGTGGATTAAATCCCACTTGAATCCATCTTGATGGAGGGCAGCAGCTTCATCAATATTGGCCTGGGGCTGAGGAGGACTTTGCAGGCCAAAAAGGCTCAGGACCAGAAAGTGACTCACAGAACTGGATCAGTGGTACGGGTGTCACACTGTGATGCAGAAGGCAAATGGAAGGCCATTGCATTATAATTTTGAGAATCTTCCTGGCTGATCTCCATGATGATCACCAATATTCGGAAGTGGATACAGCACAAGAAGGAGGAGGAGGAAGATGTATACCAAATATAGATAACATACAAATTAGAATGTTTAAAACAATTAGACTATTTTTTATCAGAATAGATTTTTTGTGCACATAGTAGCAGTCCATTCTGCTGATATATGGGGAGCCCAAACTGGCTGAATTCAGTCTCTTGGAGAGGTTCTTCTCCTTTGCTTTAGTTCAACCATATTCATCGATCCTAAATACAAATCTGGAAGTAAATCAAATGGATTGCAGATAGGCTGGACATAAATCTGACTAAATTTAGTGGGACACATCCCAAAATAAGTACTGTATTAGAACTGCAGTCCCAAATAAATGACAGAGAAACAATAGAGGGCCCAAATGCAAATGAGTACAGAGCTCCTGTATCTTTAATGGTTGTATAGAAGAGGGAATTTCATCCAGTACACCTCGTAATACCACCTAATTTTTTTCCTATACAATTATTAAAAGTATGTGGGTGTACCTCTTTTCTGCATCTATCCTTCTGCTTTAGCAGCAATATTATCCTATACACATGGGTCACTAATATAATATTCCCTTTCCGGGGGGAGGGGGTGTTTAAAGGTAGCTTGTATGTAAATGCACATTTTATGAGCTCCTCTATTGTACTATTGAGCATAACCAAATTAATCTTCTGTTTCAAATTTATATACCCATCGTAGTCATATATACTTAGAAATAAGTTCCATTTATTTTAAAAGAGGGTTATTTTGAGTAAGAATGCCTAAAACAGGGGTGCCCAAACTTTTCGGACCATGGGCCAGTCACATGGTTCAGTGGGCTGGTCACCTGGTTCAGCAGACCGGTCACCTGGTTCAGCGGAATGGTCCTATGGTTCCTCCCTCTGGAAGTGGAAGTAAAATGAACCTTGCAATCTGTTTTGCAACAGGATGAGATAGATTTTTTAGGCTGCCATTTTCTCTGCTTAAACCAGGGGTGCCCAAACTATGGCCCAGAGGCTGGATCTGGCCCCACAGGCTGTAGCTTGGTCACCCCTGGTTTAAAATTATATTGAATTGTATGCAGGAGGTACAGCTTGGTTAAAGAGGAGAAAAATGTTGACGAAACTCCCCATAACAGATGTTCTTTTCTTAGTTTGACTGCAGGCATGTTATGTTCCCCTTGGACATATCATCTTCTGAACTGCAATTCCAAACTCTCTTCTGAGATTATTCATAGAGTAATCATATGCAAAAGAAGAGAGGTACTCCCATTTTAGCAGCTTCCCAGCACAGAGCTTTCACAGGGATAGAACATGTCACAAACAGGACCCTTCTATTTTATGATTCTTTCAATTTCGACCAAGAATTTCACCAACCCCTTTCCAGTTGGGGAGAAGTGCTGTTGAAACTGTTTTCAATGTCTTTTCTGCTGAATACTAATAACAGTGGGAATGTTTTTGAAAACAACTTTGTTAGAGAATAGTAGCATTTTCATGTTCACCGCAGCGTACGCCGTCTCTTCTCTCTACAAACTGCAAAATCACATTCCTTAAATTTCCTCATCCTTCATTAGCCTTGATATTTGTCATTTATTCTCCAGTGACAATATGTGTTATTCTCAATGTTATTCTAATACATCGGTTCTCAAATGACTAGGGAACGAATGCTCTGCCAAGCTGTATGAATAAACTTCACAGGGAAGCAAGACTGTAAGATTTTCAATTGGGGGACCATGTTTCTTTGGGTTCTCTTCCCCTTTTCTGCTTTCTTCAAGTAATTTAATGGGAACATACAAAAAAACTGTTGAAGCCATGAGATTCCCTCAGACTCTCAAAAGTGTATGGAAGAATGAGCTACATATGGAGGCTACATAAGCACCCCTCATATGTCACAGAAGTTACCACAGAGTAGAAGGCTTCCACACCCGTTACTTATTATTAAAAGGCTCCCAAGGCTCCACATTTCATGTACAAAAATGTCATGGCTGATTTAAATTTTATTAAAGTTAAGTAGCAACTAAATTCCTGAACTATCCATTTGACATTTCATTGTGTTTATTCATTCAGAGTATGCCATTGTGTTGCCAGATCTCATGAAGATACATTTTAAAATCAAAGAATATAAATGTATGGCCATTTTTGTTTTTCAGTGAAAGTCAATGGACATTCAGATTTTCTAATTTTGATTCTGATTCAGATCCGAATCAGATCCAGAATGTGCCAAATTTCAAGCACAAAAATTAGGCTTGAAACTGTAGGGGGGAGGGGTTGATGTACAATCCTAGTTAATAAGCTTCCTTCTTTCTGTGTTTTTCTTTCTTTCTTCTTCTTTTTTTTTCTTTTGGATGAAGGTGGGGAGCTACTTTCTAAACATTCTTTTCCAGTAAGGCATCACACCATGTTAAGGAATGTTTACAAGTGTCTTCTCTAGACATGTATAAAGCCTTGGTCACACTCTGAAATAGATGCATATAAAGAAATTTTAATCTTGAAAATTTTGTTCTCACAGTTCACATTCACACGTCTGTTTCAGAAGGAAAATTTATTTAGTACACTGAGACCCCAGGGTGTGTGTTTGTGTAACAGGGTACGTTGGCCCAGGCCTCACCTCAGCCAATGGTGCATAACTATCATGCATTCTGTGGATAATGTTTTCATGGCCCTGTTTGCATTAAAATATATGCTATCCCCAGTCTTTAGTCATGCCTGCCACATGTCCATGGAAACGTCCCCAGTGTCTAGTTATGCCTGCCACCTGTCCATGGAAATGTCTGCAGAGGCAGACAGCACTGGCTCTTTGGCTATAAATGGAGATGAGCACTGGACCCAAGAGTCAGATACAAGTGCTTTCAAGCAAGTTTTATCTATGATAAATTATGATGGCACCAAAGATAGCAAAAGTATGAGAGGGTGATTAAAAAAGGGTGGTGGTGGTGCATACTAACAAGGGTTGGATGTGAATAATAATTATGTGACTTACCTACATTTACAATGTAAGAAAAATGTAAGGTTTTCCTTATCTAGCTGAGAATGTTTAGACACCTCAATTATTATTTTTTAAAAAGAAACAACTCAGTTTTACCTTCTACCAACACAGCTGCAGTTACAGAAGATAAGGCAGATATTCTTTAAAGCTGAAGATGAAATAGCATTGCTTGTACTACTGCCAGCTGGCAAACCACACTAGAACTTAGAAATAAATGGTAGTATTTCTCTGCCTAAATTGCAGCAGCAATAACTAGGAGTAGAAATGCTGTTATACCTCTTGCTGATTAGCAACATTTCGTAACACAGAATAATCTATATAATGGATTGGCAGTTCTCTTCTTGTTCTCTCATAACCTGAAGCAAACTAAAAGCCACCCATGAATTTTCTTCTCCACGAGGCTTCACATTATTAGTTAGGCCCAGTAAGCTTTGCTACTGTTCAACATAAGCTCCCTGTAACATGTCCTCCAATTCTTTGGGATGTTCAAGTATTACTTTGGATATGTACAAGGAGTAATTCAGCAGATAAGACATAGTAAAGAGACTTCTCCAATGATGATCACTTTGTGATCTTTAGTGGAAGGCTTCAGTTCTACCTATAAATGACATAAAGTCATCATGGAAGCCCTTGTTATTCAAGAACAGCATTGTTAACTGCAGTAATCCAAAACTTAATTTAGTAAGATAGCACTGGGGAAAAATAATAATGAAACTGCAGTACTGTATCTTATGATTGATATGGCTTAGGATTTTGTAATTTGCTCAGGAAGCTGATTTTGATCTGATTTCCCTAATTTGATCTGATTTCCCTAATTACCTGAAGCTAGTAGTAATCGGGTATACTCTGGCAAAATAATCCTATAGTACATCTTCCATTGTGCTGGAATAATTATAATCAGCCTTTGATGAAACCGCAGAAGCAATAGCTAAAAGCATGATATCTTTCAAAATTAGGTATGATTCAGCTGAAACTGTTATTTCTAGGCATATACTGAGACACAAAGAACCTGCTCTCAAGTGACTTCTTGACACTAACAAAATGGCTTGTTACAGACAAGAAGTGTCAGCAGCAGTTGAATGCAACTATACAAAAAATGGAGGAGTGGGAATCTAAATAAAGGAGAGAGCACTCGTTGTGTAACTACCATTCAATCCACTAAGCTAAACAAGGTCAGCACAGGATCAACATTAATGTTAGGGATCCATTTTTCCATTTTAGATGGGACTTATGAAAGAAGCAATAACAGCTCTCTGAAAGAAACTCTTGTGCTTTACCAAGACTACACAGTTAACTGTTAATTATTTGCAGAGTTTTCCCCCAAAGTTTAGAAAATGTTGATAGCCTTGTGTTGCTGTCACATTTTTGTTGGATCACACTTTCCATTCACACACACACACACACACACACACACACACACACACACACACACACACACACACACACACCTTTGGTTGTGTTGCTTCTGGGGTGATGGGAACTGTCATCCAACAATATGTACAGGGTCAGATCATATGTTCCAAACTGTTGCTTTCAAAATATAAAGGAAGTAAATGGATGTGAAAAGAATCATTACTAAGTGCCTAAACATTTTCAACGGGAAATATATAGGCAATTCTCAGAACTAAGTTTTCATATTTTATCATCTCCCTTAATGTTGCAACAACAGCATATATTTCTACCTTTCAAATATATCCAGTTATATGATTAATAACTCAGATTTTTTAGCCTCCTTTTGGGAAGGTCACCTGTTCGACAATGAAGTATGATCCCTACACTGGATGGAGTTGTACTTTCTTTGAAGGACAAGACTGCAGCTTAGGGGTCATTTTAGATTCAGTGCTTAACTTAGATCATCAGGTTCCATCTGTATCTAAAGCCAGATTTTTCCATCAACACCAGGTCTCACATCTGGGGGCTCTACTTGAATAGGTGATCCCTGACAACCTTGACTCATACCCTGGTAGTCTCAAGGATTGACTATTGTAATGCTCTCTGTGTGAGACTGCCCTTGACCCTGACATGGAGATTACAGCAAGTCCAAAACACTGCAGCCACATTGATCTCTAAGGTGAAGAAATTCAGTCATATCACCCTGATTCTGGCCTAGTTACAGTGGTTACCTGTTCCTTTCTGTACCAGGAACAAGATGTTGATGTTGACTTTAAAGTACTATATGGTTTAGGTCAGTCATTCACAACCTATGGCCCATGGGCCAGCCCCCAACATCAATCTATCCGGCCCATGGTGATGACTCCAGAAGTGGAAGTGGATGTGCCCATGCACACACAAATACGTCTGGTGCCATTTTGTCTGGCCCACAGCCCAGTCTGAGGGGGAGTCATGTGGCCCCATGGCATGGTAAAGTTGAGAACCCCTGGTTTAGGATTTTGTTATGTAAGAGAGCATCTCTCCCAGAGAACACCTTCCCATACCATATACTCCTCTGAAACTAGTGCCAAAATTGAGAATGGCTAAAAAAAATTCAATGAGGAAACAAGCTTTCTTGGTGATGGCGCCCATGTTATGGAACACCTTGTCAGTGCAGCAGCGCTAAGCCTGGATATATTCAATGAAATAACTTAAAACAATTCTGTTCTGGAAGAGTTTCAAAGATCTGCTCCCTGCAGCCTGTTAGTTTAGTTTAGTTTAGATTTAGTTTAAATTTTATTCAGTTTCCCAGAGAATCCTTTTATTTTTGTCTTTTAGGGAGTAGGATTTAAAGCCTTATCTAGGGTCTTTGTAACTCTTAAACATGTTTCTACTGGGCTGAGTTTACACTGTATTTTTCTCTATGTATGGGTTTTGACAATATTCAAATGGGCTAGATAGAAATCTAATGAAGAAAGGAAGGAATGTTCAAACAAGTATGGTGGTACCAGTATGAAATAGTGGACAGAGTGATGGATTAGGGAAAAGGAAACTCGATCCTTTCTCAACAAAACTCATGGGGGATGTGTGGAACTAACAAAACAGCTTCATAAATATCTTGTAAATTATACTCTGGTGGTAACTATACAGTGAAATATAGTGAAAGGTTGTGGTTCAGCTGTCTACAGGTCACAAATCTATCTGGAGAGTGTCTTATATAATTACCTCATCAGCTCATAGAACTCTTGGTGAATCTAAATCTTTGTATATGTGGCTATGCAAACATTTAGAGAACTAGCTAGCTGCCACCAACTGACCAATTATAGTCCCGAAAACATTGTCTATAGCTCCAGTGGATCTGCTATACCACCTTGTAAGTGTATTTAGCTTTTCAGGCTCTTTTGGGATTCTTCAGATTTACTGGGGAAGTTAACTTGTAGAACTAATCGCAATTGCACTTATATATGCCCCATAGCACTCTGGGTGGTTTACAAGTGAATTAGCATTTTGTCCCCAACATACCGGGTACTCATGGAAGGTTGAGTAAACCTAGATCTGTCAGAATTGAATTCACAAATAAGACAGAAACCCTCTTCACACACTGTGGTAATGCCTATGTTATGTAATCTACAACCCATTAAATGTTTGATGAGACTGATTATTTCATTTTTCTACCAGGTTGTGACTTATTTGTTCACATTTAAAAAAAAAAATCTGCTTTGCTCAGACTGTTCTGCTGCTTGTTGTGTATATAGTGCTGATTTATGGTTTTATAGCATTATGAAATATTTTATGTATACCCCCCCCCCCGATGTTTTAGAATGAATACTGGATAAATATTCTTAGATCAATTATTTTATCACATAAATCATAAGAGCTACTGTTAATCTACCTCATGAGGGGTTCTTAAAGGAAGTGTATGAGTTTCTCAGTTGTCTGTTTAATGGTCTCAAACCACTCAACTGCAGGAACTTTACTTACTGTCATTCACTTACTGGGGGGAAATGCCAACCTTATTATTACAGGATCCAACTACTGAACTAAACATTCCATTATTTCAAATTGTTGTTGAGTGTTTCAAGAATAGGTTGATGTTCAAAAATTTAAACACTGTTCATCCATTTTAAAGAAATAAATGTAATATTCAGTTTTCAAGAAACTGACCAGGACCGAAATGACCACACTCACCACTCAGCCATGCTGCCCCAAAGACATCCTGGTGTTGTTGATTTCCAGGTGGATACACATTCTGTGAAAGGAGAAATCTCCCTGTTAGCCCTTCTGATTCTTTTGACTGCTGAGGGACTCAATAAGATTCCCAGATTACAGTCAAACCTCGCATAAAGAGTGCCTCACTTAAAGAGTAACTCGCTTAAAGAGCAGAATTTTCTCTGAATGTTCGCTTTGCTTAACAAATAAAACCAACCAAAAACTCGCTTAACAAATAAATTGGGGTTCGCAAACCCCCCCCCCCCCGGAAGTCACAATTGGTCACTTCCAATGGTGTTTTGCTTAAAGAGCAAACTCACTTGAAGAGCAATCCTGTGGAATGCATTATGCTCTTTAAGTGAGGTACAGCTGTATATTAATTTGGGCTGACACACCAACCCAGCAACCCAGTACATATCAAATGCCCACAAAATAAATGACTTCTTCCATGACAAAGTCAAGGGCTGGAAATACAACCACAAACCACCCCATTCCACAATGAAGCAAACTAGGTGAATAATTTTATTGTTTTTATTTTAAGACCATATAAAAGCTCCAAACAGATCTTCAGAAAATATGGAAGTAAACATAGGTTCAATATCTATAAAAACAGCAACAATGAGGAGTGTAGCCGATCCATTTACAAGAAATAGAGGTGAGCAACCTGAAAGCAAATCCCCAATAAAACAAGAAAGCTAAGTAAATCTAACCTAATACATACATTGCAGCATAGTTCTAGAGTTTAGGCAAAGCACAGACATAACAGCAAGAAAGCCTAACTCACAACAAAATCAGAGCTATGCTAGAATGATCTTTCTTCTCTGATTTATACCCATCATCCACCCTTCAACCAGTTTCCACCTTAAACACCTTGGTGTGCTGATTTTGAGCCTCATTCTGCAGATGTGAGATCTCTGCAAATGTGAGATCTCAAAAGGCTGTACTTTCTCTCTGTTCTCCTTCTTCCTTGTACCTGTTTCTACCAGCCAACTAAAAGCTGCTCTTTTGAAAGGGCTCCAAGATCCAAGGTGGCGGCATATAAATATCATTAAATAAATGAAAAATAAATAAAGTACAGTAATCCCACTTTCCCATCTCTCCATATCAGCTTAAGTAGCATTCTTATGTTTAAGGAAGTCTCACAAAAACATAGAATTAAATGATTTTTAAAAAGAAAATGCTAGACATACACATCTGTTATGACCTTAAAATCAGCCACTGCAATAGCTCTTCCAAATGTCAACTGAACCTCAACAACCAGAAAACAAAAGGCCAAAATACAATTGGCAGTCCCAATTACACAATCAAATGCTAAATAGTGAGTCAACATTGATGTAATGGGACTCTTCTAATTAAGATATTTATGATTTGGCGAATATATATATGATTTGGCTTGTGTTTGAAGTTGACGTCATCAGTTTCTCACAATATTAGAAACATGAGTAAATATTTCCCCCACTTAGCTTCAAGTCTGAAGGTGGCTAAGATGAGCTCAGAAGAGGAAACGAGCTTTTTCACATTACAGAATTGACTTGACAGCATGCAATTACTATTATAAGCTCACTGGGTAGCTCAAGGGTTTAGATATCTGGCTGTGGAGCCAGAGGTTGGGAGTTCATTCCCCCACTGTGCACCCTGGGGAATGTGTGTATGTATGTATGAAGTGCCAGGCTGTGTGGACAAGCAGAACAGTGCAAGGATACAAGATCTTCCTCCGCCCTTGATGGCAGCAAGAGAGCTTAAGGGGCAGAGCCCTGGCTGTTCACAGTTCTTGCCTCCAAGCCTTCACTGCCACTTCCAAGCATCTGCTGCCTGAGGTAGCTGCCCCTCACTCCCTAGTGGCAGAGTTATTCCTGATCCTAAACAAAACCCAAACACATTCTGTTTAGCCAGCTATAACTCCAGCATGGGAAGTGATGCTACTTTTGTGTGGCAAGAACACACCTCGAACTTGTTCCATCTAAAATTCTTAGGAGGAGGCCTGGGGATTGGATTGGATTTTAAGCGAGTGCTCAATAGGCTTGGAAAGCAACCAACCTGCTGCCAAACCTTCTTTAGCAGAGAAGACCTGGTGGCAGGGCCATAGCCAGGATTCTTGATGTGGGTGCACAAATATTTATTTAGGTTGGGCAACAATGTCATATATGTGTGTGTAACGCTACCTGGTCGTTAAAATCACAATCAAAAGGTTGTGAGTTCGATCCTGACCGGGGTGCAAGGTTGACTCAGCCTTTCATCCTTCTGAGGTCAGTAAAATGAGGACCCAACATTTTGGGAGCAAAAATGCTGATCAACTTGTGAACCACCCAAAGAGTGCACTAAGCGTTACGGGACGGTATATAAGTGTGGTCGCTGTTCTTTTCTTTGCTTTAACGTGAACGGATTCATAGAAGCATTGAAGTTGGAAGGGGCCTTTTAGGGCATTGGGTCCAATGCAGGAATCCGTTCCTTTCCTCCCCGCTACTCCTGCCCATTTGTCCCGATGCCACAGCGCCTTCACGCCGCCTCTTTTCCTGGGGGGGGGGGGGGGATCATTCAGGACTCTGCAGACTGTCGAGAGCTCGGCCGCCAGATGCCCAAGCAGCTGCCTCGCCAGGCCACCTTCTCCAGCGCGCTTGTCTTCTGGGGCCTCTCCTTAGACGGCCGGACGGCGCCCCCGCCCCAGAAGGCACCGCAGGGGTGTTTCTCTGCAGACCGACTTCTGCGAGTGGGAGGGGTGGGGGTGAGAGAAATAACAATAAAGCAAGGAGAGGTGATGGCAGCTGTCTGAGCCCGGCCAGACATCACCACTTTCCTGAATATTTTATTGGCTCTGCCCCACCACTGACCGCTGCAAAAAAGCTCTCTTGATCGTCTCCCCCTCCACCCCCATCCTTGGGCTCCCTGCTTCCTTCCTTCTCTGCGCTCAAATTGGACTCTGAAGCTTTAGGAGAAATAACCTTCCCGGGGTGTCTCCCCCCCCCCTTCTCCCTCCCACTGCGTCTTTCCTGACTGTCCTCTTTCAAAACAAGCGAGGGGGGCTTCTCAACTCTCTCCAACCTCTCCCTCCCTCCCTCCTATATATATATATATATTTAAGGCTTAGCAGCAGAGGGCTATAAAGCGGCTTGTTTTTAGGGGCTTGCAGCACATACGCAACTCCCGGGGAAAGGGGGATGCTAAACTGCGCGCCATCCAGTCTGTCCTGACTTATGGTGAGCCTTTCCCGGGTTTACGATACTCAGAAGTGCTTCTTCTCCTCTCACCCCCGTCTCTTCTTCTGCGGTCCTCCCTGGTACTGTCTGTGCCACTTTGCCCAAGGATCGCCTCCCGGGAGGCAAAGGGAGGAATCGAACCCCATCCCACTCCCAGCCTCGGGATCGGCAGCGACAGGAGAAGGCAAGGGGCGATTTCAGTCCGAAGTTGCGATTTTATTTACCCAGCGGCGATTTGTTAAAAAAAAAGGGGGGGCTCGGTGCCTGACAATCCTGATCGACGAGACAATCGTGGACAATCCAGATCGACGAGACGTCCACCACCCCCTCCCCTTCCCGCTCCCGATCGCCGTCTCGCTTGACGAGGGAAGGTCGCCGGATCGTCTTCGCCACTCCTTCCCAACTCAACCCGCAAACTGGAGAGAGCCCGAGTTAGACCAATGTCAGCTCCGATGGGCTCCTAAAGTGGCTTCAGCCCGGTCTTGGCGTGCCGATGCCGAAGAGGACATATAGAAGGTCGGCCGGGCATGCAGCGGCGTGGCTCTGGCGAGGGAATGCCGCCCTGGCCGCTCTCCTGCTAAGACGCCTCGCGCAACGGGCCTGAAGCCCATCCGAAAGCGGCGTAAAGTCTCCCCTTCTTTATTATTATTTTTTTACCACCCCGAAGTCTTCCATCCCATCCGAAACCCGCGCCGCCCGCTTGAAGAGCCATCCCGGGGCCCTCTGACCCGCCCCGGCCGCGGTTTGAAAGCCTGGCGGAGGGGGGACCCGCCTGGCGGCAGCCGGAGAGCACCGCGGGTGGAGGACGCAGGGCGGGCTGTGGAGGAGGAGGAGGAAGAGGAGGAGAAGGGCGCCCTGAGGGGAAACCGCTTTCGCCCTTGTGCGAAAGGACGGCTCATAAGGAGGAGGAGGAGGAGGGAGGAAGCATTCAGAGCACCGCCACCACGGAGACCGCCACAGCTATGTGGCCGGGCGGCGCGGCCAGCAAGGCGCCCAGCCCGCGGGACTCGGCGCTGCGAAGAGCCGCCTTCTCGGGCAACCTGGCGGCTCTGCCCCTGCACCTGACGCCCAGCGGCAGGAGCGTCCGGGTTTTCATTAGCGCCAACCCCGAAGGTAAGAGAGCCCGGAGGGAGCTTCCCCCCACAGAGCCCCACCACCACCACCCTCCACAAGCGCCCGGGGCCGAAAGGCCAACAGGAGCTTCCGTGAGGGGTTTCCACGCAGTCGCCTTTATGGGGGGGGGGATTTTTGGCGCCAAGCCGTTCCCGCCCGCGCCGCGCCTCCATGGGGCTTCCAGCTGGCCCTGCGTCCCTCTCTCTCTCTCTCCGTCCCGCCCTCAGACCCAAAGGTTTCTATACCACTTGTGAGCCACGGCTTGGCCGGTCCGCAGTGCTTCAAGTCCACACTTCACGCCACAGGTTGTCACTGTGGAAAAGTGCAGACATGGCTGCGGTGGCTCAGTGGTTAGGAAGCTCGCCTTGTTGGCTGGAAGGCCGGCAAGTCGGCCGTTCGGGACCCGGGTAGTGCATGACGGAGTGAGCTCCTGTCTCTGTCCCAGCTCCTGCCAACCTAGCGGTGTGACAGCAAGAAATTGCAAGAAGCGAAATAGGGAGGGGGGATCTTGGGGACATGGAAGGAAACTTGCTTGAGCGTCCCCTGAGCAGAGTTTCTCCAGCAAAAATCCTTTCAACCCAGAATAATTTCTGACATGAAATTATTATTAGTAGCCAACAGAAATTGTGGTGGCTTAGTGGTTAAGATGTTGAACTCGCTGACTGGAAGGTCAGAGTTCGATTCCCAGGTACTGCATGATGGAGTGAGCTCCTGTCTCTGTCTCAGCACCTGCCAGCCTAGCAGTTGAAAAGCAAGAAATTGCAAGTAGATAAATAGGTACCATTTTTGTGGGAAAGGGAACAGCATTCTGTGTACTCTGGTGTCTAGTTGTGATTGCCACACGACCACGGAAACATCTGCAGATGCAGTCAGTGTTGGTGCTTTGACTGTAAACAGATGAGCACTGAACCCTAAAGTCTGATACAACTGACTTTCGAGCAAGGGCAGCCTTTACCCTTAGTAGCCTATGGTTGGTGGTACAGTATGTACTAAGTTCTAGCTTTTTGGATGATTTGAAGGGAAATACCTCAATAGTTGGGGTTGACGTGATACATGTCCAAGGAACGACTTGTAGTTGGAGCAATGGGAGGACAGCCTTCTGGGTTGCCCAGGATTGAATTCCTTGTCTTTCATTTCAAGGGCAGTGGGGTCTTCCTTTCACAATTTTTTAGCAGTAGTAATGGGGAGTGGCCTTGGGCTATAAATGCACCAGTTGCAGTGATGGCAAGTCAATCAGCAAGTGAGGCAGTCAAATCTGGAGCAAGGTGTCCTTTGGGACTTGTAAAGTATCTTCCAAATTAAATGGCTTCATCCTATTTTTCTACTTCATTATATGTGTCAGTGTGTACTTTCCAAAGTAAGAATCCAGTAGATCTCTTCAAAAATCCATACACTAGTTTATGGTACAGTATTTCATTTCAGCAGATGAGTGCACTCTTTTGCTATAAAGATCTAGCACACTACTGCCATATGTTAAAACAAAAAAACAGATCCGGTGAATTTTTAAATACTTTCCCCATTTACATCTTAAAGGAAACCTGACCATTTTTGATCATTTACTAATTAATTCTTGTCAATATAAAACTATCACTCTGCTGCTGTCCGTCCTCATTTTACTTCAGCCTTGGCCAACACTCAGTATGGGTGCTGATAGGAGGCATTCTTGTTTTCCTGCCTTTTATTAACATGTTCATTCTCCTGTACTGAGATTATCATGAAGGGAAATTCAACATCCTGTAAAAAATGGGAGCCTGGAATGCAGTTGCATTCAGCCCACTACTATAATGGAACAGCATTGAAGGATGCAAACTTTACTTGATTTCAGCTTTGGTGGAAGTTGTTGTATCCATGTGGGTATACAGGGGTCTCTTTGAGGAATTAAGTAAGATGCAGTGGTCAAAGGTTGCAAAAAGCCTCCCAGCCTCTACACAAAGAGTTCTAATTTCCTTTTCTTTATTTCTTACCATCTAATTCAACTGTGATATGGGGTTGTTGTTGTTTAAACAAAAAACAAGTGTATAGCTTTGGCCTTTGCATTATCCTGCAAATATAAGGCATCCCTGGAAAGGAATAATCAAGATGGAATAGTTAGCACCAAGTTCAAATATTTTTTTTAACTTCTAAATAAACTAGCAAGAGACTGCTACTGTAGATGTAATTTACAGCTCTTGCAGCCTAAAAGATAGTCTGGCATGTAACAGATTTGAATTAAAAACTTGACTCGTGTAAAGAAAATTACTTTTAAAAAAAAGTAGATGTGATCACTATATGATAGATGTAGGATTGTCACTTCTAATTCCTCCTTTCCTTTTACAATCTAACATGCAGCCTACCCACACATATCTGAATTTAAAGTTTGTTTGACATTTTCAAATAATGTTTTCTTCAAAACTTCTTTCAGAACTTAATAACAAAACATTTTAATCTTAAAAAGTCCAGAAACTCCATTGAGAATGTATGGCCTAATCTTTGGGACCCTAAATATGGACTTTCCGGTTTAATGCAATGACTAATCAATAATCAGTTGATATGTACATACATTCTAAAGAAAAAGTGGTTTATTCCTCCTTTGTGTTTTTTTTCTCCCCAAAGGGCTTTTGCATGATAGGCTTTTGTATGATAATTTGGTCCACCTCTCTTCAAGAAAAATTAATTTACAGAAGTCTGTTTTCTCTCTCTCTCTAAATGATGTTAACAGAAAGATAACTAGAAATGGTTGGAATGATTAACTGGTTTGTTATCATAAATTCTTCAGAGCTAAAGAATGTAGATTTCACATAACAGATAATAAACATATTAACTAATCTTTATATTCTATACTTTGAGTACATGAAACAATAGCCAAAGCAAGTTTGCTCTTTAAGTGAAATACCATTGTAAGTGACCAATTGTGACTTCTGGCGGGGTGAGTCTGTTAAAGTGAGTTTTTGGTTGGTTTTATTTGTTAAGCAAGGCGACCATTCAGATAAAATTTGCTCTTTAAGTGAGTTAATCTCTAAGCGAGGCACTCTTTATGTGAGGTTTTACTGTACTAATAAAAACAATTCACAAAATGGTCCAAATTGGAAAGTAAATCCACCAGATTATAATCCCAATTTACAGTGAAAGTATGCATATACAGTGGTACCTCGCTTAAAGAGCATAATGCATTCCGCAGGATTTCTCTTTAAGCGAGTTTGTTCTTTAAGAGAAACACCATTGGAAGTGACCAATTGTGACTTCCGGGAGGGGGATGCGAACCCCAATTTATTTGTTAAGCTAGTTTTGGGTTGGTTTTATTTGTTAAGCAAAGCGAACATTCAAAGAAAATTCTGCTCTTTAAACGAGTTACTCTTTAAGCAAGACGCTCTTTATGCGAGGTTTGACTGTACAGTATTCTCTTTGCAATAAGTATTTATTAGTATGTGATTAGGGATCACTTCAGATGTGATAAATTTCCATTTTTGTGCTCTTTTTGTTGGCTACACATACAGCTATGTCATCGAGCTATGTGCATAAGCAGTTGTTTTGCATGGTGATTTTTTTAATTAATTAATTAATTTGCTGGGGGGGGCAGGCTTAGATAAAATTTTAAAGACATTATATAAAGATTATAGTCCTGTAGAAAATTCATTAATGTATGGACCTGTTTCTGACGGAATGCTAAAACAACCAACATCATGTGAATCTGAGTCTTCATGTCTCTTTCATAAACCCCAGTTTGTTACATTGAAAAATAAAATGCTTATTGAAACAAATCAGTACCAAGTTGGTTTGAGAACCTGACTTGGTGATGCAGTTGTTAAACTGCTGCCCAAACTGCTGTTGTAAATTTAACCATGACCCGGCTCATGGTTGATTCAGCCTTCCATCCTTTCAAAGTACATAAAATGAAGACCAAGCATGTTGGGGACAAAATGCTACTTACCTTGTGAACTGCCCACAGAGTGCACCAAGCACACTCTGTGTAAATGCTATTATTAATAAACCATTATTTAAGACAACAAGTTTGCCTTCATACCTAGCAAAAAAAGAGAGGAATTAGTGATTGTATGCTTCCATGCTTACCCACATAACTGCAACAGTTTGTTCTTACAGCATCAAAACTGGCCACCCAGTTAGTCAGACTAGTGAGACATCTCTTCAAGACTGACTGGGTGTCAGGGACCCCACAGGAGGATATATTCCCCACCTCTTCTAATTAGAAATACAGTACCAAGAATTGATTGTGGGATCTTCTGCATGCAGAGCATGTTCATGTGGTGGAACTTGACCCTGCATAATAAACATTCCAACCTATGCCCATAGAAGCATTTTCCAAATAAACATGATATGTCACATGCAGTGCATTGCCCTATTCAGTTGTGCAGCAGCCTTTCTGTAGACCAGGGGTTCCCAATCTAAGGTCCATGGGCCAGATCCAGCCCACAGCACCATTTCACGTGCCCCCCATCCTTCCAAGAAACAAAATGGCCACCCCTTTGAAGCTGTTGGGACAAAGTATCCACCCCCATCATGCAGGCAGGGCAAAATTGCTGTCCGGCCCTTGAAGCTGACTGAGAGAGTGTGACCAGGGGCCTGACTTGAAAAGTTTGGGAACCCCTGCTGTAGACCATCCTTTACTGAAGAGAAATAAAAACTCATTAGTTCAGTTGATCACTGCAGTTATCAAAAATGATAAAAGTCTATCTTTGTTAGCAGTGATCATAAGCTCCCACTACTGTGAAGTTCATTCCTTTTTAGACTTCCTTGCTGTTAAGTTATAATTAGGCCATAGATGGAGTTGATGTCTGAGTTTCCCCATCATTCCTTGCCAAGTGACTTAAAGTCAGTTTCCAGTCAGTTTTGCTACGAAACATCAGTATTCCAAATGCTAGAACAGGGGTGCCTAAACTTTTCAGGCCATGGGTCGGTCACATGGTTCAGGGAGCCAGTCACTATGGCCTGGGGGCCAGATGTGGCCCCCAATGCCAATTCACCCAGCCCATGAAGCCCTCGTCGCTCCATATGGGCACATTTTACTTTCGCTTCCAGGAGAGGGCTTTGTGGAGTGGTGGGATGTCAAAAATTTTACTACCCCACTGTGATGTCATCACAGTGTGGGCAGAGCTAATGTCATGACATCATGACACCATGATGTTGTGGGTGGGCCAAAGAAAAAATAATAATAAAATAAAAATAAGCACACACGCGCACACACACCTCAACCCACCCACCTACCCACCCACAACACAAACCCGTAAATTAAATAAATAAATAAATAAAATAAAAAATACATTAAAATAAACCCACCCACCCCAAACTCAAATCAACCAGAACTTTTAAACCAGAGCTTAAAGCTTATTCTGGTTAATCTTTTTCACACTAGATGGAAGGAACTACAGAATGAACTCACCACAAGATGGCTTCATTTTGGCACTTTTCAACTTTTCAACAGTTAAAGAAGTTAGGTACCAAGTCTTTGCCTAACCAGTTCTCTAGGATAATATGCCTTAATGTAAATGTAAAACAGCTGTACCTCCTTAACTGTTCTCCAATTGGAACAGCAATTGGAACTGCACAGGTGTAGCTTATTGATGAGGTAACTCCAAGACTTTGCTTAAAAACCCCAAGCCAGGCAGCCAGGCCTGCTGGCTGCTAGGCCTTTTTAGGAACTGTGGTAGTACGTCAATAACGGTAAAGGTATTAAATACACATTAAAATACACACAGACACACCACATTCAAAGGTGAGTCACTTTCCCTGGGGAGCAGGCTATAGGGAGCTCCAGGCTAGCAGCTTCTTTTCCTCCTTCCTGCTTGGGAGGACAGCAAGGAAGCTGTGCATACACGCCAAGCACTGTAGGGGTGCATGCACACCAAGTGCTTGGTGCACATGCGCAGTGGGGGAACCAGTGAAAAGGTAAGTTCCGAAGGTGGTTCCCCCCAAAAGCTGCTACCGGTTCGCCGGGACACCGGGAAAAGTTACTATCGGTTCTGGTGAACTGGTGCAAACCTGTTACATCCCATCACTGGCTTTGTGGGTCAGATGAATTGGCATCAGGGGCCATATCTGGGCCATGGGCCATAGTTTGAGGACCCCTGTGCTAGAAGGTTAATTGTAAAAGGTAGACTTTTAAAATGTTTCAGCAGGTGTTCATCAGAAAGATCCTCCTCAAAGATTGTGGTATTTTTGAACCACAATCAGGTATACTCCAGGCAATGTCCACCTTGTGCCAGCTAATCTTTCTCATACTAGGTTGGGTGAAAAGGACTGCAGAATGAACTCACCAAAAGGTGGCTTCATTTTGTCAATTTAACATCTGGCCTAGACATGGAAGAAGAAGAAGGTGTTCATGTGAAGTTTTTATTAGCCATAAATCAGTTATATTAAGCCATTATATCTTTAAGTGATAATCACTTCAAAGGAAGCTAATGTGCATTTGTAGACAGATATCCTGAGATGCCAAATTGTTTGTAGGTGTCAGCATAATTATGTACTGTGATGCCACTTGTTAACCATGTTCATTTACTGGATATTCCAGGTAAATGGTCAGCAGCTTATCTCCCTGGAGCAGGCAGGGAGGTTAGAAATCCCGAAATGGGTAAAAAAATGGACTTTTTTAAAAACTCATTTCGGGCTCCCCTGCCTGCTCTAGGGAGATAAGATAAGCTGCAGATAAACCACATTTCTGCTACAAAACCACACCCTGCTAGAAACTGTAACAAGCCAAAAACGTCAGGATTTGAATCCTGACATTTTGACTCATTGTAGCTTGCAGCAGTGTGGGGGAACTTCAAAAATAGCGCGCAACGGGTCTCCCGACCTCCCTAGAGCCGATTTTTGAAGTGGAAACAGCTTATTTTTGAAATGGAAACAGGAAACCTTTGGAAACAGCTTAGATCAGCTCCTCTGATCTCGCTGGAGTAGGCAGGGGGAATCAGAGATCCCGAAATGGGTTAAAAAAAGTCTGTTTTTTTACCCATTTTGGGATCTCTAACTCCCCTGCCTGCTCCAGGAAGATAAGTCTTTTAATACTAGCGTGGGGGTGGGTGGGTATTCCCCCCCCAACCACCCGTCACCCCCACGCTAGCATTAAAAGGAAGAAAATCCAGAAGCTCTTTGAGGCTGCAGCAAGCCGGAATGTCGGGATTCGAACCCTGACATTCTGGCTTGCTGCACTGGCTGAGGATGTTGGGGAAGCCCAGAAACAGCTTGGATTGGGTCTCCACACCTCCCTGGACCCGGCGGGGGGGGGGGGGTCAGAGACCCCAAAATTGGGGTCCTTTTTTTTACCAATTTTGGGGTCTCTGACCCCCCCGCCGGGTCCAGGGAGGTGTAGAGACCCAATACAAGCTGTTTCTGGGCTTCCCCGATGTCCTCAGCCAGTGCAGCAAGCCAGAATGTCAGGGTTCGAATCCCGACATTCTGGCTTGCTCCACTGGCTGAGGACGTCGGGGAAGCCCAGAAACAGCTTGGATCGGTTCCCCTGCCTGCTCCAGAGAGATCAGAGGACCCGATCTACAGCTGCAGGGTGGCTGGGGAAGCTGACGGGGACTCCCTGTCGGATTCCCTAGCCACCCGCTCTTGCCTGCGCAGCTGTGGGGTAGCTGGGGAAGCCGACGGGGGAGCCCCCCGTCAGCTTTCCAGCCTCCCCACCCCTGCCTCCGTAGCTGCAGGGTGGCTGGGAAGCTGAACAGAGAACCCCGTTCAGCTTTCCAGCCTCCCTGCTGCTAAGAACGACTGTATCGGATAACGTTAAAAACGCGTTATTCGATACAAGATTTTTCCGAAAATCTTGTAACGTTATGCGGTTTTCACGCTATACGATACTCGCGTTATCCGAGGTATTACTGTATATACTTGACTGTAAGTCGTCCCGAATATAAGTTGAGGTACCTAATTTGGACCTCTAAAACTAGGTATGAAAAGGAGAGGTCCAAAAAAATGAGTGGAAGCAGCCTCTGTGACCTTAGCCCTGCTTACAAAAGATGCTTCCACATGATTGTCACCACAGAGTTCTCCATTCGCAACAGTCTTCTAGCTGTCTGTTTAATACTTCCTTGGGGAAGAATTATGCAGACAGCTTCCACCGTTTTTCAGACTGCTTTTAGGCTGTTGTTTTTGTATGTGTTATAATACAAATAATAGGCATCTCAGAAGTATCTTAAAGGCTGTCTGCCAAACCAATAATAAATTACTTGACTTGAATTATTTGACAGCTCAAGTGTTTGACAGAATATTTTTCCCCAAGCTGTTTTCCTTTATGGTATCACTGCTATTAACATTTACAGTTAGTTCATAAATTCAGAAGTGTTCTGGGTAATTGGAATGACTTTATAGTCATCAAATTTAAGAGAATATTGTTGAAATAAAGAATCAGTCAATACCAACTTTAAGTAGAGTTATATTACTTTAAATAAATCAAGTGAAACTGCTTTCCTAACTCAAATGACTTGTTGGTCTATCTATATCTAGTCCAACATTGTGTGTTCTATATAATGCTGCATGTCTTTTCCACATATGCTGCCTGATTTTTTCTTTTTCTAGTAATTACTGCAGGTTAAGTCTGGAGAATTATAAAACAGGTGTTCAGTCATTGAGCTACTGTTTCTCCCATTACTGTATTTTCATAAGGAAAGCAAAAGAAAAGAGAAAGCTTGTAACCCAACTTTTGGAAAAGGTGTTTGTTATATTATTCATTGTTCCAAACAATATAAATGACAAGTAACAGTATTAGAAAGTACTTATTGCTTACATTAGTTTCAGAAAGAGAAATACCAAGATAAACAATGCAAATGTAACACTTAACACTTGTATATTATAGCAAGGATATATGGATATAGTACTGTATAGTGTAATTGCATATAAGTGTAACAAAATAGCTTAACATACAAAATGGCATTGGTTAACTACATAGTAACAAGGTAGCAAAGAAAATCTGTTTTATTTTAAAGTATTGTACAGTAATTTCTTCAATACAGTGCATTGAGGCAAACTTTATAATTACAAGATTAACAAAAATGTTAAAACAGGTGTGTATAAATTGCCAGTAGTATTACTTAAAGCACTTATTACTTATAATTTATTTTAATAACAGAGATAAAAACAAACAAAAAAGGATATTTCAAATACATCACTAACAAAACCTATATTCTCAGTTATATAGTCAAGGAAGAGTTAACACTGCTTCCTAGTCACAGCAAGTTAACTATAGTAAAACCTCTATAGTTGACCATCTCCCTAAATTGACCTAATTTTCATAGAGTGAACATACACCGTATGTACACAATAGAAGGCCAACCTCTCTGTATTGACCACCTCTGTAAGCTGTATCTTGACCACCTGGACCACAGTACTAATTTACTCTATAGCTTGACCAGATGAGTCCAGTCTGCACCAAGAGCAAGAAAAGTGAAATGCAGAATTGGTAACAATGAATTTATTTCAAGAAGAAGACAAAATAATACAATATTTTTCTTTTGATTCAGCAGTTTAACAATGGTAATTATGGATTGATTTTGTAACACAAATTGCACATTTTTTCCACTTCCTTTTTTCCCCTTTTTTCAGGAGTGATTTTTAAAAAGCCAATGGTAAAATGAAACAAATGCACATACAACACAGTCATAATCAAGCTGTGTGATTAATAGTGTGCAATCAACAATGAATCTAACCATTATGAAAGGAAGAAAACCAAGAAAGAGAAGGGCATATAGGCAGAATTGAGAATGATTTCTCCATTTACATCATAAAAAGAGTAAGAAGCAGATTAAAATTGACTTTTTTCAGAAGGAAGGATCAAACCATGAGAAAGCAATACATATGTAGTGCGGTATGAATGACTTCCCTGTGTTTTCACTATGCGTGTTTCTGTACAACATCCACTAATAAGAATAAAATGAGGCATGTGTACATATATAAGTTGTTCTATATGTTGACCACTCCATCTGAATGACCACTTTCCCTCAGTGGTCAACCTTCAGAGGTTTTACTGTACCTGTACTTTAAAAATCAAAAGTGAAACCAGAAGAAAAACCACTCTTGACTTAACAGTAAATTCAGTTAAAGTAAGAGACTCAGAGGCGTAGCTACCACCGTATCTGCCGTATCAATTATACGGGGGCACCGGGCCACGGGGGCCCCCAACGTGCGTAAGCAAAACAAATCTTTACCCTTCCTAGGGCCCCCCAAACAAATTTTTATACGGGGCCCTGCCAAGGCACGCTACTCTTCTGAAGAGACTTAATATTTTCAATGTTTAAACTATAAAGAAAGCATTTTGGTTCATTTTAAGTAAGATAAAATGCATTAATATTGTAAAAAAGAAAAAAAGAAAACTGAATTATAGGACAATTTGTTGAATTAAAAATAATGCTATCTCTGATTTCAGTGAGACCCTGTTATTTCATTGTTTTGGATCTTGAAATTACAAAAACCATAAACATACCCTCTTTTGGTACAATGCCCAGACGATCCATGTGATAGCTAAAAACAGCAGGCCAGGTTTTTGAGCAAGCTGGCATAAACCAGTTGCTGATTTAAAGTGTTGAGAAACCTTACTTTTATACTTTAAGAGGCATGACGTACTTCATTTCCCTCTCCTTTATCTCGGCTATCTGGCCCCTGCTTATTTGAGTAATGATTGCTATGCTGGTAACTGTTTGCTGGCCAGCATGAGTTATCTCCTCCCTCCCCCTCTAACCTCTTCATCCTCAACTGCACTGCTGAACAGCCCTTTTTGGCTTTAGTTGACACATGTAGGTACATGAGCAAAGCATCATGCATTGCTTTTATAGAATGATTCAATGCCACCTTTTAATTTTATGAACTTTGACATATTTTAACACTAACATCTTGTCCAGACAGAGTATGGACACAACAAGACAATCAAATGTTGAGGCACAACCATTTCTTTTAAAATGAGTCATAGCTTTTTCTGATATATATAGTCAAAGGCTTTGCTGTAGTCTCTAAAGTGTATAAAAAGTCTGCCACTGTCTTCTTCAGAAAGTCTTTGGTAAGCTC
This sequence comes from Furcifer pardalis, assembly GCA_030440675.1. Taxonomy (NCBI): domain Eukaryota; kingdom Metazoa; phylum Chordata; class Lepidosauria; order Squamata; family Chamaeleonidae; genus Furcifer; species Furcifer pardalis. Next base: position 29,940,465 of record CP126892.1, read on the forward strand.
TGGCAGCCATCATGTATTTGTACTGTGGTGTAGAGTTTAGTCCACCATGAGGACTATCAATGCTATCAATAGCATAAATACCTAAACTCTGCAACTGGAAAGGCTCTCAGTCTTTTTTTTTTTTTTATGTTATCTGTTGTCGAATTGCAAATGGAAGGATGAGTCGTTGGAGAGAAAGAACAAAATCATTCTCATTTGTGTATTCCCAGTCACTATTGGTAGGCAAGAAAGCTGGACAGGGAAAAAATGATTTGTTTGAAATATGATACTGGAAGAATAAATCTAGAGTAAATCAAGCCTGAACTATCTTTGATGGCAAAAATGATGAAATTGAGGCTGTCCTACTTTGGGGAGATTATGAGAAGGAAACGTTTTCTGGAAAATACAATTATGCAGGGAAAAGTTGAAGGTAGCAAGAAAAGTAGAAGACCAAATATGAGACAACATCATTCCTTAAAAGAAGCCAGAGTTTAGAAGAGCCATGCAGGGCTATTGAGGACATGAAATTTTGTAGATTTCTCATTCAATAGAGTTCATGTAAGTCTGAGATGACTTGCCACCCTGTAACAATAACAACAAACAACTTGTTGTTATGTGCCATCAAGCCACATCCAACATTCAATAATCCTTAGGGCTTTGAAGGTATGGGAGATATTTAAAGAACAGTTTTTACCCCCCCCCCACTCCATGAATATCCATAGATAAATGGGGATTTGAACTCAAGTCATCTGAGTCCCAGTCTGACACTCTGTCTAGTGGCTCTCCCTTTAACATCTGCTGCATGTTGACATAGTTTTGTCTTTTCATGGTGTGATAACCATCAGTTATTGCTGACAGGGGTAAGATTTATAGATACAGTATGTGGTACTCTTTTATGGTCCTCAGTGATTTACATACACATGCACTTGCAGACACACACAATACAGATATAGGAATTGTTTGGGGTTGGGGTTTATTTTTTAGTTCTGTCTGGGATGCAGTGTCTGAATATTTGTAAGAATCACTCCAGCAAAGGTGCTTGCCTTTCTCTCATCCAATAAAAGAGTGAGGGTAATGTATGTTTAATGCAAATAAAACCGGAGCTGGAATTAATATGCTAAAAAAAGTCTCAGAGAAGTATAAGAATACTGTATAACAATTGAATTTTGTTAGTTTTGCCTTAAATGAGGCATTGGTTTAGTGTTTTGAACCAAATAAACATTTGGTCTTCTTCTTCTTCCTTATCTTTTAAATAGTGAAACTTGTGCATATAGTGGTGAAAGATTTACTAGGATGTTTTATAGAAGATGCAGATAGTAATAATAAACTTCAATGCTTGGGTTATATAGCTAGGAGCAAAATGTTTCAATTAATACTTCTGGAACACAAGAGTCTGTGTTTCAGTACATAATTGAACAAAACACAATATTGCCCATGAGTAATTAGAAACAAGCATTAAATATGCAAATCTTTTTTTAGCAAGGGAAATAACTGCTTCTCTAATAGAGATATGCACCTGAGAGGCAGATTGTTTCAAACCTAAGATCTGTCTTTCACCTCTAACTTTAATATGAATCCCCTATTTTTTAAAAAATACCATATATGCTGCCTTTCCCCCCCCTTGGTCCTATATCTTAGTTTGCTCTTTCTTTCCCTTCACAGTTTTGCATAGATTTTTTTTTGTTTCATTAAAACAAAAAGGGGCTGTTGTTGCAATGACCTTACATCAGCACTTGAGCCATGAAGTGAAAGCAATTTTGATGAGGCCTCTCATTTTAATTTTGCTCTGCTTAATGTAGCATCTTGGAAGGAAACGAGGAAGCATCGAAAGCTAAGGAAGCTAGTGAGGAAAGCATACAGTTACTACCTCTTACTACATGCCTTTAAATATCTCACTGCAGAGGAAAATAAAGACAGTCTAAACAAACCTATTTTTTCCTTTCTGGCAGTGTACATTCAAGATATTTTGCTGCTGGAAACAGAGTCTCCCTCAACTCCAGCCATCACTTTTAAAAGTGCTTTAGTATTCCAGTGCCAATACCTGGCTTCTGGCCCTCATTGCTATTTAATTGTAACAAGAGTCTGGTTGCCACATCTTGTGTGTTGTAGGATCAGTCCTACTTCCTGGTCCTGCTGTTCATTATTGTCTCATACATAGCAGGGCAACCAAGTCTTCAAGAAGAAAGAAAGATTTTCAAAAACATAATTTGTCCCATTCTTGTGACTCGCAATGAAATTGTTGCACTAGCTTTCATGGGTGGTAGTTGCAAATACATATAGAGGTAGACATGGATTTTGAGACAAAGATATGTCTGAACTGCCTGCAGTGTCAGAACTATTGTTACTCTGTTCTTTTGGATATGATCCACATATGCTGCTTGGACACAAATATCAAGGGAAGGAAGAGGATTTTCTGCTACTCACTCTTAATCTCTAACCCATTAAGCTCCAAATGGAACAAGATTTAAATGGATGGTCAAGTTTTTTTTTCCTATGAAGAGCTGTTGACCACCTTCAAAAGTTAGGGGTGTTCTGCTTCAGGACCCATATATAAGATATTAAGCTAAGAAGGGAGAATGCAGTCACTTCCTTGAAGGGAATTATTAGTTAGATTAACTTTAAACCAAGCACCAGGCTAAGATAACTTACAAGGAAATAAAATGTATTGTTTGGTATTTTTTATCAAAACATGTCCTTGGTAATTAAACAGATTTGACAGATGGAAACTTTAACCTAGTAGGTGCTGTTCCTTTATTGTACTTTTAATGTCTGTCTTCACCATAATCATGTTGCTATTGCAAAATAATAATAATATGGAAATTCTGTAGATGGCATATGTGATTTTGCTGACAGTTCATTATGCACTCAGACATGCCCAGACTGTTCAGACGTTTATGTGACAGATAGCTATCAGAAAGCAGGAGAAACTGCTTACACAGTTGCTGCTGCACAGATATTCTCTCACAGTAGGTTTGGAGACTTTATATTTTAAGTGTTTTTTAAAAATTATTTGATTTTAACATTATTAACATTTTAAGCCCTCTTCATCCGATTCTTTGGTAGACAGATATAAGATAAATAAGTTTTGCTTGGCTGTTGTTATCATTCTTAGTCTTCATAATGGAAAATATAGACTTTAAAGGACCCCAAATTCATTTACAAAGTGATTACCTTGCTAACACCAATCTATTTGTAATTGTCAACTGACATCTTTTATTTGGATTTTTACTCATAACATTATGAAAGAGAATAGATGGGAGAAAAGTAGGAGTTAAACTGGTATACATGCCAACAAAAGCACTTTATGAAACAAAGAGTCAATTTAAAAAAGGTATTCTAATTAAATAAATCATGAACTGAAGCAGAGACTGAACACTCTACTATTTTTTCCTAAAAGAAGCTGCGTTTTTCCTGAAAGAAGCTGCATGTAGCGTTTAATTTCAAGTTGAAATTGATGTAAACATGCACCATTCATGTAAATATGCACCATTCCACTCAGCCTGTGCCACCCTCATAACTCCCAGAAGTGGAAGTAAAACATGCCCGCACATGCACATAACATGCCTGCACTTGTGCATAAGGCTTCCATAAATGAACCGGTGGCTGTCATAAATGCATTTACAACAGCCACAGATGCATTTTGTGGTGTGTGTGTGTGTGTGTGTGTGTGTGTGTGTGTGTGTGTGTGTGTGTGTGTGTGTGTGTGTGTGTGTTTGGGGGTGGACCATGTGACTGGCCTACACCACGTGACCTACCTGCGGCACTAAAAGTTTGGCCACCCCTGTTTTAAATGGTGATTTAAATTTGAATCAAACCAAGATTTGAAAAGAACAATTGCCTGCATCTAGTGACACAGGTAAGACAAAATCACCTTTTATGAGTCATAACTAAGTTAGATGTTTGGATGGAATGAGCCCATACTATTTATAGTTCCTGTGCCTTTGAATGGCAGGATGTTTGAAAGTAGTTGTACCAGTTTCACTGATGCATCACTGGAAAATTGTTAACTCTGTAATCTGTTTGGCACCCTTTAATCAGAGCTTGGAACATTATTTTTTAAAAGTAGTATGAACATCAGCCAGTGCATTTTTAATAGTTACTCATATGACCATGAGAATGACCACCATCTTAGATTTCAGAGTTTAGATTTTCAGATTTTAGCATTATGGATGTTTTGATAATGGGTTTTTAAGTGGGCCCTTAATTCTTTAGTGTAACTATTTTTAATGATAGCGGACCATTTCATTGTGATTGTGGGTTATGATTGTGAGCCACCCAGAGTTGCTTAATTGATAGGTGCAGCCATATAAATCTAAATAAATAAATAAATAACTTCAAAAATAACACATTTGTGTGACACATTAGTAGCATGTGATTTTAACTGCTGCTGCTGCTGCTGTTACTACTCCAATTTAAAATCTATTTTAAAACTGAATAAAATGACCACTTGAGGCCACCAAAATGACAACTAATTAGATATTAACGGGTGTGATTAGCAGTATTCCTGGTATATCTTTTTGTCAAACAATTTCTTACCCTGCTTGCCCCCAAAAGCATATGTTGCCAGCATTGTCAGTCACTTGTTCCTAAGCAGTGCCTCCAAACACCCAAGGTTGTGTACCTTTGAAATGCAGTTACAACTATCTCCCTCTATCATCCACACTTCTTGAGCCAGAGGTTTTAGTCCCTTAGGCATAATTTCTGCTCTAACATTGCCACCTCCACACTGTTAGTACTGCTACTGCTATGGTTGATTCTGTTGCTGCTACTTAGATTCTGAGTTTGACCATTTGGTTGAAAAGCAGACTATTCTCCTTGAGCCATTCACACAGCACAAGGAAGGGACTACAGCAGAAGAGTAGTTTTTCATATCGTTGTTTGGTAGAACTAATTCTACAGTTGTAGAATTTTAAGTGGAATCTCCCCTTATGCACATTTTTTTTTAAAAGTCCACTTCTCTTTACCTACATTTCTTTGGATCAAACAGTTGTATAGTGAGTTAAATGCATTGCATTACTTTCACTTAGCACTGGTAGAATTTTCTTGGGAAATGCACAATCAAGTTCAGTATAGGATACACTAACACTATAACAAATCATGGAATTATCAGCAGCTCCATTACCTCAGTTTGAAATTCTCCTTATTATCTTATTGTGTTTTATGGTCCAGTTGCTTTGACTTGAACTTTTGCTGGCAAAGAACATGTTGAACCTGCTGTTAGCATGACTAGTGCACTGTTTTCAGCTTAGGAAGAAAACAAACATGAGATTTGAGCAATGAATCCAGTTTGTAGCTTGCTTTCCATACATACTGACATAGTAGCAAATTTAAAAATAGCTCATATATTACTTTCTTTGGCCCCAAAGCTTCAAACTATGGCTTTCTTTATAAAAATGTTTCAATGTAGCACATGCAAGAATGACCAATGAAATTGTGGGATATTTCTCTGTGTGTGCCAAAGGTGCATAATGATATGATTAAATAATTCCTGCACATAATATGAACCCATAGAATACAGTGCATCTGCCTATACTGTATACATAAAAAGTAATAAATAAATTTAAGCTCCTTGCTTTCCTGTTCACAAATATGTTAAATATTTATACCATACTTGTCCCTAACATCCATTGCTTCAGCATTGCTACTTGTCTTGATTGCTTTTTTATGATTTATTAGTGCCAAAGAGAAAGAAAATGGGCAGAATATCAATGAATAATAATAGGAGCATTTCTCATTTTGCTAATCTGTCTCTTAGATTTTAAACCCTCAGTCATTCAGTATTTTAGATATGAACAAATAACAAATATTCTGTTCAGACTGATTAATTCAGTGCATTCATCTATTCTAAACTGTAATTATGTTTCTGATCATAGTTATGTTGATTTTTTTGTATTAGTAGTCAGCCAGGAAACATATTCTGAGTACAAAGAGCACTTGTTTTATACAAATTAATTTTGATTAATTCTGTTCCTTGTACAATTTTTTGTTTGTGACCTTTAGCTATAGTCAACAAAAGTGTTCTGTGCTAGTAATTTTAAAACATAGTTTACAGCATATCAGCTATCCATGCCTTAAAATGATGTTAATAAAGATGCTATAAAATATGTCAATAAATTATTGTCACTTTAGTCAATTATCAATGAGACCCCCTAGAAATTAATTTCACCACCATGGACTAAATATTTGGGACAAGCATTTGCATTCTCTATATCTGAAGAAGTCAGTTTTGGTCTATAAAATCTGAAACGTGTCCATTCTTTAATTTATAAACATCATTGTCAGAATATTAAGCAGAAGGTATGCACCAGGAACAGTTTCATCTGCAGATTTTCAAATACCACATGGGGAGCACAGATTAATGTTATCTGTTCATCTGTCCTTGTCCTGTTGCAGCGTATACTGCCCCAGTCTGGAGAAATTCTGTCTGTGCTAGTGAAGTCAACATGGCCCTTTATTTAAAAGGCCTTATACAGTAGTTACAGGCTGTTTAAAACCAATGCCTGTTAATAAAATCTTTTCACTCATGGGGTGTTAGAAGACAAGTAGCAGCAGAAGTTGAGAAGAAAAGGCAAGAAACAGACTCAAGACATCCAATATTTGGACTTCAACATCATCCATCAAGGTTGAAGGCAAGGAAGAGCTTCCTAAAAACAACACCAATTCCATCTACAGCTGAGGCTCATTGAACTGAACTGTGGGAAAGAATATAACTGGAGGGTTAGGGGCGACGAAGGAGAAACCAGCAGCAGGTTACCATCTCCAATATAAGACATGGAAGACATTGAATAGGCTGAGAACTGGGGTGACATGCAAAACAAGCCTAAAGAAATGGGGCCATATTGACCATGACAAACAATGTGAATGTGGTGAGAGACAAGACTTTTAACATCGGTTAATTTTGCCTGAACAATATGATATCGAGGATTTGTTTGAAGCAAATGACAGTGCTATTAAAACTGCTGAATATTAGAAAAGTAGAATGTGAAGATGTAGACATGGAAATTATGAATGCATACGTGTATAGAGGATTAGTGTTTGTTTTTTAATTACATTGGTTTTAAATCTTAGTGCTTCAGACTCAGATGAATGAATAAATGAATGCTTGGGAATCTAGAGTATGGAAATTAAAATTGATGAAAAACCCTTCACATTCTCAATGAACCTAACAAAACTGCAGCGCAGGCCCATTTTGTAAAACTTGGCTCCCTACTAGCCATTATTTTAACAGTTACATTAATTTTATAAGCAGGTGCCTCTCATGTTGATTTATGGAGGTGAGATGTTAATCTAGCAATTCTATCCAAATGTACTTGTTGGGTATGCTATTTTGGAAGGTTGTAATTTTTATTCTTTTTATATAGTACATTCTTATTTAAATAAACTAAAATAAATAATAGTCTTGGGCCAGTCTTGGCCTGGAATGATATACTGTACATATATTTATTGTGTTTTTAGTTTCTTGTAAGCCGCCCTGAGTCTCTTGATGAGGGCGGGATATGAATGTGATTAATAATAATAATAATTGTTGTTAATCTAACTCTAGGTTCCCAACTGTGGTGTTACAGTCCATCTCTCATCACCCCTACCAGTCTTATTTTCTCTTAATATTTTAAAATATTGGCTGAAAGTTTGTTGCATAGCTGCATACATGTAGAAGGAAACCATGCAAATGGCAGAAAAATTATGAAGGGGGAAGTAGTATTCATGAATCACAATTGCAATCATGGACCATGAGATCAATTATGCAACCATGACTTCATTGTACAGACATGAACCATGCAATCAGTCCTACTACCTCAACATGGACCATACAACTATAGTATGAACCAGACAATCAATCATGCACTGCTGATTGCCTGGGCAAAAGACCCAGCATAGTTCCATAGACATAACGTCAAGTTACACCACTGTTTTCCAACCTTTGGTTTTGGGATTTCAATTCCCAGAAGCCTAAGTCAGTTCCCCAAAGCACTGATCAGCCAATGTACTGACTTAGGCTTCTGGAAATGGGGTGTGGGCTCCACATTGTGAAGCACTGAGTTACACCAACTTGAACAGGATTTCAGCCATTATTTAGTATTTTAAAAGCCAAACACTGGCCTCTAAAATAATCTTTGCTTTCCAGAATGCCTTTATATATAAACCCCAGATGATTCTTAGAAAACAAATATGTTGGTGGCTTCTGCCCACCTTCTTTTGTTTGAAATATATGTGGTGTATAGTTGTGTGTGTGTTCTCTGAGCATCAACACTTTCTGGCCATAAGAAGAGATAATGTGTTTTAACAAGGCAAATGTAAGACTTGACAAGTGGTATCAGATTGCAGCCGCTCCGTCTGCTCAGTTCTTAGCTAAGTTATTTTTCTTTGAGTCCAGTCAGTTTACCATTTGTGCTGGATTAGGATGGAGCAGTTTCTTTTAGCATCACCAATTTGTTTTGTCTTATTTTCTGTTGAAATTAACCAGTGTATATCTTTAATGTTTCTTCCTTTTCTGAATCTAGTTGGAACATCTGGCATTTCTTGCACCATATATGGTGAATTATTTTTAATGAAATCTTATGTTTCATATTGTTTATATAAGAAATTAAGACAATGGGCCTGTGGTTATTGTACACTCTGGCATCTCCTTTCTTTTATGAAATCCATACATAATGTTGCTAGGCTGAGAGCCACTGTTGTTTCTTTCGTCTGACAAACATGTTTTGAAACATGACACCTTCAGAATTCTAGGAGTACCTACCAGTCCCCAAATGATTGGGGGTCACCTATTTAGACCAGTTATAGAAATGTGACAATCTCCAGTTGTGGTTAGATTGTAACTCTCATCGGCCCTAATTAATGTAGGTGATGATGTGGGCTCATGAAAGTTGAAGTCTTATCAACATCAGAAAGACATCTTTTGCTTTATGCCAAAGAAGGAGAAAATCAGATGCCCATCAATTGCTACTATCAGGAAATTGAATTGTCTACCTCAAGACAAATGAAAATAGTACCCTCTCTGATTTCCAGGGAGTGTGAAGTTCCCAAATTGTCTGAATGCAGTGGTAGTAGGAGCCCAGATTCTTCTCTTGCCAAGTTATTACATGGTAAATTTCAGAATTCTCCATTGACCTAAGTAGCATCTTCTTGATTTAGAGGCAAATCTAATGAGACGGGGGGGGGGGGAGGATAGAGACCCTGGAAGTGTGTCGATAATCATTTTTCTCCCAACAAAGTTTCTTGTCTATGATTTACAATTATAGATGTTTTACATTTTCAATTCAGATCAGAGGATAGCAGAAAATGTCTTCATCATCTTAGACTGAGCTTGGTCTTGCAATTCAAGGGTTCTCTTTAGGAAGCAAATGATACATATGTGAGCTCTTTTTCAGTGCCTGAGGGCAGCTTTAGTTTTCATTGCTTCTCTAATGTTGGGAAAAGTAATTTGAGTCAGTCAAGATGAAAGGCTTTGTAGAAATGCAAATTACTGCTGTTATTGTGGTATTATATCGCAGAGACAACTGTTGCCATAACACAAAAAGACTGACAGCTTTATTCTCCCCAGTGATGCTCAAAAGCTTTTTGTAACATGAATAGTACACAGTGATTGAAAGTAATTGGGGGGGGGGGGGTGTCCCCTGCTACTTCATGGCAAGTATTTCCTTCTCAGTATATATGTGTGAACTTTCATCAGTTATTTCACAACAGAGCTAAACAAAAATTGCCACACATGACTATCACCAAACAACAAAGGACAGAGAGTATAGGCAACCTTACATATTAAGGGCTATAATAAATTAGTTACTTTTCCTTTTAGTAGAGTATCTTGTTATATTTTGGGTATTTTTCCTTTTGTTTCCTGTATTTTAAACATTTTTCCCAATGTTATTATAAAAATTTCAAAAGTATATTGTAAAAAAATCCTACGTTTCTCTGTATTCACTTTGGATTTATTCTATCTAAATCTGTTTAAGATTGCTGTCTTAAAACTTTTAGCATAAGAACAGATAGTGTGCATAAAGCAATGAGTGTGGCTAGGAAGAAGATTTTATCTTCAGGTGTTTATCTTTACACTGAAAGAATGAACTTGGATCAGGAAGTCTTCAGCAGACATCACATATTGATTCAATGGTACCTATGGTCCTGAGCTTAGAAAATGGGATGGGACCCTACACCTCCTAGAGCGCTGCATCAAGTTTGCCAATGGCCATAGTTTTACTGTGATCTACCTAAAACATGCATTTGTTCAAAGGCTATAATACTGTTTGGTACAACAACTATCTACCCTTACTCTATTCCAGAAACAGTTTCTTCAGACAATTGCTTTCTGCCATTCCACAGTGAATGTTATTGTGAACCATCTAGATAGGCAGAATAAAAATGAAATGAATGAATGTAGCTGTAATTGTGTCTATTTTCCTTTGCACACACAGTGTTGTGGCAGTACTCAAGCTAAGTGGTCAGGGGAATGGCTGCAAGCAAAGCTGAGCATGCTGCCAAACTATGTATCATAGCACTAAAGCAAGAGATCGTTTAGAAAATAAATTCAACACTTTGGGGAGTGTAAATTGAGACCTCACTGGTGGGTGGGCAGGTGGAGTGCTTTCCTTTTAGTAGCAGAACATGCTCTGATTAAGATATCACCTTAGGCTAGATCCCTGGACATGCCACATTACGTCTATACTGACACAAACAATCATAGACAGCCCAGTTGATACAAATCAACTTGATTCCAAAAGTAGAAGCTCACCTGGCAAGAGAAAACAACTTATATATTAGTAGTTAAAAAGGCCAGGTCGATTCATCTTTAGTTGTACATCATGCAGTCATCAGTAAAAATATCAAATCTAGCTATGCCAAATCTGACACAATATGTTATTTGCCAGTGTAGTCACCCACTAAACTAAGAATAAATTGTCTTTAAGCTTCGTGAGTGAGCAGGAGTCTGAATATGAATCTCTGCAACCTGGCCAATGTAAACCTGTACTGTAAACTCTTTCCCTGTACTGTAATGTAAACTCTTTCCCTGTACTGTATTTTGAAATACAATCATTATTTTTCTTGATTTAACTTTGGTTTGTTCTGCTGGAATTGCATGATGGTGTGTGTCAAGAATTTCTGCACACCTATTCAGTGACTTGCTTCTGCTCCTCCCACTGTTTGTAGGTTCTGTGCTTGGAAAGGAAAAGGCACATAATCAAGACAGAGCGAACTAATATGGTTGGGTGAGAGACAGCCCAGTCTAATTACATAAAAATAAACCCTCTCTTTTCAGGATATGAAATCTATGAGATTAATTTAGAGGCAGTCTATACAGGAACAAAGCCTACTGTTTAGGTGGGTTGGTCCAATCACACATATACTGCAATAGGCCAGTCTGCCTCAACCAACCCATTTCGAGACTCTGTTGGGGTTTAAACTAAATTGCCCTACTTTGTTGTAATCCTGTCCGCAGCATATACAGCATACACACTGGGGATAGAATAAAATAAAATGGGGGTCACATAATTCAGTTGATGGGCTTGTTGGCTCATCTGACCCCTCCCTCTCATTGTATGAATTTTTTAATCTTTTAACTTGCTTAGTTTTAATATTTTAATATTAATTTTAACTGGATTTTTTATTGTGTTTTTATGTCTCTTTCAACCTTTGTTAGCCGCCCTGGGTCTCTTTGAGGAGGGCGGCATATAAGTCTGTAAAATAAATAATAATAAACAAATAAATAATAAAGATCCCCCCAAAAAAGGTTCAAAGCACTGTTCTTCCCCTGCTAATGATCAAAATCCAATCAGTGGGCGGCAAGTAATCTTTTTACATCTGATGGAAGAAAGGCTCCACTCTCCTCGTCAGCTGCAGAGCAGCTGTTTGAGACTAATGGGGCCCATGCTGTTAGTAATAATAAAGTTTGTGTCAGAAATTACTCTGGGTTGAAAGGATTTTTGCTAGAGAAACTGCTCAGGAAACACCCAAATGAGGCTCAGTGATATCACGCAGGCTTTAGCCACCTGGGGCGAAGACCAAACTCGCCACTGCCCCCTGACCCAGTTAACCCATCACTGCCTGTGCCAAGGCCCCCTGGGCCAGACCCAGGTCAGTGAGAGCCCCCAATGGTCAGCTGGGTGGGCAGGTGGGTGGGGCGGGCAGGCGAGGTGAGGCCAAGCCCAGGTGCCTGCTAGACCTCCAGCACCAGGGACACAAAGAGGGATAGGCCCGGCCGCCAGCACAGCAAAAGGGCCATCTTTTGCATGGGAAGTCCGGGTCCCTAAGCCCAGGCAGAAGGAGGCCAAAGCGGTGGGGACATTTTGCCACCCCTTGAAAATTGCCACCTGGGGCCATCCACCCCCTGGCACACACACACCCCGCTACGCTTCTGATGAGGCTCCTTTCATTTCTCCAAGATCTGGTCGTGCTGCACTCGGGTATCGAACCCCAGCCTTCCAGTCTCCAAGCTTAGTGTCTTAACCACTAAGCCACTACAGGGCTGCAATCTGTTAGTAGACTCACCATACACATGCAGAATGAGCTGAGAAACTTTTTATTTGTTTAAAGCAGGGGTGCCCAAACTTTTCCGGCCCGGGCCAGTCATGTGGTTCAGGGAGCCAGTTACTACTGCTCAGGGGATGGATGTGGCCCCCGATGCCATATGGGTGGCCATATGGGCACATTTTACTTCTGCTTCCAGGAGCAATGAGGGCTTCACAGCCCGGATGAATTGGCATTGGGGGGGTCACATCAGGGGCGCCAGGCCATAGTTTAGGAACTCCTGGTTTAAAGACTCAGTGTTCAGTTAACTCAGAGATAAATCCCATTTTTCTGAATGGGGTTTATTATGTAAACAGTGTCTTTAGGATTGGGATCTCAAAACCTATGGGTTCAAGTAGCATGTTTAGCCCCTCCTGTTTGCAGCAATGTGTTGCCTCAGTCAATCCAATATGTGCAAGAAGTCTTAAGGACTTACCCAATGTGCAGTTCATTTTGGCTTATCCATAGCTTCACAACTTAAACAACAGATACAGCTACAAAAAATTAAACCTTTCAGTCATCAATCCTGACCTTCCTATTGCAGGCACACTATCCTTTTTCCTGTCCTTTTTAAAAACAGTAAAATTATGTTGATAATGTTTATGTGCATGATGGGAAAAGCAAGGAAAGAGGAGGGAGGGTTATGAGTAATTTGTGATCCTGTCATGAATTGCAACGTTGGAGTTTTGACCCATTTTAATCGGAGATGATTACATGTTTCTGTGTGGATCATAACAATGATTAAAGGACTATGGAAGAATAAAAATCAACTGAGTTCCAATATGGATGAGATGGATTTGGGTCTCTTATGTAGTTGCCCCCTTAGTCTACTCTATTTCTTTCATAGTAGAAGAAAAATCAGATTGACTATCATGTCACTTTGAGTTTTTAAGAAAAACGAGAATTCGATGATAAGAATCTAATTATGATCAAGCAGAGAGGACTTGACAGTGACTAATATTTTCAACACCATCCCTTTTTTTCAAGAGATTTTTAAGTATTTCCTATGTGAACAGAGGCGTAGCGTAGCAGGGGTGTTAGGGGTAGCCCACCCCTGGTGGCACTTTTTGGGGGCAGCAAATTTTCACAATAAATAATAATATCTTGTAATCTGAACTAAAAATTTGAACCATTTAATTTCATATTGTTTTTGTTGTACCTACAATTCGGACTGATTAAAATGAGCACGGAACTTTTTATTATTTAATATGTGACGGAACCGGGGAATCCCCTTTCTTTGTGTAGACATCTCACTCGCTCTAGCAACTGGCAACACTCTCTGTACTAACCAGTTGCCTTGCGGTAATTACCCGTGTTTTATCTTATGCTTGGACAAAATTTATTCTTACTGAAAATTCCTTTCGAATTTCTGTAAATTTTGGAATCTTTTGGATTTTAATACCTAAGTAAGGGGGTGGCAAATTTGGCCTATGCCCTGGGTGGCTGAAACCCACGCTACTCCACTGTGTGTGAAGCACCTAATCTAAAGACAATGGTTATCACATTCACTTGAACTGAAAGTGCTATCTTTGCCAGTCATTATTGGCACCTAAGCTAATACAAGAGAAGCTTTGCACTCACCAATTTAGACTTTGGTCTACAAAGATGTTACCTGCAGGCTGCCTTTTGTTCAGATACTAGTCAATGGAACCAAATTCAGCTGTACACTTTAAAACTGGCTCTGATGGACTGGCAAACCATCTGGAGCAGGTTTTTAAACAGTGCTGAAGGCTTCTGGGCAGGAAAAGTCCCCATGGTGACCACCACCAGGAGTTTAGCCTTTTGCCTACAGTTATTCACACTATATCAGTGATGGTGCACCTTGGCACTGCAGGTGTTCTTCAACGCCAATTCCCAGAAGCCCTGTTCAGCAGGAGTGCTGAACTGGGTTTTTAGTACTGTAATTGAAATCCAAGAACACCTGGAGTGCCAAGGTTCACCATCACAGCACTATATCTTTTAAAGAGTACCTGTTAAATTCAACTATGTTACATTATAATAGAAACCAAATGATTTTCTCCAGAGGAAGTCTTAACTATTAAAAAAACCCACAAGGCATCTTACATACAACAGGTTAAGGCTTGTGTAGCAAGTATTAAAATGAATTTTGGTAAAAGTTGTAACAAACATTTTGCTCAGTTGAACTCCTTTCCCCGGAATGTGCAATTAAAATTGCTGCATTAAGCCTATGCTCACAATTTTTAAGATTAGTGTTTTCTTCTCCATACAGCTGCAGTGCTATAAATATACAGTTGTGACAAATATTATTAGCATGGTGTTTTTCTCTCTCACACAGATACAGTAGCTGAAAGAAGTGCATTACGAGAGCATGTGTATCCAAAGCTGAGGGAATTCTGCAGAGAAAACTATGGGATGGAATTTCAGGTAGATTATTTTTCTCTTCATGTTTAAATGGTGGTGCTTGTAAGCCTATAAAACACAGTATACCATGCAGCGATGTAATATTAACCTGTCATTGTGTAACAGTGGTGTCGCGCAGTGTTCAGCCACCTGGGGCGAAGAAGAAAATCGCCGCCCCCCCAGCTCCCCGCTGCTGCCGGGGGGGGCCCCCGGACCCAGGCAGAAGGCGCCCCCCTGCTGAATAGCGGTGTGCGCGCGCTTGCGCACACGTGCGCCGCACACCTCCGCCCGCTCGCCCTCCACCAGGGGCCCTCCATCACCCACCCCCAACGAGCGCACCTCCACCTCTGGCAACTCGCTCGCCCGGCTGGCCGTCGGGGGCTCTCCTGGCGGGCGTGCGGCGTGCGCGCGCACGCTACCCACCTCCTCCTGCCCAGCCAGCCACCAGGGGCTCCCCGCCACGGCGCCACCCACCCCCGACAAGCGCCCCGTCTGACGGCAAGCTGGGTGGGTGGCTGGGCGGGCGGAGGCAAGCAGCGTGCGCACGCACGCGGGCCGCCCTCCAGGAGAGCCCCCGACGGCTAGCCGGGCGGGCGGGCCCCCTCCTTGAATTGTCCACCTAAAAAAAACCCCTTTTTCTCCTCCTCACTCCCGACAGCCAGCCAGGTGGACGGAGGCGAGCAGCGCTCGCCAGCAAAACGGCCGCCCTCCGCCTGGGAAGTCCTGCTTCCTAAGCCCGGCCCCAGGCAGAGGGAGGCCAAACTGGTGGGGACATTTTGCCGCCCCCTGAAATCCGCTGCCCGGGGCATCCGCCCCCCCTCCCCGCCCCCCCGCGACGCCACTGTTGTGTAACACTCTCAGCAAGAGTGCAGGGATCTGTCTATTTATCTATTTATCTGTCTGTCTGTCTATCTATCATCTGTAATGAAATAAGGATCACAAATTATGTAGAATAAGGTGGGGTTTTTTTTTTTTTAGTTAAGGGCCCTATTTCTTTTTCTTAGCCTGCTTCTTAGCAAGCTGATAGAGCTTGCTCAGGCTACCAAATCAGTGTTGAATCTTAATCACCTGGTCCAGATGGTAATGTATGGTTGTGAGAGCTGGACTATTAAGAAAGCTGAGCACAGAAGAATAGATGCCTTTGAAATGTGGTGTTGGAGGAGAGTTTTGAGAGTCCCCTGGACAGTGAGGAGAACAAATAGGTCAATCTTAGAAGAAACCAACCCTGACTGCTTCTTAGAAGGTCAAATAGTAAAGATGATGCTAAAGTACTTTGGACATCAAATAAGAAGAGATGATTCATTTGAGAAACCCTTGATGCTGGGAAAGGTGGAGGGCAAAAGAAGAAAGGGGCGGCCAAAAATGAGATGACTAGATGGTATTACAATGGGCACAGAGCTGGGCAGGTTGAGGAGGATGGTGGAGGAAAGGGGTGCCTGGAGGGCAATGGTCCATAGGGTCGCAAAGGGTCAGAATCGACTGTGTGACTGAACAACAAAAAAACCACACCCAGCTTTGGGGGATAACAGAAAGAAAGGGAGAAAGAAGAAGGAACAAGATGCGGATCCAGGATGCCAGGATTATGGACTATTGGAATGGAAAAAAGTTGGTTTCCAAGTAAGCTGCAACAGTAGTGCTAAGATTAATAAGGTTTATTTTTCTTTAAAAGGGGGAGAAAAAACCTATGTGTGCAATTTCTTTTTGTAACGTGTGAGAACAGAATGTTTTTTTCTATATACTGTATATTTATATAATCTCAGAGAATAAACAAAACAAAATACTTATATAATAAACAACAACAATAGTGGTAAAACAAAACCAGCTGTTACAACTTATACACTCCAAGTTCTTTTCACCACCACCAGAGCAGACATTGCTTGAAAAATTAAAAAGTAATTCAAATGTCTCTTTGAAACCAAATGAGAAGAGTGTGAGATATATCTTTGAAATGAAACAGGACATCCACAATAGCTGAATTGACTCCACATGTATAGTTTCTAAAATATTAAACCAAAATGGCTGATCTTTTTCTGTGGGAATAGCAGCTCCTGTCTCCAGCTCTCCCACTGTATCTAACACACATTGTACATCACAGCCTCTTCTGAGGATTTCTCCATGCAATGGACTAAATTAAATAATCCATAGTGGTTACACATGCAGCTTTTTAAGGACATAATCCATCTCCACATCAATGCAGCTATGCTTGTGGAATGGATCTGCAAGGCTTCATTTTTCCTTCTCACCTACTTTTTGACTTGTTAGCTGCAGTCATATCAGTGGCTGTAGCATTCAAGAGAAAGATGGGGCATGCCTCTGTATACCAGTCAGTGCGTGCACGCTTTAGATTTCCAGGCCACAAGAGTAGTTGAAAAGGGAGAATAGAGATTTCCTCCTAAGCAATGGTTGGTACCCTGTTATATGTAAGTTATAGTGAACTAGCTGGAGCTAGTACAGACATACAGTAATACCTCTGATAACGCTAAGACTTGGTTCCACAAGTCTTGGTGTTATCCGATTTTTAGTGTTATCCGATGCATGTTAAAATCCTATGGGATGGATCGGATAACGTTAAAGCTCCATAGAGATACATTGTAACCGCACAGGCTTTAGCGGTTGTTATCCGATAGGACCTTAACATTATTCGATCCAATTCTCCTCCCCAGATTACTTAACGTTATGCGATTTTAGCGTTATCCGAGGTAAACGTTATCCGAGGTATTATGTACTGTACTATCAGAATCTGATATGTGGAACTCAATCAGGAACTGCAGAGTGAACACACCGAAAGTGGACTTCCGTTTGCCAGTTTCACATCTGGCTTAGACATGGAAAAAGAAGAATTTATTTTAGGCATTTAATTTTACTCAGCCAGTCAGACTTAAATATACACTTGATAGAATTGCATCCTACTGAAGGTTTTGCTCACATACCAACAGATAGTGTGGTAGTAATATAAATTTTTAATATGTAGGCCCAGGAACGTCCTCTTTCCTATTGTATGCTTAAATTGCACCCCTACTCTCAATGTTTTATCCATTTAATAATACCTAAAAGGATTTTGTCTTCTTATCCCATGGATTCTGAGTGGGTTTAGAAAGCTACAGTGAGATTTCTTTGCAAAAAGTCTTTTTGAAAGTTCTTATATACAACAAACTGAAATCCTGTTGCTTAATTCAAATGAGGCTTCTCTAGTTGTGACTTAGTGTAGTAAATCACAACTAGATTAAGCCATTTGAATCAATGAAACAGAGGGATGTTCTCACCAAATCCACACTGATTCACTGTGTCTACTTTAATGCAGCTTAAACTAAACTAAACAACAGGTTTTCAGCCAGTGCCTACCAGATCATTTCTATCCACATGTTTTTGATACTTTCAAATAACTAAAAGCTTAGAGAGACAAGATTTTTTGTTCTTTAGTAATACAGGAATTTTCTTGTCCCAAAGAATCCTGCTTTCTTACATAGCTCATCTGTGCTGAAAGTTGCTCAAAGGAGACTACTGCTTTTTTAAAAAAAATATTTTTAAAACATAAAAAATACAAATAATACAAAAAATCATATACATATAAAATTTACATACAATACATGTAAATCCATCACCCGGGGACATTAGTTCTTATTTAATACAGTTACTTTAGCCAGCTATACATATTTCATGTCTTTTCCCTTATCTCCAAATTAATATATATTCATTTCTAGGTTTACTGTCTTTGAATTTTCCCAAGGTATACTCAGTAAATTCTCTCCAGATATCTACAAACTCACTTTTCCTGGTAATTCTGTACCTTTTTTCTATTTCAATTCATGCATTAATTTATCATTGCTTGCCATGTTCTAAATCTCCTTATACCATTCCTCCAAACCTAAATGTTTATACATGTTCTTTATTGGTCACTCTCCCACTGAAATTTCTCTCCTGGTTGTTAATATTCTTGCCAGATTACAGACCATAGGTTTGTAAAATAAAGAGTGATCAAACACATTGAACAGGAGTCAAAAGCAGCAAGAAAGATAACATACTACCTTTCATTTTTCCCCCAGTACAAATTTCCCTTCTGCCCAAGCTATGTAGAAAATTATTGCATGGCTTTATTTTGAGAGGAATTCCCTTGATCCAAAAATAAAAAGGAGAGCCATCATTGCAGTTTTAAGCAAAACGTAAGGCTAAATATTGAGGAAGCTTTCCTCAGGGCAGCTGGCGACACACATGTAACTGTTAGCCATTTTGTTTACATTTTCTGAAATCAGGTCACGAATATGACAAGATAGATTTTTCATACTGCTTGCATGAATAATTTCAAGTTCCTTGGAACAACTTAGAAAACAAATGTAGAATTTTATGAAGGAATATCCTAGTATTATGCCTCTACTGCAGATAGTCTCTCTGTTATGCTTCTAGTGTGAATGCCAGCTCGTTGTTACTTCTGGAATGCCAACAGTATTTAAGACTCTGTATATAAAACAAAATTAAGATATAGGCCTTGGCCTCAAGTTACTATCTAAAGAAGAGAACAGGCCTACAAATGAAGCAAAGAGGAGTGATTTAGGAAATCTTGTGAAGAATTCCAGAGCAAAAAGATGATTTATTAACAGATGTTTAAAGACAAAGCACAAGTTACATTGCGATACAAGGTGATACAAGGTGTTTTTTCTTCGTCAGTGGCTTATGGGCCAAATCTTCTTTTTCCTTTTACAGACAAATAGTAAAGAACAAAATTTGAAGCAGATGCTCTCTGGAAGGAAAGTTGTTTATATTTTTCAATGTTTGATAGGGATTTTTAAAAATAATATAATCTTCACGGATCATATTATTTCCCACCAGCTGTTCTTCTAACAAGCACAAGTGGGTAGAGCTCACTGTAGAAATAAAAGATATGCTCTATTTCTTTTCTGTTGTGTTTATAACACCTGGCCCACAGATTGCCTCTGCTCCAGTTCTCAATCTCCTTTATTATATCAAGACCCAATAAATAAAGATCCTTATAACAGGGCTAGTCATTTAATGGAGGCAATGTCTAAGGCAGGGATTCTCAACCTGCGGCCCATGGCACCATTTCATGTGGCCCACCACCACCTCCACCACACCAGGAAGTGCCATGTGGTGGAGAAAGGGCTCCAGTAATATGGGGTCCCATGTTGGGTGGTTGATCTGATGGGATAAGCACCCCTCTCTCTCTTTTAAACTTTCTAAACCTTTTAACCTTTTAAATCTTTTAGATTTTTGTAAATTTATAGTTTAATTTTTTAAAATTAATTTTTAAGTGATTTTGAACCTTAAGGTTTTAACTTTTGAATTTGTAGGGGGGTTGTTTAATTGTTTTGCATTTATTGTGTATAGTCTTTCCCCTTTTCTGTAAGCCACCTAGAGTCAGGTTCGCCTGATTGGGGTGGGATAATAAATCTAAATAAATAAAATAAATAAATAAAATGGCTGTCCAGCCCCCCGAAGCTGTCTGAGGGAACATGATCCATCCCCTGGCTTTACAAAGTTGAGAACTCCTGGTCTAGGGTGTTGTCAGCTCCGGTGAGCAATAAGAAAAAGAGAGAAGAGGAGAGGAAGAAGGGAGAAAGAAATAAGGAGAATTGGACATAGAGACTATTATGGTCATATTTGGCTTTGGTTGTGTATCGCCACATGGCCTTCAGAAAATCATTTCACTTATGGTCACTATAAGCAGTTGTTTACTTATTTTCGATGGAGTAGTGGTTAAGACACTAGGGTTGGAGAACACGGGTTCATTTCCCAACAGCTGCATGATGGGGGACATGAAATGAGCCTCATTCGGGCCTCCCATGCAAAAGTCCTTTCAACCCAGAGTAATCTCTGACATGAAAATGAATGAACTTACCATATATACTGAACTATAAATCACCCCAAATATAAGTTGTGGAACCTGTTTTGGACCTCTAAAACTAGGAAAATAGATTGACCTGAGTATGTCGGGGGTGTAAAATGCTAGTGAGTTTCAATAATTAACATACATGAAAATGTGGTAAAATTAACTAATTTAGACATTTATGTGGGTATGTTTCTAAGTGTTTACATTGACCTGAGCATAAATCGAGTCCCATTTTTGGACCTCAGTTGGGGGGCTAAAAAACCCAACTTAAACTCGAGTATGTATGCTATTTTCTTTCATATTTTCACACATTTTAATTTATTTTCTAGCACATGATTCTGAGCATAGCATTGACTATTAAAAAATCCAGTTGAATCTTGATTAAAACATAGATGAAAAAGACAATTAAACATACAGTAGTAGTAGCCAGGTTAAGACCTCTTCAGCATGCAGCTAATTTAAGGACAGTCTAAATTTAAAAGATACATGCATTTATATACATCATAATAATTGGATAAGAATTCATCAGTATCTAATTTACATGAAAGCCATATATCTATCTTATCGAACATACTTTTATTTTTAGTATGTTTCTTAACCATAATCTGGGTAGGTGGGATATAGTCATTGTTCCTGCATCTTATAAATTAGGTATTTTACAATCTTGTCACTGAAAGTTATGAATTGTATTTTCAAGTTTCAGTCACTTGCCTTGTACAAGGTTTTTTTAAAAAGAAGAAGAAGAAGCAAAAAATAGCTAGGGCAGAAATTGTCCTCGAAAAATCTGTAGAATTTTGCTATTGGATAGGTCTTGTCCCAACCAATATATAATGTATGTATGGTATTACATAATCTATTGGAATGGACAATGTCCCATATTTTTTCTCTTTGAGCTGTGATGTTGAAAAGCAGAAATGCTACATTCAAGCTATCAATTGGTTGGCCCTATTCAAGAAAATACTGGGATCCCCAGTATGTCTGGAAAATACAAAACAATGCTAATCTTAATTCACGCCAGAACCAGAACACTTCATTTAACCCTCAGTACCTGGAATTCCCAGAATCACAATATGTAACAGAAGTCTCAAAGTGCAAGTTTTTGAAATCTGTGTCAATGACAGTTATATAAATAATGAATCTGGGGACTATTTATTTTACTAGTTGAAAATACTTCAGTGTTCTCGGAACTATCTGTGAGCAATAAAATTATGGCTGAAATATACACCAACCATTAGGCTTCTTAAAATTGTTCTCAACTTTCTTGTGCAACATAATTCTTCTAATTGTTACTGATGTTATTAGTTGCAGGAAGAAAGTGATACCTTTTATTGGATCACTCAAAAAATAAATCATTGTGCGTGCTTTCAAGATTCAAGATCCCTTCATCAGGCAAATTATTAATGAAAGTTCATGGCAAGATGATTCTGCCAGGCCCATTCCTTAAAAATGCATGTGGAAAAACAGTAGCAGGTTTGTAGGGCATCACCTCCCTTCTTCCACAGGAAGCCAGGTACTGTATCTGTTACTGTTCACACATGGCCTATGGAGCATTAACTTCCTTTTGTGGCCAGACAAAGGCATTGCAAAACTTCAGTGGCTTACCATCAGGGGTTGAATAGCAGCAGTTTTAATGGGGTTCTTATTGGTTTTTAAAATGTGATTGGTTTTATTTTCTCTGAGCCACCCGGAGTCTTCGGAGTTGGGCGGCAATATAAATCAGATAAATAAATAAATTTGGTTTATGTACTAGGCACACCAATTGTAGCCAAATTAAAGTCAATTAAAATATTCCTCGCTGTCAAGGAGCAGGAACACCTGTGTGGTGTGGTGAGAACTTTAAAACCCGAGCAGGCGCTGCCCTCGCCGCCACCGCCAACAGATGCCCCCAAGCTGGCCCACCCTCGCTGCCAAGCAGCTGGAACGCCGGACTCTTCTCTCGGCCGGCTCTGGCCTTGAGAGAATGGAGCTCAGCTGTCAGTGGGGCGGGTGGCATAAGAACTCTGCTCCGCTCCCACCTTCATCATCACTGGACTCTTCTCTCGGCCAGATACCCCGGCCTCAAGAGAATGGAGCACAGCTGTGTGGCATCCGCTTGGTAGTAAGAATGTATTATATTATGTTACTCTGTGCTGATATTATGCTGATGTGATATCTTTTGTAATTGTAGCTGGAACCTTGATATTTTGATACTCTGTTTTTTGGTTCTAGACCCATTTGACTGTACTGTATTGTAGTGTTAGTTGTATTTGACTGTATTGCATTATGTTTTTATATTTATATTATGTTGTTGTATTTATATTTGATGTTGTAATATTTTTATATATGTTGCTTTATGGTTGATATTGTAAAACTGTGATATATGTTGCCCTATAGTATGTTCTGTACTGTATTGTGATTATATAGTATTTTCTATTCTGTACTGAGTATTGTTTATGGATTGTACATTAATTACACTGTTTATATTTATTTTGTTGTATTGTATTTTATGATATTGTATTGAACTGTTGTATTGTATTCAATTGTATGTTGTGAGCCGCCCTGAATTGGTTTCACCAAGTATGGCGGCATATAAATCGAATAAATCAGATCAAATCAAATCAATTACCTAGTGATTGTAAGTTTCTTAAATTTGTAGTGCTGTTCTGATGTTAAAAATTCCATCCATACCATTCTAGATGGTGTTGCCAGGCGGCTAGTCACAGTATCCAGTAGTTCCATGGGGTTACTTAAAATTACAAAAAAGAAGAAAATATGAGATAAATCCCATCAAAATTAATTGGTTAAGTCACGTTAAATTAAAATTCTGATAAGTGTGATTTCAACAAATTGGACTGAGAGGTATAGTGCTTTTTAAAACCATATAACAGCAAAAAAAATTAATGCAATGAGAAAGTAAGGCTATTCCTGTTAGTTTTGAATAGAATTTGTACATTTGTCAGACCAGTTTTTTTGTGCATGTTGACATGACAATAACTATTGAATTGGTTAAAAATATTAACATTAGATGGGTCACTGCATGTTTGTGAGTCATCAACCTGTCAGAATGAACTCACCAAAAGGTGTTTTCATTTTGGTAGTTTCACCTCTAGCTTAGAAATGGAAGAAGAAGAAGAACCTGTCCTTTTGTACTTGCTATGTGTGTGCAATGCTTAGCTTCATAAAGGAATTTGTCCCCACATTGTGCAAATCACAACTGGGAGGCAAGTGTAGTGCTCCTCTTACTCACAAGTAGCACTTTGGCCTCCTCGCTTTGAGATTGCGCCTGATACTCCCTGCTCTCTGGCCCAACAATCCAGGCTTTTCCTAAAATCTTGCCTTCTCACTCCTGACCTGGGTCTAGGTAGCAAGTAAGGTAGCTCATGAAATTAGTGTCGATGTTGTAGTGTGGCCGAGTAAACACTCTTCAAGTATTTTAAAAGTATGTTGAAATCAAAGTAAGGTGCAGAATAAAGTTCATTAGAAGTTTAGAAAGCAAATCAAAATAAAGAACAGGGAAAGCCCATTGCCCCCCCCCCCATTCCTGCTAAGGCTTCTACATGATTGCAGTTCAAGTGAGCCCTCACCCCCACCTTCTGCTTTTATCTCCTCCTCAGGGTCCACCTTCTTACTTTTCCCCTAAAGGATTCCAACCAATCATCTTACAGCATAACTTGTCCATCACACATTAGGCTCCATCTCTTCCAACCCATGAGGCTAAAATGTTTTCTCACATGCATTTGGTATGTGAGAAAGGGGTCTCCCCTGAATTGAAATTTCCATCTTGGATGGGCTAAAGCACATCATACTATAAATCATACCATGACAGAAAGCACCTCAAGATTGCAATTCTCACAGCGGATGGAGTCCTCAAAAGGCTGTTTTACTAACTCAAGAAAGCCTATCTCATTCATAAGCAACACATTTAAGAAATTTCTTTACATCCTAGTGGAGTGTGTCTGTTGACAGCATCAGCTCATTAGACAAGTTTGTTCAACAGTATTGGAATTGTCTTAGCAAGGTTTCTTGGTTTCTTAAGAGTCCAGGTTTGACTACAATCAAATCTGCATTCTCACACTAGGTCAGGCGAGAGGATCTGCACATTGAACTCACCACAAGGTGCCTTCATTTTGGCAGTTTCACATCCTGCCTAGACACAGAAGAAGTAGATGAATTTGGTATTAGAAAGAATGACTCAAATACTTTTGAAGAAAAATATTCTAACATCAATAATTGAGGAATCAACTATCCTGTAATTCTTTGCAGCAACTATGCTTGTGGCATGGTCCAGTGTGAGCTATTTCCTGGTGAACATTCAATGTTTGTGAGATTGTAAACCAACTTGACCCCAAGCTGTACTTTTTTTGTTCCAGCAGCAGAGCTAATCTTTCACCCGGCTGATTGGTAGTGATTTTTCCACAGATGGAACAGTCACTTTAAAGAAGATCGTTCCCAGCAAAGTAACCCTTTTTGGTGCTATCAGACATTATCCTTTCTCTGGTCACACTGCACCTTAAATTAGAACGCAAGTGTTAAATCTGATTTTGCACAGCTATATAGATGTTCTCAGTTTAATTGATATCTATGTTTTGGTTATAGTTACATCCATAACCAGATTTTCTCAGAGTCCATAACTTTTAATTGGCTGTATTTTACTGATTCAGGGATGAGAGGCAGGCTTGAGTCAAATACAAAGTTGTGCTTTGGAAGGGGCTCAAAGTGAGTTTCCAGAAATATTAATAATAGTGGCTTTATGGTAAGACAGACTTATATAATTTTTATTAATTTTATCTGGGGTTTTTTAATGTGTAGGCTACTTTGAGCACTCTCTATTAGTTGGAAAAGCAAGGTGTGGTAGATAGACAGACAGACAGACACACTCTTGTTGTGTTTCAGGGACAGTCAGTCAAAGTGCAATATGAGGTCAGGGAAACCTCTCAGCTCTACAGCTGGGAGAATATTCAAAGTCCTTCATGATTGCCAGAGGCACAACAGTTGCTTGATATAGAAGTAGTATTATAAATTTAATTTAACAGCTTGGCTTCCTCCCATTGATTCTATTGCTGAGCTTCATGTTTTGAAGCACAATTATATTTTGTAAGTAGAAATTTAGTTCCTTTGTCATATGAATACCCACACTGAAAGGTTTAATTTTTTTTCCCTTCTATCTGGCTCCCTGATATTTTTCTCCATTTTAAGATCATCAGCCTTGCAAACAATAATTACATCTGCTGTATATATGTATGTATAGCCCCATTAGTACAAGAATTACAGTGGGTAATTTATGTGGGTTAAAAATTTGCAAATCTTCAACACATCACAATGGGGAAAATATGTTTAAAAAACAGCAGTGGAATAGCCAATAATAACTATTAATTATGAATAATCCTGTGAAAATTATAAAATGTAAGAATTACAGAATTATTGACAGAATTCAAGTGAATCAGTAAATAAATATTTATCTTTAAATATTTATCTTTAAATATTTCAGTCATTACCATCTTTTCAAACATAAGGAGCTTAGCATATCTGTCAGCAATTTATTTCTGAGGCTAGAGGCCACAATAAAAAACACTATTCCTCATAGCAGTGGTGGGATGTCAAAAATTTTACTACCCCCACTGTGATGTCATCACAGTGTGGGCGGAGCTGGCATCAAGACATCATGATGTTGTGGGTGGGGCCAGGTAAAATAAATAAAATAGAATAGAATATAATAAAAAATAAAATAAAAATAAGCACACACACACCTCAACCCACCCACAACATAAACCTGTAAATAAATTAAATTAATAAAATAAAAATACATTAAAATTCAACCACCCACCCACCCACCCCAAACACTAATCAACCAGAGCTTTTAAACCAGAGCTTAAAGCTTATTCTGGTTAATCTTTCTCACACTAGATCAGATGGAAGAAACTACAGAATAAACTCACCACAAGATGGCTTCATTTTGGCACTTTTCAACTTTTGAACAGTTAAAGAAGTTAGGTACTAAGTCTTTGCCTAACCAGTTCTCTAGGATAATGTGTCTTAATGTAAATGTAAAACAGCTGTACCTCCTTAAGGGTTCTCCAATTGGAACAGCAATTGGAACAGCACAGGTGTAGCTTATTGATGAGGTAACTCCAAGATTTTGCTTAAAAACCCCAAGCCAGACAACCAGGCCGCCAGGCCTTTTTAGGAACTGTGGTAGTATGTCAATATAGATAAAGGTATTAAATAAACATTAAAATACAAATAGACACACCACATCCAAAGGTGAGTCACCTACCCTGGGGAGTAGGCTATAAGGAGATTCAGGCTAACAGCTTCTCTTCCTCCTCCCCGCTTGGGAGGACACCAAGGAGGCCGTGCATCTGCGCCAAGCACTGTAGGCGTGAATGCACACCAAGTGCTTGGCGTGCATGCGCAGTGAAAAGGTAAGCCCCGAAGGTGGTTCCCCCCCAAAAGCTGCTACCGGTTTTCCGGTAAAACTTTTCTGGGAAAAGTTACTACCGGTTCTGTAGAACTGGTGAGAACCTGTTACATCCCGTCACTGCCTCATAGGCACCTCTTGGTCTAATGACTGTTAACAGCATGGGTTGAGAGGAATGGATGGTCAGGATAGCTGGGGGGGGGGTTGTATCAAAGTTCTGTTAAGGATTACAGTAATACCTCGGATAACGCTAAGACTTGGTTCCACAAGTCTTGGGGTTATCCGATTTTTAGTGTTACCCGATCCATGTTAAAATCCTATGGATGGATCGGATAAAGTTAAAACTCCATAGAGATACATTGTAACCACACAGGCTTTAGCAGTTGTTATCCGATCCATCCCATAGGACCTTAACGTTATTCGATCCAATTCTCCTCCCCAGATTACTTAACGTTATGCGATTTTAGCGTTATCCGAGGTATTACTGTATATTACTATTATCTGGTGGAGCATCCCTTACAATTAAATTCATACAGCATGAAGCAAATACATTTCTGTTCCTAACATTTGTCATACAACTGTAATCATTTTGCAGAACCGTAACACAAAAGTATGAGCTCTGCATAAATTTCACTACAAGATAGTGGGTAAAACCCAACAACAACTGAGACTATGTTCTTATTTTATGCAATATTATATGTGCATAACAAATCAGGCATAAAATAATTTCAGTTCAGTGTTCAAAAGTATTGAATTACAATGATGTGATTGTACTTGGCACATGAAAACCAGAACTGGAGCAGCAGTATGCCAACTTGTGCTGAAGGCCATGATTTTCTTTTGCAACTTTCAATCTTTCTAAAGGTCAGTGAACTGATTTTGAGTTGCACAAAGTATAGAAGCCAATGTTAAATAAATGTTGATTTTTAAGTTGCTGATTCCAGTTTCATGCCACAAAGATGGCTCAGAAGGATACTATGGTCAACCCCCCCCCCCCGGCCCAGTTTCCAGTGTGGATCATCCACCAAGGTAACCAAAGCTATCTCTATCCCAAGACCAAGCTTGAAACCAGACTGAAATGGAGGTAAATAATCTGTTTCGTCCTGGTATCCTTGGGGCTAAGAGACCACCATGCAGTCAACAGTTTGCCCAAAAACACGACATCATCAATAGAATGATAGTTATTCAGTATAGTCAGATCCAAGTAGAGATTTTTCAACAGCAGTGTCAGTATTGCCACCTTTAGGCATACTGGAATCCCATCTTGTGCAAGAAACCATTGACTAATGTTTCTACCATTCACCCAGTCTTCTCCTAACTGCTTTTATGAGCCAGCAGAAATATAGTGGCCTTCATCTTCCCAGGAATCATATCCACATCTTTTAGTTGCACAGGTTGGAATCTATCCGTTAACATGGTACAAGCAAGGGCCAAAGTTACATCCACAGGGCCTGTGTCAACTACATCATCCAGCTAAGACTGGTTCAGGTGAAACACCTTTGTTGCATACACCTTGATCCTCACTTTGCTTGCATGGCAAATTCAAGCAATGGTCCTTTAGTTACTACATTTCTTGGCATCTTCTTTCTTGGGGAGTGTATATTGAATGTTGCCAGAAAGTGGGCCATTGTTTTGTTTTTCCAGATTTGTTGGCATATTTTTGTTAGCATTTGTTAGCATGAAATAGTTTGATATTCAAGAGGGATATATCAGTATTCCATCCATCCCTGATGATTTATTTATTCCTAATGCTTTCTGGGAACTTTTCACTTCACTTTTTAGAACTGCATGTTCCACATCATAGGATTTTTCTTCAAAAGAGTTCTTCTTATTTATTTATTTATTTTATTTCCAACTTGCTATCCCGCCCCAATCGGGTAAAAACCCAACTCTGGCCGGCTTACATAACAAATTTAAAAAATACATAGTTGAGGACCACAGATCAATATTCAATACCCTATTAACAGTTAAAAATATGAATTAATACAATATTAAAAGTTAAGCTAAAAGGAATTAAACATTTCCAAGTTATAAGATTACAAAAATAGTTAAAAAATAGTTAAAAAACAGGACAGGGGTAAGGAGATACGAGCAAAGGGTGGCTGTCTCATCTGATAAGCCATCCAACATGAGATCCAGTATTTCTTGATCCCCAAACTTGTCCTGCCAGCCAGGTTTTAAGGCCTTTCCGGAAGGGCAGGAGCTCTGTCTGTTGACGTAGATCGATTGGCAGGAGGTTCCACAGGGCCGGGGCAGTCACAGAGAAGGCCCACCTCCTGGTGCTAGAGAGGCGAGCCTCTCTAGCTGATGGAATTGGTGGGACGGACAGACGTTCTTGGGGTGACACGGTCTCTGAGGTATCCTGGTCCACTACCATATAGGGCTTCTTCTCCTTCTCCTTCTCCTTCTCCAGGTGCCATATCCAATTCTGAATATTGCCTATCATCATAGCCATCTGTTTTTGGGAGTGAAGGAGGGATCAGGGTGCCCCAAAAACAAAAACCTCACTTTTTAGGAGGTTGGTCTCCACCGTGTCCTGCACCTGCTTCCAATACACCCACCCCAGGTGGCTTTTATATGGTGAAAAGCCCCTGCAAACCCACTTTAGCTGGCCTCATGGTGGACGAAGTTGCTTGCTGTGAGTGCCGTCTCCTCAAAGCTCCCTTGCGCAGGCAATGCCCTCACCGGGTCCATCGCCCAATGCAAGGTCTCCTTTGCCCAAAAGCAAGTTATATCTGACTCTAGGGGTCAGTGTTCATCTCCGTTTACAACTAAAGAGCCAAGGCTGTCTGTGTTTGCAAACATTTCCGTGGTCATGTGGCAGGCATGACTAGACTCGAACTGCTACCTGCTCAATTTCCAGGCATTAAGCTCATTGACTACACTAAGGCCTTTGACTGTGTGGACCACAACAAAATGTGGCAAGTAATTAAAGAGATGGGAATACCAGAACACCTTATATGCCTCATGAGAAACCTGTACATGAATCAAGAAGCAACAGTTAGGACAGAATAGGAAAAGGAGTAAGACAAGGCTGCATTTTGTCACCCTGCTTATTCAACTTATACACCGAGCACATAATGCGCAATTCAAGGATGGAAGAATCACAATTTGGGATCAAAATTGCTGGGAGAAACATAAACAATTTGAGATATGCAGATGATACCACACTAATGGCAGAAAGTGAGGAGGACTTTAAAAAGCTGCTGATTAGGTTGAAAGAAGAAAGTGCAAAAGCTGGCTTGAGACTCAATATAAAGAAAACCAAGATAATGGCAACAGGCCCTATCAGTTCCTGGAAAATAGATGGGGAAGAAATAGAAGCAGTGACAGATTTTACTTTTTTAGGATCAAAGATCACTGCAGATGGTGATTGCAGCCATGAAATAAAAGGGCAACTGATTCTTGGGAGGCAAGCGATGAGAAACCCTGACTGCTCCTTAGAAGGTCAAATAGTAAAGATGAAGCTAAAGTACTTTGGACATCAAATGAGAAGAGAGGATTCACTTGAGAAAGCCTTGATGCTAGGAAAGGTGAAGGGCAAAAGAAGAAGGTGGCGGCCAAAAATGAGATGGCTAGATGGTATTGTAGGCACAATGGGCACAAAGCTGAGCGAGTTGAGGTGGATGGTGGAGGACAGAGGTGCCTGGCGGACAGTGGTCCATGGGATCGCAAAGGGTCGGAATCGGCTATGCGACTGAACAGCAACAACATGAACCACTAAGCCACTGCAGCCCTCAAATGGTTAGTTAGGTAAAGGCAAAGGTTGCCCTTGCTCCAAAGCCTGTTGTATTCAACTATAGGGTTCAGTGCTCATCTCTGTTTCAAAGCCGAAGAGCCAGCGCTGTCTGCTTCTGCAGATGTTTCTGAGGTCATATGGCAGGCATGACTAGACACCGGAATGCACAGAACGCCACATGATTTTCTTTAGTCTAAGCCTGAATTTTGCAATCAATAGGTTGTGATCTGAGCCACAATTTGCCCCTGGTCTTGCTTTTGCTGACTGTATGGAGGTTCTCCATCTTTTGCTGCAGAGTATGTAATCAATCTGGTTTCAATGTTGGCCATCTGGTGATCTCCATGTGTAAAGTCTCCTCTTGTGTTGCTGGAAGAGAGTGTTTGCTATGACCAGTGCATTATCTTGGCAGAACTCTATCAATTTTTGGCCTGCTTCATTCTGCGTTCCAAGACCAAATTTGCCTCTTATTCCATTTACTTTTTGATTTCCTATTTGGCATTCCAGTCTCCTATGATAACGTGTACATCATTTCATGGTGTCTGTTCTATGAGGTGTTCTAGGTCCTCATAGAACTGGTCAATTGTGGTTTCATCTGCACTAGTGGTTGGTGCGTATATTTGGATTACAGTGATATTGAATGGTTTGCCTTGTATTCTGACTGACATCATCCTATCATTTTGGAGATTATATCCCATTACTGCTTTTCTTACCCTTTTGTTGACAATTATGACTACTCTGTGGTTGTTGTTTTTTAAGGTTTTCTTGTCCACAGTAGTTGATATGATGGTTTCCAGAGCTGAATTCACCCATCTCTGTCCATTTTAACTCACTATTTCCCAAGATGTCAATGAGCTTAGAGAACACTTTTATGAATTCTGCAGTGTTTAACTGATAATTTGGTTAAATCTGTTAGAAATCATTTTAATCAATCAAAACCTAGACTGCTGCCAAGAGTGAAACACCTACAAGAACACACCTCTGGACATACAGTATTTAGAAACATGTTACAGTATACAGTATTCCATATATGCTTTAAAGAGTAAATTCACTACTGCATGCTATTTGTTAAGTCACCACCAGGTGGCTCCAGCAAGTCATGCACGTGATCTAGCAAGAGCAGAATAGAGCCGGGAGACAGAGAGCAGCGTGAACGAATTTTACTGATGAATTTTACAGACGCAAGGCTTCTTGTGCTGAGACATTTTGCTGCCCACTAGTAAGTGGTGCCCGGGGCAACTGCCCCCCCCGCCCCCGCCCTACGCCACTGCCTAAATGGCTGCTATGCACTTACACAGAGGTAAATGTGGGGATGTCCCCCCTGTGTGACAAATACCACTCTCTACTCTTGGGAGGAAAGAGTGTTAAAGAAATACAGGTTGCATGAGTCACAGTAATCACAACTAGAGAAGTTGTGATTCAACCTGCAAAAGTTATACATTGCTGCATGTGTTTCCCCCTGTGAATGTGTTCTGAGTTCCACCATATGCTGTATTTAGTGGGATTTCCTTTTGAGATATGTATAGATTGCACTTCTCTAGCATAATACAAATGACAAAAATTAGGATTCACTACAGCATAAAGAGTATAGACTTCCTTTGACTGTTTCTAGAGTATTGATCTTATCATATTATTACTCACAGAACATAATTGGCACCAAAGAAATTAAAGGTAATAACACTAGCTGTAATGCCTCTCCCACAGCATTTTACAGTAAGGCTGCTTTATATTATGCTTCAATAGCTCTGCTCCCTTCTTACATCTTCAAAATGTGTCACAAGATCTCACATATTTCATCATAAGACAGGATTTTGGGGCTGTTTTTCACATTAGGAGTGTAATATGTAAGCTGGCTCAAAGAAGTAAAAAGTGTAGGACAGTGATGGCAAACCTTGGTACGCCAGCTGTTCTTGAACTTCAATTCCCAGAAGACCTGATCAGCAGGAGTGTTAACTTGGGCTTCTGGTAATTGAAGTCCAAGAACACCTGGAGTGTCAATGTTTGCCATCACTGGTGGAGGAGGAGGCATGTGATCCAGGAGCATGCCAGATATAATTACCAAAATCACTTTATTATGTTTTGCTCCTTTCAAGAATGTCTTTCAGTAACATACTTTCTGTCCATCTCAGCTAAAATATGAAGTGAAACCATGTTGCATAACTATAACAGCTTCCCACCATCCTATACTTGATAACTAACATTTGATTAATGTTACTCAAATTGGATATGTAGGCAAAAAACTAAGTCTAAACTGCAAACCATCTGTCATCTTATGTTGCTGAGAATGGCTGCTTCCAAAAACACAAAATATTAAGTGACATCTAATGTGTAACTGTGCTGTAGTGGCTTATCTTTTCTGGAAAAATTAGTAGAGATTTTTCAACTCATTTTTTTATATTTCCACAAAAACAATGGGGCAGTGCCATTTCCCTGCTCAGTGATTTTTTTAAAAAAATTGTACCAGTTGGCTTTAAATAGATAAACAGATTTGAGGCTGGAATTACCCTTGGACCTGCTCCAAAGTCCTGGATTTCACATTTAGCCTTCTGCACAAATGAGGGACTTGCCTTCCAATCTGCCACCATTAGCTTTACGATTCCATGCCTACTTGACCCAAACTATAGTTCGCCCCCAAGATATGGCTATCTGGGAATGATTATCCCCTTAACAGATATGACTGGCAAATCCAAAATGAATCACTGTTTTGTGCACAAGACATTGTCTGTTTAAAAATCCATTAGTTCCTTCCTAGCGCTCTTACTTACTTTCGATGGGATTTCTTTCATCCACCTCAGTGCTTGTGCACTCCTCCCCTCTCCTAACTAATGAGTCTCTTCATTACCCTGGACTTCATTACTCTCTCTTCAGGTTGTGATATTCTAGATCCTCAAATCCTAATGGCACCATTTGAATAGCATACAGATTATTTGCTAATTTATTTATTTATTTATTTATTTATTTGGATTTATTATCCCGCCCCAATCAGGCGAACCTGACTCTAGGCGGCTTACAGAAATTCATAAATTAAAACCTTAAGGTTCATAAATTACTTAAAAGTCAATTAAAAAAGAATTAAACCATGAATTTACAAAAATCTAAAAGATTTAAAAAGGTTAAAAGGTTTAAAAAGATTTTAAAAGTTTAAAAGAGTGAGGGAGGGGTGGCTGTCCCATCATATCAGCCACCCAACATGGGACCCCAAATTCCTGGAGCCCCACACCTGCCCTGCCAGCCAGGTTTTTAGGCCCTTCCGAAAGGGCAGGAGCTCTGTAGACGTAACTCAGTTGCAAATCATGTTATAAAGTTACTTTGTACATGGGATGTGGCTTAAATTTTCATGTAGTATGAACAGTAGTATAAAATGTGGCCCAAGTTGTTATGTGTATGTTCTTGACTTTTTTATGTTATGTGTATGGTCAGATACAGTATTTGACAAATTATGATTCAGCAAATTTTGAGGCATCAATATCAAATTTTTTTTGCAAAAATTTACTCTCTTGTTAAAAAAACAGAAGTATCCAGGTGTACATTTTATTTCACAAAAAGGGCAGAAAAATACATCACACTAACACAGGGATGGGAAAACTGCAACCTTCGGGGGAGCCTGGGCTTCTGGGAATTGATGGTCCAAAACACCTGGAGGACTAGTCTTGTTTCATCTACGACAAGGTTTCTCAACCTTGGGCCTCTAAATGTACTTAAACTTCATTCCCAGAAGCCCAGGCTCCCCTCCAGGCCACAGGTTCCCCACCCCTGCATTAACAGGACTAATAAAAATGTGTCAGAGACTTCCCCTCAGCAGTTCTCTCAAAGGAATATGGCAATTGCCTTCCAAATAATCAGTCCATCAGCCTACTTTACCATGAGTGAACACTATCAGTGTTCTCTTTGGGCATCCCCAGTGTTGCATTATGACAGGGATGCCCAAACTACGGCCCCCTGGCTGGATCTGGCCCCTGATGCCAATTCATCCAGCCCATGCCAGCCTTGCAGCTCCTGGAAGTGGAAGTAAAATGTGCCTGTATGGCACCCACATGGTGTGGGCTGGATGAATTGGCATTGGGGGTGGATCCAACCTGCAGGCCATAGTTTGGACAACCCTCCTTTAAGCAGAGAGAATGGCAGCCTAAAAATATATCTCATCCTGTTGCAAGACAGATTGCAAGGCACGTTTTACTTCCACTTCCAGTGGGAGGAACTATGTGACCAGCCCGCTGAACCACATGATCGGCCTGTGGCCTGAAAAGTTTGGGCACCTCTGCATTATGATTTTATTCCTTTTTTCCTGTAAGTGTGGTAGAGATTAGCCCTTGGCCTCGTATATGGTGTGCAATTTTACATAGGCTGCGACGACAGATATAACGTTGCACTTCCTAACCTTCAGCCCAGCCACCCAGCTCTGGAGATACACAAAGGCATACTCTACCACACTACAACCATAACTGACAAAGTAGTCAAAGTGTTGAAGAATTGCTATTGCTATCTTCCTTCATTTCTTCATCTTTCTCCTCCCCCTCCATTACTTTTGTAAAATCCAACATCTTTACAAAAGAATCTGTTCCTCCAAAATATTGGTAGTCAACCTCTCATCCAGTGGTGGGCATCAGCAGGTTCGCACCAGTTCACCAGAAACCGGTAGCAGAAATTCCAGCTAGGCCAGCCCATCCAAGTTTTGAAATAAAGTAGTCCTAATTCGGATGCAACACAGGGCTTTTCCCCTGGCCACGCCCACCACACCAAGACCACAGTGTGGTAGTAAAAAAAAATTGAGCCCACCACTGCTCTCATCCCATTTCTGTCTATCTCAGCTAAATACGTACACCTCTGTAATTCTCTCTTTTCTCCTCTCCCTTATATACATACAGATTGTTGCACCAACGTCTCACTCACCACCCCATTGCAGACAGTTGATACTATGTGCTACCATGTCTTCCATCTATAATCCTGATTGAATGGTCTTGTAAACTAAAGGTTGTGATTTCTTTACTGAATTAATCCACATCATATTAGGTCTTTTTGTTCCCTATGCCTGGCAACAGTTTGCCTTCTTTATTCATGATGTGTCCAAATTATAAAAGCCTCTATTTAGTCATTTTGGTTCAAATGAGAGTTGAGGCTTGATTTAATATAGAACCTTCTTATGCAAATTATACAATTATAAAACACACAAAAAGTTGCTGCCTGTCAAAGCAAAAACTGACAAGAAATCTCTGAAAAGCTTGGGCCATCCTAACCTTAATGGCTAAACTATTGCTTAAACCTTCTTATTGCAGTGTCACTGTGCATGGATACATAATTTAGGAGGCAAAACTCAAACTAATTAGTCACTGTACAATTTTAAATATATTCATATCGGACAATATTATTTTAATTATACCTATTATTATATTATTTTAAATATACTTATTAATGCATTTATTCATTTGGGCATTAGCCTTTACTGACCTACACACTTTTTAAAAAGAAATAAAAGCTGACACTCTGGCAAGTTTGTGGTGTAAACAGATACTAGGTAGCAAGGCTGGAATCCATGTATGACCCAATCAATTATTCATTGATATTGCTGAACCTCCTTACACCCAAAAACGCACACACGTACGTACACGCACACACACATGTACATACTCACTCCCAGAGTTCATTCATCAGTTCTCTAAACAAGCATATATTAATACATAATAAAAAGATGAAAACTGACTGTTCAAATGAGTTGACTTCCTCCCTGTCTTTGTTATCTATTTTACTTTCACTAAATATGGATGATTTTGACCTTGATCTCTCAAGTGACAATCATTGCTAATTCCAAGTCTTCACTTTTTTTGAATTTCAGTAAAGCAAGGAGACATCTTTTGGAAAACATATACCCAACATGCTTGTAGTTCACAACATGCTTGTAGTTCACAACATGGGACACCGCATCCCCCACAGGGAGACTTCACCCATTGGTGGGGTTCAAAAATATTTACTACCTACTCTGTAGGCGTGGCGTGGTGGGCGTGGCGATCTGTCCTGGTTTCTGTCCTCACCTAGCATCTCTAATAAAGATTACTTTGTACTTAAAGGTATTTGGAAAATGTTGAACTCCAAATCTCATATACAGTAAAACCTCACATAAAGAGCGTCTCTCTTAAAGAGTAACTCGCTTAAAGAGCAGAATTTTCTCTGAATATTTGCTTCACTTAACAAATAAAACCAACCAAAAACTTGCTTAACAAATAAATCGGGGTTCACAATCCCCCCCCCACAATTGGTCACTTTCAATGGTGTTTCGCTTAAAGAGCAAACTCACTTAAAGAGCAATCCTGTGGAATACATTATGCTCTTTAAGTGAGGTACCACTGTATGAGAATGTTACATTATCAGATGCATTGACAATAATGCTGTTTGCTGGATTTTCCAGGTCATCGACCTTTACTGGGGAGTTGAACCAGAAGAATGGGACAGCCCAGAGCTACAGAAAACTCGCATGAGGCTACTAGAAGATTGCCTGAAAACATCTGCAGGTCCATGTTTTGTTGTGGGTATAAAAATATGTTTTACATAATTAATATAGAATGTATAGTTACTTACAGACTGTTTCCTAGGACAAAAATCTCTTCCCATTAAGACATTTTTTTTCTATTCTGTCTCTGTCTCTACAAATGTTCCTCAATATTCTTATACTGTACATTATTTCAGTATTCTTTACAGCATATTCATCGTCATCAATATTTTTGTACTGCGGATCAGGGAAAGGAGGTTTACTCCAAGTGACCAATGACTCATCTAAATCTATCTAGTGAGCTCATGGGACAAGAGAGATTTGAAGATGATGATGGCCAAGAAATGAACAGATGTGACAGTCCTGACAGACTGTTTATCTTTTGCATCTGATGCTGTGTGTTGTGGCTCTTCCTCCTTCTAAAATTACCCAGAACTGCTGGCAGAGTTTAGCTGCTGGAGGACCAGTTTATTGAATTCATGACATCTCCAGGATTACAGGATCATGCAGTTAACGCCTTTCTGTGCCAGCTTTTTGCCTTCATGGCTGTCTTCCAAAATACAGGAGAGAAGAAAGTTTAAAGTGATAGTACTTGATAGGAGAGCTGGGATTTCTCTGCATTGTTTGTATAGGGATTTCCTGGAGAGCGTTAAGCCACTGGGATTAGCACCTCTAGAGGATTAGAGAGTCATGAGAGGAACAATTTCCCAGAACTCAACACACCTATTCACACTCTGAACTTGAAGTTCATAGCCTTTTGAACTTATAAGGTCTTTCGCCCACACGAGAAAGGGGGGCAAAATTAGACCTTGGGAACTTTGCCAAGTAAGTTCGACCTTGAAAGATCTCAGGGAGAGATAATGAAACATCTTCTCTGTCAGATCATATCTCAAAAACCTCTAAATTCCTTAGGTGAGAGAAAGAGAGAAAGCCTCCTGTTGTTTACATCTAGTTTATCAGGTACACCCAGTAGAAGAAGTAGTAAGCTCAGCACTGTCAGTCATGTTTTACAGTTCTTAGATAATGGCAATGAGATCCATGTTGCACAGATTTTGAAAACAGCTGAAAAACTTGTTCTAGTGCACACAGTGTGGCATCTTGGCTGTTAATTGGCATATGCCACTTTTTCTGAGCAATCTGCATCAGAGATGTTTGGATTAGCTGCCAAATTGTCCAATCAATTAATTATTCTGGTGTGCTGATATTCTTTGGAGGTTTTGTAACAAAAGATTATTATCCATGTTTCCAGAATGCTAGAGTGACTTCTTTTTAAAACAGAGTATATATGACAAATGTCTTAAATTCTGGGAACATTTAAGACCAGCCATGATGCCTTGCTAAAATGTCATCTTATTGGCTGACAAAAGAAAAGCAGAACCCTCCTGCAGGAGGCTTGTGTTCCTGTCATCTGCTAATGCCCTCATAAAATATCTTTCTTTGCTATTTATTTATATTATTTTTAACTGTATTGTTTAATCTTCCACTCTTGATTATATTTTGATCATTCAAGTTTTTGACTATGTACAACATTTGAAAGAAGTCACATAGACACTAAAGAAGGTGGAGAGCTAAAAGAAGGAAGGAACCTTCGGTATATGGTTTCACCTTGTGTAAAACATGGGCTGAAATCCTATTACTTATGTCCCCTGGCATAATGCAAATCACGACAAATTGGTAAGTTAGCACAGACATTAGATATTGCACACACATCACAGAATTCAGTATGCAACAGGAAATGTATGTAGTACCTTATCAACTTGCAGCAATTTGACAACAAAATGTACACAAAAACCCTTACATCAGCATAAACATTTGGTAGAATTTTGACCATTTTTAAATTTCCAGTTTTCACCTGCTCATTAGTGGCAGAAACTGTGGTGGGATTCCAAAGAGGGTTTTTTTGCTAAAGCAATTGTTTCATCTCATAGTACTCTTAATCTTTCCAGCTCTAATATGACTCACAGCAGAATGTTCACTATTAATGCTGTTATTATATTGACAATAATGCAGGAAATGCTATGGGATTGGAATGGTCTGATGTGCAATTTTTATTGAGTACATGACAGAAAAGCAAACACAAATCATCCTAAAGGCTCCCCCTTCCAATGTCTTCATTTCTCCCCTGTCTTCTGTGGCTTCTTCTTTTCAACAGCAGATCCATTTGCACCATTCAGATGATTGCTTGAACTTATGCAGAAAAGTATGTGATGTGGGTGATGTGATGCCACAATAGCTGGGACCGGGTCAAATCCAGGAGGACTGGGTTTTTACAAGGAATGCCATTTTCTAACAGCTTGGTGCCAGTGCTGTTCTGCTAGGGCACCTAGACAATAAGAAAGAAATGTCACATTTCCACCTTATTATGGTAGTTCCATAACAATGCTTCTTGTAGGGTATAGGAAAGCTAGGTTAAGAAGCTACAGACAAGATTGTTTAGCCAATCTCCTCCTCCCTGTGTGGCCAATTAATGTGAACAAACCCAGGGAAACTTGAATTCCCTGGTGCAGATTTCTTTTGCCATTTAGTTGTGCCTAAGCCTTTGAAACAGATGACTGAAAAGCATTTTTAATGTTTGATTGCTTAGAGTCAGGAGTAACTTTAGGCAGTTTTCTAATTGTGACAGTTTGTTGTATTATTTTCCTGTCCTACTAAGGAACCTATACAGTATCTATATCCCAGCACATTCCTATTATGTGATATGTCATTCAATTGCATATAGAACTTTCACTTTGAGAAAAATATCCTTTCTGTGCTAATGGAATTGGCTATAATAGTGAAAAGTGAAGAGTTGCTTAGGTAGTGGCTTTCATTAAAACATCGGAGCAAATCTATACTGCCTGAACGTTTCACCTACAGATTTGACATATGCCAGGTATTTAATTTTTAAAATTTTGTTATCATTTTTCAGCCCATCAAGACTGAGTAATACATTATTTTTAGATGTCTATATTAGACTGGCATCTTATTCTTCTGTGGTGAGACATCTACTTTCACACTTTGGTTTGAGAATATTGTAAAGAAAATTGTAACAGAGTTACTACTTGATCTGTTTCCCCCATTATTTCTTGCAATGTAACTTTGCTGATAGGTATTCTTCAGTACCTCTGTTAAGATGGATCAGCCATTTGTTACATGCTTTTTGGTCACACTATTGTTAATATAACGATTTCATTATCAGACGGGTTACTGTTTAGTACCAGGTGTTCTTGCAACACTGCAATTTCAGTTTATATCATAGTCATCTCTGCCCCTCCCCCAGCCCATTCATCACAAGGACATTCTGATGGTTTCATTCTTCCTTGAAGCAGAAAGGTCAGTGGCAAAGCAACCACTTACTTTGATCAAACATCACTTCAAAATATTAGATTTAAGCGGAAATGTCATCTTTTAGACCATATGTGTCTAGAATTTAAAGTAAACAAAATACTATTAATTTAAAAAATATTGAATGCTGGACCCCATTGTCTCATAGGAGGGAGGGAGGTGACTAAATAGTAGAAAGATATTACTTCTGAGCAAAGCTTTTCAAAGCTTTCCTGACCCTTGGCTTAGGCATTAATTTTGTTGTTGTTCAGTCGCACAGTCAATTCTGACCCTTTGCGACCCCATGGACCACTGTCCGCCAGGTACTTCTGTCCTTCACCATCCTCCTCAACTTGCTCAGCTCTGTTCCCATTGTGTCTCCAATACCATCTAGCCATCTCATTTTTGGCCGGCCCCTTCTTCTTTTGCCCTCTGCCCTTCCCAGCATCAAGGCTTTCTCAATAGTGAGCCTTAAATCAAGAAATACTGCCAGTTCATCAGCCATACTAAAACTTTGGTTTGAAGATGAGACAGTGAATGACAGTTTTGCAACAAGGGAATGACCACACAGAAATTTATCCCAGAGTTTAATGTAAAAAAAAAAATTATACCATACCCTGCCATTTAAATCACTGCTGCAGTTCATGTAGAAATGTTCAGTTATCCTGAGATGTGTTTCAAGTGTCTCTCACCCTCTATCATCTGCCTTTATCATCCACACTTTTTGTCAACATCCAGATCCTCCGTCCTTTTTTTGCTTAGCAAGTTAAATAGTACTGAACTGACAAAACATGGTAAGTATCAGTATATAGCACCAAGGTTTGCTAAGTTAGGAAATAAAATATTTTCAACATTGTATTTTTAAAATTGTATTTCAGTCACAGTCTAGTGCTTACTGATGTGAGCAGACATCAAGGGGGGGAAAAAGCTTCAGTCCCATACAAAGCTCCCCTCTGTGTATCATTAGTGATGCCATCAGACACATCCAACAATGGCCTCAACAGACCAATATTGGTGGATCATGCAAGCCAAAAGCAAGAGAAAATAATGTGAGTAGAAATGCTGAAAATACATAACTGAGCATCAGAATTGTAGCCAAGCAACCTGATTCTGTGTATTTTTCAGCAAAATACTACAGCTGGGATAAAACAGATTAATACAGGTTACATTCATGTATGTGCGCACAGCATTGCAGCTGTTTCCAGATGTTATTCGTTCATTTTTTCGTTCATTCAATGAGTGTGCAATACACACACTATGAGTAGTTAACAGCCAAATACATATAATAAATAAATAATACAATACTAGTTATGAACATCAATAAACAATAAAAGAAACCACATAACCAAACTTAAATAAACAAATTTAAGGAAAGACATCAAAGATCTCACATTAATAAAAGGCAATTTTTAAAATTCTCTTTTAATTAGCTTCTTAAATGCAGGAAAAACAATGCCTGGTAAACCTCTGCTAGAAATTTATTCCAAAAATACATGGTCACAACTGAAAATTTCTGGGTTGTAGAATTAGACAGAAATAATGGCTGAAATCCTATTGATTAATGTAGTAAGTAACACTAAATTAGGCCTAACAAATCAGTGGGGTTTTGGTGAATCAACTAAGTTCCACTGATTCAAATGGGCCTACTCCAATTATGACTTACTGTGTTAAATTACCATAAGTCATATTTAGAGTAGACCTATTTGAACCAATGGAATTTGCAAAGGATTTGACTCACCAAATCCCCACTGATTCGTTAGGCCTATTCTAGTCCAATTCATTACACTAAACAACAGGATTTCAGCCAATAGGTATTATATGTCTTCACACAAAATGAGAGCCATGCTATTACTTAATGTTTTTAGCAGTGTTACTAATCTTTACTCTCTCTTACACATACACAGGGCCTTTTGGGAGAAAAATATGGAAGTATACGCATTCCAGGAGAAGTGGAATCATCAGAATTTGAAATGATCCTGGATGCTGCCACTGAAGAAAAGCTAGAAACAAGGATTTTGGAAGAATGGTATTGCAGAGATGAAAACTCAGTGCCACCAGCTTATTACCTCAAATCAAAATCTGAAGTCCTGAAGAGCAGTCCCAGTATGGTAAATCTTCATATGATCCACATAAAGACACACCAACTAATTATAGGCTTAAATAGATTCCATAGTCATTCAGCTCTGGCAGCTGCAGAAGTTAAAGTCTCTAACAAAGAAGTCTAAGCACTTCAGTGCAATTCCCAGGCCCAGTATTCCTTTGGGGAAAGTCACAACACATCTGTATAGGTTTGTACAGGAGCAGATATTTACTGAACCACATAACTCTGCTGCTCTACTTCTCTGATTTCCCCAGCCTATTTTCATATGAGTACACCTCCCCTTTCTATTTATCCTCCCTGTTGCTGCTTCTGTTAATCTGGCCAGGAGCTATACAAAAACCCTGGTTTGGCCACCCCTAAATAAAAAGTTCAAATCCTGCACTGGTTTGTAGAAATAAGGAGGCATTCATAACTAGAGGCTATAAAGCTAAATAGTTTGTTGATTTCAGTCCAGTTCTAAGCTGGCAGGAATCCATAACACGCATATTGATGTACACACCAAACAAACTGGTGTTCTTCCTAACACTCCACAGAAAGGCTAATAGTTGGTTAGAACTGCTACTTAGTACAGAATTCAGAGTACATTAGTAAAAGTACAGAATCCTAAAACAATGCCACTCAAAACTACTTTTGCAGAATTGCAATAAGTAAACTACTGGAACAAATTGTGTTTTCCATTCATTTAAAAAATAAACTCCTTTTGATCTTAATATTTATTTAGGTGAAACTGAATAACTGAAATTATTACAGAAACCTAAAACACTCTTTACTGTGGACTACTATTCATACAAGAGTATTTCCCTTGAAACAAGGCTTGCTGAGTCCATCAGTACATATGTACATATAGATTGCATTTGATCCAAGGAAGTCAAGGTCTAAAATACAGTGTTGGTATGTTGTTCTAAGCAGTTAACACTTCCTGCTAAGAGAATGTCTTGTGTCAGTGGAATAGGATAACAGCAACTTTCAGTCAACTATTTGCAGCAGGGGTGGCCAACCTTTTGGCACTGTGGGCCTGACCAGCCCCCAGAACAATTGACTGGCCAGACCACACACCCCGAAAGTAGAAGTGGGTGCATTTATGGCTGACATAAATGTGCCCACTTCCGTATTTACATCAGCCACAGCCACATTTGCACAGGCATGGGCATGTTTTATAGCTGACATAAATCTGCCTGCTTCTACTTCTGGGTGTGGGGGAGACAGCGATGGGCAGGTTGGAATGGTGTCATGGGCCGGTTCCAGCCTGCGAGCTGTAGGTTGGGAACCCCTGATTTACAGTCTCCCATTGTCCCTGAATCTCATTGTGATACCTGGGAGACCTTCTGGATAAGATTTGGAGATGTAGGGGGTACAAAGGAAGGGAGAGATACAATTGTTCTGTTGCACACGTGGACAGCAAATAACATAGTATTACATCTTGCCCTTCATCAAAATATTGTATTTTTCTTGTAGATACTCTCCTTATTAAATGTATAGAAATTGGAGAGCAATTGTGTTTTATTTTGTAAACCCACCAGAGATCTCTGTCAAATAGTGGACTAGAAATTTTGACTAAACAATACTCTACACACTGCAGACAAAAATAATCCAAACAATTTTAAATGGTAGAGACTTAGGTACATGGTTTCCTATCCTAATTTACTTCAAGTTGTTTTTATAGCACATGTTACATCTCTCTTCTCC
The DNA here is from genome assembly GCA_030440675.1 of Furcifer pardalis. NCBI lineage: Eukaryota > Metazoa > Chordata > Lepidosauria > Squamata > Chamaeleonidae > Furcifer > Furcifer pardalis. Next base: position 29,984,852 of record CP126892.1, read on the forward strand.
CTGATCGCATACCTGGTTCACATGGGTATATAATTTGATTTTTCAATTCTTGACACTGGTCTTCACTTAAAGCAGAATGAGGTGGTAAAATAGGTGACACCACTTCAGATCACAAAAGAGATATCACATTTTTATCGTTCCTTTCTATATTTTAAAATTTATTGAACTTGCCCAGCCTATGGGGAAGGGTTGAACTAGCAACCCCTCTCCAGCTATACTTTTTTTCAGAATGTTTTTAATGGGAGAAAGGTTTTGAGACATTTATTCTAAACTGACACTGTTCATCTTTAGCCCCTCTTTCATAATGTACTATGTAGTTTACAGTCTCTTTTGTAATTTGAACATGTATTGTACACTCTGTTAGATAACCATTATGATTGATGTCCCCATCTCTTCCAGATATTCCTTGCATAAGAGAAATGTATGGCTATTGGTGACAGCTAGGAACAGCATTAGTGTAATTAACAATTTGTTTTTGTTGTTCTTATTTTAAAGATGGAAGCATCTTCAAATGCTGGCATTGAGAGCAAATGGCGGGAGATAGCAGAAGAAATTAAAATGATCTTTAAGGCAGCAGTGAAGATGTTGTACGAAAAGGGGAAAATGAAACATAGTCAAGCAAAGAAATACCTTTCCTCTGGTAAACATTAAATGAAGGCATACAGTACACAGGCAGATAGATATTGGTAATCAATTGTAGCAAATTTAGTCATCAACAAAGTATGTGTTGAAAGGGAAATATTTTTCTTCTTTTTTGTTGTATAATTATCATATATAATTTTTAATCAAATGTAAGATAGATTACGGCTCTTGTTAGTGTTCCTAACGAAGGAGACAGTAGTGGCACAAGTTCATTGGGAAAGCTAACGGCATTAAAATGTGGGGAAGGGGTAAGAAGATAATATTGTAAGATCTTTCGCAGATTTAGATTCAATAGAACATTTTCACTCTGTTTTGTAAAAAACCATAGATTTCCTCTCTTTTTTTTATTCTCCTCCTAGCTGTCGAAGATGAATTTGATTTTGCCTTAGGAAAACAAACCCCAGCTTTCCTAAAGAAGTGTGTTTGCTACATTCGGAAGATTGCAAACATAGAACGCTTCGTTAAAGATCCAGTGATGGAAAAATATATGGATGTACTTCATACAGGTGGGAAATTTATGCGGGACATGGAAGCACTTGAGAGACTCATCAAACTCAGGGATGAATTTGTTCCTACCATTGTTGCTTCATCTAATTTGAGAGTCTACACTTCAGTTACTCATTGTGACATGAAATATGGTTATACCCAAGAAGTGGAGAATCATTACATTGAAGGGCTTGGCAAACAGTTTTATGAAGACATGATTGATATTGTCCAAGCAACTGTGCAGCAGAATTTTGACATAGAGACAGACTGGGTCTACGATGAGGTCCTTCAGCATTCTTCACTGTGTAGAACCTACTCCTCATTCTATGAGTACAAATGTGATGCTAGGAATATTATGCGCAAATACCTTCTGCCTAGGAAAATGGGCCACATTAACCCCCTTATCATATATGGAGGACCATGCACTGGAAAAACCTTTTTATTAGCAGAAGTGGCAAAGAAGGTAATGCACATGCAACTATGTCTCTTTCTTCTGCTGTTGTTAATTTCAAAAATATATACAATTTTTTCTAATTTTTAAGCACTTCTACAGACTGTATTTTATAACACTATAATTATAGATCTTCCTATACATTTCCAATTTTCAGTCCCGTTTTCAATAAATTGGACAAATAAGCTGACTTGATTAATGCAGTTACAGAGCCTCACTCTCCTTATTGTATCTGTCATCTATAGCTCTAAAGTTGATCATTTCAGGAATCGTAGCTTCATTGCATTGAAAATAAAAGTATATTTTGGAAAGACATCGTCACCTGCTTTTCTTCTCCTTGAAGAATAAGCAGACTTTAGTTCCCTTCTATCACCCATGGAAAAATTTTGTTTATCACATATACTGTGGATCCCCAGTATTACAGTCTATTATGCAAAATCAGTTAGTACAGTGCAATATTCTGGCTTCTTGAGTCTAACCCAGGGATCAGCAAACTTGGCTCTCCAGATGTTCTTGGACTTCAATTCCCAGAAGTCCTGATCAGCAGGCATACTGACTTGGGCTTCTGGTAATTGAAGTCCAAGAACACCTGGAGAGCCAAGTTTGCAGATCCCTGGTCTAACCAATTGCCATTAATGATCACAAAGTGCACTCTGGAATTCATTGAGTAGACCTTGTTGCTAATAAAAAAAAGTTCCCTTTCAGACCTTTTTCACCCCCCAAAAAAGTGTTTTAGTCATTTGCCTTCTTTGGTTCAGAGCTGAGAAGCTCTGGAGCAATGATTCCCAATGTAGAGCCCACACCCTACAGAGGGACCTCAGTTCCTAGAAGCCTAAATCAGTACATTGGCTGATCAGTACTTTGGGGAATTGACTTAGGCTTCCGGGAGTTGAAGTCCAAAACCCAAAGGTTAGGAAACACTGCTCTGGACAGATTGCTAGCTAAGAGTGGAAACACCAGATGGATCCTTTGCTTCTGTGGTGCCCCCCCCCCCCCAGCAGTACTTGGCAGGAAGGAAGAAAATGCTAAAGGCACTATAAAACACTTGACTCAAAAGGAGTCTATTAGTGGAATAGCAAATATCTGATGCCAGTCTGAAAACTTCCAAATTGTGGCAACTCAGGTAGGGTTTACTTTAGACAGCTCAAGACTGCTTTTGTAGTAGCAGGACTCATGTAGAAGCATACTGCCCAATGAAATCTGAGAGTCTGCTTTAGTGTGACTACTATATATATATTCTTCAAACCCCGAGATCTTACAAAGAAAATAAAATTCACACATACCATAACATAGCATGGCTAGAATAATTCAGAACATCTCAGCTTTTTCAATTGTTAAATAAATCAACATAATAGATCGGCCAGTTAATATTGAAGAAAATAATTTTACCCACAAGCAATTTTTTTTAGTTTGGTGGCCCCATCCTTATGAAATGTCCTATCCCAGGATGGGCACTAAACTGCCTTCCTAATTGTGCTTAAATAGGTGTTAGAGTCCTGGTTGCTGTTTTTAATATTGTGTGGTGTCAAGCTGATTGTGACATTTGGCAACCCTTTTCAGAGTTTCTAGGTATACTCAGAGGTGGTTTAGCATTCCTTCTTCTGGGGGAGCCCTGGGGCTGTACACTTTGCCCAGTATGACTCTTCTTGCAGGGGGCACAGTGGGGAATCAATCTCCCAATATAGGCTTATAAATTACGCTACCTTTATTGCTGTGATCACTTGAATAATTCTGTTTTAATGAACTGCATATTATACTTTATTGTTTTGGTTTTTTACTTTCTGAATTGCCTTGTAGAGGTTTCACTTTAAAATGTAGTACACAAATATTTTAAGCAAATGCATAAAGAGAAAATTAGAAGATTAAGGCGCAAAACCTGTAGACTTATCAAATGTACTTTGTGTTGGATAACAAAACTAAAACAAAAAAGGACGTTAGAGTGAAACTATATGACTGTCATATTTATACTTAGCCCCAAGAGCAGGTGAGGATACATATAAAGGACAAAGTGTGAAATCCTACATTAACTCTGACAGTTTGCCACTTCTGTCAACAATGCAATTGTTGCCTTGTAGACTCAGACTGATAACTGAAATTAGTCATAGTCTAGTAGTCCTATTCCTTTCCTCATGAACTGCTGTCACTTTGTCTGTTATGTGTATCCTCACCTGCTCATGGTACCATGTATAACTATGACAGTCATGTAAGTTCTGAGAAAGTGTAAAAGTTTACATTAAAATATACCAGTTAGTCTTTTAAAGTGCCACAATGTTTTTGTCATTCTTTATTTGCTTCCTTGCTTGCTTTCCTGATATGGTTGTGCAGACTAATATGGCTAATTCTTTGATAGCTGTATTGAAAGTGTGCTTTCAAACATTTGTTTGGATGTTATAGAACTGGCTACTTTGCTAGGACAAGCAGAAGAATAATTATGCTCATAGTTATGTAGTACTTGCTCATGTTCATCAGATTCCTGGGCCAACCAAGTGTCTGCTGATGCTTCCTGGTTTGAAGAAGAGAAAATGAGCATAATAAAGTATAGAACTGTAAAAGGAACACGACACCTGTAGCTGTTTTGATAGTAAACTGTGATGAATTTATTTCCATGTGATAGGAAATTCCAATGCAAATATTTAATCCTATATTTCTTACAATTTCCTCTTAAATACAATTTATCAAAATAAAGATAAAGCAGCTTTTAACATTTGTTTCATTTTTACTTCACTACCTTGTTTGTTCTGCTAGAATGTTAATCTATTTATACTTTTGCATTTGTAGGCTTATGCTTGGCTGAAGGAAGAAATGGGACCAGACTCTGACCCTGTAGTAGTTATAAGATTTTTGGGGTCCACAGGGATGAGTACAGACCTTAGGAATCTGCTTCAGAGTATTTGTGAACAGTTAGCAGTTAACTACCATTGCCTCATACAAAATTATCCCCAAAAAATCCACGATCTCCGGGAATTGTTTATAAACCTTTTGAATGAATCTTCATTTCATAGACCTCTAGTTATGATATTTGATGCTCTAGAGCTGCTTTCTGATAATGATGATGCTAGGAAGTTGTGGTGGCTCCCTGTTCATCTGCCCCGTTCGGTGCGAGTTATCTTGTCAACACTGCCAAACAAACATGGAATACTACAAAAGCTGAGGTGCCTTATACATGATGAGGATAACTATATTGAGTTGGCTCCTAGGGACAGAAAGATGTGTAGTCAAGTTCTCAAGCACCAGCTGCTCCAGGTTAAGAGAAAAGTTACATCAGGCCAGCAAATCTACGTCAATGAAGCTTTTTCCAAATGCACACTGCCTATGTTTGTAAATTTAACCTTTCGAGAAGTCCGAAACTGGAGATCTCACAAAGATGTAGATGAGTCTTCTCTATGTGTTACTGTGCATGATAGCATAGAGCAAATGCTCTGGTCTCTAGAGAACCGCTGTGGACCAAGGCTTTTATCACGAGCCCTTGGTTACATCACCACGTCTAAATCTGGTCTGAGTGAAATGGAATTGGAGGACATTTTAGCCCTTGACAACACAGTTATGCTTGAATTAAGTGAGAGTGTCAGGCAGCACAACCCACTGAGGGTACCTTATATTTACATTGCAAGGCTGAAAGAAGGCCTAACTGGATACCTGATAGAAAGACATGTTAAAAATGTCACCTTATTAGTGTGGGCAAACAGGCACCTGCAACTTATTGCTCAAAAGATGTATCTCCATAATGAAGAAGATGTTCATGAAATGCATACTGTGATGGCTGAGTATTTTCTGGGTGTTTGGTCAGGCGGCAGAAGGAAGTCTCTTTTCAGTGAAGATCAGTTTCTGAACAGTTGCCTCGACAGTGATAATAGGAGCATGAACATTGAGGAGAAGCAAATCATTGACCTAACAAGTTTTGACAGGCAATCACCTGATCAGCCTTGGGTATTCCAATGTAACCCTTTAGAGCCTGATATCTTTTTTGTCAACCACAGGAAAATGACAGAGCTTTTGCATCACTTGACACAATGTGGGAAGACAGATGACATGCTGTATGGGGTCATTATGAACTTCAGCTGGCTTTACACCATGATCAAAATTGGGCAGTTTGACAAAGCCCTCTCTGACGTGGAGTTGGCTTATAACTTCTCACAAGAAAAAGAGCTGAAATACCTTGCAAATACTCTTCGTGCCATAAAATACAAAGTGATAAAATATCCAGGCACCCTCTCTGCTGAACTGCAACAGAGGCTCCTACCAGTTGTTAGCTCCTTGCCTAAACTGAGACAACTTCTCCTGGAATGTGACAAAGATGGTCCCAAATACTGTTCTATCGTTCCCCTGCATTCCTCTATGGATGTGACATACAGCCCTGAGAGACTACCTTTGTCTTCCAACTGTACTCAAGTCACAGAAATCCTGCCTACTTTTAATCCTAGTACAGTTATTGTAGCTCTAGAAAATGGCTCCATTAGTACCTGGGGTGTAGAGACCCGCCAGCTTTTAAGGCAAATTACGACAGCCCAGTCAGTAATCTTGGGCATGAAGCTTACAAGTGATGAGAAATACCTTGTGGTGGCCACAACAAAGAACACACTTTTGATTTATGACAACCTAAATTCCTGCCTTCTATCTGAGGTTGAAATTAAAGGATCAAAGCACAGTGGAATTGGAATAGGCTCTAGTTTTATAAATGGATTTACACTGTCAGTAAACCATGCACTTTCTTGGCTAGAAGCTAGCAAAGATGTTACTGTGATAGATCTACTTTATGGATGGCCACTTTATCAGTTCCACTGCTGGTATGAAGTGACTTGTGTCCAGTGTTCTCCAGATGGGATGTATGCTTTTTGTGGCCAGTACTTGAATACAGCATCTGTATTTCATTTAGGTAGTGGAGACAAGTTGGCCACTGTGACTTCTGAATTTTCTGGTGGATTTGTCAAGTTTCTTCTCATTCTGGATACAGCTCAAGAAATGGTGATGGTGGACAGTGAAGGTGGTCTTTCCATTTGGAACACTGAGGAAATTGTCAGTCCCCAACTGATAGATGATTTTGACTGTAAGAGAGGAGATAATGAATTTGTCAATATTGAACTTGCTGAAGACCAAAGTGCAATTTTAATATGTAAGACAGTCAGTGTTGAGCTTCTGGACACCAGTATGTGGAAAGTAACAGAAAAGTTTAGAGCTAAACACAATGAGCGCTTTGTATCAGCTTTACTGTCCAAAAATGGAGAATGTATTGTTGCTTCTATTGAAAATACCTCTGCTATTTTTGTTTGGAGGAGAGACACAGGACAATGTATGGCAAGCTTACAAGAAATCTCAGGAAACATTGTCAAATTAATTAAATCAAATCATCACAACATGCTGCTATCTTTATCTACTAGTGGTATCCTTTCTATCTGGGATATAGATATTATAACGGCAATGTCCAATATTGACAAAACAGGCAAGCCAATCCAAAGACTGATACTGCCTGCCAAAGGTGAAGTGATATATACACTTGATGGGTCTGAAGTTATACATAAGTGGAACTTTGGTACTGGTTTCATTGAAGCTGTATTTAAGCATGAAAGCCTTGTTGAAAACTGTGTGCTGACTTCCAATGGAAAACTGATGGTTACATCTGATGACAAATGTAGTCAGTATGTATGGCAGACCAGCTCTGGTGAAAATCTCTTCCGCATTAATGGACAGAAGATAAGCCAGCTGTTGATCACACACAATGATCAGTTTGTTGTTTCCCTATGTGAGGAAAATGCATCAAGAGTTTGGAGACTGGCAACAGGCCACAGAGTTTGCAATATCCTTGTTGCCTTACAGAATGCGTTCATAACCACTGCTAACACTTTTGTTGTCGGAATGACAAAAAATAAAGTATTGGCCGTGAGTCTTTGGACAGGGAGTATCACCAAGAAGTACTGCTGTGATGACGGTATAACTATTGTTGATATCAAACTCATTCCAGATTGCCCTGATGTAGTAGCCTTTATAACATCTACTGAAACAGTGAACATCTGGAGTCTTACTGAAGAGGTCATTTGCAGGCGTGTGCAATTACCCAACACTTTCTTAAAGACTTTAGAGGATTTTGAAATATCACCCAATGGAAAACTTGGGATTCTTTCCCGCGGTGATGAGAATATCAATGTACTAGATCTTCACAGTGGCAAACTTCGTGTTGTCCATGCTTCTGGCATTATCTGGCGACAGAAATTGTCTCAGGATGGTCGTTACCTTGTATACATTTGTTTTCGCACCGGTGAAGAAGATGATGATAATGGCGCAATTTCCATCTTAATTGTAATGAGATTGGCAGATGGCAAAAACATTGGTGCTTGCTCTCTTTATAAAACTCCAACTTTTCTTGCACTTTCCCAGAGGCATTTGAATATTATTGTGGGCTTTGATGATGGAAGTATAGGCACTTACACTGTAGTGGATCGAGTGGATGCCGCACTGAAAATTAAAATTGCTACTTCAAATAGTCGACAGATTTTCAACAATGCAACACAAGTAATGAGACCCAGGTGTCACCATTATAGTTTCAAAGTGACAGCAGACTGCATATGGAGAGAGTCTACAGAAGTGTTTGCGAGAGACAGTCCTATCACAGTGACAGACCCAGAGGCAAGTGAAGCAACCCCAACCAAAAGACACAGTTATTGCTATGACAAAGTTTGTTCTGCCATAGATTGCAGAGGGCATGGGTTCACTGCTGACAATTGATATAAATTAATGAAAAGATAGCTTACCATTCCACATAACAAAATTTTGCTTAACTTGTTTATATTTTGGTATAACACGTTTTTAAAAAGAAAATTCAAATAAGTTTAATGAGTAGGCTGCAGATTTAAACAAATGCTCAAATATGAGTCTTGAACCATGGTCTTGACTGAAAATTCCTAGCAATACTATCATGTTTATTTTGCCATTATCAGAATTTTGGAAGTATATATTTTAAAGCTTTTTAATAATAATAAAGCTACATTTCATATTGGAATGAGGCAGGTCAGCCATTTTTTAAAAATACAGGTAGCGATAAGCCTAAATCCTCAGCTACCTTGAACTGCTATCACATGCAAAAATTAACATCTTTTCTGATGGTGCAAATGACAGCACATCACATGTCAACCTGGAAGACTTGATGCATTCCATAAGTATTTGAAGTAGTAGCTACTGGTGTGATTATTTTTTAAAGGAAATGCACAATCAAATCAGTGTTTAATGCTTCAGAGTCCTACTGACTTCAGTGGAAACATATGTTTGAGTTAAATCTCCCACTACTATCAATGAGATTTAACATTATTTTACTTGGATTGTATTCATTGTGTGGCTGGAAATAGGATAGAAGTGATCTCTTTAAAATAGCCACCTGTGAGTCAAAAATAGTCAAAAACAATGCAGTCATATAATTTATGTGTGTGGACTTCTATTACTGTTCTTCTGTTACAGAGGTTCAAATGATAGCAATTGTGCATTATCTAGGACATGTAAGACAGAAATTCAATGTCTGAAGTTGTGCTGTTTTCAGTCTTTCACAGTGTATTTTTGTACTGTGTAGAAGAAATGACATATTCAAAGAAAAAGGACATTAGGGATAAAAGTCAACCTCCAATTCCTTTATTTCTTTCTATGGTCTTAAAAGGGGATGTCCTTCATTCTGATGTAAGAAAGTCCAAAATATTCCAGTCCTCACAGTAATTTGAACAGGAAGCATTGAGATTTGCTGTTTATTGCTCTCAATACTTGTAGTGTTTGCCTTACTGTCATTTCCTGTATGAAACATGGTTCAGCCAACCAAATACTCTGGGACTAATGTTAGCTTGTGTATGTGCTGAAAAATTCTGGCTGCCCAAAGGGTTCTTTACTGTTCCTCTTTGTAATGAATTTCTTATTTCTAACTACAGTATTTATGCCTCTTCACTTCCTGCTCTAGGACTGTTCATGGCCTTTTTATAGAATTTTATCAATTTCAAGGTTGAAGTAATGAAATAATGTCTTTTATTTCTCATTGCTTGGCTCTCCTAGTACCTAGTAATGATTTATAGGCAGTATGATGTCCTGATCCACAGTTCTGTTAAGATAAAGTACTAGGGCTTAAAGTGGCAAATTTTACTTCTCTTGGAAGGTAGACAATTCAGGCATCGTTTGTCAAGTGTGTCTTCATGGTGTGTTGTGTTTCTACATACATGTGAGTGAAGGTGTGATGAGGCCTCCTCTCAGTTAATGTGTATTTTAAAGCAGAAAAATGAAAAAAATCAATGGAAATGGAGTACGTGATACTCCTGTCAAGTGGTGTTTTTTTTTTTCAGCTAGAGTGTATTTAAATATCTTATTCAGCTATGTTGCACAACAGCTCAGAGGTGCTGGTTTGGACACGTGTGTGTTGCTTGTGGAGGTTGACTGCATGCATGACAATTCAAAAAGCATTTTTGAATAAAGACCATTTCACAGAGAGTTGTCGAGTGCTGAATTATCTGGTGATAAGATTCAATGTGATGCACATGTATGTGCAAACCAGCACCAAGATTTTGCTGTCAGTAGCTATATGACAGGGTCATAGCAACAGCTCATTATCACAAATCACAGCATTGAATTAACATCACACTAGGGCAGCGATGGCAAACTTTGGCACTCCAGCTGTTCTTGAACTTCAATTCTCAGAAGCCCTGATCAGCAGGAGTGCTGACTTGGGCTTCTGGTAATTAAAGTCCAAGAATACCTGAAATGCCAAGGTTTGTCATCATGGCACTAGGGCAGGGGTGCCCAAACTTTTTGGGCCGTGGGCCGATCATGTGGTTCAGGAAGCTGGTCACTAAGGCCCAGGGGCCGGGTGCAGCCCCCAACGCCAATTCATCCGGCCCATGAAGCCCTTGTCGCTCCTGGAAGCGGAAGTAAAACAGGCCCGTATGGACGCGTTTTAGTTCCACTTCCAGGAGCGATGAGAGCTTCGTGGGCTGGATGAATTGGCATCAGGGGCCGCGCCCGGACCCTGGGCCTTAGTTTGGGCATCACTGCACTAGGGCATTGTGGCAGGATTACAGGCTGCTGAGATCCAGGGTAATGTGGAGTGAAAAGCCATACTGGTAGAATTATTCAGCTGCCAGAATAGGCAGTTCTGCTGTCTGGCTGGGAATGTTCCTTCCGTGGAACCAGCTGTGGTGACCTTGACTCAAAGTGGGGGGAGGGGGAGGTGTGCTTGGGTATCTTACTGGACTGATGAGTTCACTCAGTGCACTAACCAGGCAGATGCATCTTACACATTGAGTTGTTAAGACCTAGGCTCTAGTCTTCTGAGCTCACAGTGCCAGTTGACCTGTACAGAGACATTTTAGTTTAACTGAGCTGTGGAGTGCCTTTCCTTGCTGCTTTCTTCAAATACGGCATGTCCTTGGCAAATGTTTCAAAGGATATGAAAGCGCATCTCCCTGTTATTTTAATTGACTGAAAATTGAATGCTGGGGCTTAAAACACACATGAAGGTGGCAGAATTGTGTATTTAAACAAAATTAAACTGGGGAGTAAGTGATGAAGGGGATTCGTGAATGGAAATACAAAATCTTCTCCATGGTTTGGTTTGGTTTGGTTTCTCAGGTACCCTTTTTTCTTCAGCTGGTTTCTGATGCCAGGTAGGAAAAAAATCACCTTTGGGAGGAGAGAAAAACATTTGATGCAGGGATGTTTCAGCATTGCCAGTCACCACACCCCTTTTGATTTAAAAATGTGGGCATTACATGAGCTACCTGTATGCATCAACAGGGCAGATTTGGAGTTAATAAAAAGAACTGCTTCCATTTCTTGCATTTTGAGCCTCAGTAACTAATTTTCCAGCAAAATAAGCACCAAGCTAGGGAATAGCTAAAGTGTGTGAATATTCCATGTGAAAGCCAATCTAGTATCTATGAAGTGACTTGAATGATTTTTCCTAACTTGTTTGCAACCAATAGATCATATTGAATGTTTTTATGTAAACTTTGTATTGTTGGGAAACAAATACCCAAGCAGAGATTTATATTTTCATAAATGTGGAATTTAGTTAAATTTTGTTACAAAGTTGTTAAATTAGAAATCTGTTACTGTCTTCAAACAATATGCAGTCTTGTGTATACATTGTTTGTATAAATAAATATAAACTACAGTATGAAACAATGTAAACTTTCTTTTTTAAATTGGAGGAGTGTGTTTCCCTATGGTGGGATATAAAGCTAAACAAAGAGCATAGTACAATGGACGATTAGACCTGTTTCTGTATTATTGCTTGTGTTCCACAGTATTGTTTTGCAGTGGGAATGCCCAATAATAACCATACTATGTAAAGGAAGCTTCCGAAGTTTTGTTAACATTCTGACATGCCACAGATTAAACAAAAATCTGGGAAATTACCATAATTCAAACTGGATTCTGTACAACAAATTACAGAAACTGCAGTTGACACATTGATTGAAGGAGAAACAACTTTAAATCCCCTTAAAAAACAGAAGACACTAGGTTGAGCTATAGGACAAGTATCCACCTCAACTGACTGGATAACACTTACTGAATATCCCTTTTTAATTTTGTCCAAATATATGAATGGCTCACATAGGAGAGAAAAATTAAATTTAGGCATTGAAGCTTTGCTGTGTGGGTTTAATCCATGTCCTGTATGCAGCACCAAATGACAGGTATTTCCTTTGAGAGAGACGCCTGTGTGGAAGCAGTGCTGTTCTCCATAGTTGACAGAAGATATAAGCCAATACTTGGAATGAGAATGCTCCAACTTGGAGTTTGTACACTTAACCCAACGTTTCCCAACCTTTGGTTTTTGGCCTTCAAATCCCCAAAGCCTAAGTCAACTCTCCAAAGCCAATGTACTGACTTAGGCTTCTGGGAACTGAAGTCCAAAAACCAAAGGTTGACCAAAGCAAAATCTTCTGGGCCAGAAGACTATGAACCAGAAATGGGTGTTCATAGATGTATGACCAGGCTACCAACAGTGGCTTTCAGAGAATTCCTGAGGCGGAAATGTCCAGATCATAGCTGACCTAAGAGATTTTGCTGCCTAAGATAAAGCAATACATGGACCATCTTGTCTCCCGGTCAAGATACCCAGTACATAGTCATGTGCATGAATCCAAAACATGAAGCAGAAAATGCCAGAAAAACAGCTTACATCCAATAGCAATAAAATAATAATAATAATAATAATAATAATAATAATAATAATAATAATAATAATAATAATAATAATAATAATAATAATAATAATAATAATAATAATAACTATCAGTTATGTGATGATACCACCCTAATGGCAGAAAGTGAGGAGGACCTAAAGAAGCTCCTGATTAGGTTGAAAGTGAAAAAGCTGGCTTGAGACTCAATATCAAGAAAACCAAGATCATGGCAACAGGCCCTATCAGTCCCTGGAAAATAGATGGGGAAGAAGTAGAAGCAGTGACAGATTTTACTTTCCTGGGATCAAAACTCACTGCAGATGGGGATTGCAGCCATGAAATAAAAAGGTGGCTGATTCTTGGGAGGCAAGCGATGAGAAACCTGGGGAGCATAGTGAAAAGTAGAGACATCACATTGCAAACAAAAATTCGCATAGTCAAAGCAATGGTATTCCCTGTGCCAATGTATGGTTGTGAGAGCTGGACTATTAGGAAAGCTGAGCACAGAAGAATAGACGCCTTTGAGATGTGGTGTTGGAGGAGAGTTTTGAGAGTCCCCTGGACAGCGAGGAGAACAAATAGGTCAATCTTAGAAGAAATCAACCCTGACTGCTCCTAAGAAGGTCAAATAATAAAGACGAAGCTAAAGTACTTTGGACATCAAATGAGAAGAGAGGATTCATTTGAGAAAGCCTTGATGCTTGGAAGGGTCGAGGGCAAGAGAAGAAGGGGACGGCCCAAGATGAGATGGCTAGATGGTATTGTAGAGACAATGGGCACAGAGCTGAGCGAGTTGAGGGGGATGGTGGAGGACAGGAGTGCCTGGCGGACAGTGGTCCATGGGGTTGCAGAGGGTCGGAATCGACTGTGCGACTGAACAACAAAATTGATAACACTCAATATTTGATAGCTAAATTTTGCTAATGGGACCAACTCTGTTCTAAATCAAGAAGGGCAATGAACAAGATTAAACTACCTTGGCTGCCCTCAGTTTGAAACACACCTGATACCAATGGTCAGAATCACACATCTGTCTTGAGTACATACATTTGCTTTGAGAACTATTTTATTAACTTGGCATTTTATCTGTAGTAGAAATCAAAGCATGTCCAGTGTGGTTCAGTGGATGAAGTGAGAGATTAGGACCCAGAAGGCCTTGGTTCAGATCCCCACTCAGCTACGGAAAATCACTAGGGGCGTGGAGCTGATAAAACCACTCCTTAAATAGCTCACCTTGAAAGCTCTATTTATTTTGATTTGATGGCACATGGAACATAATAATAAAGCCTAAATATGGATATTGCCACTAGATGGTGCAATTGCCATTGACTCTTCCCTATATACTGTTGATTGGTATTTTGAGTGAATTCAGAAAAGGAAGGAGAGGTGTCTATATTTTCATAGCTTGTAAGAAAGAACCAGACCCTGTTCATCCTTCTGTTGAAAGGATCTCTGCCACAGTCAATAAATATAATAGTCCATAAGAGCACTTTTTAAACAAAATTTAATTTTCTGCTGTTTGGCAGGATTGTCAGTTTCTTCGTTTATCAAGGATGTAATAAAGGAAGACCAAACAAATGTCATCCTAGCAAAAACATACACATTTTCCAAGCTAAACTGGGCTGAGAGGCATTTGACAGGCAAAACTATTTTACAAGTTAGGAATGGGGGGTGAAAAATTAGTGCATGCTTTTGCCTGACCTATGTCTACTATTATGGAGATACCCAAATCTTCCATTAAAAGTGCAGGTTGTTTTGCCACAGAACTTCCCTGTGTTTGTTAGATGCAAGGAAAGCTTCTGGAGCAAATTCTAGGAGGCCTTACCAGTTTGCTTAATTTTCTGACCACAACTTCAAACTTTTTGAGGGCGAAGAGCATATGACAAAATACATCCAGCAGTGGTGTTGCGTGGGGGGGGGGGGGGGCAGGGGGCGCCCCACCCCAGGTGGCTCTTTTTGGGCTATGGTTTTTCTTGGACTACAATTCCCAGAAGCCCTAGCGGGCACCAGCATCCACCAGGGGGCGGCAAATTTGGTTTAAGTCCCAGGTGGCCTAAATCCACGCAACATCACTGACATCCAGCACTCTTCTGCTTTGCACTGCAAAAAAGTGTGAATGTAACTCCTTGGAGTAGTGCCTTTTCTGCCATTACAGATGTTATCTGGTGCAAAATACATAATGTATTATTCTCTTTTACAGTGTGCTTGATAGCCAGTGTGGTGCAGTTGATAGAGTGATGGACTTCAACCTTTTTTTGGTCATGCCATGCATCTCTAAAATCCTGATCTCTCTCTCTCTCTCTCTCTCTCTCTCTCTCTCTCTCTCTCTCTCTCTCTCTCTCTCTCTCTCTCACACACACACACACACACACACACACACACACACACACACACACACGGCATATAATTTTTATTCAAAAAATGAATCCTGTTCACATGGAGGAAGCCTAAATAATTCATTCTGTTAATAACTCTCAAATTGCCCCCTTAAAAATCAAATTGCCCCCCTGTGGGGGATGTGCCCCATATTGGGAACCACAGGATTAGGAGATCGGATTATAATCCCTGACCTTGGAAACTCCCTGTGGGATGGCACTGATAAAACCACTTTTTTTCTCACGTACTCAAGGAATAGCCCCTTTTCTGGGGCCAATTCAATATTTGGAGGTCTTCACGGTGATCAGTGATGAAGATTATCCTGGGAGCAATATAATGTAGTGGCCTTCCATTTGCCTTCCACATCACAGCGAGACAAATAATCCACAAGTCACTTTCTGGTCCTGAGCCCTTTTGACACACAAAGTCCTCATCGGCTCCGGGTGAGTATTGATGAAGCTGCTGCCCTCCATCAAGATGGATCCAAGTGGAATTTAATCCAATTTGGAACCATCACCATTCTCTGTGGACTTTGCCACCCAAGGCTGTTAGTCCTGAAGGTTGTCACGTTAGTTAACTGCCACCTGACAATCAGTGTTGAGTCTTTGATGATATAATCTACTCCAAGGATTCTCAACCTTTTCAAGCCAGGAGCTGGGTCATGCTCCCTCAGACAACTGAGGGGCTGGTTGGCCATTTTTTCCTATCTGCCCAATTGGGTAAGCCATTTTGAGGTAGCCATTTTTTCCCAACAGCTTCAAAGGAGTGGCCATTTTGTTTCTCCCTGGAAGGAAGGGGGGAGATGCCAACCTTCAAACTGAGGCTTTGGACCCCCTTCCCCTTCCTTCTTGACACTAATGAAATTAATTGCCTGCTGAGGAAAAGATGAGTGGGGCTTCTAAACTAGGCTAGTCCTTCCTTGTGGGGCTGGAGGTTATCCTTAGAGCTGGGTACCCCGTTGGGTGAGATAAGGCCAGGAGCCCAACGGTTCTTCATCTCATGGCACCATTCCATGTGGCCCACCACCCTCGTTCCCACCACCACCGCCGGAACCTGTGCCATGTGTAGTTCCTTTTTAAAGTAAACAGCTTTGAAATGCTATTTGCATTTTAAAAGGAATCACACGTGGCACAGTTTCTGGCAGTGGCAGGGGAGCAAGAGTGGTGGGGCACATAAAATGGTACCAGGGCCAGATCTGGCCTGCAGGCCATAGGTTGAGAGCCCCTGGTCTATTTTATTACCATAGTGGGATAACAAATCAACCAGACCTTTTAAACCAGAGCTTAAAGCTTATTCTGGTTAATCTTTCTCACACCAGGTCAGATGGAAGGAACTACAGAATGCACTCACCATAAGATGGCTTCATTTTGGCACTTTTCAACTTTTCAACACTTACAGAAGTTAGGTACTAAGTCTTTGCCTAACCAGTTCTCTAGGATAATATGTAAATGTAAACAGCTGTACCTCCTTAAGGGTTCTCCAATTGGAACAGCAATTGGAACAGCACAGGTGTAGCTTATTGATGAGGTAACTCCAAGACTTTGCTTAAAAACCCCAAGCCAGCCCTGCTGGCCACCAGGCCTTTTTAGGAACTGTGGTAGTAAGTCAATATAGGTAAAGGTATTAAATACACATTAAAATACACACAGACATATCACATCCAAAGGTGAGTCACTTACCCTGGGGAGCAGGCTATAGGGAACTTCAGGCTAGCAGCTTCTCTTCCTCCTCCCCACTTGGGAGGACAGCAAGGAGGCCGTGCATACACACCAAGCACTGTAGCTGTGCATGCACACCAAGTGCTTGGCGTGCATGCGCAGTGGGGGAACCAGTGAAAAGGTAAGCCCCGAAGGTGGTTCCCCAAAAATACTGCTACCGGTTCTCCAGGACACTGGGAAAAGTTACTACTGGTTCTGGAGAACTGGTGAGAACCTGTTACATCCCATCACTGCCAGTGGTCAAGGATTATGGGAACTGTAGTCCAAAAATAACGGAGTGCCTGCAGGTTGCCAGCAGCTGGCTCTCTCTCCCTGAACTGAGAATGCAACTACTGTACCTTGGGATTATCACGGGGACAGGCATGCCCAGCTCAGAAGGTCAGAGAACCTAATTTCTACCCCAGATGTGCTCAAGAGTAGAGAGCCAAAAGGTCTTGTCAGGATCCAGTACACCAAACTTGACCACCAGATTGTTGTCCAACTTTGTGGAACACTCTATCAGTTGAGCTGTGCCAGGCTCCATCTCTATCTATTGTTATAAAACAACTAAAACCATTCCTCTTTAAAGAGGCTTTTAAAGATATATAGTGGTATCTTGCTTAAAGAGCATAATGCGTTCCACGGGATTGTTCTTTAAGCAAGTTTGCTCTTTAAGCGAAACACCATTGTAAGTGACCAATTGTGACTTCTTGGGGGGGAGGGGGTTTGCAAACCCCCATTTAGTTGTTAAGCAAGTTTTGGGTTGGTTTTAGTTGTTAAGGGAGGCAACCATTCAGAGAAAATTCTGCTCTTTAAGCAAGTTAGTCTTTAAGCGAGGTGCTCTTTATGCCACAAGGTTTTACTGTACTGCCAACAGCAGTGCAGTAGGTTTTGATTAACTTTTTCTGTCACAAAGATGTGTTCTCTGTTGTTGGGCTTTTTTAAGTTGGGGAGGGGAATATCAGTTTTGTTTGTGGTTTGCTATTTATAATTTATTTAGTTCGTTTATTCTTTAATGCCTAATTTTCTATTGTAAAGATTTTTTTAAACATACACTAACCAACCAACCCCCCCCCCCCCCGGGCCAGAAGTCACAATTGGTCACTTACAATGGTGTTTTGCTTAAAGAGCAATCCTGTGGAACACATCATGCTCTTTAAACAAGGTACAACTGTATATATAAACTGTATAAAACTAAACATTTAGATCAGGGATTCTCAACTTGCAGCCCATTGGCCTGATCTGGCCCACAGCACCATTTCATGTGGGGCCCCGCTGCCTCCACCATGCCAGGAAGTGCCAAGTGATGGAGGAAAGACAAAATGGCTGTCCGGCCATCGAAACTGTCTGAGAAAGCGTGACCCGGCCCCAGCTTTAAAAGGTTGAGAACTCTTGGTTTAGATAGATAGATAGATAGATAGATAGATAGATAGATAGATAGATAGATAGATAGATAGATAGATAGATAGATAGATTAAAACTCTGACTTACAAATGCCCCAAGTTACATAAGATTCGACTTACATAATGATATTGTGCAAAAACCATGTCCTGGTTTACATAAATGTCCCAATTTACATAAATTTAGGTAATACAATTCCCTATGGGTTTGCTTTGAGTTACATTAAAAAAAATCATTTTCCCTATGGCTTTGCTTTGAGTTACATTCAAAAAAATCATTTTCCCTATGGGTTTGCTTTGAGTTACATAAAAAAACGATTTAAGCAAAAGCCTACGGAACTGACTTTTTGCATAAGTAGGAGGACTGCAGTGGTTCAAGTGGCTGAGACGCTGACTGGTAGGCGGAAGGTCAGCAGTTCGATTCCCAAGTACTGCAGGATGGAATGAGCTCCCGTCTTTGTCCCAGCTCCTGCCAACCTAGCAGTTTGAAAGCAAGAAATTGCAAGTAGATAAATAGGGACCTCTTCGGTGGGAAAGTAACAGTGTTCCATGCACTATGGTGTCTAGTCATGCCTAGCACATGACCATGGAAACATCTGCAGAAGCAGACAACGCTGGCTCTTCGGCTTTGAAACAGAGATGAGCACTGAACCCTAGAGTCAGATACGACTGGCTTTCGAGCAAGGGAAATCTTTACCTTTAGGGGTTTTACTGTAGATGGATAGATCGATCGATCGATCAGGGCCATAGCCAGGGGGGCCAGGAGGATGAAAATCCTCCTGAGCTAACAGCCCTCTACCCACCCCCATGATGCCAATGTTATATATGTGACTGTGACATTGTTGCCCCTCCTTAATTTTTTTTTTGCCCCTCCTGAAAAGACGCCCCACCCATCCCAAAAAAATAATATCTAGAATCCTGGCTACAGCCCTGAGACAGATAGATAGATCTCTACACCGCCCCGAAGGGGAAATAATAGCCCATATGGGAGGGATAAGATAATGTAATAAATTTTAAAAATATTCCGTGCGTAAGGAATCCTCCCCGTGGTGAGACTGTTTTGCTTCCACACATGCACGCACACGCACACGGTCAGGACCTGCCAGGTCGCCCACAGCGCGCTTGCAGGTGAAGGGTGGCCATACTGGGGCAACCTGGCAGGCGAACTTTTCCGAGGGTTTTCATTCCCCTCAGCGGCCATGTGACGCGCGGGCACCCAATGGGGCCCGCGTCTCTCAGGCGGCGGGAGGAGAAGGGGGGGGCGCCTCAGGCCAACCCTCTCGGGCTCAAGGGAACCATTCGTGGGGCTTTTCGCCCGCCTTCGGATGGAGCGCGGACTATGGGAGACCCACAGCAGGAGGGCGGCTTCGCTTCCTGAACCGCGCGCGGAGGCAGCGGCAGGTAGGAGCCCGATCCCCCCCCCCATACACACACACACACCCGGGTCAACCTCCGGCTCTTCCTTTCCCTGCGTCCGCCTTTCCCTTCCACCTGTTCCTCCCTTGCCGTCCAACACGGACCAGCGCTTTCTGCCCAAGCGGCTCCTAAAAACGGCTCCAAACTTTTGGGCTCCTTTCTTGATTCAACTGCCTGGGGAGGTGGGTCGAGCAGAACCAACAGAGGATTACAGATGTGGGACACAAACGCTTTGGAACAGAGATGAGCACTAGAACCTAGAGTCGGATACGACTGGCTTTCGAGCAGGGGAAACCTTTCCCTTTACCAACAACAAAACCAAGCCACAACGATTTGGTTTGTGGTAGGAAAAACTCCTGAACCTGCGAGGGAAAAGTTTGGAAAAGTTCGTTTTTGGACCCTACATGTTCCCAAAAAGTTTGGCTGGAGGAGTCTGACCGTTTTAGCCCCCCCCCCAAACAAAAATCCAAAAAAGGATTTATTTATTTTCCCAAACTCTGGCAAATCGTCCACCTAATCATTGTGACTAAACCGGGGGTCCCCAAATTTTTTGAGCTGTGGGCCGGTCGCACGGTTCCTCCCACGTCCCACGGGAAGCGAAGTGAAACGTGCCTCGCAATCTTTTTTGCAACAGGATAAGATGGATTTTTAAGCTGCCATTTTCTCTGCTTAAACCAGGGGTGCCCAAACTATGGACCATGGGCCAGATCTGGCCCCTGATGCCAGATCTGGCCGTAGTTTGGGCACCCCTGGAATAAACTCTCTAGAAACCACTGAGACTGAGTTTGTTGTGGCGGCCTTTCAAACATCTTGGGGAGGGGGGGGGGGTTATGGAAATGCAGCACCTTCCAGTTTGCAGAGTTCCTGTATGACAAGCCGCCTGGGTTTGGCTTCCAAAAGGCCCGCAGGCAAGGAACAAATGATAAGAGTTGAAGAATTGAGATAAAGGCAGGATGGGAAATTCATTATGAACGTTGGGAGAATCTTGTTCCTCTGCCATCTCTCAAGGGAATGTGCCACTTTTCTCTAAATTGGGCAAGAACTGGGTTATATTTCTGGCACTGAACTCCACTTGTCATGTAAAAGTTGGCCAACTCTTGGGAGAAGGTGAAACAACTTGTCCACTACCATCTCCAAAGGCAAAGGTTTCCCTTGTTTGAAAGCCAGTTGTATCTGACTCTAGGGTTCAGTACTCAGCTCTGTTTCATAGCCGAAGAGCCAGCACTGTCTGCTTCTGCAGACATTTCCGTAGTCATGTGGCAGTCATGACTAGACAGTGCAGCATACGGAATGCTGTTTATCTTCCCATTGAAGTGGTCCTTATTTATCTACTTGCAATTTCTTGCTTTCAAACTGCTACGTTGGCAGGAGCTGGGACAAAGACAGGAGCTCATTACATCCTGCAGTACTTGGGAATTGAACTGCTGACCTCCTGCCTTCCAGTCAGCGTCTTAGCCACTTGAGGCACTGCAGTAGTAGTTGCATAATCCGAGGGTTTTGCTGAGTGTCTATTTCTTTGCTATGTCATTTTCCGTGTGCTGTCGAATCATCTTTGACTTGTGGTGATCCCAAAAGGGCTTTCAAGGTATGCAAGATATTTAAGGAATGGCTTTACCAATGCAAGAAGTTTCTGTGGGTAAGCAGGAATTGGAGTTGGGTTTTAGTCTAACATTCTGTCCATTGCACCACACTGGAAGCTCTGTTATTTTGTGGTTGAAGGACTTCCTTTCAAGTCTAAGGCCAAGATACCTTTTGGAAGTGTTTTAAGACTGGTCTGCAGCCTTTGAGGTTTAGAATAAAATTGTTCAGTGAGCTCTTTGATCCTATATAAGTAGTAGATTGTTTGAGGATTACCTACACACACACAGCACCAACAACAAAATCCAATGGCAACTTAAAGAGTGTACGTAGAGTACTAGCTTGAGCAATAGGATGGATCAGGGAGGCTTGGGTTCAGATCCTTACTCCTTTGTAAAGGTTACTGGGTATTTCATAGAGTAACCTCACAGGATTATGGTGAGAGTCAAATGGTCTTGAGAGAACTACACATCTGCCTTGAGTTCCTTGGAGGAATAGCATTGTAACAAACAAACATAGTACATTTATATTTGTAAAGATTGCATAGTTCTAAGGCTGGTACAGAAACGGAACACCAGAGAAAGAGGGATGTGTAGCTCTGGAGATGTCCCTGTACAATGAGCAATCTTTGTTGTTCCTCACCATTGGTTAAGGTGACAAGAGCTAGGGGAAATTGCTATCCAACAACATCTGGAGGCCACAGATTTTTCACATGTGATTTAGTCTCCCCATTGGGGATGCTTGTGATAAGGGTTTGCATTGGAAATTGCTTCTGATCCAGAATGGCCATGGGATTTGAAGGGAATTTATGTCACTACTACTTAAGGAACTGGATTGTGTGTATGTTACAAAGTGTTCACCTGAACCTAAGTTGGTTGGACCTTCTGTATTGTGGATGATACCTTCTCTCATGTTAGCATTCCAATCTACTTAAGAGATTTACTGGGGGAAGGGCATAATTTCCTCCTCTCTTTCTATAGAATATATTAGGGAGAGAATAGGAGCCCTAGCAGAAGAAACACTGACAACCCGACACAGATGTCTAAATAGCTGTGGCTGAGTTAGCTAGATATGGAAGTTACTAATCAGAGCCTCAGGGGTTAGCAACACTGCTTGATTTAGAACAGGTTGATGGAAGCAAAATAGGGTGTTAGGTAGAATTGTATAGTGACCTTGTTTGGTCTATCTACTGTAGCTTTTTTTTGGGGGGGGGGTGATAAAACTAAAAGTTTCTTCCAGAAAAAGAGGGAAACAGGAGATGGCTTCCAGAGGAAGCCTTTGGTTTTAAAAAATCTCTAAATGGTACAGCAAATCAACACAACCCTGACTTTTTAAAAATATTTGCATTCTCCCTCTGCTCCTCAAGCAAAGAGAGGACTTTTTAAAATGTTCTAATTACTCCACATCATTACATGGCTAAACTCTCTGTTATTTAATTTGGAATTGGAAACAGCCAGGAAATTGAAGTAAGAAACTTGAGTTCTTTGGTTTGTTTCCAGCAATTTCATGTACTGAAAATGAACCAAGATGGAGTGATGCTAGTGCATTGGTGCCAAACCAATGGCACATGTGTCAGGGGTGGCATTTGGAGCCTTCTTTGTGGGCACCTGTGCAGTCACCCCAGCACAGAGTTTGCCCTGCCCTTCTGCCCAGCAGCCCAATGAAAGCACTCCCTCCCTCCCCCAGCACAGAGTTCACTCCACTCCTCTGTCCAGCAGCCCAGTGGAAGCATTTCCTTCCTCCCCTGTTGCTGTGTCAGCACTTTGAGATAAATACCGAAAGTGGGTTTTGGGTTGCAGTTTGTGCATTCAGTCTCTAAAAGGTTCGCCATCACTGTGCTAGTGTTACACTCTGGTTATATAGGGCTATATGTCTTTCTGTCTATTGCAAACACAGGCTTCACAAAATGTGTGCTTTTATGAGTGTAGACAGACAGACAGACAGACAGACAGACAGACAGACAGAAAGAAAGAAAGAACAACAATGATGATGGTGATATAACAAAATTGGATGTTGCAGTTTCTATACCATGTGTGCTTTTCATGAGCACCAGTTGATTGAAGAATTAAAGAAGAATTCCGATATATCTTTGAAACCCATATGAGAACAAAGTCCAAGTTATATTTATCAACTTGAGTAGAACATCCACAAGATAGATGAATCAGCTCCATTTATATAGTCTCTAAAACACTAATATAAAATACAAATACATGAGATCACTTTGTGGATTTGCCTTTCCAGTGCCACTCCTCCACAAACACATTGAAGTTTTACTACCAGTACATAAATCAAAGTGGCAAAGGCCTTCTCCGCAATGAGAACAGCCGCTCCAGTCTCTCCTGCTCTTTTTTATTCAAATCCTGACTCACCGCCCCTTCCTGGGATTTCTTCATCCATTTGGCTGAACCAGTTAGTCCATAGGGGTTGCACTAGCACAGGAGTTCTCAACCTTCTTAAGCAAGGGGCCGGGTCACACTCCCTCAGATGGCCATTTTACCCTTCCTCGACCACATGGCACTTCCTGGTGTGGTGGAGGCAGTGGGGGGCCCCACATGAAATGGCACTGTGGGCCACAGGTTGAGAATCCGTGCACTAGCTGCACCAAAAGAGGCCTGAAAGGTACAGAGGTGGGCTGGTTTACTAGCTTTAGGAGTGAACCAACCGATCCCTGCAGCAGATTGAACAATGGGCTAAATGCCCCTGAAATCACCCCCACAATTTGCTCATCTGTAATCAGGAAAATTAACCTATGCCAATGGTGCTAAAAGAAAGGGTTTCCTAGAGCTGTTCTTGCAAGATGCACTTGTCTTCATTTGTCAGCTTCACAGTTTTCTTACTGGGAATCAGATAGAAGTAGGAACGAACGGGAATACAAGCACATCTTGATTTTTCCCCATGTAAATAAGGGATTTCCTAAAACACTTTTGACAAAGTTTTCCCTCAAAAGTTTCTGAATATGTTCACAATAACAAGGCAATATATGAAATAATAGGACTAGCATGCAAAGTTCAAAAGTTATTTGTATCTTACCAGTAACTTTTATATACAGTACTGTGTCATTCAACAAGTTACAATGTCAGTGTAAATGTGTAACAAGTGAGGTATTTTTGAGGTATTGAGACAGGCTTTCTTCCTCCTAAGGAAGTATTTTTGTTTTGCCTTTTGTGTTTTTACAAATCTTTCCAAGGTGTGGTATCAGCAGTGGCAACTGGAAGGAACCAGAGAATATTTGCCTGTAATTTTTCCTGTTAGCAATGAACCATGTTGATAACCTGAACTCCTGTTGCACTGCTATGTGTTCATAACATGAAAATTCAGAGATGGTAGAGGAAATCACAGGAGGGCAGAATCCTTCAACTATAGTTGCAGGCATGTTTTATGGTGACCACAACATGAAAAAACAATTGTTTGTGCAATCAGATTGTACAATACTAGCTCCATGGATATAATGTCCTGTACATTTCCATGGGCTTAACTTTAGGCAAAGGTCGTCCTTGCATTAAAGCCAGTCGTTTCTGAGTCTTGGTTTCAGTGCTCATCTCTCTTTATAGCCAAAGAGCCAGCGCTGTCTCTGTGTCTGCAGGCATTTTTGAGGACATGTGGCAGGCATGACTAGACGCCAGAGCGCACCGAATGCTGTTTACCTTCCCACCAAAGTAGTACCTATTTATCTACTTGCAATGTATTGCTTTCAAACTGTTAGGTTGGCAGGAGCTGGGACTGAGATGGGCACTCAATCTGTCATGCAGTACTCAGGTCTCGAACTACTGACCTGCTGTTCTTCCTGTCATTAAGGTCAGCATCTTAACCATGCTGCCACCACAGTCCCACTAAGCTTAACTTTACATTATGCCAATTTGAACAGAAGTTTTGCCATTGGGTTAGTTTGAATAATTGGAGTAGTAATAACAACTGATTACAACATTGATTACACTAAGGCCTTTGACTGTGTGGACCACAACAAAATGTGGCAAGTAATTAAAGAGATGGGAATACCGGAACACCTTATATGTCTCATGAGAAATCTGTACATGAATCAAGAAGCAACCGTTAGGACAGAATACGGAATGACGGAGTGGTTTGGAATAGGAAAAGGAGTAAGACAAGGCTGCATTTTGTCACCCTGCTTATTCAACTTATACACAGAGCACATAATGCGCAATGCAGGGATGGAGGAATCACAATTTGGGATCAAAATTGCTGGGAGAAACATCAACAATTTGAGATATGCAAATGATACCACCCTAATGGCAGAAAGTGAGGAGGACCTAAAGAAGCTCCTGATTAGGTTGAAAGAAGAGAGTAAAAAAGCTGGCTTGAGACTCAATATAAAGAAAACCAAGATAACAGCAACAGGCCCTATCAGTCCCTGGAAAATAGATGGGGAAGAAGTAGAAGCAGTGACAGATTTTACTTTCCTGGGATCTAAGCTGACTGCAGATGGGGATTGCAGCCACGAAATAAAAAGGCGACTGATTCTTGGGAGGCAAGCGATGAGAAATCTGGGAAGCATAGTGAAAAGTAGAGACATCAAATTGCAAACAAAAATTTGTATAGTCAAAGCAATGGTGTTCCCGGTGGCAATGTATGGCTGTGAGAGCTGGACCATTAGGAAAGCTGAGCGCAGAAGAATAGATGCCTTTGAGATGTGGTGTTGGAGGAGAGTTTTGAGAGTCCCCTGGACAGCAAGGAGAACAAACAGATCAATCTTAGAAGAAATCAAACCTGACTGTTCCCTAGAAGGTCAAATTGTAAAGATGAAGCTGAGGTACTTTGGACATCAAATGAGAAGAGAGGATTCACTTGAGAAGGCCTTGATGCTGGGAAAGGTGGAGGGCAAAAGAAAAAGGGGGCGGCCAAGAATGAGATGGTTAGATGGTATTGTGGATGCAGTGGGGGCAGAGCTGGGTGGACTGAGGGGGATGGTGGAGGACAGAAGTGCCTGGTGGGTGGTGGTCCATGGGGTTGCGGAGGGTCGGAATCGACTGTGCGACTGAACAACAACAATAACAACTTAGTTTCCAAGAAGAAGTAGATAGTGCAACAAGTTCATTTTAAAATTTAACCTCCTGCTTCTTACTAAAATTGTCCCCAAAGCTCCTTTTTATTCAATCAATAAACAAGAAATCCATTCTCTCTTGTATCAGTACCACTCACCATAGCTAGGATCCTCCTGCAACCCTGGTGGAGGATTCTAATCTGCCTCATAATGTTCCATGCAATTTATGAGGATAAGCAAGGTGGAAACCACCACTTTGTAACTAACAAAGTTTTAAACTGGTAGAAGAAAGTCCTGGATGCCAAAAGCCAGTTGCATGAGAAATAGGCTATTTCACACTGACCAGATGAGAAGGATTCTAATTTTGGAGTTCAGACAAAACATTGAGATAATATACACCTGCATATGTTGTATTGTTTTTAATGCTGCGAGCCGGCCCAAGTCATGTTGAGTTGGGCAGCTATACAAATTGGAAATTAAAATTAAATTTAAAAAATAAATTAAAGTATTTTAGGTTTCTACCTACTCCCAGAAAGCACTGGACAATAAAGCTTACAGAAAGGGCTGAAATGCACCGTCATGTACACACATTTAGCACACCAGTACACATTCATGCACCGTGAGGACTGTGGTGGCTCAAGTGGTTAAGATGCTGAACTCACTGACTGGAAGGTTGGAGTTCGATTCTCAGGTACTGCATGATGGAGTGAGTCTCTGTCCCAGCTCCTGCCAACCTAGCAGTTCAAAAGCAAGAAATTGAAAGTAGATAAATAGGGACCACTTTGGTGGGAAGGTAAATAGTGTTCCATGCACTCCGGTGTTGAGGCATGCCTGCCACATGTCCACTGAAATGTCTGCAGATGCAAACAGCACTCATTCTTTGGCTATAAACAGGGCTGAGCACTGAAACCTAGAGTCAGATACAACTGACTTTTGAGGGAGGGTGACCTTTACTTCACCTTACACTTCCATGCAAAATGCATGTACCTAAAAACAATCACCCATGCCCAGTAGTGGGCAGTCAAAAAATTTACTACCACACTGTGGGCTGAGCCAAAATAGTGGGCGGAGCCAACATCACGATGTCAAGGGCAGATCCAATGCCATGACATCATGGGCGCAGCCAATGATGTGGGCAGAGCCAACGTAAAAAACCCATAAAAATAAGTACACTTAAAAATACAAATTAAACAGATAAAAATACATAAAAATACACATACAACACATAAAATATACATTAAAATAAATACACATTAAAATAAACATTAAAATACACACAGACACCCCACATCCAAAGGTGAGTCACTTACCCTGGGGAGCAGGCAATAGGGAGCTTCAGGCTAGCAGCTTCTCTTCCTCCTCCCCGCGAATGCATGCCAAGCGCTGTAGGTGAGCATGCACACCAAGCGCTTGGCGTGCATGTGCAGTGGAAACTGGCGAAAAGGTAATCCCCTGAGGTGGTTCCCCCAAAAAGCCGCTACCGGTTCTCTGGGACACTGGGAAAGGAAAAGTTACTACCGATTCTGGTGAACTGGTGCGAACCTGTTGCTGCCCATCACTGCCCATGCCTTGATATTTTACTCATATGTCTGATGAAGTGGACTTGATCCATAGAAGCTCACATTAAAAATATAGCAGTTAGTCTTTAAAGTACTGCACTGTTTTGTTTTTGTTTTTTTGCTTTCTGATATGGCTGAAACACAAATTAAGGTGGGTACTATTTTCTAAAAAAAAAAAAAAAAACACCTCAGTATCCTGGTTCCCTTCCACTCCCTTCCTATAACCAAGGGTAGCATGTGTCCAAACTACATTGCAGCAGTTCTGTACTCAGGCCAAATAGATTTGGGACAAGATTAAACACTCAATCGATCAGGGTTGAGTTACAGCATTGACACTGAGGTATGGACAACCTGATGCTCCCAACTTACTAACATACCTCGCTTCAAAAGCCAGCACCAAAAGAAATGACTGCAGAGTAAACAAGCACAATGTACAGAAAGTGAGAGAGAGACTTCCACCCTAAGTAGTAAAATGAGGACTCCGTTGAGTAAAGATCCTCAGCATGTGAACATAAGTGTTGCAAGTAATTAAGGAATGTCTCTGGTAGTGGAAAGCATGAGTTACTTGTCAGCAGTTACATTTTGTTATGCTAGCTACCAGGTAGATATCTTTGCTTGCTTTGAAAATCAGTTAAAGTATTAATCCTTTGAGAGCTATTAGACAATTGTATTTACAGATATAGTTTTCTTATATCACTATTTTATAGCACTTTATCATTATGTGCCATCAAATCACATCTGCCTAACGTCAGGCCTAATAGCGTTTTTAAAATAGGTCAGATATTTAAGGAGTGGTTTTACCTGGGCCACACCGCACCCCAGAGATTTTCCATAGCCAAGCAGGGATTCAAACAAACATTTACTGAGTCCCAGTCCACCACTCCATCAGCTGTATAGCATTGGTTCATTTTGATACTATTGTTCAGTTTACTATTTTATTGCTTTACCTGTATTTTAGGTATAGATTCGTTTTTGTGTTTTAAGTTCTGTCTTTTGCAATAAACTTGCTACTGCTACTCATATCTGGACTATCCAAAGGATGATTCTAATTTGTATACAGGACAACAGTGATTTTCACCTAATTTAGAAGGCACAAAAACCTGCCACGAGAAGGGCACAAATGAGTTGGAGGGTACACCAGTATTTGCTAGTAGAAGGCCACAAACCTGCTTGTCCCACGGCCATACATGCCTTTGGCCAGACCTTCTTGTGCAAAGGAAGCACAAAGTAAAGGTAGTTTTAATGTTCAGACCCAGGCATTTCTCTCCATTCTTCCATGGTCTCTCCACAGATTCCAATCATATCTATGTAAACTAAAATTGTTACTTAGAACTCTGTCCGTACTTCGCAGTTACACCAGTCTGATACCACTTTGGCAAGACCATGATTCCATGCTACAGAATCATGGGGTTTGTAGTTTGGTGAGGCATGCTGTATTCTGTAGTATAGTTCAGGGGAGGACTCTGGTGTTTTCTGGTGGATAATTCTAAACACTGAACCAAACTACAGATCCCAGGATTCCACAGAGTGAGACCACTGCAACTGAAATACCAGTTATTTGGTCGCTGGATACTGCAATTTTCCTGCTGGTCTATTTCCACTGCTGTGCACTGCCCTTCGGCAACTGTGTCTGATGTGCAGCTACGTGTTACTCTTTTCTTCTTTTTGTAACAAGGGTTTAGCAAAGTAATATTTCAAAAGTAACATAAAAGATAGGATGTCAGAGAATAAACAAACAAAAATGCTGTAGCACTTTGAAGACTGTTATATTTTAATGTTAGTTATTGAAAGCTAACATTAATATATAACAGTCTTCAAAATGCTACAGCATTTATGTTTTGTTTATTCTCTGATATGCTTGAAACACAGATTGACACGTCTACTATTCCAAAACATTCATAAAAGATAGGAAGCATCTTAGTGGTGCATGTTTCATTTACATTTTATACATAAAATGTGATAGCAGTTTATCAAGTTTTACTAAAAGTACCAACTACTATAATCAGGAGAAAGTATAGTAACAAATTATTGGCAGTGTCTGTGTGCGAGCATACTGTCTGACAAATCACATATAGCATGAAATCTAGTTATAGGTATCATCTAAAGTAGTCCCATTGAATTAGTGGGATTTTGATGAGTCAACATTATGTAGCTTCCATTAAGTTTGATGGACTTCGTCTTGCTGCAGCTTACTTCTGGATTTCAGACACTGAATAATTTTTAAAAAATAGTTCCTGCTTCTGGGTTAATGTCTGAATCATGGCTTAATGAGTCAGGAAATGTCAAGATTCTACAGAATGTTGGGAATGTTACATTTTTGAACTACAGCTCACAAAATCTCCCATTCTTGTGGAGAGAGGAACAGGGTGGGAACAGAAGAACTGCAGATGGGATACAAAATTTGGATTTGACCCTCTGAAGACTGTGATGGGAGGGGGCTGTCTTCAAAATTGGATTCAAACTCGTTTAGGAAAAGAGGCTTGAATTGTGTGGGGTGATTTCTGTTGTTTTTTAATTTAAAAAAGTGATGGTGGTGTTTACCTTCCTGACTAAATATTTGCTGTTCTGCCCTTTCTCCGTGTTCCAGGAATATCATGTTACTAAACATGTCTTACGTATACCTTTTTAGGTATTCAGTCTAGTCTGATAAGAAATCATTCAGTTTATTTACAGTCATTATTTTAAAAGAAGAATGGAGCCGATAATAAAAGGTATCCTCCCTCTCCTCTGCCCTACTGGGCTGGTGACTGCCAATGTTGTGGGTAAATACTAGCTGTGAGAGTGTGCATTTCCTTAAGCAGATATCTAAAAATAGCCATGCAAATGATCACAATCACTCACACTTCTAGCCATCCAGGGGCCCCATTCTGTGAAGTTAATTTTGCCTCTTGTATTTTAAATGGGAGACATTTTAACTTCATTATAGCAGGAAAGAGTTCAAGGGCTTTAACCCTGGCTGTACCATGGAATAATTTGGAATTATATGACAGCGGGTCCCCTCAACCCTGTCCCTCACAGCCTATGTTAAGAGACTAAGAGAATTGTGGGTCATAAGCATCGTGTTTGGTTGCATGTTTTCCAGCCTTACTGTAACTGATATGTGCCTGTTAAGTCAGAGGCAAGGGTATTCTGGGCACCATGGGAGAGCGCTGGACAGGGGCGAGGGGTGGCGACCAAGGGATGGGGGAGAAGGCTGCCCTCAGGAACTGCTTGGTCGCCGCCCTTTGGTTGCTCCGCCCGGTGCTAGGAACTTTGGAATAAACCATTGCTCCAAGCTGAAGGAGGGAGCTTGGAGCAATAGCTTAAGCCTTAATGTAAAGTGCAGCATGCCAGGCAGATAAAATAATAATAAAATTATTATTTACATTCCAGGGCACCAGAGGTCTGGGCCCACTGGGATGAATCCCCCTTTCTCGGTGGCCCAGACCATGCCTGCTCAGAAGTAAACCCCAATGTCTTCAACACAGGTTATTCCCTTGTTGATCATATTTGGGATTTCTAAATGTCTTTATAAATGAAACTTCAGGGGAGATACCAAGCATTAAACTTATTATGAAAAATACATTCTTAAAAAAATATGGAAACACTGAGAAATTCTCTGAAAAGTAAGGTCAGACTAAAACTTCCATCTGATTCATGCAGCAAAAATTAAAAAATTTCTGAAATGTGAGGAGACATGGTGGCAGGGGACACCCAGAACACACCATTGTACTATTTGGACAGCAGTCATCTTTGTGGATTTTACACAGAAAACCAAAAGGAGCCAAAAATGTAAAAGTCAAGCTGTTACAACTCATGGTTACTCATGTGCCTTTTGACTGACATATTTTCCTGGTATGCAAGGAGATGCCTTTTTGAGATACTGAAGGGACATTTAACACCTTTAAACCTCACTTCACAACTTGATTATCTTGATATATAACTAACCGTGAACATAGATTTAACCCAAGACATTTTCCCACCTGCTTGCCTGATCTGTCAAAATGCTCCCTATCCTCCCACTTAACAACAGACTACACTGAAAAATGAATCCTAATCCAGCATTGGGGATGGAACAATGTTTTCCTTGATATTTGAGAGCAGTGGATAGATAAGGGTCTGCAGATCTCTGCCAAAGCTCCTGATCTCTCCAGCAACAATTTTGGACTTTTAATGGCTCCAATGCTCCCATCCCAGGGCTTCCAAAAGCTTCCCTATGGCAACTGCGGGAGCCCTAAAGAGCCTTGGGAACTGAAATTGGGAGGGAGAGCTATTAATTAATTTAAATTAATTCTGGTGTCCCAATCTTGCTTATACCAATTCAGTTACACTGTAGGTTTTTGACTGTTGAGATCCAAGGGATCGGTGAGGAGGATGGTTGCTGGCACAACATCTGCTACCTAAGGCAGCTGACTCACTCAGCTTAATGTTAGGGCCAACTGTAGGTAAGTGTTGTGTGGATCCATGGTATGGTAATGAGCAGATAGAGAGCAGCAATGAAGAAGGATCCTAGAGCAAGTTAAGCCTGATCTGTCTCTGGAGGCAAAAATGATGAAATTGAGACTGCCCTAATTTGGGCACATTAGGAGAAAGCAAGACTTTCTGGAGAAGACACTAATGATGGGAAAGGTGAAAGGCAAAAGGAAATGGGGAAGACCAAACATGAGATGGATTGACTCCATGAGAGAAGCCACAGACTGGTGTTTGTGAAAGTCGAGAAAGGCTATTGAGGACAGGACATTATGGAAATTTCATTCATAGGGTTGGCATATGCTGGAGATGAGTTAACAGCTCATAACAGGAACAACATGGTAATGGTGACATTTTAATACTGAATTGTTAACCATAAGATTTTTACTCTGATGAATGCGAGACCATTTGCTTTGACTGATTATCACATTGACCTGTTGAAATAAAACAATTCTATAAAGTAGGTACTCTGAAAAACAGCGGTATGAACTGAACTAGACCTTCTGGCTTTAAGTGGGTCTTTGAGCAGAACCTGGTCCAACCTAGTACAGTTCAGGCTCCTCCTGACCCTATCTGGACCTAGGTTTTGGACTAATACAGTACAGTACTGTACTTGGATTTCTACATACTGTATGTGGAACTCTCGCTCATTTGAATGGGAGTGTTCATATGCTTGCAACATGATGAGAAGATTGGCAAATACTTCTAAGTATTATGCTAAAACTGACTCAAGATTAATCAATGAAAGTCCAAAAAAAAAAAAAAAACAATTTCCAACAGTCACATGCAATCAGTTCTCATTCCAAGTGAAACTAAGTAAACCAACAGCATCTTGCATTACACTTAAGAATGTATCTAGCATCTGATCAAACTGAGAAAAATACAACCATGTGATTAAGAGACTCTCCACACGCTCAACAGTTGGAGAATGCATACAAGGTGCTCTGTCTTCATTTGACAGAAGAACCTGTCTGTCTGGAAAGCCTGGCTTATCTCTCTTTTTGGTCATGTCATGCTGCCTCAATATATTCCTTTTACAATATACTGTACTAGTTTTCCGTTTCCCTTTCCACACAATTCAGCAATGCAAATTTATTTTTAACCTTTTGAATACACTGAATTTTTCTTGATGGTGCTGGGACAACTCTAGACTGGAATTGGGTAGCTGCTGTTTGCTTTAATCCAGGATACATTATATCTTTATTATGCTTTTAGGAATACCACAAAATGGCTGATCAATTGTTTGATTGCTCATTATTTTGTGACCTTCCTGACTGGCTGATCCTCAAATGGATTAGGTCAGTCATGGCGAACCAATGGCACACATGCCAGAGGTGGCACTCAGAGCCCTCTCTGTGGGCACCCGTGTAATCATCCCAGCACAGGGTTTGCTCCGCTTTTCTGCCCAGCAGTCCAATAGGAGCACTTCCTCCCCTAGGACAGAGTTCACTCCACCCCTCTGTCTAGCAGCCCAATGGGAGCACTTCCTCTCTCCTCCCCAGCACAAAGTTCACCCCGCCCCTCTGCCCAGCAGCCCAATGGGAGTGTTTCCTTCCTCCCCTGCTGCTGTGTTGGCACTTTGCAATAAATAAGTGGATTTTGAGTTGCAGTTTGGGCACTCGGTCTCTAAACAGTTCACCATCACTGGATTAGGTATTGGGGTTTTTCCTTTTCTAATAGGCTAAAATGACTTTTTTTTTGTCCCGCAATTATGTATGGTAGTTGTTCAAATATCCTGTTGAGTAAATTTGAAGATGAAGATGGGTAAAAATAATTCTGGACTAAAGTAGGGAAGCACTTATTTTCATAACCACCTCTCAGGTCTCCACTGCAAAGCATGGAGATAATCCATGGTGGAAGAAGTAGGATCAGGCAGACACATGAAATAGGTGTTGCCAATACTGGCCCTGCCCTGAAATGACATGCAACTTCTGGGCATGTACACATGTAACTTTGGAGGGATCCCTTTTGAAACTTTCAAAAGAACTGGAGATCAGGACTGGAGATCAGGACAAACCCTCAGGGTTTGAAAAAGTTAGATTCTCCCAGAATCTTCAGGGAAACCTACACGTTTAAACAATTTTTGAAAAGGTTCTGCCTCAAGCTTCCTCAGAAGCATTCTGGACAAGAGAAAACAGATGCAGTTGTCTAATGTTATTGCTATTAGCTGCAATTATTTATTTATTTTCTGTAAAATTATTTAAGCTCTACCGCCCAGTTAATTGCTTAATTATCCTCATCTTCCTTGTGTCTAGATCAAACTTTGGACTACCAAAATAAAGCCACTTTCTTGGCTTTGTTGTTGACCAAAATTAAACCTTCATCTGTACATGTTTCTGGTAGTAATCGACAGACCAGCAATTGAGCCAAAATTTCTGTCTAACCACATTCACCGAACATGTTGTTGTTCACCAGCAGCCCCCACTTGAGCATGTTGGTCTTACACTTAGGCACTCTGACCCATAGCCTTTTACATTGTATCCAACCTTATAACTTAGGAATGGGTAACGTATAACTTTCAAAGTGTGGGAATGTAACTTTGCTTGCAGTGAAATCAACCAGTGGTGATGGAGAATGGAAAATATAGTCCAACAATGTCTGAAGGGCCATCAATTTCCTATCCATGAGTTTAACATTCCAATTCTAAAATATCTGTTTTTTCCAATTGTCACATTGGGTGACTTCTATTATAGATGCAAGTTGAACTGATCTGTGTAATATGGATGCATGCCAAAGGCAGAAATCTCTTTTGCTTGAAAGTACACTAATGTTGGTGCTTTCTGTTGTTGGTAGTAAGGATTTTGTGCTCTCTCCTTAACCCTTTTATATGCCTCTGCAAGTGACATGCTTGGCTGCAGACAATAAGATAATTATCAAAGAATAGCTGCTCATTGTTTGGGTACAAATCCAGAAAACAAAGGCAAAGCTGATTAGACACCAGGTACTTTTCCCGCCCACAAGTGAATTATTAAGACTAAAGGTCCCACTTTGTTTTCTTACTGGCAGAGATCTTTTCCTTCAATGGTTACATGGTGGATAGAATTTCAATACAGTAGTTAAAAACATTAAATCTGAGAGTGGAAGAGACGTAGATGTCTAACTAGTCTGACATTTCTCAGCCTTTGGTCCTGCAGATGTTTTTGGACGTCAGAGGTCAAAAGCCCCAACCAATATGGCCAAGAATTCTGAGAGCTAAAGTGGAAATTATTTGAAAAGCAAGAAGTTAACTGGGTGCTCTAGTCTCTGACAAAAGGCTGCCCAATCTCTGCTTAAATATTTCCAGCAAAAGAAATCCCCACACCTCCCAGTTTAATTTATAGCAGGGGTGCCCAAACTACAGCCCATGGGTTGGATCCAGCCCTTAGCACCAAATTATCTAGCCCATGCCACCCTCATCAGACCTGGAAGTGGAAGTAAAACATGCATGCACAAAACACTGCCACAAATGACCCATGGCTGTTGTAAACCTGTTTGTGACAGCCGCAGGTGCATTTACGGCATCATTATGCACATACTTGTGCTTCCAGTGGGAGGAACCACGTCACCGGCCCGTTCAACCACATGACTGGCCCCTGGTTTATAGTAAGCAATGTTAAACTATTCTAATTGTAGGACAAGTCACTTCATCTAGAGGTAATATTTACCTCCCCACATTTCCTTCCCTAGGACTGCCCTTTGAATCAACACACTATATGTTTCCTTCATCTTTAAATGAGAACACTTCATATATTTGAGGATGATTGCTCTCATGACTAAATATATGTCTATTTCTTTTGAATACTTGTCAATCATTGTATCCCTATGTCAAGCATGGCCATGCAGCTTTTAAAGACACAATAATTCAAAAAGGGAAATGATTTGGCAGCCCTATTGACAGTGGATGTATTTACCTGAGTGTTTTTTTTAACCAAGGAATGTAAAGCTGTTTTTCACCACTGTGGTAGAAACAAGATTTTCCAGCCTGTTCTAGACAGTCTGCTTTAAAATGGTATCCAGGAATGTGTTTTTAATATAGTTAAATGACAACATACCTCGTTTCTGTAGATTATAGTTCAGTTCGGTTAAACTTTTAGAACTGTGTACATAAACAACAGAGCATGCTGTATGTATAAAAACATAAGTGTACTTACTGGCTTTAGATTTGTACAAACAGACAGTGTGGTTGAGTTATTTGTGAGAAACAAGGTCCTCAAAAACCTTGTAAATTATTTTTTTAAAACCTGGTATTCCAATAGCAGAACAAAAATAGTTGCCAACTTTGTTCTGCAAATGGTGGTACAAAATTCTGCCCAGTACAGTAAGATGAAGGTTCTTTAGCAGGTCTCATGGTTATGGTTCTGTGAATTCTTTGTGCCCAAAAGGAAACATCTTTTGGCACAGTCTTTTCTATTCCAAAACAACTGTCTAGGTGAGTGTTTTCATGCCATGGGCTGGACCACCCCCCCTCAGACAGCTGAGGAGGCTGGACACCGTAGTTCTCCCTGCGGCCATAAACGCTGTTGTAAAATGTGTCTATGGCTGTCGTAAACAGATTTCCAACAGCTATGGGTGTATTTATGGCATGTTTTTGGCTGTTTTCGCCACTTCTGGTTGTGGTGGCGGTGGGAGCAAAGATGGCATTGTTTTCGGCTGTTTCCTTGGCTTCCACCACTTCTGACTGCGGTGGTGGTGGGAGTGACGGCGATAGGCCGCATGGCACTTGGGCCATAAGTTGCAAACTCCTGCTCTAGATTTAGATGTTAAGACAAAAAAGCCTGACTATGAGTGGTCTCCACATGCTGCGTGCGGACATCTTTTGGGCATTACCCTGGCTTTGCAAATGCGTAGTGGAATTGTTAAGTTGTTCTTAGGATTCTGTTTTAATATCTGTTTTAATGTCACAGAAATCATATGGTCCACTTTCCCATTTGTTTCCCCCTTTCAGATACTGCATGTGTGGCAATTGGTATTTAGATCTGAAGAACTGTCGAAAACTGCATTAATCCCATTCATGTGTAAAGAGTGCGGGCCCAATATTCTCCCTATTGTCCCAAATCAGGCAGCTGCATCTCCTTGAGTGGAACTAGTGAGGTGGGGTGGGGTGGGGACACAGATAGGGAAATGCCACTTTAAATGTAGACCTAATCCTTTTGCCAGATTGGATATCACTTTGACTTAGCTGGTGCTACTTTCCTTACAAAAGGAAGACCAACCGGTATCTAGTCAAGAAGTCATTGTCTCTTTAAATGTTTTATTTCACAAATAAAGTTCTTTTTGTGGGCTCCATACTTGTAGTTTGGATTTGTGTGCTCCAGGTGGGGCATGGAAAAGGCAATATTTGCCTGCTTCTTGGTTCTATTCTTTTGATGTTTGTACGTTGCATTATTCCCTTTCCCCCTGTGAATTTGCCAGATGGGAAGTTTAGGATCAGCATTTTTGAACAGTGAAGTCCATAATCTACCAGTGAGCATGGTAACTTTGCAACAGACTAAATTCTGGGGTATTTTAGAATAATATTCAAGGTATAGGTG
Source organism: Furcifer pardalis (assembly GCA_030440675.1). Lineage (NCBI taxonomy): Eukaryota > Metazoa > Chordata > Lepidosauria > Squamata > Chamaeleonidae > Furcifer > Furcifer pardalis. The sequence continues at coordinate 30,022,562 of CP126892.1, forward strand.
GGTGGGGGTGGAAGAATATTCCCAAGTCCAAAAACAAGGATGTGGTATCAGAAGATACTTTGCCTTCTTGGGTCAGTTTGTGTTTCAAATACTTTGTGGGACATTTTGATTTCACTATAAGGAAATGACCAGAACAAAGGCTCCCTAGTGGGGGAAATGATTTTGGGGGAATATTTATAATTTTGGATCCAGGCTGGTTTTGATTTTCTAAAAGAAAACTACATACACAGCTATATATGGTTCAGTTTCTACTGGGAAATATTAATTCAACACACTTGAGTTTTCTGGGACCAAAAAAAAAAAGTTTATTTACACATGATTGAGTGGGATTTAGTCTGCCCAGAGTAGTAAGGCTTTCCCCCCTCTAAGTTAGGGGTTCTTAACATTTTTGCACTGTGGATCAGACCATGCTCCCTCAGACAGATGAGCATGCCGGACATGTGGTTCCCCCTGCTGTAAACACTGCCATAAAACACATCTGTGGTTGTCATAAGTGCATTTACAACAGCTCAGTTTGCATTTACGGCATGTTTTTGACTGTTTTCACTACTTCTGGCAGGGGCAGGAGTGAGGATGGTGCATTATTTGCTGTTTTTGCCACATCCGCCAGTTCCGGCAGTGGCTGTGGTGGTGGCAACAGTGGCGAGAGCAAGGGCAGGGGGCCACATGAAATGGCACTGTGGACCGTTTCTGGCCCATGGGCCATAGGTTGTGAGCCCCTGCTCTTAAGTGCTTTTATGTGCACTAATAAAAGAGACCCACTCTGTAGAAAGTTAGTGGTTGAAATTCAGGAATGTTAATTACACTTATGCAAACGATATACAGACGTGTTTTATTTCCACTTCCAAGAGCAACGAGGGCCTTGCAGGCTAGATGGATTGGCATCAGGGGCCACATCCAGCCCCCAGACCATAATGACCAGCTCCTTGAACCATGTGACTGGCCTATGGCCTTAAAAGTTTGAGCACCCCTGCTTTGGATGAATTATCCTAATAAATACAGTGGTACCTCACTTTACAAACACTTCGGTTAAAGTAATTTTCACTTTATCAATGAAAATCCATTGAAAACAATGCCTCGCTTTACATTTTTTCCCCAGAATGAATTAATCAGTTTTCAATGCATTCCTATGGGAAAACACATTTCGCGTTATGAATTTTTCATAATATGAAAGATCCCATGAAATGCATCCAATTCATAAAGTGAGGTACCACTGTAGGTATAGAAATAAGTATATAGACTCATATCATCTCCCCCCTTCTTTATCCCCCTTTTTTCAATGGAAGCTTGTACACTCATGGATCGTATAGTATTTCTATGAGAAAGAAATACTGTATCACATTAGATCTTTCACCCATTCAAGTTTCAGTAACATAAGGTTAAAAGAATTGAATAGTTACAATTTTTACAGTTGTATTGATATTGACCTTACTCCCAAAAGAAGGCCACTTTTTACTCACTGACATTGTTTGTATACCAGTGTGGAAGTTTGCTTCTGTAACATGTCTTGCTTCAACACCCACAACAGAATGCAAGACATGGAACATAGCAGTTGATGTAATGATATTTCTCCTCCAACCCATAATCACAGAAGGAACCTGAAGTGTTAGTTACACCACAAAAGGAATGAAATATCCCTCATTACATTCTAATTATTTTATCATCTAATTATATTACATTGGTACCTCGAGTTACAAATTTAATGTGTTCCAAGGCATTTTTCATGTTATGAAAAATTTGTACCTCGAATTTCCTATAGGAATGCATTGAAAAACAAAATTCATAACTTGAAACATGGTTTCCCATAGGAATGCATTGAAAACCAATGAGTCTGTTCCGGAAAAATTTGTAACTCAAACCATTATTTTCAATTAATTTTCATTCATGTTGTGAAAATTTTGTAACTCGAACCATTTGTAACTCAAGGTACCACTGTATACTTATTGGAGAATGGAAATGATTACAAATACAGTACAGTAAAACCCAGGGTTACAACTGCCTCGGTTTAATATTGCTGCAGTTTACAACAGCAAATCCTATGGAAGTGCCATCCCAGTTTACAAATTTTTAATGGTTTTTTTCCCAGTTTACAATTATCAATTCAGGACCATTTTTTAATTTTTCAATGCATCCCTATGGATGTTTCAGTTTTCAGTTTTTTCAGGTTACAACAGAGGCTGTTGGAGCAGACCTCCATCGTAACCCGGGGTTTTACTGTAACTGGTTTCGTAAAAGTCATTCCGTTCAAAATCTGGGTACGCAAAATGCTTTACACTCATCCCCATACAATAATATCTCCATAAATGGTTGAGTTTTTCAAGGAAAATGAAATAGGCCCTGCTTCATTGTTTTAAGTCAGGCTGTTAAAGGGTTTGGTTGGGAAGATGGGCAACTCTACAGCAAAGGAATAAAGGAGAGTATTTTCCCTGTGTACACAAG